>CM077667.1:401556200-403025308 GCA_039707655.1 Elymus sibiricus
CTTTGTGACTTTCTCAGTCTTGTAGTGATAGTTTATGACATACTTATTCACTCTATTCTTTTGCCAACTCACTTATTGGAAATCTTCCATTTTTATTCTCATTATCTAGGTGTTGGCAAGAGTTGCCTCCTCCTACGGTTCTCTGATGGCTCCTTCACTACTAGTTTTATTACCACAATAGGGTATGTTTTGTGTTCAGAAGCTTTCTAGTTTTCATCATAGGCACTGTCAGAGTGTCACCCCTGTTTGTATAAAATATTTGGGACTGTCTGCCCTTCTTTATTTACAATCATTCCTATGTGCAGTATTGACTTCAAGATAAGAACAATTGAACTGGATGGCAAGCGCATTAAGTTACAAATTTGGGATACAGCCGGTCAAGAGCGATTCAGGACTATCACGACAGGTGCCATGTTTGTTTCGCTCTGTGCTAGAGACTAATTCTATGAAGCTTATATGAAAATCCTTTTCTCAAGTGAAGTTAATTTTTTCTCAGCATACTACCGGGGAGCCATGGGAATCTTGCTTGTTTATGATGTCACGGATGAGTCATCTTTCAACAGTACCGTCCTTCAGTACACTCTTCAAGCTTCAGTGTAGATAACTTTGCTAAATTTTTCTTTTTTTGTATTGACATTTGAGTTTATTTTTTAACATACAGACATACGGAACTGGATACGCAACATTGAGCAACATGCCTCTGATAATGTGAACAAAATTTTGATAGGCAACAAGGCTGATATGGATGAGAGTAAAAGGGTACTCATCTGGGCATCCTCCCTCTATATGTTATCTGCTGTTCTTATTGTCTACTCCCTAGTGAATGCATCACATTCTAGAAATGTACACACTTCAACCCATATGCATGTAGAGAAGATTATAGCCCTCCTTATTAGGGTACTTATCTCCTTTGGAAGTTGTGTCTAACAAATGGCTAGCTAAAGGTAGGGCTATGCAAGGGAAAAAACAATCTGTGTAAAGTTATCTCAAAATGGTAGAATGATATGCATTCAGGAACCAAATATGAATGCAAGAAGGAATGGACGGAGTA
Source organism: Elymus sibiricus (assembly GCA_039707655.1). Classification (NCBI taxonomy): domain Eukaryota; kingdom Viridiplantae; phylum Streptophyta; class Magnoliopsida; order Poales; family Poaceae; genus Elymus; species Elymus sibiricus. The sequence continues at coordinate 401,557,252 of CM077667.1, forward strand.
ATACTTAGAAGCATCTCCGTACTGTTGTTCATTTTGTATTAGCTCACAGCTCATTATCTGTGCAATTGTTATTGCAGGCTGTTTCTACTGCAAAGGGACAAGCACTAGCGGATGAATATGGCATCCAGTTCTTTGAAACTGTAAGTTGTTGTGCTGAAGGTTTGATCTTTGCACAAATTGAACTTTCTTCAATTTTACCTTGTGCTGTATCTTTCAGAGTGCCAAGACAAACCTCAATGTGGAGCAAGTTTTCTTTTCCATTGCCCGAGATATTAAGCAGAGGCTTGCTGAGACTGATTCCAAGCCCGAGGTAAAGGTCATACTGAGCATTATTCCTATGTTGATTTGAACTTTGTTTAGATTTTGAAAAATTACGTTGATGCTTATAGGACCAGACGATCAAGATCAACAAGACAGAAGGTTCTGACAATCCGGAATCTCAGAAATCTGCTTGCTGTGGCTGATGAGGAATACATGGACTTTGCTACCATGTGCTATTTTAACTCTATCTGTTTATTACTGTCAGCTTGTTATTATAGGAACTTTAAGGCTTAAGGAGATGACTATGTTGTGGTTGTTCAACTTGTGTTACCTTCCTTTCTTTGCAGCAGCAACTATTACTTTTAATGTAGTTTTGCAAGTTCTGTGGGTTATTGCATGTTGTATTGCCGTCGTGACAACCATCCACTTTCTGCTGATGTAACTGCATTTTAGTTTTTCAATCTGTTGAGTGCCATATTTGCGAAACTCTATTGAACTCCATTTGCGCATTGTGCTATACTTCAGTTGAATGATGCACTGGCCACGGACAACTTTTCGCTATGCTGCTTTCCTGATGAGCATCCGCCGTCGTTTGGTGGATAACGAATGGTCACAATCATTTGCGCAAGCAAAATCGTTTCTGAGGAAGTGAATTTAAACACCCTTTTCTATGAACATGCAGACTGCATGAATTGCAAGCATGTCAGTAATATTACATCATGCATACTTTCTTTTCGTGCATTGAATGGCGGGGAGATTGTCAATGAAAAATTGACCACCTGAGCACCTGAAATCCTGAATGATGCATGTATGTTATGTGTGCTTGAATGATAAAATGGACGGCTCTGGAGCTTGTTCTGATCTACTCCTCCGTTTATAAATACAAGATGTTCCAACTTTTTTGTAAATCAGATATATATATATATAGACACGTTTTACTGTGTTTATTCACTCATTTCACTCTGTATGTAGTCTGCATTGAGATATCCAAAACATCTTATATTTATGAACGGAGGGAGTATCTGTTTATGCTTGTTTAAATGTGCCGGTGAGTGAGAAGTTATAACAAAGCGTCTTTGAACTGCTGAATGTTTGTTTCCTTTTGAGTTCAGTTTCCATTCACCTGTTAAGAATGCAATGCTGACGTTACACGTTGTCATGCTGCTGCAACCAGAATGGGTTGACTGTGCTGTGTTTATTTATTTGACTGTCTGAATGATTATTATTTTGCGAGGAAATACAAATTGAAATGTCCGTCATTTGACTTTGTTTCTGAAGAAAATGTTAGCCGTCATTAGTAGGAACAGAAACTTAATGAAAATTGACTTACTGAAAAAAATGTTAGCCTTCATTGGCAGGAACAGAAACTTTATGAAGATTGACTTGCTTTTCGAAATGAACAGCATGGTAAGCTAACTTTACTACTGCCTCAGTTCACTTTTATAAGTCGTTTCAGACAACTGAAAATGAACTGTTTTGCATGCTGTATGAAATGTCTACAACGCCTTATAAAGCTGGTAAATTTCATGAAGTATTATTTACAGCAAGGAAATACAAAAGTTCATGTTTGAACTGTTTCAGAGCTACGCCGGCGTACCAGCCTATATATGAACATCTACATCTAAAAATTTACAAGGAAAATTTAAGAGGTGTAAAATAAAAAGTAGAAAATAAATAAACTAATAGAACAGTTTAGCAAGAAAGTAATCAGCAGCCACCGCCATGCTTTCGAAGAACATGAGCGGTACTCCGGCGACCGGAATGATCAGAGGGAGCAGTCTAGCATGGCGAGCGCCTTATGCACACCCTGCCCGGCAGCGGCGCCGAGCCCCGCCGCCCTCCTGCACTTGGCGCAGTTCTCTGACGGCGTCAGGTTCAGGTCCAGGCAGATCCCGCCGGCGTCGCACGACGCCAGCGCCGTCTCGGGCGCCGCCGCCCCGGCCTCGCCGGTCGGCGCTCTGGCCCCGGCCTCGGCCTCGACGCGGTGGCGGCGCATGTGCCCGCCCAGCGCCTGCCCGACGGCGAACTCGAGCCCGCAGACGGGGCACTCGTGCGCCCTCGGCCTGGCCGGCTGCGGCGGCGCCCGGCGGCCAAGGCAGAGCGCCGCGCCGTCGTCTACGGTGCCGATCGCGTGCTGCTGCGGGTGCGGGTGCGGGTGCGGGTGCGGTTGAAGCCTGGGGCGCTTGTGGCTGGCGCGGTGTCCCCCGAGCGCCTGGAACGTGGGGAACTGCCGGTTGCACGTCTTGCACTCGAACACGCGGCCGCTCATGCCCATCGCCTGCGGCGCCCCGGCGACGCCGCGCTGGTGGTGCTGGTGCTGCTGCGCCAGGAGCATGAGCAGGCGGGCCGTGTCCAGGCGACCGAGCTCCATGTCCCACACACCCCTGCCCCTCTTGCTCATGGCTGATCGCTCTCCGGCCGGTTAGGTAACGGAAAGTTGCGGCGTACTTCGTCTACCACCTTGGCCCGCACTGGGTAATGCATATGTGCCTCTGGCCCGTATGGTCGATGTCCCTTTATATAGTGTGCGCAACTTGAGGTTGGGGTTTGGTGCCCGTGGGAAATGTAGCGCGCACGCACGACTACTAGTGGCTACCAAGTGTCTTTGTTTGTTGGCTTCTAGACGTGGACGGGTGTGCAGGTACTTTTCTGACTGTTTGACCGCGCCCTGTGAGAGAGATTACAGTACGTACTAGTCTACTACACAGTACGTGCACGTACTGATCTGCGTTCAATCTTGTCATGTGACTAGATAGATAGCAGTATCTAGTCTAGTCAACACGTGTGTTCAGGCAAGCCGACTCTTCTAGAGCGGCTCGTAAACAGGTGACACCTGCTTGAAGGTGGCGGCGCGTAGTCGCGAGCGTTCTTTAAAGTTGTATTAAACCAGCGACACTTATTTTGAAACGAAAGGAGAAATACATAGGGTGTGCACGGTGGCACTCTACCTTTGGTTCACCGTGCGTGTTTTACTTCCGCGCGCGACGATCTCGGCCGAGCCTGCTGCACGGGTTTCAGTATTTCACACAGCCCGGTTGGTGCGCATTGCTTTTGATCGTTTTGTTGTTGCCGTCACCAAATTTATTGGCCCGATCGGGCGAACGGAGAGCTCGAGATGAAATCGACACGAACGGGCTCCATCCAAATCCTCTAGAACGGGCGGCGTGACGTCCCTGTTCAAAACGAGCTCCGTTGTTGCCTCCGTGGAATCTACAAATTCATACTATTACCAGCAGTCTAGTTTCGTTCTTAGGAGTAGCTTCACATAGCAGTCCGAGTTAATGTTGATTAATCGCTTGACCGGAATTAACGGCTGCTTAGCCAGCCAGCTGCGGAAATGTGATAGGTGTGTGCTCAACATGATCGTGCGGGCATCTCGATCGTTAAAATTGTTATTCCCGGGCTGCTAACTGACGCGTCTGACCGGCGATGTTCATGCTTTAGCTGGCCTTGGAATTCTTTGGATAATCAACACTAGGTCATATTTTTTTCTAGAGAACGAATCATCAAGTTCTGTGATGACGAGCTTCTGGGAACAAGCAACTCTGCAGCAGCCGACGAGTCAAATGTTATTGTGTACTAGCCCGCGTTATTTAGAAGTGCCACTAGTCAGGTATCACATTCAAACAAACATAGTTAAAGATCTTGCCAAGATTAACATAACCATAATTATTAGTGTAATCTAAAGCCAACTGGTTGACTAACCCGGCCAATTAAGGAGAAAAGAGAAGCGGAGAAAGAGAGGCGAAGCTTGGCTGGGCTGCAAGGGATTGTTGGTGACGTTGGACGACCGATGCCCTGCATATATCGTCGTTAGGTAGGGTGCATATGCAGTCCGGTCTTGGCGGCAAAACTATTTGACCCATTAATCCCATGAAAATGACTCGATCGTACGTCGTGCGAGAAATTGTAGCTCATTAGTGCGTCGCATGCATCTTGCTTGGCTCGCCGGGTCCTATCAGATAAATTAGATACTTCAATGATCAAGTGCTGTAGGTTTCTAAGAGTATAGTGCGAGTGCAACTAATGCACATGTTTTAATTGTTTCTAGGTCCAAAATTAAACAAATGAAAATAATAGTATGTGCATACATACAAAAAGATGCCGTTGGAACCCTTCTACCCGCCAAAAGTTTGGAAGGCAATTACCATTCTCAAGTGTATGTTTTTCATGGCTCGTGTTGCATGGCCCATTCCTCCGGCAATCGGGGAATGACCCCATAGCTCAACCTATACCAATTATGCTTTGCGAGCAATATATAGGACATTGCACTCCTATGTAAGAACCACCCTTCCTCGAAGCATGTATGGAAGACGGCCAATGTTGGAATTGGCCTACCCACAGAAAAAAGAAGTTGGAATTGGCCTTCCCCAATCCAAGTCTATACCTACTAATAAAGAAGGACGTGGCTAGCGGGCGCTCTGGCGCCCGTTGGTGGGATCGGGCGCACCTCCAAATATGGAGGACGCTGTCGACATGCATTACACGGTACATCAAAAAAAGAAATCTTATCCACACGTGCATTTGTTTGATGGTTCACCAAGATTTAAAAACTATAACTTTTGATTTAAGCATCAAAATCCAATTTCGTTTTCACAGCTGGGTTTCTAGCGACGAGTTCTTCAAAACTAGATCTCATATCGATAGGTTTCGTCGAACTTTTTTTTAGGCAACTTTGGCTGCGATTGAGGCAACTCTAGTGCTAAAGGAAAGCAACTTCATTTTTTGCCTAGTAGGTATGCGTATTGGGTTGGTTTGTTGAGAAAATCACGCAAAACATGAGGCACCTTTAGTGCTACATATAAGCAACTTCATTGCACTACGTGTAACAATGAATTTTGCTAACATTATCCCAACTTGCCTATCGTGGTTGCTCAGTTGCTCAGATTTGTGGGCAACTCCTACTCATCTTTTGTGTATGCAACTATACACATCTGCATATAGAAATTGTTCTTACAAACTGTAAGCAACTGCACCCCTAGCAAAAATCCACACAGTTGTTCTAGCAAGATCCAAAGCAACTATTCTTAGCAAAAAAATTCAAGCAATTATCCTAGAAAATACAAACAATTGTATTACCAAACCACAATGCAAAATTGTTTCTAGCAAAACCAAGCAAATGTATTACGAAACCACAATGCAAAACTGTTCTAGCAAAACCGAGCAACTGTCCTACAAAACCAAGCAATTGTCCTATACAATCCAAGCAATTATCCTAGCAAATACAAGCAATTGTATTGCCAAAACACAATGGAAAATTGTTTCTAGCAAAACCTCAAATGTATTACCAAACCACAATGCAAAATTGTTCTAGCAAAACCGAGCAACTCTCCTACAAAACTAAGAAACTGTCCTATCCCATCCAAGCAACCGCATTACTAAAAACAACTATGGCAAAATTGTTCTAGCAAAACCAAGCAACTGTCCCTAGTATTACTACTTGGCTTGTCTACTTTAGGCAAAAAAAAACATATGACCAACTTGAATAGCCTTTGTGGACCACTATATGACCCTCCCCCCCTCCCCATGCAACTTATCTATTCTAGCAAAAATCCAAAACAATTCAATTGCAAAGAAAACACAAAATAAAAAACTGTTCTACCAAAAAAATACAAGCAATTGTACTAGCAAAACCAAGCAAACGCATTACAAAAAAAGCAAATGCAAAAACCTGTTCATAACGAATCCGAGCAACTGCGCCAACAAATCACGAGAACTTAACAATGATAATTAGTTGTGTAACAATGATGCCCAGTGCATGTCATCGCTAATTAGTTGGCTACAATACTAGGAAAATTGTCCGTCGGCATAGCTCATGTTGTTTATACTCTGAAACATAGTGTTAGCATACTCGATAGTGTGGTAGACAACTTATATGTGAATTTAATGAACATGATAGTAAGCAACTTTCACAGTATGGTAGGATACTAAACAATCTACATCTTAGTTTTCTACGTATACAACTTAAAAACCATGATAAAAATCTATTACACTGCTGCTCACAACTAATTAGGATTTTGTTAGGAGAATTCACTTATACACATGGTGCAATTCATCTAGCATCAAAGTTGCTCATGTTTAGCACTAAAGTTGCCTCATCTAGCATCAAAGTTGCTTTTGAAAAAAATCATCGAAACATATCCATATGTGATCTAGTTTTGAAGAGCTCGTCACGAGGAACCCAACGGTGAAAACGGTTCTTTGTTCTGACACTCGGTTCAAAAGTTGTAGCTTTTTGAAAAAAATGAAATGGAATAAATAGGTGATGTTAGTACATGCATGCGCCCAGGTGCAAGATATCCACGTGCATCCAGACGTGATCCCCAATCATTACCATTATCGGTTGTGTTAAAATAGTCACATGCGTCAGCACATGGACGCATCGAATGGCCACCGTGCGTGCGCTCGGAAACGCCAATTAGTGCAGCTGCACTTTTAAGTATTTGGGAATAAAGAAAATATGTATTCTTAGTCCATCATGCTATTTTATAGAAAACCCCCTAATGTTTCTGACATTAAACCCGTAGTACATACCAAATATTTTTTTAAATACTCATATCTTCTAAACCGTAACTCCAAACATAACATGTTATATACGAAATTTGATTAGAAAAATATGTAGAATCTGAATATGATATTATTTTACCTATTAATCTTAAAAAATATATTATCTAGGGTGCAATCTTAATCAATAATGCATTATCCGTCTTTCTTTCATTTCGGTACTGGTCCGGATTGGGGATGAACACCTCAGCAAAATCAGGATTGGAGACAAATTAAAGATAAATTTGCTAGAGACACCCAATAAATAAGGACATGCATGACAAGAAATAAAATAAGGACCCAATAAAGATGGGATGTCCGCTATAAAAGAAATAAAAGAGAAAATGCAGAGGAGATCCGATAAAGATGAGATGTTGCTTTATTTCACATAAGCTCGAGCTTCAGCAGATTTGGCTCCATGTCGAGGGGGTTCCCCATACTTTTCGCCATTTTTCGGGCTTATGGGCAGTTGGTACTTTGATGGCGAAGACATTGGATGTGGATCTTATTAGTCTGCGTCGCTGTGGAATTGTCCGTATTCTTGTGGCTATGACCAACTCCCAGATTTTGGCGAAGGACAAGGACGATGCCGGGCCTTTTGTTGCAACTGGTGTGATGGTTAACCTCAAGGGCTACGCTTTCAAGTTCAGGAAGGAGCCGACGGGTTACATTCCGGACCCTGACTTTGTCCCGTTCGCTTGGAAACGCAAGGGTGATGATGCTGATGATGATAACGGCGCCAAAGAGAAGGATGATGAGATGGACACATCGGAACACACCGGAAACCCATCCATCCATCCGTCGTCTAGTTCGGGCCCGGCAGAAAACACTCATGTGACTCAAGTTCAAAGACGGGAGTTCTCGACTGTTGGCTCTGGTGCTGCGACGGGAGGTGGTTCTGTGCTGTTGGCGGTCACACCATTTAACTCTTCGCCGCAGACGCCAAGAGGCATAGAGCTTTCTGCAAATCTTAGAGTCAACTCCACGTTACGTGGATGTCTCGAAAGATCCCCGCAGATTCACCGACAGGAGTCTTCATTGCCTTCTTCGCCGCGGGCCGTGTTTGCATCGCAGCCGTCGTCGCTTTTTCGGCCGGCATCGTCGCAGTCCGTTCATCTCGAGTCGGTGCAAGCCACCGGCGGCTCAGCGGTGTGCCCGGACTCTCCTGCAGTGCAACTACATCCAGCTGCTAAGATGACGTTGCAGCCGCCGTCGTCCATGCAGTCTGCGGCGTCGAAGCCGGCTGCCACCGAGCCAGTGGAAGCTGCTGGTGGTACGGCGGGACGTCCTACGACTGCGGTGTGCGAGCATCCCGTGGCTAGCGTTGACGCCAAACGGAATGCAGCTCACGTGGAGCTACCCATGCAGGCATGTAGTGGGGAGGTAGAGCTAGCCATGCATGCATGTATTGGGCTTGGACGCGAAGAGCTACACCCGGGTGTGCAGCCATGCATAGTTACACCCGCGACTGCTCTTCGGTCTCAGTCCGAGCCGGATGAGTGCGCGGCCGCTCTTCCGTCTCAGGCGGAGCTGTACGTGGCCGTCTCACCCACTCCCACTCCTCCGGTCAAACAATCTTCGGCTGCGGCCCCGCATGTACCGGCGGTCGGGACTCCCGAGGAGGGGGTTGCTACGCCACCCTCATCCCCTCCTCCGGTGGCGGTTCTTTCGCGACACTCTTCATCCGGGATGACACCCACACGTCGAAGTGGCCGTCATGCGGTGGCCGATGATGGAAGGACGGACACTGACGAGGACTCTTTGGCCAAGGCTATGCGGCGTAAAGCAGCGCAGAACCTCGACAACCAAGGTACTTCGTCATCACATAAATCGTTTTTATCTTTTTCTACTACATCCATAGTTTCTAAGTTGAATAATGTGGGTGTTAGTCTAGGAAATAATGAGAATGATATTTCTGTTTCCACAAATGCTTTGAGACATTTGGAATATGACCGATTAAAGGTTACTCCACGAGTCTCTAGCAAATCTTTTATCTCACATCTGGATGAGGAGGAGCTGCATGCCACATCAGATGGTCAGCTACTCGCTCATGTCGTAGGGGAGGTTTCGGACATGGGCTTGGAGGAACCCGGGCTTAGCTCATTGTTTGAGCTTACAGCTTCAGGTCGTAAATCCAAGTCCAACCGTTCGAAAAAAGTTCTTAAGTCCGCTAAGAGGGCAACATTTTCTAAATCTTCTATTGTTTCCTCATGAATGGCATGTTCTTTAATAGCAGAGGTCTTGGTGACTTGGCTAAACATCTATTCATTGCGGATTGTAATAGGGAGAATAATTTAGACTTTTTGGCTATCTCTGAAACGGGGAGACGTGATTTCTCGGTAAATCTGCTTGACCGTCTTTCTGGCGGAATGGAATTTACTTGGTTTTCACGGCCGCCTAGAGGTCGTTCCGGGGGCATTTTACTTGGCGTTAACACAGGGACTATGAATGTTTTGGCTAGTTCGGATGGAGAGTTTCACGTTAAACTCCATATTCGCAACAAAGTCGACAACTTCACATGGACCCTCGTCGCCGTGTATGGGGCAGCCCAGGATGAATTCAAGGCAGATTTTCTCCGTGAATTGGTTAATCTGGCAAATGATAATCCATACCCCATTCTTATAGGAGGGGATTTTAATTTGCTTCGATTTCCAAATGAGAAAAGCCGTGGTAGGTTTGATGATCATTGGCCATTTCTTTTCAATGCTGTCATCGACAGTCGAGATCTAAGAGAGGTTTCGATGATTGGAAGACAATTCACTTGGGCGAACAATCTTTCCGAACCAACATACGAGAAACTAGATCGCGTTTTAATGGATACCGACTGGAAATCTAAATATCCTATGGTGTCTATTCGTGCTCTGCCTCGTATCGAGGCCATATCAGACCATGGACCCATTGAAAGAACATGTGCTGCCCCCATGTTTGGTTTTGATAATTGATGACAATCTCTATGGACTAATGGTTGCCTTGAGTTATATTTGAAGGGTTTGTCCATAGGCTTTGCTTGTAGACCATTTGTTGGTCTCAAGGTGATTTGAAGAAGAATATGTGTTGACCAAGGGGTTATTCATGGAGTTATCCAAAGATTGGTCATGTAAGAGATGAGCCTATTGCAAGCATGTCTTGAAGAAGAAGATTGTGTGGACATTCATGTTTACCTTCAAGACATCATCTTAATGAAGAGAATTGGAAAGATTCAAGGTTGATCAAGACTAAATATGAAGAGTGATTCAAGTTGATCAACACACAAGGCGTAGAAGATGTACCGAGAGGGATCAAGTGATCCCATGGTATGGTAAGCATTGTCCAGTACGCTTTGTGTACTAACCCATTGTCTACGTGAGAGTTCTATGTGGGGTTAGGTATGTTTCCATGGGCTTGCGTCAAGAGAAAGATATCATACAACCCATGGAGGATGACATCAAGTGGTGATCGTCATCAAGATTGCGGTGTGCAAGTTCAAGTGGAGCATCACGAAGAGATCACATGCTTGAAGCTTGCCGTCCATTGTGGTGACAATGGACTTATGAAGATGTGCCGAAGAGTGGCTCACCCATAGTGGAGTATGGGGGAGCAATCTACTAGTCTTCATCGAGCTGGCGCAATCAAGAAAGGTGGTCCAACTTGAGGAGGTCAAGATCGTCATCATCTAGCTTAAGTGGACTATGCGCAAGGCAAAGGTTTGCCCTTGATAGGTTTTCTATTTTACCGGTCTCATGGTGGTAGTTGGGAGACCGGGTTATAGGATCGATAGCCGTACTATCAAGGGGGGCTCTCAAGTGAGTAGCTTGATCGTATCGTTCGTAGAGAGCTCAAACCATTGCATCCTTGCATCATCTTTCTTGGTTCTTGTTTGGTGTTTCTCTTTGTGAGTTTTTGAGCTTGTGGTCATCTTCATGACAAGCTCGAGTTCATCGAAAACGGAGTTCATATATGCATCTTCTATGCTGTTTTCGATGTTGGAGTTTATGCCGGTTCTTCATTCATAGAGGTTTCTCATCTCTATATCTTAGGCATTTCTCCCCTGCCACTTCTTATTATAACCAGTCACTGTTGGATGGTATTTGTCGTCATCTATCCAACAAGCTTGAGTTTGCTCAATTCAGAGCTCATTTGCAGAAGTTATGGCAGTTCTGGTTTATTTGTATCCTTTGTTTTCTGTGGATTTTCAGTGGCATGCAAGCGGTAGTACCGCTGGTTCCCACGGTAGTACCGCTGGGTACTTCCGTGGCACTGCCGCTTGGGGTTTCCCCGAGCGTGCAACTCTCTGTTGCCAGTTTGCCATTCACGTTAGTAGCACGGTAGTACCGCTCTGGCGGTACTACCGCCCTTACTACCGCCGCCACTACCGCTTGCGGGGTTTCCTCAGTGCACGCTTCTGTTTCCATTTTCCCTTAAGCGGTAGTAGAGCGGTACTAGGACGGTAGTACCGCTTCGCACGGTACTGCCGCCCTGGCTGCGTCTATTACTGCTGCCTCTCCTGGTCTAAACCCCCTAAGCGGTAGTACCGCCATGGGAAGCGGTAGTACCGCTCCGGCGGCACTACCGTGGTACACTTAGTGTGTTTCAGGCTAGTGCGAGGTTGTACCGCCTAAGCGGTAGTACCGCTCCTAGGAGCGGTAGTACTGCTTGGCTGCGGGCGCAGGGCAGATAACGGTTGGATTTTTCCCCTCCTATAAAAGGGGGTCTTCTTCCCCATTGGACCTTATCCTTCTAGCTCGTGTTTGCTCCCCATTGTTGACCTTCTTCGAGCTTGCTATCTCTCAATCCCTCCAATGATTCTTGCTAGTTCTTGAGGGAAAAGAGAGAGGAGATCTAGATCCACATCTCCACCAATCACTTTCTCCTCTATGTGAGGGGAACCCCTTGGATCTAGATCTTGGAGTTCTTCGTGTTCTCTTCTTCGTTCTTCCTCTCATTTTCCTCCCTAGCATTAGTTGCTTTGGTGGGATTTGGGAGAGAAGGACTTGGGCACTCCGTGTGCCCTTGCCATTGCATTTGGTGCATCGGTTTGAGTTCTCCACGGTGATACGTGGAAGTGAAGTTTGAGAAGCTTTTTACTCTTGGGTGCTTGGTACCCTAGAGCTTGTTCCTCTTGGGTGCTTGGGCGCCTTAGACGGTTGGTGGTGCCTCGGAGCTCAATCATTGTGGTGTAAAGCTCCGGGCAAGCGTCGGGGTCTCCAATTAGGTTGTGGAGATCGCCCCGAGCAATTTGACGGGTACCGGTGACCGCCCCCAAGGGTTGCCAAAGTGTACGGGTTTGGTGACCGCCCCCAAGGGTTGCCATTTGTACGGGTTCGGTGACCGCCCTCAAGGGTCCCTTAGTGGAATCACGACATCTTGCATTGTGCGAGGGCGTGAGGAGATTACGGTGGCCCTAGTGGCTTCTTGGGGAGCATTGTGCCTCCACACCGCTCCAAACGGAGATTAGCATCCGCAAGGGTGTGAACTTCGGGATACATCGCGTCTCCGCGTGCCTCGGTTATCTCTTACCCGAGCCCTTTACTTATGCACTTTACTTTGTGATAGCCATATTGTTTCTTGTTATATATCTTGCTATCACTTAGTTGTTTATCTTGCTTAGCATAAGTTGTTGGTGCACATAGGTGAGCCTAGTCGATTTAGGTTTTGTGCTTGACAAATTAATCGCTAGTTTTATTCCGCATTTGTTCAAGCCTAAACCGTAATTATTTTAAAGCGCCTATTCACCCCCCCCTCTAGGCGACATCCACGATCTTTCACCCATTCTCCTAACTACTGGTTTGCCACGACCACAACATAGACGCAAGTTCAAGTTCGAACTTGGTTGGTTGCATCGGGATGGATTCCATGACATGGTCAAGGAGATATGGGAGAAACCGGTGGCTGGGCATACCCCAATAAATCAATGGAATAACAAAATACGTGCATTACGTAAATTCCTTGGTGGTTGGGCTAGGCATACGGTGGGTATCCTAAAAAAAGAGAAGCTTCGTCTTTCATCTATCATTGATGAATTAGAAGCTTTGGCAGAAGTTAGACCTCTATCTGAGCATGAAATTGAGACCAAGAGTCAATCAAATGCACAAATAGCTAGCATGCTGCGTGAAGAAGAACTCAAATGGTACCAACATTCTAATTCCCAGTTTATCCTGAAAGATGATTTGAATACTAGATATTTCCATGGAGTCGCCAATGGCAGACACCGGAAGAAACTTATTCATTCCCTACAACAGGATGAGGGTACGATTGAGGGGCATGAGCAACTTAAAACTTATATCACTAATTATTATAAGAATCTGTTCGGGGCCCCGGAGGAAGGAAACTTCTCAATGGATGAGTCCCGAACAGATGACATCCCCCAGGTCTCTGATGAGGAAAACAACCTTCTAACAGCCCCATACTCCGAGGAGGAAGTTAGAAAGGCAGTTTTCCTAATGGAGCATAACAAAGCCCCAGGTCCGGATGGATTCCCCGCAGAGTTCTATCAGAACTTCTGGGAAGTCATCAAATCGGATCTCCTACTTTTGTTTAGCTACCTACATGCTGGCCAATTAGATTTGTTTCGCTTAAACTTCGATGAGATTATTTTATTACCTAAGGTTAATGAAGCTGTAAGGATACAACAATATAGACCTATATGCCTCCTTAATGTTAGTTTTAAAATATTCACGAAGGTTGCAACTATTAGGCTAAATTCGGTCGCCGAACATGTGGTTCGTCCTTCACAGACAACTTTTATGCAAGGTAGACACATCCTAGATGGTGTTGTTATCCTTCATGAAACAGTCCATGAATTACACCGGAAAAAGTTGAATGGGGTGGTACTCAAAATAGACTTTGAAAAAGCTTATGACAAAGTCAAATGGCCCTTTCTTCAACAGGTCCTCCGAATGAAAGGATTTTTGGCAGAGTGGCGCGCTATGATCCATAGCTTCGTTTCTGGAGGTAGTGTTGCCATTAAGGTCAATGATGACGTTGGCCACTATTTCCAAACGAAGAAGGGATTATGACAAGGTGATTCGATATCGCCCATGCTATTCAATATAGTGGCGGATATGCTAGCGGTCATGATTGAGCGTGCCAAGGTTGATGGCCAAATCGATGGGGTAGTAAATCATCTAGTTGATGGTGGCCTCTCTATCCTTCAATATGCCGACGATACGATTCTCTTCATGGATCATGACCTCGAGAAAGCAAGAAATCTGAAATTAATTTTATCAGCATTCGAGCAACTCTCAGGCCTGAAGATCAATTTTCATAAAAGTGAATTGTTTTGCTTTGGCGAGGCTCAAGATGAGGCTCACCTATACCCTGACTTGTTCGGATGCGGGTTGGGCCAGTTTCCGATCACATATTTGGGGATACCGATACATTATCGGAGACTCACTAATGTTGAATGGAAACACGTCGAGGAGAGACTACAAAAAAGACTTAGCAGTTGGAAAGGTAAACTGTTGTCTCTTGGCGGAAGATTGGTCCTCATAAATTCAGTACTAAGTAATATGGTACTATATATGATTTCCTTCTTCCAGTTGCCGAAAGGAGTTTTACATAGATTGGATTATTTCCGATCAAGATTCTTCTGGCAAGGAGATAGCGAGAGAAAGAAATATCGACTGGCTAAATGGAGTGTGGTTTGCCGTCCAAAAGACCAAGGCGGGTTGGGCATTCATGACCTTGAGGTTAAGAATAGGGCCCTCCTCGGCAAATGGTTGTTTAAATTACTATCGGAAAACAGTGTATGGCAAACCCTCCTCAGGAGGAAATATGTGGGTTCCAAGGCAGTATCCCAAGTTTACTGGAAGCCTGGAGATTCTCACTTTTGGGCGGGGCTAATGGCTACGAAGAAATATTTCTTCTGCCATGGATCTTTTTCCATTAAGGACGGTTCGGAAATTAGATTTTGGGAGGATAAATGGCTAGGAAATGCTACACTCCGGGAACAATATCCGGCTCTATACAACATTGTGCGTCACAAGGGTGATACTATCGCCACGGTATTGGAATCATTTCCACCAAATGTGACGTTCAGAAGGAATTTAATTGGACCCAGACTACAATCGTGGAACATCCTGCTCCAACGGCTGTCCACGGTGCAACTGTCACATGGGTCCGATGTATTCCGATGGAACCTACATGGGAATGGACAATTCTCAGTGGACTCGATGTATAGAGCTTTAATTCAGTCTGATGTGCCAGTGGATAACAATAAGAAGATCTGGAAGATGAAGATACCTCTTAAGAATAAAATATTTGCATGGTATCTTCGTCGCGGAGTCATTCTTACTAAAGATAACCTTATTAAGAGAAATTGGCATGGAAGTCCGCATTGTGTCTTTTGTCACCATGATGAGACAATAAAACATTTATTCTTCCAATGCAAATTGGCTCGTTCTATATGGTCAGTCATCCAAATAGCTTCTGGCTTGTATCCCCCTTGTAGTGTTGCTAATGTATTTGGCAATTGGTTACATGGGATTGATCGCATGTTTATAACTCTTCTCAGGGTGGGAGCGCTTGCCGTTATTTGGTCGCTTTGGATATGTAGAAATGATAAGGTTTTTAACGATAAAAGTACTTCTCTTATGCAGGTTATCTACAGATGTACCGGGACTCTTCGTTTATGGTCCTCTCTACAACGCGTGGAGAACCGAGACCTGTTTACGGAGGGGTGTACACGATTGGAGGCTACGGCGAGGGATACTTTTACCCGACATGGGTGGCAACATGATCTTAGGACTGGGCCCCCTTCTCTTTAGGCGTCATATAGACTCTACATGTTTTTGTATCTCGCCTTTTATTTTTTTTCGTTTCTGTGACAAGACATTTATTGGCTGTGTGTATCTTAGTTATGCAGAGGCCGGGTGTAATACTTAAATCTTTTAAGTAATAAATCATCCCTTTTCGAAAAATATATATAAGAAGAAAAAAGAGTGGACATGCATGCAAAAAGTAAAAAGGAGGCTTGCATGACAAAAAATAAAATAAAAGACATGTTTAATAAAATATAAATAATGATGAAACAGGGACCAATACCTATGACATCTATGGCAAGAAATACTGATGAAATAGGGGCGCAAGTACATGCGTCCACAAGAGACCATACAAAAATGTTCTTTTCTAGACGAAAAAAAATCTCTCTTTATGATTAAAAAATCCTGTATCTTTTTTAACAACTATTCATGTATTTAAAAAATATGCATGTGAAAAAAAGTGTTCAAGAGTTACAACAAAAATATTTGCATATACAAAAATAAATATATGTGTAGTTTTCAAAACAGATGAAATCAGAGGTGTAGACCATATCAAATGTAGCACCCTATTGTGGTTGCTGGGCTTGAGAACAAAAAATGCGACACCAACATCTTTTTTCAGACAGGCTGTAACCAACAAGCCAATAGACTCTCTAGCAAAGGGGTGGATAAATAATCAGAAAGAAGATGTTGGCAAACCAAACTAGGCGAGCATAGAGAAGGCATGAGGAGTGAAGCGAGGATGAGCTCGGGACGGCGGCGCGAGGATGAGCTTGAGGTCATGGATCGAAGCCAGGAGTTGGAATGATGTTGAACATGCCCTACGTTGGTGATGCTTAAACTGGAAACCGCCCTTGATGCACGCATGTCTCCGTAGTCTGCTAATGTGTCATCGTCTGTTTTTATCGTTTTCCTTTACCAGCCCGTAACAACACCCTATTCCGCACATGACATGAATAAATGCATGATCACTTATCTGTTTCTTTGTACGGATTAAATTTACATGCAAGCCGTGTTGAAATAGAAGACCGGTGGAATCTTGAACTTCGCTTTTGTAGGCTAAGACCATCTTTATTTGGGCAGTAGCTACAAATTCTCAGATTATAGACCATATTTTGTAAATTAAGAGCGTGTGGTATTCTTTTCTCCCGTTACAACGCGCGGGACTTTTTGCTATTTCACTAAATTTTATTCCCCATTGCACCACACGGGTATTTGTGCTAGTAATTTATAAAACCTATGGTGGGATGGTTTTCTTGCCAACCCTTAGACCAAAAAACGCGTGTGCATAGCATCAGTCTGATGTATGCACTGTAGAATATTTAGAAGAAAAGAAAACTATCAAAGTTTACCAGCCAAAGAATGACTTACCAGGGCTACCAGGGGTAGCCCATCTAGCTTTGGTGCACATCCGGATGCATATTCTTGTAGTTTTTTTATCCTGTACGAGTAGTTTGCATGCCGGCTTGGGGTTTAAGTTAAGTCTCACGAAGACGTAACCGTGACCTTTTGACTAAAGTCCTTGAACCTATGAATCTAAAACATATTTGGCTTATCTCGCAAAAAGCTTATTTGGTTTGCAGGATTTAAAAAACCCATGGGAATAGGAAAACATAGAAGCTGGACCTTGATGTCATAAGATGTTACATCCTACTACGGGAATAAAAAAAATACATGATCGTGTAAGCCATTTGTTTGGTTGCGTCAAAGAAGAAACACATACACGGGAAATTTTTCTAAAGGATTACGTCGTAATTGTCACTGAAAAAAAATTCTATAAGGTTAGGCTTTACGGAACTTTTGCTTTCAAATTGCATGCAAAGTATATCATAAATATTCCCGTGATTTTCAATCCAACGAAAAAAAGAAACATAGAAAATTCTCCAAGAAATAAAACTCTCAAAAATCAGTGAAACTACTTCATATTAATGAAAAAAATAGCGTGACCCTTAAAATATGCTATTAGCATGCTATATCGCGCTATTATTTAGAATGCTATAGCGTGCTATTTTTTTATTTCTTTAAATGGAAGAGGCCCGTAGTATGGAAAATACCCTTTGGAACATGGTAGTAATTACACCTGATAACTGCTTTTATTTAAAAAAAATCAGAAAATTCAAAACGTTCCGAAACCTTTTCCCAACAAACTTGAGTTGTCGCGTAATAATCTACTCCTAAGGTGTTGAATTAGTCCCATCTAGATCATGCTTTGCATTAGTCCCATGCATGCATACTGGGACTGCACGATTCTGGCTGAAGTGCAAAAGTCAACCTGGCTTGTTTAATCGCTTGACTTTTGGGATTTGTTAGTGGCTCAGGTGTCGGAGCGTTTCCTTTTCTTCTGGTTGCTTGGATTTGCAGCTTAAAAAAGCTGTATGGAAACTACTAGGTCGACCAAAAACCCTCCACTTAATTGTCATCTGTAAGTTCAGCGTGGTGCATGTGATCGAGCCATAATTTTCAGCAGTCAAGTTTCTCAATTTATCTGCGAAAAAATTAGGCCCATGTGATGCAAACGTGGTTGAAATAATTCAGCGCCACACCTGCGTTCCAATCAGGTCAGTTTTTTTTTTCTTCCTGTGAATGGGTTTCCCTTTCAACATGTACCTACGTACGAACAACGAATCCTTGGAAGCAGAAGGCGAAAGGGAGGTAGGTACGTACGAACTCACGTTGCTAACGGCGACTGGTCCCGCATGCTGATCCACTAGCAGAACACGATCTTAATTCGCACATGCTAGCTAGCTAAGTCAAGAAGAAATAAGGATGCAGATGGAATGTGGATGTACGCGCCATCGACACAGCACAGGCCAGCCGGTCGAAAGAGATGGATTTCATATGGGTCAATGGCTCAACTAGCTAGCTAGGTTGCGGGTTGCCGAGGTTATCTGTTGTGCTGCGTTGCGTGGAGTTTTTTTACACCATATGTCCCATAATATAAGAGCGTTTTGACACTACACTGTCTTTTGAAATGCCACGTGTATATGGACGTGTGTGAGAGGTGACCTAGTGGTGATGTCGAGATTGGCAACGCATATGCGTGTGCCGGTTTTGCTAAGGCTGGCTATAGTGGGGGTAACTTAGGTGGTATCATGTACTTGGGAATAACAAACATGCTGATGTGGCAGGGAATTAAAGAAGAGAGAGGGGCTTAGGGTAACATAGATAGATACCGTATCATGTTAAATACTATGCTACTTTGTGTCATGCATGGCAATAAATATGATCTTACATGATACTACTTTATGATACTATGCACTATGAAGGCGAAAATGCCTTTTGAAGCTCGGCCTCCATGGAGGCCGGTTTTTGAAAAACACAAAATTCATGAAAATTCATATTTTTACAATTCAAAAAAATCTGAAAAAAATACAGATATACATGGAGGCATAACACACATGTGTGTAAATTTTTAGGATGAAATACGTTGAAACGAAGGCTGTGCAAAAAAAGACAAATCTGAGGCTTTTTAACACATGATACTATTCATCCTCATAGTCCAGAAATTTGTCTTTTTGTACAGGTCGCATTTCAAAGTATTTCATCTTGAATTTTTACACACACATACATTTCATCCTTGTATAGTTGCATATTTTTTTTTGGAATTTTTTGAAGTGGAAAAGTTTAAAATTTGTTTTTTTCGAAAATAAAGGGCTTCATGGAGCTCGGTCACCAAAACGCCTTACTCCTATGAAGGTAGTATCATACACTAGTATCATATGTATGATACTAGTGCATGATACTACCCACTATGAGTAGTGTAAGCTAAATCCAGTACTTACTGTGCTTACCGAGCCAAATTAAATGGCGGCATGCGTCTCTGTCACACCGCCGGCAGGTGGCTGCGATTGGATATGTGCTGGGAATTACATCAGACGTACGTACGTTCGGTACGTAGTAGTACCTGGTGTCGCAATCTCACGTCAAAGCTTAGTTAATGGCGAGGAGCACCACATCTAGTGCAAATCCAGGTACATGGTGATTTCTACTGAGCAAATGATGCAGCGGTATAGCTAATCTGCGCGCCAAAACAATACGCCTGTTGATTACGATCCCGGCCAGCCGGCATGAAACCCGTTGTCGACCAGGGCCTGCGGTGACTGCGATCAATATCTTCTGGCAACGTATTTCAAGGAATCTGTTAAATTTGATGCGACTACTCAAATTGCTGGAACCCTTGAGTCTCTACTGACTCCTCAAGTGTAACAATACGTTTTTTCGCCGTAGGCAATCCAATAGGGAAAATCGAGAACGGCCTGGTATACATTTCTCGTTTAACTTTCGCTGCACAAACTCCCTGGAATAGTATGTAACGTATTAGATCTCTGACTAAATTTGATTGCAAAAAAAAAGAAAGATCTCTGACTAAGATGCGCACAGGTCGGAGCAATGCCTATCTGGTTGACTGTATGTGTTTCCGTCTTTCAGAACTCAGAAGATTAGGACGTGTTACCACTTACCAGTCAATAGAGAAAGCTGCTGGTTGTGTCTTGTCTGCCTGGGTGTAAACAAGCAGATCCGGAAGATATATCAACATCAGTAAATCCGATCCCCAGTCTGCTTAGGTGACCGAGTACCGTGTACCGTGACTAGGCTAATCTACCATCACCAGTAAGTAAGAAGAAAGTCAGCACACGAGGAGGACCTGCAGCGAGTAGCTCTGTTCTACTAGCCTCTTCGGAGATCATTGTGGTTGCTTTCCTTCGTAGGCGAGTTTAGCCTTTGAAGCCTACCACGTTCAATCTTGTCATGTGAGTCTAGCTAGTATTAGTAGCCAGTCTACTCAACATGCTGTCCAAAAAAAAAAAAAAAAAAACAGGCTAGTCAACATGTGTGTGTTCGAGCGAGTTGACCCTTCCAGAGAGGCCGGCGGTTGGCAGCTGCATGCTTCCTGGATTTTCAGCGATGCGCATTCAGTGGGAGGAGACGTTCCAGTCGACGACGAGGCGCCTACGGTGACTTCGTAAATTTCAAGATGATATGCCGGCTCAGTCTTTCAGAGGTGCTCATAGGGGTAGGGTGTGCGTGTGTGCGTTCATAGGGATGAGTGTATGCGCGTGTATATGATCGCTTGCGTTTGTACTGTGTTCAAAAAAAAAACGAATCGTAAACAGTAGACACCTGCGGGATGACGGCGGTGCGTAGTCGCGAGCGACGTACGTAGCGTGTGCGCGGGTGGCGCGTGTTTTACTTCCGCGCGGGCGTGCGCGCGCGCGACGTACGATCTCGACCGATCCTCTCTTCCTCTTGCTTTTGTTGCTGCCGTCACGAAATTTGTTGGCTCGCGCGCGAACCCACGGTTGGAGATCGACACGGCTTGCTCCATTCAAATGCTCTAGAAGGGGACGTCATGGCACGTCCATTCAAATGTGGTTCGTGACCTCCATGGAATCTAGAAATTCTTAACTACTCCCCTCGTCCCACAATATTGTGGGATGAACAGATTAATCTCTTGACTGGAATTAACGGCTGCTAGGTACGTAGCTGCGACCGTCTGATTGGCGTACATGTGCTGAACATGCAAAACTGCTCGATCGATCGTTAATTGTTATTTGTATGGCTGCTAGTTGCTGCTTTGCACCGGCAATGGTCATGGTTTGGCTAGGCCAACCCGCCGGAAGACCCTTGGAATTCTCTGGATAATCAACTTTTGGTCGTATTTTTTTCTAGACAATGAATGCGTGAATGACGATCAAGCTTTGTGGTGACGCGCTTCTGCGAACTTTGTAGCAGCCGAGTCAAATGTATTGTGTGATAGCCCGCGGTCTCAGACTTGCCACTTGTCAGATATCATATTCAAACAAAGATTGTTGAGGATCTTGTGAAGATTAACATACGGTTTTGCTAAAACTCAGTCGAATGAGAAATAGATTGGTCTCATTCACTTTTCTAGCCGTTGGATCGAGCCACGCCGCGATTCGTGTTTTTGTCCACGTGGAGAGGTGCTTAGCGACGCGCGGCCCATCTGTTGTCCCGCTCGCGGCCCGTTATTTTCTTGTCCAGCCTCCCGCTCATTCACATCCATGGCCGTTTAATCTAAATGCGTTGTGATTCGTATGGTTTTTTCTTTTTTACGTCAACAGGTCAAACAGCGACGCGTGCAGCCTGTTGTTTCGTTCGTTGGCCCGTTTGTCCAAGCTCGCAGCGAAGCTCACATCCACTCGCAGATACCATAGCCCACACTCATGTCTTTTTTTTGTCAGCTTTTTTAATGTTTGCACGGGGCTCCTATACATCATCTCAGGTTAATACAGGGAACGGGGCCCTTCAATTCTTCATTCCCATCACTCATCTTTTCTCCCTTTTTGGCTCCGTTTTTTGTTGTTGTTCTTATCATTTGGTTTCCTTTTTCTTTTTCACCTATATTTTTACTTTTTTTCTTCATTCTTATATGTAAACACTTCATGACTGATTCTATTTTGGATGAGATTTAGTTAATTTTAAATGTATAACTAGATAAATATTTTTTTCATTTTTATTGTTCATTTTAAGGGGGTCATAATTACAAGTTTCAAATAAAGTGGCAACAACATTTTTTTTAAATCCGGTCGCAACTACAATTTTTCAAGAGGGTCATGACTGGAAGTTTTTTGTGGGGTCTCAGTTGCACGTACAACTAATACACATGCAACCGCAACCATTGTAACCCGACGACAATTGCATGCACCACACTGCGTCTGTAACTAGATACGAGATGGCGGTTGTACATGCAACTACAAGTGTTGTAACCCAACAACAATTGCATGTGCCACGATGCGACTTCAACTGGGTTCGAGAGGGGAGTTGTCGAGGGGAGTTTGTCGGGGTTGGGGGTGTGGACGGAGTTGCATGTCAACCAATAGACATGCAACTGCAACCATTGTAACCCGACCGCAACTGCATGCGCCAAAATACGACTGCAACTGTGTACGAGAGGGCGATTCTACATGCAACTGCAAGTGTTGTAATTCAACCGCAATTGCACGTGCCACAATGCGACTACAACTGGGTTCGAGAGGGGAGTTGTTGAGAGAAGTTTATCGGGGTTGTCTAGGGGTGGAGGGAGTTGCATGTCAACCAATAGACATGCAACTGCAACCATTCTAATCCGACCGCAGCTGGATGCGCCACAATGCTACTGAAATTGGGTTCGATAGGGGAGTTGTTGAGAGGAGTTTGTCGGGGTTGTCGGGGGGTGGAGGGAGTTGCATGTCCACCAATAGGCATGCAACTGCAACCATTCTAATCCGACCGCAGCTGCATGCGCCACAATGTGACTGCAACTGGGTACGAGAGGGTGGTTGTACATGCAACTTCAAGTGTTATAACCCAACCGCAATTGCATGTGCCACAATGCGACTGCAACTGGGTTCAAGAGGGGAGTTTGTCGAGGTTGTCGGGGGGGGGGGGGGGGAGGGTGGAGGGAGTTGCATGTGCAACAATTCTAATCCGACCGCAACTGCAACTGCAACCATTCTAATCCGACCGCAACTGCATGTGCAACAATGCGACTGTAAGTGGGTTCGGGATGGCGGTTATACGTGCAACTGCAAGTGTTGTAACCCAACCGCAATTGCACGTGCCACAATGCGATTGAAACTGGGTTAAAGGGGGGAGTTTTTCGGGGCGGTTGCACATGCAACAACAAGTGTTGTAACCCAACTCGGAATTGCATGTGTCACAATGCGACTGCAACTGGGATTGAGAGGGGACTTGTTGGGGGTGGGGTAGGGGGATTGCATGTCAACAACTAGACATGCAACTGCAACTGTTGTAACCTGACCGCAACTGCATGTGCCACAATGCGACTGTAACTGGGTTCGGGAGGGGGTTTCGGAGGGGAGGGGGGCTAGTTCTATGTCAACCACTTAATTTGATTTGAGATGCGATGAATTAGGAGAATTAAATCTATATCTACGTCATGGCTCCAAACTTATATCTTTGCCTTTTTGTAATGCGATATGTCGATATTAAATCATTCATGTGGGAGATATTATACTATTTTCTGCTAAAGTTGTACGCTTTATAAAGTGCATTTTAACTTCAAAATGCACTTGTGTTAAAAAAATACTTTAGAATACACCTTACAAAAATTTAGTCAACTGACAATTAGAAAAATACTTTTTCTAAAAGTAGTATTATGTAGCAGCAGAAAAGTGCCCGGACAGTCCACCTGTCTACTAGTTTTCGGCAACGTGTCACAGTTTTTCCTAGTGCTTTCTCTTTTTTCCTTGTGCTTTCTCAGGAGTCAGGACCATTGCATCCTCTCCCCGAAAGGTACACCGAGATGTGCCTAAAGCATGGAGGTGTAATAAACAGGAAAAGTAAAAAAAAGTTTCTTCGTGACGGACCTACCCTATTGTGGTGTGAGTGTAACACCTAGTGCTCCCATGAACCAAGTGTGAGAGCATCTGCCGACAACTAGGTAAAAAAAGGAGGATTTGCACCCAAAATCGATCAGCGACGCGCTGCCGGACATGGCGACTTTCAGAACAACAGAAACCACTAAAACAGGCATAAAGGCCATACACAACTGAAAAGTAAACAACGAACATCAGCCCATATAGAAACCAATAGCATAAAAGCCCATACAGAACTATGAAGAAAAAACAACAGACAACTCGCCAGCATTGTCCCATTTGGAACAGAAACAACTATGGCTCGGCCTACAATGGAAACGGACTGGGATAACAAACAGATGATGTCATCTTATGTCATGTGAATGAGACCATTTTATATCTCATCTAAATGAATTCTAGGCGTTCCCATTAACATAACCATAATTATAAAATGAAAATGATAGTATGTGCATACATACAAAAAGATGCCCCTGGAACCCGAATTTCCACCTGCCAAATGTTTGGAAGGCAATGACTATTCTCTAGTGTTTTTGTCTTTTCATGGCTCGTGCTGCATGACCCAACCTCCATTGCAGAGAATCCGGCAATCGGGGAAAACCCCCATAGCTCAACCTATCAATTATGCTCTGCAAGCAATAACATGTTGCACACCTATGTAAGGACCGACCTTCCTTGAAGCAGGTACGAAAGGCGGTCAATGTTGAAATTGGCCTTCTGTGATCCAAGAAAATTTATTAACCTATGGTGTGATAAATTTCTTGCCGCCCCCAACAAAATGATCTACGCATCGTGGAACATTTAGAAGAAAAGAAAACGACCAAAGTTTACTGTCCAAAGAATGACTTACCGGAAGGTGGGACATCTAGCTTTGCACTCATATTCTTGTAGTTTTTTTTCCTGCATGAGTAGTTTGCATGCCGGCTTGGGGTTTTAGTTAAGCCTCACCAAGACATATCAATGCCCTTCTGACTAAATTCCTTGAAACTATGAATCTAAAGCTTAATTAGTTTGCATGATTTAAAAAACACATGGGAATAAGAAACATAGAAGTTGGATGTCATGCGATGTTATATCCTATGGGAATTGAAACACAAAAATTATATGATTGTGTATGCCGTTTGTTTGGTTGCATTAGAGCATCTCTAGCACACCCCGTATATTGCCCCGACCCGTAAAATAACTGTCAAAATACGGGTCCGCACGAAAAAAGCCGCCCGAACAGACCCCGCAAACGCGTCGGACCCTTAATTTTTTTTGAGGGGCGCGGTAAAATCCCACCTCCGACCCGCGAAAACACAGGTTTCCCCCTCGGCCTGAAGGTGCCCCGTATCTGAGAAAAGCGGTTGGCGGGAGGGACATTTCAGCCCGCGCGCGTTCCCCACCCCCGTCTGCATCCGTCTGCCATCGGTTCCGCCCGTCCGCCGCCGGCAATTCCGGCCATATCTGCGGGCGGAATCACACCGCCGTGCCGCCCCTCACCCGGTTCCCCCTAGCCGCTTCCCCGGCTCCCCGGATCCGCCGAGCCGAGCCGCCCGGAGTCGCCGTAGCTGCCGGTGAGTACTTGTGCTTTTACTTTCGGATGTGCTTGTGCTTGTGCATAGTTTAGGTCATGCGACGTTCGTTTTTATGATTTTAGATGGAACTAAGCCCTTGCGAGAAGTTTTTGCTCGATGATTCGTCCGATTCGAATGATTCGGATGTTGAGATGCTGCTTGCGAACCAGCGGCATCAAATGTTGGTGATGGCTCTCGCCGTGAAGGAGCACGAAGATGAGAACCGAAAGAGACGGTTCTCATCTTCGTGGACAATCCAACATATCCGCCGCACCTTGTCCGTCGAAGGTACCGAATGCGTCGATCCCTCTTTGTTAAATTAGTGCAAGCTTGCGAGGCCAATTGTCGGTATTTTACCCAAAGAAGAAATGCGGCGGGCTTGAAGGGATTTAGTGCATATCAAAAAATCTCAGCAGCTATGAGGGTAATTGCATACAGCATTCCGGCTGACTATGCTGATGAGTACCTTCGCATTGGTGAAGATACTACAATTGAGTCAGTGCGTAGGTTTGCCAAAGTGATCGTCCGTGTCTTTGGTCCTCAATATCTTCGGACACCCAATGAAGAAGACACAAAAAAGTTGATGGCATCAAGTGAGAGAAGCGGTTGGCCAGGCATGTTAGGAAGCATTGATTGTATGCATTGGAAATGGAAAAATTGCCCGAAGGCATGGCAGAGAATGTATTGTGGCAAGGGTCGTGATGCAACAATTGTGCTAGAGGCCGTAGCATCCGAGGATTTATGGATTTGGCATTGTTTTTTGGTATGCCGGGTACTCTCAATGATACCAATGTGTTGCAACGGTCTCATTTGTTTGCCAGGCTTGCTAGTGGCGATGCTCCTGCTTGCAACTACACTATTAATGGACATGAATACACGAAGGGGTACTATCTGGCAGATGGTATCTACCCTTCTTGGTGCACATTTGTGAAGAGCATCAAAGAGCCCAAAAACAGGAAATAATGTGAATTTGCAAGGGTACAAGAAGCAGCCCGAAAAGATATTGAAAGAGCATTCGGGGTTTTGCAAGCAAGGTTTGCCATTGTTCGTGGTCCTGCTCATTTTTGGGACAAGCGATCCCTGAAAAACATCATGACATGCTGTGTGATTCTTCACAACATGATACTCGAAGATGAGAGAGACATGAACTTGGAGTTCTTCTACGACAATGTGGGAAGCCGTGTCAAACCAGCTAGAGACCCTAACCGCATTAGAGCATTTCTTCAGACCTACCGGGAGATTGAACATGCAAACACCCACTATCAGCTTCAGGAGGATCTCATTGAGCACCATTGGCAAAGGGCTGGGCAGTAACACATTCCATTTTTTGCATTCATTTTATTTAATTCATGTGTGATTTGTATTCGAGACAAGTTTTGTATTAAATTATTTAGTTTGCTTTGGTGATTTCAATAATTATTGTAATTTGGATAACTGCTGTTTTGTAATATTGACATTTTATCTTATATTGAATTCATAATTCTAAATATGTATCATATGTGTCAAATTCAGATAAAACTCCATCTGATTTGCGGGTCGGCGCGGGCTGCTGCGGATATTCCGTTTTACAGGTCCGCTATGCGGTCTGCTCCATAGCAGCCCGCGCCGGCCCGCAAAACCGTTTTTCCGCGAACTATAAACGAGTTTTGCGGGTCGGCAATATACGGGGTCTGCTAGAGATGCTCTTAGAAAAGGAACACAAACACATACTTTTGCGGAACACGGGAAATTTTCTAAAGGATTACGTCATATTTTTCACTGAAACAAAATAATAATCTGCAAGGCTAGACTTTATGAAAATTTTCCTTCCAAATTGCATGTAAAGTAGACCATAAATATTCCCATGATTTTCAATCCAACAAAAATAATAAGAAACATAGGACAATTCTCTAGGAAATAAAACTTCCCAAAATCAGTGAAACTACTTTAGACAGAAGAAGCCCGTAGCATGTCTTAGAGACATAACCAAACGCATTAATTTTTGCATGTATATAAACGACGACTCCTAGCATATGCATGACTCATGCGTGGTTGACGAGTACTCTACTCCATAGTGTCACCAACCAATCCCTGCCTTTTCAACAGAAACATCGCGAGTGGTGTGTGGCAGCTGGTTAGAAGCGGATCTTGGACTCGATCGGACTAACAACACGCTGGCGACTCGGCATTCAGCAGCGAACATGATATATACACCCGCACGATTCATTCACCGGACGTGCTCGTTGAATTAGATTACAGCTACTTAGATTATTACGCGCTAGCTTGATCATGCTATGCATTAGTCCCATGGCCACATGCATACTAGGACCGCACGATTCTGGCTGAAGTTCAAAAGTCAACCTGGCTTGTTTAATCGTGCGACTTTTGGAGATTTTAGTGGCTCAGGTGTCTGAGTTTTCTTTATGTCCATGTCAAATTACCCTTCACTTACCATGAGCAAATTTAGCATGATGCATGCGATTCCATAATTTTCAGTTTGAAAAAAAGAGAGGATAACCCCTAACTCTGCATCACTGGCGATGCACAGTCATAGCAGTCAAATTTCTTGTCTAAAAAATTTGGGCCCCTGGAAGGCAAACGTGGTTGCAAATTTCTGCGCTACGCCTGCATCATTTCAGCAAGTCATGTTTCCTTTTCTATCAATCTATTTCCTCTCAACGTGTTACTAATTCCTGGAAGCAGAAGCCGAAAAGGAGGTTGGTACGTACGAACACATGTTGCTAACGGCGACCGGTCCATTAGAACACGATCTTAAATCGCACATGCTAGCTAGCTAAGTCAAGAAGAAATGAGGACGCAGATCGATGGAATGTAACGCGCCATCGACACACAAGTCTGAGGAAAAAAGTTTCATATATATATATATGGGTCAATGGCTCAACTAGCTAGCTAGCAAGGCTGCCGAGGTTACCTGCTGATGTTGTGGAATTCTTCTACTAGCGCTTTGCGTTTACCCTCCTACTAGGTACGTAGAGGTCGAGATTGGTCACACATGTATGTGCATGTGCCGGTTTTGCTACTCAATATACAATACAAGTAGAATGCCCGTGCGTTGCCACGGGCTAACAAAATTATATGTGAAGATAGTATCGGTCAAATAAACTATAATTCAGGATGGTGGACGTTGCATGTGACTTATGGTTGTATTGCTATGAATACCTGAATACTACTTCCTTTTCGATTTATTAGGCCCACACGTATCCCTAGATCAATGATTTGATCAACATAATATAAGTTTTATTTCATATGAATAATACCATTAGAAACTTCAAATGTTCTACTTTTTAATGGCACAACTTTTATTATGTATAATTCATATTAGAGTAGTAAAATTAAAACCACAAGGTCACCTTTGAAGTTATATGTCGATTTACATAGAGAGATGGTTGATAGAGAGATGGTTATTTTATTATGGTTGTATCACTATGTATAATTCACTGCTCAATTGGTTAGATAGAGAGATGGTTATTTTGCCCATTAATTTCTTAAATAAAAACTAAACCACAAGGTCACCTTTGAAGTTATATGTCGATTTAGCGAGTCACACTAAATCAGTTAATTATTTTGATTTGGAACCAATGAATGATCAGTACTTACTCATACATCTACCTATTAGTTAATTTGCAGCACTATACTGCCTAGCTGTAACTTTGTAGATGCTTTTCTACTGTTACTTGCATCTTGCTTGAATTTTTCTTCTTCCTGATGTTATTATGTTTCCTATTTTATCTGCTTTGTAGAAGGTGCTACATAAAATTAAGTAAGTACACCATGTTTGTCTAAAATTCTGGTTCAAGAGGCAGCTGAAACAAAATTTCATAACAGAAAAAATCTACAAGTACACATCTGTCCGGTAGAGTACTATCCTTTTTGGAGTAAAAGAAAGTGTACTTATATCCCTTTCTCCATGAAAACTGGCATGACATTTGAGTATATGGGTAATAATCCAAATTCAAGGTTATAATAACAGATTACTGTAAACAACAACTCATGTTGAGTTCAGATAAACGACAAGTCAGGTAATAGAAATCAATAATCAGAACTTCCATCTGGCCATAGGCAATCAAGTTAAGATTATATAACCACAAGCCCATGCATGTATATATTATTGAAATGCACATAATATCCACGGAAGAGTTGGCAACACGACATTAACAGTAGAGATTATTCAATGAGGCTATGAAATGCATGTATGTGAAGTCCAATATGTTTACCGCCAGTAACACTTTCATAGGCAATAACGTCATAGCCACTACCAACATGTTAAACACTTCCATATGTTGATAGCAATGCAAGCTACTTAAGTTTGATAAGTGCAGACTTCAGCTTGATAGGATTTCCTTGTAGACGATGTTCTTCATGGTCATTACTAAGGACTCAGGTCTTTTTCGCTTCTTTGATTATTAGTCTTCTTCTTGCCCTTCTCCTTTTCCTTCTCCTTCTCAATGACGATCTTTATGTTTCTCTTCGCGGTGACTTGAGACAATGCGGCATAGAGTTGACCATGAGAGAACATCAGATTAGGTAGGTACACGCCGACAATCGGGATGGTCTGCCCTTGTGCCTTGTTGATCTTCATAGCAAAGCTAAGCCTAAGAGGAAATCACTTCCTCTTGAACTTGAATGGAAACATGTCGTTGTCAGATGGACATAGGGGTATCCGAGGAAGGAAGACCCTCCTACCCGCATGTTGTCCAATCACGATTTCCGCGTCAATGGCGTTCCTCTCGAAACCTCGGACCACAAGCCTCGTGCCATTACACAATCCGTTAGCCGGATCAATGTTCCTCAGAAGTATGACAGGGCAATTCAGCTTCAGTTTAAGTGCGTGCGGAGGCAGACTGTTGGGAGTCAATCTGTCCAGGAACTCGGGAGCATAGTAGCCATATGGGTCGTCCTATGCGCTGTCAAAGCTATGGTAGATTACTTCTTCTCCCTGGAAACGCTCTACCATGCGTACGTTTATCTTGTCGACGTTGTCGTTTGTGGTGGAGAGGAATGCACGAGAAGTCATGTAATTCGGATCAGACATGTTGTCATCTAGATTCGGCCGCTCGGGGTTGGGAGAGGGGAATGGCGAGGTATGCTTCTCACGAGAAATCAAGGAGAGGTGGATATCGGGATGAGTGGGGCGACAGTTTTGGTAAGAGAAAGAGAGAGAGAGAGAGAGAGAGAGAGAGAGAGAGAGAGAGAGAGAGAGAGAGCACTTAGATAGGGCAGGAGAGGAGAGGATCACGCAGGAGGGAGAAGAGGAACAAAGGTGGATATTACGGGAGTGAAGGAAGAGATGTCTTGTCTACGATTTCAATTACCAATTACCGAATCTCGCTACGGCTCGATTGTTTGAATTGGAACTTGCCTGTGACGCACTGGTTTTGTGCTACAATAATGATTGTAATTAAGCTACAGTAATCCCACGCTAATGATGCCACGTCACCACGTTTACTGTTGCTAATCTCACGTTGGATTCAAATCCCGTTCAAATTCAAATTTAAAATAAAGTCAAACAAATAAAGTTTTCAAATATCAAAACAAAAATGTCCAAAATGTGACAAATATTCTCTGGATCTTTTTCATGTTGAAACCACATTTTTATAAAGTGTTTAACTGCACTAAAATAATTAAAAAATCAGCAAACGATTAAATAAATGCCTTTTATATTCTATAAAATACTAGGCTATTGTTATTTGAGGTTAAACCTTTTTGTGGCAGTGACATAAATATTAAAACTAAATTAGGGACTAGTTACATATTCTATAAATCAAGTTTAAAAAGAAACTAAAAATAAAACATAAAAGAAAAAGATAAATAATTAAAAGGAAAAAAAATAAAAGAAAAGAAAAGAAAAAGGCCTAGCCGGGCCGAATTGGGCCGGCCCAGCCGGCCACTATAAGGGGGCCAGGGGCGAACCCTAGCGCGCCCCCAGCCCCCGCTGCTCCCGACCCCCCCCCCCCCCGCCGCTCGCTCGCTCGCCCCTGCGCGCCCCCCCCTCCCGCGACCGGCCTGAGCCGCCCGCCCCCCCCGACGCCGGGCCCAGCCCGCGCCCGAGCGGCGGTCCGACCCGCCGCCCGTCGCCCTCGCCCCTGTCGCCCGCCGGCAACCCACCGCCTCGCCACCGCGCCCCGATCCCGCCGGCCCCGACCCGCCCCGCCTCCCGCCGGCCCTCCCGCCGTCCGCCGCCGCCTTCCCCCCCCCCCCCCCCCCCCCGCCCGCCGGCCGCCGCGCCGCCAGGCCGTGCCACGCCCGTTACGCGCGCGCGCATTTTGCGCCCGGACGTGTTCGGCCCCGAAAAGGGCACAGCCCGGACATGTCCGGCTATGCCACTGACCGAGGGGCCCACGCCCTAAAATTAAAATAAATAAAACTAAAAATAAAAATAAATAATAATAATAATTAGTTAATTTAATTATTTAATTAATTAGTGAATTAATTAATTAGGTAATTAATTAATTAATTAGATGGTTAAGGTTAAATAGATTAATTAATTAATCTGTTAATTAATTAAATTAGACGGTATTTACTGTTTTGGATAATTCGAATTTAATAATTAAATTAATTTCAGAAAATGATTAAATCTTTAGAAATTAATATAAAATAAACCGTAGTCCGGATTAAAAAGTTTTGAACATGAAAATTGCTCAGAATAATTCCACGAATCCGACTACGCTGTGTGTTATTCTGTCACATGCCTCTAGCATAGCAAACGTGGAACTTTTCCATCATTTTCATCTGTCCAGTAGTAGCCCGAGACCTGGAAAATATCGTCAGATATTCTTCCGACCCGTCTGCGACGCGTAATACTGCGTTAGTGCATGCCTAGATCTGCATATTGCCATGTCATGCATCGTGATGCATTTGTCTGCTTTATATTTATTGTTTCTCCCCCCTCTTCTTACCGGTAGACCCTGAGACCGACGCTGCTGCCGGTTACGACTACACCGTTGACGATCAGCCTTTTGCAGCAGAGTAGCAAGGCAAGCAACCCCCCCTTGAGCATTCCGATATCGCCCATTTCTTTCCCTCTCACTCTTGCATTAGATTTTTGCTACTGTATTAGTTAGCTCCTATTCTGATGCATAGCCTCTTTTTGATAAACTGCTACTATACCTGCAATCATATCAACTGCTTAGTATAGGTTGATCAATGAATCCCCAGTGACCCCTTAGTCCCAGTTGCTCCTGCTTCTTCATCGATGACTCGACGACTCGAAGACCCGAAGACTCGGTCAACCGACCGACGAGCCAGCCCCCCCCTCACATCACCGCACACCCCTTAAGTATGGCACTGCAGAGCTACTATCGAGTGCCGAGGGTGATACCTCACTTAGCACTCCCGATGTTAACTCTGTAGCGTAGCTAATCGGTCGTGGGTATCGAGGGTGATTCCTCCTTCCCATTTATCGATAGCGACTCTTGTCATACACATACCTCAAGTGGGATCCATCGAGGGTGATTCCTCGGATATCCACTTGGTGTATAAACACACAGTTACTTTAACTTGACATTGTTTACATGTGAAAGACGGGACTGGAGGGACAGGCGGTACCACCCTGGTTGAGGTGGACCTGAGTTCCCGACAGTCTTGAGACGGGTCGGCCCCAAGGGTACCCGTGTGAAAGATGTGGTGGGATGCGCCGGTAAGGCATCCAAAAGGTTATGTTGAGGCGTGGACGGGCAGGAGAGGCCCTTGCCACACATCCTCGAGACGGGGTGACGGGACCGCACTTTATGGGTCGCGCTTGCCCCGCATTAATAAAATGCTAATGGGTTGGGTATTTGATCTGAGTTGGGTCGTTGGCCTTTTTACGCACCAAACCATCGCGTGGGAGAAGTTATGGGTACTCAGCGTCGTTGTATCAGCCGAAGCTCTTCGGACGTCAGCAATGGAGCGGCGCGCGCCGGATTGGACTGGACGGTGCAGCTCTTGGACTGGAGTGTACTAGGTCTGCTTCCGGCCGCCCACGAATCGTGCAGGAGCGCAAGGGCAAGTGGGCCCACGAACCTGCGCGCTTAGGATTTAGACCGGCGGGCTGGCCTCTTCATTGAGCCTAGGTGGGGCGACGACGTGCTGCTATCCCGAGGCCGGGCATGACCCAGGAAAGTGTGTCTGGCCGGAGGTGATCAGGCGTGTTGGAAATGCGGTGCACCCCTGCAGGGATGAATAATCTATTCGAATAGCCGTGTCCACGGTAACAGGACGACTTGGAGTTGTGCCTTGACCTTATACAACTATAATTGTGACTTTAAATTTGAAATGAATGTGGCTCCGAGATTGCTTCCTCGCAGGGAGTCGAGGAAGAATCTCTGGGCGTGGTTACTTAATAAAATTGCTACAATAATATGACTATATATGAGTTACCAGTCTACTCTCTTCTAATGCTGCAAGATGTTGAAGATGCTAGTCTTAGATAGGACTAGGCCTTCCCCCTATTCTTGCTTTCCGCAGTCAGCCCAGATATAACCCCCTTTCCTTGATACTGATGCATACTTAGCATAGTTCTGATGTCAGTCTTGCGAGTATTTTGGATGAGTACTCACTGCTGCTTTGCATTCTCTTTCCCCCTCGATACGATTACCGCGTTCAGACGACGGAGCCCAGGAGATGGAGTACGCCGGAGACGACTACTACACCACCGCTGGAGCCTACTACTACGTGGAGAGTGCCGACGCTCAGGAGTAGTTAGGAGGTTCCCAGGCAGGAGGCCTCGCCTCTTTCGATCCGCTGCTTATGTTTGTGCTAGCCTTCTTAAGGCAAAACTTGTCTAACTTATGTCTGTACTCAGATATTATTTGCTTCCGCTGACTCGTGCTTGTCGAGCTTTGTATTCGAGCCCTCGAGGCCCCTGGCTTGTAATATGAAGTTGTATGACTTTAATTTGTGTCTAGTGTTGTGTTGTGATATCGATTAGTGAGTCCCTAATCTTGGTCGTACGCATTGCGTGTTTGATTAGCGTACGGTCGAGATCGGGGGCGTCACATTGCCCTATCTCTTGATTGAGTGAATTAGAACTTGCCAAAATAGATGAGCGGCTGGCAAGAAACTTCGATCGATCGCTGGGACTGTGTGGGGCATCGGTGGTGAGTACCAAGGAACGACGTGTGGACTCTTCTTTTAGGAATAGAGATTGATTGTGATTCGTTCCTTTCCATATAAAAGTTACCTAATATATAAAAAATTGAGTAAAGATTGATTGTGATTCATTCCTTTCCATATAAAAGTTACCAAATATATCGAAAATTGATTAAAGATTGATTGTGATTCATTCCTTTCCATATAAAAGTTACCAAAAATACCGAAAATTGATAAAAGATTTATTGTGATTCATTCCTTTCCATAAAAAAGTTACCAAATATATCAAAAATTCATTAAAGATTTATTGTGATTCATTCCTTTCCATATAAAAGTTACCAAAAATACCAGAAATTGATTAAAGATTGATTGTGATTCATTCCTTTCCATGTAAAAATTACGAAATATTCATTCCTTTCCATACAAAAGTTACCAAATATACCGAAAATTGAACTGATTGGAAGGTATGATCTTATTGATCTTATTGGCACATAAAATCAGTTTAAAAAGATTGTGAGCTAAAATCCGGTTTAAATATATTGGTGGAACGAAAAACCGGTGGGAAAAGATTAACCGGAGTGAGGCGAGACTACCAACTGAGACATTAGTAGTAGAGATACTTAGGCCAATTGTAACCGACACCCTATCCGGCCATAAGAAAAGATAAATTCGGTTTTATTTCTCTATGCCGCCTCTAGTCGATCCCCTAAACCAAATAGAGTAGGATAATTT
The DNA here is from genome assembly GCA_039707655.1 of Elymus sibiricus. NCBI lineage: Eukaryota > Viridiplantae > Streptophyta > Magnoliopsida > Poales > Poaceae > Elymus > Elymus sibiricus. The sequence continues at coordinate 401,592,487 of CM077667.1, forward strand.
TTACCCCTGCGTCGAAACCCCCCTCCAACCTGCCTAATATTTTCACAGCTTGCGTGGCCAAGTAAAAGTGGCATCCTTTTTCTCCCGCCCTCGCGCCTCCTCCATTCCCACCGCAGCCGTCACGACGCGCCGCCACCGCCACCAATGACCAGCCCTCCTGCCGGAGTGGATACCCCAGACCCTTCCGCCACCCCGCTGACCACCGCCGCCGGCTTGTCACCGCCAAAACCCACACCCGTGCCACAGCTCGTGATACGTGTCTAACGTATCTATAATTTATGAAGTATTCATACTATATTTACACGAGTTCTACATGGTTTTGATGCTCTTTTATATGATTTTTATGGACTAACCTATTAAATTAGTGCCAAATATCAGTTCCTGTTTTTTTGCTTATTTGTTTGTTTCGCAGAAAACCATACCAAAAGAAATCCAAACGTGATAAAAAATTGCGGTGATTTTTTTTTGGAACATAAGAGACCCTCGAAGCTTCGAGGAAGGACCAAAAGACCCACGAGGATGCCACAAGCTCTCATGGCGCGCTCTGTGGAGCCGGGAGGGCCATGTGAGAAACCTTTGAAAGTTAACCTAGATGAGTTTTTTCGCCGCCACAAGCCTCTGTTCCGAAACGATCATCCGGAGCCCTGTTCGGCACCCTATCGGAAGAGGAAAGCCATCACCGGAGGCCATTTTCATCATTCCCACCGCCTTCATGACGAGGTCACGAGGAGGGAGTAGGTCACCCTTAGGGCCGAGAGTATGCACCAGTAGCTATGTGTTTGATCTCTCTCTCTCTCTCTCTCTCTCTCTCTCTCTCTCTCTCTCGTGATCTTGATAGGACACGATCTTGATGTACTATGAGCTTTGTTAACATAGTTGGATCATATGGTGTCCTTTTCCGCTATCTCTTTTGTGGTGAATTGAATCTTGCTCTTTGAGGGTTCTTTGTTATTGGATTGAATACTTTGGATTTGAGATCACTTGATGCATGTCTCACTTGTGGATACCCGTGGTGACATTGGGATATCTAGATGACATTAGAGTTAACTGATGTGTATCATACGGTGTTGTGGGAGTACGATCTCTAGAATTATTCATGACACTTTTAGGTGGTTCAATAGATTGAGTGAAACACAACTTTGATGTGGTTTACTACCACACCATTTCATCATACTTTCTCTAATAATAATAGAAACTTCGGAGCGATTCCTTACCGCACTTTGAGTGATTTTTATGTGATTCAATTATGTTAGTACTGTTGAGAGATTGCACTAGTGAAAGTATGAGCCCTAGGCCTTCTTTTCAAGCATCACAATATTGTTTGTGCTCACTTTTATCACTTGCTACCTCGCTGTTTTTACTATTTCAGATTATAAAAACATGTATCTACTATCCAAACTACACTTGTATCACCATCTCTTCGCCAAACTAGTGCACCTATACAATTTACCATTGTATTGGGTGCGTTGGGGACACAAGAGATTTCTTGTATTTGATTGCAGGGTTTTTTGAGAGAGACCATCTTTATCCTACACCTTCCACAAATTGATAAATCTTAGGTCATCCACTTGAGTGAAATTTGCTACTGTCCTACAAAAATCTGCGCTTGGAGGCACAACAGAGTCTACAAGGATAAAATTTTGTAGTAGACATTAGCCCGCGCTGAAGAAAATGTTGGGGATGAAAAATCTCCACTAGCCTCAAGCTCTGGCTCCAACCGCGACAAATCTACCGGGGTGGCGACTGCGTGCCTCTCCGGTGATGGCTTGTCGCCCTCCCGCTGGAGCCAAGAGATCAAGAAAATCGACGGCGGTGGCTGCCCTCATTGAGGAGACCACGAAGAAGAAGAAACCACTCTGGCGCCCTGTCCATGTCTGACATCTCGCGCAACATTTCCGGCGACCTATACGGCCACTTATCCCGCGCATCCGATGGACGGAGCCGGCAAGAAGGATCGCGGCCACCAAGTGCTTGATGAAACACCGACAAGGTAAATAAAACCACCTTTCACATTTCGGCCAACGAATTTTAGACGATGATTGTTGGTGGCCGATGGTGATGGAGTTTATTCATTTCATAGTGTGGAGTTTTTGGAGTCCTCGATGACGATGGGGCTAGATGATCTCAATTATGAATCAATTTGGGATCGTTTGGAGGCGCCCGAAGAAGAGGAGGTGATCCAAGCGATGAAAGAATAGGAGGTAGACGATGAGGAGGTGGCATAAGCAAGCATGCGGTCATGAAGGTCACACACTGCTAACTACAATCAGGTTGAAGATGTTGCTCTATGCTATGCTTGGATGCACATCTCCATGGATGCAACGATTGAAACAGATCAAACAAAAACTATGTTTTGGTAGAGAATTACGGATTACTACAACAATTCCGTGGGGGTGCCATCAAGCCGTACACAAGGTTCTCTTGGGCATCGTTGGAGCACCATTCATGACCAATGCAACCGATGGTCCTGTTGCATCAATCAAGTGAATCATGCACCACCAAGAGGTGTGCAAGTGGCGGAGTATGGCCCCTACATCCAAGAACTATTCAAGCATAGGCACCAAGGTCGGGCACAAGCCTTGCAAAGTTGCATCATTGCTACAAAGAGCTACGCAAGAACGAGGGATCTAAAGAGTTTCGGAAACCCCTCCAAAGATATCAAGGTTGAGCATATCCGTTGAGGAGGACGACGAGGTTGATGAAGAGGCCAACAATAGACCGGAATGGAACAAAATTGCAAAAGAAATAAGGAAGAGAAATGCGTAGGTGCCACATACAAAGAAGAACTTGTGGCCATGATTGAGGCCAAGAAGCTGTTGGCGGTCGAACCCAAATAAGAGAAGATGACGAGGCGGAATTAGCTCAAGATGTTGGAGGATGAGAAATGAAGGCCAAGTTGACGGCGGAGGAGAGAAAGTTGAAGGCGGAGGAGCGTAGACTTGCACTTGAGGAGATGATTCATGATGCCAAGAAAGCCGAAGATCGTACTATTATGTTCATGAATCCAACCACAATGGATGGAAGCGCAAAAAAGTATTGGGAGCTCACTCCTGGGGATATCTTGACCCAAACAGAAAGTTCTCTTTGAAATGGTGGTGGTGACGGCCGAGAGGATGATGCTGGTGGTGGTGATGGTGGCGGCAGCCGAGAGGATGGTGGTGGTGATGGTGATGGTGGCGGCATCTGAGAGGATGGCGGTGGTGATGGTGGCCGAGAAAATGGTGGTGGTGGTGGTGGCGGCGGTGATGATTTATTCGACGAGGACTTTGTTTGAGTTCGTGCATGTCATTGGTTGGCTCGATCCACAACATATACATGTCATGTTGTGGTGATTTTGAAATAAACTTGGTGTTTGAAGTGATGCATTTTTGACGAACTATGCGTGTTTTAATTTGAAAATCGTGATGATGAAACAATACGATATTTATGTTTTAATCGATTATACTTTACTCGACCGGATCCTCTCTATTTTTTAGGGACTGGTTAGAGTTGGCCTTACCGAGTCAAATCAAACGAGGGCATGCGCCCCTGTCAGAGTCACATGGTAGGTAGCTGCGATTGATTATGAAATGAGGATCTATGAGCCAGGAATTACATCACACATACATGGCATCGCCATCTCAGGTTAGAGCTCCATTAATTAGTTAATGACGAAGAGCATGAAATGTACACAATAACTACATGTAAGCCACCTAAATTTGCAATTTAGGTCAGTTGATTTTCGGAAGAAAAAGAAGTTCGCTGGAGGAAAGGAAGAAGACGTCGAAGTGAAGGAAGAAGACGTCGCCGACTCGTCGGAGAAGCTACCCCACCCCACTATTTATCTTAGGGTGACATGTTGCCCTATTATCTATCTTAGGGTGTTAGGGGGGAGCAAGTTTGCCGGAAAAAATGGGTTATGGCTGGGGTTAGAGGGGTAGCCGGGGGCGGTGGCAGCACGGTGGTGTGGGAGTCGGTCGAGGGGAGGGCAGGGCGGCGAGGCGGGCGCAGGAGCGCCGCCGACTGATACTTGTGATCTGCATTGGGTTTTCCGTAAAGAGGAACGGATAATTGCAGCACAATACGGGTAAGTATTTCCCTCAGTTATGAAACCAAGGTTTATCGAACCAATAGGAATATCAATCAACAACCGTCTTCAACGGCTGCACACAAAAGAGCAAACAACTTGCACCAAACGCGGGCAAGAGGGTTGTCAATCCCCTCGATCTCGTTATTTGCAAGCAAGTGAAGTGTGTAGATAATTGTAAATTGCAAAATAAAATAAAAACAAATAAAAGGCAACAAGGTATTGTAGCATTTATAAACATATAGATGTATTGACCCGGGGGCCATAGTTTTCCCTAGCGGCATCTCTCATGAAATTAAGCATACGGTGCGTTAACAAATTACTGTTGGGCAATTGATAGAAAAGTGCATAGTTTTGCGATATTCACAGCAATGATCATGTGTATGTAGGTATCACGTCCAAGACAAATAGGCCGACTCATGCCTGCACCTATTACTATTACTCCACTTCAAGAGCGCTTCTATGCTTGCCTCTCTACGTATTAAGTTCATGACAAACATAGTAATGCATGGAAAACGATGACATGATGTAGACAAAGTAAACTCAATTAATATGAATGAACCCCATCGTTTTATCCTTAGTGTCAACAACACAAAGACGTATCTTGTCCCCTTCTGTCACTGGGATATATAAACCCGTCAGGTTGAACCCACTACAACGCACCTCTCCCATTGAAGAAATATCAATCTAGTAGGCCAAACTATCTCAATAGATCGGAGAGAATTACGAAGATATAATGATCATGCAAATAAGAATCATAATATTCAGAGGTGACTCAAATACTTTTCATGAATAATCTGGACATAAACCCACAATTCATCGGATCCCAACAAACGCACCGTACAAAAGAATTACATCGGATAGATCAAAGCGAAGATGCGATGATCATTGTATTGAAGATCAAAAGAGAGAGAGATAGCCATCTAGGTACTAACTACGGACCCGTAGGTCTTTGGTGGACTACTCACACATCATCATGAGGGCAACAAGGGTGATGAAGAGGCCCTCCGTGATCGATCCCCCCTCCGACAGGGTGCCGGAACGGGGCTCCAGATGGGATCACGGCGGAATAGAGACTTTTGGCGGCGAAAAAAAGAGTGTCGGATGTCCTCTAGGGCTTTTGGAATATATGTGAATTTATAGGCCAGAGAACGGGGTCAGGAGGGCCACCAGGGGGCACAAGCCATCAGGGCGCGCCAAGATGGCTTGTGCCTCCCTCGTGCGGTCTCGGGTCTTCTCCCGAAGCTTCAATGTCTTCTTTTGGTCAATAAAAAAATCATAAAAAAGTTTCGGAGCAATTGGACTTCATTTGGTACTGTAAACCTGAAAGTAAAAAAACACGCAGAAAACAGGAACTGGCACTAGGCACTGGGTCAATAGGTTAGTGCTCAAAAATAATATAAATTGGTAAATTATTACTCAAAAAGTATCCTAGAAGGATAATATAATAGCATGGAACAATCAGAAATTATAGATACCTTGGAGACGTATCACCGGCCATGGGCGGCGGCTGGCGGTTAGGCGAGTGGTACGTGGAGCGGTTGAGGGGAAGAAGATGCATGATGATGGTTGGAGGTTGAAGAAACTGATCTGACCGTCCACTTGCATCCGATGGCATAAATCAGTCGACTAACCCAAAATATTTTTCCAGGTGACCGTCTAATAGCCAGTCCCTATCAGTTATGCTAAACGTGGTGGTATCTACTCCCCCCCGTTCTAAATATAAAACCTTTTAGAGCATCTACAGTTAGACCTTGCAAATCCGCCCCCTTAAACGCCCGCGTACGCGCCCGGACGTGTCCGCGGACAGTGACCGGTCATGCCTCAAAAAATGACTACTGCATCCAGATATCTCATATTAGATTCCTCAAATCCATACAAAAGCATGCAACATATTAAACCTACGTACTACGTACGAGCTATCTACTCTTCGTCGAAGATTTCGACGATCTCCGTGCCCTCCGGTGGATAGATGTGCGGCAGCTGCAGCTCCGCCCCCTCCGGCGCCGGTGCTACGGCCCCCTCCGACGCCTTCGTCTGACCCGCTTCGTCTTCCTCTGCCCCTATCTCTGCCTCGAGCTCGTCAAAGAGGGCGTCGGCCTCCGCCTGTCTTTGCCGAATGAGCTGGCGGTTGGCCTCCACCTCGGCCTCATCCCGGATGGAATCCAGGATGGCTTGTTGCTCCGCCATCTCGTCGGCTTGGGCGACGGTGAACTCCTCCTCTGCCTCCGTCATGTTCAAGCCCGGAGCGTAGTTGTCCTCCTCCAGCTCGTCCTCCTCCATGGCCTCCGGTACCTCCTCCTCTGGCTGCTCCTCCTCCGTTTCCGACGAGTCCGGAGGGAGACCCACATCGATGCGGGCGGCATGGCGAGCCTGGATCTCCACCTCGATCTGGTTCCGGCGCTCTGACGTGAGCTGAGCGTAGGTGTTGATCCTCTGGCAGACCATAGTTAGGCCGGAGAGCGGGGGAGAGGAGGCGGATGTGGTCGGGTGGCGGCAGAGGGAGGGAGGAGGTGGATGTGCTAGGGCTGGGGACGCTGGCCAGCTTAAATAGCCGGCTATGGCCTCGGGCGGCGAGATGGAGCGGCGCCACATGGCGTTCACACTGCGGCGACGGTCGAGGCGCCCGTTGGACCTTCGGGTTTCCGGGCGAGTCCGCGTGGGGCCACGCCGTCAGGCCGACGTGACGGGCGTGCCCGAGCTCCCTGTATCCGCCCCATATTTGGGCTGGATATGAGGGATGCCGGTCAGCCCGACTGGGTCGATTTTTTGTGACCGGTCAATGACCCAAATAGAAAGGATGCCAAGAAAGCCAAAGATCGTACTATTATGTTCATGAATCCAACCACAATGGATGGAAGCGCATAAATGTATTGGGAGCTCACTCCTGGGGATATCTTGACCCAAACAGAAAGTTCTCTTTGAAATGGTGGTGGTGACGGCCGAGAGGATGATGCTGCTGGTGGTGATGGTGGCGGCAGCCGAGAGGATGGTGGTGATGATGGTGATGGTGGCGGCATCTGAGAGGATGGTGGTGGTGATGGTGGCCGAGAAAATGGTGGTGGTGGTGGTGGCGGCGGTGATGATTTATTCGACGAGGACTTTGTTTGAGTTCGTGCATGTCATTGGTTGGCTCGATCCACAACATATACATGTCATGTTGTGGTGATTTTGAAATAAACTTGGTGTTTGAAGTGATGCATTTTTTACGAACTATGCGTGTTCTAATTTGAAAATCGTGATGATGAAACAATACGATATTTATGTTTTAATCGATTATACTTTACTCGACCGGATCCTCTCTATTTTTAGGGACCGGTTAGAGTTGGCCTTACCGAGTCAAATCAAACGAGGGCATGCGCCCCTATCAGAGTCACATGGTAGGTAGCTGCGATTGATTATGAAATGAGGATCTATGAGCCAGGAATTACATCACACATACGTGGCATCGCCATCTCAGGTTAGAGCTCCATTAATTAGTTAATGACGAAGAGCATGAAATGTACACAATAACTACATGTAAGCCACCTAAATTTGCAATTTGGGTGAGTTGATTTTCGGAAGAAAAAGAAGTTCGCTGGAGGAAAGGAAGAAGACGTCGAAGTGAAGGAAGAAGACGTCGCCGACTCGTCGGAGGAGCTACCCCACCCCACTATTTATCTTAGGGTGACATGTTGCCCTATTATCTATCTTAGGGTGTTAGGGGGGAGCTAGTTTGCCGGGAAAAATGGGTTATGGCTAGGGTTAGAGGGGTAGCCGGGGGCGGTGGCAGCACGGTGGTGTGGGAGTCAGTCGAGGGGAGGGCAGGGCGGCGAGGCGGGCGCAGGAGTGCCGCCGGCAGATACTTGTGATCTGCATTGGGTTTTCCGTATAGAGGAACGGATAATTGCAGCACAATACGGGTAAGTATTTCCCTTAGTTATGAAACCAAGGTTTATCAAACCAATAGGAATATCAATCAACAACCATCTTCAACGGCTACACACAAAAGAGCAAACAACTTGCACCAAACGCGGGCAAGAGGGTTGTCAATCCCCTTGATCTCGTTATTTGCAAGCAAGTGAAGTGTGTAGATAATAGTAGATAATTGTAAATTGCAAAATAAAATAAAAACAAATAAAAGGTAGCAAGGTATTGTAGCGTTTATAAACATATAGATGTATTGACCCAGGGGCCATAGTTTTCCTTAGCGGCATCTCTAATGAAATTAAGCATACGGTGCGTAAACAAATTACTATTGGGCAATTGATAGAAAAGTGCATAGTTATGCGATATTCATGGTAATGATCATGTGTATGTAGGCATCACGTCCAAGACAAATAGTCCGACTCCTGCCTGCACCTATTACTATTACTCCACTTCAAGAGCGCTTCTATGCTTGCCTCTCTACGTATTAAGTTCATGACAAACATAGTGATGCATGGAAAACGATGACATGATGTAGACAAAGTAAACTCAATTAATATGAATGAACCCCATCGTTTTATCCTTAGTGTCAACAACACAAAGACGTATCTTGTCCCCTTCTGTCACTGGGATATAGAAACCCGTCAGGTTGAACCCACTACAACACACCTCTCCCATTGAAGAAATATCAATCTAGTAGGCCAAACTATCTCAATAGATCGGAGAGAATTACGAAGCTATAATGATCATGCAAATAAGAATCATAATATTCAGAGGTGACTCAAATACTTTTCATGAATAATCTGGACATAAACCCACAATTCATCGGATCCCAACAAACGCACCCTACAAAAGAATTACATCGGATAGATCAAAGCGAAGATGCGATGATCATTGTATTGAAGATCAAAAGAGAGAGAGAGAGATATCCATCTAGGTACTAACTACGGACCCGTAGGTCTTTGGTGGACTACTCACACATCATCATGAGGGCAGCAAGGTTGATGAAGAGGCCCTCCGTGATCGATTTCCCCTCCGGCAGGGTGCCGGAACGGAGATCACGGCGGAATAGAGACTTGTGGCGGCGCAAAAAGAGTTTCGGATGCCCTCTAGGGCTTTTGGAATATATGTGAATTTATAGGCCAGAGAACGGGGTCAAGAGGGCCACCAGGGGGCACAAGCCATCAGGGCGCGCCAAGATGGCTTGTGCCTCCCTCGTGCGGTCTACGGTCTTCTCCCAAAGCTTCCAGGTCTTCTTTTGGTCAAGAAAAAAATCATAAAAAAGTTTCGGAGCAATTGGACTTCATTTGGTACTATAAACCTGAAAAGTAAAAAACACGCAGAAAACAGGAACTGACACTAGGCACTTGGTCAATAGGTTAGTGCTAAAAAATAATACAAATTGGTAAATTATTACTCAAAAAGTATCCTAGAATGATAATATAATAGCATGGAACAATCAAAAATTATAGATACGTTGGAGACGTATCACCGGCCATGGGCGGCGGCTGGCGGTTAGGCCAGTGGTAAGTGGAGCGGTCGAGGGGAAGAAGATGCATGATGATGGCTGGAGGTTGAAGAAACTGATCTGACCGTCCACTTGCATCCGATGGCATAAATCAGTCGACTAACCCAAAATATTTTTCCAGGTGACCGTCTAATAGCCAGTCCCTAACAGTTATGCTGAACGTGGTGGTATCTACTCCCCCCGTTCTAAATATAAAACCCTTTAGAGCATCTACAGTTAGACCTTGCAAATCCGTTCCCTTAAACGCCCGCGGACGCGCCCGGACGCGTCCGCGGACAGTGACCGGTTGAAAGGATCGATATGGTTGACTAGAGGGGGGGGGGTGAATAGGCAACTACCAGTTTTTAACTTTTCTTTAACAATTTATGCTTAGCAACAAATAGGTTGGCTAGATATGCAACTAGGTGAGCAACCTATATGATGCTAAACACAACAAGCAACTCAAGCAAGCAAGATAAACAATGTAAGTAGCTTGCGTGAAGTAAAGGTAAGAAATGACCACAAGAGGAACCGATGGAGACGAGGATGTGTTACCGAAGTTCCTTCCCGGTAAAGGGAAGTACGTCTCCGTTGGAGCGGTGTGGAGGCACAATGCTCCCCAAGAAGCCACTAGGGCCACCATATTCTCCTCACGCCCTCACACAATGCGAGGTGCCGTGATTCCACTAGTGGTGCACTTGGAGGCGGCAGCCGGACCTTTACAAACAAAGTTGGGGCAATCTCCACAACTGAATTGGAGGCTCCCAATGACACCACGAAGCTTCACCACAATGGACTATGGCTTCGAGGTGACCTATTCCGTCTAGGGTGCTCAAACACCCAAGAGTGACAAGATCCGCAAGGGATTAGTGGGGGGAATTAAATTTCTCTTGGTGGAAGTGTAGATCGGGGCCCTCTCAACCAAAGCCTAGAGTATCAACAAGTTTTGTTGGCTAGGGAGAGAGATCGGGCAAGAATGAGCTTTGGGCAACAATGGAGCTTGGGGAAAGATAAGACCCCTTATATAGTGGGGAGGGGAATCTGCCCGTTACCCACCAACCAACCCCACTTCAGCGGTAGTACCGCTGGTTGGGGCGGTACTACCGCCCATCAGAGAACCAGTAGAAGGGCGGCGGTAGTACCGCTTAGTACTACCGCCCCTACTACCGCTGCGGCTGGGTGCTGGCGCGGGGCACCAGACACTCCCAGACATGCGTCTGATGCCACACGCGAGGTGCCCAGCCCTTCCTTCTTTCCCTAAGCGGTACTACCACCGGCTGGGGCGGAAGTACCGGCTGCGCGCGGTACTACCGCTTCCCAGAGCGGTACTACCGCTGAGAGAAAGAAAGGGAGAGTAGGGCAAGGACAGAGACTCCATGTTGCCCGGAAACGAATGGGGGTGCGAGTGTGTACGTGATGATTCCTCCCAACCTTTCCCACCGCGGACCCCCTCTTGATAGTACGGATTTTCCTACGACTTAAGTCCACCGAATCTAAATCGTCGAAAAGACACCGTCTTCTTTTTAGCTTTCTGAGGGGCAAGATAATCGTCTCGTGCCACCTGATATTCTCTGAAAGCTTAATGCACACGATTAGTCCGCAAATGCATTGTCATCAATCAGCAAAACCATTAGGGTATGAATATGCCCTTACAATCTCCCCCTTTTTGGTGGATTGATGACAACACTGGATTTGCATAGATAATAAATAAGAGAAAGAAAGCAAACCCAAAAGTCTACAAAAATATAGACGGGCTCCCCCTAGATGTGTGCTATATTTGATATGCTTTTGGAATGCAAAACACACATGCTAGGATCAACACTCCCCCTATATTTTAGAGACGAATACTCCTTGCAACAATGTATAATATGACATAAAAGACTAAGCAAGGAGCACTATGTGAGAGTATAACACAGATGGTATAATAGAACTAACTCACAAAACGAGACATATAAGGATAATTAAGGGTAGCATATGTCTTACACCATACAACGAAGTGACTGACTGAAGTCTCACAACCATAAGCAAAGCAAAGCAAGGCAACTAGAAAGAGTTCACGAGCAATGACATAAAAGAAGGCAACTCAGAAAGCAAACGCATGTTCGTGACTCGGCAAATCCCTACACTCTCTCCCCCTTTGGCAGCGAGACACCAAAAGGGCAAGGAGGACTATGACACATAGGTGGCAGAATACAAGGACCCATCATGAGTACTCTCCGGACTCTGGAGTGTGGGAAACGATGCCGGGCGGAGCTGGAGCAGAAGAGCCAGGCAGATCATCGTCAGAGTCCTTGCAGTGCCGTGAGATCCAGACCTCCTCATCAGTAATGAACTCCTCAGAACCACTGGAAACCTCCAACCCAACGTGTCTGCCAAGAGCCTTGTGACGCCGTCTAGCTTCCTTCTCAGCAACATGAGCCCTGTACTGACCCTTAGCCTGTAAACAGAACAACTTCTTCATCTTCTCCTTGAGCTTCTTAGCCCAAGATGGTTCAACCAGAGAAGGTGCAGAACGAGGAGCCGCACCACCCTAGACCACAAAGTCCTCATCATCCTCGTCATCCTCATCTTCATCCTCAACCTCATCATCAGCCAGAACAGCCTCGGGAGCAACATAGTTTGCCCATTTGTCCTTCTGACGGAGCTGCACAACCTTATGAGTAACCACCTCACCATGCTCAAAGCTGATGCCTGGATGGGTTTAGCCCACGTGCTCTCAAGAAGAAGCATCAAGTACGGGCCATAAATAGGAGCCTTACGATCAAAGACAGCAGAGTGGAGTTCAGACCACATGATGTGAGAGATATCCAGAGCAGGCACCCCAGCAGACTCCTTCATATGCTGACAGAAGAGCAACAGATCGACAAGGTAGGAGTGCACCATGTCCAAGTTGCCAACACGAGGAAACAAGGTGTTCCGAAATATGCGGTGCATAATATCAAGGAACGGCTGCAGAACATAAGTAGCTTTGCCAGTAGTGGAGGATACCTTCTTGATGTATACTATGCAACCTTCTTCTTATAGACTCGTGTTGGGCCTCCAAGCGCAGAGTATTGTAGGACAGTAGCAAATTTCCCTCAAGTGGATGACCTAAGGTTTATCAATCCGTGGGAGGCGTAGGATGAAGATGGTCTCTCTCAAACAACCCTACAACCAAATAACAAAGAGTCTCTTGTGTCCCCAACACACCCAATACAATGGTAAATTGTATAGGTGCACTAGTTCGGCGAAGAGATGGTGATACAAGTGTAATATGGATGGTAGATATAGGTTTTTGTAATCTAAAAATATAAAAACAGCAAGGTAGCAAGTAACAAAAGTGAGCAAAAACGGTATTGCAATGCTTGGAAACAAGGCCTAGGGTTCATACTTTCACTAGTGCAAGTTCTCTCAACAATACTGACATAGTTGAATCATATGTAAATCCCCCACGTGCGACAAAGAGTTCACTCCAAAGTCACAAATAGCGGAGAACAAACGAAGAAATTATTGTAGGGTACAAAACCACCTCAAAGTTATCTTTTCCGATCAATTGTATGAGCTATCCCTATAAGTGTCACGAACAGCCCTAGAGTTCGTACTAAAATAACACCTTAAGATACACATCAACCAAAACCCTAATGTCACCTAGATACTCCAATGTCACCACGAGTACCCATGGGCTTGATTATACGATATGCATCACACAATTTCAGATTCATCATGTTCAATCCAACACAAAGAACTTCAAAGAGTGCCCCAAAGTTTCTACCGGAGAGTCAAGACGAAAACATGTGCCAACCCCTATGCATAGATTCCCAAGGTCACGGAACCCGCAAGTTGATCACCAAAACATAAATCAAGTGGATCAATAGAACATCCCATTGTCACCACGGATATCCCATCGCAAGACATACATCAAGTGTTCTCAAATCCTTAAAGACTCAATCCGATAAGAAAACTTCAGAGGGAAAACTCAATTCATCACAAGAAGATAGAGAGGGGAAAACTCCATATGATTCATCTATATTAATAAAGCTCGCGGTACATCAAGATCGTGTCATCTCAAGAACACGAGAGAGAGAGATCAAACACATAGCTACTGGTACATACCCTCAGCCCCGAGGGTGAACTACTCCCTCCTCATCATGGAGACCGCCGAGATGATGAAGATGGCCTCCGGTGATGGTTTCCCCCTCCGGCAGGGTGCCGGAACGGGCTCCCGATTGGTTTTTCGTGGCTACAGAGGCTTGCGGCAGCGGAACTCCTGATCTAGGTTTCTTTCTGGGGGTTTTGGTATTTATAGGAATTTTTGGTGTCGGTCTCACGTCAAGAGCGTTCCCGAGGGGCCCACAAGCCAGGGGGGCGCGCCCTAGGGGAGGGGGCGCCCCCTAGGCTTGTGGCTGCCTCGGGACTCCTCTCCGGTATCTTTTTGCTCCAGTATTTTTTATATTTTCCAAAAATATTCTCCGTAAATTTTCAGCCCATTCCGAGAACTTTTATTTCTGCACAAAAAACTACACCATGGTAGTTCTGCTGAAAACAACGTCAGTCCGGGTTAGTTCTAATAAAATCATACCAAAATCATATAAAATTATTGTAAACATGGCATGAATACTTCATAAATTATAGATACGTTGGAGACGTATCAGCATCTCCAAGCTTAATTCCTGCTCGTCCTCGAGTAGGTAAATGATAAAAGAAATAATTTATGAAGTGTGAATGCTAGCAAGTGCACAAGTTTGATCAATGATAATTCCAATCACTTTTTATAGCATCAATATAAACCATAAACAGTAGCTCATCTCATAAAACTTCTCATGATCAAGTAACAAGCTATTCACATGTTAAAGTATATACCAGAAAGTTTCTTGAAAACTAACAAACCATATTCCTAGTCATCGAACAATTGCAATTCATCTTATTTTCAGGAAGGGTCTATGTAAGGGCTTTGATTTAGCAAATTTCACATACTCAACTATCATATAGTCTTCCACGATTATTGACACTCATCGAACAAATAGCATATTTTTAGAACAAATAGCATCCATCGAACACAGAGAAAGATAGGGGCTTAATGTTTTGCCTCCCAACTTATTTATCATATAGATAATTGTCAACAATAATAATTCATGATCAAATATATTTGTGTGGATATATGTGTCTAGATCATTCCCCAACACATGACGCTTGCCAAGAGAAAAAGGCGAAATATAGGAAGTGGTGAAGATCACCATGACTCTTGCATAAAGGTAAGTACTATAAAGTAAAAGATAGGCCCTTCGCAGAGGGAAGCATTGATTTGCAAAGGTGCCAGAGCTCGAGCTTTTAAAACAGAGATGAATAATAATTTTGAGCGGTATGCTTTCATTGTCAACATAACAACCGAGAGATCTCGGTATCTTCCATGCTAGATACATTATAGGCGGTTCCCAAACAGAATGGTAAAGTGTTTACTCCCCCTCCACCAATCAATCACACTCCATGGCGAACCGAATCCATGGGTACCGTCCATACAAACAACAATCCTGGGGGAGTTTTGTTTCATTATATTTTGATTTGATTTTTGAGCATGGAACTGGGCATCCCGAATACCAGCCAATTTCTCGTGAATGATAGTGAATCAACACATATCGTGAGAATAACCCACCTAGCATGGAAGATACTGATAGCCCCTAGTCACTATATGAGCGATTCAGGCATACAAAACAAAATATTATTTTAAGGTTTAGAGTTTGGCACATGCAAATTTACTTGGAACGGCAGGTAAATACCGCATATAGGTAGGTATGGTGGACTCATATGGAACAACTTTGGGTTTAAGGGTGTTTGGATGCACAAGTAGTATTTCTACTTGGTGCGGAAGTTTTGGCTAGTATGAGGTGGAAGCAAGCACCACATGTTGGAGGATCCATAACAATATAACTTCTATACAAATATACCCAAACATAACTCATTACGTTGTCTTCCTTGTCCAATTTCAACTAATTTGCTCAAGTTTGAAAATAATTAATGAGCTCACAATCATAGAAGATGTCCAAGATAGTATATTTATATGTGGAATCTCTCTTCCTTCAATATTCTTTCATGAATTGTTCATGTGACCAATGCGGTGTTTGCTAACTTTCAATAAATTTTACCACCTATACTTATTAGGTGTGAAGTCATTACTCCCCATGGAATAGGTATATGAAGCATATTTAATTTCAGATTTATGATATTCAATTCATTCAACCATTTACTCATAGGATATAAGTGAAGCACGAGAGTGAATGACAAACTACTCCAAAAAGATATAAGTGAAGATCAATGAGTAGTCAAAAATTTAAATAACTATGTGAAGACTCTCTCATCTAAGAATTTCAGATCTTAAGCATTTTATTAAACAGCAAGCAAAAGAAAAATAGCACTCCAAGAATAGCACGCATCATGTGAACGAATAAAAATTTAGGCTCAACATAGGCTAACCGATAATTGTTGATGAAGAGAGGTGGGATGCGTAGCATCCCCAAGCTTAGATGCTTGAGACTTCTTGAAATATTTATTTGGGGTGCCTTGGGCATCCCCAAGCTTGAGCTTTTGTAT
The DNA here is from genome assembly GCA_039707655.1 of Elymus sibiricus. NCBI lineage: Eukaryota > Viridiplantae > Streptophyta > Magnoliopsida > Poales > Poaceae > Elymus > Elymus sibiricus. The sequence goes on from CM077667.1 coordinate 401,608,530, forward strand.
CTCGTTCAATCCTCTCAGATCATCGTTTCACCTATTCTCAAAAACATCTTCCACACAAAACTTGAAAAGAACTCGTGAGATAGGTTAGTACACATAATAATAAATCAACTATTTATGTACTGCCAAGACAAGTTGCATAATAATTTTCAAACATTAGGTACTGTATACTATCATTTCCACAATTTATATCTACCAATATAGGCTATGGAAACTATAGGATAAGTAGATAACGAAACTATGACAGCAATATGTCCAAACAGAACAGTCTGTAGAAATTTGTGAAAACAGTGTACTTATGTAACTCAAAAAATTATGAAAATTTAGCACATGCTAAATAATTTATATGACATCACTGTGTAAGAATTTCAGAAACTTTCCACGTTCCAGTAAAATATGAAAATTCAAACACTACAGCAAAAGTTTCTGTTCTTACACAGCACACATCAAAACATGCAATGCAAGCATCCTAAGACAATTCTTGGAACTTTTTATTGAAAAACAAGATTATAAATAACACCTAACAGAGAACAAGAACATAAAATGACGCTCCAAGCAAAACTTATATTATGTGACGAATAAAAATATAGCTCCAAGTAAGATATACCGATAATGTTGAAGACGAAAAAGGGGATGCCTTCCGGGGCATCCCCAAGGTTAGGCGCTTGAGTCTTCCTTGGATATTACCTTGGGGGTGCCTTGGGCATCCCCAAGCTTAGGTTCTTGTCACTCCTTATTCTCCTCATATCGGTGTCTCACCCAAAACTTGAAAACTTCAATCACACAAAACTTAACGAAACTTCGTGAGATGGGTTAGTATAATAAACAAAGATCATTCACTTAGGTACTGTCAAGACAAGATTCATAATTGTTTCCACTTGATACCTACTGTATTATATTATTCCCATAATTTATACCGCTAAATATAAGCTATGGAAACACTAAAACAAGCAAACTATGCATGCAAAACAGAATCTGTCAAAAACAGAACAGTCTGTGAAGATCTATAGTGTAACCATACTTCCCTTTCTCTAAAAATTCTGAACCATTAGGACAACCTGAAGAATTTGTATATCAAGACTGTGTAAAAATTTCAGATCATTATCGCGCTCCAGTAAAAAATGAATATTCCTGTACTGGAGTCAAAAGTTTCTGTTTTGGTTCAGCATCAATTCTACTCATCTTGTGAGTCATCCCAAAGGCTTTGCTTGGCACTTTATTGAAATAAAACGCACAAAACATGATTACTACAGTAGCTTAGTCATGTGAACACACAAAAACAGAAAGTAAAAGTGTTGGGTTGTCTCCCAACAAGCGCTTTTCTTTAATGCCTTTTAGCTAGGCATGATGATTTCAATGATGCTCATATAAGAATAGTAGTTGAAACATGCAAAAGAGTATCATGAATCTCATGGAAAGCACATTTAAGTCTAACCCACTTCCTATGCATAGGGATTTTGTGAGCAAACAATTTATGGGAGCAAGAATCAACTAGCATAGGAAGGCAAAACAAGCATAACTTCAAAACTTTGAACACATAGAGAGGAAACTTGATATTATTGCAATTCCTACAAGCATATGTTCCTCCCTCATAATAATTTTCAGTAGCATCATGAAGGAATTTCACAACATAACTATCACATAAAGCATTCTTTTCATGATCTACAAGCATAGAAATTTTACTACTCTCCACACAAGAAAATTTCTTCTCATGACTAATAGTGGGAGTATCATAAAGGAATTGAATACTATAAATTGGTTCCACATTAAAAGAGTAATATTCAGTAAAAGGATATTGATAATTATGCCAAGTATCATAATAGTAATCATCACTCTTTTTCATCGCATAAGTATCATCACAATAATCATCATAAGTAGGAGGCATGCAGTCATTATAACAAATTTGATCATTCAAAGTAGGGGGAATAACAAGATCATCTTCATTAAGCATAGCATCCCCAAGCTTGGGACAAACATTAATTGCAGCAAATAAATTCTCAAACATGTCATTTTCATCAAACATAGCATCCCCAAGCTTGTGGCTTTGTATATCATAAACATAATCACTCTCATCATTAATAGTATGAATAGCACCAATAGTATAGCAATTATTATCATCATCTTCCAAGTTGGTGTCATAAATATTTTCAAGATTACAAGAAGTATCATTATCTTCCCAATCATAATTATCACAACAAGCAATAGGCATAACAAAATCATCCTCAAGTGTATCATCTTCCACAACTATTTTTGATTCATTCTCATGAGGCCTATCAATAATGGGAGCAACATTATTTGGGAGAGATACCTCTTTACCTTTACTTTTCCTTCTTTTCTTCTTCTTCACCACATTATGTGTGGGTTTATTTAATTCCTCCAAGCTTCTTTTTGAAGAGGTTGGTTGAATAAAAAGCTCCTCCTCGTTACCTGATTCATCATAAGAAAAAATTGGAGGATATTGGGAAACCTCTTCCCCTTCATTAGTATTCTCTTCATCTTCTATTTGTTTTCTTATCTTTAAGTAATTGGCAATATAAGGATTCTCAATGCAATTTACCACGCAATACATATATATTTCATTTAGATCAAAATCAATCATTTTCATAAGAACCCAAGCTGGAACATCCTTAGTTTTATGTTTCATTTCTTCATACCCCAAAAATAGACTAAGTTCATTATGATGCTCAAGGGTAATGAGGTTATCACAATTTTTGGACACAATTCGATCATGAAATAATTCACATTGGAAATTAAAATGACCACTTTCATTGCAAAGTTCACAAGGACGGCGAGAAATATTAAGTCTTTCAGCACAAACATATAGCCCCTCTTGCAACCATTTAGTTTCTAAACACTTATGCCTCTTACAAAATCTATCTTCTCTTTTAGGCATGTCTTCACAAACTCTATGCACTCCACAAAAATTGACATGCTTATAAGAAATCTTTTTATCATGACTAGTGCAATCATCATTAGTACTATGGATATTCAAATAATTCATACTAACAACATTGAAATCATGCTCATCAATCAAAGATTTAGTGCCAAACATTTTAATAACTTCTTCTTCTAACACTTGAGCACAATTTTTCTTTCCATCATTTTCACGAAAGACATTAAAAAGATGAAGCATATGAGGCAACCTCAATTCCGTTTTTTTTTGTAGCTTTGTTTTATAAAACCAAACTAGTGAAAAACAAGAAACTAAAAGATTCAATTGCAAGATCTAAAGATATACCTTCAAGCACTCACCTCCCCGGCGACGGCGCCAGAAAAGAGCTTGATGTCTACTACGCAACCTTCTTCTTGTAGACTCGTGTTGGGCCTCCAAGCGCAGAGTTTTGTAGGACAGTAGCAAATTTCCCTCAAGTGGATGACCTAAGGTTTATCAATCCGTGGGAGGCGTAGGATGAAGATGGTCTCTCTCAAACAACCCTACAACCAAATAACAAAGAGTCTCTTGTGTCCCCAACACACCCAATACAATGGTAAATTGTATAGGTGCACTAGTTCGGCGAAGAGATGGTGATACAAGTGCAATATGGATGGTAGATATAGGTTTTTGTAATCTGAAAATATAAAAACCGCAAGGTAGCAAGTAACAAAAGTGAGCAAAAACGGTACTGCAATGCTTGGAAACAAGGCCTAGGGTTCATACTTTCACTAGTGCAAGTTCTCTCAACAATACTGACATAGTTGAATCATATGTAAATCCCTCACGTGCGACAAAGAGTTCATTCCAAAGTCACAAATAGCGGAGAACAAACGAAGAAATTATTGTAGGGTACAAAACTACCTCAAAGTTATCTTTTCCGATCAATTGTATGAGCTATCCCTATAAGTGTCACGAACAGCCCTAGAGTTCGTACTAAAATAACACCTTAAGATACACATCAACCAAAACCCTAATGTCACCTAGATACTCCAATGTCACCACGAGTACCCATGGGCTTGATTATACGATATGCATCACACAATTTCAGATTCATCATGTTCAATCCAACACAAAGAACTTCAAAGAGTGCCCCAAAGTTTCTACCGGAGAGTCAAGACGAAAACATGTGCCAACCCCTATGCATAGATTCCCAAGGTCACGGAACCCGCAAGTTGATCACCAAAACATACATCAAGTGGATCAATAGAACATCCCATTGTCACCATGGATATCCCATCGCAAGACATACATCAAGTGTTCTCAAATCCTTAAAGACTCAATCCGATAAGAAAACTTCAAAGGGAAAACTCAACTCATCACAAGAATATAGAGAGGGGAAAACTCCATATGATTCATCTATATTAATAAAGCTCGCGGTACATCAAGATCGTGTCATCTCAAGAACACGAGAGAGAGAGATCAAACACATAGCTACTGGTACATACCCTCAGCCCCGAGGGTGAACTACTCCCTCCTCGTCATGGAGACCGCCGGGATGATGAAGATGGCCTCCGGTGATGGATTCCCCCTCCGGCAGGGTGCCGGAACGGGCTCCCGATTGGTTTTTCGTGGCTACAGAGGCTTGCGTCGGCGGAACTCCCGATCTAGGTTTCTTTCTGGGGGTTTTGGTATTTATAGGAATTTTTGGCGTCGGTCTCACGTCAAGGGGGTTCCCGAGGGGCCCACAAGCCAGGGGGGCGCACCCTAGGGGGGCGCCCCCTAGGCTTGTGGCTGCCTCGGGACTCCTCTCCGGTATCTTTTTGCTCCAGTATTTTTTATATTTTCCAAAAATATTCTCCGTAAATTTTCAGCCCATTCCGAGAACTTTTATTTCTGCACAAAAAAATGACACCATGGTAGTTCTGCTGAAAACAGCGTCAGTCCGGGTTAGTTCTAATAAAATCATACCAAAATCATATAAAATTATTGTAAACATGGCATGAATACTTCATAAATTATAGATACGTTGGAGACGTATCACTTCTCAGTGGAGTAGGGCCAAAGATGGCGCTTGTGAGTTGCCGTAGGTTCCTTGTGTGGGCGAAAACCGACAGGGTCATCGAGCCCCCTATCCTCAACGTGAAGAAGGTCCATGAACTCCTTCCATGTAGCAGACAACTTCCTCCCATTAGACATCCAAGTCATAGTCCTGTCATCATCAGTCCCAAAGTGAACGGTAGCATAAAACACGGCAATCATCTCAGCATCAAAATCCTTGTTGAATTCCATGAGATGGGTGATCTGAAGCTTCTGACAGAGCTCAATAGCCTGGCCAAAGTATTGGGCATTCTTTTCCAAGCACTCCATATCAATTGACTTGACATTTGGCACATAGATGTTTTCCTTACCCAGAAGCACGTCATTGTAAATACACAACTGCTGCTTGGTCCAGAAGGGACGGTTGCGAACAACATTCTCTTGAGGAGTGACATATGGATCGTGACGGCGAATAGCCCAGTAATCTTTGAGAGGGATCTTGTCCAGGGATGGCTGCGACCTTTTGGGGGCAGCCTTCTTCGTCTGCTGCTTGGGAGGGTTGACGGAGCTGTCTTCTTCTGTGGTGCGCGGTCGCTTGGATCCTGTCTCACGGCTCGGGTTCCTCCTACTACCACCTGGAAACCAAACGAGAACACCAAACGAGAGAAAAAGAGTGTAAACCAGTTTGCATAAGCCAGAAAAAAAATGAAGCAATTCTGAAGATTTAATAGAAAAACATGGGCAGTTGGCATCCCCAGCGGTAGTACCGCTGTCACCAGCGGTAGTACCGCTTAGTACTACCGCTCCAAGGGGCGCTAGTACCACGCGGGCGAAAACTGCAGGGTAACCTACAGCCGCCGGTGAGATCCGGTACTACCGGGGATGTCAAATGCACATATTTGACTGCTAAACGTTGAGAAATACTTCCTAGCAATCATTTATAAAAGAAACACGCCCGGATTTGACCAAAAAAGGATGGAAACACCACACATTGTCCAAGACCTAGATTCAAAAGAGGAGAACCTAGGGAGAGAAAAACGGGACAATACCGGCGTCCATGGCGAGAGGGAGGGTTTTGCGAAAGATTGGCCGGAATCGGAGATCCGGCGGTGGCCTCCGCGGCCTTGGATGCGCCTGGAGAGAGAGGGCCGTGAGAGAAAGGGGTGAATGGGTATGGGGAAGTAGAAACTTCCCCTGCCCTGCCCCATATCCCTTCGTGGGAACTCACCGGCGGTAGTACCGCCCGGTCGGGCGGTAGTACCGCCCCGGTTCTACACAACGACAGGAGGCCCGGTAGAACCGCTCCGGCGGTAGTACCGCTGGGCGTAGCGGTAGTACCGCTTAGTACTACCGCCCAAGCCAGCGGTAGTACCGCTCTGGGCAACACCAAGGCAGGAAATAAAACCAAGAGTGTGGCTTGTGCAAGATTTTGTTTGGTTAAAAGGTTGGAGACAACAAAACCATCCAAAAATCAGGAAACACTCCGATGATGCCGATCCAAAACAAATCAAAAAGGTTGGAGTGACCCTGAAAACACAAAAACGTGCTTCTCAAAAGCAAATGCCTCGCTAGGAGGAGCAGTGGCCGAGGCCACCTATGTTTGAGTCAATTGGTATGTCACCACGAAGATTTGAACCTTGGGCCCATGACCAAAACTAGTCTTTGAAGCACAAAAACCATCAAAAATGGCGAATGTGAAAGACTTTGATTAGTTTATGCATAATAGGAGGAGGGATAGTTCATTGAGAGAACTAGACTCCCCCTAAATCCATGCCTACATCTAGACAAGACATAATGATGAGTGTGGTGGGGTGTGCACTAAGTCAAGCCACATTGCTCGAATCAATGATATTTAGCTCATGCCTTAACTCGCGAAATCTTGCTTCATCCAATGGCTTCGTGAATATATCTGCAAGCTGTTCCTTGGTATAAAGATGAATACGATCAATTTCTCCATGCTGGATGTGGTCCCGGATGAAGTGATGACGAATCTCAATATGCTTCGTCTTACAGTGTTGAACCGGGTTGTTGGAGATCTTGATCGTGCTCTCATTGTCGCAGTAAATAGGCACTTTGTCACAGTTGACACCATAATCCTTTAAAGTTTGCCTCATCCAAAGAATCTGAGCACAGCAGCTTGCGGCGGCTACATACTCGGCCTCGGTGGACGAGAGAGAAACACAGTGTTGTTTCTTTGAAGACCAACTTACCAAAGAGCGACCAAGAAATTGGCAGCCTCTGGAAGTGGACTTCCTTTCCACACGGTCTCCCGCCCAATCCGAGTCAGTATATCCAATGAGATCAAATGAAACACCTTTGGGGTACCATAAGCCAAAGTTTGGGGTATGAGCCAAATATCGAAAGATTCGCTTGACAGCCACATAGTGACTCTCCTTAGGTGCAGCTTGAAATCTTGCACAAATTCCCAAACTCAACATAATATCCGGTCTAGATGCACAAAGGTAAAGCAGAGATCCAATCATGGAGCGATATACCTTTTGATCCACAGCTTTACCATTGGGATCACTGTCAAGTTGGCATTTGAGCGGCATTGGAGTATTGGCCTTGGGAGGATTGAGCTCATCCAACTTGAACCTCTTGAGCATATCTTGAGTGTATTTTGCTTGGTTGATGAAGGTTCCTTGGCTTCGTTGCTTGACTTCGAATCCAAGGAAGAACTTCAACTCTTCCATCATAGACATCTCAAACTCTTTGGTCATTAGTGCGGCGAACTCATCATTAAAAGCTTTGTTAGAAGAACCAAAGATAATATCATCTACATATAGTTGGCATACGAACAAGTTCCCGTTAACCCTCTTAGTAAAAAGAGTGGGATCAATTTTCCCAATTTCAAACCCACGATCTTGCAACATCTCGGTAAGGTGCTCATACCACGCACGTGGGGCTTGTTTAAGGCCATAGAGTGCCTTATCGAGAACATATACATGATTGGGGAACTTGGGATCCTCAAACCCCGGGGGTTGCTTGACATATACCAACTCCTTAAGTGGACCATTAAGAAAAGCACTCTTCACATCCATTTTATATAATTTGAAATCATGATGAGAGGCATAAGCAAGCAACATGCAAATAGATTCAAGACGAGCAACAGGGGCAAAGGTTTCACCGTAGTCGATGCCCTCGACTTGGGAGTAGCCTTGAGCCACCAGTCTTGCCTTGTTGCGAATAATAATGCCATTTGCATCTTGCTTGTTCTTAAAGATCCATTTGGTTCCAATGACATTGTGCTTCTCCTTTGGTCTTGGTACTAACCGCCACACTTTGTTGCGCTCGAAGTTGTTGATTTCATCATGCATGGCTTCAAGCCATTCCTCGTCTTCGAGCGCATCTTGTACCTTGAGAGGTTCAAAGCAAGAAACAAACGCATGATGTGCACAAAAGTTTGTTAATTGACGACGAGTAGTTACCCCTCTTTTCAAGCTTCCGTAGACGTTCTCTAGGAGGTGTTGCTTGGTTTTAAGCTTGGAAGCAATCTTCGCAGCTCGTCTTTCAAGAATTTCCTCCATGGAAAGTTGAGGCTTGGTAACTTGACGAACTTCGATACTAGCACCGGCTTGCTCTTGATCTTGAGCATGGTCTTGATTTTTAGCTTGACCTTCATCTTGAGCTTGATCTTGGTCTTGAGCTTCATCTTGATCTTGAGCTTGCACGGGGGTGTGAGCAAGATCTTGAGCATCATGTGATGTAGAATCATCACCATTTAGTTGATCTTGCCCTTGATCTTGATCCCGGGGTTGAGGGCCTTCACTTTGTTCATCGGAAGCGTGTGGGTCATGCGTCGGTGATGGTTCCACTTGAGTGGAACATTGTCCTTCTCCTTCAGCCACAAGGGGTTCCTCAACGGGTAGGAAGTATCCCACACCCATTCTTCTTATGGCTTGGGGAGGAATTTCATCACCTACATCACAAAGACCACTTTGCTCCACTTGGGAGCCATTATTTACATCAAACTCTACGTTACTCGTCTCCTCAATGAGTCCCGTGGACTTGTTGAGGACACGGTAAGCATGAGCGTTTGCAGCATAACCAACAAATATGCCCTCATGGGCTCTAGATTCAAATTTAGACAAACGAACACCTTTCTTGAGAATGAAATACTTAAAACCGAACACCCGGAAGTATTTGAGGTTGGGCTTGTTCCCGGTAAGAATCTCATAAGGAGTCTTGTTCAAGCCTTTACGGAGATAGAGCCGATTTGATGCATGACACGCGGTGTTGATGGCTTCGGCCCAAAAGTTGTACGGAGATTTAAACTCTGCCATCATGGTTCTTGCCGCATCCATCAACGTCCGGTTCTTCCTCTCCGCAACACTGTTTTGTTGAGGGGTGTAAGGTGTGGAATATTGGTGTTTTATCCCCTCATCACTGAGAAACTCATCTAGAGTGTAATTCTTGAACTCAGTGCCATTGTCACTTCTAATCATCAAAATCTTTGCTTCATGCTGACGTTGGACTTCATTTTTCCGCAATCACCAAGCAATACCTTCTTCCTCCAAGGCTGTCAAAATATGGAGGCCCGAAGAGATCCATGTGAAGGAGCTCTAAGGTCCTCTTTGAGTAGATTGTAGTAGTTGGACAATGAGCCTTTTCATGTAGCTTTCCTTCGATACAAGCACTGCAAGCACGATCTTTGGCAAAACTCATATTTGTTAGTCCAAGAATGTGATCCCCTTTGAGGAGACTTTGCAAAGATCTCATATTGACATGGGCTAGTCGGCGATGCCAAAGCCATCCCACATCAACTTTAGCCATTAGACATGTCGCGGTCTTAGTGGGTCGCTCCGAGAAGTTAACCACATAGAGATCGTTTTTGACATGCCCAACAAAGGCTACTTTAAGAGTCTTGCTCCACAAAAGGGTCACGGTATCAATGCCAAAGAAGGTGCTAAAACCCATGAGTGCAAGTTGACGAACGGAAAGTAAATTGTATGCAAGGGTCTCAACAAGCATGCCTTTCTCAATGGTTAAGGTCGGAGAGATAACCACCTTGCCAAGACCCAATACCTTTGAGATTGCGTCATCGCCAAAGGAGACTTGGGTGGCCACGGATGCATCGGGTCGAACATCCACCACCAAGTCCTTGCTTCCGGTCATATGATTTGTTGCTCCGCTATCGAGCAACCATGAGACTCCCCCGGAAGCAAAGTCCTACAATAGATCAATGCTTGGATTTAGGTACCCATTCTCGAATGGGTCCTTTCATGTTAGTGACAAGGGTCTTAGGTACCCAAATAGACCACTCAATGTACTCATAAGAAGAACCAACATATTTGGCATAAACATGCCCATCACTAGCACGGCACAAAACATAGGAGGGGTTAAAATCGCCGGCCCTGTTGGAGGGAGTGATCTTGCCCTTCTTGGCACTATCACTCACAACCTTGTCCTTCTTCTTCTCATGAGTAATGTTCCCCGCTTTGACAAATGTTTCCTTGAGCGGAGGAACCTGCGTGGTCTTCATCTTCTTCTTCTTTTTGGACTTGGGTGCAAACCCAACTCCTTCCTTTGCAACCACTTCCTTTTGATTGCTCAAAAGGTCATTGAGATGTTTCTCGCCTTGGATACATGTCACAAGGCCTTTCTCAAGCTGCTCTTTCAGCTTGGCATTTTCCTCCACAAGATGTGCATGCTCACAACACGGGTTAGTAGCAGAGGCATTATCAATTAAAACAAAAGGAGGACACGTAGCAATTTCCTTAGTGAGTTTAACTTGGAGTTGATCATGTGACTCCTTAAGAGAAGCATGAACACTCTTCAATGCCTTGTGAGCCTTGTCAAGTGTGTCAAACTCATCCTTGAGACGATCATGCCCAATCCCAAGTGCAACCTTTTTAGATTTGAGCACACTGTTAAGAACAACAACATGATCATAATCTTTACGTAATTTAGCAAGGTCATCATTTTGTGACTCCTCAAGAGTCAAACGAAGACCTCGCTCTTCCTCAAGAGCAATAGAAAGATCTGCTATCTCGTTGGCATAATCACGACTATGCCCTCTCAACTCCTCAAGTTGTTCTTCTTGAGACTCAATCGTGTCATTGGCCTCACCAAGTTGTTCCAAGAGAGCAACGAAGTGCTTCTTAGATTCTCCCTTGAGTTTGCACAAGAACTTGTCAAACTCATTCTCGCCCTCTTTCGCCTCCTCATTTTCATCCACGCAATCTAAAAAAGATGGAATGGAAGAAATAGAAGTCTTAATGTTTGAGGTTTTGATATTGGAGGTTACCTTGGTGATACCTTTGGCCATGAGACACCTAGCAATGTGGTTCTCGTTGGGAGCGTCGAAGAGTGACACCTTTGTTGGGGTACTCGATGCAATAGCCACGGATTCCATTACCATTCCTTCACCACTTGTGTCTTCGTCATCCACATCATCATCAGAGACATACTCTTCTTGATCCACCAACACTTTGTGAGGAGCCTTCTTGGTGAAGTTGGACTTGTTGGGAAAAGACTTGGCCTTATCTTTGCGGATGAGCTTGCCACCATTCTCTTCCCTCTTCTCATATGGACAATCTACCACGAAGTGACTCACATTACCACAGTTGTAGCAGGTTCTCACACGTTGCTTGCCCTTTGATCCGCTTGAGTTGTTCTTGGAGAAGTTGGGCCTTGTGTTTCTCTTGTTGCCCCAGAATTGCCTAGACGCTAGAGCCATATGCTCATGGTAAGCATATTTGGTGTCCTCGGGGCAACCCTCCTCTTCTTCTTCTTCTTCCTCTTCCTCTTGACTGACCTTGGCCTTCAAAGCAAGGTTGGGAGATGATTTCTTTGACCGTTGCACACGAGCAAGAGCATTGTCTGCGGTCGTGTTCAAGATGTTCATTGCAATAAATTCATCCAACACATCACTAGAGGACAAGTTGTGAAAGTCCGGTCTTTGGCGGATGACGGCGGACATGGCCTTGTTGAAGGGCATGATGGCCTTCAAAAACTTATGCTTGATCCAGGTGTCATCCACATCCTTGCTGCCATGATCTCGGAGGGCAACGGCAAGAGTAGCTATCCTCCTATAGAGCTCACGCGGTTCCTCATCTTCTATCATTACAAACTCATCTGACTGATCAAGCACGACCTCATAGTTCGACCGTTGAATGCTTGAGCTGCCTTTGTACATGGAGACAATGTGTTCCCAACACTCGTTAGCAACAGTGAAGGGACGCAGGTGAGGTAGGTCTTCTGTAGGAACTGCAGCTTGGAGTATGAACAAGGCGGAGGAATTTAACTGTTTATCAGTCTCTTCTCTTGGAGTGAGGTTGCGTGGATCACGAGGATAGTATCCTTCTTCAATGACTCTCATGAGTTGAATTGAGCTGTGATCCAAATGAGACTTGATACGAAAAACCCAATTAGCAAAATCATTCTTAACAAGTTTAGGAGGAGGACCGAGATTAACTATATGAGGTGGGTGCACCGGTCCTCCATAGACCAAGGGAGGGGGAACTGAGGCAAAGGTCCCCGACCCATTAATTCCTTGAGAATGAGTGTCCTTATCAACACTAGGCCCCTCCTTACCGGAGTTGACATCCGATGTCGAGTTAGTGGGATTAGCCACTAGCATCGCATCGGTGGAAAGTTTAAGAGTATCAAGGAATTCTTTAAACATGGATTTGACCTCGGTCGTCATGGAGGACTTAAGCGAGGACATGGCCTCGTTTAAATCCTCACGAGAGACCGTGTTCACACCCATGGCCTCGGGGAGTTCAACCGGCCGGTCCCCGTCGTTAACCATGCTCTTCGGGTGGTGAAACCCTTAATAAAGAGACGAGGCTCTGATACCAATTGAAAGGATCAATATGGTTGACTAGAGGGGGGTGAATAGGCAACTACCAGTTTTTAACTTTTCTTTAACAATTTATGCTTAGCAACAAATAGGTTGGCTAGATATGCAACTAGGTAGAACCCTATATGATGCTAAACACAACAAGCAACTCAAGCAAGCAAGATAAACAATGTAAGTAGCTTGCGTGAAGTAAAGGTAAGAAATAACCACAAGAGGAACCGATGGAGACGAGGATGTGTTACCGAAGTTCCTTCCCGGTAAAGGGAAGTACGTCTCCGTTGGAGCGGTGTGGAGGCACAATGCTCCCCAAGAAGCCATTAGGGCCACCGTTTTATCCTCACGCCCTCACACAATGCGAGGTGCCGTGATTCCACTAGTGGTGCACTTGGAGGCGGCAGCCGGACCTTTACAAACAAGGTTGTGGCAATCTCCACAACTAAATTGGAGACTCCCAACGACACCACGAAGCTTCACCACAATGGACTATGGCTTCGAGGTGACCTCTTCCGTCTAGGGTGCTCAAACACCCAAGAGTAACAAGATCCGCAAGGGATTAGTGGGGGGAATCAAATTTCTCTTGGTGGAAGTGTAGATCGGGGCCCTCTCAACCAAACCCTAGAGTATCAACAAGTTTTGTTGGCTAGGGAGAGAGATCGGGCAAGAATGAGCTTTGGGCAACAATGGAGCTTGGGGAAGGATAAGAGGTGAGGCTTCTTGGGGAAGAAGACCCCTTATATAGTGGGGAGGGGAATCTGCCCGTTACCCACCAACCAGCCGCACTTCAGCGGTAGTACCGCTGGTTGGGGCGGTACTACCACCCATCAGAGAACCAGTAGAAGGGCGGCGGTAGTACCGCTTAGTACTATCGCCCCTACTACCGCTGTGGCTGGGTGCTGGCGCGGGGCACCAGACACTCCCAGACATGCGTCTGATGCCACGCGCGAGGTGCCCAACCCTCCCTTCTTTCCCTAAGCGGTACTACCGCCGGCTGGGGCGGAAGTACCGGCTGCGCATGGTACTACCGCTTCCCAGAGCGGTACTACCGCTGAGAGAAAGAAAGGGAGAGTAGGGCAAGGACAGAGACTCCATGTTGCCGGGAAACGAATGGGGTGCGAGTGTGTATGTGATGATTCCTCCCAACCTTTCCCACCGCGGACCCCCTCTTGATAGTACGGATTTTCCTACGACTTAAGTCCACCGACACTAAATCGTCGAAAAGACACCGTCTTCTTTTTAGCTTCCTGAGGGGCAAGATAATCGTCTCGTGCCACCTGATATTCTCTGAAAGCTTAATGCACATGATTAGTCCGCAAATGCATTGTCATCAATCACCAAAACCATTAGGGTATGAATATGCCCTTACACCGGTCATGCCTCAAAAAATGACTACTGCATCCAGATATCTCATATTAGATTCCTCAAATCCATACAAAAGCATGCAACATATTAAACCTACGTACTACGTACGAGGTATCTACTCTTCGTCGGAGATTTCGACGATCTCCGTGCCCTCCGGCGGATAGATGTGCGGCAGCTGCAGCTCCGCCCCCTCCGGCGCCGGCGCTACGGCCCTCTCTGGCGCCTTCGGCTGACCCGCTTCGTCTTCCTCTGCCCCTATCTCTGCCTCGAGCTCGTCAAAGAGGGCGTCGGCCTCCGCCTGCCTTTGCCGAATGAGCTGGCGGTTGGCCTCCACCTCGGCCTCATCCCGGATGGAATCCAGGATGGCTTGTTGCTCCGCCATCTCGTCGGCTTGGGCGACGGTGAACTCCTCCTCCGCCTCCGTCATGTTCAAGCCCGGAGCGTTGTTGTCCTCCTCCAGCTCGTCCTCCTCCATGGCCTCCGGTACCTCCTCCTCCGGCTGCTCCTCCTCCGTTTCCGGCGAGTCCGGAGGGAGACCCACATCGATGCGGGCGGCATGGCGAGCCTGGATCCCCGCCTCGATCTGGTTCCGGCGCTCTGACGTGAGCTGAGCGTAGGTGTTGATCCTCTGGCAGACCATAGTTAGGCCGGAGAGCGGGGGAGAGGAGGCAGATGTGCTCGGGTGGCGGCAGAGGGAGGGAGGAGGTGGATGTGCTAGGGCTGGGGATGCTGGCCGGCTTAAATAGCCGGCTATGGCCTCGGGCGGCTAGACGGAGCGGCGCCACGCGGTGTTCACACTGCGGCGACGGTCGAGGCGCCTGTCGGACCTTCGGGTTTCCGGGCGAGTCCGCGTGGGGCCACGCCGTCAGGCCGACGTGGCGGGCGTGCCCGGGCTCCCCGTATCCGCCCCATATTTGGGCTGGATATGAGGGATGCCGGTCAGCCCGACTGGGTCGATTTTTTGTGACCGGTCAATGACCGGACGGCCTGTCTGAGCGTTTGAGGGGGTACGAGGGGTCCGGCTGTAGATGCTCTTAGAAATTCAATATAAACCAATATGAACATCACATCCGAGGCTGTGAACTTCTAGGTGATCTAACTTCTAGGTGATCTCATTCATCCACAAGAGTCAAGAAGGCGCACATGCAGAAGGACGCCTTAAACCATCAATCACCGAATTGAAATATCGACATCTTCCAGTTTGCCACAAGAAGGATGCAGTGGCAAGTATCTTTGCCTTCTTTCCAATTTATCCCAACGTTCCTTGGCGCTCTGCGCGTTGGCCTCGGCCTCGGCGCGGTGCCGGTGCATGTGCCCGGCAGGGGCGCCGAGGCCCGCCACGCTCCTGCATTTTGCGCAGTTCCCGGACGGCGTCATGTTCAGGCCCAGACAGATCCCGCGGGCGTCGCACGAGGCCGCCATCTCGGGCGCCGGGGCCTTGCCGCTCGGCGGGTTGTACCCGGCTTCGGCTTCCACGCGGTGCCGGCGCATGTGCCCGCCCAGCGCCTGGCCGACGGCGAACTCGAGCCCGCAGACGGGGCACTCGTGCACCCTCGGCCTGGGCGGCTGCGGCGGCGCCAGGCACGCACGGCGGCCGAGGCAGAGCGTCGCGTCGTCGTCGATGCTGCCGAGCGCGTGCTGCGGCTGCGGTTGGTGCAGTCTTGGGCGCTTGTGGCTGGCGCGGTGTCCCCCGAGCGCCTGGAACGTCGGGAACTGCCGATTGCACGTCTTGCACTCGAACACGCGGCCGCTCATGCCCATCGCCTCCGCCGTCCCGGTGACTGCGCCGGCGCGCTGGTGCTGGTGCTGCTGATGCTGCGCCAGGAGCATGAGAAGGCGGGCCGTGTCCAGGCTACCCAACTCCATGTCCCAGACATTCCTACCTCTCTTGCTCATGGCTGATGAGTCGATCGTTGGAAGGTTACCCCGATCAAAAAGTCAGGGTGTGTGCTGTGTATCGCTCTCCGCTAATCAATCGGCAGTACTGTGTAATTCATATGTGGCTTTGGGCCGTATGGCTGATGGCTCTTATATAGTGTGGGTCGGGCCGGGGTTTGGTGCAGGTAAGAAATGGGGCACGACTACTACTAGTGGCTCGCAAGCGTTTGTTGTTCGCTTCTAGACGTGGACGTGTGTGCATCAACTTTTCTCACTGTTTGACCGCGCCGTGCGAGAGAGATTACTACTTGCTTCTACTTTTTTTTAGGGATTACTACTTCTACTAGGGTCTACAGTACCACCTGATCTGCGTCGATCTTGTCGTGTGATTAGGTAGCAGTATCTAGTCCAGTCAACATGTGTGTTCAGGCGAGCTGACCCTTCTAGACCGGCCGGCTGGCTGGCCGGCAGCTGCGCTCCCCGGCTAAGCAACCACAGAATCGTAAACAGCAGACACCTGTGTGGACCTGCCCGATGGCGGTGCGACGTCGCGAGCTCGACCGGTCAAACCGATAGTTTGAGATGAGATCGACACGACTAGCTCCGTCCAAATCCTCTAGAACGAGCGGCGTGACCTCCATGGCTCCATGTTCAAAATGGGGCCCGAAACCTCCGTGCAATCGGCTGCACTGTGTCAACGAGTATGGCTGGTTCTAATGGAAGTATCATAACTAGTATAATGCATGTCAACTAGGCAATTTTGATGAGATGGCATAAAATTAAATGAAGAAAGAGGAGGTTGAGTATCATATCATGATACGGTATCATAATAAATGTTATGCTATTATGTGTCATGCATGGTAATAAATAAAGGACAATATGATATTAACATATGATACTATGCATTAGGAAGGTAGTATCATACACTAGTATCATATGCATGATACTAGTATATAATACTCCCCATTACGACCAGCCTTATAGCTTGCTAGTTGTCTTAGTTAATTTTTAGCTCACATAGCAGTCCGAGTCAGTATTGATTAATCCCTTGACCGGAATTAACGGCTGCAAGCTGCGGACATCTGATAGGTGTGTGCTGAACATGATCGGGCAAGATGCTCGATCGTTAATTGTTATTCCCGGGCTGCTATTTGACGCGTTTGACCGGCGATGTTCATGTTTCAGGTAGCCCGAAACCGGAAGACTCTTGGAATTCTTTGGATAATCAACATTTGGTCATATTTTTTTTCCAGAGAACGAATGATAAGTTCTGTAATGACAAGCTTCTGGGAACAAGCAACTCTGCAGCAGCCGACGAGTCAAATGTTATTCTGTGCTAGCCCGCGTTCTTAGCTTTGCCCTTGTCAGGTGTCATGTTCAAACAAATCTTGCCAAGATTAACCTAACCATAACTATACTAGTACTAGTATAATAGCCAACTTGTTGACTTACCTGGCCAATTAAGGAGAAAACAGAAGCGGAGAAAGAGAGGCGAAGCTTGGCTGGCTGCAAGGAATTGTTGGTGACGTTAGACAAAGAGTTTCCACCCATTTTATATATAAAGCAAACATCACCCTATAATACGATACAAACTCACACCAATACAAACTTACACCACCACATCATATATCGTCGTCAAGTAGGGTGCAGTGCAGTCCGCTCTTGGCAGCAAAATGATTTGACCCATTAAACCCAATGAAAATGACTCGTCGTGGGAAAAATTATAAGCTCATTAGTTCGGCGCATGTATGTACGCATGCATTTTGCTTGGCTCGGTTGGTCTCATCTAATGTCTTTCTTCACATTAATAAATTATTAGGTACTCCAATGATCGTGTACTCTACGTAAGTAATAAAATAATGTGAGTTCAACTATTGCACATGTTTTAATGGTTTCTAGGAGCAGAATTAAACAAATGAAACGAATATTATGTGCATACAATGAAAATGATGTCAAACAACCCCTTCGACCCACCAAAAGTTTGAAAGACAACGACCATTCTCAAATGTAAGCTCTTTGCATGGCTCGGGTTGCATGGCCGAACCCTCGCTGCCGAAAATCTGACAATCATGAAGTAATCCCATGGCCCAAGCTACCAGTGGCAAATCTAAGGGGGTGATTCGACAGGCTCGAACCCCCCTCTAAAAATTGGATTTATTTTACTAATATTCATCCTAGTCTCATATCAAAATTTTAACCTTATTTGAACTAAAAAACTGAGAGTTAGTGTCGTTTTTTCTTCACATTGTGTACATTGAGCCCCCCCCCCCCCCCCCTATTTTCTTTCAAGATTCACCACTGCAAGCTATCAATAGTGCCTCGTGAGTAATGAGACGATTGCGCACAAATACAAGGACTTTCCTTCCTCATACGAGGTATGGATCAGTGGCGTACCCAAGTGGTGTGCCAGATGTGCCATGGCACACCCAGATGTTTGGAAAACATTTTTTCACCATGTAAAAATGAGCTGATTTTTAAGGCCTATGCAAGCTAATTGAAATAGAATTCAATTTTGTTAAAGTATGCACACCTTTCATTTTATTTCTAGGTCCACCACTGGTATGGATAGCAGCTAATGCAGTTCATGGCCACACAAGTGGTGGGCGTTGCAACACACACTGCGATGTGCAAGCTTATGGATCAGGTTTGGGAAAGTAAATACATATGAAGGACCAATTTGAAAAAGTGCACCATAGATGCTGGTCATGCAAGGTTAAGACCTGGGATGAACATACTTACCTAGTTTTGGGACCCAAAACTGTAGCTTCGAAGTTATAGGACTAAACTGACACACCTTCAATAGTTTTAGGGTGATGCATTTTTTAGGGGAAATAGCTGCCTTTATTACTTAGTGTGCCACAACATCATCCAACATAGCATCTTGAAAACATGAAGGAAAACACATGTGAAAGGACGTGGATGTCGCCTAGAGGGGGGTGAATAGGCGCTTTAAAATAATTACGGTTTAGGCTTGAACAAATGCGGAATAAAACTAACATTTAATATGTCAAGCACAAAACCTAAAACAACTAGGCTCACCTATGTGCACCAACAACTTATGCTAAGCAAGATAAACAACTAAGTGATAGCAAGATATATAGCAACAAACAATATGGCTATCACAAAGTAAAGTGCATAAGTAAAGGGCTCGGGTAAGAGATAACCGAGGCACGAGGAGACGATGATGTATCCCGAAGTTCACACCCTTGCGGATGCTAATCTCCGTTCGGAGCGGTGTGGAGGCACAATGCTCCCCAAGAAGCCACTAGGGCCACCGTAATCTCCTCACGCCCTCGCACAATACAAGAGGCCGTCATTCCACTAAGGGACCCTTGAGGGCGGTCACCGAACCCGTACAAATGGCAACCCTTGGGGGCGGTCACCGGTACCCGTACACTTTGGCAACCCTTGGGGGCGGTTCACCAGTACCCGTACAAATTGCTCGGGCAATCTCCACAACCTAATTGGAGACCCCGACCCTTGCCCGGAGCTTTACACTACAATGATTGAGCTCCGAGGCACCACCAACCGTCTAGGGCGCCAAGGCACCCAAGAGGAACAAGCTCTAGGGTGCACAAACACCCAAGAGTAATAAGCTTCTCAACTTCTCACTTCCACGTATCACCGTGGAGAACTCAAACCTATGCACCAAATGCAATGGCAAGGGCACACGGAGTGCCCAAGTCCTTCTCTCCCAAATCCCACCACAGCAACTAATGCTATGGAGGAAAAAAAGAGGAAGAACGAAGAAGAACACGAAGAACTCCAAGATCAAGATCCAAGGGGTTCCCCTCACAAAGAGGAGAAAGTGATTGGTGGAAATGTGGATCTAGATCTCCTCTCTCTTTTCCCTCAAGAACTAGCAAGAATCATTGGAGGGATTGAGAGTTAGCAAGCTCGAAGAAGGTCAACAATGGGGGAAGAACACAAGCTCAAGAGTTGGGGAGCAATGGGGAAGAAGACCCCCTTTTATAGGTGGGGGAAAATCCAACCGTTACCCCCACAGCCCGCACACAAGCGGTAGTACCGCTCAGGGGAGCGGTACTTCCGCTTATACCCGTCCTGGAACAACAGAGCGGTAGTACCGCTCTGGAGGGAGCGGTACTTCAGGGCGGTAGTACAGCTCTGTACTTCCGCTTAAAAAAATAAGCGGTAGTAGCAGCGGTAGTACATAGCGGAAGTACCGCCGGAGCGGTACTACCGTGGTACCAAGCGGTACTACCGCTAGTTCAGAGAAAAACTGCCCTGATACTGAAACTGCCATAACTTTCGCATACGAGCTCCAAATTGAGCAAACTCAAGCTTGTTGGATAGCACACGACAAGTTCTATCCAAACAGCGACAGTATGAAAATGCCAATGATATAGAGATGTGAAACCTCTATCAATGAAGAACCGGCAAAAACTCCAACATCGAAAAACATCATAGAAGATGCACATGGACTCCGTTTTCGATGAACTCGAGCTTGTCATGAAGATGACCATAAGCTCTAAAACTCACAACGAGAAAAACCAACCAAGAACCAAGAAAGATGATGATGCCAAGAATGCAATAGTTTGAGCTCTCAACGAACGATACGATCAAGCTACACACTTGAGAGCCCCCCTTGACAGTACGGCTATCGATCCTATAACCCGGTCTCCCAACTACCACCATGAGACCGGTAAAATAGAAAACCCTATCAAGGTCAAACCTTTGCCTTGCGCATAGTCCACTTGAGCTAGATGATGACGATCTTGTCCTTCTCAAGATGGACCACCTTTCTTGATTGCGCTGACTCGATGAAGACTAGTAGATTGCTCCCCCATACTCCACTATGGGTGAGCCACTCTTTGGCACATCTTCACAAGTCCATTGTCACCACAATGAACGGCAAGCCTCAAGCATGATCTCTCCGTGATGCTTCACTTGAGCTTGCACACCGCAACCTTGATGACGATCACCACTTGATGTCATCTTCCATGGGATGTATGGGATCTTCCTCTTGATGCAAGCCCATGGAAATATACCTAACCCCACAAAGAACTCTCACGTAGACCATGGGTTAGTACACAAAGCGTAATGGACAATGCTTACCATACCATGGGATCCCTTAATCCCTCTCGGTATATCTTGTACGCTTTGTGTGTTGATCAACTTGATTCACTTTTTGACTTAGTCCTGATCAACCTTGTATCTTATCTTCTCTCTTCATAAAGATGATGTCTTGAAGGTAAACATGAATGCCCACACAATCTTCTTCTTCAAAACATGCTTGCAATAAGCTCAACTCTCACATGACCAATCTTTGGATAAACCTTGAACACCACCTTGGTCACAATATAAACTCCTTGAAACCCAAGAGACGGACTTCAAGAAGTGCCTATGGACAAATCCTTCGAATATAACTCAAGGCAACCATTAGTCCATAGGGGTGTCATCAATTACCAAAACCACACATGGAGAAATGTGCTCTTACAACATGAAACCAAGTTTTGCATGAACCTAACATGCACCCCTCTCTAGCTATAGTGTGAGCAACTTTGTTTGCATCACGTCTGGCCCAAATCACTCGATACTCGGAGACACCGGACAACTTCTCTTTAATCTCTTGGATAAATGGACCAAACCTGGATCGATCAATATCAGTCAAATTAAGAACCCTTGCCATGGTTTGATTGCCAGTTTCAAGTATCAGCTTCGTGGCACTGATTTCAGTCGCGGTTTGCACACCACGGCGATATGCAAGTAGCTCCACCTGTTCAGCAACAGTAGCATTAGCGAACTGATGACATGCTCCAACTTTGAATGTGCATGTATCATCATGAACCACCACACTGCCTCCACGAGCCATTTCATTCCTTTTCAGAGAACCATCTACATTGACTTTGACCCAACCTTCTTCCAGTGGTGTCCAGTTAACGGTCTGATGCACACTTAGGATTGTCTGCTTTGTTGCATGGATTTCTACCCACTCAGAAATGAGTCTGAAAACACGTTCAATCAGCTCCTCCGCCCGCTCAAATACATATGTATTCCTTGCAGCATTTCGGGTCAGCCACATGTGGTATAAGCTCATGATCATGATTGCCCTTTCAGGTTCTTTACCTTAGCCCATCCAATCAAGGAGCCACCCTGCAAGTTGTTGTTGTATTTAACAAAACTCGGTAGACAGAAAACTCCCGAAATTCCCTTGTTCTGACGCACAAGCTCCCAGTAGAACTTGGCATCAGGGTAACTCCAAAAGTGATGAAAAGCAGTTTCTTCATGGACACAAGCTACACAAAATATGCCTGACTTAATGCGTCGTCGATGTAATTTTGTACCAACTGCGAGGCCATTCTTCAGCAGCCTCCAAGAATGAATTTTTGCCTTCCCTGGAACTTCGGTGCTCCACAAGTCGTAACATCCAGCATGCACGGCAACCGATTAAGGACTCTTTGTTGATCTAGCGTGTAACGCCTTGATCTTTATCTCTAGGTGGTAGGCCGGACGAACTATGAACAAACCACTCTTCGTATAGTTCCACGCTAATAAATCCTCCCTGTACAGACCTCCAACAACAATCTGTCTAATCTCGTGAAGATCATTATCATGAAACACTTGTTGCAAAGTTGGTAGATCCCACTCTTCCCAGAGTTGTCTAGAAGATCATCAAAAGTAGTAATGTTCCGCATATACTTTGCTCCCACCGGCTTCATGGACCCCTCTCCGGGGATCCAGTTATCCGTCCAAACTTTGATCTTGGATCCATGTCCAATGCGCTAGACTAGACCCTCCTTGAGAAGGAGGCGACCATGAATAATGCTCTTCCAAGTAGTTGATGCACTCTTTGTGGTTGTAACCTCCATGAAACCGCCATGGGGAAAGTATCTCGCCTTCAATACACGGGCACACATGGAGTCTGGGACAGTGAGAATCGTCCAAGCTTGCTTAGCTAGGAGTGCTTTGCTAAAAGCTTCGAAAACCCTAAATCCCATGCCTCCTGCACGCATACTTCTGCACATCTTCTCCCACGCGACCCAATGCACTTTCCATTTTTGTCATGTTCTCCTACCCAATTAAAGTTTGAAGAAATCGAAGCCGGGTTTGAACATAATTTTTTTGCTGAATTGGAAACAGCTCATAGCAAACATTGGAATTGCTTGGACGATAGATTTTACATACACCTCTCTACCCTTCTTGGACATGCCCTTGTCCCTTACAGTCAGACACTTTTGCACTAGATCATTCTCTGACATACTTGAGGCACCCGTCTTTTGACCTTCCTACCACCGATGGTAAGCCAAGGCACTTCTCACTTAGAGCCTCTAAAGATATATTTGCAATATGCTTTAAAGCCTCCTTGATGCTATCCTCACAACCCCTATCGAAAAATATAGATGACTTTTATAGTTTAACTTTTTGACTAGATGTGTCCTCATAGTTTTGCAAGATGTGACATAACTCCATTAGACTATTCTCATCCGCTTCCAAAACACAATGCTATCATCAGCAAAGAGTAAATGAGTAACGTGAGGGTCGTCCCTCCCGAACTCAACTCCTCGAATCCGTTTCTCCTACTGAGCCCTATTGAGAAGAGCAGAAAAACCCTCGGCACAAAATAGGATGATGCATTTTATTCTTAACCAATGGTGGGATGAATTTGTGGAAAATTTCCTTCCAAATTGCATGCAAAGTAGACCATAAATATTAAGTTCAAAAATAAAGTGGACCATAAATATTCCCATGATTTTCAATCCAACAAAAAAAATACTCCCTGGCACCGACACACCACCACAACGACTACTAAGCACCTATAAGATGTGCAAAAAGAAACTGCTTAGAGCCGACCGAGACAACCACCAAGATGAGCGATCGTATGGGCAGAAGTGCGACGGACCATGCCGGACCGAGGGCTCCAAGACGATGCCTTGAAGAAGGGCACGACCACGAAATCTCGCCATCGTCCGATCCAAAGATCAAGTTTTCACCCGGAGTAAGACGGAGGGAGAGGGAGCACCACGACGGAGCCTACAAGGAGGAACACGACGTCCGCGGACGCCATCACCATTGGCCAGTGCACGGACTGGACAAGTGACGTACCCCGGTGCTTCACCCCCTCGGCCGCAACCCCACTCCGCGAACCACCCGCAGCCATGCCGCCCGAGCGGCCATGGTTGCCTGCCCGCACCCGAGCCATGCAGTCCGCCCATGACCAATGCGCCTCCCGCAGTCAAGGCCGCCGCCCTGCCACCAGACCGTCGCCTGGTGTCAAAGAGGAGGAATGGCAGATCCGCCACCGTCGCAGCCATGGGAGACCACCGGGGAGGTCCTGCTGTGCCGAGCACCGTCGTCCAGCCGCAAGGGCCCGACTGGACAGGGCCACCCACCTCCACCGCTGTCGCACCGCCCCTCCCCCCTTCCCACCAAAGAGCCACGGGGAGAGAGTCCGCCTGCGACCCGCAACGTCGGAAGCAGCTTTGCGGTGCTGCCGTGAAGCAGTCGCCGCCATCACCACCCGCCGGCCCGCACCGCCGCCACGCCGCCTGTCACGCCGCCGCCACGCCACCGCTGCTGGCCCACGTCGAGGCCCCGCCGCGCCCGGCATCGAGCGCCGCGTCCTGGCACGGGGGATCCGGCCCATGCCGCATCCCACGCTCGAGGAGACGAAGGGCCGGTGGCGAGGGAGGGAGGGAGGAGGAGGGGAGGGGAGGCGGCGGCGCTAGGGTTAGCCTCCCTTACGCTAGCGGGAGCGTCGCGGGAGGAGGGGGGAAAGGGTGCGACTTTCCCTGCATTAACACCATGGTCGAGGACATTGCCGCCAAGAAGAAGGTCACGTGTGACTTCAAGGCTGCTGCTGCTGCTGTCGCGTTGGCCTGACCAACTGAAGGGGATGATTTGTTCATCACCCATTTACCCTATCATGTGCTAGTCGTATATGTTGTGTTCATAGATGTTTTTGCTCTATGTATGTACTCTGCGTCCTCACATGCTACCGGTATGAGTTGCATATACTGTGATTGCCATGTTTACCGTTTCATCGTGGATTAGCTTAATCAGCGAAAAAGTTTATCACAGTTAATCTGCAGGGCCAACTGGCATTTCCTTAAACCATCTATCAACGAATTGAAGCAGATGTACCAGTATCTTCCAATCTGCCGCAAAGATCTGGTGGCAATGGCAAGTATCTTTGCTTTCTTCCCAAATTATCCCAGCATTCCTCGCCGCTCGTCGCGTGGGCCTCGGCCTCGCCCTCGGTGCGGTGCCGGCGAATGTGCCCGCCTAGCGCCTTATGTACACCCTGCCTGGTAGCGGCGCCGAGCCCCGCCGCGCTCCTGCACTTGTCGCAGTTCTCCGACGGCGTCAGGTTCAGGTCCAGGCAGATCCCGCCGTCGTCGCACGAGGCCACCACCATCTCGGGCGGCGACGCCTTGATGCTTGGGGCCTCGGCTTCGACGCGGTGCCGGCGCATGTGCCCGCCCAGCGCCTGGCCAATGGCGAACTCGAGCCCGCAGACGGGGCACTCGTGCACCCTCGGCCGTGGCGGCTGCGGCGGCGCCGGGGGCGCACGGCGGCCGAGGCAGAGCGCTGCGTCGTCGTCGACACCGACGAGCGCGTGCTGCGGCTGCGGATGGTGCAGCCTGTGGCGCTTGTGGCTGGCGCGGTGTCCCCCGAGCGCCTGGAACGTCGGGAACTGCCGGTTGCACGTTTTGCACTCGAACACGCGGCCGCCGCCCATCGCCTGCGCCGCCCCGGCGACGGCGCGCTGGTGCTGGTGCTGCTGATGCTGCGCGAGGAGCATGAGCAGGCGGGCCGTGTCCAGGCTGCCCAGCTCCACGTCCCACACATCCCTGCCTCTCTTGCTCATGGCCGATGGCTCTCGAGTCTCTGGACTCGATCGCTGGCAGTCTAGTCCCCCGATCAAAAGTCGTGGCGTGCTCCTCGATCGATCGTGTAAAATCACTTCCGGCTAATCCGCCATATGTGGCTCTGGCCCGTGTGGCCGATGTCTATATATAGTGCGCTGCTTGGGGTTTGGCGGTCGTAGGAAATGCCTACCAAGTGTTTGTTGGGTCCGAATAAATGTACGTAAGAGCATCTACAGCCATACCCTTTTAATTTGGCCCCTCAAACCGGCCGCGTCCACGTGCACTAACCGGGCACGTCTCATATTTCTTTTTCACATCCACATATCTCATATCGGACATCCTATATCCATACTACACATGCAACGTCGAGCTACTCTACGCGATCAAACATCGGACAACAAAATCGGAAGCAAACGAACACAAGATTGACAGTAAACAGACATCAAACATCACCCAAAAGATCATCTTGTTCACCGGACATAGTTTTTAAATTTGTACAACTAAAAACTAAACAATGCGGAGGGGGGGGGGGGGGGGGGGGGCGCAGATCATCACTTCCTTGCCGGTCTTTTGCCCTTTGCGTCGCCGACGCAGCTGTAGCCGTCCGCAGCTGGCGGAGGGTCGTCGTCGGAGGAGGTGCCGTTGTCGCCATCGTCAGAGTCGGAGTTGGAGAGGACGATGAGGCCCTTCATCCGACGGACCGCCCTGTCCTGCTCCCGCTTGAGCTTGTCGACCCGGACCTTCTCCTCCGCTGCCTCCTTCGCCTCGCGCTCCGACTGCTCAATAGCCAGCCGGAGCGCCTTGGCGTTCTTCCGTCGGAGGCGCCGAGCGTCCGAATCCGCC
Organism: Elymus sibiricus; assembly: GCA_039707655.1. Lineage (NCBI taxonomy): Eukaryota > Viridiplantae > Streptophyta > Magnoliopsida > Poales > Poaceae > Elymus > Elymus sibiricus. The sequence continues at coordinate 401,635,153 of CM077667.1, forward strand.
GTGGTGAGGGACCGGCGGTACACCCATGTGAGAAGGGTTTCGTCCTCGTCGGGCTCCGCCGGCATCTTGCGGCAGCGGCGCGCGGACTGCTCCGCTCCCCTATCCCTTGCCCGCTGCCTCTCACGGCGGGCGGCGCGCGCCTCCGATTCCGGAATGCGCGTGTGGGCCGGCGGCGCGGGCACTAGGACCCAACGCTGCCTGCGTGAAGGAGCGGGCGGCGGGGGAAGGAGAGCGTGTGGGGCCGGTGCGGACTGTGCAGTTCTGGCGGAGGTGCGTGCGGGACGGGAGGGTCCAGCTTCGTCATCCGCACTGCACCGGCGCGGGAGCTACGGCTTAGCTCCAGATCCGGAGCTGCCGCCGGTCTCCACCTTGGACCGCTCCAAGGCGATGCGGATGGCTAGTTCCTCGGAGTCGACGTCGGAGTCGTCGGACCGGCTGCCGGAGCTCGATATTGGAGTGGATGGAATCGGAATCAGAGAAGGAGAGGAGGGGACAGAGCGAGAGAGTGAGCTAGGGTTCGGAGCGACACGCCCGAAGTGGAGATTTGTGAGACGACGGTAAGGTCGATGGTGGGTCGGGCCTGTCAGGCGGACGCGCTCGGGCTCCCCCATATCCGTCCCATATTTAGGCTGGATATGAGGTGTGTCGGTCAGTCCGGGCATTTAAGACCGGTTTAAAAGGACTGGCTGGATCGAAATTTCGTGACCGGTCACTGACCGGACAACCTGTTCGGACGTTTGAGGGGATACGAGGGGTCCGGTTGTAGATGTTTTGAGTCTTCTAGACGTGGACGTGTGCTTATGTACATTTCTGATTGTTTGACCTCTTGGTGTGTTTGGTGCGTGCATGTACTTTAGTTGCTACTAGTCTACAACAGTACGTGTACGTACTGATCTGCGTTCAATCCTGCCATGCGAGTCTAGATAGCAGTATCTAGTCTTGTCAACAGGTGCGTGTTCAGGCGAGCTGACTCTTCTACAGCGGCAGCCTGGCGCCTTGGCCAAGCAAGCAATGAACCATAAACAGCAGACAACTCCTCGATCGGGCGAAGCCGAGGGTTGGAGATAGCAGTCTTAGTTCTTTTTTAGCTTGATAGCAGTCCGAGTTAGTGTTGTTAATTCCTTGACTGGAATTAACGGCTGCTAGCTGCGGTGCGGACATCTGAACATGCTCGGAACTTGTTATTTGTGGCTGTGGACATCTGATAGGTTTGACCGGCAATGTACATGCTTTAGGCTTTAGCTAACCCGCCGGATCGAAGACCCTTGGAATTCTTTGGATAATCAGCATTTGGCCGTATTTCTTTCCCAAGAATCAATGATCAAGTTACGTAATGATGACGAGAGCAACTTTGCAGCAGCCGAGTCAAATGGTGTTGTGTGTCAGCCCGCGTTCTTAGCCGTGCCATTTGTCAGGGATGGTATTCAAACAATCATAATTGAAGATCTTGCGGTTTAGAATTTAAAAACCAACGGTGATCAAGTACATAATAATGACTTTCTGCACATAAATTAGATACTCGGTGATCAAGTACTGTAAGTTTCTAAGAATAATGTGAGTGCAACTAATGTGCATGTTTTAATTGTTTCTACGTCCAAAATAAAACAAAAGAAACTAAATGCATGTGTATACATAAAAGAACATGATGTTGAAACCCTTTCACCAGCCAAAAGTTTGGAAGGCAAAAGACCATTCTCAAGTCTAAGTTTTTATATGGCTCGTGTTGCATATCGCCCAATCCTTATTGCAGAGAATATGGCAACCCGGGACGACCCCATAGCTGAACCTACCAATTATGCTCAAGTGTAAGTATTTTTTCATGTGGCCGAATCCTCATTGCAGATAATCCGGCAATCGGTGAATGGCACCATAACTCAACCTACCAATTATGCTCTGCAAGCAAACGTTGTGCATCTATGAAGGACGGCCCTTCCTCAAAGCAGGTATGGAAGGTGGTCAATGTTGGAATTGGCCTTCCCCGATCCAAGGAAATTTATTAACCTATGGTGGGGTGACTTTCTTGCCGCCCCTTAGACCAGAAAACACGTGTTGAGTAGCAACAATATGATCTATATATGCACCGTGGAACATTTAGAAGAAGAGGAAACGATCAAAGTTTATTGGCCAAAGAATGACTTACCGGGAGGTGGCACATCTAGCTTTGGCGGGCGATCGCGGGCGACTCGCGCCGGCGGGGCCGGCCGCAGGTGCGCCGGCCACTGCGGATCTTCCACGTCGGGGGAACCGATTCTGGGCACTCTGGGGGGCTGACTCCGATGACTCCGACGCTGAGGACGATCTCGCCGTGGCTGTGCCGGAGCCATATTCCCCGACGCCGTCGGATTACATTTGTGAGTCGCTGCGTTGCGGTTACTCCGAAGATGAGATCGCGGCGGCCATCGGGAGTGTCCTTCCGGCGAACGATGAGGCGTGGAGCGGGTTGGGTCACAGCGAGAGTGACAAGGTGCAGGCATTTCGGCGGGTGGTGCAACGACGGACGGCGTCGTCCGCAACTCGTCCATGGAAAGGTCCGCTTCCTAAGGTTAGTCTACCTGCACTTACGTTGGCTGATTTCATTAGTTCATGGAAGGTAGTCGACAGACGTCGAAGGAAAGGACGGCCGGTGGCTGTCCGCTCGCCGGCGCCGCCGCATACGGTCGCCCCTGAGATTGGGATCGGGTAGACCAGAGAGCTGCGGTTGCGTAATTTCCTGGGCTCCAACAGGCCGGCCCAAGGGGTGGACGGGCCGGGAGAGGCTGGGTATTTGGCCCAGTCTCAACCGGTAATCTGTGGACCAGGCTTGCTAGCTGTATCGACGTTCGACGACGGACGAGGCCGCGATCGATATCAGCGACGTCCTGAAAATACCTGATAACAGCGACAGACGAGGCTGGGATCGTACGAGAGAATCGAGAGACAGGGTTAAGGTTCGGCGGTGACCCCTGCCTGGTTTCCCGACGCACGAAGGCCGTGCGCCTCGCATCCCTGCTGCACCGGCGGCTCGCGAGGTGCGGACGCTGCTCCTCCCAGCAGCACCTGCTAGTACTGCCATGGCTGGCCGGGGCGACGGGGAACGCCCGATTCAGCAACTTGCTGCTCCAGGTCCGGGTGTTGGCCGTGGGACACCTGCTGGGCGCGGCGACATGCATGGGTGAGGCGGACGTGCTGATGAGCGAAACGTTGGACGCGGGGGCTTTGGAGCCGGTCGCGGTGACGGATTTGTAGGTGGACGGGGCAGGATTGGAGCTGCACGCGGTGACGGACATGCTGGTTTCAGAGGCAACCGTTCGAACTGGAACCATTGGAGAGATGACAGTGGAGGACACGGTCGCGGACAGTGGTACGATGGAGGGGGTCGTGGTTTCGGGGCAAATCAGTGGCACCGAGACTTCTACCCTCCGACGGGCTACTTTGTGGAGGGAGCGTCGGCCTTCATATCGGCATCATGATGGCCGCCGACGGGGTGGCCGCGGCTTTGGGCGAAAACCTCCTAAAATCGTCCCAAAGATAGCGGCGGGTGCGAAGACTGCTGCACCGGATGGCGGGACGGCCAATATGGATATCCCATCATCATCTTCTGATATTGCTGTTCTACCAGAGGCAGCGGCGGTGGCGATTAAGGCATTAGCGGGAGTGACAGTTCTGAGTGCCTCTTAGAATGATGACAGAGATAAACAGAGTGACAAGGGCAGCGACAAAGCTGACAATGCGAGGGCAAACAAGGCGGCACGAAATAAAGAAAAACTTTGTTGTTACAGATGTGGGGTACCGGGCCACTTTGTGATGGATTGCACGGCGGTGTTGTGTGATATCTGTCTCAAACCGGGGCACAATGAGACTGCCTGCCCGTTACTCTCGGCACCTAAACCGGTGTTGAATATCTATGGGGTCAGTCAAAGCAGACTTATGTTTTTTGAGACTCCATGCACAACTTCTATTGTTACACCAAATCGTCTTGAGAGTTCGAGGACTGGTTTGGTTAAGGTCACACATGGGACGCTTACTGAGGATCAGGTGACTCGGCAGCTCAAGAGGCTTGTCTCTGAGTCTTATCAGTGGGCACCAGTCAGAGTGGATGAGCATGTTTACCGAGTGGATTTCCCTAGGAGAGAGGATCTTCAATGCCTCTTGGAGTTTGGGTTCAACAAAGTGAATGGGAGTAAATGTATTCTGGAATTTAATGAGTGCAAGAAAGCTGAACCAAAAGGAACGCCTCTTGAGAAGGTATGGATTAGATTGTCAGGTGTCCCCGAGACACTTCTTAATGATTTTCTTATTGTCTGGAGTCTCGGTTCACTGATAGGAAAAACCGAGAAGGTAGATATGCCGTTTACTCGCAAAAATGGGATTGCGAGACTACTTGTTAGTGTGTTGGATTTGGAGTTTGTACCTCATTATGTTCCCTGGTTTTATGATGGTATGCATTATGATCTTGATGTGGAGGTGGAGGAAGCACCCCAGCAGCTGAATACTAATGGGAACACTGATGTGGATATGATGGATGACGGGGGTGGGAGAGGGAACCAAGGGGGCAATGGGAACCTTGGTGATTATGCTGATGGGTCAACTCATAAGGAACAGCCTCCTCAGTCCTCAAAATCAGCAGATGCTCCTCCTAATAAGGAGAATACACCGTCTTCAACCCCGATGGCTTCTCTCCGCTTTGGTTCGTTTCAGGCGGTGTCTGTGCCGAGTCGCCTCTGGGGGGGACCGGGTGGAGACTGAGGAGTTCGATGGACCAGTGATGTTTGACACTGCCGCGGATGGAGAGCAGCAGTTACAGGATGGTGGATCTTGTTTACACCAGATGTCACAGGCGGGGAGTGCGTATGATGGGGACGCGGGATCGGACAGACAGGGGCAGGAGGCCCGGCGCTCTGGTCCATCTCCGTCTCACTCGTCCCCTTCTGGAGGGATGGGGGTGGAGGACCGCGGGCAGGAGGCCCGCCCGCTTTCATTCAGCACTTCATCACCCTCTCTGGCGGCCAGGGAGGGGCAGCAGGCTCTCTCAGGCACGTCAGCCTTAGCCGACGGGAGGTGCCCGTCGGAGGCCATTGCTAGTCCAGCGGTAGTGGCTACCGCTCCGGTGGCTGTGACTTCATCGACCCACACACCAGATACTGTCCGGAACGAGGCAGGAGGCCCAAACCCGACAAAGTTCTCCATGGAGGACGTGATCACATTTGGAGGGATTACGGATCCTACTTCTGGTGAGCGACGCTTCAGCAACCGCATACAGGGTCAGCCGAATGCCGACGATATACAGTTGGGGCGCTCTATGAGGGCTGCCAAGCTTCGTGATATTGAGGCTAATTCAGGTATATCGGTTAATACAAGTTGTTCCATCCTGCATTTTTCTGAGAATGAAATAGTAGAGAATGCAAGCAACATAGGGATTTCTCTCGGTGGTAATGGTAAAGAAATAGCAAAATCTATTAATGACATTCTAGACTTAGAAGCGGACAGAGCCATAGAGATCATTACAAACTTAGCAGCGGTAAAACCGATGAATGAGAAGGATATTAATTCTCTAGGAGTCACAACATTACAAAGTTTATGTCAGGATTTAGTTCCCATAGAGGGAGTTGAGATGGACGAGGGAGACATGGGATCAGAGGGGTATATGGCCCCTTTGATGACCGATTGTCCTCTTCACGTACCATCTCCACATGGCAGTACCGACATGTTACAGGATAAACCTAAGAGGCCTTGGAAGAGGAAGGTTTATCCGGTATCTGCGGTACGGAGGAGCGCTAGAGTTAAGCAAAAGAAAAAATTCCATGATGAAACATGAAAGGAATCTTTTGGAATAGCAGAGGTCTAGCAGACTTGGCTAAAATAAGATTTCTTAGGGACACATCTTTAGAACATAAGCTTGATTTTATGGATTTACAAGAGACGGGAAGAGATAACTTCACACCACAATTTCTTAACACTATTTCAGGAGGTGTTGAGTTTGATTGGCACTGTTTACCGCCAAGAGGCAGATCTGGGGGGATCTTACTTGGGGTAAAGTGTGATACTCTAGAGGTGCTGAATGTGGTGTATGGTGAGTTTGCTGTCAAATTTCGTGTCAGGTCAAAAGTTGATGGTTTCAGATGGGCTCTGGTCGCCGTTTTGTAGGAGATATGCCCTAGAGGCAATAATAAATGTTATTGATTATCTCCCTGTTCATAATTAGGTTTATGTTCCATGCTATAACTGCTATGGTTCTCGAGTCTACAATAACCACGAGGCTCGGAGGAAGACTCATATGCACGTGTGGAATAATAAACGGTAAAATGTATTCCTAGTCTGGCCTCTAAGACTGGCTCAAGTATTGCATGATGATCCTGTTTTCCTGATCATGGGCATGGCTATGCCGGCAATTTTGAGGGCGCAATGTTGGTAGAACACTTGTGTTGAATCGACCCGAATTGTTGTTATGCTATGAGATTCATTCGTCACTAGTTAATGGTTAATAACACAGAGATGGTTAACGTTTGCATGATTCCTTAGACCATGAGAGTATCGAGTTTCTTCATGCTTGCTTCATGAACTTTGGGGTTTGTTAAACGTCATCCGTAAATGGGTGGCTATTACGGCGGCTTACGGGTTCATGGAAAAGTGTGTCAAGTAACTTGATAGCTCAAGATTGGGATTTGCTCCTCCGACGATGGAGAGATATCTTTGGGCCCTCTCGGTGTTACGGTATCCATCATCGTCTGGCCAGACACTTTGTGATTTGATCACGGGGATGCCGGAACACGGGAACGAGAAAAGAGAACAATACCGGTAACGAGGTAACTGGCATAGTGGACAAGTTGTTGATCCACGGGGATGCCAACATGTCTCACCTCGGGTATTTGTAACATATCGCGAAGCAACAGGAATAGCACATGGCAACTGGAGGTTCACTCGAATATTCATTCGTGTGGGTATAGGGGTCAATATGGGTGTCCACGGCTCCGATGTTGATCATTGATCGGAAGGGGTTCCGGGTCATGTCTATACTTCACCGAACCTATAGGGTCACACGCTTAAGGGTCATCTATCTGCTGAATACTAGACGGGGAGTCTGAGAGAAAATCACCGAAAAAGTTTCGGACGAAACGGAAACGTTCCGGCGAGGATATCGGAATAGTTCTGGTGAAACTGAAAAGTTGTTTCAGGGTATTCCATAAAGTCAAATTGGTTTCGGCACATGCTTGGAAATTATTGGAAGGTACCAGAATTCTTCCGGTAACTTCTGAGATTTTTCAGAGACAAAAACCGGAAATGTTCCGGACTGCCGGAACCGCTTTAGTTGCTTTTCACTGATGAAAATCACTAAACCGAAAAGTTGTTTCGGAGTACACCATAAAGTCAAAATGGTTTCGGCACATGCCTGATAATTCTTGGAGGGTGCCAAAATCGTTCTGGAAACTTTCTGGAATTTTCCGGGATGAAAACCGGAAATGTTCTGGAGCTGCCGGAACCGCTTCAGATGCTTTTCGCAGATGAAAATCACTAAACCGGAATTGTTTCAGATCCCGTTGAAAATTATTTTAGTGGGTACTGGAAATGTTCTAAGCCCACATGAATATTTTCAGTTCGAACGGACGCTGAAATATGTCGTCGTGAATAGTGAAAGTGCTTTTTGGATTACTTTTTGGAAAGCCACCTTTTTGGGCTTTTGCTCCAAAATATCTTGGAGATGACATGGATGGATGTGGCTGAAATTTCAGCTCCTACACCCCTCCTTCTCCTATAAATAGAGGTGGAGGGGCAGCCCAAAACTCATCCTTCTCTCATACACATGCCATTGACTTGTCTGGCTTCTCTCTCCCTCCCAGCGAAATAGTTTCGTAGAGCCGAAAGGCTGTCTGGGTTCCGGCAGGAACTAGTTCTGGACGGCGAAGCCCTGCCGAATAGATGACACCGTATGTGTGCAACTCTGTAGAGAGATCGTAGTTTCGGTCTTAGTTCGAGAGTGCCTCCCGTAGGGCTGTCCGAGTGACTGTCCGAGTTTCGATAGTCCTCCCGAAGGGCTGTCCGTGACACCATCCGAGGGACTGTCCGACCGCCTCTCGGAGGGCTGTCCGGGGGCGGATGAGGGTATACATCCTCGCGGTTGGGAGGTTGTAAATCCTAGCTGCGGGGATCTGCACCGCCGATCGTCATTGACTCTACTTCCGTTGCGCTACGAGTCGGTAACGAAACAGATCAAAACCTTGTATGCAGTCTCCATAGTGTTCCTGGGCTGGTACGTAGGTCGAAATTTTTTTGTTTTCTGCTGCGTTACCCTACAGTGGCATCAAGAGCCGTGCTATGCGTAGATGCAGGTTGTGATCTAGAATACATAGAGATGTATGGGTGTTGCACAATATAATTAGGTAGTAGATGAGATCTATTGCTGAAAATTATTTGTGCGGGTAGCAGATGAAATCTGTTACCCGATGTTCTTGTTGCTTCCCTGGAATTTGCGTAGTCCTGATCTTGACGGCATGGTGGAATCTCACAAAGTTCTGGCAATCCGCGATCCTTTCATGTTGCTCCTGAGTATGCTGATTGACAGATCAACGAAGTGCTAACAGTTCTTTGGGTTCCACCATAGTTGAGAAAGATGGATGTTTCGCAGACGAAAGGGCAATGCAGATATGATCTGCACGGGGGTCACGCGTATGACGAAGTTCAGTATGGGGCTCGAGATTTTATTATCTCGTGTTTCATACACCCCGCAATGTTAATCTAGCGACTTGGATTATCATGCTTGATGATGGACGTTGGTAGCTTCGGTTTGTTTCGAAACCGTAGAAGCCACGTAAAATAAAATTTTGCATGAACCGATTAGAGGCGTCTAACTTGGTTTTGCAGGATGGTTTGCATGTGCATATGATGTGGTATAGCAGTGTTCATAATAATTTGATTATTCATGAGATGACTATATGATGTAAATTGATTAACATGACCTGCGTGTCATGATTCGGCATGATGGCTGGAGCCATATGATTGCACTTTAATGACTTGCGTGTCAACCTTATGTAATGCACTTATTTTATTAGCTATAGAGATAGCAATATTATCTGGTGCATCGACAAGGTGGTGGCAATCTTCACGAAGTTGAACACCGACGCGAATGCCGAAGACGAAGATATGAAAGACTTCTCCGTCAGAAAGGGCTATACCATATCATGCTATTATGAATTGCCTGAGATGTTTATCCCTTATGATGCACCCTTCTTGATTGCGCGGTAGTCGCTTTTATTAGGGTGATCTCTCACAAAAAAATATCAAGTAGTTAGTGTTCTCCCAAGTGTAGCACCGTCACAGCATCCTTCCTTTCGAGGTGCGCCATGACCTACATGGGTACGAACGATTGTACGGGTGTAAGGCGGGTGAGGTCAGACCTCGCAGCAAGATCACTTGGTTATCTTGACGTTCATGGCAGGATCGTCCTGAGCTCGGAACACACGCGTCGAAAGATGAACAAGAGTCACATGGAGATGTGATTGGCAAGTTTGCCTACCAATTGAAGTTCGCGCCATCAGTGTTCATCTCGAACAATGGCGTTGAATGGAAATGTGGGTCTTGAATCACTCACAATCAATTATGAGAGATATTGTGTTCAAAAAAAAAATTTATGAGAGATATTGATTTGAGTGGGAGCGCACTTTAGAATTAATTCTTTTAATTCTTAGTGCAATTAATTATGGACACTGTCTAAGTGTGATTTGCATAATAGTTGTAGAATAATGGCTCGCGTTTCCACCTTCCCTGTTAAAATTGAATAGCTGTTAAATATCTGGTTAAAACTTTACGGTTGGTAACGTAATGTGAGGATTGTCCTCAAGAGTGCAGAGAAGGACTTTGTCCTATCGCATGCTTTCGGTATTCTCCCGCTAATGCTATGGATCATGTGACTCTCGTCCTTTGATCCAAAAGCTAGAATTCCTTTTCAGTCAAAGTGCAATATGTTTGCTTCCATGAGACCCGAACTTCGAAAGTTTGGATAGTTATGTGATATTCATGGAATCTGAAAATCATTTTCAGAGACAGACAAAGGCTAAAAGATATGAGATATCCAAAGCAATGTTTGTTTGCAAACTATTAGTAAAGATGTTTACTATGCATTAGACTGATAAGAGGGGATCTAGAAGAACGCCTGTCATATGATGATGGTGAATAAAACGACAACTTAAAGAGAAAGGAAGTGCCCGAAGGGTGTTAGTGAAACTTTCACGCCTAGGAAATCTGGGGCTAACGCCACTCTTAAGTTGGGTGCTTCTTCTGAGAGTAGGAGAAATACTGAAAGTTAAACTGTTAGAAGTATAATGGCAAAAGGAAAGAAGACTGGAATATCCAGCTCATGTATGAATGTCATACAAGTTTTTGATGTATAGAAGGCTGGTCAAAGATATAGTTCTTGGGAATTATGGTTAAACATGTAGATCACTAATTCTTGGGATTGTGAGTTAGTCACAAAGATACCCGCTCGATTGCATTCTGTTGCAACTCGATGTAAGAACTACTATGGCCTGAAAGACTAGCCAGGAATGAGGTTTAGATACACGCAGGGAACATAGTAAATGTTACTATGCCTTCCATAGGTGTATTCCCTATGTATTTACTTTCATAATTCATTTTAGAGTTTCACACTCTAGCCCTTTGCATAAGGTATCTTGCAAGAAGGTTGTTCATAAGAGAACTTTTGATGTTCGGTGTTATGAATAACATAAGGGCCATACTTTCATTATGAATGAGACTTATGTTATGAATATTGATATTAATACATTACCTCTGGGTTTACTTTCATGATTCATTTAGAGTTTCATACACTCTAGCCCTTTGCATAAGGTATTTTGCAAGAAGGTTATTCATAAGAGAACTTTTCATGTTCGGTGTTATGAATAACATGAAGGGCCATGCTTCCATCCAGGATGGGATGTATGTTATGAATATTGATGGTAATATGATACATCCATAAAACTGACGCTAAAATGTCGCAAGACTAAAAGAATACCACACAAGTGTGGCACTGCATTTGGTCACATTGGAGAAACCCGCATGGAAAATTCCATTATGATGGATTTTAAAGTCATTTGATTTTGAATCATCTGACACTTGTAACTTTCCTCTAAAAAGTGAAGTGACTGAAATACCGTTCACAAGCCATAAGGAACGAGCAAAGAACATATTGGTGATCATACATTATGATGTGTAGTCCAATAAATGTTGTTGCAAGTAGTGGATTTATCTATCTTCAGAAATGACTCAAGTAGATATATGGATATTTACTTGTTGAGACGTAAGTCTGGATCTTTTGAATTCATTCATAAGGTTTTCAAAAATGAAGTAGAAGTTATTGTAACAAGAAAATTATATTTCTACAATTTGATTGCAGAAAGGAATATTTGAGTTACAAGTTTAGCGAATGTCTGATGAGTTATGAAAGGGGTTTCATAACTTGCACCTCCCGGAACACCACTGCAAGTGGAAAGTCCGTGAAGATGTAATCAAACCATTTATGACATGGTAAGATCAAAGATGACATAAATAAATTTGCCATTACCCCTTTTAAAGAGTGATGCTTTAGAGACTGCGGCTTTTACACTGAAAAGAGATCCATCAGGTCTGTTGATATGATGCCATGGTATGGTACGCCCAACCATGTTATATCTTCTCTTAACATTTGGAATATGGGGCTTGTGTAAAAGGTTACGAACCTATTCCAAATCAGACAAGTGCTACTTTGTAAGGTTATCCCAAGTCATTGGGTATTTCCCCACCACTATACTGAGGCAAATAGGTTTGCCACTAAGAACGGTATGCTTTTTGAAGAAAATGGTTCTTTCAAAAAGGTGAGTGGGAGAACAGTGCAACTCGACGAGATAAACAGTATCTTCGTCATCAGATCAAAGGAAAGAGACCTTGGAAGTAATTTCGGAGTTTCCTACTGTGACTGATACGGAAGTCTCTACAATAAAATGTATGGACTTCGGTCGAACTTGCAGCTGAACCACGTAGGCAAAGCTCGTGCAAACCTATCAGGTGCGCAAACGAGATATTGTTGTTAGACAATAGTATACCTACGATACACAAGGAAGCGTTGATGGGCCCTGACTCCGGAATTGGCTAAATGCCAATACAATCCGAGATAGTTTCCATATAAGTGATTCAAGATTAAGATCTTGATACACCTTTCGGAAGACTTAGAGTCTAACGAATATTTATGGAACTAAAAACTGATACGGATAAAATGTTTTATCCATAAAGCTCGACTTGTTGAAATAACAAGTTCAAGGAGTTGACTACGATGAGGTTGTTTCACCATAGCGATGCTTAAAGTCGGTTCGGGTTGAACTAGCAATTAATACATATTTCAAATCATGAGATATGAAACATGGATGACGAAAGGATTTCCATCTGATGGAAATGAAACCTAGGACTTGTATGTGATACAGTCCAAAGTAATTTGTCGATCCAGAGGATGCTAGTAAGTATGCAAACTTCAGAGTTCCAGCGATGGACAGAAGAGAGCAAAGTGGAGTTGGAATCTTCGTTTTTGATGGAATGGTCAAAGGGGTTTGACTTCATCAAATGGGTATCGAAGATGCTTGTGATTCAAGAAAGTAAGTGGGAGCATAATAATATTTCTAAAAACCTTGTGTACTTGACACATTGTTAATTGGAAATATATTTCTTGACACGAATTAGGACTTCATTTGAAAATAGTTTTTCGATGAAGTGCTTAGGCTAAATAGCCTCAATATTAGGCTTGATGATCTATGGAGATAGATTTACCTAATGGGGCTAAGCAATGAATACATATTGACAAGGTGCTAAAACCTTCTAGCATTTAAAAACGCCAAGGAGTGATTCTTGCCGAAGTCACATGGGAAGAGTTTTGCAAGACTCGGTGTCTCAAAACACAGATGAGCAAAAATACATGATGGTGATTCCACACACTCTTGTGTTTGGATTAAACATGTATTCCATGGTATGTAAAAACAACCAGATATGTCCAATACTCCAAAGTTGTTGCGAGTATAGATACCAAAGTGATCAAAAGTACTGATCGTGGGACAACAGTGAAAGATGTCATTAGGTACTAGAGTAGTACTGATGACATGGTTTCTCGCAAGCAGAGATTATGAAGTGCTCGTTGTAAGTAATTACATCGATACAGTCTTCATCAATGCTCCATGCGATTTTCGATTTAAGTTAAGGGTTTTGTGTAATACACAACATAGTGGCACGGTAGTTGGAAATTGTTCCAAACAAGATACTGTGGCGAATTCTATAACAAAGGCAAAGTATGTTGACGCTTTAGAAGCGACAGAGAAGTTGTTGAATCATATAGTTCATTCATGAACTTAGTATGGTTCCAAGATGGCTTTGGTCTATGGGACACTATTGCAGATAGTTGCTCCATAGCTCAGTCTGAGGAATCAGGTTTCGACCAATGATTCACACATATGCAAAGCCAAGTCCACACAAAATATGAATTTTGTGAAAGCGTGAAAACGTGAGGATATGCAAGTTACACACGGAGCTGAAGTTGTCAGATCCGTTGGACATCAGGCTATACCACATGCGAAGCATATTTTACACCAGTATGCCATAGGTGTAAAGTGCATTAGCGTTGACTAGATTATTGACTCTAGTGCAAGTGGGAGTCTGTAGGAGATATGCCCTAGAGGCAATAATAAATGTTATTGATTATCTCCCTGTTCATAATTAGGTTTATGTTCCATGCTATAACTGTTATGGTTCTCGAGTCTACAATAACCACGAGGCTCGGAGGAAGACTCATATGCACGTGTGGAATAATAAACGGTAAAATGTATTCCTAGTCTGGCCTCTAAGACTGGCTCAAGTATTGCATGATGATCCTGTTTTCCTGATCATGGGCATGGCTATGCCGACAATTTTGAGGGCGCAATGTTGGTAGAACACTTGTGTTGAATCGACCCGAATTGTTGTTATGCTATGAGATTCATTCGTCACTAGTTAATGGTTAATAACACAGAGATGGTTAACGTTTGCATGATTCCTTAGACCATGAGAGTATCGAGTTTCTTCATGCTTGCTTCATGAACTTTGGGGTTTGTTAAACGTCATCCGTAAATGGGTGGCTATTACGGCGGCTTACGGGTTCATGGAAAAGTGTGTCAAGTAACTTGATAGCTCAAGATTGGGATTTGCTCCTCCGACGATGGAGAGATATCTCTGGGCCCTCTCGGTGTTACGGTATCCATCATCGTCTGGACAGACACTTTGTGATTTGATCACGGGGATGCCGGAACACGGGAACGAGAAAAGAGAGCAATACCGGTAACGAGGTAACTGGCATAGTGGACAAGTTGTTGATCCACGGGGATGCCAACATGTCTCACCTCGGGTATTTGTAACATATCGCGAAGCAACAGGAATAGCACACGGCAACTGGAGGTTCACTCGAATATTCATTCGTGTGGGTATAGGGGTCAATATGGGTGTCCACGGCTCCGATGTTGATCATTGATCGAAAGGGGTTCCGGGTCATGTCTATACTTCACCGAACCTATAGGGTCACACGCTTAAGGGTCATCTATCTGCTGAATACTAGACGGGGAGTCTGAGAGAAAATCACCGAAAAAGTTTCGGACGAAACGGAAACGTTCCGGCGAGGATATCGGAATAGTTCCGGTGAAACTGAAAAGTTGTTTCAGGGTATTCCATAAAGTCAAATTGGTTTCGGCACATGCCTGGAAATTATTGGAAGGTACCAGAATTGTTCCGGTAACTTCTGAGATTTTTCAGAGACAAAAACCGGAAATGTTTCGGACTGCCGGAACCGCTTTAGTTGCTTTTCACAAATGAAAATCACTAAACCGAAAAGTTGTTTCGGAGTACACCATAAAGTCAAAATGGTTTCGGCACATGCCTGATAATTCTTGGAGGGTGCCAGAATCGTTCTGGAATTTTCCGGGATGAAAACCGGAAATGTTCTGGAGCTGCCGGAACCGCTTCAGATGCTTTTCGCAGATGAAAATCACTAAACCGGAATTGTTTCGGATCGCGTTGAAAATTATTTTAGTGGGTACTGGAAATGTTCTAAGCCCACATGAATATTTTCAGTTCGAACGGACGCTGAAATATGTCGTCGTGAATAGTGAAAGTGCTTTTTGGATTACTTTTTGGAAAGCCACCTTTTTGGGCTTTTGCTCCAAAATATCTTGGAGATGACATGGATGGATGTGGCTGAAATTTCAGCCCCTCCACCCCTCCTTCTCCTATAAATAGAGGTGGAGGGGGCAGCCCAAAACTCATCCTTCTCTCATACACATGCCATAGACTTGTCTGGCTTCTCTCTCCCTCCCAGCGAAATAGTTTCGTAGAGCCGAAAGGCTGTCTGGGTTCCGGCAGGAACTAGTTCTGGACGGCGAAGCCCTGCCGGATAGATGACACCGTATGTGTGCAACTCTGTAGAGAGATCGTAGTTTCGGTCTTAGTTCGAGAGTGCCTCCCGTAGGGCTGTCCGAGTGACTGTCCGAGTTTCGATAGTCCTCCCGAAGGGCTGTCCGTGACACCATCCGAGGGACTGTCCGACCGCCTCCCGGAGGGCTGTCCGGGGGCGGATGAGGGTATACATCCTCGCGGTTGGGAGGTTGTAAATTCTAGCTGCGGGGATCTGCACCGCCGATCGTCATCGACTCTACTTCCGCTGCGCTACGAGTCGGTAACGAAACAGATCAAAACCTTGTATGCAGTCTCCATAGTGTTCCTGGGCTGGTACGTAGGTCGAAATTTTTTTGTTTTCTGCTGCGTTACCCTACACGTTTATGGGGCGGCACAACCTGAGCTCAAATCTGAGTTTCTCGCCGATTTAGTGAGAATTTGTGGAGATGAAAGACTTCCCATTATGGTTGGGTGAGACTTTAATATTATTAGAAGACAAGAAGAGAAGAATAATGACAACTTCGATGGAAGATGGTCATTTATGTTCAATATGATTATTGAGAGTCTCGATTTGAGGGAGATTGACCTCACTGGTAGACAATTCACATGGGCGAACTCTTTACCGGTTCCAACATATGAGAAGTTGGATCGGGTCTTGACCAGCATAGAATGGGAACAGAAGTACCCGCTGGTCTCAGTCCATGCTTTGCAAAGAGCCATCTCAGATCACACACCACTAGTAGTCGACTCTGGGGAAGCGACTCATGTGGGTAACAAAAATATTTTCTCTTTCGAATTAAGTTGGTTTGAGAGAGAAGGATTCATGGATCTCATTGCTACTGAATGGGCCAGGGAATTTGACGGGACATCCAGTTTGGAAAGTTGGCAAAACAAAATCAGACACTTGCGCCGGTTCCTGAGAGGCTGGGCTAAGAATCAAAGTAGCATTTACAAAGTACAAAAAGAGAAGCTTATTCAAATCATTAACGAGCTAGATGTGAAAGCTGAGTCTACACTTCTTAATATGTCAGATAGACATAAAAAAGAGTGAGGCTGAGAAGAAATTACAAACTCTTCTGAGAGAGGAGGAGATGAAATGGGCACTTCGAGCTAAGGTCACGAAGGTGGTTCATGGGGATGATAACACGCAATTCTTTCATATGATTGCAAATGGCAAGCATCGGAAGAAGAAAATAATGCAACTTGAGCAGGATGAGGGTACAATTGTAGGACATGAGAACCTAAAATTGTACATATCCGAATATTATAAGAAATTGTTTGGTAAACCCGAAGAGAATTTTGTTTCTCTGGATGAGACCACAACAGGTGACATACCGCAACTCAGCTCTGATGAGAATGAGGTGCTATCAGCCCCATTTACTGAGAAAGAGGTGTTTGACGCAATAGCACAAATGAAACAAAACAAGGCACCAGGACCGGATGGGTTCCCGGCGGAATTTTATAAAAAAATGTTGGCATATTATAAAGGATGATCTTTTGCCTATGTTCCATGATTTATTTAACGGTCAGTTACAACTATTTCATCTCAATTTTGTAACAATAACGCTGTTGCCAAAAAAGGTGGAGGCTATCCGCATTGAGCAGTTCAGACCGATTTGTCTGCTCAACGTTAGTTTCAAATTTTTTACAAAGGTTGGTACCAATAGGTTGACGCAGGTAGCCCATTCGGTAGTCCAACCGACTCGGACAGCGTTCATGCCTGGGAGACACATCTTAGAAGGGGTTGTTGTCTTGCATGAAACGTTACACGAAATTCACACGAAGAAACTTGATGGGGTTATCTTTAAAGTGGATTTCGAGAAAGCGTATGATAAAGTCAAATGGCCATTCCTTCAACAGGCCTTGCGAATGAAGGGGTTCAACGAATCCTGGAGGGATCAGGTGGATGCTTTCATTCAGAAAGGTAGTGTTGGGATTAAAGTTAATGATGACATAGGTCATTATTTTCAAACACATAAGGGATTGAGGCAGGGAGATTCCATGTCTCCTATGTTGTTCAACATAGTGGCGGATATGTTGGCAGTCCTTATTGGTCGGGACAAAGAATATGGCCAAGTAGGAGGACTTGTTCCACACCTTGTAGAAGGGGGAGTGTCCATATTACAATACGTTGATGACACAATCATTTTCATGGAACATGATATGGCAAAGGCTAGGAATATGAAGCTTGTTTTATGCCTTTTTGAACAACTGTCTGGACTAAAAATTAACTTTAAGAAAAGCGAATTGTTCTACTTTGGGAAAGCAAAGGAGGAACAAGATACTTATAGGCAACTATTCGGATGTGAAATGGGATCATTGCCGTTTAGTTATCTAGGGATTCCCATTCACCATAGACGATTGACGAATAGGGAATGGAAGTGTATTGAGGATAGATTCGGAAAAAAATTAAGTTGCTGGAAGGGCAAACTTATGTCTTATGGAGGACGGATGGTGTTGATAAATTCAGTTTTGACAAGCTTGCCGATGTTCCTTCTATCTTTCTTTGAAGTACCGGTAGGGGTACGGAAAAGACTAGACTTCTACCGATCTCGTTTTTTCTGGCAAAGTGACGAGGCTAAGAAGAAATACAGATTGGCAAGGTGGGACATTATATGCAGACCCAAAGACCAAGGGGGTCTTGGTATTGAGAACTTAGAAGTGAAAAATAATTGTCTGCTTAGCAAATGGCTATACAGGTTATCTACGGAAACCGAAGGGATGTGGGTTCAAATATTGAAGAATAAGTACCTACAGTCCAAGACTTTGGCCCAAGTTACAGTCAGACCTACTGACTCACCTTTTTGGAAGGGGTTAATGAAGATGAAGGTATCCTTTTTCAACCGGGTAAAGTTTTTAATTGGCAGTAGTAACACGACCAGGTTCTGGGAGGATACTTGGCTTGGGGATACGCCTCTAGCGGTACAATATCCTTCCTTATATAATATTGTACAACGTAAGGAAGATTACGTTGCCACGATATTACAGTCGGTACCTCTTAATATACAATTCAGGCGATCTCTAGTGGGAGAACGCTGGATGGATGTTCAACTAACTGACCAGTCAGATAGTATTCACTAGAATTTAACCAAGAATGGAATTTTTTCAGTGAAATCTATGTACATGGATCTGATTAACTTTGGGCCACTTTCGAGATCATTGCATATTTGGAGAATTAAAGTGCCACTTCGAATTAAAATTTTCATGTGGTTTATACACAAGGGAGTTGTACTGACCAAAGATAATTTGATAAAACGAAGATGGATAGGCAGACCTTCATGTTGCTATTGTGATCAAAATGAAACAATTAGACACCTCTTTCTCGATTGTCCACTTGCAAAACTATTATGGAGAACTATTCATATAGCATTTAACGTCAATCCACCTACGAGCATTAATTCACTATTTGGGACGTGGCTCAATGGAGTAGACGTAACTATAGCGAATCTTATACGGATTGGCATAAGCGCTTTATTTTGGGCAATATGGAACACTAGAAATGACATGATTTTTAATGGCAAGAACTTCAACAATTTTTTGCAGGTTATATATAGAGCCACGGCTTGGATCCGTACGTGGTCGTTACTCACTCATGCGGACTCCAGGGAGCTTATGGTTATTGGGTGCAACTGGTGGGAGACGGTCGCACAGGCTATCTTCAGCCGATTTGGATGGCGAGCTAATAATAGGCTAGGTGTATAGGCATCGTAGCCTACTTTTGGTTTCGCCGGCTGTGGCTTTTTTTTATTTACTTTCGCAACTGTCGTTTGCTTAGTACTTGCACACTTTGTGGATCTTCGTTTATGTTCTTGAACCTCTTTAATAATATGGCCGCATGCATCAATTGATGCAGAGGCCGGGGGTTGTGTTCCTCCTTTTCCAAAAAAAAAAAGGTTAGACTTTATGGAAATATTTTCCTTCCAAAGTATACACAAAGTAGACCATAAAATATTTCCATGATTTTCAATCCAACAAAAAACCAAGAAATATAGGAAATTTCTCCAAGAAATAAAGCTCTCAAAAATCAGTGAAACTACTTTAGACGGAAGAAGACCGTAGTAGCGTGTCTTAGAGACACAACTAAAGTCTTAATTTTTGACGTACATAACGACTCCTAGCATATGATTTGCAGACTCATGCGTGGTGGACGAGAACTGCGTAGAGTCACCAACCAATCCCTGCCTTTTCAACAGAAACATCACGAGTGGAGAGCGGCAGCTGGTTAGAACCGGATCTTGGACTCGATCGGACTGAACAACTCACTGACGTACGACTCGGCATTCCGCAACGAACATGATATATACACCGGCACGATTCATTCACCAGGCGTGCATGCCCGTTGAATTTGATTACAACTAGTAATATATCGGTAGATTCCGCGCTAGCTAGTTAGATCATGCTTTGCATGATTCTGGCTCAAGCTTAAAAAGTCAGACTGGCTTGTTAAATCGCAGTAGCTCAGATGTCTGCGTTTTCTTTTATCTTCCTGGTTGCTTGGATTTGCAACTTAAGAATGGTCTGCGGAAATTAGGTCGTCCATGTCAAGTTACCCTCCACTTACCATCGTCAAAATTCAGCATGATGCATGTGATCCCATAATTTTCAGCAACCAAGTTTCTGTATCTGCAAATATTAAGCCCAACTGAACTAGCCACCTTGTCTAGGATGGAAATTCTGCAGCTTAAGAAATGTCTATGAAAATTAGGCCCTCCAAGTCAAATTACCTCCATCCATTTGACCACATCGGTAAATTCAGCATGATGCCTCAATGATCCCATAATTTGCAGCAATCAACTTGACTGCTTTATCTGCAAAACATTAGGCCCGTATATGTTGCAAACATGGTTCAAATAATTCTTCGCCACATCTCCATTCAACTCAGGTTTCCTTTTGTATGAATTGATTCTCCTTTTAACATGTACGTACTGTTACGTACGAACGAATCCTTGGAATCAGAAGGCGGAAAGTAGGTAGGTACGTCCGAACACATGTTGCCAATGGCGACTGGCCCCGCGCGGTGATCCGCGATCTTAATTCGCACATGCTAGCTAGCTAAGTCAAGAACAAAAAATGCATATGGAAGAAAAGGGTTTCATATGGGTCAATGGCTAAACTAGCTAAGGTTGCCGAGGTTACCTGCTGTTGTGAAATCCTTGTAGCCCTTTGCCTTTGCCCTCCTAGGAAGTACGAGATGTGACCTAGGAGATTGGTCACACATATGCATGTGCCGGTCTTGCTAAATTAAGCTAATAAGCTACTGAGTCAAATCAAACGAGGGAAATGCGTCCTTGTCACACGGCAGGTCGCTGCGATTGGTTCTGAAAGTAGGATCTATGTGCTGGGAATTACTCCCTCCGTCCCGTAATATAAGAACGTTTATATTATGGGACGGAGGAAGTACATCAGAATCAGATGTACGTGGCATCGCAATCTCAGGTCAGGTCTTAGTTAGTTAATGGCGAAGTGCGCATCATGTATGCAAATCTAAGGTATATATGGTGGTATCTACTCCCTCCGTTCCGAAATATAAGTCTTTTTAGACATTTCAATAGGAGACTACATACGAAGCAAAATGAGTGAATCTATACTCTAAAATATATCTATATACATCCGTATGTAGTCTCCTATTGAAATGTCTAAAAAGATTTATATTTAGGAACGGAGAGAGTAGTGAGCAAATGATACAACAGAATATTAATCTGCGGCGATCAGGTCGGCCGGCCGGTATCGTGGATGGCATGGAACCCGTTGCCGCTAGCTGCAGTTCGCGGGCGATGAGCCTCCCATGATCCTCTTTCGGTGAAAGCAATTGCAATCAATTTCTTACCCGTATTTTATTTCAACAATGACTTACATTGGATGCGATTAATCAAAACATTATAAATTATAATGTAATGCATATAGATTTTTTTAATCAATCAAACTATACGAACTAGCTAGAGCCCTTGAGTCTGTGCTGTCAGCTCAAGTGGTGGAATAGTGCTCCTTCCATTCTCTAATGCCGTGCATATAATTTTTTTCTAAAAATTGACCTTAAAAACTTTGACCGTGAAAAACATCTTCATCTAGAATACCAACTACATTTTATTATTGATATAAATAATTTTGTCTATAAAATTGGTCAAAGTTTGACTTTAAAAAAATATACAAATACTACATTATGAAACAGAGGTAGTATTTTTTTTCAAAAATAAATGAAAAGATACAACATATCTTTCGTTTAGCGTACGTACATATATGGATCTTCGATTAGGACATGCACAAGTCCAAGCTTACCTAAGTTCCTTGACTGTATTTGTCGGTAGACTAATGTAACTCCCAAGTCCATTTCTATGTTTCAGAACCCGGAAGATTTGGATGTGTTACCAGTCAAGAGAGGAAACTTCTGGTTTTGGGTCTCCTGTCTGGGTGTAAACAAGCAAGATCCGGAAGATATATCAACATCAGAAGATCATATCTCATTGCTGTTTAGACGACCGATCATTTTTCTAAAACATAGTAGTGCTAGTACGGTACTACTCCCTCCGTTTCTAAATATAAGACATTTTAAACATTTCACCATGGATTACATATGAAGCAAAATGAGTGAATCTACACTATTATATATATTTGTATGTAGCCCAAAATGAAATCTTTAAAAAGTCTTATATTTAGAAACGGAGGAAGTATCAACTAGGCTAACCCACCAGTAAGAAGGTCAGCACACGAGGAGGACTTGCAGTTAGTCCCACGGTCCACTTCGGAGCTCAATGCGGCTGCTTTCAAGAGTAGTCGAGTTTGGCTTTTCAGGCCTTCCCTGGTTGTTGCTGAAGGTAGTTTGGCGGGAAAGCGAGGCTGTTTTTCCTCACGACCTGATCAGAGTTCCATGTTGATCGACAAAGTGTGACATGTACGTGGGCGCGTACGTGGTTGTGTGACGGCATGAGCATTGCGTGTGGTTGTATGTCTCTTTTATACTCTCATCGTTATTAAATATAAATCTTTTTAGAGATTTCAATGCGGATTACATACGAAGCAAAACGAATGAATCTACACTCATTTATATACATACGTATGTATTTTATATTAAAATCTTTAAAAATACTTATATTTAGAAATGGAAGGAGCACGTTGTCCCTTATTGACTTGGCTTTTCTTGCCAAAGACTATTTTTGGTTTTGACCGAGCCTAAGACTATGTTTGGACTCACTGGTAGTTTGAAAATAACCCCATCCGTCCTCTTTTTTTACTTTTCCATGAGGTGTATTGAAATTTCAAATGTTGAACTTTTTTTTGTCTTTCAGCAAATTTGTAGGAAAAATGTCAACGTCTCCAAAAGTAAATGGACGTCTCTCGACTAATAAAGTTCCCCTCTTCGCCATAGAAGAAAAATCAATACCATTAGATCCATTGTGAAATATATTTTTATTTTAATACATTTGGTACTGAATTTTTTTATATAAAATTGTTCAAAGCAGAAATTTTGATTCTTGAAAAAACCTACACACCTTATAAGAAGGAACAAAGAAATAATCATGTCCAAACCATTTTAATCTGTACCTAATTAGTTTATAAAAGGATAGAGCTGCACTTATTTTTTGAAAATATACTCATGCATACATTTTTTGGGGGTGCGGATGTGCAGTATGTACGAGTAATACTTTGTTTAAAAATATGATATAACTTGAACGCAAAATTAAAAAATAATTTTGTTTATTTTTATGTCAATTTTTCATAATTTACGTACACATATATAGGTCACCCCACAAAAATGTATGGGTCTTTTAGATTTCTGTAGAAACGTTCAGGGGAGCTCTTATTCGCTCACTACATGCTGGGAAACCAGCTAACGCACAGCGACAACTCCCCCCACCCTTTTGAGCCGGCCAACGTGCAAGGCGGCAAGCCCCTCGTTGTTTTAATTTCATTTTTTTTTCCTTTCCTTTTTTCTCCTTTAAAACAATTCAGGATTTTCAAAAAGTGTGTTTTTTAAGTTAGAGAAATCATAAAACGTTTGTGGATTCAAAAAATGTTCATGATTTTGATATTTTTTTGGAGAATCACAAAATATTCGCGTATACAAAAGTTGTTCATTATTTTTAAAAAATGATCGCATAATCAAAACAAATCATGATTTTGAATTTTTTTCAAGAAAAGCAAAATATTTTCATAATTTTAGAAAAGGTTCAGAATTTTTAAAAATGATTTTGATTTTTTATTTGAAATTTTAAAAAATATGAATTCAAAAAATATAAATGAAAATTTTATAAATTGCACAAAAATTTAAAAAATATTCAAAAATTCCATTTTTCGTTCCCAAAATTTCATAAAAGGTTCATCGATTCAAAATTGTTCATTAATTAAAAAATATTCATGCATTTCTATATATGTTCGTCAAAACAAAAAGTGTTCATGAATTCATAAAATTGTTCCCCAATTTAAAAATGTTCATAAGTTCCAGTTTGTTTTTGATGATTTCAAAAAATGTAGAAAAAAAATCAATGTTTGTAAAAATGTTCAAAAATTTCATGACTTCGATAAAAAAATGTTCATGAATCCAAAAACTGTAATGGTTCCAAAAAATGTACACAATTCAATAATTTTTACACAAAATAAAAAATAAAAAAATATAGAAAAAAATACCAACATTAAAACGTGAAAATAAAGAGACAAGAAAATATAATTTTTTTAAGAAGAATGCAAATGAAAAAGACAGAAAAAGCAAAATTACACACAAAAAAAGACCTTCCCAAACCCAGAAAAGATCTAGGTGGCCGGACCAAGAGGATGTAAAGAGGATGGGGCGAGGGTACGGGCTAGGTCATTATTTGGTGAAATGATTGGTTAAAGAGTACCCCTTACAAAGGTCACTTTCAAGGCATTGACAAGTGGCACACGCGCTATAACTAGATTCCATGTTATAAAATCCTCAAAAAAAAAAAGATCACATGTTATAATAGGTTTCGTCGTTTTTTTCATGAAAAAACCGAGAGAGAGAAAAGGGAATCGGAAGCACGTTTTTCTTCCTTTTCGAGAAGCACATATTAGTGCCTCCACAAGATGCAAATTTATGCTTCTCCGGGAAGCAAAAAAATGCACAAAAAATGCATTATTTATTTCCTTTCCAAAGAGACATAGCTGTGCTTCTCGCAAAAACAAATATGTGCCTTCATGAGAAACAAATATGTGCTTCTCGTGGAAGCAAAATAAAATCATGCAAAAGAGTAAAAAAAATCGCCTCTTCGAGAAGCACAACTGTGCTTCTCGCGGAAGCAAATATGTACCTCCACGAAAGCAAATCCGTGCTTCTCATGAAAGCAAAACAAAAAGTGCAAATTTTACCCTTTATGATAAGCATAAGAAGTAAATCTGCATTCACAAGAAGGAAATATTTGTTTCTCAGGAAAGCAATAAAAATAATGAAAAAATGCGGAAATCAAATCGTTGCCTCACGTGAAGCAAATTTGTTCTTCCCACGAAAGAAAATAAATCACGCAAAAACATAATTCGTGATTTTCTTCCTTTCCAAGAAGCACAACTATGCTTCTCACGGAAGCAAATCTGTGCATCCACGAAAAGCAAATATGTGCTTCTCGTGTAACCACAAAGATTAAAAAAATCCATTGATTTCAAAAAAAGATCATAATTTTTTTTAAAGATCATCAAAAAAAATTAAAAAATACGAATTCAAAAAAGTTCATCAAATTTTGAAAAGAGGTAACGGATTTGAGAAAAAGTTCATCAGCTGTTATATACATAGCACAATCATAGCACGGATGTATGATGTATATAAAAGGGGGGCAAGTTTAGTTAAAATGACGTATCTGAAATGCTACTGGAACATACACTTGCACACACATAGCATGGATGTAATTAATAGTGGACAAGGCGAGATTTGATATAGTTTGTGAACTGAACTCGTCTTCCTGCATCAACTCATTTGAATCATTAACAAAAGACGAAACGAAAAGTGTACCCACAAAAGCTTGCAGAGCAATGGATTTTATCCCAATTTGCTTCAGTTGGCAAAAATAAGGACCCCGAGGACCGGCATACAAAAGTTTTAGGTGCCTTTTTGCAAATCTGCCATCAGACCAACTTGGGACTGAATCTTGCCCCTCTGTAATTCATTCAATGGCCCTTAAGTCGTTGGCGCACCACGTGCACTGATTCCTCCATTGCACAAGATACTTCCTTGAAAACAAAGAGGTTTCAAGTTTGAATCTCACACCCATAACATTTTTTGAAGGTTGAGAAAAGAAAAATGGAGCAAGCCCATGATGCAGGGGGGTGTGCGCCGGTTTGTCTAGTTGCCTTTAACCGGCGCCAAATTGGCGCCCTGTAGGAAATGCCCAAATAGGACCTTCGAATGTTTAGGGTTTCTTTTTTTTAGACAAACTTTGGAAGGTTTAGGTATGTACGGTTTTCTCTTTCACAAAAAAAGCAGGCAGGGTAGCCCAATGAAACTGAGAGCCCAGGGTAGCCCAATAAGCAGCCTCGGTCGTAATTTGGGCCGGGTCCGCATAAACCAACGCTTTTCTCACACGAAAATGAAAAGGAAAAGAAAAGAAAAAACTACTCCACTCTGTCCTCGTTGTCATTATTGATCTTCGTCTTGGTCGCCCTCCCTCCGCCTGCGCTCGCACATCATCAACCCGCCAATCCCTCCGGCACGCCGTCGCCCGCCCCGCTCCCCGCGCCCGCGAATCGGTCCTCCCCCTTCGACATGGTAATCCCCTCACCCGCACTCTCCTCCAGCAAAATCTGACCGCGGGCGTCTCTGTTTGCCCGGTTTACTTAGGGTTTATGCCCCAGAACCGGATGGCAAAATCAAGTATTTGTGGTGCAATTTTCATATCCATCTCGGCGGAATTGGCGTACTGCGAGGTGTTACTCCCCGAATTCCGTCTGTCAGGAGTGATTATTTCTCAGAGGTTGTTGGTTTTGGTCTCTGCCCGTGCAGGCGTCCTGCCCTTCGGTCAAGAACATCCTCGTGCTGGACGCGGAGGGGAAGCGCGTGGCCGTCAAGTACTACGCCGACGACTGGCCCTCCGCGTCCTCCAAGGTGGCTTTCGAGAAATCGCTCTTCGTGAAGACCCAGAAAACCAGCGCCAGAGCAGAGGGTGAGTTGCCTTCTTGAAAGACTGTTCTTTTTTCACTGCATCTGTGCGCTGCGAGGGTAAATGTAAAATGCAAGTTTACATTATCCCCATGGACCATAGATAGTGTGTAGAGCAACAGCCATCTTATCCTCGGAACACTGGTTAGCACCTCACTGTCTGCCAACCAAATGGGCCTTAGCTGTTTTGCACTGTTGTTGGCTACAGTTTGTGATGTCCCTGCAGTACATTCATCAGGTGTATCTTCTTGTTGGAGCATCATGCCTTTTTTTTTTTGGCTCATCTCTTCCAGTCCCTTGTTGCCTTGCTGTTTTGAACAAGGATGTTAACCGGTTGTCATTTTGTCGTCTGGATATTTTATTTCAAGAGCACACACGAGTATTGCGTGTTATTTCCTTAAGTAGAAATGAGTCTATTACAAACAGAACCGGGAAGAAAACACTCCAGCCATCACAATGTAAACAACAGAACTACTCCTGAATATCTAATGCAGCACTACCCTGCATCATCGATCGTCATGCAAGCTGCTGGATCTCACACTCGTGTCCAATGTCATCGGCCACTGCTGCAATGGATCAAGTCTTATGAATGAATACCTGTGCATGTATTTTTGCTTTTTTCTTGTAATCTTGTCTTGCCAGGCTTAATTGTCATGTTTGAGTTTCCCCCAGGTTTTACTGCAGAGTATTAGGCTCTACTATAGCATTTAACAACAAGTTACTCTTTGCATCATGTCTCATGAATTCTGCAACTATTTGTAAAATTCATCAAACAATTCAAAATTCTGATAAAAGGCTGTATGCACCATTGTATTGTTTCTAAGTTATGCTCTGCTCGACACCATTTTATATGTATTGCCTTTTCTTGGGTAAACATTAGTCCTTGGTAATTTCAATTGCTCTTATGTTGTGATAAGAAAACAAAGTAATTTACTACATCCTATCATGGTAGTGTTTGTAGTTCTATAGTCGTCCAGCTATTTACATCCATTAGTTTGTTTTGTTTGTTATTTTGCAGCTGATGTGGTAATGTTTGATGGCTACATTATTGTGTACAAGTTCATCCAAGATCTCCATTTTTTTGTAACTGGAGGGGATGAGGAGAATGAGCTCATTTTAGCTTCAGTTCTTCAGGGGTTTTCTGATGCTGTTGGCGTTCTTCTCAGGTTCTGCAAATCCCCTTTATTGTGGTTTACCTCCCCTCCATGTTGCCAGATTGTTTTCTATGGATTTACTGATCAACGTGAGTATTTTCTCTCCTTCCAGAAACAATGTAGACAAAAGGACCGCACTTGAAAATCTGGATCTCATCTTTTTGTGCCTTGACGAAGTTGTTGATGGAGGGTAATTCCCATGCTTCCACATGCTATTATGCTACGCTGTTGGTTTTCTTTAAAAATAAATAAATTTCGGCTCCTTCTTTTCTGTGGAATGGTGCGTGCCATAACCATTTTCTGGTTTTTTGTATCTTCAGCATCGAATTCAACTAGCACTTTTACTCTCTTAATTAGGATCACCCATGTAGAGTTGATAGCAAAGATAAGAAATGGACTAAGGAGGGCTGGTGTTTCTGGTGCTTTTTTACTGGTATTTTTTAATTAGAAATTGTGGTAATTAATTTGAGCGTTATGGATCAAGAAACAATCGTGCCCGATTTCTGTCACCACACATCAATCGTTCAGATTTTTATAAATCGGACCATGATGTATGTCTTAAGCTGTTGAGGACATGAGCAAAATGACCTCAAGTTAGCATTGGCTTGCGCCATGATAATACAGAGTTACAGACTTTCTGGCTTGCGGACCTGCATATAGTTGATTGTTCACAAATGGCCTTGCAGGATTGTTCTGGAAACAGATGGAAATGTGATAGCCGAGAAGGTGTCAGGCCATGGATTGGAAGGAGCTGGATCGTTCACCGAGCAGGTATAACACGGTTGTGACAATGATTTCAGCTGAAACCTCTGTAGTTCCAGATGACCCATTGTCTCCTCTACTTGCAGACTATAAGCCAAGCCCTAGCGACAGCAAGGGAGCACTTCGCGAGGTCTCTTCTGAAGTAGTGTGTGCAGGCATCTTTCGGGTTTGGCGATGCACCCAGCATTGAACTCCTGTGTTTCCTCCTGTAGCACAGTGCACCTAGTTTGCAAGAAAGAAAGAAAGAACGAGAAAATGACTCGAATCTTTGCGCGTGAGTTCGTTCGTCTGTTGTTGTGGTGCTCGTCGACGTTTTGTCGCAGAGATGTATGTGCGGCCTAAGTGCTTAGTCCTGGTTACCAGATTCCTTTAAGGTCTGTAAGAAACTTGTGATGCGTGCTGTCGTTGATGCATAACAATCCAGCAACATCACATGATGCTACCAAATTTTTGTAACCTGCAACTTTCTTCCATGGTCATTTGAGTTTTCCTCTATGAATCATCCGAAACAGCTTCACAGACTATATAAGGAATCAAAATCTTCTGATGCTAATTTCATGAGACAAGGTTGAATTGCAACAATACCATTGCCTGCAAATATCATGCCAATAACGCGCAAAGCAGGCTATGTTCGAAGTAACCAAAATTCAGGTTACAACTTCTGTGGCCTATTTAATTTAATTAATGCCAATAACGATCGCGGCAAAGCGTCTCCAGGGTAACAAAAATCCACATCACGATTCTATGATCTGTAGCTATCATTTGTTTCATGTCAAGCAGAGAAAAAGGTGAAGAGGGCGAGAATCACTCAGGCAATTTGCTGCTGCCGAGCCTGCTGACATACTGGCAAAGCACGTCCCTCTGCGCGACCGCACCGTCATCGGCCATATCGCTGAACTGCTGATAGTAACCGTCATCATGGTCGTGCGACGCCGGTGCCCGTTCTCTGTGTGCGTCGTCGAGGTCGGTCATGATGTTGGTGAGCAGGCAGCAGGCGTAGATGATCCTCGGCAGCCGGTTCTTGTCCGGCCTCCACAGCTCCCCCTTGAGTACCTGCCACCTTTCTTTCAGCCTGGCCATGGCACCCTGCACCACCATTCTCGCCGCGGCGTGCTGCTTGTTGAATGCTGCTTTTGCCGGAGACAGATCACGCTCTTGGTATGGAGTCATCAGCCAGGGAAGAAGAGGGTAGCCCGTGTCCCCGATGATGTACTCTCTGACCACTGACCCTGCTGGCTCCCCAGGAAGCTCCATTTGGCCGTCCAGCCTCCCGCCTTTCTCGCACAGCCTGTAGAAGCCCGAGGTGCGCAGGATGCAGGAGTCATCCATGCTCCCAGGCCAGCCACTGACAACGTCTCTGAACCGCATGTCGGGGTCGACAACGGCCTGCAGGACCATGCTGTTCCTGTTCTCACAGTCAAGCCAGACATTGCTGTTAGGCTGAGCTGAAGAGCACATGAGGATGTGTGTTGTGTCTATGGCGCCGCAGCAGTTGGGTAGACCCTGTAGCTTTTCAAACTTTGCTTTGATGGTCGCCATCTCCTCAGGGTCAGGCCACTTCAGATGACTGATCGCGTGATCCTCCAAGGACTCGATGAACTTCCAAGTGATGTTTGAGATGGCTGAGTGGTTCATTCCGAAGCGATTCCCTATGCTCAGAAGTGACTCGCCAGTCGTCAGTCTCAACAGAGCAACAGCTACTTGATCCTCCAACGCAAGAATCGTCTTGTCTCCAAACTTGAAATTTCTGAAACCCTGTGTCTTTCTTGAGAAGTCCCCGGTAATAAGAGTGCAGATGTAGTTGAATGTCTTCCTCGACATCTTGAAGACTGACTCAAAGTTTTGGCAGTCTTTGGAGTAGTGTCCTGTGCAAATAACAGATTACAGTGTCACAATCTGATATCACAATTTATTGTACCACAAAACCGTGTGGCAAATATGAACAGAAAATGTATACATTTTACAATACAAAAGATTCAAATAATTCTCCCCATGTTTTTTTAGTAGAAATCTTATCACTATCATGTTTACATACTCTTCGGCGACGAAGAAGATACCTAAGCCTTACAGTGAGTTAAACCTTAGAAGAAAAGCTCTTCTCCTCCCGTCGGCGCCGCCGCCGGTCCGCCCCATCTCCGATGGCCTCTAGGCCATGGAGGTGCGGAGGATCTTGGCCCCCCGCCGGCGGGAGGGACCCCGTTCTCGTTCTTGTTAGATTCAGCGTGTTGGTTGGGGCTGTGTGGCGGCGGCGATATCCCATAGTAGGAATAATGTCTCCCACGTTCTATCCCCGTCCCGATGGTGTGTCTAGCATCATCGGAGGGCGTGTGGAGGTTTGTCTCCGTCGGATCTCGCGGGATTCGGTCGGTGCTGGTCTTCGGTGGATCTGTTTGGATCCGGTCTTCGTTCGCCTTTGTTTGGGTGTTTACAGGTTTGATTCTTCTGATCTACGACTTTCTTCATCAGCGATGGTTGCTACTCTGGTGCGCTGGTCCTATGGGGCCTTAGCACGACGACTTCCCGACTGTCTACTACAACAAGGTTTGCCCGGCTCCGGTGAGGGAGGGGCGATGACGGCGGCGCGCCTTCGGCTCGCTCCAGTGCTTGTAGTCGTCGCTAGGTGATCCACGGACATGGTTGTAATTTTTATTACCTCTGTTGTTCTTTGTACTGCCATGATTGAAGATGAATAGATTGGAAGTTTCTCGCAAAAAAAAAAACCTTAGAAGGGACAGGTAATGAATATCTTAAGAGCATGGTCAGCACGTGTCTAAATAAATCAGCAATACAGGGATGTTGAGGAATTCCACGAACTAATAGACAAGTATACTGTATCAGAATATCCGATGCAAACTAAATAAAATTAGGAATGTGCTGGGAAACTAGTATAAGAAATGGTTAAGCTAATAAAAAATTGTACGAGCGACTGCAGAACATAATTTAAAGTACACAAGGAAATCATCGATCCAAGTTAAATATATAAATTAAATTAGTGCATGCCTTCAGCATTTATTTTAAACAGTTGTGCAAATTCCAGTTCAAATATTTCCCAGAACTTGAGGGATTCTAAAATCCTAAGGACTTACGAAACATCTCTCAACCATAAGAGAGCATGACATCATGCTACATGAGTATATATTCGTTCAGGCAAACTTCTGTTGGGCAACTGTGTCCAATGACCCCTGCACTCCATACTCATGCACCATGGTGTATGATTCAACACGCAGGGTGTTACTAGATTAGTCGGCTGTTCAATTGAATATATACAATTAAGTTCCTTGAGAAAGGATCTACGAGTTACAGACTACAGTCGCAATCTTGTAGATACCATTACCATTTTTAAGTAATTGATGCGGATTCAAACACTTCCCAAGTATCAAGTGGCAGAAGTTTTAAGAACTACCCTAAAAAAATCAAGCTAATTAAGCTAAGTACCGCATCACTCAATCCATGTGCTGATCTGTATGGGCCACAGTACCCGTCTTCTAAAGAGTAGTCAGTCTATTTCCACCCAAATGGTAGCAAGAATACAATGACCACCAACAGCACAGAATGAAAAATCCTTTGCATTCGGTCCCAAATAAAAACAAACACGCAAGTGCGGGAGACTATCTGTGAACAGACTACAGATAGGCTGGATTTTCCTCTACCATACATACAACAATTTGTGACTGAATTCTTTCAGGGAATTTAGTTTTTCCTTGAACGAAAACAAGTTACTGTACTTCATATGCTTCATGACAAAAGAAAAGGAAGGGTTAGTTCTTGCAGCATCGAGGCTTGAACAATCGAGCAACCGATTGTAGATTAGGTTGACACAATGGGCACAACTGACACCTAGACCACCTGCAGAGTTATGAAGCCCCCAAACACCATTGCACACACGCTTCGCAGATCTGAAATGGAGAGGAAGAACCAAGAAAACCACAAATGCCAAAACTAACCGCTCTCCCCCCCAACAATCCCCGACCCGATCGAGACCAGCCGGAGCCGCCGCACTCGCAAGCTGCTATTGTTCGTGCCCTCGGAGTGCAATCTAGAACGCCCCGCCCGCCGGAGATTGCCCGTGCCTCCGCGCGCCGGCCGTACACGAGCCTCAACAGCCGACCACCCGTCCAACGAAAGCAGATTCACTGCACTAACCGGCCAGATTAAGGCCGCAGATTAAGCAACGCCATCGAACGCGCCTGCGCAGAAAGGAGTGCAAATTCAACGGCGGCGAGCCTCCCCGATCCAGCACCACCGCCGAAATCTGCACGCGGGCAATCTCGCACGCGAGGCGGGAGGGTGCCGCGCATTACGGAGGGCCGCGAGGCCACGGCGAGCCGCGGGACGAGGGACGGGCAGCGACAGTGGTCCAAACAGGGAGACGGAAAAGAGAGGGAGAGGGAGCATGGACGTGTGTATGTATACCTGCTGCAAGCCTGCGGGAGAAGGAGTCCCACCAATCGGCGGCGTCGGGCGGGGGCAAGGGCGCCATCACCCCCGCCGGCAGGGCCTTCTCGGGGTGGCGCTTCCGGCGCTTGGCCCCCCTCAGTGGTGCCATGACGACGAGGAGGAGTCGAGGAGGAGGATAGCTGATTTCCGGAGGAGAGATCAAGAAAAGCAGGCGAGGCAGGGCAGCAGCAGCCACCCCTCGATGACTTAAAAAGACCCACCCAGTTCTTCACAGTGCCCCCAAAGAAACAGAGTTCGCTGCCGCCCCTATGTTTTTTTTTTTTTGTAGTGGCCACATAGTAGCATGCAGCAAGCCAAGTAGTAGTATGTTTTTTGGTCACAAGATGGCATGCAAATTTTGCATCATGCAATGAGACTAGGATCTTGTCAAGATGGGAGCTCTTGGGTCTTGGGAGGATTGGCTTGTGTCTATCCGTGATTCTATCTATGGAAACATCGTAATTCTTTTGCCGGTTTTTATTACACTACTTTTATGACCGTGTGTATCGACCGATGCAGAGACTGGAGGCGCTACCCCGTTGTATGTGCGTTGTATGTGATAAAACTCGTCTCGTTGATCTGTAATAGGAAAAAGATTCACGTTTTTTGAGCCGCGATTTAAGATTGTAACGTAAAAATGTTCAGGAGATTGCGGTACTGCTCGATCCCCCTTTATTAATACCGATGATATAGCTAGCTCATGCTCGCTTGTTTGCTACTTTGCGCGATCTCATCTGAACTGATGATTTGAGCATGATGCATCCCGTGAATTCGTCAATGTGGACCCAGGTGCGGCCCGTGGTTCCTGCGCTCATGCTTGGCACGTTGCGCTGCATGTAGCGCTATATGGTCACATAGTATCGGCATGCTTACTAATATACTACTAAGCACCATTTTTGCCTGATTTTACAAAGATTAAAATGACCCAGAACATTCATGTGTTGCCGACTCGGGCCTGTTTGATAAACATCCACAACCTCAAACTTATCAACTCCTCAGCCAGCAGCCATTTGCCAAAAAGAGACTCGAAATAGTTGTCTGATGTTCTCTGGTGGGTGCCATTGTTGTCCACAAAGTAAATCATGGGTAAGGCTTGTATGAAACATTTGTGTATGCTTGTACAATCATAGATGCATATGGATGAATAGAGCATGACTTGCATAGATGCTTCAGACAATACACAAGGTATTACTACTTCATGTTGTAGAAACAATACGGAGATGAGATGTCTCTTGAAACATTTTCGAGACAATCACAAGTGCGGGTGGGTACGGTGGCCTTATAGTGAAGGTCATCATAGATAAACAAATTGACATTTTATAATAATTTAGACCGGTTTGTTGGAGCCCGGCCTAGTCCTATTGTAGGAGAGACTTTCTGGAAAGCTCGAGTGTCGACTCAGGTCATTGTGGCACCTTCGTGGATGAGAAACTCTACGTGGAGGCACTCTTATGTCATCACTCTGAGGGCGAGAAGAACTCCTCGTATTCAAACTAGAGCTCTCACCTTAGAGTTCTTATCTCTCCCCTTGAGTTTATTCAAGTGAGAGTGAATGAGTTACATGCTACTGGGAGGATTTATGTAGACTAGGGGTCCTTGACAAACAACCAAGGCTACCCATGAGAGTGATAGATGGGAAGGTGTCAAGGAAAAGTTGTTTCAATGCATCCTCGTGCCACACATACTACATTTTGGGTCGTTTTTGTCTGTATGTGCGTTGTACGAGAGGCCCACCCACCCCACCCTTGTTTCCTTAAAAAGAACCATACAACCACTAAAGAGGAGGAGACTAGGACTTGCATGCCAAGAAGTTCCATGTGTCCATTGAAATTTGGCGATTTTCAGGTTGCTTAAGTTTGGTGGCACTATCTTCAATATCATTGCCACTGTTGTCGTTGCCAAACAAGCGGTCACCACTGCAGGTGAAGCCTTTCTCTCTGGCCTATTTATGTTATTGTTACAACCACTGCTATTATTATTTTTGTCTGGGAGAACGATTTACGGTAACAAAGAATTGCAGAAATCTTCACGCCGAGCTTAATGACTTTTCTGGATTTGATAATTTCTAGGTCTCTAGGACATAATTACATATGCACTAATATAATGAAGTTTCCTGTGAGCCGGGGAAGGGGTAATTATCTCGGATGTGGTCTCGAAGATAATTACCCCTTCCCCGACTCACAGGAAACTTCATTATATTAGGGCATCTCCAAAGAGAACCCTCAAACCGCCTGCAACCGTCTGGACTATGCGGTCATCCGACGCGGGTCTGTATCGTCCCGCCTAGCAGTCCGGATATACTTTTTCCAGTAAACTCAAGACAAACGCGCGAGGGGGGGGGGGCTTTGGGGGAGTCCAGATAGCAGCCTCGTAGGACTCCGACACCCCCGACCCTCCCGGACCCTGCACCTCCATGCTCCCATTTTCTCTCCTTCAGTTTTTCTTTCTTGCCTTTGCCGTCGCTCCACCATCCCGACCACCACGCCACACCTCTGCCGAAACTCGATGAGTCCTTCACCTCCAACAGTACACGTGGGCTCCATGCCGCTTCTTGATACATCCATTTTGCATCATGTTTTCCTACTATTATTTACAATGTTTTAGAACTTTATTCCACTTTATGATGTAATTCTAATGCATTTTCTCTCTTAAAATGCAATATACACCAAAAGAGGGAGATTGTCAGCAACTGAAATTTCGAGCCTGAAAAAGCTACAACAAAGATAGCTATTCTCCGAAGCTCCAAATGACCTGAAAATTTACGAAGAATTATTTTCGAATATAAAAAAATACTGGAGCAGTACCAGAGAGGAGCCTCGGTGGGCCCACAAGGCAGGGGGCGCGCCCTACCTCCAGGGCGCGCCCTAGTGGCTTTGTGTGGCCCACGAGGTCCACTGATACATCTCCAACGTATCTATAATTTTTTATTGATCCATGCTGATATATTATCATTCTAGGATACTTTTTGGGTCATTATTTACCAATTTATAATATTTTTTAGCACTAACCTATTGACCCAGTGCCCAATGCCAGTTGTTGTTTTCTGCGTGTTTTTGCCTTTGCAGATTTACTGTACCAAACGAAGTCCAATTGCCATGAAACTTTTTGATGATTTTTTCTGCACTATATGAAGATCTAGAAGCTTCGGAAGGAACCCGGGAGGCACACGAGGGCCCACCACACATCAGGGCGCGCCCTGGGGGGGGGGGCGCACCCTGATATGTGGTGCCCCCCTCGGGCACCTACCGACGTCCCTCTTCGGCCTATAAATTCTCTAATATTCTGAAAACCCTAGAGGCAGTCCCGAAACCCTTTTTCCGCCGCCGCAAGTCTCTGTTTCGCCGCGAGGCCATCTGGAGCTCCATTCCGGCACCCTGCCGGAGAGGGGATCGATCACGGAGGGCCTCTTCATCAACCTTGCATGGTGATGTATGAGTAGTTCACCACAGACCTACGGGTCCATAGCTAGTACCTAGATGGCAATCTCTCTCTCTCTCTTATGATCTTCAATACAATGGTCATCGCATCTTCGCTTTGATCTATCCGATGTAATCCTATTGTGCGGTGTGTTTGTTGGGATCCGATGAATTGTGGGTTTATGTTCAGATTATTCATGAAAAGTATTTGAGATGCCTCTGAATGATATTATCTCTTATGTGCATGATCATTATAGCTTTGTAATGCTCTCCGATCTATTGATATGCTTTGGCCAAGTAGACTGATATTTCATCGGTGGGAGTGGTGCGTTGTGGTAGGTTCAACCTGGCGAATTTATATATCCCAGTGACAAAGTAGGGGACAAGATGCGTCTTTGTGTTCTTGCTAGTAAGGATAAAACGATGGGGTTCATTCATATTGTTTGAGTTTACTTTGTCTACATCATGTCATCGTTCTCCAAGCATTACTCTGTTTTACTTAATACTCTAGATGCATGCTGGATAGCGGTCGATGAGTGGAGTAATAATAATAGGTGCAGGCAGGAGTCGGCCTATTTTCTTATGGACGTGATGCCTATATATACATGATCATTGCCGTGAACATCGCATAACTATCTGCTTTTCTATCAATTGCCCAACAGTAATTTGTTTACCCACCGTATGCTGCCTACATGAGAGATGCCGCTAGGGAACACTATGGCCCCCGGGTCTATTCACTTATATATTCGCAAACGCTATATTTACCTTGATGCCTTTATTTACCTTTTATTATTTTGCAATTTATATTTATCAACAATTATCTACACAACTTATTTGCTTGCAAATAACGAGATCAAGGGGGTTGACAACCCTATTGCCCGCGTTGGGTGCAAGTCATTTGTTCATTTGTGTGCAGCCGCTGAAGACGGTTGAGGATTGATATTCCTATTGGTTTGATAAACCTTGGTTTCATAACTGAGGGAAATACTTATCCGCTTTGTGCTGCAATTACCCGTTCCTCTTCACGAAAAACCTAACGCAGATCACAAGTATCAGGAAGGATTTCTGGCGCCGTTGCCGGGGAATATCATCATCAACTATCAAGTAACTTCACACAAATTTTCATTCACTTGTTCTTCTTTTTATTTGCTGTTATATTTAGCTTGTCATATGAAAATCAAAAATACAAAAATATTTACCTTTGCTTGTTACTAGTTTACTCTTTCGTTTGTTTGAAGTAGCTATCATGTCTGAGTTTGAGAAAGTTATTGTTGAAAGCGCTAGTGAAGATAGTGCTAGTGACACGGAAAAGGAGAGAATAAATATTGATGATGTTATTCATGAACCTCCTAATAAAGTTCCTAGTAGTAATACCCACATGGTTTTAAAATAAAAAATCTATGAAGTGGGTAGTGGAAACATCATTGGGAAACATGTTATACAAGAATTTTTTGAGTACTCGGGAGCTATCCCTTTTACTAATGGGACCATACTTGAGGAGACAAGTTGTTATGTGGATGCTATGGCCATGTTAATTTTGAAACTAGAAAGAAAGTTCGTGCATCTCCATCCTATGCTCCAAAAGATATTTTTGGGATTTCCGAGTATTCGTAATCCTAAGATTAAGAAAATTGTTACCATTATACTTATGCATGAATTTGATTATATAGTGCGGGAAGCAAGAGATTATATTTTCTTTTTAAATATGAAACTCCCCCTATAGAAGTTATCCTACATAATAGAGATGCTTTGCGTATGATGGAATCCAATAATTGCCAAGGGTTTAGTGAGAATATGAGGAGAAATGTTTCTCCCGAAGAATTAACACAAGCTTTATTCCTTCATACTTGTGATAAATTTGAGTGGATTGCCAGAGGAATAAATGAAGGGTTTAGTGAAGATTGGTATGAAAACACTATTAGGGAAGCTATCAATGATGAAATTCATGTTTTGTATGAAGATCCCTATGATGATAATGATGTCAGTAATGATATTATGAATCCTTTTGACCACTTGAGCCCTTACACTACATTTGAGAAAGGAAATTTATTATGTAAGATCTTAGAAGAGCTAGTTTTAAAGGACATGAAAGGGAGTGGATCCCTTGCGAGCAAAGATGACAATACTTGAAACTATGCATTATGCCTAGCTAGGGCATAAAACAATAACGCTTGTTGGGAGGCAACCCAATAGTTATCTTTAAATTTTTGCTTAGAACTTTCTGTTTATTTTTTATAACATGATTATTGCCTATGTAATGATTATGTTTTTTGTTTAAATTAGTGTTTGTGCCAAGTAAAGCCTTTGGGATGACTCACAAGATGAGTAGAATCGATGCTGAAACAAAACAGAAACTTTTGACTCCAGTCCATGAATTTTCATTTTTTACTGGAGAGTGATAATGATCTGAAATTTTTACACAGTGTTTCTATACCAATTTTCGAGGTTGTCATAAATTTCAGAATTTTTAGAGTTACAGAAGTATAGGTTCTCTACAGATTTCTACAGACTATTCTGTTTTAGACAGATTCTGTTTTTGCTTGCATAGTTGCTTGTTTTGATTATGCTATGGATTGTATCGGGGGGTATAAGCCATGGAGAAGTTAGAATACAGTACCTATTATGCAATTATGAAATAAGAATCAATTTATAACAATAACTAAAGTATTCAATATGTTGCTTATACTAACGGATCTCACGAAGTTTTATTGAGTTTTGTGTGATTGAAGTTTTCAAGTTTTGGGTGTTATCACGATGGACAAAGGAATAAGGAGCGGCAAGAGCCCGAGCTTGGGGATTCCCAAGGCACCCCAAGGCAATATTATAAGGAAGACTCAAGCGTCTAAGCTTGGAGATGCCACGGAAGGCATCCCCTCTTTCGTCTCAATCCATCGGTATGTCACTTGAAGCTATATTTTTATTTATCATATGATATGAGTTTTGTTGGGAGCGTCGTTTGTTTTTGTTTGCTTTTACTTTTAGTTTGCCACAATCATTGTTTTCTGGACACACCTATTTAAGAGAGACACACCTTCATCATAATTTTTTAGAATACTCTATGTGCTTCACTTATATCTTTTGAGCTTAGCAGTTGCTCTAGTACTTCACTTGTATCTTTTTGAGCATGGTAGCGTGTAGATTTTATAGAAATAATTTCACTCTCGCTCTTCACTTATATTTGTTTGAGAGTTAATAAATAGTGACGGTAATTTGCATGGGTCATAAGACTAGTCCAAAAATATTAGGTATTCAATGAGTGATAATCAAAACCATCATGTAACACATATAGAGAAATTGTGCGTTAATGATATTGATGTGGTAATATGAAAAAGGTGTGAGTTCATAATTGTTGATTCATAGAAGTGTCGATATTAAGAGAGTTTAACTTCTTGTTTGTCTAAAAATTAAAGAGGCATGGTGATGTGTGTGAGCATTTCTATTCCTCGTTGAAATCCTAGTGTTGTTTCAGGTCGAAAGCGCGCGATGGTTAACTCCTACCAACCTCTTCCCTTGGGGCATGCGAGTAGTACTTTGATTTGTGATAAAACTAATAAAACTTTGCAATAAGTATACAAGTTCTTTATGACTAATGTGAAACCATGGACACGCAATCTCACCTCCTCATATTTGCTAGCCTCTTCGGTACCGTGCATAGCCCATTCTCACCTTGAGGATCAGTGCAACTTTTGTCGGTGCATCCAAACCCGTGACATGATACGCTCTGTTGCACATAAGCCTCATTATATCTTCCTCAAAACAGCCACCATACCTACCTATCATGGCATTTTCATAGCCATTCCGAGATATATTGCAATGCAAATATCATCGTCACTTCACATGACTAGTTCGTTCATCATCATATTGCTTTGCATGATCATATAGAGCTGACATAGTATTTGTGGAAAAGCCACCGTTCATCATATTTTTGATACGTGTCACGCTAGATCATTGCACATCCTGGTACACTGCCAGAGGCATTCATATAGAGTCATATCTTCATATCGGTTCTCCATATCGAGTTGTAAGTAATAAAAGTGTGATGATCATCATTGTTAGAGCATTGTCCCAGTGAGGAAATAAAAATGGGGGAGGCCAAATGAGCCCACCATTCTGAATAAAAAAATGAGAGAAAATGAGAGAAGTGACTTTGCTACTATCCTTTACCACACTTGTGCCTCAAAGTGGCACCTTGTTCCTCATATAGAGAGTCTCATGTTATGTCATTTTCATATGCTAGTGGGAATTACTTTTTCATTATTATAAACTTATCTTGTATATTCCTATGACGGGCTTCCTTAAATGCCTGAGGTCTTCATGAGCAAGCAAGTTGGATGCACACCCCACTTAGCTACATTTGAGCTTTCATACACTTATAGCTCTAGTGCATCGTTTGCATGGCAATCCCTACTCCTTGCATTGACATCTATCGATGGGCATCTCAATAGCCCGTTGTGTTGGAAATATGCCCTAGAGGCAATAATAAATTGGTTATTATCATATTTCCTTGTTCATGATAAATGTTTATTATCCATGCTAGAATTGTATTGATTGGAAACTCAAATACATGTGTGGATACATAGACAACACCGTGTCCCTAGTGAGCCTCTACAGGACTAGCTCGTTGATCAAAGATGGTCAAGGTTTCCTGGCCATGGACATGAGTTGTCATTTGATAACGGGATCACATCATTAGGAGAATGATGTGATGGACAAGACCCAAACTATGAACGTAGCATATGATCGTGTCAAGTTTATTGCTATTGTTTTCTGCATGTCAAGTATCTGTTCCTATGACCATGAGATCATGCAACTCAGTGACACCGGAGGAGTACCTTGTGTGTATCAAACGTCGCAACGTAACTGGGTGACTATAAAGATGCTCTATAGGTATCTCCGAGGGTGTCTGTTGAGTTGGCATGGATCAAGACTGGGATTTGTTACTCTGTATGACGGAGAGGTATCTAAGGGCCCACTCGGTAATACAACATCATAATGAGCTTGCAAGCAATGTGACTAAGGAGTTAGCCGCGGGATCTTGTATTATGGAACGAGTAAAGAGACTTGCCGGTAATGAGATTGAACTAGGTATGGAGATACCGACGATCGAATCTCAGGCAGGTAACATACCGATGAAAAAAGGGAACTGCATACGGGATTGACTGAATCCTTGACATCGTGGTTCGACCGATAAAGATCTTCGTAGAATGTGTGGGAACCAATATGGGCATCCAAGTCCCGCTATTGGTTATTGGCCGTAGAGGTGTCTCGGTCATGTCTGCATAGTTCTCGAACCCGCAGGGTCTGCACACTTAACGTTCGGTGACGATTAGGTATTGTTGAGTTATATATGTTGGTGACCGAAAGTTGTTCGGAGTCCCGGATGAGATCCCGGACGTCACGAGGAGTTCCAAAATGGTCCGGAGGTAAAGATTGATATATAGGAAAGCGATATTCTGGCACCGGAATGGTTTCGGGGTTTGCTGGATTCTATCGGGAGTACCGGAAGGAGTTCCGGGGGTCCACCGGGGAGGGCCACCTGCCCCGGAGGGCCCCATGGGCTGAGAGGGAGGCACACCAGCCCCTGGTGGGCTGGGCGGCCTGCCTCCCAAGGCCCGTGCGGGCGAAGGCAAAGGCTGGCCCTGGGGTGGCCGCCGCCCCCCTTGCCTTGGGGGCCAAGGCAGCCCCCAGGCCGCCGCGCCCAACCCTAGGGAAACCCTAGGACGGGCGGCCCCTCCCCTTGCCCCTATATATATGAGAGAGGGAGGAGGGCAGCCGCACCCAAGCCACGGCGCAGCCCTCTCTCCCTCCCTCTAGAGTGCTTTCTCCACTAGATTGGTTCGGTAGTCCTTGGCGAAGCCCTGCTGGATCAGCTCCACCACCACCGCCACCACGACGTTGTGCTGCCGGAGAACTCATCTACCTCTCTGCCCTCGCTTGCTGGATCAAGGAGGCGGTGAACGTCATCGAGTTGTACGTGTGCTGAACGCGGACGTGCCGTCCGTTCGGCATTTGATCGGGAGTTCGCGGGACGGATCATGATTGGATCGCGAAGACGTTCGACTACATCAACCGCCTTTCTTAAACGCTTCCGCTTAGCGATCTACAAGGGTATGTAGATGCAATCTCTCCTCTCGTAGATGGTCATCTCCTAGATTGATCTTGGTGAAACGTAGGAAATTTTTTGTTTCCCATGCAACGTTCCCCAACAGTGGCATCATGAGCTAGGTCTATGCGTAGATGACATCACGAGTAGAACACAAAGGAGTTTGTGGGCGTTGATATTCAGATTGCTTCCTTCCTTGGTCTTTTCTTGATTCGGCGGTATTGTGGGATGAAGCGGCCCGGACCAACTTTACATGTCCACGTACATGAGACCGGTTCCATCGACTGACATGTAACTTTGTTGCATAAGATGGCTGGCGGGTGTCTGTCTCTCCCACCTTAGTTGAATCGGATTCGACAAAGGCGGTCCTTGTAGAAGGTTAAATAGCAACTTGTATATCACCGTTGTGGTTTTGCGTAGGTAAGAATCGTTCTTGCTAGATACCCATAGCAGCCACGTAAAACAAGCAACAACAAATTAGAGGACGTCTAACTTGTTTTTGCAGGGTATGTTGTGATATGATATGGCCAAAGACATGATGATATATATTTGATGTATGAGATGATCATGTTTTGTAATAGTTTATATCAACTTGCATGTTGATACGGCAACCGGCAGGAGCCATAGGGTTGTCTTTAATTATAATGTGGCCTGCGTGTCACACATCAAGAGCTATGTAATGCTTTACTTTATCGCTAAGCGGTAGCAATAGTAGTAGAAGCATGGTTGGCGCGACAACCCCGATGGCAGCATGATGATGGAGATCATGGTGTTATGCCGGTGACGATGGAGATCATGCCGGTGCTTTGGAGATGGAGATCAAAAGCA
This sequence comes from Elymus sibiricus, assembly GCA_039707655.1. Taxonomy (NCBI): domain Eukaryota; kingdom Viridiplantae; phylum Streptophyta; class Magnoliopsida; order Poales; family Poaceae; genus Elymus; species Elymus sibiricus. Next base: position 401,678,353 of record CM077667.1, read on the forward strand.
CAAGTTCATGGCCATATCATGTCACTTATGATTTGCATGTGATGTTAATCCTTTTATGCATCTTATTTTGCTTAGGACGACGGTAGCATTATAAGGTGATTCCTCACTAAAATTTCAAGATAAAAAAATTGTGTTCTCCCTGAGTGTGCACCGTTGCGAAAGTTCGTCGTTTCGAAGCACCACGTGATGATCGGGTGTGATAGACTCTATGTTCGCATACAACGAGTGCAAGCCAGTTTTGCACATGCAGAACACTCGGGTTAAACTTGACGAGCCTAGCATGTACAGACATGGCCTCGTAACACAAGAGACCGAAAGGTCGAACATGAGTCATATAGTAGATATGATCAACATGAAGATGTTCACCATTGAAACCTCCTCATCTCACATGATGATCGGACTTGGGTTGGTGAATTTGGATCATGTAACACTTGGATGACAGGAGGGGTGTCAATTTTAGTGGGAGTTTTAAGTAATATGATTAACTAAACTCATTATCTTGAACAATAGTCTAAGAATCTTTGCAAATTTATGTTGTAGATCAATGGTTCTCGCAGTAGCTCCCTTGAATTTTAATGCGTTCCTAGAGAAAGCCAAGCTAAAAGACGATGGAAGTAACTTTGTAGACTGGGCCCGTAATCTGAGGATTATCCTCACGGCTTCCCAAAAGGCTTACGTCCTTGATGCACCGCTCGGTGCGCCACCCCCTCCAGTGTCGTCTGCAGACGTTGCGAACGCCTGGCAAGCGCGTTCTGATGACTACACAATAGTTCAGTGTGCTATGTTATATGGCTTAGAACCGGGACTTCAAAGATGTTTTGAACGTCATGGAGCATATGAGATGTTCTAGGAGTTGAAGTTTATTTTTGAGAAAAATGCCCGGATCGAGAGGTATGAGACCTCCGATAAGTTCTATGCTTGCAAAATGGAGGAGAACGGGTCTGTCAGTGATCACATACCCAGAATGTCTGGGTATTCCAACCGTCTGGCTGAGTTGGCAATTACTCTCCCGCCAGAGGCGATCACTGACATAGTTCTTCAATCACTGCCACCTAGCTACAAAAGCTTTGTGTTGAACTATAACATGCAATGGATGAACAAATCACTCGCCGAGCTGTTTGCGATGCTGAAAGTCGCTGAGTCAGAAATCCAGAAGGAGCATCAAGTGTTGATGGTCAATAAAACCACTAGTTTCAAGAAGAATGGCAAGGGCAAGAAGGGTAACTCCAAGAAGAGTGGCAAAGCATTTGCCCCTCCCGTGAAGAAACCCAAGGCTGGACCCAAGCCGGAAACTGAGTGCTTTCATTGCAAGGGAACTGGCCACTGGAAGCGGAATTGCCCCAAGTATCTGGCCGACAAGAAGGCGGCCAACACCAAACAAGGTATATATGATATACATGTTATTGATGTGTACCTTACCAACTCTCGTTGTAGTACCTGGGTATTTGATACCGGTTCGGTTGCTCACATTTGCAACTCAAAGCAGGACTACGAAATAGACGGAGGCTGGCAAAGGACGAAGTGACGATGCGCGTGGGAAATGGTTCCAAGGTTGATGTGATCGCCGTCGGCACACTCGCTCTTCGATTACCATCGGGATTAGTGATGAACCTTAATAATTGTTATTTAGTGCCTGCGTTGAGCATGAACATTATATCTGGATCTTGTTTAATGCGAGACGGTTACTCATTTAAATCAGAGAATAATGGTTGTTCTATTTATATGGGTAATATCTTTTATGGTCATGCACCCAATGTGAGGGGTTTATTCTTATTGAATCTTGATAGTGATGATACACATGTTCATAACATTGATGCCAAAAGATGCAGAGTTGATAATGATAGTACCACTTTCTTGTGGCACTGCCGCTTAGGTCATATTGGTGTAAAACGCATGAAGAAGCTCCATGCTGATGGACTTTTGGAGTCACTTGATTTTGAATCACTTGACACATGTGGACCATGACTCATGGGCAAGATGACTAAGACCCCGTTCTCTGGAACAATGGAACGGGCAAGTGACTTGTTGGAAATCATACATACTGATGTGTGCGGTCCGATGAGCATTGAGGCGCGCGGTGGATATCGTTACTTTCTCACCTTCACCGATGACTTAAGTAGATATGGGTATATTTACTTAATGAAACACAAGTCTGAAATGTTTGAAAAGTTCAAGCAATTTCAGAGTGAAGTGGAGAATCATCGTAACAAGAAGATTAGATTCCTACGATCTGATCGAGGAGGAGAATATCTGAGTTATGAGTTTGGCAATCACTTAAGACAATGTGGAATTGTTTCACAATTGATGCCACCTGGAACACCACAACGTAATGGTGTGTCTGAACGTCGTAATCGAACCTTATTGGATATGGTGCGTTCTATGATGTCTCTTGCCGATTTGCCACTATCATTTTTGGGTTAGCGTTAGAGACAGCTGCATTCACTTTAAATAGGGCACCATCTAAATCCGTTGAGACGACGCCGTATGAACTGTGGTTTGGCAAGAAACCAAAGTTGTCGTTTCTTAAAGTTTGGGGATGCGATGCATATGTCAAAAGGCTTCAGCCAGAAAAGCTCGAACTCAAACCGGACAAATGCGTCTTCATAGGATACCCAAAAGAGACGGTTGGGTACACCTTCTATCTCAGATCCGAAGGCAAAGTGTTTGTCGCTAAGAACGGATCATTTCTCAAGAAAGAGTTTCTCTCGAAAGAATTGAGTGGGAGGAAGATAGAACTTGATGAGGTTGTTGAACCTTTGCTTCAACTAGAGAGCAGCGCAGCACAGAAATATGTTTCTGTGGAGCCTACGTCAGTTGAAGAGGAAGCTAATGATGGTGATCATGAAGCTTCGGATCAAGTTACTATCGAACCTCGTAGGTCGACAAGGACACGTACTGCTCCTGAATGGTACAGTAACCCTGTCTTAGAGGTCATGTTGTTGGACAACGATGAACCTACGAGCTATGGAGAAGCGATGGTGGGCCTGGATTCCAACAAATGGTTAGAGGCCATGAAATCTGAGATAGGATCCATGTATGAAAACAAAGTGTGGACTTTGGAAGTATTACCTGAAGGGCGAAAGGCCATTCTTAATAAATGGATCTTTAAGAAGAAGACAGACGTGGATGGTAATGTCACCATCTATAAAGCTCGACTTGTGGCAAATGGTTTTTCACAAGTTCAAGGAGTTGAATACGATGAGACTTTCTCACCCGTAGTGATGCTTAAGTCCGTCAGAATCATGTTAGCAATAGCTGCATTTTTCGATTATGAAATTTGGCAGATGGATGTCAAAACAGAGTTCCTTAACGGTTTCCTTAAGGAAGAGTTGTATATGATGCAACCAGAAGGTTTTGTTGATCCAGAGAATCCAGAGAATACAAGAAAGTGAGTGGGAGCTCTATAGCATTTCTAATATTATATGTGGATGACATATTGCTGATTGGAAACAATATAGAATTTTTGGAAAGCGTGAAGGAATATTTGAACAAGAGTTTTTCAATGAAGGACCTAGGAGAAGGTTCTTTCATATTAGGCATCAAGATCTATAGAGATAGATCAAGACGCTTAATAGGACTTTCACAGAGCACATACCTTGATAAAGTTTTGAAGAAGTTCAAAATGGATCAGTCCAAGAAGGGGTTCTTTTCTGTATTACAAGGTGTGAAGTTGAGTAAGACTCAATGCCCAGTGACTGCAGAGGATAGAGAAAAGATGAGTGTAATCCCCTATGCTTCACCCATAGGCTCTATCATGTATGAAATGCTGTGCACAAGACCAGATTTCAGCCTTGCCGTAAGTATGGCCGGAAGGTTTCAAAGTGATCCAGGAGTGGATCACTGGACGGCGGTCAAGAATATCCTTAAGTACCTGAAAAGGACTAAGGAAATGTTTCTCATTTATGGAGGTGATCAAGAGCTCGTCGTAAAGGGTTACGTCGATGCAAGCTTTGACACTGATCCGGATGACTCTAAGTCTCAAACCGGATACGTATTTATTCTCAATGGGGGAGTGGTAAGCTGGTGAAGTTCCAAGCAAATCGTGGTAGCTGATTCTACATGCGAAGCGGAGTACATAGCTACCTCGGAGGCGGCAAAGGAAGGTGTCTGGATGAAGTAGTTAATGACAGATCTTGGAGTTGCAACCCAATGACTCTGTTCTATGACAACACTGGTGCCATTGCTCTAGCCAAGGAACCAAGGTTTCACAAGAGAACCAGACACATAAAGCGACACTTCAATTCCATCCGCAATTACATCAAGGAGGAGGACATAAATATTTGCAAAGTACACACGGATCTGAATGTCGCAGACCCGTTGACTAAGCCTCTTCCACGAGCAAAACATGATAAACACAGAACTGTATGGATGTTAGATTCATTACAACGTAAATCACATAGTGATGTGAGCTAGATTATTGACTCTACTGCAAGTGGGAGACTGTTAGAAATATGCCCTAGACACAATAATAAATTGGTTATTATCATGTTTCCTTGTTCATGATAAATGTTTATTATCCATGCTAGAATTGTATTGATTGGAAACTCAAATACATGTGTGGATACATAGACAACACCGTGTCCCTAGTGAGCCTCTACAGGACTAACTCGTTGATCAAAGATGGTCAAGGTTTCCTGGCTATGGACATGAGTTTTCATTTGATAATGGGATCACATCATTAGGAGAATGATGTGATGGACACATCATTAGGAGAATGATGTGATGGACAAGACCCAAACTATGAACGTAGCATATGATCGTGTCAAGTATCTGTTCCTATGACCATGAGATCATGCAACTCACTGACACCGGAGGAGTACCTTGTGTGTATCAAGCGTCGCAACGTAAGTGGGTGACTATAAAGATTCTCTACAGGTATCTCCGAAGGTGTCTGTTGAGTTGGCATGGATCAAGACTGGGATTTGTTACTCCGTATGACGGAGACGTATCTCAGGGCCCACTCGGTAATACAACATCATAATGAGCTTGCAAGCAATGTGACTAAGGAGTTAGCCGCGGGATCTTGTATTACGGAATGAGTAAAGAGACTTGCCGGTAATGAGATTAAACTAGGTATGGAGATACCAACGATCGAATCTCGGGCAAGTAACATACCGATGAACAAAGGGAACTGCATACGGGATTGACTGAATCCTTGACATCGTGGTTCGACCGATAAAGATCTTCATAGAATGTGTGGGAACCAATATGGGCATCCAGGTCCCGCTATTGGTTATTGACCGTAGAGGTGTCTCGGTCATGTCTGCATAGTTCTCGAACCCGCAGGGTGTGCACACTTAACGTTCGGTGACGATTAGGTATTGTTGAGTTATATATGTTGGTGACCGAAAGTTGTTCGGAGTCCCGGATGAGATCCCGGACATCACGAGGAGTTCCAGAATGGTCCGGAGGTAAAGATTGATATATAGGAACGCGATATTCGGGCACCGTAATGGTTTTGGGGTTTGCCGGATTCTATCGGGAGTACCGGAAGGAGTTCCAAGGGTCCACCGGGGAGGGCCACCTGCCCCGGAGGGCCCCATGGGCTGAGAGGGAGGCGCACCAGCCCCTGGTGGGCTGGGCACCCTGCCTCCCAAGGGCCCATGCGGCCGAAGGCAAAGGCTGGCCCTGGGATGGCCGCCGCCCCCCTTGCCTTGGGGGCCAAGGCAGCCCCAGGCCGCCGCGCCCAACCCTAGGGAAACCCTAGGGCGGCCGGCCCCTCCCCTTGCCCCTATATATATGAGAGAGGGAGGAGGGCAGCCGCACCCAAGCCACGGTGCAGCCCTCTCTCCCTCCCTCTAGATTGCTTTCTCCACTAGATTGGTTCGGTAGTGCTTGGCGAAGCCCTGCCGGATCAGCTCCACCACCACCGCCACCTCGCCGTTGTGCTGCCGTAGAACTCATCTACCTCTCCGCCCTCGCTTGCTGGATCAAGGAGGCAGAGAATGTCATCGAGTTGTACGTGTGCTGATCGCAGACGTGCCGTCCGTTCGGCATTTGATCGGGAGTTCGCGGGACGGATCGTGATTGGATCGCGAAGACGTTCGACTACATCAACCGCCTTTCTTAAATGCTTCTGCTTAGCGATCTACAAGGGTATGTAGATGCAATCTCTCCTCTCGTAGATGGTCATCTCCTAGATTGATCTTGGTGAAACGTAGGAAATTTTTTATTTCCCATGCAACGTTCCCCAACACGTTGGTACGCCTAGTTGATGTGAGACTATCTTCTCCACTTTTTACCCCTTTGATATCTACCACCATATTCTATTCCACCTAAATGTCATGTCCAATGGCTCACGCTCATGTATTGCGTGAAGAATAAAAAGTTGATGCATATTGAAAAGTACGATCCAATTGCCTGACTTGGACACCGTGGTGCTTGACATTTGTATTAATGTGGTGAAGATGGAGCCATGCCTTGCTAATATAATAAGATGAATGGGGGGTAAACATTCTTTGAGGATCGTATACTTTGAAAGATTGATGATTTTGTTTCTTATAAATATAAGTATTGCTATGTTAATATTTGTTAATTCATCCTTTCTCAATGAGCATACATGCATAAGATTACATAATGGATATCATGTCACATCAAAAATTCTGTTTTTATCATTGACCTACTCGAGGATGAGCAGGAATTAAGCTTGGGGATGCTTGATACGTCTCCAACGTATCTATATTTTTTTATTGTTCCATGCTGGTATATTATCATTCTTGGATACTTTTTGGGTCTTTATTTACCAATTTATAATATTTTTGAGCACTAACCTATTGACCCAGTGCCCAGTGCCCACTTGCTGTTTTCTGCATGTTTTTCACTTTTCAGGTTTACAGTACCAAATGAAGTCTAATTGCCAGAAAATTTTTTGATGATTTTTTATGGACCAAAATAATACCCAATGCCCCTCTCTGGCCTATAAATTCTCTAATATGCCAAAAACCCTAGAGGCAGACCTGAAACTCTTTTTACGCCGCCGCAAGTCTTTGTTCCGTCGTGAGGCCATCTGGAGCTCCGTTCCGGCACCCTGCCGGAGGGGGGATCGATCACGGAGGGCCTCTTCATCAACCTTGCTGCCCTCATGATGATGTGTGAGTAGTTCACCACAGACCTACGGGTCCATAGCTAGTACCAAGATGGCAATCTCTCTATCTCTTGATCTTCAATACAATGATCATCGCATCTTTGCTTTGATCTATCTGATGTAATCCTATTGTGCGGTGTGTTTGTTGGGATCCGACGAATTGTGGGTTTATGTTCAGATTATTCATGAAAAGTATTTGAGTCGCCTATGAATATTTAGATTATTATTTGCATGATCATTATAGCATCGTAATTCTCTCCGATCTATCGATGTGCTTTGGCCAAGTAGATTGATCTATCTTCAGTGAGAGAGGTGCGTTGTGGTAGGTTCAACCTGACGAGTTTCTATATCCCAGTGACAAAGTAGGGGACAAGATACGTCTTTGTGTTGTTGCTACTAAGGATAACACGATGGGGTTTATTCATATTGCTTGAGTTTAGTTTGTCTACAACATATCATCGTTCTCCATGCATTACTCTGTTTTACTTAATACTCTAGATGCATGATGGATAGCGGTCGATGAGTGGAGTAATAGTAATATATAGGTGCAGGTAGGAGTCAGCCTATTTTTTTATGGACGTGATGCCTATATACACATGATCATTGCCGTGCAAATCGCATAAATATCCGCTTTTCTATCAATTGCCCAACAGTAATTTGTTACCCACCGTATGATGCCTACATGAGAGATGTCGCTAGGGAAAACTATGGCCCCCGGGTCTATTCACTTATAAATTTACAAACGCTACTATTACCTTGCTACCTTTATTTACTTTTTATTTTATTTTGCAATTTACAATTATCTACAATTTTCTACACAACTCATTTGCTTGCAAATAACGAGATCAAGGGGATTGACAACCCTCTTGCCCGCGTTGGGTGCAAGTTGTTTGCTCTTTTGTGTGCAGCCGCTGAAGACGGTTGAGGATTGATATTCCTATTGGTTTGATAAACCTTGGTTTCATAACTGAGGGAAATACCTACCCACTTTGTGCTGCAATTACCTGTTCCTCTTCACGGAAAACCCAACGCAGATCACAAGTATCAGTATTGCCGTAATTTGAGGAGTTCATGTATTCACCATGTGTTAATGCTTTGTTTCGGTTCTCTATTAAAAGGAGGCCTTAATATTCCTTAGTTTCCAATAGGACCCCGCTGCCACGGGAGGGTAGGACAAAAGATGTTATGCAAGTTCTTATCGCAAGCACACATGACTATATACGGAATACATGCCTCGATTATATTGATGAATTGGAGCTAGTTCTGTGTCGCCCTAGTGTGTAACTGTTACAAGATTGATGTCATCTAAATCATTATCCATCACCGATTCACGTGCCTACGCTTTACATCTACTAAATCTTGCTAAGTTACTATTGCTACTGCTACTGTCACAACTGCTACAAAATTGCAGCTGTCACTATTACTGTTACTTTTGCTACTACTATTTGCCGTGCTACTAAACCTTTGCTGCAGTGAGATATCCCAGGTGCAGTTAAATTGACAACTCAACTGTCAAGGCCAATAAATATTCTTTGGCTCCCCTTGTGTCGAATCAATAAATTAGGGTGAAATACTACCCGTGAAGACTGTCGTGATCCCCTATACTTGTGGGTTATCAAGACCTTTTTCCGGCGCCGTTGCGGGGGAGCATAGCTCTATTTATTGTGTTAACTTGAGGATATCCAATTGCCACTATGAATAATCTGAAAGATAATCGAACTAAGATCGTCCCCTCTCGCACGAGATGAGGTAAGGAACTGCCATCTAGCTCTGCTTTTGATTCACCTACTGTTTTGAATCAGCTTGTTACACCACCGCTTGTTGATTGTCCTGATATGTCACATGAACTTGGTGATGCTACCTCAGAAATTAATGATGATAATATTGCTACACATGTTGTCGTGGTTTTGTCACGGCAAGATGTCCTCATGAGAGAACTTAGGTTTGAGGCCATCGCAGCTAGGTGGCGGCTTGAGAGGGGTTGGTCGGAATCGAGAGACGTGAGTTTACCCAGGTTCGGCCCCTCTGATGGAGGTAAAAGCCTACATCCTGCTTTGTGTGTATTGATGATGATGATGATCTCGATTACAAGGGTGCGGAATCGCTACCTCTAGTCTCGAGGGTTTCTAATCTGTCTATTTCTAATGACTTGAACTTGTCCCTCTTGGGGTGCCTTACCCCTCCTTATATAAGTTGAAGGGGTAGGTTTACATGTAGAGTCCTACTGGGAGTAGGACTAGGACTAGTCTCTGTTGAGTCCTAATCCGGGTCTTGTTTCTCTTGTGAGGGAATTCTTCCTCTTCTTGGGCCTTCTCTGTGAGCCGGCCCTCCTGGCCTCTCTATGAGCCGCCTTCTGCCGGGGTGCACGTCGGGCCTTGGGCCTTGCCGTCCAGGTTGACCCGATAAAACACGGTGCCCGTATGAGCCGCCAAATGATGGGCCGGGTCATTCTCCTGGCCAGGTCAAACCATGGGTAATATCCCCGACACATGTTGAAACTGAAACTGTGCCACTGAATGCACTACTTGATGCTCATATTCATAAAGCTAGAGAACTTGAAAATGCTGAAACTGATGAAGACTTTGAATCACCTATTACACCTTGCTCACCTAATAGATATGAATTGCCTTATGTGCCTGAGGGTTATGTCATGGATAAGGAAACAGCTAGGGATTTCTTTGCTTGTGAAAATAGAGATGACTTGAAGAAACTGCTATGCAAACTAAAAGAAAAATCTATGATGGAGAAAATGAAATATGATCCTAAATTTGCTACTTCTCCTATATTTGTTACTGATAAGGATTACGAGTTCTCTATGGACCCTGAGTTAATTCCTATAGTAGAGTCTGATCCTTTCCACGGTTATGAAAATGAAACTGTTGTCGAACACCTTATGAAACTAAATGATATTGCTGCTCTTTTTACCAATGATGAAAAGATACGCTACTACTATATCCTTAAGCTTTTTCCTTTCTTGCTAAAAGGCGAGGCTAAGGAATGGTTCCTTTCTCTTGCTCCTGGTTGTATGCGTAGTCCCCAGGATATGCTTCATTACTTTTCTGAAAAATATTTTCCTGCTCATAAGAAACAAGCTGCCTTACAAGAAATATTTAACTTTGCGCAAATTGAAGAAGAGAATCTCCCTCTAGCTTGGGGGAGGCTTCTCCGGTTACTTAGAGCTTTGCCTGATTGTCCTCTTAAGAAAAATGAAATTCTTGACATCTTTTATAATGGACTAATCGACGCTTCTAGGGACTTCCTAGGTAGTTGTGTTGGTTGTGTTTTCAGGGAAAGAACTTTCAGTCAAGCTGAAGAACTGTTGAATAACATATTGCAAAATGCCGATGATTGGACGCTTCCTGAACCACCTCCGGAACCCATTCAAAAGAAAAGAGGTATTCTATTCCTCAACCCTGAAGATATGCAAGAAGCAAAAAGATCTATGATGGAGAAAGGTATTAAAATTGAGGATATCAAGAAACTACCACCTATTGAAGAAATACATGGACTTGATACCCCGACATAGGTAGTAGAGGTAAACTCTCTCCGTTCCTTTAGTGAAAATGATATACCTTACACAAAGACTCCTGAACAATGCATGGATGAATTTGACAATTACGTTATTAAGCAAGAACACTTCAATAACTACGTTAAGGATCAATTGAGACGTAATGCCATGATGATATACCGCTTAAGTGACTTGATGTTTAGAATAGCTAATGATGTAAAAGGTCTAGGTAAACATGCTTCTATGGTTCACACTCAACTAGACCAAGTTGCTAAGTCACAAAATGATTTGCTAGCTGAAGTAAATAATAAAATGAATGATCATGTTGTTAGAGTAATGACTAGGGGAGGTCGTATGACCCAAGAACCTCTCTATCCTGAAGGTCATCCTAAAAGAATCAAACAAGATTCTCAGAAAATTAATGTTGATGCACCTAGTTCATCTAATAAGAAAAGAAAGAAGAAAAATGATAAGAACTTGCATGCTCCTAATGAACCAATTACAGAAACGCCTACTGAGAACCATAATAATGTTTCTATTTCTGATGCTGAGACCCAGTCTGGTAGTGAACATGCACTTAGTGATAATGAAAAGGAAGATGAAAGTAATACTGTGCATGAAGATGCTCCACCATATAGTAATAAAGAACATGATAACGATGTAGAGATAGAACCTGCCGAGGATCTTGATAACCCACCTCCTAAAAATAAACGTTATGATAAGAGAGACTTTGTTGCTAGAAAACATGGAAGAGAAAGAGAGCCATGGGTTCAAAAACCCATGCCATTCCCTTGTAAGCCTTCTAAAAGTAGGGACGCTGAAGATTTTGAGCACTTTGCTGAAATGATTAGACCTATCTTTTTGCGTACTCGTTTGACCGATATATTGAAAATGCCTCTGTATGCTAAGTATATGAAAGATATTATTACCAACAAAAGAAAAATACCTGAGACTAAAATTGCTACTATGCTTGCTAATTATTCTTTTGGTGGAGGAATACCTAAGAAGTTAGGAGATCCTGGTATACCCACAATACCTTGCTCTATTAAAAGAAATTATGTTAAAACTGCTTTATGTGATTTAGGGGCCGGTGTTAGTGTTATGCCTTTCTCCCTTTATAAAAGACTTGATTTGAGTAAGCTTACACCTACTGAGATATCTTTGCAAATGGCTGATAAATCCACTGCTTTACCTATTGGAATTTGCGAGGATGTTCCTGTTGTGGTTGCAAATATTACTATCTTGACAGACTTTGTTATTCTTGATATGCCCGAGGACGTCAATATGTCGATCATCCTTGGTAGACCCTTTTTAAACACTGCAGGGGCTATTATTGATTGCAATAAAAGCAAGGTTACCTTTCATGTCAATGGCAAGCAACATACCATGCATTTTCCGAAGAAGCAAACCTTGTCTAATAATATTAATTTCATTGAGCCTATTCCCACGGTTATCATTGGAAGTTTTACAATTCCTCTTCCTACTGCCAAGAAGAAATATTATAATCTTATTGTTGGGGCGATGCAAATCCCCATTGAGGTAACCTAGTGATATACAAAAATTCTTCGGTCGCATGTTAATCGGAAACGGTTGTTAATAAGACTTGATCAACCTTATTAATGGATCCTTTTCGAAAGACATGTGATTGATGAATTTAGTATTCACAACTCTCTGTATAAAAAGTTTATCCTCTGTTATTTTTAGTTTATATAAAATAAATTAGCATGATTTTTCGGTTTTCTGTTTTTCCCGTGCATAGAAAAATGACCAAAAATAAAAAGTCTTAGATTGCCACAAAATTTTAACATGAATTTTTCTGGAATATATAAGAATTTTTGGCATAAAAATTGCAGCAGGGAAGTGCACTTGTGGGCCACAAGCAAATAGGGCACGCCCCCCTAGGCCGGGCCATGATGGCTTGTGGGGCCCACAGCCCCTTGCCTTATCCCTTCAGCTCACTCCTTCTCCTACCTCCAGAAAAAAAATCCTAGCTCTCTCTCTCCCGTGTTCTTCCTCTAGAAACTGAAATTTTCGATCTCTTTGCTAGGAACTCCGTTTCCGAAACTGTTTTGCGGAATTGTTTCTTGGTATGTGACTCCTCCACTCCTCCAATTAGTTTTTGTTTTAGTGGTTTATATTTTGCATAATATGCTGCACTTGGTGCTATAGAAAATGAGATTGCATGTTGAATTCTTTGGGTTCCAAGTAGTATGAATGCTTGATATGGCCTCTAGGCATCATTATGAGTAGTTCCTATCAATCTTGCAAAGTTTTATTGACATAAATTTGCGGCTCAAAAATTTCAGAAATTTGTGCTTAGGAAAATGAATTTCTTAAGGAAAGGTTCTTCAAGCCGGAGCCCCAAGGGATTTTTTGGGAGAACTCAGGATCGTGACATCAACATCTTTCGCAACACAGAGGTTAGGCCTTGTGAATGGCCACATACGCCCTTCATGAACGAAGCGGGTTTCTATGAAGAATTCATGCAATTCGTTGCAAATGCCGGGCTTACCGACTTCCTCGCAGATGAGTGTGACCAATATTATCTCCTTACTAATTCCTTCCTGCAAAACTTTTACTTCACAAATACGCCTGGTGCTCCCACGGTACATTTTGATCTTTATGCCACAAACTATGAATTGCCTCTACATGAATTTTGTGAAATATGTTTGCTTCCCTCTAACGGGGGAATGCGTGAGCCTAAGCCCAAGGAGTTTGAGGACTTCCTCCTCACCTTAACTGTGGGAGAAACTAGGGGAGTGTCAAACGCCAGAGCCACTACTTTGCAATTTCCGTCTATGCACTATTTTTCTCTGTTTATAGGAAAATGCATAACTGCCATGGAGCAGGGTGGTGGTCTCAGTGCCCCCACCCTGGCTATTCTACGCCGCGCACTTTATGGTGATAATACTGACAACTTAGGAGCTATTGTCGCGCGCCGATTAAATCTTAACCGAACTAAAGGCAAGGTTCATGGTGGTATTTATGCCACGCGCTTGGCAAAGCGTTTTAAGGTTGCTATATGCCCTACTGATTACTTGTTGCCCAAGGTTAATCTTGATCACCAGTCTATGATGGAACACCAATTCATTGAGGAACCTCGACCACTGATAACCCACAAGTGTAGGGGATCGTTTGTAGCCTTTTTCGATAAGTAAGAGTGTCGAACCCAACGAGGAGCTGAAGGTAGAATTAATATTCTCTCAAATTCTATCGACCACCGATACAACTCTACGCACGCTAACGCTTACTTTACCTAGAACATGTATGAAACTACTTTGCGGGAATAAAACTAGAAGTACTTAGTAGGTGTAAAGATAGTTTTGCAAGGTAATAAAAGACAAGTAAATAAAAGTTAGGGGTTGTTTAGATAAATATTAATTTAGTTATGTGTTTAGTAGAAAGCTTTTTGTAGCACAAGAGAAAGATTTGCCCTAGGCAATCGATAACTAGACCGGTATCATTGTTGCAGTTTTATGGCATATGCTAACATACTTTCCGTACTTGGCTCATATGCACTTATGATTGGACCTCTAGCAAGCATCCGCAACTACTAGAAATCATTAAGGTAAATCCAACCATAGCATTAAACATCAAGTCTCCTTTATCCCATACATAAACAATACCCTTACTCGGGTGTAAGCTTCTGTGACTCTAGCCACCCACTATAAGCGAATCATAAACATATTGCAGCACCCTACAGCGGGGATCCCACACGCTTGCGTGACATGGCGGGCAGCATAGGACAGCACCAAAATAGAACATACATCTCAAACCAATCATGACCATCAATCAACCCATAGGACAAAAGAAATCTACTCAAACATCATAGGATAGCCACACATCATTGGATAATAATATATAGCATTAAGCACCAGATTTAAGTAGATATTACAGCGGGAAGAAGAGGGTTTACACCACTGCATAGAGGGGGAGAGAGTTGGTGGTGACGGCAGCAAAGTTGTTGGTGTAGATCGCCGTCACGATGGATGCCCCGGCGGCGCTCTAACGCCACTGGGAGAGAGGGGGAGAGAGCCCCCCTCCTTCTTCTTCTTCCTTGGCCTCCTCCCTAGGTGGGAGGAGGGTTTCCCCTCTGCTCCATGGCCGCCATGGATCCCGGAGGGTAGGAGCCCCTCCGAGATTGGATCTCTCTCTCTCTCTGTTTCTCTTCTGTTTTCGTGACTGTTTTCTGACCCCTTCACCGTTTCTTAAATATCCGGAGATCCATAAGTCCGATTGGGATGAAATTTTGAGGGGATTTTTATCGTGAAAATATCTTTCTTGCGGTGGAAGGAGAGCCCCAACCGAATTAAGGGGGAGGCACAAGCCATCAGGGCGCTTCCAGGCCGTGCCCTGTTGGCTTGTGCCTCCCTCGGGCACCGTCTTGCGTTGATTCCGACTCCCAAAATTCACATATATTCCAAAAAAAATCTCCATAAATTTCTATCGCATTTGGACTTCGTTTGATATGTACTTTCTGCGAAACAAAAAACAGGAACTGGCACAGGGCACTGGATCAATAGGTTAGTGCTCAAAAATAATATAAATTGGTAAATAATTACTCAAAAAGTATCCTAGAATGATAATATAATAGCATGGAACAATCAAAAATTATAGATACGTTGGAGATGTATCAAGCATCCCCAAGCTTAATTCCTTCTCGTCCTCAAGTAGGTAAATGATAAAAACCGAATTTTTGATGTGACATGCTACCCAATATGTAATCATCTGCATGTATGCTCATTAAGAACCGATGAATTAACAAACATTAACATAGTAATACTTATAAGCACAAGCAACAAAATCATCAATCTTTCAAAGTATAAGATCCTCAAAGAATGTTTACCCCCATTCATCTTATTATATTAGCAAGGCATGGATCCGTCTTCACCACATTAATACAAATGTCAAGCACCACGGTGCCCAAGTCAGGCAATTGGATCGTACTTTTTCAATATGCATCAACCTTTTATTCTTCACGCAATACATGAGCGTGAACCATGAACATAGCATATAGGTGGAATAGAATGTGGTGGTAGGTTTCAAAGGGGTAAAAGTGGAGAAGAAAGTCTCGCATTAACTCGGCGTATCAACGGGCTATGGAGATGCCCATCAATAGATATCAATGCGAGGAGTAGGGATTGCCATGCAACAGATGCACTAGAGCTATAAGTGTATGAAACCTCGACTGAAGCTAAGTGGGTGTGCATCCAACTTGCTTGCTCATGAAGACCTCGGGCATTTGAGGACGCCCGTCATCGGAATATACAAGCCAAGTTCTATAATGAAAAATTCCCACTAGCATATGGAAGTGACAAAACAAGAGACTCTCTATATGAAGAACATGGTGCCACTTTGAGGCACAAGTGTGGTAAAGGATAGTAGCAAAGTCCCTTCTCTCATTTTCTCTCATTTTTTTTTCATGGTGGGCTTTTTCTTTTTTTGCCTCCCCCAATCCTTTTTTTATGGTGGGCTCATTTGGCCTCCCCCATTTTTCATTTTTCGTTCGGAGTCTCATCTCGACTTGTGGGGGAATCATAGTCTCCATCATCCTTTCCTCACCGGGACAATGCTCTAATAATGATGATCATCACACTTTTATTTACTTACAACTCGATATGAAAAACTGATAGGATGATATGACTCTATATGAATGCCTCTGGCAGTGTACCAGGATGTGCAATGATCTAGCATAGCAAAAGATATCAAAAAACGAACAAGCCATGTAAATATCATGCTAGCTATCTTACGATCATGCAGAGCAATATGACAATGAAAATAAAAGTCATATGAAGTGACGGTGGAAGTTGCATGGCAATATATCTCGGAATGGCTATGGAAATGCCATGATAGGTTGGTATGGTGACTGTTTTGAGGAAGATATAATGAGGCTTATGTGCAACAGAGTGTATCATGTCACGGGGTTTGGATGCACCGGCAAGATTTGCGCCGATCCTCGAGGTGAGAATGGGCAAGGCACGGTACCGTAGAGGCTAGCAAAATATGAATAGGTGAGATTGCGTATGTCCATGGTTTCACATTAGTCATAAAGAACTCATATACTTATTGCAAAGTTTTATTAGTTTTATCACAAATCAAAGTACTACTCGCATACCCCGAGGGAGGAGGTTGGGAGGAGTTAACCATCGCGCGCCTCCGACCCAAAACAACACTAGGATTTTAACGAGGAATAGAAATGCTCACACATCCTCACCATGCCTTCTTAATTTTTAGACAAACAAGAAGTTAACACCTCTTAATACCGACACTTCTACGAATCAACAATGATGCACTCACACCCTTTCACATTACCACATCAATATCATTAACCCACAATTTCTCTTTAATGTGCTACATGAAGGTTTTGATTATCACTCCTTGAATACCTATTATTTTTGGACTAGTCTTATAACCCATGCAAATTACCGTCACTATTTATTAACTCTCAAACAAATATAAGTGAAGAACAAGAGTTTAATTCTTTATAAAAAAGACCTGGACATGCTCTAATAAATATAAGTGAAGCAAAAGAGCATTCTACAAATAACGATTTTCTATATGTAGAGAAACAGTCATCCAACTTCAAATGATATAAGTGAAGCACATGAAGCATTATATAAAGCCATACTCAAAAGATATTAGTGAAGTGCAAAGAGCATTCTATAAATAAACCATGGACTTTCCCATACCAGCATGGTGCATTGCTAAAAGGAAAATAAAAGGCACACGATGCTCCAAGAATGTACGCATATCATGTGAACAAAACAAAAACCGAAACATACCGATAGTTGTTGAAGAAGAAAGATGGGATGCCTTCCGGGGCATCCCCAAGCTTAGACGCTTGAGTCTCCTTGAATATTTACTTGGGGTTACTTGGGAATCCCCAAGCTTGAACTCTTGTCTCTCCTTATTCTTCTCATATTGATACCTCCTCGATCTTCGAACACTTCATCCACACAAAACTTGACATAACTTTCATTAAAAACGTTAGTACATAATAATCAAATCTCATCATGTCCTGCCATAACATTATTGCATAATTATAATATAACATTAACCACTGTATGCTATCACAATTATATGGCTCCCAAGTCATTGGGGCTCAACAAGAATTCAAACATAAGCACGCAAATCAACTATAACAACAATCTGTGAAAAAAAGGACATTCTGTAAAGATGCAGATGGAACGTATACTTATGTAACACAAAAAATTCTGAAAACTAAGGACATAATAAATAATTTGTACAAAAGTATTGTGTAAAAATTTCTGAATTTTTGCACGCTCCAGTAAAATATGAAAATTCAAACACTATAGCAAAAGTTTCTGTTTTCACACAGCACATACCAAACAAGCAATTCAAACATCCTAAAGGTAATTCTTGGCACATTATTTTTATAATAAAATGGATTTGTACAATGGGATAATTATTTTTGTTGAAAATTTGTTGTAATCAAGATCCACAAAGTTTCCATGGGCATGAACAAAAGTTCAAGGACGTCCCCCACTTCAACGATGCTCGTCTTTCTCACTTTCACTTTTCTTTTTGAAAAAGTTTTAAGTTCCCCACTTTATTTTTTTTGTTTTAAATTATTTTAAAAGCACACAACAGAAATAAATGACTCTTTAAAACTTCCGGGTTGTCTCTGTTGGCCCAGACCACGTCACCGAGTACTTTCCGGTGATAGGCAACGACCGACGACGAACGAAGCTCGCTGACGAACACAACGAAGTTCCTTTACGCCGAGATGCGCCGCACTGTAGAGCTAGCCTCCAGTATGTTGATCTCCAATCGATCCTTCCTGGCGTGTACTAGTACTGTACGTACTAGTACTTCTAGCCGGGACACAATACGAGCACGTACACAGACACTCGATCGATCTATGCTTTGATCGACTTGGCGCTAGCTACGTACGCGAACACTTGATAGATTTGGATAGCCACCAGGCTCGTGTCGAGCTTGTGTTTTTCTATTGATTCTCAACTCACGGTTCTGGTTTACAGGCCAGGTTACACACATATAAATAGGACAAGCTAGCAACTAAAGTCCTACTCGGACACCAGCTCTAGTCCTACTCGAATACGTGTACATCCATCAGCCGGACAAACTCATACATGGATTCCTACTCCTCCTTGCCACATGCACGTTTTGTGCACACCTCATGTTTAAGTCTAACAATCACCCCTCTAAACACGATGTGGTACTAAACACGACGTCGCCACCTCACAGTTCTGACGCAGATCTTTCTTCGCATCTTCGAAGACTTCTCTCGATCCAATGCTTTGGTCCGGATGTCCGCCAGCTGATCGTCGGTGCACCCGTAGTTGACCTTCATCTTACCTTCTTCTACGAAATCCTTTATGTAATGATACATTGTATCAATGTGCTTGCTCCTGTCACGTCGCGCTGGATTCTCGCGTAGAAAAACAATAGACTCACTGTCAACGTTGAGCTCCACTCGTTCCGGATCTCGATCCATGAGATCACCGTGTAGCCCTCCTAGCCACACATCTTGACACTCTGCTTCACTTGAAGTCAATGTCACCACTTTTTGTTTTCGTGATAGCCAGCTTACTACACTTCCACCAAGGAAATATGCCATGCCCAAAGTACTCTTACAGTCGTCAACAATTCCTTCCTTGTCACTACCACTATAGCCGAGTAGTTTCACCATCTCCTTCTTGCTCAGCTCAAGACGAGGTTCCATCAAAGCATTAATTGGATTGCAATCTTTCTTGCCACACCTTTCAAGTACCTTCCTTGTGTATGCCTCCTGGCATGGAGTGATCCTTTCCGGGTCTTGTCGTACCTCGGTCCCGAGGTAGTAACTCAATATCCCTATATCATCCATCTTGAAAAGGTCCTTCATTTGTAGCTTGAACTTTGCAATCACCTCTTCATCTGCTCTAGTTATCAATAGATTGCCGTCGTAGATGCCAACTAGTAGACGATCCCTTCCTTCACCTCTCTTGTACATTGCATGCTCCAGTGGGGCTTTCTCAAATTCAAGAGAAATCAAAGTTCGATCAAGTTTGATGTTCCACGCCCGAAGGTCATGCCGTCGCCCATACAAGACTTTGTGTAGCTTCAATACCTTGTGTTCTTCTCCCTCTTTGATGAAGTTCGGTGATTGATTCACATACACAACTCCTTCTATCTCACCGTTCAAAAACGTGGATTTTACATCCATGTGATGTATCTTCCATGATTCTTGAGCCGCAAGAGCGATGAGTAATCTCACCGATTCCATCCGTGCAACGGGAATGAACTCTTCTTCGAAGTCCACACCTTTCTATTGCATGTACTCTTTGGGTACTAGGCTTGCTTTGTGCATCACACAATTTCCTTCGGCATCTTGCTTGATCTTAAATTCCCACTTGAGATCCATGGCTTTTTCATTGTTGGGAAGATCCACAAGCTCCCATGCATTGTTGTCGTGGATCAACCCCAACTCTTCTTCTATAGCATGACGCCAACACTCCTTTGTATTCGCGTCCTCAAAATCCGCCTGTTCCTCGGCACTTGCTAGACACCGTCGTCTACTCCGCTTCACCTTTTCCGGGTCAATTGTCCGAAGAGACTTCTCCGGATGTATGTCGAACACTGGTTGTAGACATTCGGTTGTAGATAGACATGTCATTTCCTCCCATACTGTTGAAAGGGACGCAGATGCTGAAGAAGATTCCTCCTCTGCGTACGATTTTGTTGGTCCATCTCCAAGTGCAACGCCTATTGCTGCACCTACAAGTGCACCACGTGTGGCTCCTCCTGTGCTCACAAGACAAGCACGTGGAGATGAACCTCCAGCTCCAACATGAGCTGGGCTGCTGCTGCCTACGAGCATCCCTGAGTTGGCTTCAACTGGCTTGCTGCTAATGCTCTTCGGCCAGCCTCCTTCCCAGTTTGGGTTGTGCGTATGTGCGCTACCAAGTGTAATCCTTTCAACGTGGCTCACTGCGAGACCGAGCGCTCCTGTTTCTAGGACGACTCGGATACTTTCTGACGTGGATGTGATAGCCGCAACACCCTCGCCTTGGTAATCTTTGCACGCACATGCACCCGCTCTAGCACCAGCATACTGTGATTCGTAAACTTCAGGCGCCACGTACTCCATTTTATTTTTGCCAGCCAAAGTGATAGCTGTGTCCTTAGCATCGACACAAATTTCATAATTACGTCTCGCGTCAGTAGCTTCGACACGAGTTTTGGAATCACCCCTCATGTCTGTAACAAGGCCGCTTCTCCATGGCCGAGCGCACACGATGAGTGCTTCCTTCGCTCCAGCAAAGATAGCACTTACGCCTGTAGCATTGATGTAAGGTTCGGAATCACCCCTCGCATCCGTAGCATCGACACGAGTTTCTGAACCATGATCTTGAGAGCAAACTTTTCCTTCATGGAGTGCGGCAATTTCTTTAGCCGACACTTGAAGAACTGGATCCTCCTCGTCCACGAGTTCACACATCAACATCATGTCACCTTCATCTCCTTGCTGGGCCATGAGCACCTTCTCCTTCGAGGGATTCTTGCACTCTGATTTGAAGTGCCCCATGATGCCACAATTGTGACACTTGATCTTGCGCTTGTCGAACTTCTTCTTCTTCTTCGGAGCACCATCGATGGCGTTCTTCTGACTTTGTTCGTTTGGCACATGATCTTGGCGAGTGTTGCTGCTTGAGCCCTCGCCTCCTCTCCTTGAGTCCAGCGCCTGCCATTGAGCCCGCGTGAGCATGACAAGCTCATCGTTCCTCCCGTCCCCGAGACTGTACCGCATACGCTCGTCGTGAGCTTTGTAGCGTCCGACGGGATCATCAATGGAGAGGGTCGCGAGATCGACGCACTGCTCGATCGACGTGATAATTTGCAGGTACCGGGGAGGAGCCGCGCGCAAGAACCGACGGACAACCGAGGCCTCCGTAAGGTTTTCTCCAAGTGTGCGGATCCGATTGACGAGAGTAGCTACCCGTGAAGCGAACGCGTCCACGGACTCATTGTCGCCCATGACCAAAGTCTCATAGTTCCTTAAGAGAGTTTGGAGATTGGCTTGCTTGACATGGGTGTGTCCCTAGAACATGAGCTCCAAGGTATCCCATGCCTCTTTTGCCGTTTCTTTGGCGATCAGGTGTTGAAGGACATCCATCAGCATCACCGAATAAATCGTCGATGCCGCCTGTCGATTCTTCCTGTGCTCGGCTCCCTCCTTCTTGAAAGCGTCGCCTCCTGGATCGACTGCATCCCACAACTCGTTGGCGCGGAGACCACACTCCATCAGGGCATTCCAGACCCCGAAGTTCTCGCGATCAAATCGTGGGTACGATGAACTCGCCGGGGCAGCAAATACTTTAGCCGCACCGGAGTACGCCGCCAACTGCTTGTTCTCCTCGTCGCCCGACATGATCTTCCGTTACTAGAAGATCAACCTTGCTCCAGATACCAATTGTTGGCCCAGACCACGTCACTGAGTACTTTCCGGCGACAGGCGACGACCGACGACAAATGACAATGACGAACGAAGCTCGCTGACGAACACGACGAAGTTCCTTTACGTCGAGATGCGCCGCACTGTAGAGCTAGCCTCCAGTATGTTGATCTCCAATCGATCCTTCCTGACGTGTATTAGTACTGTACGTACTAGTACTTCTAGCCGGGACACAATACGAGCACGTACACAGACACTCGATCGATCTATGCTTTGATCGACTTGGCGCTAGCTATGTACGCGAACACTTGATCGATTTGGATAGCCACCAGGCTCGTGTCAAGCCTGTGTTTTTCTATTGATTCTCAACTCACGGTTTTGATTTACAGGCCAGGTTACACACATATAAATAGGACAAGCTAGCAACGAAAGTCCTACTCGGACACCAGCTCTAGTCCTACTCGAATACGTGTACATCCATCAGCCAGACAAACTCATACATGGATTCCTACTCCTCCTTGCCACATGCACGTTCCGTGCACACCTCGTGTTTAAGTCTAACAGTCTCCCTGGCAACGCTTTCTTTAAAGCCATTAAGCTAGGCATATAGTGCACAAGTAATTGATCCACCCGGATCCCAAGGTATATCAAAGCCAATTTTAATTAACAATGATTTGTAATTTAGTAGTGAGCACAAAGTGATATATATCATGTGATAACGAAGTATAACTCTCTTCCTATGCATTGGCATGTCATAAAAGAACAATTCATTCACACAAAGTAAATGCCAATACATAGCATAAGTAGTTTCTTGCAATTTTATCGTATTGGAAATATAGAGAGGTGAAGATTTGGTTCCTCTCTCATAATAATTGTAAGTAGGAGAAGCAATCACATGCATATTATATTTATCAAAATCATCATGTCTGATGGTAAGACGCAACCCATCAATATAATCCTTAATAAGTGCAAACTTCTCCGATACAGTGTAGTTGGGAGAATTCAAAAAGATAATAGGACTATCGTGTGTGGGTGTCCTAGCAACAATTTCATGCTTAACATAAGGAACTATAGCAAGTTCATCTCCATAAGCATAATTCATATTGGCATCATGGCCACAAGCATAGCAAGCATCAAGTTCATCAAAAAGGGATATTTCAAATGAATCCAAGGGAGCATAGCAATTATCATAGCATTCATCCTTCGGTATGCACGAAGGGAAATTAAACAATGTATGAGTTGAAGAGTTACACTCATTAGAAGGTGGGCACGTCTGATCAATCCGCTCTT
This sequence comes from Elymus sibiricus, assembly GCA_039707655.1. Taxonomy (NCBI): domain Eukaryota; kingdom Viridiplantae; phylum Streptophyta; class Magnoliopsida; order Poales; family Poaceae; genus Elymus; species Elymus sibiricus. Next base: position 401,701,654 of record CM077667.1, read on the forward strand.
CCTCCTTTTGTTCTTCGCTCTCCTCCTCATCTTTTTCATCAATTGAGCTCACAGTTTCAACAATTTCTTCTTCCATAGATTCCTACAAAATATTAGTCTCTTCCAAGGCAGCGGTCATTCTTTCAATAATTTTTTTAACATAAGCATTAGAAGCATAGTTTTCATAGCAATATTTAAGTACGGCAAAATTTTCAGATTTGTAAAGAGTAGCATCACACTTTTCAATCAAAGAAGCAATTTCATATGCACCCTTAAAAGCAACAAATTCTTCAATTTGTTCAACATCATAATAACAATAGGCCTCCTTAGCATAAGAAGATAGTATTTCGTTATCATTAAACACACATTGGTAGGGAAGGTCGTTTTCAGTGCCTTCAGAACAACAAGTGAAATCATATATTTCGCATAAATTTGAAGTCTAGCAACGTAAAGTATTAATTTGATGCCACAAGAGTTTCCCTTTTTGAGATATGCGATGTCGCACATAATAAGCATGCTCATTTAAAGATTTTCCCTCAACTAAGCTAGTTGGGTTTTCAACACGAGCACAGAGGGATCGAAGATGATCCAAGTGATATTCTTCGGTAGTACGGAACACTAGTGGTTCCTCAACTTTTGGAGCGGCAAGTACATCTATTTTTTTGGTATTTTGCGTTTCCTACCCATATCTAAAGATACAAAACAACTTATAACAGAAAAAAATACTTAGTGATAAATCAAACAAGCACACACGAGAATATCAACCGCTACGCTATTGCTCCCTGGCAACGGCGCCAGAAAAAGGTCTTGATAACCCACAAGTGTAGGGGGTCGTTTGTAGCCTTTTTTGATAAGTAAGAGTGTCTAACCCAATGAGGAGCTAAAGGTAGAATTAATATTCTCTCAAGTTCTATCGACCACCGATACAACTCTACGCACGCTAACGCTTACTTTACCTACAACAAGTATGAAACTACTTTGCGGGAATAAAGCTAGAAGTACTTAGTAGGTGTAAAGATAGTTTTCCAAGGTAATAAAGGACAAGTAAATAAAAGTTAGGGGCTGTTTAGATAAATATTAATTTAGTTAGTTGTTTAGTAGAAAGCTTTTTGTAGCACAAGAGAAAGATTTGTCCCTAGGCAATCGATAACTAGACCGGTATCATTGTTGCAATTTTATATGAGGGAGAGGCATACGCTAACATATTTTCCGTACTTGGATCATATGCACTTATGATTGGCCACCTTGTACGTACCGAGAATGGGTGTAGCCCACCCCATCTAAAGTAGCCTGAAATTCGTTCCTCTACAATCCAGAGCAGTCCGAACATGTACCGCGATCTGGACGGACAAAGAATGTCGTACACTTGAGTGACCCCCTTTTCTGTGACCACCACCAAATTCAAAAGAAGAGGTGAGATCACCCTGAAAAAAATCCTTTGTAGCTCTTAAAATATGGGCCAACCTCTCCATTAATATTGATACTCACTGCACCTCCTGCTACCACTTGTTTAATCCAACCTCTCCACTTCTCACTAAAGAAAACCCTTTTTAAGAAAAACCTCTTGTAGAAAATCCCAATTCACCCTGTCATATGCTTTTTCAAAGTCTAGCTTTAGTATGACCCCCTCTTGTTTAGTCCTCCTAATCTCATGAAACACCTCATGGATAGTGACCACCCCATCTAAAATATTTCCGTTTTTCATAAATGCCGTCTGACTCTTACTCACCACCTTATCTGCAACTATCTCAAGCCTATTTGTCAGTACTTTAGTCACAATTTTATAACAAACATAATATAAACATATTGGCCGATATTGCTTGATAGTTGCAGCATCTTTCGTTTTAGGAATCAGAGTAACCACCCCATAATTAAGTCTTCTAAGTTGCAACTCCTCAGCATGCGGGCTATCAAGCATTCTTTTGACCATCTCTTTAACCATCTCCCAAAAATGTTTCTAAAAGATTACTGGTAAGCCATCTGGGCCAGGAGCTGTATTGGTTTTCATCTCTTTAACTACTAACTCTATTTCCTCCATAGTGAAAGGCTTAGTCAACTCTTCATTGTCTAGTTCTGATAGCATGTGCTCTGTTGACCAAGGGGCTTCCACGAAGAGATATGTCCCCCCTGTCCTCTGAACCAAATAGTCTCTTATAGTAACTAGAAATGTGTTCTTGCAACTCTTTCTCATCTTGTATAGCATTTCCTTCATGTTCCAAAGAAGCAATATTACATTTTATGTGTCTTCCATTGGCAGCACTATGGAAGAATGAAGTATTTGCATCTCCCTCAAGTAACCACTGACAAACTGACTGACAATGTGGACTGCATGAGCAATGTCAGGCCGGGTCACAGTGAGGTACACAAGGCTGCCTACAAGATGACGATAGCGAGTGGTATCCCTCAAGAGGAGTACCATCACTAGGGCGCAATTGGAGATGGAGCTCCATGGGTGTAGTGGCAGTGTGTGTATCAGTAAGACCTGAGCGTGAGATCAAATCCTGAGTATAGCGATGCTGAGAGAGATAGTAACCATCATTAGTTTGATCAACCTCAATTCCCATAAAATAACTGAGAGAAATCAATCTGACATCTTGAATTGCTCACTCAACTTTTTCTTAACAAAAGCAATGTACTTCTGATCATCTCCAGTGATCAACATATCATCAACATAGAGAAGAAGCAAGGTACGACCGCGGTCAGATGTATGAGTGAAAAGTGCAGGGTCATGCTCACTAGAAGAGAAACCAGCAGCTTGAACCACAGAGCTGAACCGCTCAAACCAAGCACGAGGTGGTTGCTTTTTTTTCCCATAGAGGGCCTTTCGAAGGCGACAAACATGACCATCAGGGACTTCAATACCCAGAGGTGGCTGCATATAGAAAAAACTCATGTAGATCACCATGAAGGAAAGCATTTTTGACATCCATTTGAGAGATTTGCCAAGATCGAGCTGCAGCCACAACAATCAGAGTACGAACAGAAATTGAAACAACGCAACCGTACTATCTATTTACGATAATTTGATTGCTGACAACACGACAACATCACGCTTCGCTTTCTTATTCTTATTTATATAACTGTCACTTTACCGGGCCGGAAAAGTGACACCGTCACGTCTCAGGGTCGTATGCCTGGAACAAGAAGGGTCGTCGTACAATTTCGGCGATTACAAAAAAGAAGGAGGCGAGCTCCCTATCCCTCTTTGTCTTTCCACTTCCCTCGTTCAGGAACAAACACTTCGCCAAATTCTTTTGAGTCCCGGCCAGGTTTTTCCCCACTAACCAATTACGTTACGACCACTGAACAAACTTGGTTGACGAACATGGTTTATGCGCCGCTAATCTAGCGGCTTGTCGAGCATTTGACAAACTCACACCATCCATTTCAAATGGGATTTGTCCCGTGGACACACGAGCAATCCAACCCGTCGGATTTCCTTTTCCTCTTCCCATTCGAACTTCTGCGGGTTTCCCCGTAATAGGAAGATCTGCGAGAACTATTACCCATATCTTACAATTTCTTCGGAATTGTCCGCTCATAGCACGATGGAATTGTCCGATTGTAGCCCGACGCGCTGCTTCAATGGCTCGATATGAAAGACGACCAGCTCTACAACTTTTGGTGCCATATCTTCCAAAACCAAGTTGTGTACCATCCGGTTCGCGACCCCTACTACATCTGCATTTAAAATATTTACTATATTTCGTACGTTTCGGATATAGCACGTCCCTTCTTATTTTGACTATATGAGATCCGCACTTTGACACCTGAAATTCCGTTACGAGTAGATACTTCCGCAGGAGCATAATCGATTTTCTGGTTAAATACATTACAAGATGTTTTTCCATACTTTCCGCATTCAGTTCTAGCTATTTCCGCACCCCCTAATCGACCAGAACAACAAATACGTATCCCCTCCACCCCTTTTGGCATTATTAATGGAATATTCTTCACTATTTGACTAAAAATGGAACGAAATGAGATTGGATTGTTCCTCAGTTGAAAAGAGATGTCTTGAGCAATCAGAGAAGCACTTTGATAAACAGATTTGATCTTTACCGACTTAATTAAGGTATTAGTGTTTGTTCTATTAGACAAAAAAGATCGCATTTTTTGCACTTCGTTCAAATAAGAGTTGTACCCGTACGGAATTATCCTCTTTCTCAGTATGATCTCTATCATCATCTCTATTCCCTTTATCAATTTGCCTATCCTACCTAGGTCTATGAATTTCTCTATCAATTCCATTACCTTATCCTTACCCATGAGGTTCCTACATTTGATCCTAAATTGAGCTAGGAGTTGTTCCCGGGCATACTCAAAAAAAGGGTTATTATACACCCCAACCCCATCCCTTGGAAAAAAGAAGGTAGCACCGAAGAAAGGAAAGAGCGATATGGTGGTTTTTGTTGTTCCCGCGAAGCGAAGATCATTCGCTTGGCGAATGAAGTGGATCAACCTCTTTTTGGCTCGGGCCAAACACTTTTTCTCGCTGGTAGAGCTTTCTAAAAAAAAGCGATGCGAGAGCGTATTCTCTTATCTAAGCTTCCTCCCTTCGCTCCCCCCATCATAGATGGTTCAGTCACACCTGGTGCCACGAAATGATTGAGAACTAGGACGGGGTCGAAATGCATTTTATTCTTAGTATTAAAAAAGTATTGCATGACCGAATAATTCAAGGAGGGGCGCACAGCGGGGAGGGTCCTTTTTTGTAGATGACTCGTCGGGCCGTCGGAGCGGGACTTCTTTGGTAAAAATAACTTGATTCTATTCCTTTTTAGTAAGGAGGCGGCATTTCCCATAAGGAAAGGTATGTCATTTACAACCCCGGCGTATTGAGGCCGCTTGAAGGCCCCGCTCACCCGAAGTGATTTATCAAAATTCTTCTTTCTCGATGGTGATCGGTCATGGTATCCATAATGTTGCATCTTTTTCGGCCAAATCCAGATTTCGTTTTGCTTCTCCCGGTCGATCGACTCGACTCTTTTCCCTGCCACCCGGCCTCTCACTTCGTTTCGTTCTTCCTCTGTACCCTCGCTTGAATGAAGACACCCGATCGGCCCGACTTTCCCAAATGTCGGCCACCAGCCCTTTTCCTGTAGTACGGGTCTTGATTTCTTGTCTTGTTTTCGTTTTAGTCGTGGTGATCACCCGGGAAGAAAGAAATGAATGAATGTCCTTTTGGGAAAATGTAGAATAATACACCTACCGAGACGAAAGCCAAAGGCGAGTTTCGTAGGTGGACGTATCGAACTAAAATAAGATCTAAGATTGACATCTTGATACAATGATTTACCATAATAATAAATAGAATCAATGGTGACAGAGCCGTGGGAAGAGCCGCTTCTTTTTTGCGGCGGGGGCTTCCATTCACCAGCGCAGACTACATACACGTGCTCTCTGAACCGTGCTAGATAGTCACCCATCACACGGCTCTCAAACCCAACCTGTGGTGGATCCCGGGGGACAAAGCAAAGTCAAAGCGCTTGATCCTTTGCCCCATACTTTGAGATCTTCCTCCCCGCCGATCAAGCAACAACGCAGCTCGTGATAGGCTTAGCTTAAGCCGCTAACGTTCGGTTCGGATAAGTAAAGTCCCTTCGGTCGGTTCGCTCAGGTGGTCTTCCCTTATTTTCCCTAACGTTCAGAGTTGTTCTGGTTTGAGAAAGTAGCACCGCCAAGTCCACTAGGGGCGCCCTGAATGAATAAGAAATGGACAGCTGAGGTCAGGCTTGCATGAAAAAAGAAGATAATAAGTTAGATGTACACACCTGAGGTTGGTAAGAACTGAGGGACAATGCCCCCCTCACTGGGCCCATCAGCGAAAGCAACTACTACTTAATCGTAGGTTTGCTTTCGTGCAAGGCCCCCGCTGCTGGAACAGGCGGTTGTCATTTTCAAGTAAACGCCCCGCCCCCTTTCTTTGCCCGCCGGCCGCCTAGCTCGTTATTCTTTGAGATCTGGATAGAGTCTCGCTTCGGGGCGGGGGAAGCATGGATTCGATAGATCTATCGAATCCATGCTGCAAGCAGCAAGCGTAGGCTAAAAAGGCAATAGTCTAACGTTGGGGTAGGGCGCGCCAAAACAACCGGGGCCCCGGAGGGGTCAGTACAAAAGTACTATATTCTTTCCACTTACTTTCATTGGCTAGCTGCCTTTTGTAGCGCGCATACTTTGATCCTCTTCTACGAATCTACAACTCTCTTTACTGAGCGAGACTTCAACTATATCCCTAAAAGTGGATTTGGATTCCCATTTATTCTTTGAATGACAGCTTCAACTAGGCTCCACCTTAGAGAGGGTTTTCGGTTTGAATCAAGATAGGGCCAGGGGCGCGTCGGAACGGTAGCTGCTTAGTCTCATCCGAGAGTCCAATCTCTTTGTACTGTGCTTGCTTTTGTGTCTTTGAATAAAAAAGAAAGAAGGGGGTCGATTTAGGCTCCTTCCCTTCCACTGCATAGCTGTGCTATCAGGTACTACGAGCCCTCTGCCCCACGCATCTAACCAGCTCGCGTGGTTCACCGGTTCCACCGAAAACTCTCATTTGTTGAAGCGGAGCATAGTGTGGCGTCGAGCGAGAAAGGTCTCTTTTTTGGTTTATTCACTGATCTGAAATGAAACTTAGCACTTGTTTTTTTATTGATTCCTGGGGCTAGGCATTCGCAGAATCAGTCTATCCGAACCGCAGACGCACTTTTCAGATCAGTGACGGCCTCTCCAGTAGAGCTGGGCGCCGGGGCCCTGGATGCGCTAGCGATTGGCACATTAGGGGATTACTTGCCCGGGTTTCTCGGCCTGGTATCCTTATCCTCGCGTTCATGATATCTACATTCAACTGTGCCCCGGAGACACGGTCGAAGCACGCCCGCCCCGTGTGCGTCTTTCACGACATGCTCTGGTCCCGGGTTTCTTCCTGTGGTCTTCTAGCGTTAGAAGAAGTCGTGTCCGTCCCGGACATCTGCAACGTCCTCTCACGCCTTTTTTGGGGGGACAAACAAAGATCAGGAAAAGACGGACCGAACCCATTCGGTGACTTTCGCGGTCGCCCTCACTGAACCGACTTGGATCTGAACTACGATTCAGATCAAGTCTTACCGAAATTGGATTTCCTTTTCATGCCATATGTCGCTTAGACTTTACTTTTTCCCCTTTCCGCCCTTTCCTCTATTTGTTCGATAGGGTCTTCGTTTTATTCTAATTCTAAACCCATTGTCGTCCACAGTTTCCTTGTCGACGCGAAGGGGCCAGCAGCCCCCAAACCAAAGTCTGAGATCAGAACTCATACCGCGGTTGTGGCTTGAAGGCCGCATGCAAGTTCTTCAATATTTAGAGAGTATGTGTTAGTACGAGATCGCGCTATCAACTTATTTAATCTTTCTCGATGATTAGGACAAAATTGTATCCCTTAGGAACCGTACATGCACCTTTGTTTGGATGCCGATCTAATATTGTTACAATACGAAATACTTGAAGGCCACACGCAATTGACTCACCTACATTTTATGCTCCCACCCTTTTGTAGAAAAAGCCTCTGCCTCTGGGGAAGTGCTCACATCAACTCCAATTTGGATGGAGCTTCTCGATGGGTTAGAGCGTTTGCGAACCAAAAAGGGGAAAAACCCATCCTCCAAAGTAGTGAAGTGAGCCAGTACAATAAGACAATAGGTCTCATGGGCCAAGCCTGCTATCAGGCAGTGAGTGGGAATCAATCCTGAAAGAGAGAAGGTCTAGTGCTCTCAGAAAATATTTGATTCGCCGAAAAATTGGCTTTATCAGACCAATCCATGTTCAGAAGCCTTCCATCAAAAGTCAGTGGTCTAGGCCGCTTTCCTTGACTTTGAGTTGGATCTCATTCTTCTTCCCGGCACAAAAAGAGGGTAGACTTCATCCGAGACACATGGGTTCTTTTGCTTCCTTCAAAGAACTCGTCTTTGAGCCTCTAAAAAGAAGGGCATAGTATCCCAGCCACCTAGACCACCTAAAAGGAAGGAATTGGTCTTTAGCTTTGAGTGATCCAATCATTGGTGAATGGGTTCAGTAAGGTAGAAGGAAAGGGCCCCTCCCGACCTGGGAAATTCACAGCAGGAAAGACTGGCGCCGATCAGCGAAAGCGAACCCTTCAGTACATCGCATTCAGCCCTCCCTCAAAATCCCATTTGTTTTATTGAGGAATCACTCTTGATCCTCTAAAGGCTCTTCTCCGTCTATAACTCAAAGTCCATCTGTCTCTCGTGGAAGCGCTTTAGAGTGCCTAGAAGATCCAGCAAACGGGGGTGCCAATGCTGTCCCAAGACCAGATCACGGTAGGTAGCTGCTTTAAAGAGGTTGGGAGACGGACTGGTGAACAATCTTCTTCTTGTTTTCTCCGACCTAGAGCACTCTTTTTTTAATCGTACGAAGAAACTCCGTGAAAAACCCAGCTATCACTCCCATGAGACGGCTAACTCCCAACTCCCGATACATTCTTTAGAGTCGACCAAAGGACTCGTTGGTTTGGACATAGTTTCTTTGTTCCTGTGTTTCTGTTTTGCTCTCCCCCTTTTTTCACTTAGTTTAGTTGGAATGGAAAGAGAACTTCCTTCAGTTTTTCTTTCTTTTTGTTGCCTGGTTCGGTCTCTCCGAGTGGAATAAGTGGGTCCTTCTTCTTTTTCCTGACTGATGAAGGTCGAAACTGAAGATCGAATCAAGCGGAGTCTGGATTCCTATGTTCGTACCAACTCAAATGATTGATGAATTGGATCTTGAGTATGCTCACTTCGCTACTCAGCAAGGGTGAAAGAATGACAAAGAGACTGACATCACAGAGGATGGGAAGGACCCAATCGCCTGCCTCTTTCTTGGTCCACCCCCCCCCCCTGGTGGGTACTTTATAGCTCACAACACGAGATAGGCAGATATGTGACATAGAAAAATTGCTTTCGTTGACAACAAGACTCTCTTCCTGATTGGGATTGGTCTGTGCAGGATCTCCTTCCCTATGAGACTCTTGCTTCCCTTTGAAAGAGACAGACCCCTACTTCAATTGTCATCTGACGACTCTTCCCCAGCTGTGGACTCAGACCTCTCACAACCAAAAAAAAGAAAATCAAAATCAAACGAATCCGAATATAACCAATCTATCGCCTTTGATGACTCGTTGACAGCCTCCTCAACCCAAGCTTCCATCTCCTGCTCCAGACATCGGCGCTTGCCCGCGCCAGTCCATGAAAGGTGGATGAAGGTGAGTTTGACTATGAACTCGAGGATGCTGGGAACGATCTCTTTTCGGGGAATCACTCCCGTCGAGAGGCCCTCTTCCTCCCTTTTTCTGAATCTGGGAGAGAGGCAAAAGAGAAGTCCAGAGAGACCTCGACTCTTTCAGGGAAAGGAGGGAGATCGAATGCAAGATGGAGTCCCTGCCAAATGGAATGGACATCCTTGGGGACAGCTGTGTAAGACTTAATTTACCATAAAATTGGACGGAAAAACTACTACAAAGATCACAAGAAACCCAGCTCAAAGTGAATGGAGAGAGAACCCCTCCGCCTTGGAAGGATCTGAAGCTGTTCGGACACTCATAGACAAGTGAACTCCAATCCAGGATCCCTCGAAAAGTGAAGTGAACTAGCCAGGTAGAACAGTCAGGTTAGGAAAAGAGTCTTTCATGTCAAGGTGAACATAGACAGACAAGGTTAGTTTGTTTTCCTTAATTCTCAGAGAAAAGACTCGTTGCTGGAACTGAGAGCACTGGTGATTGCTTTCTTTCTGACCTTCAGCCGAGAAATTCCATACCTTCCACCGACTTCTTTTGTGTGTGGCCAGAACGTGATGCTTTCCAATGCCGAGTACTTTTCTTAACAATGTATGAAGCCCGTAAAACCGAAATCGATCCAAATCCACGACCTTGACGATCGAGGAAAAAGGGTATGTATTATTATGGTGTGAGCCTTCTTTCTTTTTGGCCTTAGATTATCATAAGCGAGGAATGGTGCGTGCTAGCCTTCAGACTATACTTTATTGTAGGGAAAGGGAAAAAATGGAGAATATCTTTAAGAACCCTAGAAAGAATTTCACTTGGAGCAACAGGGGTCAGGTCACACTATATCAATATCATAATTCTCTTTTTTTTAATTGATACTGATTAGCCGTAAATCAATTTGATTTTGTTATGCCATTAAGGAAACACTATTTGGGATACAATACCCATTTTAGAACCGTTCACTACTAACAAATAGAAAATATCAAAATAACAAATAACAACAAATAATATAGTTAATGGTTCCAATTTTTCCTAAATTTGGCAGTCTGTGACTGGAAATCCTTTCTCTTTTCAATAGAAAGAGAAGGTATTTAAGCAATGTGTGTTTTGAGATACAATCAATCGAAGAGAATAAAACTGGGTCCAATAAAAAACAGGAATGAATTTATTAAAAGGGATTGGAAAGGGATAAGTACAAAGGGATTCAACGATCTAAAAAAATCAAAAAGGGTTTAATAATCCCCTCCTACGAATACTAATTAGTAAAATAATGTGGATGAATAAGATTTTGCTCGATTTTGGATCGGATTTGGCGACATGGCCAAGCGGTAAGGCAGGGGACTGCAAATCCTTTATCCCCAGTTCAAATCTGGGTGTCGCCTGACCAAAAAAATACTTAGGATTTCTTATTGTACTGATTGAACTCGACAAATTCTTGCCCTGCATAAGCAAAGGAAAAGAACTAGGCCTGTCGATACTGGATTTTACCATAGTTCTAGTTCTAAAAAAGACTGTCAATTTCTTCTTAAAAATAGGGCTCTGGCAGGGTTCTGGGTAGTGGCCCAAACCGATACCAATAGGGATGAGGGATATATACTTATTAATTTCATAATTGATTCTATTCCGCATATCATAACTACGAAAGTAAGAGGTCAGAAATCTTGGTATCCAAAGGTCCCTAAAGGACATTCCTTTTTTGCTCCTAGGATTGAAGAAGAGATTATACGAAAGACTATCAAGACTTCCTAATTATCTGACACTACCTACACTAAAGTAAGGTCTACTGACTCTGTCTGGAATTAGATTGGATAGGCTGATGGGAAATTTAGGAGTTGTGGAAAGAAGAGACTTTCTTTCCATACTTACGAGAGACTCCGAGTACTCAAACATTCAATCAGGATGGTCGGTTAGCTCTTATCTTTTAGAATAACTTAGTAAAAAAAAAGTCAAAGTAATAAATAAAATGAATCTCCTAACTCGGTAGCCCATGAGGTTCCAATGGTTAGTTTTGGATTTTTTCAGGCAAGAAAGCAAAGAAGAAGGGAGGATTCTCTATTACCAACTTCCCCCATTGTCCTGTCCTCATTGGTCATTCATCTTTCCCGATCTAGTGCCATCGTTCTTCAAGGTGCCGGAGGGTTTGAAGCATACCTACTACCCCTCCCCTGAGCTTAGTTCAGAGTTGCCTCAGCGCGCTTGAGTAATAACTGGGAAAATCAAGGCTGGACAGGTCTTCGAGCCAACTTCAGGAAGAAATGCAAGTGAAAGAGAATGCTCTCGAGGGCGCAGGAGTCTTTTTCTATCTTGATTATTTGAAGTCCAAATCGAAATGCCTCAACTTGATAAATTGACTTATTTCTCACAATTCTTCTGGTTATGTCTTCTCCTCTTTGTTGGAAGATGAGTACACATCGGGTAATCCGCCCACGAGAGCCCAATCACAAGAGGCTCATACAGAAAGCAATCAGCCCATAGCCCAATATCGAGACCACAGCCTATTATTCAAACCACAAAGGATCCGTCTTTCATCGTCCAATCTTCTCGATCGAACATATTGACATCAATACTCCTTTCCATGGCCATTCACGGCCCGCGAAGATCAACCACTCGTGCCCGACATCACTATCCAATCAAAAACCAGACTTCCAAGATCCATCTCACTCAGACCCTTTTGAATGTAGCGGATAACAACGGAGTGGGGCTATCGAATTGATATGTATTCGAATCTTAGGAGCTGGTAATCACTGATATGCTCATATTGGTGACGTTATTGTTGCTGTAATCAAAGAAGCAGTGCCCAAAATGCCTCTAGAAAGATCAGACAGAAGTAAGACGAGCTGTAATTGTACGTACATGTAAAGAACTCAAACGTGACAACGGTATGATAATACGATATGATGACGGTTGTCATTGATCAAGAAGGAAATCCAAAAGGAACTCGAGTTTTTGGTGCGATCGCTCGGGAATTGAGACTTATGAATTTCACTAAAAGAGTCTCATGAGCTCCTGAGGTATTAAAAATACTAGTAGTAGAGACTATGATATAGTAGGGTATCCGAATATAGATCAATTAGTAGATTGTGTCTGACGCATATACATGAAAAAAAAGAATAATTAGATAATAATAAGAATAAGAATTCTAATCTTAATAAAAGGAAGGGTTCGAATAGCATCTACTAATATTACCGAAAACTTTGTGAAAATACTTCTACGAGAAGGTTTTATTGAAAACGTTCGAACACCATAGGGAAAGTAACAAATCTTTCTTGGCACGTGCCCTTGCTCCTGGTCTTCGAACTAGTCATTAATGGTCGGCAACATAGGTACCCTTTTTCGGTATGCGTTGCGAACACTTTCATTTTTAGCGTCTCATCTTCTCTGGAGAAGCTCAAATCGAACGGATAGAGCAAATGGTCCAACTACAGAACTTCTTCTTTTTCATTACTTCCATGGTCGTGCCCCGTGGCACGGCAGCACCCGTACTATTGAAATGGTTCGTTAGTAGAGATGTTCCCACTGGTGCCTCTTCTTCCAATGGTACTATAATTCCTATTCCTATCCCTTTATTCCCTTTTTTCGTCTATCTACATTTAAGGAAATTCATACGCTCCATGGACAGAGCAAAAAGTGGAGTGTTGGTCAAAGCAAGCCGCCCTATTCTATTACCAGACAAAATGGAGAGAAGCTCATCCGCTAGAAATGCTTTATTTCGTTTCGTTCCCGTTCTTCATTTCCTTATTATCGAATCCATGGGGGACTTGTCATATTTAGAATCTTTCTGCGGTCTGCTCTGTTTACAATTCTTTCGTACTCTCTTCTCTTTACCACGCGATAGGTCAGCGAAGCGTGAGCGGGCGCTCCGAAGTAAAGGCCAAACACTTCGGCCTAAGGGGAATGAGCAACAAAATGACAAGATGAGGTGCCCCGGGCACCCCCATATAGAAAGAAGGGTCGAAGGTTTTGGGCCTGTAGCTTTCCCCGTCCCCCCCCCCTCGTCGAGTGGTGCTTGTTTGGGGGGTGTGCCACCAGAAAGCGGGCTTGAAGCTCTCGCCTTACCAACGAGCCGACTGCTGATGGCTGTTGGTCACGACTACTACAAAAAAGTGAAGATGCATCTTTCTATTTCACATGGAGGAGTGTGCATCTTTATGTTGGGTGTTCTTCTGTCGTGCGACCCGATGGCTTATGTGCGACCTGTGGCCCATGCCTCCTATTCTATTTGTTCAGGGCGGGCGGCGTGAACTCTGATTCGATCCGGGTATTCAATCCCGCCGCTGAGATGCTCAGTTGACTCCTTAACCTTGATAGGAAGATGGCTTATTCCAAAATTCGTGCATAAGGGTAAGGAACTTTGGATGAATTAATGCGAATGGGTGTAAGCCTCGCTGCTCGGAAACACCCAGTGCTGACCACACTGAGAGACACGAAAGCGCAGGTAATGCCAGTTGGCGAAGTGGCGTTAAGCATCCCTAGCGGTACGCAAAGAGAGGTCGTGATGATATCATCTACGTCCGTACCGCTCCTCGTGGAGTAGATCCCGCATCCAACCAACCCTTTTTTGACCAGGGAACGGGAGAATTCCCACTACCACTGGCAGGCCAGCCGGGCCGTGAGCACGGTGGGAACGGGCTTCCCAAAAAGCGAGCCCCGGCCCGGGTCAGCATAGAATGGGGGGGACGGCCCTAATGTTGTGTTGGCCGGGTTGCGGGCGGATAAAAGCGGACGTGGGGACTCGGGTCGGGGCACAGCGTAACTAAGAGAGCCATTCCATTTAGGGCGAGACAGAATGGACGGGCACAAGCGGTCTGGTGTCCGAGCCGATTGGTCAGACGACGACTACTGCACATATTATATTAGCCGCCTATCTCGGAATGGACTGGGATGGAATAGAAAGAACGCGAAGCAGCAAGCAAGGGATGAGCGCTTTGTTGCGCCTGCGCATACGTTTTCTTGCTGGGTCGGTTTGTTTTTGGGGGGTGGGGCAATAAGCTTGCTTCTTCACAAGCTTATCCCCGCCCCCTTTCCTGTCCGTCCCGACCGGCAGCAGTTGGGTCTCCCCATCTCTCCTCAACTTCCCCGGTCTTCGGCTCGAGCTGTATGAGGCAGAAACTCGTCCCACGTACGGTTCGGAGGCCGAGCCCCACCCCTGCAATAATGGTGCGGCTTAGGTCAACTAATACGAATAAGATACAGTTCACTCAACGATTGCCCTTGGGTTCCGAACTCCATATGGGGAAGGAACGTTGTTGTTTGCGAGGTCTCGATCATTTACATGGACCCACTTCTCATTCTATTTGTGGGAATTTGATGATTTATAAACCATCCCCAACGAGCGAAAGGTTCATGTTTGAACATGATGAATCACTTCGTGCCGACCTATTGCCCATAAACTTTCCTGCCTCATATGAGAATGGAAAACTGGAAGATTTTCTGCATCGGTGGATGAAGAATCACGAACATAAGAATTTCTGGTTTAGCATGTTCCCAGAAAGAAGATACTTTTTTTCCATTCGAGAAACGAGGAGCACGACTGAAGTGGCTATACATACAAATCCATTTACGGATCTATATGCTCCGATTGGAACTGGAAGTTCCAGAACTGGCGGCTGGTATACCACCATAATGAAATTGCCTTTTATTTTTAGTATTCGGATAGGATTTCTGTTGGCTTCATCGGGAGGCTCGCGTAGTTTGTTACGTCAACTCCAAAAGGATAAGTTGCATTGGAATCGAGAAAGTTTCGTTCATAATTGCATAAAAGGAGTAAAAATAGTGGCTGCAGCGCGTCGAGGGTCAACCTTGATATCGAATAACCTTTCGAGCCTTCCCCAATGGATCTCTATCCTCCTTTGAAACCAATAGAAGTTCACTGACCATCCCTGTCAAACATAACCCAAGGTAGGATCGAGAGGAGAAGAATAGGACTCTTGCTAGTATCATAACCTCTCGATGGGAGAATGAAACCATTAGATTAGTGGAAAGAAGAAAGAATGGGAAGAAAGTAGCCATGGGCAAGCTTTAATTAATAGAAATAAGTAGGAGTTACAGCCTTTAAATTCGAGTGAAACGAGCCTTTGACGTAGTCACAAATTCGACTGCCCTTTCACTATTATTATTATTTCGAGTAATAGCGGAAGGAGTGCCAAAGCCCATTTTAGTAGGAAGCTGCTGCCCTTTTATAGTAATGCGGAGTGACATAATCAATCGAATTCGACTGGTTGGTTCCCCTTATTAGTCAATTGCTTTTGACGTATCAGGTGGGAATGGGAGAGCCTCTTTTCTTTCCGCAATGGAATCTGCTTAAGCTCGACCTTTTCTTTCATTTCCTATCATAGGGATATAAAAATAAATCCAATTGCGGTTTTCTTAGTTTAGAATATCAAAAGACATCCCACAACCCGGTCTTAGGTTCAGAGTCGCTTTGTGGGAACTTCAAGAGAGAGAAGAGAGATCATAGCTTAATATCAAAGGTCAGGTATACCTGCCTACGTTCGGCATACACATTCACTAGTTCCATTCGGAACCTTTCTCTAGATGGAATCCTGATTCGACTTTCAAATGCAAGAGCAAGAATGACGTGAGGGAGCCCTATCAAAAAAATGCAAGGCCAGATCCCACTTTCTTGAATCGAGCGGGCAAGGGATCGCAAACATCTTTTCTTTTCAGAGAAAAGGTTTTCAAAAGATATCCCGAAGGGGTCTTAGGTAAGGTAAGGAGTGACAGCTCTATTCAATAAGCTGGCTCTTTAAGGGAAGATAGGGCATCTCCTAAAATGTGGAAGTTTGGTGCTTTAGAGATAGGGCCGGCACGCTTTGCTGGAAAGCAATAAGTCAACAAAACAAGGTAGGTCTACCCCCTAATAAAGGTTTCGCTCGACGACCCTGTATCCATTCTCGATTAAAGCACGGAGAGTTAGGTTTATTATCTCCAGTTTGATGCTATCTTCTCCACGACTTGGTTCTTATGGATCTCCTCCAGGTCCTAGGCATCTTGTCTCTAGCTCTGCTCTCTATCGGTAGTCAAATCAGTACTTTGTCTTTGCCTGTCTATGTCCATTCCTTCAACACTGATGGACTCGGAGTGGCATAACCCCTTTAATAAGAAGCATAAGACCTAAAGTGAGGAGATAGAATCGAAAGAATGATAGCAAGTTCTTTGAAAGTGGGAAGAAAGCCAAGGATACGGTGGTGTGTAGGGTCTTTCAAATCAATCAGGAAAGCGTGAGCTGAGAAGGAACACGGCTTTCCGCGCCTTGACAAGTGGATCTACCAAGAATAGCTTTTTCAGCCGTTACTTATTATATAATAGCTCGATCCGCTCACGTATGTGATTGATTTCTCCCCTCTCTTTCGAAAATCTTCCATTCGAACAGGAAGATTCCCCTCTCGTTGTGTATCCAGAACCTGAGGATGATGAGGATCTATAAAGGTTCTTTGATCGAGCTCTCGCTTCGGCTTCTTTTGTTGCCGAAGACCAGGACCCGTCTTATTTGCTGAAAACCTGTCTGTTTAGGGACTCTTTCCTTTCAATGGACATACTTGCCTGGAACTGATTCTACCTTGAGAGCGCTTCCCTCTTTTCTGATTCCTTCCCTTTGACCACCGAAAATACAACTTCTAATAGCCATTTCTATTTTTTAGATGTTTCAAACAAGTGATTTTACACTTTTATCCTTCCTGTCTTTCCCCGATAGAGGAGTTTGACCCTTCCACTTCTGCCTTTGCCCTTTGTACTTCTTCCCGCAATTGAGATCCCTGTTAAGGAAGAATATCTCGCTCGTGCTTTTTTGGACTCCGCTTTTGCAGGATCCTGTGAGGCATCGAATTCTTTGGCAAGTCTCTTCTTGCTAGTGTTGTACGCGTTTTATTCCTTCACCCGACATGCTTTCGTGATAAAAGAATCATAGCAACATAGCGTGAGGTTCCATAGGTTGATGAGCCTGATCAGTCGTGTAAGCTATTTACTACAGCCGTCTTAGATGGCCCCAGGTATCCTCTTCGGCTTGATCTTTCCTTTGCTTCGATCGCCAACTTGCACTTCCTTATTCCACTATTGCGATATCTTTGTCCTGGACAAAGACCAAGAGCTGGTGCAGGTGAAAGAATAGCTTATGGGGCTGGAGTCAAAGGAGCTTTCATAGACATAGAAATCATAATAGAAAGAGCAGGCCTGCGAGCAGCGAGTGCCCTTTGTAAGTTGCGAGCCTGCCTTACCGCCCCCCCTTTCTTTTTTGAATTAGAAAGAAGGGGATGAATTAGAAAGAAAGAGATCAGGTTATTTATGATCGGAGAAAAGGAAGGGGCGTGGTTGATGTGTCACTGGGGAACCCGTAGGAAGGGGAGACGACCGGCCTCATTCACATCTGAAATCGCCAACATGAACACAAACGAAATCGTCTGAATTTCGTATAGAAAAAAAAGGAAACAAGTAAAAAAGCGTGGTCCCCGGGGATAGGTACTTCGTCCGGCGCGGTATCATTGCTGAGCGATCGCTCGCTATCTGGAAATGGAGTGTTAGTTTCAAATAGAGATTGTGTGGGTGTGAATTGTACTGAAGATCGAGGTTTTTCTTCTTACTAACTTTGTCAAAGAGGCTAAAATTACAATAAATGACCAACGAAACTTCGAGTGAGTAGGATAAGGAGGAGTAGTCGGAGGATCTGAGAAGGGAATTAGAGAAAAAAGAGCAGCAGCTCAGTAATAACACCTAGGCTTTTGAATTAACTCTGCGATTTGGAAGACGGAGGAAATGAAAGTAGAAGAAGTTATCGAAACTCGGAACCACATGTTCAATCTTTTTTTAGCGGTTTCCCCAGAGATCTTTATCATTAACGCAACCTTCATTTTGCTCATTCATGGAGTTGTATTTAGTACCTCTAAGAAAGATGATTATCCACCGTTAGTTAGTAATGTGGGTTGGCTTGGATTACTTAGTGTTGCGCGCCTAGGAGGGCAGCGCGCTTGGGATGCGGAGGAGCTATTATCGCCCAGCTCCCTAACCTAATGCGGCCGGACCGCAGGGAACCTTAGCATGGGGGGACGTCCTAATCCTTTTGCCGCCGCAAGGCCGGCTAATCGTACGCAGCAGGAGCAAGGGAACTCCCCTGGTTCAGGAAGGCACATGAGTCCGAACGCTATTATGAATGTGCGACCGACACTACACTACGTAGGTACCTGTGCATGCAGGTGAGGCGTCGGTCGGTCCTAGAAACGGCGGCAGCTAGCGAGGAGTTAACGACCAGACGTGCTGCAACCTAGGGATCACCAGGCAGCTCTTTCGCTCTATAGGGATATCGGGGGGGGGCATAGCACAATTCTTCTTGGAGGAGGGTTTTGGTTTGCCCAGGTGACTGATCCTGCCATAATATACTCCCGCCAATTCTATTGCACCGGCAACCGAAGTCGAACATACATACGACGATCTTCATGCGTGAAGGGACGGGAGGAAAGAAAGGGCGGTAGATGATAATGCGAAAGGGCGCCGCGTCTGGCTTGATAGTAAAGCCAAAGAAAGACGCCCCAAGACAAGATACAACTGGTGGGAAGGGGACATGATCAATAGAACCTGGCTGGATCCGGGCTGGGATAGTGGCGCCCATTCCTAACCAGTTCTGAAAAGGTTCGCTCATGCTGGAGGTACTAACCACTTAGTGATCGGTCCGCTAGTTCACGCAAATCCGAAGAAGTTATCACGGACGAGCCACATGCAGGGAAACATGCACGTGTGGTTCTGGCCGGGCTTTCCTTCGGTATCTAATAACCTTGCTTCTGCTCGCCGTTGGCGCACCTCTCCTAACTATTGCCCATTTATACTGGAATAATTTTTTTAGGAGGGACAATTTTACATATTTCTGCCAAATCCTTCTATTATTAAGTACGGCTGGTACCATTTCGATGTGTTTCGATTTTTTCGAAAAAGAGAGGTTTGATGCTTCTGAATTCATTGTATTAATTCCACTTCCTACTCGCAGTATGCTCTTAATGATCCCGGCTCATGATTTAATTGCCATGTGTTTAGCCATTGAGCTTCAAAGTTTATGTTTTATGTGATCGCAGCATCAAAAAGAAAGTCTGAATTTTCCACGGAAGCCGGCTCAAAATATTTGATCTTAGGTGCATTTCCCTCTGGAATATTATTGTTCGGGTGCGACCGGACTACTACCGATCAATTTTTTGGAACTTCTTTATAGACTTGTAGAGACCCTCTACGTAGTTGTAATTCTAGGGCAATCGATCCACTTTCCCCATAGCCCTAAGGATGTGTCTCGATCTCCTACGCGCGAAAGATAAGATACGGGAGACGGGGTCCTATGGTATGGGTCTTCGACCCTTGGTATAATTCCACGACGGAGAGTCGGCGTGGCGTAAAGTGAAGATTGGGGGGAATAGAGCGAAATCCCCGTCTGGGGTATTCCGAAGGTGTAACCTAGGCAACGAAAAAGGGGCCCGATACTTCAACTAAAGGAGCGACCTGTTGGTTCACCAAACCCCGACCCAGTGTCACACGTTCTCCAGGTCCGAAGGGATCCAGTGCCCAACTACCGACTTCTCCCGGAATTGCGTTATCGGAGCCGAGCCAGGAATAGCCGTTAGTGGACACCTACCACTTTTCACCGGTTAGAGAGGCCCTCTTTAATACATTAAGAAAATATGTTCACAGGGGCCAGAAAGACTCGGTCATAGGAATTTAGACCACCTACGCGCTGGTAAACGAAAACCACCTCGACCGGATCTACCGAACGAAGAAGGCTGCCCCGTCGAAAGAATTAACACGCCAAAAGGGCCACCAGCTTTCCCCCAAAAAGGGGAGATCCGCTGCTTACTGCTCACGGAAACATCCGACCTTATGGTCAAGTCGTCCGCCTATCTTTCTGATCTCATTCGTTTTCCGATCGCATAAAAAGTCATGAGATCAAAAAAGAAATGTGAGAATGTAGTTACAGATGTCAAAAAAGTCAATATCTCATTCTCTTGTTCTTAAATCATGAATTGGATGATGTGCGTTTCATCAAGTATGAACATATTGCATTTTTTGCTATGCAATTTCAGTACCGGATCGACGTCCATTTATTTCTGTGTCCTCATCCGCGTGTATGTCTGTGTTAGATAGGCTCTGGAAGGCCTTACTTTACTAACAGGTAGGGCGCGCTACTTTTATTCTTTTTTGCATCTTACCCGCATGTTTAGATTATTTACTTGCCCTTTCACTTTTTCTTCGGCTGTCACCAACTTTGTTCAATGCTAGTCCCTAACCCATGAATAAGGGCTCCGCTGGCTACCGGGTTCAGAGAAGTTTGTAAGCTCTTTCTCTTTTTTCGTTTTTCGCCACCTCCTGTGTCTTTCCGTTTAAGGTCTTTAATTCGGCATTAGCTTCGTTAGAGAAAGCCATGCGTGAAGTACAAAGCATGGGATCCTGAACACCACGAAAGAAAGCGTGCTACTTTTCAATAAGGTCCGACTTCAGAGAGGAGAGACATGAACTTGTTTTAGGCGTAGAAAAGGCATACGGTATGAAAGATTGATTGAAAAGAGGTAGGGACTGGTCTCGCTGCTAAGGGAGAAGGAGACCTCTGTCAGAGCAAGCTAAAGATCCCACTTTATATCGTCGATTTCAGGTAAGGCACTCGATCAAGCCTATACATCCGGGAATTTAGCTCCAAACCAAAGACGACTTGCTTTGCTGCATTTCTTGGGCCGGGGCTTTACTTGATTTTGGCGAAAGAAAGGCCATATGATCTACTTTCTGGTGCCGGTCCCTTCACAAAGATAGCCCCTTCTTGCTCTTATTCTTATTCTTATTCTTATTCGGTGGAATACAAGAGTTCTGAAGCTCCTTTCTTTCAAGTGAAAGTTGCCTATATTTCTTGGTTCGGAATCCAATCCAGTTGAAAACAAACAATTGCCCGATGGCAAAGTCAGATGAAAGGCAAGGAGTGTAAACCACGTACGAGCGTGGCGCAGAAAGCGAAATGTTTTGCAGCGAGTCAAGCGTAATACGATCAAAAGGAAATGGGGTCGATGCTAAAACTCAAACAGTTCCCCAGAGGGGGCCCCGGGTTGAAAGAGCAAGCTACATTCTTTCATAGAAGACAGAAAATAAGAGGACTGATGCTTTCTTACTTCATCTTAATATAGGGATGCTTTATGTAGCTTCCAATGAATAGGAAACAAGATGACCCATGGGGCACTCAGTGACGTATCTAAACCGTCTATCCAATACTGGCTTTTCACACTCGGGAATAGAAACTGTCGGCACTTGAAGATGAACGAAGCGAAATTACCCCCCAAAAAAAGCCCTTATACTCACCTTGGTGGGGACTGACTGCTCTCCCCTACGAAAGTAGCATCGCGATGCGGAGATCAACAACACATATTCGCATACCATGCTTATCTATTGATGTCGCAGATCAGCGGCAACTCCCATACTAAGTATGATGTCGCATATCGGTTGTCTAACTACAAGGGTGGAACCTTTTCTTTTTAACTAGTCTTAAAGTGGATGTCGCAGCCTTGAGTTCTTTTTATTGAATTCACGAGATTGAAAATTAGGATGGAATGAATAACCTGGAGATATATTCCTTTTCTCAAATAGTTCTTTAAGTTTTTTCTCTCTATCCTTGGCTTATTCAATAGAGCTTTCCTTCTTTTCATTATTCGATACTGCTGTGAGATACTACGAGAGCTCGTAGGCAATATGAGATAGAGCTGACTAAGAGAAAGAAGTAAGCGGATCTTGCAGCTGTTTTCATTCCTTTATTTAGGTCTTGAACCTATTAAGTAGAAGATCAAGCACTGATCTGATGGATCAAATGCTTTCGGATGAACTACTCGATCAAGGGCTTCCCAATATATTTACTAACTTCTCTTCGTTCCGCATGAGAGAAAGTTATAAAGACAGATTTCCGAATCGTTTTTTTAGTCATGTTAGCACCACGCTTCGCTTTCCGGTATCAGGTATATAGCATTTACTCTTTCTAAGCTTTTCCGGTTATAACTCGTTTATGATATACCAACTGCGGCCTGAAGCACCAACCACCAGTAGCATTTCAACCAAACCTTGTTTCTCGATCAAAAAGAGCGCCCTTCCATTTCTTTTTTAAATCAAACGTAGATAGGGACAAAAGCCTGGCCGATAGAGGAATAAGTGGATGGGTCTACCTATGGTGGTTTGAAGTCATTCACAAAGCTACTCAGACTTTTAGTGGATTTGATGTCGGGTCTTAATCCCCAACTAGAAAAGAAACTGAAACTCGATCTCCAGATATGCCGGCCGGAATGCCGCAGGCTCGGAAGGAGGTAACGTGAGGCAGGGTTGATGTATCAGAGGTGGAAAATGGACTTTCTATTTTGCATTTCCAGATGAAAAAACCAGACAATGGTTATTAGAAGGTGGACCCTTGGCACATTGCTAACATACCATTACTGTTGAGACAATGGCAGCCAAAATTTCAGTTGAAAAAATGGGAAAAAAGAAAATTCCCAATTTTAGAAAACTGTGGGGAGTTCCTAAGGAGTACATTAAAAAAGAAGGACTGAGCTATATTGCTAGAGCTAGTGGTTTGGGGAAGCCTCTCTAGATGGATAAAGTCACTGAAAAAAATACAATATTTGCTTTTGCAAAAGTAAAAAAATACTTTTTCAAGGATCTTGGAAACTATCTTAGTAATTACTTACTTATTAAGGAGACGAGATTGAGATTAAAGCAGAATATGCATGGAAGCCCAAATCCAGTGCTGTTTGCTAGGAGTTTGGTCATGACATTAGCAGATGTCCTAAGAAGAAGATAGTAGAGTTTGCTCCTGTCAAGAAGAGTATTGAAGTTGTTACTGCAAAGCAATATATGTAAAAAGAATATAAGTTTAGATTACCGGTCTGTCTCCTTAATAAAGAGTCGAGGAATAGGAGGAGAATCCCCAGGCAAACAACTAGGGTTCCAGATTCACTGGGCAGAGAAGGGAGAATAGTATCCTCTCACAGTAGGTGACGTTTTGGGTGAACTCACTAGTCTCCTAATTAATTCCCCACGATAGGAAAATAGAGAGAGCACAAGACTTTTAAGCACCTTAGGGGTTGATGTAGAAAGCTTGTCGCGAGTCAACAAGGACCAGCGGTGTTGAGGCAACTTGCCGCAAGTCAGAGTAGACTTTAAGACCAACTTGGTGTAGAGACGACTATGATGGTCGGCCTCCACAGACTGAACGCGGGAGATTCTTTCACCCTGTTTTTAGTAGTGCGAGGAGGATAGAGCTCCCAGCAACGAGTGATTGTTCGTACGAGCGAAGGAGCGAGCATGCTTTACCCTTAGAGTGAAGTTGACATTCACAGGTCTTGTGGGAACTCCTTCAGTTCAGGTAGCCATAGTCACTCAGGGCTATAGTGGTAGTAGCAAGATCGAAATTGTGAGATTGGCTCGATCACAAACTATCAAGAAGAAAGATCAAGATTCACTTTTGTCGGGCAAAGAACTCTATTGAGGAAATGACTTCGCTCACTAAAGACCAAGCAGCAGCCATTCTAGATGAAAGGACACAAGCCTAAAACTTGAATGCGGATCTATTTATCTTGAGTTCCTATCTTCAGAAATAAAGAGTTGCCTATCTTCAGAAATGCTGGTATAGTTGACTTGCCTCTGTTCTCGCACCGGTGTCTGCCAGGGTCTGAACCATTAGGTAGAGGATCAGCTGAAAGAAAAGGCAGACAGGGATCTTGTGCCAGATCCGTATACATTCAGCACCCTCATTACAGCATTTGCTAAGCATGAAAAGTGGTTGGAGCTATGCTTATGTGCACGAAAATGCAGGAGAAAGGATGGCACCCAGAGACGAGGAAGGGCGTAGCAAGCGACGAAATGCTTCGGGGAGTTGAAAATAAGCATAGATCCGGAGATTCCCAAATAGGTCAACCTTTTGAACTGCCTGCTGAATCCATGAGCAGGCAAGAGACAACCTGGCGAACTGAAACATCTTAGTAGCCAGAGGAAAAGAAAGGATAATGTTGCTCTTCAGAAAACGCGTATAGTGGCCTTCGTCGATGGGACAAACGCTCCAGTGTATGCGTTACAAGGCAACTAGCATTTTGTCATGGAAGTTCGTGAAAGAATGTTCTTGTTTTTCGTTGGAAAAACCAACGCCGACGTCAAGATCAGTCTCCTTTCTCTTTTCGGGAGCAGAGCTGAAAAAGATGGACAGTAACGATCGCGTAATATCAATTTATCGGCCTCGTCATCGAAAGCGGCTTCCAATTGCTCGGAAATTCTCAGCTATATGGGGGACTTTGATGGTGAGCAAAAAGAATTGATCAAGAAATTGGTAAACTTTCGCATGATCGATGGTAAAAGAACGAGAGTTCGTGCTATTGTTTATAAAACTTTTCACCGCCTAGCTCGAACTGAACGCGATGTAATAAAACTTATGGTTGACGCCGTAGATAATATAAAGCCAATATGCGAAGTGGTCAAAGTAGGAGTCACAGGTACTATTTATGATGTTCCTGGGATTGTAGCCAGGGATCGTCAACAAACCTTAGCTATTCGTTGGATCCTTGGAGCAGCTTTCAAACGACGTATAAGCTACAGGATAAGCTTAGAGAAATGTTCATTTGCTGAGATACTAGATGCTTACCGAAAGAGGGGAATTTCACGTAAGAGAAGGGAGAATCTTCATGGACTGGCTTCCACCAATCGGAGTTTCGCGCATTTCAGATGGTGGTAAAGTGATACCACATAAGGAGCTCTTCCTCATTCAGTCATACTCAACAAAAGTAAGAAATGTTTGACCCTGATCCTTTTTTCATCTTCATATAGAAAGAAAATCGGCCTTCCTCATACTCCCCCCTTCATTCATAGAGTTGGAGGAATCCACAAGAGGCCTGCCCGTTCATAATTGCATAAAACAACCATTCTTTTTATGAAAACTCTTGTTCCAACCTCATACGTACGTACCGAGAATGAAGAGCTAGTTTCGCCCTGTTTAGTTAGCGGTGGATGAGCTGATTTCTTTTCACTCCTATTTTAGAGATACAAAACAAAAGTAAAGTGTAGAACGCAATGTTTGAGCTCCAGGCTTTTACGATTCTTCCGATTGACTTCTCTTCTCTGCTCCTAGCTCCGAATGCCAGTATGTAGAGAAGTGATGGAAAGGGTTGTGCTCTTTCATTTGAGAAACTTCCAACCAAAATAGGAATGTTAGAATAGAATATTTAGATACAGGTCCCTTATGAATACTGTACTGAGTAAGATTCATTGAAGAAATGCTTCGGAGAAGCAATAAGTTTGTGGCACAAGCATAGTCTTCTGCTAACCTAGCCTTTCCCATCTTTCTATTAAAACGAATGTAGCTAACGTGAACTAAAAGCAAGCTCTTGTTCAAGGAAGTAGAAATTGTTAGTTGTTGCTAGCTTGAACTGAGTTGTTCCTGTTGGTGCTAGGGTTGCCAAGGGAGTTGTAGCGAGATGCTGCTAATGCAAGCTATTTCTGATGTCCGGACGATGCAGCGGAAGTGAAAAGAAAAAGATATGATGCTTAGACCGTTCAGACAGGGATGATGGATTTCTAGATATAGGGTTTATTTGAATGTCTGGCCAAATGCTTACTTTCGTTATGCTTGTCCTGCAAAGCTGGATCTATGGTTCGGTTGCTTTTCTTCTCCTGATTTTCTGATCCAAATCCTATTTCATTGATTTTCTGACTGGAATTCGTGAAGGAAAACTAGGAGAAATTGACTTGAAATGATTATCCCATTTCTTGCTTTCCCAACCGGAACAGCAAACTAGTAGGAAAGGATCTGTTATTTTGGAGTTCTGTCCCAACCTTCATTCAATTATCCGGGCTCCCCTTCGGCTTGAAGAAGACCGCTTTCCCTTTCTTTTCTTCCCTGGCACCCAACATAAGTTATAGGGCGCCCTGAGGGTAGACCCAGCAATTTGTCAATCTATACACAGCATAAGTTATAGGTCGGCTAGGTCAATCAGTTGAGGGAAGGCCGAAGTAGTTCTGGTTTCAGAAATCAAGGCAGATAAGCTATGGTGTCCTATAATCCTCTCCCCTGAAGGGTTGTTAGATTACCAAGTCCGCAAGGAATGGGAAATAGGACCTTTAAATCAATGCAAGTAAGGGCTGATTAACCTAAAGAAAAGAGTGCATGCATCAGAAAACACTTTTATTTGATTCTAATTCTCGTATCAATAAGATCATATCGGGATCCATCGATGAAAGATCTCTATTGCATCAATAAAACAAACCCCTATATATCCCTTTTTGGTATAGAAAGTTCCAGCCAATTCCAATAGCTTGTGATAGAGTCAAGGGTGCGATTACCCTGGAATTTCAGCTCACACTTTCGGAAAGCTCGATAGTATCGTATTCCGCTCGTATGCTCTCGTTATGTAATAGAATACCTTTTACCGTTCATCAAGTGAACATAGCCCTTTCGTAGTCTATGCCCCTTTATTCTTAAGTGGGGGAATCCCCTGAAAGCCGGTGATCGAGTGAGTTTTTTCCAGGAAGCTAGTTCTTTAGGGCTTAAATGCGCCACTTGTCGGCTGTGAAAAGTATACCTTTCCTTTCCCACCTGTTTTCGGTGCCTTCTTTATGCTCTTTCCTAAGGAAGCAAGAGGAAGAGTGAGGGTCGACAGGCAAAGAATGGCTTGAGTGAAAGCTGGAGTGGCACAAGACAGATTGAAAGCAAAGGGAATAGCTCATATGGAAAGAAACATATATAGTCAATGAAATTCTAAAGATAGCCGTAATAAGCAATATGATAAAAGATTCAGAATGAATGAATAGAATCTAATAACATCGGGTTCCCGTGAAAAAATGGGATTGGGGGAGTAGTTCCCCTCTAGCCAATCCTAAAAGTTCTTCTGCCTTCGATCCAGTGGTAAGCCTTTCAAGTTTCCAGCCAGTAGACAAGAAATTCAGTAAGTAATAGAAATGGGATAGCCATCATAAAAGGGAAATCTCAATCAGTACTTCTTTTTTGGAAAGCGAGGTTGAGTTATATGAAACTCAGGCAAGAAGACGAAAAGACGTTCACGTTACCAATTCCGTCTTGTTTGATCTTTTATTGGTTTTGTTTTTTCTCTCGTGCCCTTCTGGGCGGTACAAAGAACTGATGTAGGGGTTGCCGCTCCTTAGTTCATCTCTCGGTAGAACAAGGCACCTATGCGGTGGGTTCGACTCCCACAGGAGCGTACATTTCCAATCGATTTGGTACTTTTCTTGATTTAGAGTTCTTGCTGTCCATTACAGATTATTTAGCGATGTAAAGCCATCAAGCAGTAGACCAGCAAGGGTTTTTTCTATCTTGGTATTCGTTCTTGAATCAGTGACTGAGAGTAAGGGCTAGTGATCCATCTAATCACTAAAGGTGGGGCATCTTTCTTTCCGTAGTAAGCAACTCTATTGAGAATCTAGTTTCTTGATCGAAGTAAAGAAGAATTGTAGTTCCTCTTTAGGCGAGCTACTTCGTTCCTATTCTCCGATTTTGAATAGGAGAAGGTTGTAATGAACCCAAAATACTTCGCTAAGGTTCAACCGTTTCGCTACGGTTTTCTTCCAATTTCTTCTAAGGAATTCTGATCAACAGAAAAAAATCTAAGCGAAGGCACCTTTCTCTGTATGGAAAAAGGAAGAAGATGCTGCTTCGGCTTCCGTTTCTAGCTCTGCTTGAGCTGCTTCGTCTGTTTCTCTTGATGTGGGTGTCAGTCTTTTGAGATCTCTTCTCTCACTTTCGGAGCACAGTTGGTCCTCAATTTGAAAACCGACAAAGGTGAGTTCTTCCTTATTCACGCCTTGATGCACCTTTTTTCGTGTTCAATCTCGCCTGAGAGCAGTGCATCGATACAACAGAGTTCTTATTCTTACCCTTCAAAAGATCGGGAAAGGTCATTCTAGGCTCTTTATCAGATGTCTCATTCCATCCTTTACCTTGTGCCATGCATGATTCCTAGATCGATTGAATGATCAATTCGAACTTTAGGAATGTAGTCCCTTTGGCCACACAGGAAAAGGTTCATTGTTTTATTTGAAGTAGTGAAACTAATCAACCAAGCGAAGCAAAAGAGATACAAGTAGTGATTATTATTAACAGATTGGAATGCTATTAAGCATAACGAGACGCTAGCTCACGTTAGCATCTTTCAACCTTTCGGATAACTTCTCTCCATACTAACCAAGAAGAGCAGGGCGGTTTTACTACCATTAGCGAGTAGTTCCCTCTCCATTTTGCAATACAAATATAAGATCGCTATTATTACGAGTGGTGAAAGCGAAAGCAATAGTCGCGTACTGGAATCCCAGTAAAGAAGAGTGATTTTCGTCAGAAAGAACAAAAGTTGGAGGAATGCGATCCAGAAAAAAACAGAAACATTGCACTTTTTTTCGTTTGCAAGTAGTTGAAGAGGGAATCCACTACCAAAAGAGAAAGAGTTCAGCTGCCCCGATTTCTCGAAGGGTAAGAAGAAAATAAGAAGTCTCTTGAGCAGTGAGGAGCACAACGATTTGTGCTCTGAGCGATAGAGGTAAAAGGTGCTGTGCTACTAAAGGAGAAATGAGAGAAAACAGAAGCACTGGAGAGGAGTGCAAGCTTCATGCCAGGGCGAACTGAAACATCTTAGCCGTATGCCTTCCTTCCCTTTTCAAGTGCTTGCTATCCCTCTCGCTCTACCCATCCAGAGGGCAGACCTCATTCACAAGGATAAAGAGGTGGGCATCAATAATAATATATAAACCGAAATCTCTTCACCCCTTTTCATAACGAGAGTGCATTTCATCTCTAGTTTTCAAGAATTCATCAATTTTGTGACCAGAAAATCCAATATCTTTCTCAAGTGATACATGTCGGGATGGGAAGAAAGATCCGATATCTTCGAATTTGCTTTCGAAAAGGTGTAGCTGCATGGAACAAAATCCACATTACCTGTTCTCAATTATGAGTAACTTGCTGGATGAAAGATTATTCTTATTGTTATCACCTCTGCTCTACCTTTCACGCTAGCTTCCCCTTCGCTCGAAGTACACTTCCGGTGCACTTCTCACCGCTCAACCACTATCACTTGATTTCTCTCGTAGCTCTTCCACCTACTCCTTTGATGAAAGGAGAAGATTATTGGATTGATCCCTCGATTTGGACACCGTAGGGAGCTTCTTCAGTCAGTGGGCAAGGAATTCCGGAGGAGTAGATTCCGGATATCTAGTACGAACGGAGTTAAGGGTTATGAAATAAATAATCCATTGGAAAGCATGAGATCTCACTTATGATCAGCGCTCTTATAGGTGAATCTTATAGTGCAATTGAAGAATAATTGGCGACGCTTCGCGATAATACGTTTTAGGGATAGCGCAATGCTATTTAGGATTCGGATTCTCCAGTACTGGTATGATTGGAACTAGTATTTAGATATATGTGACCCTCTAGCGGTTTGACTTCGTTGATGGTATATGGAACTTCCTTCCATCGAACTCGACCTTTCGCAGGAAGTTCTTGGTAAAATCCCTTTCGCAGATTCCTTTGGTTCCATGTTCAGATCCATCTATCTTCTCTCCCTTTCTCGGATTCGGATTCAGGCCAGACGGAGGAAGTCTTTATAAGAGCTTGCCGTGGAAGAACTACTACGCTGCTGCCTTGGCTAAGCTGCTTGCCCGAAGCTCTGACCAACTCTGCTCAATCAACTCGGAACAAAAGATAGAAAGAACTTGTTCCAATGGTGGAGTCAAAACTTGATTGACCCGGGTCAAAGCAATCCCTCGGCTAAAGGAAAGGAAGGACAGAGGTACTTTATAGGCTGCTTCAGTGTTTTGATAGAACTCAAGCGGTTGATATTGCTAAGGAAAACCATAAGAGTGAGGGATTGCATTTCCATGCAGGAGTACTGGCTTTGGCAAGCAAGTCAAGGAAAGAAGAGGAAATTCGAAGTTCCCTGAGTTTGATGGTACTAAGTTAGATGTCACAAATAGGAATTCATGGCCTACTGTATGCATGTATGTGCTAAAATAAGATCAAAAACCGGGGAATCACTTAATAATAAATTCTAACTATTGTTCAAAACTCAAAGTACCACAGATTCAATAGAATGAAATGGTTAACTAAGAATGAGAGAGTGAAAAAGCGGAGTAATAAACAAGGAGTGGCTTGCTATTTATGATGACGAAGAGCTGGTACAAGCCACCTTCAGGAATGACCCCGCGATGAAAGCAATCTACATCTACATGATTCCAAGATGGTAAAAGATATAAAGTCAAAGTGCTATGGAACGCATGGTGAACAACCTGCGGGAGCACGGTAATCCCGACGAGTAGGATCCAGAGGAACTCAGGTAGAAGTACTGCCTCCTTGATTGGATCGCACATGTCAACTGGCTTTTCAGAGACCTAAAAAGACGAAGCCCCTCTCCTCCCTCTGTAACTAGAGAGGTAGGCAAACCTGAGTTTAGAGCCACCTCGATTCGGGATGTCGGAACACCAACCGGATCGGAAACCTCATCCTAAACTTACTTCGGAATAGGTTCGAGAGCTTCCATTTCAATGTGTCTTTCCAAAAATCTTTGGTATGCCTTTTCCTGGTCAAAAGGTTTGCTTGGGAAAGCTTCTAAATCTAGCGTTCAATGTCCCCGAAAAACCCCCTGGGGCAGGATAGTAAAGAGCTGATTCTAGGGAAAGCTAGGATTTCACTTTTCTCTCAGCCATCGAGTTGGAGTAGTTAACCTTCTATATGCCGTGGAAGAATACGCATAAGCATTAGTTCTTGCCCTTCCAGTGTAAGTGGCAGATCAAACTTGATCTAGTTCCACACATTGCCTTTTCCCTTATATGTCGTGGCAGGCGAGCTCCCTTCTGGTAAAAAGGATTTGAGTGGAAGGTTGAGCGCCCCTTAACGTTTAGAAGTATCCTTTTCAACGGTTAGAAACCTTTCTATTCTATGACGGCTAAGTCGAGGGCAGACACAACAGGTCACGAAGAGCTAGAGGATATAGAATTCCTATTTACCGGGAACGGAAGGAAACATCGGCTCTTTCGTGATCTTATGTAAGGAATACTATAAAAAGTAGAGCAAAAAGATCTACAAAACTCTACAAGAAATGTCTTTCCCGCAGAAGACTCTAACTCCTCATAGCATTACGTCAATATGCAAATATCGAATGATGCTTCGACAGATTCAGTCATCCATTCAGCTTTGAAATCGGAGACAAGGAAAACTTCATAGAAGCGCCGCGGATCAATATAGAGATGCGAACCAATATCCTTTTCCTGGTGGGCTCTGAAGTACTCGTCTTTTGCGCAAGGCCTCGTGTCAAAAAACTTCCAACCACATCCTCCTACCTCGCCCATTTGCGGAGATCATCTACATTTTGCTCCGTGTCGAGCTCTAGCCGGCCCAAACGTTTTCCTTCGAGAGGGCATAAAATCGCTTTCTTTCTGTAGGGAGGACGGATGATTCAAGTAAGGGCTGAGAGCCTACATATCACTGAGATGGGCCGAGGAAGAAAAAGCACCTACTGTTCGTTAATTCAAATTCTCTTTGCTTAGCGCCCTTGTGTTTCGAATAGAAAAGCACTAGAGATATCTGTGGAAATGTTGTTTTTCTTAGGGCAAGCTAGCAGAAAGAAGTAATCTATCTGGTTAGCCAGGCGAAGCATTTAGGGTTCAGTGCCTGGTTTCAAGTGTTCTTCCTCATCGTTTGGCACTTCACTTTTTGTTGAGTAATCCAATGGCCTAATGACACATGCACATCTTTTGGTGTTGTCGCCTTACTTAGTGACTAGCTCAAGTGCATTTGATCGCAAACAAGACTGACATTGGCTCCGGGTCAAATCTACAGGGGGCATGCAAATCAAATGCGAAAGAAAGGAAAACATTTCTGTTTCTTCTGCTTCAATGCCGTGATACACTCAGGATGTTTACGATACCTATGTTGACACCAGATTTTGGCATGGTCAAAAACATAATTAAGAAGGCCTCAAATGGAAAAGTGCTCAAGGTGAGAAAGTTCCGTATCATCGAAAGGAGAAACTTTGATATTTGAGCCATAGCCATCCGATCTCATCTCTAAGGCCGAAGTTGTGTTTGAAGTGTATGCAGAACACTATTCGGCTGATTACGCCCCCAAGACGGCCTTATATGAGAAACGTTTCTACACGGATTGTCTTTGTCTCGCCGAATCGGTCGATTTTGATATAAAAATCGTCTCAATCCGAGTTAGTATGCAAAAGTTACGGCCGTTACAAGATTGCTGATACAGCAGAGAACGGTACTACCGCTCCAATAAGCGGTACTACCGCTTGAGCGGTACTACCGCTCCTACAACCGCGTCTACTACCGCTTACGAAAAATTTTCTGGCATCCCGAGACCCTAAGCGGTACTAGAGCGGTACTACCGCCCAGAACGGTACTACCGTGACCAGAACGGTACTACCGCTTGCCTATAGCCGCACAGACTCGGGCAGATCGAAAAAGTCTGAGTTTGGCTGCGTTTTTTGACCCTTTGGAAGGAAATCTGGGTCCGTGTCTTGTACGGGAAGTCCAACCCCCTCTTAAATAGAAGAGGTGATGGCCGATTAAAACAACACACAATCGAACAAACACATCTACATCTTTTTACCCTACTTTTATCCCTCTCCCTTGTATCTTTCTTCTCGTTCTTCGTTCGTTCTTCGTGAAGGAGGGCAGCGATCCACGAGGCTCCAAGGGCGTTCAGGACGACTTGGAGCAGCCAATCGTCATCGGGTACTCTGACGGGGTCCCTCCCGAGTAACCGGGGCGTCTGGTGTCAAAAGCGCCGGCCGGATTGTCTTGCGTATCGCGCTTCCGGCAGGCTTCCCACGGTGCGAGCTGCGGAGCATCTCCCTCGGCGCCGCGGGTACGCGTGACGCGTTTGTGTGTCAACAACCTACCCATTAATTGCTCTAACTTCTCGTGGTTCACCCCTAGCTATGCCCGCTTCTATGAAATTTCAAATTATGCTTGCAAGCTCATCGGAGCTAGGCAACTCTTTGTTAGTGATTTCATGCCTATCAAGCAGGTACACTCTAATGTATACACCCTTTAAGAAAAGAAATCCTTCTCGTATTCTGCTGCTTTTTTGATTCATTTTATCCCAACAATAGCATAGACATCATATATTTATTCTTGCAAGCTCAAGTGCTTGATTGTTGACAAATTCTTCTCTCAGCAGGGCACCTCAGGTACCTGTCTATAGTTTCCTGTCTTGAAGGGGGGCGACGCAGCTATTTTCTTTAACAACACGTCATTCAACGAAGTGTTTTCGTTATTTGGTCATCACTAAAAAGTTTATAGTGATAAAGTGAGCCTATTATATTAAGTTTAGAGGATTCTCCTAATGTGATGAGTTTAGTTTATCACTTTTAAAGATCACTGGTGGCAATGGTACTTCCTTTTATGCAACAACTCATGTATGTACCATTTGGTAATTGGAGTTTGATAAGACCAAGGATCCTTATGGAGCCCCTGCGAGATTGGATCTCTCTCTGTTTCTCTTCTGTTTTCGCGACCGTTTTCTGACCCCTTCACCGTTTATTAAATATCCGAAGATCCGTAACTCCGATCGGGCTGAAATTTTGAGGGGATTTTTATCGCGAAAATATTTTTCTTGCGGTGGAAGGAGAACCCCTACCGACTTAAGGGGGAGGCACAAGCCATCAGGGCGTGACCCCCCCCAGGCCGCGCCCTGTTGGCTTGTGCCTCCCTCGGGCACCGTCTTGCGTTGATTCCGACTCCCAAAATTCACATATATTCCAAAAAAATCTCCGTAAATTTTTATCACGTTTGGACTTCGTTTGATATGGAATTTCTGCGAAACAAAAAACACACAAAAAATAAGAACTGGCACTAGGCACTGGGTCAATAGGTTAGTCCTAAAAAATAATATAAATTGGTAAATAATTACTCAAAAAGTATCCTAGAATGATAATATAATAGCATGGAACAATAAAAAATTATAGATACGTTGGAGATGTATCAACCACCGCAACATCTTCGTTATAGCTTAGTATTTAGCGAGAAGACTTGCGATATTATTCCCTTGCCTGCACCCTCTTTGTTTAATTATCATGCCAGGAATGGATACATCATCATGCCAGAAGATATAATTGCTTACCGGAACGAGATGGCTGCTGCGGAGGCCGAGGTCCAGGCATGGGATGCTTAGGTGCCCTCGTAGGAACACTTTCCCGGACCTGATGGCTATTATCAGTGGTGATCACTAAGCTAGGCAAACGCCTAAGCTTGGGGGAGTACGTATTTCTCACTGACATTACATTCATGTTCACACACTTCATATAAATTGTCGGTGTTCACCCTCTTTCATTGTATATCCATATTAGTCTTATTTTTCGCTTTCTTCTTGTGTGTTTGAAAAACTTTGGAAAACCCAAAAATATTTCTTGCTTCTTTTCAGTTTTCTTTCCCCGTTTAATTATCTTTATTACTTAAAAGAAAACCCAAAAAGATTTCCTTTGCATGTTGGGAGCTTTCTCGTGTAAATAGTTTTTCTCGTTCTTGTTTTCCCTTAGAGAAAAACAAAAAATCTAAAAATATTTCAGTGTGTTTCTCTGAATTTCTTTTCTTTTTGTTGAGTCTTTGAAAGGAGAAGACCACGATGAAAATGTTGAGTGGCTCTTATATGCTTTATTGTTGATCTAACAGAGAGCCAATATTACTTTGTCTTCTACTTTGTCTAAAACTGCCCTGCAGATTCCAGCTTAGTCCATGGTATTTTTGCACTATTATTATTATCACATCATTCGGTCGTGCAAGTGAAAGGCAATAATGACGATATTTGACGAAGTGATCGTGGCAAAGGAAGCTGGTATAAACTCTTCTTGTTTTTCGTTTTTGTAAATATGTTTATCCCGTTCGATCTTGATTTAGTATTTTATGAGTGAACATGTTTATGATGACAATTAGAGATTATAGCTTCTCATGCCATGCTTAAATAGCTAGTAGTGAATAATTATTTATTTTATAGGTCAACGTGCATTAAAATGGTTATGATGCGGTATGGTAGTATGGTATTTCCCTCTGAGAAATTCGAGCGGCTTGACTTGGCCCATGTGCAAACATGTAGTTGATTCAAAACCAATGCAGCCTTCATAATGTTTAAATTCAGAGTGTTCATATCCTACTCATGCTATGTCCAATGTTAATTATTCACAATGCATACCCATGACCGTTTTCTCTCTCTAGCTAGTCGCTTCCCAACCTATTGCTAGCCTTCACCTGTACTAAGCGGGAATGCTGCTTGTGCATCCAAAACCTTTAAACCAAGTTATTCCACATGAGTCCACCATACCTACCTATATGCGGTATTACCCTACTATTCCAAGTAAATTTGCATGTGCCACCTCTAAATATTCAAATAAACATCCATTTTGTGCACTTATCTCGCTCATGGAGCGATGAGGTGGTCAGTATCTGACGTGGCTTGAGACTGCGTCGGTATTTCCCCAAAGAGGAAGGGATGATGTAGCACAGCGACAGTAAGTATTTCCCTCACTTATGAAACCAAGGTATCGAACCAATAGGAGGATCACCAACACTATGTAAACATCACCTGCACACAAAGAACAAATACTTGCAACCCGACGCGAAAGAGAGGTTGTCAATCTCTCTACGGTAAAAAGATAGATTAGGTAATGATAGATTGGATAGATAGATCTCTCAAGAACACAAAATAAAAGAGGCAAATAAAAAGTGCAGCAAGGTATTTTTGGGTTTTTGGAATAATAGAGCTAAAAACAAAAGCGGCAAAAAGATAGATCGGAAAGCAATATGTTGGAAAAGTAGACCCGGGGGCAGTAGGCTTCACTAGTGGCTTCTCTCATGAGTATAGCACACGGTGGGTGAACAAATTACTGTTGGGCAATTGATAGAATATCAAATAATCATGACGATATCCAAGGCGATGATCATTATATAGGCATCACGTCCAAGATTAGTAGACCGAAATGATTCTGCATCTACTACTATTACTCCACACATCGACCACTATCCAATATGCATCTAGTGTATTAAGTTCATGGAAAAATGGAGTAATGCAATAAGAACGGTGACATGATGTAGACAAGATCTATTCATGTAGGAATAGACCCCATCTTGTTATCCTTAATAGCAACGATACATGCGTGCCTCGCTGCCCCTTCTGTCACTCGGAGAGGACACCGCAAGATCGAACCCATCACAAAGCACCTCTTCCTATGGCAAGAAAAATCGATCTAGTTGGCCTAACTAAACCAAAGATTCGAAGAAGAAATACGAGGCTATAAGTAATCATGCATATAAGAGATCAAAGAAGACTCAAATAATATTCATGGATAGAAACTAATCATGAACTCAAAATTCATCGGATCCCAACAAACACACCACAAAAGTTTACATCAAATAGATCTCCAAGAGACCATTGTATTGAGAATCAAAAGAGAGAGAGGAAGCCATCTAGCTACTGCCTACGGACCCGTAGGTCTATGGTGGACTACTCACGCATCATCGGAGAGGCACCAATGAGGATCATGAACCCCTCCGTGATGGTGTTAGATTGGATCTCGTGGTTCTGGAACTTGTGGCGGCTGGATGTATTTTTCGTCGACTCCTCTAGGGTTTCTGGAATATTTGGGTATTTATAGAGCTCAGAGGCGGTGGAGGGGACTCCCGAGGCGGCCACAACCCATCAGGGCGCGCCCTGGTGGGTTGTGGGCGGCCTGGGCTCCCTCCTGCTTACTTCTTTGGCCCACTGGCCTTCTTCTGGTCCAAAATAAATCTCCAAAAAGTTTCGCCGCGATTGGACTCCATTTGGTACTGATATTTTGCAAAGTAAAAAACAAGCAAAAACAGCAACTAGCACTTTGGCACTATGTCAATAGGTTAGTCCCAAAAAATGATATAAAGTTGCTATAAAATGATTGTAAAACATCCAAGAATGATAATATAACAGCATGGAACAAGCAAAAATTATAGATACGTTGGAGACGTATCAGCATCCCAAGCTGAAGTCCTACTTGTCCTCAAGTAGGTAAATGATAAAAACAGAATTTTTGATGTGGAATGATGCCTAACATGTTCATCACATATTACTTTCTTTTGTAGCATGGACATTTGGACTTTAAGATGGTTCAAAGAAATAGTCTAATTTTGACATAAAGACTTTAATACTCAAGCATGCCAACAAGCAACCATGTCTTTCAAAATAGCAACACTAAAGAAAGTTATCCCTAGCCCACCATGCTCAATCATTCATCCATTCATGAAACACACCCAAATATTAGCTACATCCAATGCACAAGTATGATCATAGTGCCCCCTAGTTGGTGCTTTATAAGGGAAGATGGAGACTCAAATAAAAATAAAAATTACATAAAGTAAATAGATAGGCCCTTCGCAGAGGGAAGTAGGGATTTGTAGAGGTGCCAGAGCTCAAAGTTTAAATTGAGAGAGAAAAATATTTTGGGTGGCATGCCTTTCCTGTCAACGAAAATGACAAAGTAGTTCGCAATACTTTCCATGCTAGATATATCATAGGCGGTTCCCAAACATAAAGTAAAGTTTATTCCTTTTTCCACCATTCTTTCACAATCCATGGCTGGTCGTATCCACGGTTGCCTTCCATACCAACACTTTCCAAGGAATTTATTATTTGACAACATAAAGTAATTTTTTTTTTCATTTCGGGACTGGGCATCCCTATTACCACCGTACTCTCGTGCAATGACAAGTGAATAAACACTCATCTTGAGAATAACACATCTAGAATGGAAAAATATTGGATACCCCTACCGTTTCATGAGCGGTACGAGCACACAAAAAGGAAATTTATTTTGAAAATTAGAGATGGCACATACAAATTTGCTTAGAACGGCATGGAAATACCGCATATAGGTAGGTATGGTGGACTCATAAGGCAAAACTGGGTTTAAGGATTTTGGATGCACAAGTAGTATTTCTACTTAGTACAAGTGGAGGCTAGCAAATAGATTGAGAAGCAACCAACCAAGAAACGAAAATTCACATAAACGGGCATTGAGCATAACTAACACCGAATAATGCACCATAAGTAGGATGTAATTTCATTGCATAACTATTGACTTTCGTACTTGCATAGGGAATCACAAACCTTAACACCAATATTCTTACTAAAGCATTATTACTCACCAACATGACTCATATATCACTATCATCATGTCTCAAAACCATTACAAGGAATCAAGTTTAATTTGCCCAATGATATTCATGAAAGTTTTTATTATATCCTCCTTGAATATCTATCACTTTGGGACTAGTTTCATATATTGCCATTGCTTTTAACAAGCTCAAACAAATTTAAGTGAAGAACATGAGCATAAAGATTTCATCTCTCAAAATAAAATAAGTGAAGCATGAGAGGATTTCTTCAAAATTTACTAACTCTCAAATTAATCTAAGTGAAGCATGAGAGTGTTTCTACAAAAATTTCCAAGCACACCGTGCTCAAAAAGATATAAGTGAAGCACTAGAGCAATTCCATAGCTCAAAAAATTTAAGTGAAGCATAAAGAGCAATTCTAACAAATCATAGCATAATTTTGGACTCTCAAATAGGTGTGTCCAGCAAGGATACTAGTGACAAACTAAAAAGAAAAGCAATCAAAGACTCAAATGATACAAGACGCTCCAAGCAAAACTCATGATATGTGACGAATAAAAATATAGCTCCAAGTAAAATACCGATGGTCGTTAGAAGAAAGAGGGGATGCCAGTCGGGGCATCCCCAAGCTTAGTTGCTTGTTTCTCTTTGGATATATCTTGGGGGTGCTGTAGCATCCCCAAGCTTAGGCTCTTTTCACTCCTTATTCCTTCATCCATCGTGCTCTCACCCAAAACTTGAAAACTTCAATCACACAAAACTCAACAAAATCTTCGTGAGATCCGTTAGTATAATAAAGCAAATCACCACTATAAGTACTATTGCAAACCCATTCATATTTTATTATTGCATTATACCTACGGTATTTTAACTTTACCATGGCTTATACCCATCAATACAACCCATAGATTCATCAAAACAAGCACACAATGCAACGAAAACAGAATCTGTCTTAAACAGAACAGTCTGTAGTAATCTATACTCTAATGATACCTCTGTAAATCTAAATATTCTGAAAAATTAGGACAACGTAAAAAATTTGTGTAGAAACACTGTGTTATAATTTCAGCTCATTATAACGCTCCAGTAAAAAATGAAAATTCGCGCACTGGAGGTAAAGTTTCTGTTTCAGATTCAGCATTGTTTCTACTCATCTTATGAATCATCCTAAAGGATTTACTTGGCACAAACACTAAATAAAACATAAAAACACAATCATAACAGAGGCATAATTGTGTCAACACCCAAAAACAGAAAGAAAAATATGAAAATAAATTTATTCATTGGGTTGCCTCCCAACAAGCGCTATCGTTTTACGCCCCTAGCTAGGCATAATGCGTAGATTCAAGTATTGTCATCTTTGGTTTTTGGTAATTTTGTAAGGGCTTTCTCAAATCCGGGGGGCTCTTTGCGCTTCCCCAAATTTTCAGGAGAAGAGACCATCTTGATATTTAAATATCTAAACGCTTATTGCAAAGAGTAATCAAAGTATTCATGCAATTGAGGTTTCCACTAATATGTTTCAGAGGTTCATTATATTTTTGCAACTCGACCAAATGTTTATGTAAATCACCCAATTTGTCTAAAATTTGAACCCCTTCTTGTGTAAAAGAAAGCCCCTTTTTTGATGGAGGAACCCCCAATATCCCTTCCAAAATTTCATAAGCGGTGTTTGCATCAAGCTCAACAAAGTTCCCTTTAGCGGCAAAGTCCAAGAGTTGTCTGTGATGCAAAGCTAATCCTATGTAAAAATTTCGAAGCAAAATCTTTGCATCTCCTTTTAGATTGCAAATGCGATAGGATTCCATTAGCCTATACCAGGCATCTTTCAAATTTTCCCCTTGTTTTTGTTTGAAGTATAGAACTTCAAAATCTGGTGACAAAGGGGGAGTAGTAACGCCAGTCCTAGCAACAAGGTAAGCAAATAAGAGATCTGACGAGAAAAAGGCAAATGAAAAAGAGGGAGAATAAAAAGGTGAATTTGTGAAGTGGGGGAGAGGAAAACGAGAGGCAAATGGCAAATATTGTAATTGCAAGGAGATGAGATTTGTGATTAGGAACCTGATAGATGTTGATGGTGTCTCCTCGGCGCCAGAGATTGGCACATTGAAAAGACCGCTTCCTCCCCGGCAACGGCGCCAGAAAATCCTTTTGACGTGGCTTGAGACTGCGTCGGTATTTCCCCAAAGAGGAAGGGATGATGCAGCACAGCGACGGTAAGTATTTCCCTCAGTTATGAAACCAAGGTATCGAACCAGTAGGAGGATCACCAACACTATGTAAACATCACCTGCACACAAAGAACAAATACTTGCAACCCGACGCGAAAGAGAGGTTGTTAATCTCTCTACGGTAAAAAGATAGATTAGGTAATGATAGATTGGATAGATAGATCTCTCAAGAACACAAAATAAAAGAGGCAAATAAAAAGTGCAGCAAGGTATTTTTGGGTTTTTGGAATAATAGAGCTGAAAACAAAAGCGGTAAAAAGATAGATCGGAAAGCAATATGTTGGAAAAATAGACCCGGGGGCCGTAGGTTTCACTAGTGGCTTCTCTCATGAGTATAGCACACGATGGGTGAACAAATTAATGTTGGGCAATTGATAGAAGATCAAATAATGATGACGATATCCAAGGCGATGATCATTATATAGGCATCACGTCCAAGATTAGTAGACCGAAATGATTCTGCATCTACTACTATTACTCCACACATCGACCGCTATCCAGCATGCATCTAGTGCATTAAGTTCATGGAAAAACGGAGTAATGCAATAAGAACGGTGACATGATGTAGACAAGATCTATTCATGTAGGAATATACCCCATCTTGTTATCCTTAATAGCAACGATACATGCGTGCCTCGCTGCCCCTTCTGTCACTGAGAGAGGACATCGCAAGATCGAACCCATCAGAAAGCACCTCTTCCCATTGCAAGAAAAATCGATCTAATTGGCCTAAGTAAACCAAAGATTCGAAGAAGAAATACGAGGCTATAAGTAATCATGCATATAAGATATCAAAGAAGACTCAAATAATATTCATGGATAGAAACTGATCATGAACTCAAAATTCATCGGATCCCAACAAACACACTGCAAAAGTTTACATCAAATAGATCTCCAAGAGACCATTGTATTGAGAATCAAAAGAGAGAGAGAGGAAGCCATCTAGCTACTGCCTACGGACCCGTAGGTCTATGGTGGACTACTCACGCATCATCGGAGAGGCACCAATGAGGATGATGAACCCCTCCGTGATGGTGTTAGATTGGATCTTGCGGTTCTGGAACTTGCGGCGGCTGGATGTATTTTTC
This sequence comes from Elymus sibiricus, assembly GCA_039707655.1. Taxonomy (NCBI): domain Eukaryota; kingdom Viridiplantae; phylum Streptophyta; class Magnoliopsida; order Poales; family Poaceae; genus Elymus; species Elymus sibiricus. The sequence continues at coordinate 401,743,317 of CM077667.1, forward strand.
GTCGACTCCTCTAGGGTTTCTAGAATATTTGGGTATTTTTAGAGCTTAGAGGCGGTGGAGGGGACTCCCGAGGCGGCCACAACCCATCAGGGCGCGCCCGGGGCCCCTGGCGCGCCCTGGTGGGTTGTGGGCGGCCTGGGCTCCCTCCTGCTTACTTCTTTGGCCCACTGGCCTTCTTCTGGTCCAAAACAAATCTCCAAAAAGTTTCGTCGTGATTGGACTCCGTTTGGTACTGATATTCTATGAAGTAAAAAACAAGCAAAAATAACAACTGGCACTTTGGCACTATGTCAATAGGTTAGTCCCAAAAAATGATATAAAGTTTCTATAAAATGATTGTAAAACATCCAAGAATGATAATATAACAGCATTGAACAAGCAAAAATTATAGATACGTTCGAGACGTATCAGTATCTTCCATGCTAAGTGAGTTATTCTCAAGACGGTCGCTTATTCGCCGTCATTGCACATGGGAGGCTGGTAAAAAGGATGCCCAGTCCTGCATAATCAAAATTAATTAAACAAAACTCCTTGGGACAGTTGATATGTTGGCAGGCATCCGTGGATTCGGTCAGCCATGGTTTGTGTATGGATGGTGGATTGGAGTAAACTTTACTATTCTGTTTGGGAACCGCCAATAATGAGTTTATCATGGAAGATATTCAAAACCTTTGTCGTAACGTCGACAAGAAAAGTGCACCACCCAAAAATTATATTTTCATTCTTGTTTTAAAACTTGAGCTCTGGCGCCTCTGCAAATCAATGCTTCACTCTACAAAGGGCCTATCTATTTATTTTTATGTTGAGTCATCACCCTCTTACTAAAAGCACGAGACCGGAGAGCACTATTGTCATTCTCATGCATTGAGTCTAGTTAACGTTGGATGTGAGCATGAATGGATCTTTTCTACCCTGAATTATAATGTTTAGTCGCTGCTTGAACCTCAGAAGTGCTCTGCATTTATGTTTTGCGGTCTTAGAAAGGGCTAGCGAAATACCATGTCACCATATTATATCATGATTGTTTTGATAAATTGTTGGCTTGTGAGGTATTTTATTATTGCTTGCTAGTTGGTTATGTATTGACATGAGTTAATATGATGTTTAGTTGTTATCATGGATGTGGTTATTTATAATTTATGCTGAAAACTTGAGCACTAGCTAAGCATGTGTATAATGACGAGAACAAAAGAGTTTGTAAAAGTCTTCTTTATCACTTTCAGTTTGTCAACTGAATTGCTTGAGAACAAGCAATGAGTTAAGCTTGGGGGAGTTGATACGTCTCCAACGTATCTACTTTTCCAAACACTTTTGCTCTGGTTTTGATCTCTAATTTGCATGATTTGAATGGAACTAACCCGGACTGACGCTGTTTTCAACAGAACTACCTTGGTGTTATTTTTGTGCAGAAATAAAAGTTCTCGGAATTGGACGAAACTTTTTTTGGAATTTTTCTGGAATATATAATGAATTATGGAGCGAAGAGCTGCCGGAGGGAGGCCACCTATGGGCCACAAACCAACAAGGCGCCCCCCTAGGCCGTGCCCGGATGGCTTGTGGGGCCCACAAGGCTCCTCCGACCCTAATTCCAGTCCTATAAAATCACATCTTCGGAGAAAAAAATGAGAGAGAAGTTTTCATCGCGTTTCATGAGACGGAGCCGCCGCCACCTCCTGTTCTTCCTCGGGAGGGCTAATCTGGAGTCCGTTTGGGGTTCCGGAGAGGGGGAATCGTCGCCGTCGTCATCACCAACCCTTATCCATCAACACCGCCATGATGCTCACCACCGGGAGTGAGTAATTCCTTTGTAGGCTTGCTGGACGATGGTGGGATTGGATGAGATTGATCATGTAATCGAGATAAGTTTGATAGGGCTTGATCCCTAGTATCCACTATGTTCTGAGATTGATGTTGCTATGAGTTTGCTATGCTTAATGCTTGTCACTAGGGCCCAAGTGCCATGATTTCAAATCGGAACCTATTATGTTTTCATGAATATAAGAGTGATTCGGATCCTATCTTGCAAGTTGTATGCACCTATTATGTGTCTTGATCCGCATACCCCAAGGTGACAATAATTGGGATTCTTTTCGGTGATTGTCGTAGTTTGAGGAGTTCATGTATTCACCATGTGTTAATGCTTTGTTCCAGTTCTCTATTAAAAGGAGGCCTTAATATCCCTTAGTTTCCAATAGGACCCCACTGCCACGGGAGGGTAGGACAAAACATGTTATGCAAGTTCTTATCACAAGCATGCATGACTATATACGGAATACATGCCTACATTATATTGATGAATTGGAGCTAGTTCTATGTCGCCCTAGTGTGTAACTGTTACATGTTTGATGTCATCTAAATCATTATCCATCACCGATCCACGTGCCTACGCTTTACATCTACTGAATCTTGCTAAGTTACTATTGCTACTCCTACTGTCACAACTGCTACAAAATTGATGATGTCACTATTACTGTTACTTTTGCTACTACTATTTACCATGCTACTAAACCTTTGCTGCAGAGAGATATCCCAGGTAAGGTTGAATTGACAACTCAACTGTAAAGGCCAATAAATATTCTTTGGCTCCCCTTGTGTCGAATCAATAAATTAGGGTGAAATACTACCCGTGAAGATTGTCGAGATCCCCTATACTTGTGGGTTATCATCGTATATTTTGAAAAGTAATGATTATGATGTTTATGTTTATGGATATTATTATGTTGATATCAATTAGTTCATCGTTTCTCAATGATCATACCTAAAATAGATTACATGTTGGGTAGCATGTTGCATCAAAAAATTTGTTTTCATCATTTACGTACTCGAGGACGAGCAGGAATTAAGCTTGGGGATGTTGATACGTCTCCACCGTATCTATAATTTTTGATTGTTCCATGCTATTATATTATCAATCTAGGATACTTTATATGCAATTGTATGCTATTTTTATATCATTTTTGGGAACTAACCTATTAACCCTGTGCCTAGTGCCAGTTGCTGTTTTCTGCTAGTTTTTGGTTTTCCAGGAAATCGGTACCAAACAAAGTCCAAATGCTACAAAACATTTTGATGATTTTTTTCTGGACAAAAGAGACACTGGAAGCTTCGGGAGGAGACTAGGCGCGAAGCGAGGAGACGAATAGGCAACAGGGCGCACCCAGGGGGTAGGCGCGCCCTGATGCATTATGGGCCCCTCGTGGTTTCGTCTAACCTAATTCCACATCCATAAATTCTCTAAAATCGGGAAACCAACAGAGAGCCATCCGAAACACTTTTTCTGCCGCCGCAAGTCTCTGTTCTGACGGGAGCCCATCTGGAGACATTTTCTGATACTCTGTCAGTGGGGGAATCGATCATGGAGGCCTTCTTCATAAACCTTGTCGCCTCCATGATGATGTGTGAGTAGTCCACCACACACCTACGGGTCCATATCTAGTACCTAGATGGTTTTCTCTCTCTCTCTCTCTCTCTCTCTTTGATCTTTTAATACCATGTTCACCGTGATCCTTGCGGTGATCTATCCGATGTAATCCTCTTTTGCGGTGTGTTTGTTGGGATCCGATAAATTGTGGTATTATGATCAGATTATTCGTTGAAAGTAATTGATTCTTTTCTTAATTCTATTATGCATGATTGTAATAGCTTCATATTTCACTCCGATCTATCGGTTTGGTTTGGCCAACTAGATTGATTTATCTTCAGCGGGAGTGGTGCGTTGTATTGGGTTCAATCTTGTGGTGTTCTATATCACAGTGACAGAAAAGGACAAGAAACGTACTTGTTCTGTTGCCATTAAGGATAAAATGACAAGTCTGAACATATTGCTTATCTTACTATGTCTACATCATGTCACCTTGTTCCAAGCATTGCTCCCTTTGTCATGAACTTAATACCACATATGCAGAATCGTTTCGGTCGATTGGTGGAGTAATAGTAGTAGATGCAGGATCATTTTGGTCTACTTGTTTATGGACGTGATGCCTATATACATGATCATTGTTGTGAATAACATGTCATAACTATGCGCAATTCTGTCAATTGCCCAACAGTAATTTGTCTACCCACCATATGCTATGTTCAAGAGAGAAGCCTCTAGCCAAAACTATGGCCCTCAGGTCTACTTAAACATAAATACTAAAACCCTAAAAACAATTTACTGCAATTTATTTACTGTTATTTTATTTTACTTTTACATCATCTATCTCTATCAAGATTTAATCCTTGCAAGTTACGAGTTCAAGGGGCTTGACAACCCTCTTGCCCGTGTTGGGTGCAAGTGTTTGGTTTTGTGTGGTAGGTGCTGTCGAAGGGAGTTTGCTTGGTTCTCCTACTAGTTCGATAACCTTGGTTCTCACTGAGGGAAATATTTATCTCTACTGTGTTGCATCTCCTCTCCTCTTTGGGGAAAATCCCAACACAGCTCACAAGTAGCACAAGCCTACAAAGGAATTACTCACTCCCGGTGGTGAGCATCATGGAGTTGTCTATGGAGAAGAGCTGATGATGATGATGACGACGAATCCCCCTCTCCGGAGCCCCAAATGGACGCCAGATCAGCCCTCCCGATGAAGAATAGGAAGTGGCGGCGGCTCCGTATCGTAAAAGGCGATGAAACCTTCTCTCCTATTTTTTTTCTTGGGGAAACAGAGTTTATAAGCTTGGAATTAGATCAGACGGCAGCCTGTGGGCCCCACAAGGCATTAGTGTGTGGCGAGGGGGTGGCCGCGCCATGTTGCCTTGTGGGCAGTAGGTGGCCCCTCTCTAGTTGATCTTCGTTTCAGTATTTTTTATTTATCCAATAATTTTCGTCCAATTCCGAGAACTTTTATTTCTGCACAAAAATAACACCATGGTAGTTCTGCTCAAAACAACGTCAGTGCGGGTTAGTTTCATTCAGATTGTGCAAATTAGAGTCCAAAACAAGATCAAAAGTGTTTGGAAAAGTAGATACGTTTGGGATGTATCACTATGTCTCTCATCTCACTGCAAACCCTAGGGTTTATGGTGATGTTTATCCTTTCGAGTGGTCAACGGATGAGGAAGAAGACGCAGATTTGAAGAAGATGGAGCACTCAAGCGAAGAAGAAGAATACATCCCTCTACCTCAACCCGGGGACATGCATGTGGAGTTCAAGAAGTCAAGTTTACCGGATACGATGAATACCTCTAAGGTTCAACTTGCCCCTTTTTGACGTGTGCATGCACATGTCGCTTCTACCTCTTGAGCCAAGCTTCATCCATTGGTTGATGGAGGACTCATAGTAACGAGCAAGCTGCATGGCTAGATCAGGGACCTTAAACAAGAGGTTAACAAACTCAAGGAGAAAAAAATTGTATTCTCAAAGGAATCAACACCAAGCACATCCCACCACCATCACCGAAGAAGGAAACTTGAGTACACGAGTATGGGAACCACCCCTGGCTTGTTCCAAGCTAGGGGGAGGTGGCCCGGTATCGTCTCACCGTCACTTTTACTATCATTATCTATCTTACTTCGATCTTCAGTTATTTCACGATTTAGAAAAATATTAGTTTGAATTAGTTTTCGAGTGATTGTTTCATGATCGTTTTGTCTAAGTAATCATGTGTGAGAGAGTTATAACAAAGAGTAGTATGAGTATTTTTTGTTTTTATTCCCTTGCTTCAGCCGTAGCAAAAATAATGAAAGTTCATATGCTAATCCCATGGGGAGTAATGACATCACATAAAAGGAGAGTAATTGATAAAAATTGTTGGAAGGTGACAAACATAGCATTGGTCGTGGGGGCAACTCATGAAAGAATAATAAGGGAAGAGGAACTTCACGTATAAATATACTATCTTGGACATCTTCTATGATTGTGAACCCGCATTAATTATTTTCAAACTTGATCAAATAGTTGATGTTGGACAAGGAATACAACATAATGGGTTATGTTTGATTATATTTGCATAGAAGTTATATTGTCATGGATCCTCTAACATGTGATGGTTGCTTATAATCTTTGCTAGCCAAAAATTTATGTACTAAGTAGAGATACTACTTGTGCATCCAAACACCCTTAAACCCGGTTTCTTGTCATAAGAGTCCACCATATCTACCTATGAATTAAATAAGATCCCTTAAGTAAGTTTTCATCAGTGCAAAGCAATAAAATTTCTCCTAAATATGTATGATCTTTTATTGTAAGGGAAAATAAGCTTTTTACGAACTTATGATGGTAATGCAATAAAAGCAATGGACTGCTCAATAAATGTTGCCATCATAAGGTGCAATATAAAGTGACGTTCCTTTACATTAAGAGCTTGCACATCCAAAAATTAAAATTTTATGACAACCTATGCTTCCCTTTGCGAAGGGCCTATCTTTTACTTTTCAAGCTTTACTTTTATGCAAGAGTCAAAAATATTTACTCATGTTCAAATCTTATGTATTCTCCACTTGTCAAGCATCATGGGGTAGGTAAATATCCAGACATATATATCCAGATAAATATACGTAATCATGAGTTATTATTGTTGACATTATCCCTGAGATGAATAAGTTGGGAGATAAAACATTAAACCCCCGTCTTCCTTTGTGTTTAATTGATACAGTTTGGTCTAAAGATATGCTTGGAGGACCAACAATCATGGAAGACTATATGATAGTTGAGTATGTGAAGTTTTCTAAACCAAAAGCTCTTAGATAGACCCTTCCTGGAATTATAATGAATTGCATTTGCTTTGATGACTAAGAGCGTAGTTTGTTAACTTTCAAGGAAGTTTATTGCTTACACTTTAGCTTGTGAATGAATTATTACTTGATCATGAGAAGTTTAATGATAAATATTTGTTGTTATAATAATGATCATAAGCATGATGCCTCCATCTCCATATTTTATTTTACCAACACCTCTCTCTCTCTCTCTAAACTTGTGGTCAGGTTTATTGAGTCCGGCTTTCGCCTGAGGACAAGCGAGGTCTAAGCTTGGGGGAGTTGATACGTCCATTTTGCATCATGTTTTCCTACTAGTATTTATAATATTTTAGATCTTTATTCCACTTTATGATGCAATTCTAATGCCTTTTCTCTCTTAAAATGCAAGATACACCAAAAGGGGATATTGCCAGTAGCTGGAATTCTAAGCCTGAAAAAGCTACAACAGAGATGGCTATTCTCCGGAGCTCCAAATGACATGAAAATTTACGGAGAATTGTTTTGGAATATATTAAAAAAACTGGAAGAAAGAAGTACCAGAGAGGAGCCTCGGTGAGCCTACAAGGCAACGGGTGCGCCCTACGCCCTAGGGCGCGCCCTAGTGCCATCCGGGGCCCACAGAGGTCCATCGACGCCCATTTTCTCTATATGAGCCATTTGCAATAGAAAATAATAATAAGCGAAGACTTTCAGGATGAAGCGCCACCTTCTCGAGGTGGAACCTGGGCAGGAGCACTTTTGCTCTCCGACGAAGCGATTCCGCCGGGGAAACTTCCCTCCGGGAGGGGGAAATCAAAGCCATCGTCATCACCAACATTCCTCTCATCATGGGAGGACTCGTCTCCATCAACATCTTCACCAGCACCATCTCGTCTACAAACCCTAGTTCATCTCTTGTATTCAATCTTGTCTCAAACCTCAGATTGGTACATGTGGGTTACTAGTAGTCTTGATTACATATTGTAGTTGGTCCTAGTTGGTTTATTTGGTGGAACATTATATGTTCAGTTGTTAATGATATAATTATCTCCTCTGATCTGAACATGAATATGTTTTGTGAGTAGTTCATTTGTTCTTGAGGACATGGGAGAAGTCTTGTTATAAGTAATCATGTGAAGTTTGTTTTCGTTCAATGTTTTGATGACGTGTTGTGTTGTGGCAATTGGACTTCGTTTGGTACGGTAAACCTGAAAAGCCAAAAACACGCAGAAAACAACAACTGGCACTAGGCACTGGGTTAATAGGTTAGTGCTCAAATAATATGAATTGGCAAATAAATACCCAAAAAGTATCCTAGAATGATAATATTATAGCATGGGACAATCAAAATCTATAGATACGTTGGAGACGTATCAGGCCACCTTGGTGCACCTTGTAACTTTTGTTACTTGTTACAAATTAACTTCCTATCAACGTATGTGTCACAACTACTCCCTCTGTCAACTAATATAAGAGCGTTTATATCACTACTTTAGTGATCTAAACGCTCTTATATTAGTTGACAGAGGGAGTACTTTACAACACTTGCAGAGAATACCTTGCTGAAAACTGCTCATTGATTCCTTCTGCTCATCGTTGGGTTCGACACTCTTACTTATAGAAAGGACCACGGTTAACCCCCTATACTTGTGGGGCATCACTTCTCCTCCGCCGCCATTCCAAACCTCTCCTCCAACCATCGTGCGAGGTACCATCCGCTCCTACGATAGTCACCATGCCCGACAACTGTTCGGTGGATTGCCCCAACTAATTTTTTGTCCCTTGTTCTTTAAAGCAATGAATTCGGATTTGGAGTACATATACTGGCACTATGTTTAGTCGTCTGACAAGAAGGAGTACACGGATGGGCATGAGTACAACATAGGCTACTATCTGGTTGACAATATCTATCCTCCATGGGCTACCTTTGTCAACACCATCTCTAACCCCGTTGGCCAGAAAAAGTCTCACTTTAAACAAAGACAAGAAGCAGCTAGAAAGGATGTTGATAGGGCATTTGGAGTTCTGCAGGCACGTTTTGTAGCTGTTCATGGACCTGCTAAACAATAGGATCTGGAGACCTTGTGGAAGGTGATCACCTGTTTTGTGATCATACACAACATGATCATAAAGGATGATGGTGAGGATGCTGCCACAGCCCTTGAATGTGAGAACATGGGTGATCCTATTGAACTTCCCGATCATAATCCGGCCACATTTCTTCAAATGCATCGACAAATTCGGCATCCTCACCATCATCCTTTATTAGAGTGTAATATTTGAATGTGAGAACATGGGTGATCCTATTGAACTCACGAGCAACTGAAGAAAGATCTAATTGAGCATTTGTGGGCAGTTAAGGGGAACAACTATATTAGAGTGTAATATTTGAATTTTTAAAATTAGAACTACCGTTGCATTTGAACATTTGCACTGTATATGCAGTTATTTGAACATGCGGACTTAACAAAAAATTGGGGTCGGATGTATGTGGGTAGCGTTGGATGGTCAGCTCCCGTATCTGTGTCCGCGTACTGGTCCCCACCTCTCCGCACACGGATGCGGAAACAAATTTGCAGGTCAACGTTGGAGACGCCCTTAGTGCATATCTAACATAGATTCAACTCATAGGAAACTTCAATATATTAGTGCAGTTCACTCATCTCTCAAATTCGAACGATATGAGACTAGGAATGACGGATTTTTCTGAACATGGCGGGGTCGGCCAATTAAAGTTGGGCATGGATTGAGTGGAGGAACTCCAATTTCATATTTCAATTTATACTACAACTGACAAAGGATAAGTAAGGGTGGTTCAATGCAAGCAAATAAGTCACTTTGTTGTTGTGTCGGTGTGCATACCTTTCATTTTATACAAAAGAATGTGCATGGTGAATTACCTTGTTCATCATGACATGGCGGGGTCAACAAGCAAAACCATAGTGGCATGAGTTGATTTTTCAAATGCCAACATCTTGTTGAACTTCCAAAGTCTAATGATACATTGGTGGATCTTAGTTGGGGCCAATAGGGGGGTCGATCCCCTCACCCCTAGCTCATAGGAAACTTCACCATATTAGTACATACATAACATAAATTTCAAATATATGCCATGATGTTGTAAATTAGCCCCTCACCCATATTCTAGACCTCTTCGCCCCCTCCTAAATACGTAGTCAAACTCTGCCACTCTGAGGATAATTCATTGAACCGGTGTTGTTCATGCTCTCCTTTAGTGCAACAACGTATTGCTCATATGCCTCCTTTGCACTTTCTTCGGCGACCTTCACTCGCATGTCAGCTTCGACGGACGCCTTTCCTTCCCTCAGCTCCACTTCCTCCTCATGCTTCTCCACGATAATGGCTTGCCTTTCCAGAGCGATTGAGGCATGTGCCTATGAGGAAGCCATGGGTTCCTCTTCCCGCGCCACCCCCTCCGACGCCAGGCATCACAACATGTTCATTCTTTGTCAATAATATAACACACTCATGTTCACTTGTTTTTCAATTGCGAGATCTGATATGAGCCGATGATTTGCGCATGATGCCTCTCATGAGTGAGTTCCCAACCATCTTGAACTGTAATCTGCATGTGATCATGGCAAATAATGCAAAAGGTTATGGCAAGTCTCCAACACAAAAACAACTCTCTTAGCACCCCCCCCCCTCATATAATGGAAACTCTGCAACACACACATCAGGACCACGACAACTCTGAAATAACAAAATTCTAAAAAGATCATGGAATTTTTTTTGTCACACACATCAAAGACCTTGGCAAATATGCATTTACCAGATAAGGAAAGGGCAAGGTAAATATCTATCACATATTCACACACAACAAGGTACATGGCAAACTTTTATCAAGCAGATGATGAAGAGCATGGCGAAAATTCACCATCACACACATCATGACATGGGAAATTTGCATTAAACACAACATGAGAGCATGGTAAATTTTGTATCAAGCATAGAAGATCCATGGCAAATGTCATTGGCTAGACGAAATGTGGGCATGGCAAAAAAATCACCATCATACACATGTCACTGGCTAATAAAACAAGGGCATGGCAGAATATCACCATCATACACATCATGCCATGGCAAATCTGCATTAACCGCATGAAGGAGAGCATGGCAAGTATGTATCACACACGTATGGTCCATGTAAAATCTCAACTTGCTAGATAACGAGTGCATGGAAAAACTAGGGTAATTTCACCAACAACAAAAATCAAAGTCAACTAAACCAAACAATATAGAACTACTTAGATCAAACTATCTCAATAGTAAAACGCATTTGCCCCTGACTGAAAAGAAAAAATGCGGGAAAAATTGCACAGAGCGAACTAATAACTGCGTAACCTCAAATTGCCAAAAACACGAACACGCGTCGATGCCCAAAACTCATATATCTTGTGTAGTTTTACTTGTCGTGATGTTCCATCTTTGTTCACCGGTATATGACATTGTGTGTATATTATGAAGGCATATGTTGGGGCGACCAATATGCGCTTCTATTTTAGCAAAGATTACAAAGTCTTCGTTGAGGCTAGGACCGCTGGGCGCTACGCATGGCTAGGATAACTCATAAACAGGGTGATTCTCAATTCTGGTATGAGCTTGTTAAACATGAAGATCACTTCATTTCATTATGTAGATTTGTGGTTTGGAATGGACATAATGCGAGCTTTTGAGAGGACTGGTGGATAGGGAATTAACCTCTTAAAGTTAATTTCCCCATGCTTTATAATACACTCTCCGTCCCAAAATAAGTGTCTTAACTTTATTACAACTTTGTACTAAAGTTAGTATAAACTTGAGACACTTATTTTGGGACGGATGGAGTATGTATTTACAGTAAAACAAATCAGTTAATGAGATTCTGAGGGGAGGACTAGAATGTGTTAAGTTTAGAAGGACCCTTTATGGTTATTCATTGGAACTTGGAATCATATTAAAGAAGTATGTGCTGGTGTGGTGTTGACAGAAGAAACACTTGATTAGATGGTCTTTGAATAAAAATGATCTATATACTATAAAGTCTATTTACCGATATTATATTGAAAATGTGGTTAAATACCCATATAACTTTATGTGGAAAATTAAAATACCTCCCAGAGTGAAAGTGTTTCTTTGGCTAGCACTGCGCAATAGTATCCCGACCAACGATAATTTAATTAGAAGAGGTTAGGCTGGGGATAAAAGTTGTCCTTTCCGTGGGAAGGAAGAGGGTATCAATCATCTATTCTTTAAATGTTGTCTTGCTGAACTGATATGAAATATAATGAAATGTGCATTTGATTTGCAAAACATACCTGATAATGTTCATGATATATTTAATGTGTGGTTGACGTGCTTTAATAAAAATGAAAGAAACTTGGCGGTTATTGGTATATCCGCTATGTGAAAAATAATGCTATTTTTTTATAACAACAAGGTTGCTGACCCTTGTGTTTAGGTGAACTTAATAATTAAATGCTTTCGTGGCTGGTTCGTTTTGCAGAGAAAACAAGAAAGACGAGAAACGCTGAGGTAGGTCATAAAAAGGTTGAGATGATCGCTCACGAAATCTTCGGAGCTACAGTTGGATGAAGGACGACTTGTCGAATTATTGCAGGGTGAAGATGGAGGGCCTTCCCCAGGTTGAAGCTCTGTAAATCTCCTGATGACCACTTTTTCTTATCCTAGCTTTCAGAAACTTGGTTTGTTGCTTGGTTCTTAACATCTTCCTCGAGATCTGTACATGGACTTTCCAGGATGATGAAACCTTGGAGTTGGTTGCATTCTTCGGTTATTGGTGTATATATGCTGATATAGCCTTTCCTTGTGGTCGTGATAGACAGATGGGGATAGCCATACCTGTTATATTTGGACCAGGCATCATTTCTCTTTCGTCTGCTTTGTTACTAGCAGTTATAAAGACAATATGGTTTCTTTTAATAGAACTTGGAGAGAAAGTTATATTTATAAAAAAAAACTTAATAACTGTATTGGGCTACGAAGCAAGAGGCGCATTTGATCCCCTAAAAAAGGCGCATTTGATGAGCTGGCGAGAAAAGCGTCATTCGGTTTTTGTTGAACCGGCCCCATTGGGTTATAAGCCTGTGAACAAAGTCGGTCCAACTTACTCTTACTTCAAAACCCTCCCGAAAGAATCTACCGTAGCGACTATTTTTCGCCTTAAGCGACGTAAGAGGGTTCGATCGCGTCGAGAGCTATAATGTCGGGCCGGCCTGTTACATACGCGCGCAGTCTTAGAAAAAAGAAAAGAAATGGGAGAACCCAGGTCTCCTCATTGTCGTGCAGCGCTCCTAGCCGCTACGCTAATGTCGATTCTGTGTTAAAGTATTTGTGCGCGCCCTACTTGAGGCTTTTTCAAGCCGTTTTTTCTTCTGTTTTTCCGTTTGTTTCTTTTATTTTATCTTCTTCATTTTTTTTCATTCTTTCTTGCATTTTGTTTCTTCGTCCTTCGTTTTTTTTCCTTTTGTTTCTTCCCATTTTTTGTTTGGTTTTATTTTTTCTTCTCCATTTTTTGTTTTTTCTTATGTTTGTTTTCATTTTCACTCTACATTTTCGTATGTGTCAAAAACATTTTTTTAATTAAGTGATCAACATTTTCTGTATACACGTTCAACATTGTCTGGACGCTTATTCAACATTTTTCAAATACTTGGTCAATATTTTTCAAATACGTGTTCAACATTTTTCAACTACTCGTTGAACATTCTTTAATACCCGTTCAACATTTTGAAATACTTGTTCAACATTTTGAATACTCGTTCAACATTTTTTGAATATTTATTCAATTTTTTTTAATATTTGTTCAACATTTTTAATACTTATTCAAAATTTTCAAATACTTGTTCAACATTTAAATACTTATTTAATATTTTTAATACTTATTCAACATTTTTCAAATCCTTTTTAATATTGTTCAAATACTTTTTAACATTTTTCATATGTATTTTTTTAAAATTGTATATATAGGTAGAATATTTTAAAGTATAAACAAAAATACAAAAATAAAGCGAAAAACAAGAACAGAAAAAAGAAAAAGGAAATGTTGCGGCCTCCCGCACGGCTGAGCCGGCCCATCTCGGCTTCCCGACGCGAGGCTGGCCCCTGTGCTCGCTTAAAGCGAGAATTAGGGGCGCCCAGAATCTATATCTCCCGAGGACTCCAAGACTAAAAAAAACATCTCCCGAGGACTCCAAAATCCCGGTCAACTTTCCAATGGAGCAATGAGCTGTCATCACTAATCGCGCTCGCTGATGGTGAACAAAGGAATTCATTCTTGCCATCTGAAAGCTCAAACGGGCGAAGGCAGGCGTGTGTACACTAGAGCCAATACACGCGGCCGATTCTTGGCAAGCAGACAGATAAACTAAACCTAGTGAAAAATGTGGGTTTTGCATCCTCCGTGACTGCTCCACCATCCGGAATCTAATCCATCTCCGAGCTCTCGAACACGTGTGAACTCGTGTCGAAGTCATCCTCGAACCGAAACCTTCTTAGGTCACACACACGCCAAGTGTTCGGTTCACCTCTGCGCGCACGCCGCATGAAAAATAAATGTCATTTCCCACACACGACAACCAAAAAAGAAGTTCGGCACATGGTAATTCACCTGTTTACCATACACCCTCCCGCAGTTCACCTGCTCCTCTGAATGCGACTGTACCTGCAACTCAGCCAGCGCTTCCGTCGCAACGACGGCAGAGCAGGGGCAGGTACATAAGCAAATCCAACCACTCTGCTATCAGCTATCAACTACAGTTGCGTAAAGAGCATCTCTACAGCCAAAATCCTCAAACACCCTCTATAAGTTATGACGGATGGTCCGGTCAATAATCGGTCACAAGATCACGACCCAGTGTGGCCCCTCAAAACCAGTCATATAAGTTCGGGTTGATCGACACCCCTCATATTTAGCTCACAGGGTGAATATAGAGAGACCCAGACACGTCCGGACGTGTCCGTCACGTTAGACTAGACAGACCGGACCCACCTTAAATTTTACCAAATTAACCAAGTCCACCAAATTCACTGCCCTCCTCTTTCATTTCCTGCGTCGGAGCTAGCGTCGTCCTTCACCCTTGCTCCCTCATCCGAGCCGCCGCCCTAAATGTCGTTGTCGAGTACCCCGACCCCACTGTCGGCACAGATGATGCCTCGGAGTTGCCAAGTCATGTCCATGGGGTGAGTTGCAAGGTGGAGAACGTTGTCTCGGAGGGAACGGCGCGCCTGCCAGCGCGAGCGGAGAGCAGTGGCGAAGGAAGTTCCAGCCATGGATGTTGTGGAAATCGACGAGGATGTGTCCCCACCGTTGCGCCCGCCCACCCTGCGCGCATGTTACAATGTTAAATTGTGGTTCTTTTTTTTTTTTGCTTTGTTGAATTCATGGTGAATTTATGCGTTATAATCGACGTTCATAGATTTGTATGGATTTCAAAGTTTTCATATGAGAAATGCCTCAGTGCATCTGCAGATTGAGATGGTCAAAGTGCGTCTACGACACATCTAGACGTGGCATGGTTATTGCACATCTAAATGACTAAATCAAGCATAAAAAGGAAAAAAAGAAAGAAAAAAAACCCTACACGAATCTCCACGTAAGATCAATGATATAGGATTTAGATGTGCAATAATTATGTCACATGCTTTAGAAAAAACGATGGTCAAATTTACCAAGTCCGGTTTGTAGATGCTCTAACAGTACCGTGCAAGCTCAATTGAACTCGTTGCCTTGCCAGTCACTCGCACCAGCTTATCGCAACCTGACCCGACGTCCCCATCATCTGCTTACCGGATAAAGCTAAGCTTTTACCTGACTTGTACCAGTGGGCAGGGCAGTGGCATCCATATCACCCGCCTCTGACCAGACCAGAACCATGGGTATGGGTGGCGGGGTGCACTCTTCCCGCCCGCCTTCCACGCGTTTCCCCGGAAACACTCCAAGAAATCGCTTCGCGAACCGGCACTCCGCTTTCCGCCCAAGAAATGGCAACGATACGGCACAAAAGTCAAGAGCCTCCCGCGGGATCTTCACACCACCGAGCGGAAGCGGATGACGGAGCGGCTCCCCGCACCTTTCCCGCGCATCACACCTTACGTCCGCGCGCCGCCGCCGCCGCCGGTCGACGTGGGCCGCACGCCGGCCGCGCATCCAAAGATCTTCGCCACACACCTGGCTCGATCGCTCCCCCCAAATCCCGATCCAGCTGGCGCCGTCATCTGGCGTGCGGGAGTGGCCGCCCGCGCTTTTCGCTCGTCATCAAGATATGCACGTCCACGCGCGCACGGAATATACTATAGTCAAGATATACAAGTGGATCAACGAGAAGAACAAGTAACGAACTAATCGACGGAGGTTACGTCGTAGCTCGTCCATGTACGCACACGGAGTCGAAAAATGTGGAGAACCGCTGCGTGGCGTCACACGAAACTCTCCCTAATTCACTCGTGAAAAACACCCGTCGAGCTACAAAACCACGGCCCCGGACGATACGATACGATACAGTCACGTACGCCGCCACGGAACGCAGCAAGCGAGAAGCCCCGGTCGATCGCTTTTGCTACGTGCGCGCGTACGTGTAGCCGCGCGCGCGCGTCGGCACGTGGTCGATGGACGCGACGGCGATGCGAGGTCGACGAGCGAGCGATAATGCGGTGCCGATAAGCTAACCATCGCCATCGCTCTCCCGTGATCCCGATCAGCTTCTGGAACGGCGGGAAAGCAAGCAAACTTTCCATTTGCCTAACCATGTGCCCGGACGCGCCACGCCCATGCATACATGCTTGAACGGGCTAGCGGGCGCGACCGCGTGCGTGCACGTTTCTTCGTGGCCAAGCCTGGCTTGAGTACGAGTGGCTCCGTTGGCATTGGCTAGTTCGCACGCACACACGCACTGACGCACGTCCGCCTTTGACGTGAACAACTCTCCCTCTCATCTTCCCAAGAGCTACCCGCAACTCCAACCGGTCGTACGTATATATGCGCTCGTGCGTGCGCGTGACTGGAATTTCAGCTCGCTGCTGGGTAGATACAAAGATCGATCTGGATCGTGATGACACTTACGAGGGAGGAGGCGCACGAGAGCAAGGAGATGGAGAGCCTGCGGGTGCACGCCGACGCGCTGCTCTCGCTCTCGTCGCCAGCGGGCGGCGGCGGCGTCACCAAGCCGGTGACGGCGACGGCGACGGCGGCGGCGGGCAGGAGGGCGCTGGCGGCGGAGGGCGTGTTCGAGTGCAAGACGTGCAGCAAGCGGTTCACATCGTTCCAGGCGCTGGGCGGTCACCGCACCAGCCACACGCGGCTGCAGGCGCGGATGCTGCTGCACGAGGCCGCCGACGTCTCGGGCGCCGCCGAGAGGGACAGGGCGCGGGTGCACGAGTGCGCCGTCTGCGGGCTCGAGTTCTCCATGGGCCAGGCGCTGGGCGGCCACATGCGCCGGCACAGGGGCGAGGCGGCGCCGTCGACGTCGTCGGCCGCCGTGCACGGCGACGCCAGCTCCGGCGCGACGCAGCAGCAGGAGGTCATGCCCGACCTGAACTACGCGCCGATGGACGACTGCGGCGGCGACGGGCAAGAAACGTCGGCCGATCGCAGCTCGGAGCATCAGCTGCTTGATCTGCTTGTATAGCCTTCACAGAGAACATAAGAACATATACTTGTATAGATAGGATGTGCATACAATACAATACATACATGATGATTCCGTGTTATACTACATGGATGGCTTGATTTATTTGTTCAATTATTATAATGGATGGGGTTCAATTAGATTGCTAACTAGCTACATGATGATCGAGTGATATTTCCGGGAAAAGATGGTTGAGAAAATTTGGAACGTAATCCTTGACATGTCGTTAGCTGTAGCCTGTAGATCAGCAGGCTCTCTTCCGAATACACCGATTGTTGTTTTTGTTCTATTTTAGATTCCGTGTTATTTATTAGTCTTACTATTTATTTCGACGACACGAATGGTGTCTAACTGAATTATTAACTAGATGATGATTGAGAAAAATTGGAACACGATCATGACATATATGAACAGTATTCTCTAAACTATATACTTGTACATATATGGTTCGATCGATAGTGTTAATTTGTTGAGTCAAAGTTCTCATTTTTTATGTCTGTGGGCTAGGAGGTGCTAGTATTTTCCATCGCAGAAACAAGCCAGAGAAAGTTTTACGCCCTCCCCCGGCGTATTGACCTCTCCTCCCTCAAACTCTGGCGTGCCTCTCGTGTGAGTATGCTGCACCTTTCGCTGATGTGTATATTCAAGAACTATAAGCACTTATCAGAGACTGGAGATAGATTTTAAGAATAATGAAGTCGCCACACACACTTCATAGTCGACGAACATGCCATACCACTGAAAGAATATAGTCAAAAAGTTTGAGATAAATCTACAAAATATACGAGCACCCATGCAAAACTAGAACTTATACCCGAGTGGGTTGGTTCCATGAAAATAGTCAAACCATCTAAGTTATGTTTAGTTCGTCATTACAAACAACCATTATTACTCAAAACACGTCCAGTCATGTACACATATAGGTCTAACAAATTGCGATCATATAACCAAGTCTTGAGCCAAGACATTGCTTTAACTAATTTATCTGCTACTCCATTAGTCTCTCTAGGGTTATGTTAAAGGTTGCTTTTAGAAGTTTTGCCTTTGTTGATTGCTTGCTTTTGTAGACTTGTGTTTTTTATATACTCAATCTAGTTAATGGGTCGTCGGTGAAGTGTATACGGAGATCATTGTAACATGTCGAGATTCAGAATTCTCCGTTCTTTGGGTGAGGCCTCTTGGAGATAGTAGCCCGGTCTATAATGTTCAAGCTATAGAGTCTTTGAGAAGGGTGGTTGGAGAGAAAGACAATATATGCATTGTTAGGGGACGGCAAGGCTTATATTATTTTCCATGCAAAAAAGGCTTATATTATTTGTATCTACCCCTACAAGAAGATTTTCTTTACCAAATTTCCTAGGTTGTGGGATGAAGGAGGGGCTGGCAGGCCCTGCAGAAATGCTCTGGTTGTGTGTTTAACACATATAAATGACCTCTGGCAACAATATTTATGACCCATTAGTTGCAACATGTAATCATTACTGTGTTTGGTTGGCCCTACGTTTTTGTTTTCCCTCCAGATTGAAACATTTCAGTCAAAATAGCTACTGCATCTATTTTCTCTTTTCGAGTGAATCATGTTTTATAAGGCTGATAGTGGGCCATGGCTGTGGGGCTGATGAGAAAGAGTAGTCCAAGAGGGGTCCTATTTCAAGCCTTCGGTGCCAATTAGTTCCGGGACCTCCTATTCCGCGCAGTTCTTGAATTCGAAACAATGTTCGCGGTTTCAAAAGAATGAACTTTTCTGAATTTAAATGATTTTCTTATTTAGATGAACAATTTTTCATCCGCATTTGTTAATAATGATGAACAAATTTCGATTCGATAATTGTTTTTGAACTTGATGAACAAATTTTGTATTCAAGAACATTTTTTGAAAAAATGGATAAATAAATTTTGAATTGATGAACAAATTTTGAGTTTGATGAGCATTTTTAGAAATCGATAAACAAATTTCGAAATTGGTGAATTGTTTCTTTAACTTTGAACACATTTACAATTTGATAATCGTTTTTTCATTAAATTAATTTTTGAATTTGATGAACATTTTTAAAATCCCGATGAACAAAAAATGAATTCGACGAACATTTTTTGAATGTGCGGAAAAAAATGTTCGAGAATTTGAAAAGAAATACTCAAGAAAAATTGAAATAAGTAAATAAGAGAAACAGAAAATAAAGCATAAAAAGAAAAATAAATTATGTTTACACACGCGGCTGGCCCATACAACACCCAGAGCGCGAGAAATGTGTACACACGCGGTTGCTCGGTTGCGCCCTAAGTGCCGAATAGAAAGCGACATTAGTCCTAAGACCTTGTCAATGCTAGGTGCTTAGAAAGGTGCTTAAAAAATAAACCGAATTTTTTTAAAGCACATGTGCATATTTTTATAAAAGAGACGTCTAATTAAACATTTATCATGTACAAATAAGCAGCAGTATTTAAGAAAAGTCTGATTTATCTTTTTTTTAGGGAAGTCTGATTTATCTTTTAAAACACCTCCTGTAAACACCTTAGCATTGTACAAAGCTTAATAGTGCCAGCAGCTCCCCTCCAGGGCCGTGACCCAACAATCGCTGTCACGCTTGTTCGTATGCGTGCTGCTTTTTTGTCTGCCTTTTCTTTTGTTTGCCTTTTGTTTTTCTTGGTTTGTTTCCGTTTCTCTGTTGTTCACTAAAAAAGTCGGTTTATAAAAAATTCATGGTCCTAAAAAATGCTCATGAATTTTAAAAAATTCATGTTGATGGAAAATATTCAGGAATTTAAAATATTCATGAATTTGGGAAATGTTCATGTATTGGAAAATTTACATGAATTAGAAAATGTCCATGAATTTTTAAAAGCTCCCAAATTTGTAATAAAATCACGAATTCAATTTTTTCAATAATTTTAATTACGCTCGCGAATTTACAGACGTTAAACAATTTTCAAACAAATGGAAAATGAAAAAGAAACCCCAAAAAATAAAAATAAAACTAAATAGAAATACCACCCAGAAAAACTGAAGTACAGCTAAAAATGAAAACCGGTCCAGAAAACTGAGCAGGAATACGAGTCCAGAAAACTGGAAAACAATTGACAATGCCATATCACATATGGGACGGACCATTACCTTCTTGGCGTGAGCGTCCAACTAACCATTTGGCGCATAAGGATTTGTTGGAAACAACTAATTGACGGGTACCCCTTTCGGGGGAAAACCCAGCTGGCAGTGCGGGGAGCCCTAGCGCCGCCACATTTCGTGCGCTTGGCGCACCCCGCGAGAGCACTTTTTTTTTACGTTTTGAACGCGTTTTTGTGTTTTCATTTTTTTGGATTTTGTTTTGTTTTCTAGGTTTTTGTGTTTTCTATCATTTTTTGCCTTGCGTGAAGCACAAAAAAATAATTTAAAAACAATTGTGCCTCCTGCAAGTGAAAAGCACATTTGTGCTTTTCATAGCTGTGGTTTTCGGAAAGCACTATTTGCGAGAATAACAGTAGTAATATGTGTTTCCCACAATTGTGTTTTTTGGAAAGTGAAAATGACGGTTGTGCTGCCCTGAAAAAGTGAATAGCACATATGTGCTTCTGGCTTCTGATTTTTTTGGTTTTCTTACAATTTTTCTGTTTGCTCTTTTCTTTTGAATTTCAGTTTTTCAGAAACAAATGGTCAAAAACTATTAACATTGGACCTAGTTTTGAAGACCTCGACGCGAGAAACATTAGAGTGAAAACAATATATGATTTGAACACACGGTTTAAGAGATAAAACGTTTTTAAAAACGAATGAAAAACGTATTCAACGCCTGCAAAGTTTCATAGTGAATGACACTCATGGAAGATGTGGCAAAAAAAAAACAGCGATGCTCCAAAAACATCTATTTCAAAAGCATTTTGCAGTGCTCGTTTTTTTTTTTTGCATGACTCCCGCATATGTCATTGCATGCATGATAAAATTCTGCATGCATTTAAAACATTTGCTGAAGTTTGCCTAAAAAACCAGAACATTTTTATTTTTCTAATTTCACTGTTCATATTGTAGGAGATATGCCCTAGAGGCAATAATAAATGTTATTGATTATCTCCCTGTTCATAATTAGGTTTATGTTCCATGCTATAACTGCTATGGTTCTCGAGTCTACAATAACCACGAGGCTCGGAGGAAGACTCATATGCACGTGTGGGATAATAAACGGTAAAATGTATTCCTAGTCAAGCCTCTATGACTGGCTCAAGTATTGCATGATGATCCTGTTTTCCTGATCATGGGCATGGCTATGCCGGCAATTTTGAGGGCACAATTGTTGGTAGAACACTTGTGTTGAATCGACCCGATTGATGTTATGCTATGAGATACATTCGTCATAAGTTTATGGTTAATAACACAGAGAAGTTAATGTTTGCATAATTCCTTAGACCATGAGAGTGTCGAGTTTCTTCATGCTTGCTTCATGAACTTTGGGGTTTGTTAAACGTCATCCGTAAATGGGTGGCTATTACGGCGGCTTACGGGTTCATGGAAAAGTATGTCAAGGGACTTGATAGCTCAAGATTGGGATTTGCTCCTCCGACGATGGAGAGATATCTCTGGGCCCTCTCGGTGTTACGGTATCCATCATCGTCTGGCCAGACACAGGGTGATTTGATCACAGGGATGCCGGAACACGGGAACGAGAAAAGAGAACAATACCGACAACGAGGTAACTGGCATTGTGGACAAGTGTTGATCCACGAGGATGCCGATGTTTCTCACCTCGGGTAATTGTAACATATCGCGAAGCAACAGGAATAGCTCACGGCAACTGGAGGTTCACTCGAATATTTATTCGTGTGGGTATAGGGATCGATATGGGTGTCCACGGCTCCGATGTTGATCATTGATCGGAAGGGGTTCCGGGTCATGTCTATGCTTCACCGAACCTATAGGGTCACACGCTTAAGGGTCATCTATCTGCTGAATACTAGACAGGGAGTCTGAGAGAAAATCACCGAAAAAGTTTCGGACGCCGGAAAAGTTTCGGACAGCGGAAAAGTTCCGCAGAGAGGTCACCGGATGAGTTCCGGTGAAACTGAAAAGTTGTTTCAGAGGATACCATAAAGTCAAATTGGTTTTGGCACATGCCTGATAATCCTTGGAGGGTGCCAGAATCATTCTGGAAACTTTCTGGAATTTTCCGGGATCAAAACCGGAAATGTTCCGGAGCTGCCGAAACCGCTTCAGATGCTTTTCGCAGATGAAATCACTAAACCGGAATTGTTCCGGCTCGCGTTGAAAATTATTTTGGTGGGTACTAGAATTGTTCGAAGCCCACATGAATATTTTCAGTTCGATCAGACGCTGAAAAATGTCGTCGTGAATAGTGAAAGTGCTTTTTGGGATATTTTTGGAAAGCCACCTTTTGGGGCTTTGCTCCAAAAGATCTTGGGGATGACATGGATGGATAGGGGCCAATTTTGGGGCCCCACATGAGGGTGTGTCCGGCCACATGGTGGACTCCTTCATGGAGTCCCCCTTGTTCCTTGGTTTCACCTTTTAGGTCCTTGGGAAGGACTCCTTTCCATGTGGGTTTTGGGTCTTCTTGTAAAACCACCCTACCCCTTGGGTTTCCTATAAATAGGAGGTGTGTGGGCTGCCATAAGACACACTCTTGCTCTCATACACATAGCCATGCATGATCTGGCATTCTTCTCTCCCTCCCAGCGAAATAGTTTCGTAGAGCCGAAAGGCTGTCTGGGTTCCGGCAGGAACTAGTTCTGGACGGCGAAGCCCTGCCGGATAGATGACACCGTATGTGTGCAACTCTGTAGAGAGATCGTAGTTTCGGTCTTAGTTCGAGAGTGCCTCCCGAAGGGCTGTCCGTGTGACCGTCCGAGTTTTGGAGGTCCTCCCGAAGGGCTGTCCGAGTGACAGTCCGAGTTTCGGAGGTCCTCCCGAAGGGCTGTCCGCGACACCGTCCGGGGGACTGTGTGACCGCCTCCCGGAGGGCTGTCCGCGGGGCAGATGAGGGTATACATCCTCGCGGTTGGGAGGTTGTAAAATCCTAGCTGCGGGGATCTGCACCGCCGTTCGTCATCGACTCTACTTCCGCTGCGCTACGAGTCGGTAACGAAAGTGATCAAACCTTGTATGCAGTCTCCATAGTGGTCCTGGGCTGGTGCGTAGGTCGGAAATTTTTTGTTTTCTACTGCGTTCCCCGTCAGTGGCATCAAGAGTCGTGCTATGCGTAGATGCAGGTTGCGATCTAGAATACATAGAGATGTATGGGTGTTGCACAATATAATTAGGTAGTAGATGAGATCTATTGCTGAAAATTATTTGTGCGGGTAGCAGATGAAGTCTGTTACCCGATGTTCTTGTTGCTTCCCTCGAATTTGCATATTTCTGATCTTGATAACAGTATGGTGGAGTTTCAATGTTCTGGCAATCCGCGATCCTGATTGATCAACGAAGTGCTAACAGTTCATTGAATTCCACCGTAGTTAAAAAGAAAGATGAAATTTTGCAGACGAAAGGGCAATGCAGATGTGATCTGCACGGGGGTCACGCGTATGACGAAGTTTAGTATGGGGCTCGAGATTTTATTATCTCGTGTTTCATACACCCTGGAATGTTAATCTAGTGACTTGGATTATCATGCTTGATGATGGACGTTGGTAGCTTCGGTTTGTTTCGAAACCTTAGAAGCCACGTAAAATAAAATTTTGCATGAACCGATTAGAGGTGTATAACTTGGTTTTGCAGGATGGTTTGCATGTGCATGTGATGTGGTATAGCAGTGTTCATAATAATTTGATTATGTATGAGATGACTATATGATGTAAATTGATTAACATGACCTGCGTGTCATGATTCGGCATGATGGCTGGAGCCATATGATTGCACTTTAATGACCTGCGTGTCAACCTTATGTAATGCACTTATTTTATTAGCTATAGAGATAGCAATATTATCTGGTGCACCGACAAGGTGGTGGCAATCTTCGCGAAGGTGAATACCGACGTGAATGCCGAAGACGAAGAAATACAAGACTTCTCCGTCGGAAGGGCTATACCATATCATGCTATTATGAATTGCCTGAGATGTTTATCCCTTATGATGCACCCTTCTTGATTGCGCGGTAGTCGCTTTTATTAGGGTGATCTCTCACAAAAATATCAAGTAGTTAGTGTTCTCCCAAGTGTAGCACCGTCACGGCACCTATCTTTTCGGGGTGCGCCGTGTCACACGGGTACGAACGATTAGGGATGTGTGAGGCGGGTGAGTTGAGACCTCGCAGCGAGATCACTTGGTTGTCTTGACGTTCAGGCATGACCGTCATGAGCTCGGAACACACGCATCGAAAGATGAACAAGAGTCGCATGGAAGATGTGATTGGCAAGTTTGCCTACCGGTTGAGATTTTCGTCATCAGTGGTGTTACACCAATGGCGAACAATTGATACGTGGGTCTTGTATCACTCACAATCAATTATGAGAGATATTGATTTGAGTGGGAGCGCACTGTTGAATTAACTTGTTTAATTCTCAGTGCAATTAATTTTGAACACTGTCTAAGTGTGATTTGCATAATAGTTATAGAAGAATGGCTCGCGTTTCCACCTTTCCTATTAAAATTGAATAGATGTTTAATATCTGGTTAAAACTTTACGGTTGGTAAACGTAATGTGAGGATTGTCCTCTAGAGTGCCGAGAAGGACTTTGTCCTATCGCATATTTTCGGTATTCTCCCGCTAATGCTATGGATCATGTGACTCACGTCCTTCGATCCAAAAGCTAAAATTCCGTTACGGTCGAGTGAAATATGTTTGCTTCCATGAGACCCGAACTTCAAAAGTTTTGGGATAGTTATGTGATATTCATGGAACTGAAAATTAATTTTCAGATACAAACAAAGGCTGAAAGATATGAGATATCTAAAGCCATGTTTGTTTGCAAACTATTAGTAAAAGTGTTTACTGGGCATTTGACTGATAAGAGAGGGATCCAGAAGAACGCCTGTCATATGATGATGGTGAATAAAACAACAACTTAAAGAGAAAGGAAGTATCCGAAGGGTGTTAGTGAAACTTTCACGCCTAGGAAATCCGGGGCTAACGCCACTCTTAAGTTGGGTGCTTCTTCTGAGAGTAGGAGAAATACTAAAAGTTAAACTGTTAGAAGTATAATGGCAAAAGGATAGAAGACTGGAATATCCAGCTCATGTATGAATGTCATACAGGTTTTTTGATGTATAGAAGGCTGGTCAAAGATATAGTTCTTGGGAATTATGGTTAAACATGTTAATCACTAATTCTTGGGTATTGTGAGTTAATCACAAAGATACCCGCTCGATTGCATTCTGTTGCAACTCGATGTAAGAACTACTATGGCCTGAGAGACTAGCCAGGAATGAGGTTTAGATACACGCAGGGAACATAGTAAATGTTACTATGCCTTCCATCGGTGTATTCCCTATGTATTTACTTTCATAATTCATTTTAGAGTTTCACACTCTAGCCCTTTGCATAAGGTATCTTGCAAGAAGGTTGTTCATAAGAGAACTTTTGATGTTCGGTGTTATGAATAACATAAGGGCCATACTTTCATTATGAATGAGATGTATGTTATGAATATTGATAATAATACATTACCTCTGGGTTTGCTTTCATAATTCATTTAGAGTTTCATACACTCTAGCCCTTTGCATAAGGTATTTTGCAAGAAGGTTATTCATAAGAGAACTTTTGATGTTCGGTGTTATGAATAACATGAAGGGCCATGCTTCCATACAGGATGGGATGTATGCTATGAATATTGATGCAAATATGATACATCCATAACACTGACGTTAAATGTCGCAAGACTAAAAGAATACCACACAAGTGTGGCACTGCATTTGGTCACATTGGAGAAACCCGCATGGAAAATTCCATTATGATGGATTTTGAAGTCGTTTGATTTTGAATCATCTGACACTTGCAACTTTCCTCTGAAAGGTAAAGTGACTGAAATACCGTTCACAGGCCATAAGGAACGAGCAAAGAACATATTGGTAATCATACATTATGATGTGTGTAGTCCAATAAATGTTGTTGCAAGTAGTGGATTTATCTGTCTTCAGAAATGACTCAAGTAGATATATGGATATTTACTTGTTGAGACGTAAGTCTGGATCTTTTGAATTCATTCAGAAGGTTTTCAAAAATGAAGTAGAAGTTATTGTAACAAGAAAATTATGTTTCTGCAATTTGATTGCAAAAAGGAATATTTGAGTTACAAGTTTAGCGAATGTCTGATGAGTTGTGAAAGGGGTTTCGTAACTTGCACCTCCCGGAACACCGCTGCAAGTGGAAAGTCCGTGAAGATGTAATCGAACCATTTATGACATGGTAAGATCAAAGATGACATAAATAAATTTGCCATTACCCCTTTTATAGAGTGATGCTTTAGAGACTGCGGCTTTTACACTGAAAAGAGCTCCATCAGGTCTGTTGAAATAACGCCATGGTGTGGTACGCCCAACCATGTTATATCTTTTCTTAACATTTGGAATATGGGGCTTGTGTAAAAGGTTACAAACCTATTCCAAATCAGACAAGTGCTACTTTGTAAGGTTATCCCAAGTCATTGGGTATTCCCCCACCACTATACCGAGGCAAAGGGTTTTGCCGCAAAACGGTATGCTTTTAAAGAGAATAGTTCTTTCAAAAAGGTGAGTGGGAGGACAGTGCAACTCGACGAGATAAATAGTATCTTCGTCATCAGATCAAAGGAAAGAAACCTTGGAAGTGATTCCGGAGTTTCCTACTGCGACTGATACGGAAGTCTCTACAATAAAATGTATGGACTTCGGTCGAACTTGCAGCTGAACCACGTAGGCAAAGCTCGTGCAAACCTATCAGGTGCGCAAACGAGATATTGTTGTTAGACAACAGTATACCTACAATACACAAGGAAGCGTTGATGGGCCCTGACTCCGGAATTGGCTAAATGCCAATACAATCTGAGATAGTTTCCATATATGTGATTCAAGATTAAAATCTTGATACACCTTTCGGAAGACTTAGAGTCTAACGAATATTTATGGAACTAAAAACTGATACGGAAAAAAAATGTTTTATCCATAAAGCTCGACTTGTTGCAATAACAAGTTCAAGGAGTTGACTACGATGAGATTGTTTCACCGTAGCGATGCTTAAAGTCGGTTCGGGTTGAACTAGCAATTAATACATATTTCAATCATGACATATGAAACATGGATGACAAAGGGATTTCCATCTGATGAAAATGAAACCTAGGACTTGTATGTGATACAGTCCAAAGTAATTTGTCGATCCAGAGGATGCTAGTAAGTATGCAAACTTCAGAGTTCCAGCGATGGACAGAAGAGAGCAAAGTGGAGTTGGAATCTTCGTTTTTGATGGAATGGTCAAAGGGGTTTGACTTCATCAAATGGGTATCGAAGATGCTTGTGATTCAAGAAAGTAAGTGGGAGCATAATAATATTTCTAAAAACCTTGTGTACTTGACACATTGTTAATTGGAAATAAATTTCTTGACACGAATTAGGACTTCATTTGAAAATAGTTTTTCACTGAAGTGCTTAGGCTAAATAGCCTCAATATTAGGCATGATGATCTATGGAGATAGATTTACCTAATGGGGCTAAGCAATGAATACATATTGACAAGATGCTAAAACCTTTTAGCATTTAAAAACGCCAAGGAGTGATTCTTGCCGAAGTCACATGGAAAGAGTTTTTGCAAGACTCGGTGTCCCAAAACACTGATGAGTAAAATACATGATGGAGATTCCACACACTCTTGTGTTTGGATTAATCATGTATTCCATGGTATGTAAAAACAAACAGATATGTCCAATACTCCAAAGTTGTTGCGAGTATAGATACCATAGTGATCAAAGTACTGATCATGGGACAACAGTGAAAAATGTCATTAAGTGCTAAGAGTAGTGCTGATGACATGTTTTCTCGCAAGTAGAGATTATGAAGTGCTCGTTGTAAGTGATTACATCGATACAGTCTTCATCAATGCTCCATGCGATTTTCGATTTAAATTGAGGGTTTTGTGTGATACACAATATGGTGGCACAGTAGTTGGAAATTGTTCCAAACAAGATACTGTGGCGAATTCTATAACAAAGGCTAAGTATGTTGATGCTTAAGAAGCGACAAAGAAGTTGTTGAATTATATAGTTCATTCATGAACTTAGTATGGTTCCAAGATGACTTTGGTCTATGGGACACTATTGCAGATAGTTGCTCCATAGCTCAGTCTGAGGAATCAGGTTTCGACCAATGATTCACACATATGCAAGGCCAAGTCCAGACAAAATATCAATTTTGTGAAAGCGTGAAAACGCAAGGATATGCAAAGTTACACACAGAGCTGAAGTCGTCAGATCCGTTGGACATCAGGCTATACCACATGCGAAGCATATTTTACACCAGTATGCCATAGGTGTAAAGTGCATTAGCATTGACTAGATTATTGACTCTAGTTCAAGTGGGAGTCTGTAGGAGATATGCCCTAGAGGCAATAATAAATGTTATTGATTATCTCCCTGTTCATAATTAGGTTTATGTTCCATGCTATAACTGCTATGGTTCTCGAGTCTACAATAACCACGAGGCTCGGAGGAAGACTCATATGCACGTGTGGGATAATAAACGGTAAAATGTATTCCTAGTCAAGCCTCTATGACTGGCTCAAGTATTGCATGATGATCCTGTTTTCCTGATCATGGGCATGGCTATGCCGGCAATTTTGAGGGCACAATTATTGGTAGAACACTTGTGTTGAATCGACCCGATTGATGTTATGCTATGACATACATTCGTCATAAGTTTATGGTTAATAACACAGAGAAGTTAATGTTTGCATAATTCCTTAGACCATGAGAGTGTCGAGTTTCTTCATGCTTGCTTCATGAACTTTGGGGTTTGTTAAACGTCATCCGTAAATGGGTGGCTATTACGGCGGCTTACGGGTTCATGGAAAAGTATGTCAAGGGACTTGATAGCTCAAGATTGGGATTTGCTCCTCCGACGATGGAGAGATATCTCTGGGCCCTCTCGGTGTTACGGTATCCATCATCGTCTGGCCAGACACAGGGTGATTTGATCACAGGGATGCCGGAACACGGGAACGAGAAAAGAGAACAATACCGACAACGAGGTAACTGGCATTGTGGACAAGTGTTGATCCACGAGGATGCCGATGTTTCTCACCTCGGGTAATTGTAACATATCGCGAAGCAACAGGAATAGCTCACGGCAACTGGAGGTTCACTCGAATATTTATTCGTGTGGGTATAGGGATCGATATGGGTGTCCACGGCTCCGATGTTGATCATTGATCGGAAGGGGTTCCGGGTCATGTCTATGCTTCACCGAACCTATAGGGTCACACGCTTAAGGGTCATCTATCTGCTGAATACTAGACAGGGAGTCTGAGAGAAAATCACCGAAAAAGTTTCGGACGCCGGAAAAGTTTCGGACAGCGGAAAAGTTCCGCACAGAGGTCACCGGATGAGTTCCGGTGAAACTGAAAAGTTGTTTCAGAGGATACCATAAAGTCAAATTGGTTTTGGCACATGCCTGATAATCCTTGGAGGGTGCCAGAATCATTCTGGAAACTTTCTGGAATTTTCCGGGATGAAAACCGGAAATGTTCCGGAGCTGCCGAAACCGCTTCAGATGCTTTTCGCAGATGAAATCACTAAACCGGAATTGTTCCGGCTCGCGTTGAAAATTATTTTGGTGGGTACTAGAATTGTTCTAAGCCCACATGAATATTTTCAGTTCGATCAGACGCTGAAAAATGTCGTCGTGAATAGTGAAAGTGCTTTTTGGGATATTTTTGGAAAGCCACCTTTTGGGGCTTTGCTCCAAAAGATCTTGGGGATGACATGGATGGATAGGGGCCAATTTTGGGGCCCCACATGAGGGTGTGGCCGGCCACATGGTGGACTCCTTCATGGAGTCCCCCTTGTTCCTTGGTTTCACCTTTTAGGTCCTTGGGAAGGACTCCTTTCCATGTGGGTTTTGGGTCTTCTTGTAAAACCACCCTACCCCTTGGGTTTCCTATAAATAGGAGGTGTGTGGGCTGCCATAAGACACACTCTTGCTCTCATACACATAGCCATGCATGATCTGGCATTCTTCTCTCCCTCCCAGCGAAATAGTTTCGTAGAGCCGAAAGGCTGTCTGGGTTCCGGCAGGAACTAGTTCTGGACGGCGAAGTCCTGCCGGATAGATGACACCGTATGTGTGCAACTCTGTAGAGAGATCGTAGTTTCGGTCTTAGTTCGAGAGTGCCTCCCGAAGGGCTGTCCGTGTGACCGTCCGAGTTTTGGAGGTCCTCCCGAAGGGCTGTCCGAGTGACAGTCCGAGTTTCGGAGGTCCTCCCGAAGGGCTGTCCGCGACACCGTCCGGGGGACTGTGTGACCGCCTCCCGGAGGGCTGTCCGCGGGGCAGATGAGGGTATACATCCTCGCGGTTGGGAGGTTGTAAAATCCTAGCTGCGGGGATCTGCACCGCCGTTCGTCATCGACTCTACTTCCGCTGCGCTCCGAGTCGGTAACGAAAGTGATCAAACCTTGTATGCAGTCTCCATAGTGGTCCTGGGCTGGTGCGTAAGTCGGAATTTTTTTGTTTTCTACTGCGTTCCCCGTCACATATACCGAACTCATATGAGCTCGAGTTGAGGAGGACACTTTCCATATGTTCCGTTCATCACAAACACGTTTTCATATTACACCCGAATATACGAGACAGCTGAACAGAACCAGCCAGCCGACCGAATCATACTCACTCAAGCTCCAGACAAACCACAAACGAGGCCGGCCAGGGCCACGCAGATAACAACAACAGAGGATATATATATATATATATATATATATATATATATATATATATATATATATATATATATATATATATATATATATATATATCACTGGCTGCGGCCTTGCATATGCATATGATGAACCGACGGCGTCCACGGTCAAACCAGACTCGTCCTCAGGCCCCTATCTTCTTGCTGCTGGCGTGCGCCGCGGTGCAGGAGATCACCTGGTACCCGTCCTTCTTGCTCTTGGGCTTCCGCGGGATGCACCGGTCATGCAGGTCCACCGCCTCCTCCGCCTTCGCCGCCCTGCCATGATACCATCCACCATCAGATACTCAGAATAAGTCGTAAGCAGCTATCATTCCGCATCGCCGTCTCTCGTACCCTCCCATCATCACGCTTCTCGTACTACACCACAATACGCGGCGGAGTACCCGACACAAAGATCGTTCGATCTCGTCGTGAGCAAGTGCCGCCTGTGTGGTTGGCTCAAGGGCCACCACGCCCGCTTGAGCCGGACGAGTTCAATGCCTGACAGAGGCGCTTACTCGAACAGCGTCCATCACAACCTCACATTCTACTAACCCACTACTGCTCAAACCATACTACCACTAGTACAGTAAACAATGTATTGATGGCATCACGTCATCCTCAGGCCCTCAGATTACTATTACTGAATGGACTTGGTACCTCCGGGTAACGGAGTCACGGGATCATGTCTCTGAACCAAGTGTAAATAAATCCAAAACGTAATTAAACTCAGGGATCGCTCGTGTCGTGTGGCACGCCAAGAACACTTCCAAGATTTGGTGCTGGCTGGCTCGAGGACGGGCCCGTGCCAGCCGAGAATTCAAGGCGCGTCCCTGACATTCTGGATCGGTGCATCCGTTCTGCTTGCGCGCGATAGCTCCGTGAGACCTATTCCTATTTATGAATGTAACCACCGATCAAGTACTACTCACCACCCACAGTAGAATTTTCGCAGCGCCTTTAAACAACTGCCGCTACGGCGGGACGAATCAATGAAACAGTGCCCGACTGCCCGCTGCCGGTTCATCGGCCCGTACGTTCCGGCCGCCATTAACGACGGCCGAAAAGCTCGGAATGACAAGCTGCTGGTAGTAACTAACTGAGGCTGAATAGTGGTGGTGATAGGGTTTAATTTGGTGGGTGCGTGCTTATCGGCATTTGATGTTACCTGTCGGCGTTGTAGGAAGACGATCGCCGGAGGACGGCCAGGTCCTGGCACGCGTCGGCGGCGGAGCGCTGCGTCTCCACCAGGCTCCCGCTGAAGTACTCCTTGTCCTCGACCACCTTCTGCCGGTAGATTGGCGTCTCGGCTGCCGCGACGGCAGCGGGCGCTGGCGGGCGCGGCGGGCGTGGGCGGTAGTGCACCCCGCGCGGCATGACCGGCGTTGCCAGCCCGCCCTTCACCGACACGGACCCGCACGAGATGAGCTGCATGAGCACGGACGACGCCCGGGCCCTGCTCCCGCCGCCGGGGACGGTCGCCAGGACGCGGCCGTCCGCCTTGATCAGCGCCTCGAGCGTCTCGGGGCTCGTGGACGCCGTCGGCGGCGATGTCTCCTCGCGGCTCAGCTCCTCCTGGGCGCGCCTCTGGTGACCGCGGCTCCGCCCACGGTGCCCGTCCTCGGTCTGCGTCGCCGCGTCCGCGGCCGCCGTGGCGCGGTCCTCGGCCTTGTACACCCTGTACTCGCCGAGCTCCGCGGCGCCGGCGACGCCCTTCCTCTGGCCGTGCTCCCACCCTGACGAGGAGGACGTGGTCGTGTCCTGCGAGCCGGAGGAGCAGGAGGACGCCGCGGCCGCGTCGAGCAGCGGGAGCTGGATCGCCGGCGGGTGCACCCTCTCGGTGCCCTTGAGCACGTACTCCCGCCCGCCCACCGGGTGCACGTAGTCATCGTCCGCCAGGTCGTGCCACACGAACCCGTTCCGGTAGCTCCTGCGCGTTGCAA
This sequence comes from Elymus sibiricus, assembly GCA_039707655.1. Lineage (NCBI taxonomy): Eukaryota > Viridiplantae > Streptophyta > Magnoliopsida > Poales > Poaceae > Elymus > Elymus sibiricus. The sequence continues at coordinate 401,776,423 of CM077667.1, forward strand.
CAGCACCACAAATTAGCAGAGAAATGCATGCCAGAGCGCCATAGCCGCCATGCCCTTCTTGCACATCACCGATGAACCAACCTCTTGGACGCCCAGGAGTAGATGCGCGCCATCCCCTTGCCTCGCAGCGCGTCGAGCCGATCGATCACGTCTGCACAGAACAACAAGAATGAGCGGACGAGACAAGAAAGTGCACGCGCCATGAGCAGACGATGCGCGGCCGGCGTACCTCGGAGGTAGAGGCCGTCGGGGGACGAGAGGGCGACCTCCATGAAGTGGGGGTGCTCGAGCTGCCCGTTCCTGGACAGGTAGTACACGACGGCGACCCTCGCCGGCCCCGGCCTCGGGCGGGGCGGCCTGGGCACCGCCGCCATGTCGGGGCTCCGCTGCCCCAGCTGCTCACGCCAATGCGGCGGCCTCGGCTGCTGCCCCGCTCGCGCCCTGCCACTCCCACCGCCGCCCCCCGCCACCACCACCGCCATCTATATATCTTGAAGCTCTAGGCTCTAGCGCCGTGCTTGGATATGCTGCTGCAATCTCGTATCCGAGGACGCTATAACGAGCAGCAGGCGGTACGTGGTGAGCGCAGCGGCGGCGGCAGCTAGCGCTTAAAGGTGGCGAGTGCGACACAAGGGAAGGGAAGGTGCAAAAGGAGGCCGCAGCGAGCGACGCAGTGATCAGGCATTCAAACCCCGCAGGACCATCGAGTGGCTGTAACCTTTGGCCTCTGGCTAGCCTAGCAGCGAGCGCAGAAGCGCCACAGCGGTTTGGTGCAGCAGCAGCAGCACTGCAGCAGTGAGAGTGAGGTTGAGAGGTGACGGTGACTCTCTTCCTTGGGGTCAACAATGGCCGGAGGAGGGGCCTCGCTTCCACCTTGTGTGGAGGATTGTCCTGTTGGCGGTACCGGGGATTTGATTAGTGGCACTGTTGACTAATGCTGTGGGGATTTGCGGTTCGGGGGTGACTATTGAGGGTGGGTGTTAATGTGGGCAGGGGACTGGCTTCTGGAGCGCGGCGAAATGGCAGCTGCTTTGGCGCTGCAAACCGGTTGTTTTAAGCGCACGGGTTTGACTAACGAGGCCCCGCACCGCACGTATGGGGGCTCGGCGACACCGGCCATGCCCGGTGGGCCCCAGGTTTCAGTGGGTCCAGGCACACGGTACAAAGAGTAGTGTATGTCCTAAACAAAGCGAATTGTGTGTTGGTTACAGTATTAGATTAGCGTCACTTCATGTCTGATGGTGCCCCCCGACAACGGATTAATAAGCTATGCATGTGCGCGTGAAGCCGGCCTTGGGGCACGGGTGTACTATGATGGCATGACTGTATGCCACCGTGTTGCCGTCGATGATGCTAGTAAAATCTGTCATTCCTTTTGGCAAATTGCTTGTAAAAATATTTGGAAGCATTTGCGTGCGTGGGAAGGCTGCAATCCCTGTCCTGCCCGCCCGAGTCTCGCTGTTTGCATTCCACGGGAGGAGAAGCGGACAAGTGGTATCCTAATACGAGCCACGTGAGAGGGTCCATCGGTCATCCTTAAACAATCCCATGGCCACCGGCATTATTACGTAAGGAGCACATCATCCTAACCGGAGCCATTTAGCACTAGGCCCCACTCATCCACGGCGCCACGAGTCAGCGGGGCCAGACGCAACGGTAATCAGGCAACGTAGTCAGCGGCAGTGTCTGATCTTGGCCATAGTTTATGAGGGGGGCAGCCGGGCAGGGCCACCGACTACGAGGTGGCGGGGCGCGGATAGCGAGACTGCACGGCGGGCGAGCGAAGCCGGCGGTTTACCGGAGACGGAGGGAGGGGGCGAGGCTGCGTTTGACTCACGGAGATGGACATGGACGGGACGGTGAGGGGCGACGCCGGGCGTGGAGATGCGCGCCGGGCCGGGCCGGCACTCTCCATCGCGCGCCGATCGAGCTCCAGCCCTTTGTTTTCTCCTTTTCACGGTCTGTCATCCTCTCGCTCTTTACCGCGCCCCGGTAATACAGAGGCGTAGTAAGTAGTAGTACCACTGATTACGAGCGGATGTGGCGCCTGACACCGATGATCAGACCGACGAATGCCTACTGATTGCTCCGTGACCATGCGTGCCTGCCGCAATCGATCGGTTTCTCATTTTCACGCGGCCGGGGCATCGGAATCGTACGCATTTTCTCGTGCCTTTTCTCTTCTTCTTGGCGGGAGCAAAAACACACAGGAGCGCGCGCCGCGCGGCATGCGATTTAGAGCGTCTACCACCGGACTTTTCAAATCCAGCCCCGCGAACGCGACGGTCATGTCCACGAACAGTGACGGACCATGTCTTAAATTTACTCCTCTGCATTCGAGTCTTTCATATTTTATCCCCTAATTTTATACAAATCACGTAAAATAAATCTACGTGCTACGACATGTTAGCTACGATTCATCGTCGGAGATGTTCACGACGTCGATGTTGGGCGCAGGGTGGACGGCCGCGGCTGCTCTTCCTCCTCTTCATCCATATACGTGAGCATCTTGTCGACTTCCGCAGCATGCTCCGCCTCCATCTCCTGCCAACAACGGCGTCTGGCATCCGCACACGACTCCAAATGGAAGGAATCGAAGATGGCATGCTGCTCCGCCTGCAGATCTGCGGCCCCAGCGTCCCACACATCCTCCTCCGACTCCTCCTCCTCCTCTTCCTCAACCTCATCGTCCTCCTCCCCCTCCTCCTCGACCTCCTTCTCCTCCTCCTCAACCTCATCGTCCTCCTTCTCCTCCTCCAAGTCTTCATCTGGATCCATCGCATCCGAAGGTAGCCCCGCGGCGATCCGGGCTTCACACCTTGCCCGGATCTGATCAAGGAGCTCCAACCAGCGATCTGGCGTTAGATATGCCCGGCGGCGCGGGGGCATGGCTACTACTAGTGGCGGACGACGAGCGAAAAATGGCGGCGACGACGGGCGAGAGGAGCCAATGTGGACGGTTAGGGTTTCGATTCCGGCGGTCGGCTTAAATAACGCACTATGCGGCCTGCCGGAGCGGTGCCACGCGGCACCATTGGTCCGTCGGAGGAGATGAGCTTCACACCGCGGGTTTTCGGAGTGTTTTCCTATGGGACCCCGTGTCAATCCGACGTGCCGGACGCGTCCGACTGCCCTCATATCCGCCCCATATTTGGATTGGATATGAGGGGTAGCGGTCAGCCCGGGCATTTGAGGCCCGTTTAGGGCGCCCATCTGGGTCGCATTTCCGTGACCGGTCAGTGACCAGTTCGTCCGTCCAGGTGTTTGAGGTGGGTTTGGGGCGTCCAGTTGTAGATGCTCTTAGAACTAGCTCGAGTCGCTCCTCCTCGAGTCCTCGACCACTCACCGCACGAGTGCCCGTGAAGGAAACATTGACGTCTTTGGCATAATTAGTGGCGGAGCTTCATGTAGACCTACATGGGCCATGCCCCCCTTAATTTTTTGCATCCACCAAAGCATATGCTATATTTTAAGCCTAGCTAATATTTAAACTAGAGATTAGCCCCTCCTTCCCTATTAATTTCTTCTCTTCTAGTAATGACCCCCTCTTGGATTTTGCTCAAGCTCCGCCGCTGGGCATAATACTCCCTCCGTTCAAATGCATACGGCGTTTAAGGAGGTGCATCACAATTCAGGAGTGCATGGATTGGGCAAGGAAAAAGTAAATAGGTCATGTTTACATACGCGTTTACTGCAAAGTTCGAAAAGAGGCATTGCAATGGCCAACCACGGAGATGGAGAAACGGTTAGGCATAGGAGTGGGCAACAAGTATGCCACTATAGGAGTTTTAATGCAATGGACCATTACGAACTACTACCATTCCAGCGCTAGTAAGAACACAAATATTGACAAGGGTGTTACCGACAATGGGGCGAAGATGATTGTAGTTGAGACCAAGGGAGTTGGTCAATATGGTAATCACTCCTACACACACGATATCTCCTTGTGCATGATTTGCTTGATGCGTTAGGTGTAGCAAAAGTATTGCCCCTAGGTGGGGTGAATAACCGACATCAAGGTTTGTTGCTTTCCCGAGAACTAGCATGTTCTCACCGTTCACCTTAGAAACTTCTTCTCGTGCCTACAACGAGTTAGTGATAACATAATAGAAATAACGTACAGTAGGACTTTCAGTGCAACTGGCTCTTTGCCTTGAGCCATGACGACTCATCTGGTATAAGGATTTCCTTGGGTGTGGGTTAGTGAAATCATAAACATATCTAAGATCATCATCATTGTTGGTGAAGCCAAAATGATTGCACCACTCCTCAAGAGTGATGTTGAAGTCTTGGTCTAGGAGACGGAAAGTGATCATCTCCTCCTCATATGTATTTAACATCAAACCAACATTATGCGAGAGAGTACTAAGAAACTCAAGCGTCAAGCGTTCATAAGTCTCACATCCCTGATAAACAAAATGATGCAACCCGAAATTATGACAAAGCAAATTGAAATCATTAGTAATGCCTAGCTTGGCGAGTGTGTTCGCACAAGCCCATTTGGTTGCTTTGCTCTTCCTTCTATCGAGCTTTTGGAATTTCTTACTTCCTTCCTAAATTTTGATGCCTGGTATAGGAAGCTATGGATATTCTTTCAAAGTTAGAGATTGATAAAAATGCTAGTTTATTTGGACTTTCTGCTTATGACAGAAATGAACAAAAAGGACTTAGAGTTTAATTCAATAAGATCCTTAAACAAAAGGAAATGAACTGGCTTTAGAGATATAAAGATAGAGAGATTAGGGATGGGGATAATAACACCAGATATTATCATGCCAAAGTCAATGGGAGAAAAAGGAAGAATAAAATCTTCTCTCTCATTCAAGATGAAGAGGTGATTTAAGGGGATTATAATCTAGTTAAATACATCACAAACTTTTACAAGCAACTATTTGGACAGGCTAGTCCTGCCACGGTCAATCGAAATACTCAAAATGCACCAGGGATTTCTAGAGAGGATGCCTACAAACTTGTAGAACCCTTTACCATGGAAGAGCTACATGTTGTGGTTTTTAATATGAAAAAAACAAGATTTCTGGTCCTGATGGACTACCTACTGATTTTTATCAAAAAATTTGGGATATGGTGAAGTGGGATCGCAAGAAGTTGCTTGATGGTTTTCACTCTCGGGAGTTGGACATATCCAGACTTAATTATGGGATCATTAATTTGATTCCAAAAGTCCAAGATGCCAAATAAATACAAAAATTTAGACCCATTTGTTTGCTCAATGTGATTTTTAAAATCATCACTAAGGTCTTGATGAATAGATTGAGTAGTGTGATTAGACCCCTTATCTCTCCCACACAAACAACATTTATTAAAGGGAGATATATTATGAAGCGGGTGGTGGTGTTACATGAGGCCCTCAATAATATCCATTATAGAAAACAAAGTGCTCTTCTTTTCAAGGTGGATTGTGAGAAAGCCTATGACAAGAGGAAATGGCCTTTTGTTTACAAAATGCTCAAATTAAAGAACTTCCCTGATAAATGGTGTGACCTAGTGATGCACACTATGATTGGGGGGCATGTGGGGATTAAGGTAGATGATATCATAGGCCCCTATTTTGAAACTCACAAAGGTGTAAGGCAGGGGGATTCGATGTCTCCCTTGTTACTTGATTTAGCTGTTGATGCTTTGGCAATAATTATGGATAAAGCCAAGGAAAATAGTTTTGTTAAAGGGGTATTATCTAAATTTGGCAATAATGGGGTGAACATGCTCTAGTATGTTGATGACAAAATATTCCTTTTACAAGATGATGAGGGGAGTGCTAGAAATCTGAAATTTATCCTTAGTGCATTTGAATAGATGTCTGGGTTGACTATTAATTCCCACAAAAGTGAGATCTTATTGTTTGGTTAGGCTGCTAATAAAGCACATTTACATCAGGAGATATTCACTTGTGAGTTGGGGAAAATACCTCTAAAATACTTAGGTTTACCTGTTTCTGATGTTAGACTAAGTAACAAATTTTGGAAAATTATTACTGAATAATTGTGAAAATGTGTGCTTGATCGCAAGGGAGTCTGCTGAATATGGAAGGCAGAGTAACTCTCGTCCAATCCTGCCTCACTAACATCTTGATGTTCATGGTGTCTTTTTATCCATTATGTATTGGAATTAGAAAAAAGCGACTGCTTCAGAGCCAGGCTAGTGTGGCATGAAAATGAATAAAAAAAATATCATCTAGTCAGTTGGAAGACGTGTTGCCTTCCAAAAAGCCAAGGTGGTCTGGGGATCTTAAACTAAGATCTTATGAATAAAGCCTTGCTAGCTAAATGGTTCTAGAAACTTGAAGCTGAAGAAGGACTTTGGATTGACTTACTACTTGATACGTCCATTTTTCATCATGTTTTCCTACTGTTATTTACTATGCTTTGTTGAATAACAATGCTTTAGGGAGTGATTCTAATGCCTTTTCTCTCATAATACGCAAGGTATACACAAAGAGGGAGAATACCGGCAGCTGGAATTCTGGACCTAAGAAAAGCACATCAGAGATGCCTATTCTGCACAACTCCAATGAAGCTGAAATTTTATGGAGATTATTTTTGTATTTAATAAAAAATACTGGAGCAGAAAACTACCGGAGGGGGCCAGCCAGGTGGGCACAACCCACCAGGGCGCGCCCTGGTGTATCGTGGCCTCCTCGGCCCACCTCCGGAGCCCATCTTCTGGTATATAGTCACATTTGACCTAGAAAAAATCATAGGAGGACTTTCGGGACGAAGCGCCACCGCCTCGAGGCAGAACTTGGGCAGGAGCACTTTTGCCCTCCGGCGGAGCGATTCCGCCGGGGGAACTTCCCTCCCGGAGGGGGGAAATCGAAGCTATCGTCATCACCAACACCCCTCTCATCTTTGGGAGGCCGTTCTTCATCAACATCTTCAATATCACCATCTCCTCTCAAACCCTAGTTCATCTCTTGTGTTCAATCTTTGTACCGGAACCTCAGATTGGTACATGTGGGTGACTAGTAGTGTTGATTACCTTGTGTAGTTGATTGCTATATGGTTTATTTGGTGGAAGATTATAAGTTCAGATCCATTATGCTATTCAAAACACCTCTGATCTTGAGCATGAATATTATTTGCGAGTAGTTACCTTTGTTCTTGAGGTCACGGGAGAAATCATGTTGCAAGTAATCATGTGAATTTGATATGTGTTCGATATTTTGATGATATGTATGTTGTGATTCCCTTAGTGGTGTCATGTGAACGTCGACTACATGACACTTCACCATCCTTGGGCCTAAGGGAATGCATTGTGGAGTAGTTATTAGATGATGGGTTGCTGGAGTGACAGAAGCTTAAACTCTAGTTTATGCGCTACTTCGTAAGGGGCTGATTTGGGTCCACATGTTTAATGTTATGGTTAGACTTTGTCTTAATGCTTTTCTCATAGTTGCGGATGCTTGCGAGGGGGTTAATCATAAGTAGGTTGTTAGTTCAAGTAAGAACAGAACCTTAGCACCGGTCCACCCACATATCAAATTATCAAAGTAGCGAACACGAATCAAACCAACATGATAAAAGTGACTAGATGAAATTCCCGTGTACCCTCAAGAACACTTTGCTTATCATAAGAGATAGTTTTGGCCTGTCCTTTGCCACAAAAGGATTGGGCTACCTTGCTGCACCTTACCTATTTTTACCGTTACTTGTTCATTACAAATTACCTTTGCTATCAAACTACTTGCTACTTACAATTTCAGCACCTGCAGAAATTACCTTACTGAAAACCGCTTATCATTTCCTTCTGCTCCTCGTTGAGTTCGACACTCTTACTTATAGAAAGGACTACGATTGATCCCCTATACTTATGGGTCATCAAGACTCTTTTCTGGCACCGTTGCCGGGGAGTGAAGCGCTCTTGGTAAGTGGAAATCGGTAAGGAAAAACTTATACTACGTGCTGAAATTTACTGTCACTTGTTACTATGGAAAGCAATCCTTTGAGGGGTTTGTTCGGGGTATCTTCACCTCGACCGGAACCACAATTAATTGCCCCTCAACCTACAACACCTACTGAAAATATTGGTTATGAAATTCCTTCGGGTATGTTAGAACAACTGCTAGCTAGTCCTTATGCAGGAGATGGAACTGAACATTGTGATATGCACCTAATACATGTGGAAGAAATTTGTGGACTATTTAAGCTTGCAGGTTTATCCGGAGATGAAGTTAATAAGAAGGTTGTCCCTTTATCTTTGAAGGGAAAAGAATTGACATGGTATAGACTATGTGATGATATTGGATCCTGGAACTGGAATCGTTTGAAATTGGAATTCCACCAAAAGTTTTATCCTATGCATCTAGTTCATCGTGATCGGAATTATATATATAATTTTTGGCCTCGTGAAGGAGAAAGTATCGCTCTAGCTTGGGGGAGGCTTAATTCAATGTTATATTCATGCCCCAATCATGATATCCCGAGAGAAGTTATTATTCAGAATTTTTATGCTCGGCTTTCTCATAATGATCAAACCATGCTCGATACTTCTTGTGCTGGTTCTTATATGAAGAAGACTATTGAATTCAAGTGGGATCTCTTGGAAAGAATTAAACGCAACTCTGAAGTTTGGGAACTCGAAGAAGGTAATGAGCCAGGTATTAAGCTTGAATTTGATTGTATTAAATCTTTTATGAGTACCGATACTTTTCACAAGTTTAGCACTAAATATGGACTTAACTCTGAGATAGTAGCCTCTTTCAATGAATCATTTGCTGCTCATGTTGATCTCCCCAAAGAGAAGTGGTTTAAATATCATCCCCCTATTAAAAAAGAAATTAAAGAACCGGTCATTGCTAAACAAGAAACTATTATTTACAATGTTGATCCAGTTGTGCCTACTGCTTATATTGAGAAACCACCTTTTCCTGTTAGGATAAAGGAACATGCTAAGGTATCAACCGTGGTTCACAAAAGTAACATTAGAGCACCTAAGCCCTCTGAACAAATTAAGGTAGAACCTAGTATTGCTATGGTTAAAGATCTCTTGGTAGAAAATATTGATGGGCTGTCATTTACTTCTGTGATGAAGCTGCTAGAATTGCTAAACCCGATGAAAAAGATAAACACGGACCCGTAGTTGGCTTGCCTGTTGTTTCAATCAAAATAGGAGATCATTGTTATCATGGCTTATGTGATTTGGGTGCTAGTGTGAGTGCTATCCCTTTTACTTTATATCAAGAGATTATGAATGAAATAGCACCTGCTGAAATAGAAGATATTGATGTTACTATTAAACTTGCTAATAGAGACACCATCACACCACTTGGGATTGTTAGAGATGTTGAAGTCTTGTGTGGGAAAATAAAATATCCTACTGATTTTCTAGTTCTTGGTTCCCCACAAGATGACTTTTGTCCCATTATCTTTGGTAGACCTTTCTTGAACACTGTTAATGCTAAGATAGATTGTCAAAAAGAAACCGTCAGTGTTGAGTTCGGTATTGTGTCTCATGAGTTCAATTTTTCCAAGTTTAGTAGACAACCTCGTGATAGAGAATTACCTAGTAAGGATTAAATAATTGGTCTTGCTTCTATTGCCGTTCCTCCTACCGACCCATTAGAACAATATTTGCTCGACCATGAAAATGATATGCACTTGCGTGAAAGAAATGAAATAGATAAAATTTTCTTTGAACAACCACCTCTACTAAAACACAATTTGCCTATCGAAACCCTTGGAGGTCCTCCTCCACCTAAAGGTGATCCTGTGTTTGAATTGAAACAATTGCCTGACACTTTGAAGTATGCTTATCTCGATGAGAAAAAGATATATCCTGTTATTATTAGTGCTAACCTTTCAGAACATGAAGAAGAAAGATTATTAAAAGTTCTAAGGAAGCACCGGGCTGCTATTGGATATACTCTTGATGATCTTAAGGGCATTAGTCCCACTCTATGTCAGCACAAGATTAATATGAAACCTGATGATAAACCCGTTGTTGATCACCAACGGCGGTTGAATCCTAAGATGAAAGAAGTGGTAAGAACTGAAATTTAAAGCTTATGGAAGTAGGTATAATCTATCCCATAGCTTATAGTAGATGGGTAAGTCCCGTTCATTGTGTTCCTAAGAAAGGAGGTATTACCATTGTTCCTAATGATAAGAATGAACTCAATCCACAAAGAATTGTCACTGGCTATAGAATGGTAATTGATTTTAGAAAATTAAATAAAGCTACTAGGAAAGGCCATTACCCTCTACCTTTCATTGATCAAATGCTAGAAATATTATCTAAGCGCACACACTTTTGTTTCCTAGATGGATATTCTGGTTTCTCTCAAATACCTGTGTCACAATCCGATCAAGAGAAAACCACCTTTACCTGTCCTTTTGGAACCTATGCTTATAGACGTATGCCTTTTGGTTTATGCAATGCACCTGCTACCTTTCAAAGATGTATGACTGCTATATTCTCTGATTTTTGTGAAAAGATTGTGGAGGTTTTCATGGATGATTTTTCCATTTACGGAACTTCTTTTGATGATTGCTTAAGAAACCTTGATCGAGTTTTGCAGAGATGTGAACAAACTAATCTTGTCTTGAATTGGGAGAAGTGCCACTTTATGGTTAATGAAGGCATTGTTTTGGGGCATAAAATTTCTGAGCGAGGTATTGAGGTGGATCAGGCTAAAGTTGATGCAATTGAGAAGATGCCATGTCCAAAAGATATTAAAGGTATTCGAAGCTTCCTTGGTCATGCTGGTTTTTATAGGAGGTTCATTAAAGACTTCTCTAAAATTTCTAGGCCTCTTACTAATCTGTTGCAAAAGGATATTCCTTTTGTTTTTGATGATGATTGTGTGGAAGCCTTTGAAACACTAAAGAAAGCCTTAACCACTGCACCTATTGTTCAACCACCTGATTGGAACTTGCCTTTTGAAATTATGTGTGATGCTAGTGATTATGCTGTTGGTGCTGTCCTAAGACAAAGAGTTGATAAGAAATTGAATGTTATCCATTATGCTAGTAAAACTCTAGACAGTGCCCAACGAAATTATGCTACCACTGAAAAATAATTTTTAGCAGTTGTGTTTGCTTGTGATAAATTTAGATCCTATATTGTTGATTCCAAAGTTATTGTTCACACCGATCATGCTGCTATAAAATACCTTATGGAAAAGAAAGATGCTAAACCTAGACTCATTAGGTGGGTTCTCTCGCTTCAAGAATTTGACTTACACATCGTTGATAGGAAGGGAGCTGAGAACCCCGTAGCTGACAACTTGTCTAGGTTAGAAAATATTATTGATGACCCATTACCTATTGATGATAGTTTCCCTGACGAACAGTTAGCTGCAATAAATGTTTCTCAAAACACACCTTGGTATGTTGATTACGCTAACTACATTGTCGCTAAATACATACCACCTAGCTTCACATACCAACAAAAGAGAAAAAAATTCTATGACTTGAGACATTACTTTTGGGATGACCCACATCTTTATAAAGAAGGAGTAGATGGTATTATTAGACGTTGTGTACCTGAGCATGAACAGGAACAAATCCTACGGAAATGTCATTCCGAAGCTTATGGTGGACATCATGCGGGAGATAGAACTGCTCATAAGGTATTGCAATCTGGTTTTTATTGGCCTACTCTTTTCAAGGATGCTCGTAAGTTTGTCTTGTCTTGTGATGAATGTCAAAGAATTGGTAATATCGGTAAGCGTCAGGAAATGCCTATGAATTATTCACTTGTTGTCGAACCATTTGACGTTTGGGGTTTTGATTATATGGTGCCTTTTCCTTCCTCTAACGGGTACACTCATATTTTGGTTGTTGTTGATTATGTCACTAAGTGGGTAGAAGCTATTCCAACTAGTAGTGCTGATCACCACACCTCCATTAAAATGCTTAAAGAGGTTATCTTCCCGAGGTTTGGAGTCCCTAGATATTTAATGACCGATGGTGGTTCACACTTTATTCATGGTGCTTACCGTAAGATGCTTGCTAAGTATGATTTTAACCACAGAATTGCATCACCCTATCATCCTCAGTCTAGTGGTCAAGTAGAACTTAGCAATAGAGAAATAAAATTAATATTACAAAAAATTGTCAATAGGTCCCGTAAGAATTGGTCTAAGAAATTAGATGATGCACTTTGGGCCTATAGAACCGCTTATAAAAATCCTATGGGCATGTCTCCACACAAAATGATGTATGGAAAAGCTTGTCATTTGCCTCTAGAATTTAGAACATAAAGCATTTTGGGCAATTAAAGAACTTGACTATGATTTCAAACTTGCCGGTGAAAAGAGGTTATTTGATATTAGCTCATTAGATGAATGGAGAACCCAAGCCTATGAAAATGCCAAGCTATTCAAAGAAAAAGTAAAAAGATGGCATGACAAAAGAATCCAAAAGCGGGAATTCAAAATAGGAGACCGTGTTCTTTTGTTCAACTCTCGTTTAAGATTTTTTGCAGGAAAGCTTCTCTCCAAATGGGAAGGACCATATATTATAGAAGAGGTTTATCGTTCTGGAGCTATCAAGATTAATAACGCCGAAGGTACTAACCCGAAGGTGGTCAATGGACAAAGAATTAAGCATTATATCTCAGGTACGCCTATTAACGTTGAAAGCTATGTTATCCAAACCATGACACCGGAGGAACACATAAGAGAAACCTTCCGGAGCACTCTAGAATTCTAAAAAATAGGAGGTACGTGATACGGTAAGTAAACAGACTCCGAAAAATCCGCAAAAATATTTTTTATCAGTTTTGGAATATTAGAAGATTTTGGAAATAAAGAAATAAACCGGAAGGTGATCGAGGAGAGCACGATACATCAGGGAGCGCCAGGCACCCCTGGGCGCGCCCTGGTGGGTTGTGCCCACCTCGGACACCTTCCCGACTCTGTTTTCCTCCCATATGCTTGTTTCCCAAGAATAAAAATTCTCTATATATACCCCTGACTGTTTTGACGACCACATCGCAGAAAAATCCTCTGTTCTTGTTTCTTGCTATTTTCTCGTCAGATCTAGATCTCCATGGCTCCACCGAGCTCCTCCAAGGACAAGTTCTTCGAGAAGGTCATCAACCCGTACTTTGCCGGAGGTGATGAAGCACCCTCAAGCCATTGAGATGTATGAGGGGGTGCTCCACATCTGCGATGTTCAGGGACCCAAGAAGACCGGAAGCGTGGAGGCTAGGTTCGAGGCGGTGGAACAGGAAATCTTCAAGTGCCAGAAGATGGTGGAGCGTGGACTTAGTGCCAATCACTCCATGATCACGGAATTCACCCGTGATCAGATGGTGGATGGCCGGTCTGTGAAGGACATCATCTCCACCCTCAACGAGCAAATTAATTTTCTGCAGAGCCAAGTTTATGATCTTCAAAACCAAGTCTTCGAATATGAAGCAAGATTTAAAGGTATGAGTTTAGCTGCCAGTTGCAGGACTCAGGGGACTCTTGCGTCAACTTTTGATGGGGAGCCCTTGCCCTGGAAGCTGGAGGACAAGCCTACTTCATCATCACTACTACCTTCTTCATCACCACCACCTTCATCATCTCCACCACCAAAGGAGACTTGAGCACACGGGTATGGGCACTCCCCTTGGCTTGAGCCAAGCTTGGGGGAGGTGCCCCGGTATCGTATCACCACCACTTTTATTCACCTTTACCTATTTTAGTTCGATCTTTAGTTTTCCTTGCTTAGTTGAGTAAAAGCTTATCATGATCTATTTTCGTGTGTTAGTTTCGTGGCCTATCCACCTATGTAATCGAGTGTGAGTTATATAATAAAGTTTAGTTTGAGTTCTTGCCTCTCTACTTTCTTGTTGCAATCAAAATAAAGGAAAGGAAAATAAATGAAAAGAATCATATGCTAATCTTATAGTGAGTAATGACATCACATAAGGAAAAGTACAAATATTAAAATTTGTTGGAGATTGACAAACATAGCATTAGTCAATGATGCAATTCATGAAAGAACTAATAAGGGAAGAGAAGATTCACATGCAAATACACTATCTTGGACATCTTTTGTGATTGTGAGCCCCCATCAAATATTATATGTCAAAATTGTTGACGTTGGACAAGGAATACAACGTAATGATTTATGCTTGTTCATATCCACATAGAAGTTATATTGTCATAGATCCTTAAACATGTGGTGCTTGCTCAATATCTTTGCTAACCAAAAATTCCGCACTAAGTAGAAATACTACTTGTGCATCCAAAAACCCAAACCCCAAATTCATTCTTTGAGTGTCCACTATACCTACCTACGGATCGAGAAAGATCCTTCACGTAAGTTGTCATCGGTGCAATAAGGCAATAAAAATTGCTTCTAAAAGTGTTTGATCAATTAGTGTAAGAGAAAATTGAGCGCTATACGAACTTATGATGGCAAAGTAATAAAAGCGACGGACTGCATAATAAAGGTTGCTATCATAGGGGGCAATATAGCGTGACGTTCTTTTACATTAAGGGATTGGGCATACAAACCAATAAGCGCATGAAAACCTCTGCTTCCCTCTGCGAAGGGCCTATCTTTTACTTTCATGTATTTACTTTTATGCAAGAGTCAAAGTAATCTTCCCTATGCCTTTTTACTTTTTTCTTTTTGCAAGAATCATGTGGTGAGGAAAGATCTAGGCACATATATCCAGTTGGATATGAGTGGGCATGAGCTATTATTGTTGACATCACCCTTGAGGTGAATACGTTGGGAGGCGAAACTATAAGCCCCTATCTTCCTATGTGTCTGGTTGAAACTTTTTGTTCATGGGTATGCCGTGAGTGTTAGCAATCATAGAAGACTAAATGATGGTTGAGTATGTGGACTTGCCAAAAGGCTCCGACATGAGACCCTTCCTAAAAATATAATGAATTGTAGTTGCAAAGTTGACTAAGAACATAGTTTGTTGGTTTTCAATAAGGTTTATGCTTCATACTTCTATGTTGTGATGAAGTGTTACTTGTTCATGAGAAGCTATATGATAAAAATGTATTGAATAAGTCTTATGTTAGAGTTTGTTGCTGTTATAATAATAAGCATGATGCTTCTATGTCCGTATTTTGTTTTTTATCGACACCTCTCTCTCAAACCATGAGGGCATGCTTTTCAACATCGGTTTTCGCTTGAGGACAAGCGAGGTCTAAGCTTGGGGGAGTTGATACGTCCATTTTGCATCATGTTTTCCTACTGTTATTTACTATGTTTTGTTGAATAATAATGCTTTAGGGAGTGATTCTAATGCCTTTTCTCTCATAATATGCAAGGTATACACAAAGAGGGAGAATACCGGCAGCTGGAATTCTGGACCTAAGAAAAGCACATCAGAGATGCCTATTCTGCACAACTCCAATGAAGCTGAAATTTTATGGAGATTATTTTTGTATTTAATAAAAAATACTGGAGCAGAAAACTACCGGAGGGGGCCAGCCAGGTGGGCACAACCCACCAGGGCGCGCCAGACCCCCCTGGGCGCGCCCTGGTGTATCGTGGCCTCCTCGGCCCACCTCCGGAGCCCATTTTCTGGTATATAGTCACATTTGACCTAGAAAAAAAATCAGAGGAGGACTTTCGGGACGAAGCGCCACTGCCTCGAGGCGGAACTTGGGCAGGAGCACTTTTGCCCTCCGGCGGAGCGATTCCGCCGGGGGAACTCCCCCCCCCCCCGGAGGGGGAAATCGAAGCTATCGTCATCACCAACACCCCTCTCATCTTTGGGAGGCCGTTCTTCTTCAACATCTTCAACAACACCATCTCCTCTCAAACCCTAGTTCATCTCTTGTGTTCAATCTTTGTACCGGAACCTCAGATTGGTACATGTGGGTGACTAGTAGTGTTGATTACCTTGTGTAGTTGATTGCTATATGGTTTATTTGGTGGAAGATTATATGTTCAGATCCATTATGCTATTCAATACACCTCTGATCTTGAGCATGAATATTATTTGTGAGTAGTTACCTTTGTTCTTGAGGTCACGGGAGAAATCATGTTGCAAGTAATCATGTGAATTTGATATGTGTTCGATATTTTGATGATATGTATGTTGTGATTCCCTTAGTGGTGTCATGTGAACGTCGACTACATGACACTTCACCATCCTTGGGCCCAAGGGAATGCATTGTGGAGTAGTTATTAGATGATGGATTGCTAGAGTGACAGAAGCTTAAACCCTAGTTTATGCGCTACTTCGTAAGGGTCTGATTTGGGTCGACATGTTTAATGCTATGGTTAGACTTTGTCTTAATACTTTTCTCGTAGTTGCGGATGCTTGCGAGTGGGTTAATCATAAGTAGGTTGTTAGTTCAAGTAAGAACAGCACCTTAGCACCGGTCCACCCACATATCAAATTATCAAAGTAGCGAACACGAATCAAACCAACATGATAAAAGTGACTAGATGAAATTCCCATGTACCCTCAAGAACACTTTGCTTATCATAAGAGATAGTTTTGGCCTGTCCTTTGCCACAAAAGGATTGGGCTTACCTTGTTGCACCTTGTTTACCGTTACCGTTACTTGCTTATTACCAATTATCTTGCTATCAAACTATCTGTTACCTACAATTTCAGAGCTTGCAGAAATTACCTTGCTGAAAACAGCTTGTCATTTCCTTCTGCTCCTCGTTGGGTTCGACACTCTTACTTATCGAAAGGACTACGATTGATCCCCTATACTTGTGGGTCATCACTACTCAACAAATATGTCAAAGGTAAATACATCTCTAGGGTTAAGAAAAATGCTGGGGACTCACAATTCTGGGCTAGTCTCATGGAAGTCAAAGATTTATATTACCAACATGTTAAGAAAATGATGGGAGATTGGAGAAACACTAGATTTTGGGAAGACTGGTTGGTGGGATCCAAACCTTTGAAAGAGGCCTATTCTAGGCTATACACTATTAGTTTTGACCATGATATCTCTGTTGCAAAAGCCATTAACAAAGGATGGGAAAATTTCTCCTTTGAAAAAAAATTGTTTGGTGAAACTGCTGATTTATTATCTAGTCTTAAAGCTAGATGTGAGGAGGTTAGAATGTATGGGGCAAAAGATAAAACCCAATGGATGCTGACACATGACAGGGTCTTCTCGGTCAAATCTCTTTACGTGTTCCTTGTTAGATGTGATGTAGGATTCCCACATAAATTCAAAATGAAAACCCCTGCTAAAATCAAAAAATTTATCTTGTTGATTGCTCGTAAAAGCATTCTAACTAAAGATAATTTGATTAGAAAATGGTGGAAAGGGGGAAAAGAATGTGTGTATTGTGGACAATATGAGAATCAATCACTTGTTTTTTGAATGTTCTGCTGCCAGACTAATATGGAGCTTGATTAAATGTGCTTTTGACCTGAGATCAATCTCAAGGAACTTAAATGATTGTTTGAATGTTTGCTTAAAAACTTTCCAGAAAAATGACAAAAATCTCATATTAGTTGGGATTTCTGCTTTGTTTTAGTCCATTCGAAAGTGTCAAAATGATATCATTTTAAGATCAAAGAAAATTCATGATCCCATGATTCTTGTGCGACTAATGTGCAATTGGATCTGTGATTGGTCTGTTTTGCAAAGAAAAGAAAAACACTCATCAAAAGCTGCTGACGCCGGGGGCAAGACTGGTCGAATGGGTGGCAAGTGAAATTTATCGTGCGTCGCATGGATGAATACAGGGGGTACAAAGGCTGGAGAACTGATGAACACGTTGCTGGTGATCTCCACTCTGCTGACCCCGAAAACGAAAGAAGAGATGCTGAAGATACTTGCTGCTTCCGTTTATCCATCATGCTCGCCCTATGGCGTCTGTTATGTTTAGTTGGTAGTTTGTTCCAGACTCTGATGTTGCTTTGTGATGCGGGTTCTAACCCCCGTCAGTTTGAAAACCTGTTTTCGAGTTTTCTGGACCTATTTGAACCTGCTTAGTAGCTAGGGGTAGATGATAAATAGGCAGTGCGTGGACCTTTTGTTTCTTTCTGTGGTTTCGTTAATGAAATCGGAGGGGGAAATCCTCTTTTGCTCAATTTTTTTTTTGTCTCCGTTTACATGCATCGACACGTGATTGTAGCACAACCATACCAGACAGCCTCACAATTCTAGCACAAGGCACCGAATACTTTTTCTTACAGGAAAACGAGAGGGCTTTATTAATATTATTTATTACAATTGATTGAGAATACTAGCTAACTCCGGCACACAAGAAGGAGCCCTCTTTGTGCAACATATCGCAATGTAAGACACATTGAAGAGCACCGTGTTGAGCTCAACAAAACGAATCATCCTCTCTTTTTTTGGCCTGCTAAGTCTCCTCATGATAGAGCCATATGTAATTTCATAACACAATGAACTTTGTCTTGGCTGATAGTTTCCCACCGATGGATTTGAAGGCAATGCGACGGGCAGCAGAGAGAGCAGTTGCTTTAACATGACCAATGCATGCAGCATGCCGCCTGATTGGGTCTACTGTCAAAATCTTCAAAGCAGGGGCATTTTCCACAATGTGTACCATAACTCCTACCTGACTCTTTGTACCTATGAAGTTACGAACTCTCATCTTTTCTAGGCACTTGTATTTGCACTGACCGTGTGCGAAGCTGTTTAGGGGCTGCTCACAAAGATTTCCTTCACCAGCAGACCTGTAGCAAAATGCAATGAACTCTGCATCTAATTCCTCCAGGAACGGAGCAGCCTCTAAGATGCTTGCTATAGAGAGGATGCTGCTGACATGTCCATCGGTGATGGTGAAAAACAACTGTAGATGCGTGAGATGAGAAAACCTGGAAGTGCTCACCGGTCTCCAGGGAAACTTTGGTACAATATAAGTGTACAGAGACATTTGTGGCACCGTTGGGAACGCATGGGGCAATGGACCAAGAACATGTTCCAGTGTTAACATGTAACAATGAATATGAACACTCAGAAGTTGTGAAGTTTCACCAAGGTTGATGTTAGGCATAGTCACAGTAGGAGTACGCATCAGAAATTCTGGAGCACCAAGTTTCACCAAGGTTGGTGCTAGGCATTGACTATCCTTGAGTATAAAACTTGTGAGCTTGCTAGCATTGAGCTGTATCTTTGTTACCTTGCAGTCAACCAACCGCAGGTATTTCAGGCGGAACATCGGTCTATCCACTTTGAGTCCATCCTTCAGACAGACCATGCACAAATCCAGCCACTCTAGAGTTGAGCAATTTGAAAGTACGCTGATCAAATCGTTTGTCGCCACACATGCAGAGTATAGACCAAGCCTCCTTAGGTTTGGAAAACCTATTATAGACTGAGGAGGCACTTTGAGGGATACATGGGAAAGCTGGACGTGGTGCAGGCTGGACATGCCGCCTCCGGCGTCGAGCAGTTGCAAGGGAAACACGTGCTGTTCATAACAAGCTGCTTGAAAGCGGGTCACCGGCACGTGAACAATTATGCCTTTGGCCTGCGACGAGACCGCGTAGCGAACCCAGTCATCCAGATGGTGGCCGACCTGGGCAAGCGCGTGGACGTCAAGCCTGAGCTCGAGCTGTTCGACCACATTGCCGAGGCGCTGATGCAGTATCCCATTGACGGCGTCGACGAATCTCTGGACGAACCGCCGCCTGTCGAGAAACGCAAGGTACTGCTGCTCCCCACTGCCTATGCACGACTCGTATGGGTTTCCAGGCCTATGCAGTATCCCATTGTATCCATCACCGGACATGGGCAAGATGTCGAACGTCAGCCTGGGAGAGAGTTTCCAGGCTTGCCACCATGCGCTAGACAACACACTGGTCCTCGCGGACTGCTTCGTGTCTAGCTTTGACAGGATCATGGGCAGCAGTTCCTCCGGAAGGTTTCCGAACGGATCTCCTGCTTTTCCTCTTGATCTGCCGCGGGTTGGCTTACGACAGCCGCCGGCGCCGGAGGGGTCGATGCGGGCCGCTCCCGGCGCGGTTTCTTGGTTCCAGTGCCGCACCGGTACTCCATGGCGCGATGCCTTGCGGTGGCAGATCAAGATCGGGTTGCAGCGGCAGCCGATCAGAACGGTGGCTACTCCTCCGCGTGCGTCGTCCGAGATCCGTCCGGGACGGCGACTCAGATGGTTCCCCATCAAATCTTTCCGGCAACCGCTATGCGAGGCTTTGATGCAGTTTTGAGCTCTTCCGCCACGAAATGAGGTAACGGCGGTGGACACGATCGAACGAAACAACTTCCTCTCTATTTTTTATGATGAGTATCGAACGAAACAACGAGTGTAAACGGTTCATCCATGACTTTCTCACGAAACAACGTCCATGTTTATCCTTCCTTGATCGTCGTGGTGTCAGTTCGTTCGCATATAGGTTTTTTTTTTTAGGGGTTTCACCAAGTTTTATTGCTCAAACTCCACCTGGAGTGGGATTACAAAAGGATCGTGGGGTTGGATCATCCAGACATGTCTCCCCAGATCAAGAGAATTGGAAAACTTGGCTAACCTATCAGCATCGCTATTAGACGCTCTGCCTTCAAACGTTATATTACAATTAAACATAGCAGCCCTATTCTTAATTTCAGTGATGATATTTTCATACGGTCCCCTGCTGCCATGTTGGATGTCATAAACTACTTGCTTCGAATCTGAGGCGATGATAAAGTTCTGCACCATTAAATCATCTGCAAGTGAGAAGGCTTCCCGGCAAGCAATGGCTTCCAGTGTAGCAACGTCGGAAACTCCACGAACTACCAGTGAGGAACTGCCCAAGTAATTGCCTGACGAGTCCCTACAGACTGCCGCCGCCGCTCCCCTGGATTGGTTCCTTGATATACTCGCATCCACATGAATCTTCATAAACCCCGGCGGAGGAGCTTTTGGTCGAACCAAACATCGCCCAGAGACCCCTGGGTTCCTTGCTGGTTTTGCAGACAGCATCTCTAGCTCCTTAATGAAATTGCATATGAACTGATGGGTTGCCGCTGGACTCTGGAAAATTTCCTCATGTATGGCCTTCCGATGCGCCCACCATATCGCCACAGCGTTGTTGACAATCTCACAAAAGCTGCATGTGATAACGAATCGATCATAGAGAAGATCCATTGTTTAGCACTCGGTTCAGTTGTCTCGCACAAGTGTTCTGCCAACTCCCCGTCAACGAGTGCCCAAACACATCTGGCCATAGAACATTCCAACAAGGAGTGGCGCCAGGAGTCTTCCACGCCGCATAATGCACATAGGCTAGTGTTGGACATGTTTCTCTGGTGCCTTATATCCTCCATGGGAATTGAGTGTTTAGCTAATCTCCAGAGGAACATCCGAATTTTCCCTGAAACCGAAACCTTCCATAGAGACCTCCATGATGCCGCGTCCCTGTCCGAACTAGAGGACCCACCAACTCCCTCTATCCATGCTTCTCTTCTCATATAGGTAGCCCAGTGAACGACGTCTTGGGTTTTGGCCTGCAAATAACGTCTTGCCGCCGCTCGTACGCATGGGCTGGCCCAATAAGAGCAATCAACGCCCATGCGTGCGTTCGCTCGCCTTGATTTGTTTTTCGCAAACTAGCGAGGAAGTTTGCCCCGACAGTTCAAGAGCTCCGCGAATTAGCGAGGAAGTTTGCCCCTAAAGTTCTCTGCATTATGGAAACACAAATCAGTAGAGATAGAGCTGAAAGTCTAGCAAGTACTTTAGGTTATGATTGCTCTTTTGCTGTTGATCCCACCGGTAGGAGCGGTGGGCTAGCTATATATTGGAACAATGAAATAAAAGTTGAGAATTTGGGTTACTCTCGGTATCACATTGACGTTAAAATCAGTGATCTAGGAGATACACCATGGAGGTTATCATGTTTTTATGGGGAGGCCCAGACCCATCTCCGCGAAGCAACTTGGGACAATATGAAAAATCTGGCTGCACTTAATGACCTCCCGTGGGTCTGCTTAGGAGATTTTAATGAGGTTTTAAGACATGATGAGCATGAAGGAATATGAAACGGGAGCCATACACAAATACAACGGTTCCGTGAAGCGGTTGATGTATGCGGATTAATGGACCTTGGTTACCAGGGAACAAGATGGACATTTGAGAAAAAGGTCGTCGGGGGCTCGTACACGAGAGTGCAGCTGGACAGGGCTCTTGGTTCCGTAGCTTGGGGTAACCAATTCCCTCATGCAGCTCTCGAACACCTCACATCTGCGACTTCGGACCACTCGCCAATTCTCCTAAGGCTGGATTCTACAGCTAACCAGAAAGTGCAAAGAAGATTCCGCTATGAAGTGATGTGGGACACCCACGAGGAGCTCAAACAGACTGTCTGTTCTTCATGGGAGCTTAACGGTCTCGATTTGACGGCCACTGGTGTGAGAGAGAAGCTGGAAGCGATGGCAAACAACTTGGGCGAGTGGCGCAGGACCACTTTCGGCAGTGTACGGGGCGAGATCCGAAAGCCTAAGAAACAAATGGAGAGACTCAGGAGTGTGGTCCCAATACTTGGCCCGGGCCATGAGGAGATCAAGATAAATGACAGACTCATCGAGCTATACATGCGGGAGGAGCTCATGTGGCGACAGAGGTCCCGCGTGGAATGGTTTTCGGAGGGGATCACAACACACATTTCTTTCACCTTCGAGCTTCGATGCGGCAAAGAAAAAAATCTGATAAAGGCCTTGCAAAGGCCGGATGGTCAAGTAACTAATAATCCAACGGAGATGCAACGGTTGGCGTTGGAATTTTACAAAACTCTCTATACCTCGGAAGGGGTTCAGGGAATGGATGATGTGCTCGATCACGTTCCTGCTAAGGTGACAAGGGAAATGATATACTTATGGCCCCCTACAAAGAGGAAGAGGTCAAAACAGCTTTGTTCCAGATGTTTCCAACCAAGGCACCTGGGCCAGATGGATTCCCAGCATATCTTTTAGAAACATTGGGATATCTGTGGTGCAGCGGTAACTAAGGCGGTGCTAGCCATTGTCCGTGGTGAAGAGGACCCAACATGCATCAATGATACTATGGTGGTCCTGATCCCTAAGGTATCGAGTTCTACACTTCTTTCACAGTTTAGACCCATAAGCTTGTGTAATGTGTTCTATAAGATTGCTTCGAAGGTTCTTGCGAATAGGTTGAAGGTGGTCCTCCCTGACATTATCTCAGAGGAACAATCAGCGTTTGTTCCGGGAGGTTGATCACAGATAATATTATTTCTGATTACGAGTGTCTGCACTTTATGAAGAGGAATAGATCCAAAAGCAAAAAAAATTGTGCCCTAAAACTCGATATGATGAAAGCCTATGATCGAGTGGAGTGGGGTTATCTGAAGGCCATTATGCAGAAATTGGGCTTTGCAGCACCATGGGTTTCTGTCATTATGAATATGGTGAGCTCAGTTTCCTTTTCTATCCTCTTTAACGGAGAAAAGTTGGAAGATTTCAAACCTACACGAGGTATTCGACAGGGAGATCCTACCTCTCCATACTTTTTTTTTTGGCAGCAGAGGGCCTTTCGTGCCTCTTAAAATCCCAAAAATAGTCATCCCAGCTATGTGGCATTAAGGTGGCACCACCGTCCCCGGCGGTGAACCACCTTTTATTCGCGGATGATAGCCTGCTGTTTTTCAGGGTAAGTGTAAATGGAGCAGAGGAGGTTTCAAACCTATTGGATACATATTGCCGGGCATCGGGACAACGAATTAATAAGGATAAGTCATCTATTTTCTTTAGCAAGGAATGCCCTCAGATTGTCAGAGATGTGGTCATGAGAAATCTGCAAGTTCCTAACGAGTCCCTCAGTGATCATTACCTGGGAATGCCCACAGACGTGGGACTATCCAAGAGGGGCACGTTCAAGTACCGAAGTGACCGTTTTTGGGATAAAGTTAAGGGCTGGATGGGCAAATGTCTGTCAGCTGGAGGCAAGGAAGTTCTTATCAAATCTGTAGCCCAAGCTATTCCAGTCTATTATATGTCTTGTTTTAAACTACCAAGGGGTTTGTGCCATCATATCAACGCCATGATTCGCAAGTTTTGGTGGGGCTGCAAACAAGGAGAGCGCAAGCCTGCGTGGGTGTCTTGGAAAGTGATGACAAGGCCGAAATATCTAGGAGGTCTAGGCTTCAGATACCTGGAACTATTTAACTTGGCATTGCTAGCCAGGCAGGCCTGGAAGATTTTGCAGGAACCAACATCCCTAAGTGCTAGAATACTAAAGGCATCTTATTTTCCTAATGGAAACATCTTTAATGCTGAGCTTGGTTCACGACCATCTCAGGTGTGGCGCGCAATACGTGAAGGAAGGGAGTTAATGAAGCAAGGTGCTATCAGGAGAATAGGCAATGGTCAAACCACGAAAATTTGGGAGGATAATTGGATCCCCAAAAACTCATCTCTGCGACCGATAGTACCCTTGGTACCTAACCCATCGTTAATGGTTTCGGAACTTTTGGTCGCTCCTACAGCGAGTTGGAACGAAGAGTTGATCAGGATTGTTTTCCTCCCTCACCGATGTTGATGAGATCTTGAAGATTCCAGTTTGCACTAGCAATGTGGCAGACTTTTGGGAATGGCACCCAGATAAGAAGGGGAAGTTTACTGTCAGCTCGGCATATAAATTCATAGTCCGAACGAAGATCCAGAGAGAAAACTGGCTAGGGAGAGGAGGTGCCTCTGAAAATGAGCAGGAGGAGAAAGCATGGTCGTCCCTTTGGAACATCTCGGACCCTTCTAAGGTGAGGATTTTTCTTGTGGAGATTGGCTCGCCACTCAGTACCGACGACGGACGTTCTGCACAGACGGAATATGGCAACAAAAAACACATGCCCACTTTGTGGGAGGGAGGACTCCTGGAGACATGCACTATTATCGTGCACGATGGCTCGCTGCATCTGGGCTTTGTCTGATGAAAATCTGGTGACGCATATATCATCTAATGTAGAACCATCAGTGAAATCCTAGTTGTTTGACCTCCACGATTCACTGAGCAAGGATAGCTTCACCAAGCTTATAGTGACCTTTTGGGCCATATGGTATGCCAGAAGAAAAGCCATCCATGAGTCAATGTTTCAGAGGCTGCATCAAACAACCTCCTTTGTCAACACTTATTTGAAGGAGTTGGATCAGTTGAGAAAGGAAGAACCGAGACAGCCTACGGTAAGGTCTGAACATAACCAATGATGGACTCCACCCCAGCCGAATGTTATGAAGCTAAATGTTGATGGAGCAGTGGCACGCCACAAGTGGGGTGGAGCAGCTAATGTTGTGTGTCGAGACCACAATGGTGCCTTTTTGGGATCATCGACAATCGTGTTTAGAGTAACCGACGCGGTGGTACTAGAGGCATACGCTTGTCGAGAAGCGATGGCGCTAGCAGAGGACCTGAACGCCCAAGACGTTTTGGTGGCTTCAGATTGCCAGGGGGTGGTCAAGGACATCAATCAAGGGATGGGTGGCCTTCATTCAGCTATCATACATGAAATATTGGAACGTAGGTGTTCTTTTCATTCTTGTAAGTTCACCTTTGAACGTAGGAGCCATAACTATGAGGCTCCTAATCTTGCCAAATTTGCTTGTAATTTAGCCATAGGTAGGCATGTGTGGTTGGGAAATCCCCATGACCCAATTGGTGTACCTATGAACATTATCCCGATTGAATAAAGAAGGCAAGGTTCTCTCTCAAAAAAATTGTTTTTCGCAGGAGATGAAAAATCTTGGAAAACATTGTGGAAAATAAAGGTACCTGCTAAGATTAGAATGTTTCTTTGGCATCTATCCAAACACTCCCTGCCCACAGAGGACGTGAGGGCTCATAGACATATGTCAGATAATCCGAGGTGTTGCCTATGTGGAACTCAAGACTCGTGAAAGCATTCATTGATAAACTATACTGTGTCGAGATGCAATTGGGCCCTAGTCGATGATAAACTTGCACAAAGATTGGTGGCCACATCCGAACCAAATGCCAAGCAATGGTTGTTCACGATGTTGGAAGCACTATCCCATGAACAATTTGAGTTAATGTTCGTTACTCTATGGGCAATTTGGTCCTCCCGACGCAAGGCGATCCACGAAGGTATTTTCCATACGCCTCAAGCTACTCAATGCTTCGTGAAAAATTTCATATCGGAGTTGGTTGTGATCCAAGGACCGGAACCAAGTGCTACCATGGATCCATACCGCATGTTGTACAGAGGCCAAAAGCTCAACGTGCGGGGTGTTTCAAAATCCATATAGATGCTGGCATTCGAAGGGGCAGAGGAGGTTCAGCTGCAGTTGTTTGCAGGGACCGGCAAGGAAATTATCTAGGCAACTTGGCATTGGTGGTGGCGGGCGTTGAAGTTCCAGCAATCATGGAGATGATCGCATGCCGGGAAGCACTTACCTTGGCGGAGGACTTGAACATTCAGAATTTGATCGTTGCGTCAGATTCTAAACAAACCGTGTAGGGCATAGCTACCAGCAGTCGAGGAAAGCATGGTTCAGTAGTTAGGGATATTAAAGTTAGATCACTTCCACTCCACTGTAATTTTACTTTTGAAGGTCATGTTGCTAATATAGAAGCACATAGTCTAGCCAAGTTTTCGCTTTCTCTTGGTCCGGAGCGCCACGTTTGGTTGGGACAATCCCACGATCAAATTTGTATACCACAGACTGTGGGTTTTGATGAATAAAGCTTAGTCTTACCCCTAAAAAAAAATCGTTCTCCCTATTTCCTTTTCTTGTGCTGTTGTACTTAAAAAAAAACAGCTGCCGGTTTTCTTAATAAAAAATGTTCTTGAAATTGGAAAAGTTCATGGATTTGAGAAAATGTTTGTGGACTTGAAAAAATTCCGCACGTTTGGAAAAGGTTCACGAATTTGAAAAAAGTTCATCAATTTGAAAAGGTTCATCAATTTAAAAAAGTTCATCGATTTTGAAAAAAACAATTATCATTCGAAAAAGTATTCATGAACTCTAAAATGTTCATGAACTTCAAAAAATTCATAAATTTGAAAAAGTCCGAAAAGAATGAAAGTTCTTGAATTTGAAAAGAAGTTTGCAAAATTTGGAAAAACACGAATTTAAAAATTGAAAAACATCATCTAAAGTTAGAGTATTATTAATATTTAGAGGATCTTAGTCCGTCTCTCCTTGATCCTTTCATGCGTTGACGTCCCGTGGGTCTTGTTGATTGAGGCCGATGAGGAGCCTTTTGTTGATGCCAAACATAGACGTGACCAGGCGTCGGCCTCGTGGATGGATGCATAAAAGAACACAGGAACTTTTAGAAGCCCCAGATGATACGTCTCGCAACAATTGAAACTTTGGTATCTCCCGCTACACTTTACAACTTTGTTGACATGCATCGGCGCTTTTAGATTTTTGAATTATGAAAAAGGTAATCGTGCGCTTGAAAGTTTGAGCTAATTAAATAGCCGCATACACATCAAAGATAGCGACATATATATGCCCGGCATGGTCCATAATTCACCTACTCTACTTCTACTCCTGAAGGAGCGGCGTAGGGCGGAGTGTTGGGGAACGTAGCATGAATTTCAAAAATTTCCTACGCTCACGCAAGATCTATCCATGGAGATGCATCGCTACGAGAGGGGAGAGTGTGTCTACGTACCCTCGTAGACCGTTAGCGGAAACGTCTCACAACGCGGTTGATGTAGTCGAACAATCCTTCGAGCTCCACCGATCGAGTACCGAACGTACGGCACCTCCGAGTTCTACACACGTGTAGCTCGGTGACGATCCTCGCCTTCTTGATCCAGCAAGACGTCGAGGAAGTAGATGAGTTCCGTCAGCACGACGGTGTGGCGACGGTGATGGTGAAGTGATTCCGGCAGGGCTTCGCCTAAGCTCTCCGAAAATATGACCGAGGTGGAAAACGGAGATCGGGGCACCGCACACGGCTATGGGACAATTGTGTGCTTTGGGGTGCCCCCCTGCCCCCGTATATAAAGGATGAGAGGGAGGAGGCCGGCCCCCTAGGGCTGCGCCAAGTGTGGGGAGTCCTACTAGGACTCCCTAGTCCTAGTAGGATTCCACCTCCCATACGGAGTAGGAAAGGGGGAAGGGAGAGGGAAAGGAAAGAGGGGGCTGCGCCACCTCCCCTAGTCCAATTCGGTTTGGGCAAGGGGGAGCGCGCGCCTCCTCACGTGGCCTGCCTCTCCTTTTCCCGTATGGCCCAATAAGGCCCATTACTTCTCCCGGTGAATTCCCGTAACTCCCCGGTACTCCGAAAAATACCCGAATCACTCGGAACCTTTCGGACGTCCGAATATAGCCTTCCAATATATGAATCTTTACCTCTCGACCATTTCGAGACTCCTCGTCATGTCCGCGATCTCATCCGGGACTCCGAACAAACTTCGGTCACCAATCACATAACTCATATAATACTATATCGTCATCGAACCTTAAGTGTGCGGACCCTACGGGTTCGGGAATGATGTTGACATGACCGAGACGACTCTCCGGTCAATAACCAACAGCGGGACCTGGATGCTCATATTGGTTCCTACACATTCCACGAAGATCTTTATCGGTGAACCTCATATGTCAACATACGTTGTTCCCTTTGTCCGGCGGCATGTTACTTGCCCGAGATTCGATCGTCGGTATCCAATACCTAGTTCAATCTCGTTACCGGCAAGTCTCTTTACTCGTTCCGTAATACATCATCTTGCAACTAACTCTTTAGTCACGGTGCTTGCAAGCCTTCTGTGATGTTGTATTACCGAGAGGGCCCAGAGATACCTCTCCGATAGTCGGAGTGACAAATCCCAATCTCGATCCATGCCAACTCAACAAACACTTTCGGAGATACCTGTAGTGCACCTTTATAATCACCCAGTAACGTTGTGACGTTTGATACACCCAAAGTATTCCTACGGTATCCGGGATTTGCATGATCTCAATGTCACAGGAACGTGTATTTGACATAGTGAAAGCAACAACAATAAACTGAACGATCATTTGCTATGCTAACGGTTGGGTCATGTCCATCACATCATTCTCCTAATGATGTGATCCCGTTATCAAATGACAACTCATGTCCATGGTCAGGAAACCTTGACCATCTTTTGATCTCCATCGTCACCGGATTGACACCATGATCTCCATCGTAGCGTCGTGACACCTTGATCTCCATCGCAGCATCGTGGTCGTCTCGCCAGCTATTGCTACTACTACTACTGCTAACTCATAGCGGTAAAGAAAAGCAATTACATAGCGTTGGCATTGCATACAATAAAGAGACAACCATAAGGCTCCTTCCGGTTGCCTGATAACTTACAAAACATGATCATCTCATACAACAACTTATATCGCATCATGTCTTGACCATATCACATCACCAGCATACCCTGCAAAAACAAGTTAGACGTCCTCTACTTTGTTGTTGCAAGTTTTACGTGGTTGCTACGGGTTTGCAAGAACCGTTCTTACCTACGCAAAACCACAACGTGGTGTAGTGATTGCTTTTTGATCTTCTAAAAGAACCCTCTTCATTGAAACCGATTCAACTAAAATGAGAGAGACAGACACCCGCCAGTCACCTTTATGCAACGAGTGCACTTTGCGGTGAAACCTGTCTCGCGTAAGCGTACGTGTAATGTCGGTCTGGGCCGCTTCATCTCACATTACCGCCGAATCAAGTAACAACTAGTAACGGCAAGCAATATGTATACACCCACGCCCACAACTCACTTGTGTTCTACTCGTGCAAAACACATCTACGCATAGACCTGGCTCTGATGCCACTGTTGGGGAACGTAGCATGAATTTCAAAAATTTCCTACGCTCACGCAAGATCTATCCATGGAGATGCATCGCTACGAGAGGGGAGAGTGTGTCTACGTACCCTCGTAGACCATTAGCGGAAGCGTCTCACAACGCGGTTGATGTAGTCGAACAATCCTTCGAGCTCCACCGATTGAGTACCGAACGTACGGCACCTCCGAGTTCTACACACGTGCAGCTCGGTGACGATCCTCGCCTTCTTGATCCAGCAAGACGTCGAGGAAGTAGATGAGTTCCGTCAGCATGACGGTGTGGCGACGGTGATGGTGAAGTGATTCCGGCAGGGCTTCGCCTAAGCTCTCCGAAAATATGACCGAGGTGGAAAACGGAGATCGGGGCACCGCACACGGCTATGGGACAATTGTGTGCTTTGGGGTGCCCCCCTGCCCCCGTATATAAAGGATGAGAGGGAGGAGGCCGGCCCCCTAGGGCTGCGCCAAGTGTGGGGAGTCCTACTAGGACTCCCTAGTCCTAGTAGGATTCCACCTCCCATACGGAGTAGGAAAGGGGGAAGGGAGAGGGAAAGGAAAGAGGGGGCTGCGCCACCTCCCCTAGTCCAATTCGGTTTGGGCAAGGGGGAGCGCGCGCCTCCTCACGTGGCCTGCCTCTCCTTTTCCCGTATGGCCCAATAAGGCCCATTACTTCTCCCAGTGAATTCCCGTAACTCCCCGGTACTCCGAAAAATACCCGAATCACTCGGAACCTTTCGGACGTCCGAATATAGCCTTCCAATATATGAATCTTTACCTCTCGACCATTTCGAGACTCCTCGTCATGTCCGTGATCTCATCCGGGACTCCGAACAAACTTCGGTCACCAATCACATAACTCATATAATACTATATCGTCATCGAACCTTAAGTGTGCGGACCCTACGGGTTCGGGAATGATGTAGACATGACCGAGACGACTCTCCGGTCAATAACCCACAGCGGGACCTGGATGCTCATATTGGTTCCTACACATTCCACGAAGATCTTTATCGGTGAACCTCATATGTCAACATACGTTGTTCCCTTTGTCCGGCGGCATGTTACTTGCCCGAGATTCGATCGTCGGTATCCAATACCTAGTTCAATCTCGTTACCGGCAAGTCTCTTTACTCGTTCCGTAATACATCATCTTGCAACTAACTCTTTAGTCACGGTGCTTGCAAGGCTTCTGTGATGTTGTATTACCGAGAGGGCCCAGAGATACCTCTCCGATAGTCGGAGTGACAAATCCCAATCTCGATCCATGCCAGCTCAACAAACACTTTCGGAGATACCTGTAGTGCACCTTTATAATCACCTAGTAACGTTGTGACGTTTGATACACCCAAAGTATTCCTACGGTATCCGGGATTTGCATGATCTCATGGTCAGAGGAACGTGTATTTGACATAGTGAAAGCAATAGCAATAAACTGAACGATCATTTGCTATGCTAACGGTTGGGTCATGTCCATCACATCATTCTCCTAATGATGTGATCCCGTTATCAAATGACAACTCATGTCCATGGTCAGGAAATCTTGACCATCTTTTGATCAACGAGCTAGTCTAGTAGAGGCATACTAGGGACATAGTATTTGTCTATTATCCACACATGTATTTAGTTTCCGGTCAATACAATTCTAGCATGAATAATAAACCATTATCATGAACGAAGAAATATGATAATAATAAACACTTTATTAATTGCCTCTAGGGCATATTTCCAACAGTCTCCCACTTGCACTAGAGTCAATTACATTGTAATGAATCTAACACCCATCGCATTCTGGTGCTGATCATGTTTTGCTCGTGGAAGAGGTTTAGTCAACGGGTCTGCCACATTCAGATCCATGTGTACTTTGCAAATCTCTATGTCTCCATCCTTAATCAAATTCCGAATGGAGTTGAAGCGACGCTTTATATGCTTGGTTCTCTTGTGAAACCTGGGCTCCTTTGCTATAGCAATTGCTCCAGTGTTGTCACATAAGATAGTCATTGGACCCGATGCACTAAGTATGACACCTAGATCGGATATGAAGTCCTTCATCCAGACTCCTTCATGTGCTGCTTCGGAAGCAGCTATGTATTCCGCCTCACATGTAGATCTCGTCACAACGCTCTGCTTGGAACTGCACCAACTGACCGCTCCACCATTAAGAATAAATACGTATCCAGATTGTGACTTAGAGTCATCTGGATCTGTGTCAAAGCTAGCATCGACGTAACCCTTTACGACGAGTTCTTTGTCACCTCCATAAACGAGAAACATGTCCTTGGTCCTTTTCAGGTACTTCAGGATATTCTTGACCGCTGTCCAGTGATCTACTCCTGGATCACTTTGGTACCTTCCCACCAAGCTAATAGCGAGGCACACATCAAGTCTGGTACACAGCATGGCATACATAATAGAGCCTATGGCTGAGGCATAGGGGATGACACTCATCTTCTCTTTGTCTTCTGCCGTGGTCGGGCTTTGAGTCTTACTCAATCTCACACCTTGCAATACAGGCAAGAACCCTTTCTTTGACTGATCCATTTTGAACTTCTTCAAAATCTTGTCAAGGTATGTGCTTTGTGAAAGTCCAATGAGGCGTCTTGATCTATCTCTATAGCTCTTGATGCCTAATATGTGAGCAGCTTCTCCGAGATCCTTCATTGAAAAACTTTTGTTCAAATAACCCTTTATGCTTTCCAGAAATTCTATGTCATTTCCCATCAATAATATGTCATCCACATATAATATGAGAAATGCCACAGAGCTCCCACTCACTTTCTTGTAAATACAAGCTTCTCCATAAGTTTGTATAAACCCAAACGCTTTGATCACTTCATCAAAGCGAGTATTCCAGCTCCGAGATGCTTGCACCAGTCCATAGATGGATCGCTGGAGCTTGCATACTTTGTTAGCACCTTTAGGATCGACAAAACCTTCCGGTTGTATCATATACAATTCTTCCTTAAGGAATCCATTAAGGAATGCCGTTTTGACGTCCATTTGCCAGATTTCATAATCATAAAACGCGGCAATTGCTAACATAATTCTGACAGACTTTAGCATCGCTACGGGTGAGAAAGTCTCATCGTAGTCAACTCCTTGAACTTGTCGATAACCTTTAGCAACAAGTCGTGCTTTATAGACGGTGACATTACCATCAGCGTCCGTCTTCTTCTTAAAGATCCATTTATTTTCAATAGCTCGCCGTTCATCGGGCAAGTCTACCAAAGTCCACACTTTGTTCTCATACATGGATCCAATCTCGGATTTCATGGCCTCAAGCCATTTGTCGGAATCCGGGCCTGCCATCGCTTCTTCATAGTTCGAAGGTTCACCGTTGTCTAACAACATAACCTCCAAGACTGGATTTCTGTACCACTCTGGTGCGGAACGTGTCCTGGTTGACCTTCGAAGTTCTGTAGCAACTTGATCCGAAGCCTCATGATCATCATCATCAACTTCTTCTCTGGTCTGTGTTGGTGTCACAGAAATTTCTTTCTGTGGCGTACTACTATCCAGAGGAGGTACAATTACCTCATCAAGTTCTACTTTCCTCCCACTCACTTCTTTCGAGAGAAACTCCTTCTCTAGAAAGGATCCATTCTAAGCAACGAATAATTTGCCTTCGGATCTGTGCTAGAAGGTGTACCCAACGGTCTCCTTTGGGTATCCTATGAAGATGCACTTATCCGCTTTGGGTTCGAGCTTATCTGGCTGAAGCCTTTTGACATAAGCATCGCATCCCCAAACTTTCAGAAACGACAACTTAGGTTTCTTACCAAGCCACAGTTCATACGGTGTCGTCTCAACGGATTTAGACGGTGCCCTGTTTAAAGTGAATGCAGCTGTCTCTAATGCATAACCCCAAAAAGATAGTGGCAAATCGGTAAGAGACATCATAGAATGCACCATATCTAATAGAGTACGATTACGACGTTCGGACACACCATTACGCTGTGGTGTTCCAGGTGGCGTGAGCTGTGAAACAATTCCACATTGTTTTAAGTGATTGCCAAACTCGTAACTCAAATATTCTCCTCCACGATCAGATCATAAGAACTTTATTTTCTTGTTACGATGGTTCTCTACTTCACTCTGAAATTCTTTGAACTTTTCAAATGTTTCAGATTTATGCTTCATCAAGTAGACATAGCCATATCTACTCAAATCATCTGTGAACGTGAGAACATAACGATATCCACCGCGCGCCTCAACACTCATCGGACCGCATACATCGGTATGTATTATTTCCAACAAGTCTGTTGCTCGCTCCATTGTTCCGGAGAACGGAGTCTTAGTCATCTTGCCCATGAGGCATGGTGCGCACGTCTCAAATGATTCATAATCAAGTGATTCCAAAAGTCCATCTGTATGGAATTTCTTCATGCGTTTTACACCAATATGACCTAAGCGGCAGTGCCACAAATATGTGGTACTATCATTATCAATTTTGCATCTTTTGGCATCAATATTATGGATGTGTGTATCACCACGATCGAGATTCAACAAGAATAAACCATTCACAAGCGGTGCATGACCATAAAAGATATTATTCATCAAAATAGAACAACCTTTATTCTCTGATTGAAATGAATAACCGTCTCGCAATAAACAAGATCTAGATATAATGTTCATGCTCAACGCAGGCACCAAATAACAATTATTTAGGTTCATCACTAATCCCGAGGGTAGATGTAGAGGTAGCGTGCCGACGGCGATAACTTCAACTCTTGAACCGTTCCCGACGCGCATCGTCACCTCGTCCTTAGCCAATCTTCGTTTATTCCGTAGCTCCTGTTTCGAGTTACAAATATGAGCAACCGAACCAGTATCAAATACCCAGGTGC
Organism: Elymus sibiricus; assembly: GCA_039707655.1. NCBI lineage: Eukaryota > Viridiplantae > Streptophyta > Magnoliopsida > Poales > Poaceae > Elymus > Elymus sibiricus. The sequence goes on from CM077667.1 coordinate 401,810,937, forward strand.
TACTACGAGCATTGGTAAGGTACACATCAATAACATGTATATCAAATATACCTTTGTTGATGTTGCCAGCCTTCTTATCTGCCAGGTACTTGGGGCAGTTCCGCTTCCAGTGACCAGTCCCCTTGCAGTAGAAACACTCAGTCTCGGGTTTGGGTACAGACTTGGGTTTCTTCGTGGGAGCAGCAACTGATTTGCCGTTCTTCTTGAAGTTCCCCTTCTTTCCCTTGCCCTTCTTGAAACTAGTGCTCTTCTTTACCATCAACACTTGATGCTCCTTCTTGACTTCTACCTCCGCAGCTTTGAGCATAGCGAAGAGCTCGGAAATAGACTTTTCCATTCCTTGCATATTATAGTTCATCACAAAGCCCTTATAGCTTGGTGGCAGTGATTGGAGAATTCTGTCAATAACCGAATCATCTGGAAGATTAACTCCCAACTGAGTCAAGCGGTTATGCAACCCAGACATCTTGAGTATATGCTCACTGACAGAACTATTCTCCTCCATCTTACAGCTAAAGAACTTGTCGGAGACATCATATCTCTCGACCCGGGCATGAGCTTGAAATACAAGTTTCAGCTCTTGGAACATCTCATATGCTCCGTGATGCTCAAAACGTCTTCGGAGCCCCGGTTCTAAGCCGTAAAGCATGGCACACTAAACTATCGAGTAGTCATCAACACGTTTCTGCCAGGCGTTTATAACGTCGACAGACGAGGGAGGGGGTGCGACACCTAGCGGTGCATCAAGGACATAAGCCTTCTGTGCAGCAATGAGGATGATCCTCAGATTACGGACCCAGTCCGCATAGTTGCTTCCATCATCTTTCAACTTAGCTTTCTCTAGGAACGCATTAAAATTCAGTGGAACTACAACGCGGGCCATTGATCTACAACATACAATCGCAAAGATTATTTAGACTATGTTCATGATAATTGAAGTTCAATTAATCAAATTATTTAAGAACTCCCACTTAGATTAACATCCCTCAAGTTGTCTAAGTGCAACATGATCCACATCAACTAAGCCACGTCCGATCATCACGTGAGGTGGATTAGTTATCAATGGTGAACATCTTTCATGTTGATCATATCTACTATATGACTCATGTTCGACCTTTCGGTCTCTTGTGTTCCGAGGCCATATCTGTATATGCTAGGCTCGTCAAGTTTAACCCAAGTATTCCGCGTGTGTAAAACTGGCTTACACCCGTTGTATGCGAACGAAAGAATCCATCACACCCGATCATCACGTGGTGCTTAGAAGCGTCGAACCTTCGCAACGGTGCATACTAGGGGAGAACACTTATCTTGAAATTTAGTGAAGGGATCATCTTATAATGCTACCGTCGTCCTAAGCAAAATAAGATGCATAAAAGGATTAACATCACATGCAATTCAATATATGTGACATGATATGGCCATCATCGTCTTGTGCTTTTGATCTCCATCAGCCAAGCACCGTCATGATCTCCATCGTCACCGGATTGACACCATGATCTCCATCGTAGCGTCGTGACACCTTGATCTCCATCGCAGCATCGTGGTCGTCTCGCCGGCTATTGCTACTACTACTACTGCTAACTCATAGCGGTAAAGAAAAGCAATTACATAGCGTTGGCATTGCATACAATAAAGAGACAACCATAAGGCTCCTTCCGGTTGCCTGATAACTTACAAAACATGATCATCTCATACAACAACTTATATCGCATCATGTCTTGACCATATCACATCACCAGCATACCCTGCAAAAACAAGTTAGACGTCCTCTACTTTGTTGTTGCAAGTTTTACGTGGCTGCTACGGGTTTGCAAGAACCGTTCTTACCTACGCAAAACCACAACGTGGTGTAGTGATTGCTTTTTGATCTTCTAAAAGAACCCTCTTCATTGAAACCGATTCAACTAAAATGAGAGAGACAGACACCCGCCAGTCACCTTTATGCAACGAGTGCACTTTGCGGTGAAACCTGTCTCGCGTAAGCGTACGTGTAATGTCGGTCTGGGCCGCTTCATCTCACATTACCGCCGAATCAAGTAACAACTAGTAACAGCAAGCAATATGTATACACCCACGCCCACAACTCACTTGTGTTCTACTCGTGCAAAACACATCTACGCATAGACCTGGCTCTGATGCCACTATTGGGGAACGTAGCATGAATTTCAAAAATTTCCTACGCTCACGCAAGATCTATCCATGGAGATGCATCGCTACGAGAGGGGAGAGTGTGTCTACGTACCCTCGTAGACCGTTAGCGGAAGCGTCTCACAACGCGGTTGATGTAGTCGAACAATCCTTCGAGCTCCACCGATCGAGTACCGAACGTACGGCACCTCTGAGTTCTACACACGTGCAGCTCGGTGACGATCCTCGCCTTCTTGATCCAGCAAGACGTCGAGGAAGTAGATGAGTTCCGTCAGCATGACGGTGTGGCGACGGTGATGGTGAAGTGATTCCGGCAGGGCTTCGCCTAAGCTCTCCGAAAATATGACCGAGGTGGAAAATGGAGATCGGGGCACCGCACACGGCTATGGGACAATTGTGTGCTTTGGGGTGCCCCCCTGCCCCCGTATATAAAGGATGAGAGGGAGGAGGCCGCCCCCCTAGGGCTGCGCCAAGTGTGGGGAGTCCTACTAGGACTCCCTAGTCCTAGTAGGATTCCACCTCCCATACGGAGTAGGAAAGGGGGAAGGGAGAGGGAAAGGAAAGAGGGGGCTGCGCCACCTCCCCTAGTCCAATTCGGTTTGGGCAAGGGGGAGCGCGCGCCTCCTCACGTGGCCTGCCTCTCCTTTTCCCGTATGGCCCAATAAGGCCCATTACTTCTCCCAGTGAATTCCCGTAACTCCCCGGTACTCCGAAAAATACCCGAATCACTCGGAACCTTTCGGACGTCCGAATATAGCCTTCCAATATATGAATCTTTACCTCTCGACCATTTTGAGACTCCTCGTCATGTCCGTGATCTCATCCGGGACTCCGAACAAACTTCGGTCACCAATCACATAACTCATATAATACTATATCGTCATCGAACCTTAAGTGTGCGGACCCTACGGGTTCGGGAATGATGTAGACATGACCGAGACGACTCTCCGGTCAATAACCCACAGCGGGACCTGGATGCTCATATTGGTTCCTACACATTCCACGAAGATCTTTATCGGTGAACCTCATATGTCAACATACGTTGTTCCCTTTGTCCGGCGGCATGTTACTTGCCCGAGATTCGATCGTCGGTATCCAATACCTAGTTCAATCTCGTTACCGGCAAGTCTCTTTACTCATTCCGTAATACATCATCTTGCAACTAACTCTTTAGTCACGGTGCTTGCAAGCCTTCTGTGATGTTGTATTACCGAGAGGGCCCAGAGATACCTCTCCGATAGTCGGAGTGACAAATCCCAATCTCGATCCATGCCAACTCAACAAACACTTTCGGAGATACCTGTAGTGCACCTTTATAATCACCCAGTAACGTTGTGACGTTTGATACACCCAAAGTATTCCTACGGTATCCGGTTTTTGCATGATCTCATGGTCAGAGGAACGTGTATTTGACATAGTGAAAGCAATAGCAATAAACTGAACGATCATTTGCTATGCTAACGGTTGGGTCATGTCCATCACATCATTCTCCTAATGATGTGATCCCGTTATCAAATGACAACTCATGTCCATGGTCAGGAAATCCTGACCATCTTTTGATCAACGAGCTAGTCTAGTAGAGGCATACTAGGGACATAGTATTTGTCTATTATCCACACATGTATTTAGTTTCCGGTCAATACAATTCTAGCATGAATAATAAACAATTATCATGAACGGAGAAATATGATAATAATAAACAATTTATTAATTGCCTCTAGGGCATATTTCCAACACGGAGGCGGAGGAGGCGGACTACCAGACGAGGCTGCCGGAGGCCCTCGCCCTATCTGCTACCGGCGACTGTGTTGTCCTCCCCTCGCTGCCGAGGCTCCCCGCGCCGAAGGCCGAGCCGTTCCCGCCGCCGCTACCCTAGCCGACGGAGGAGACTTACGCATGGGAATGCCGCCTGCGCGAGTGGGTCAGCGCGCCCCCCGTGTGGCATGGGGTTAGGACGGTGCAGGAGGTCGCGTACCTCGAGCACTGGAGACTGTGCCACCTGGCAGCGGAGCGCGAGGAGGAGGAGCGTCGTGCTAGCTGGGTAGGAGAGGAGGAGGAGGAACTCTTGGGGGAGGAGGAGGAGCGTCGTGCCCGCGGCGAAGGAGGCCTGCCGGCAACGCAGCCGGTGCAGGACGCAACCCGTGCATGGGAGGCGGCCTTTCCCTGGGCAGGCCCCGTGCCAAAATTGGTGGACTTGACCGGTGGTCCTGGCTCGGACGGCGAGGGCGCCTAGATCACCGCGGGGACGGCGACCCCTTAATTTTTTTATGTTTTAATTAATGTAAATGTGGACTTTGGTGGAAGGTTGCCTGCCATTTTAGTGTATAATTAGTTTTAAGTTTGAATTTGCCTCTTTTTTATTTACATGGCGCACACAAGGAAAATGGGTCAACCAAGGGTTGGGTGCACGCTCGGCCGACCCAAATGCGCCGACCCACCAGTCAGGATATCAGGTCAGCCCACTAGTCAAAAGTTAACGGTCAAAGGGTTTGACTAGACGGTGGTGCTCCGTTTGGCCTTTTGTGAGCAGGTGATGGAGGGCGGATGGCAAAGTTGAGCAAAGTTTGTTGACTTGGACAAAACTGAGAAGAACTAAGGAAGGGCATGAAAATAGAAATTCCTTTATATTTTACCTGTCTCATAGAGTTAGTTGGGAGATCGGGTTATAGGATCGATTACCGTACTATCAAGGGGGGCTCTCGAGTGGGTAGCTTGATCATATCGTTTGTAGAGAGCTCAAACGATTGCATCCTTGGCATCATATTTTTTGGTTCTTATTTGGTTTTTTTCTATGTGAGATTTTAGAGTTCGTGTTCGTCTTCTTGTCAAACTCAAGTTCAATGAAAACGGAGTTCGTAGGCATCATCTTTGCGTTTTTGGTGTTGGAGATTTTGCCGGTTCATATTTGGGGAAGGTTCTCTTCCTTATTATATTGGCATTTATTCTCCATTGATAATTCTTAATTTATCTAGTCGTTGTTGGATAGTACTTGTCGTCTTCTATCCAACAAGCTTGAGTTTGCTGATTTCGGAGTCCGTTTGCAAAAGTTGTGGCAGTTTTCGTCATGGAGGATCCATTGATACGTATCCGACGTATCCATAATTTTTGATTGTTCCATGCTGATATATTATCATTCTAGGATACTTTTTGGGTCTTTATTTACGAATTTATAATATTTTTGAGCACTAACCTATTGACCCAGTGCCCAGTGCCAGTTGTTGTTTTCTGCGTGTTTTTTACTCTTCGGGTTTACATTACCAAACGAAGTCCAATTGCCACGAAATTTTTTGATGATTTTTTTTGGACCAAAAGAAGACTTGGAAGCTTCGGAAGGAGGCCGGGGGGCGCACGAGGGCCGCACAAGCCAACAGGGCGCACCTCGGGGGGGGGGGGGTTGCGCCCGGATGGCTTGTGCCTCCCTCGGGCACCTCCCGACGCCCCTCTCTACCCTATAAATTCTCTTTCACCCTAAAAATAACGGAGGCAGTCCCAAAACTGTTTTTCTGCCACCGCAAGTCTCTGTTCCGTCGTGAGGCCATTTGGAGCTCCGTTCCAGCACCCTGCCGGAGGGGGATCAATCATGGAGGGCCTCTACATCAACCTTGCTGCCCTCATGATGATGTGTGAGTAGTCCACCACAGACCTACCGGTCCATAGCTAGTACCTAGATGGCAATCTCCCTATCTCTTGTTCTTCAATACAATGGTCATCACATCTTCATTTTGATCTATCCGATGTAATCCTATTGTGCGGTGTGTTTGTTGGGATCCGATGAATTGTGGGTTTATATTCACATTATTCATGAAAAGTATTTGAGATATCTCTGATATATTGTGTCTCTTAATTGCATGATCATTATAGCCTTGTAATGCTCTCCGATTTATTGATGTGCTTTGGCCAAGTAGATTGATATTTCATCGGTGGGAGTGGTGCGTTGTGGTAGGTTCAACCTGACGAGTTTCTATATCCCAGTGACAAAGTAGGGGACAAGATGCGTCTTTGTGTTGTTGCTACTAAGGATAACACAATGGGGTTCATTCATATTTCTTGAATTTACTTTGTCTACATCATGTCATCGTTCTCCATGCATTACTCTGTTTTACTTAATACTCTAGATGCATGCTTGATAGCGGTCGATGAGTGGAGTAATAGTAATAGGTGCAGGAAGGAGTCGGCCTATTTGTTTATGGAGGTGATGCCTATATACACATGATCATTTCCGTGAAAATCGCATAACTATCCGCTTTTCTATCAATTGCCCAGCAGTAATTTTTTACCCACCGTATGCTTCCTACATGAGAGATGCCGCTAGGGAAAACTATGGCCCCCCGGGTCTATTCACTTATAAATTTACAAACGCTACTATTACCTTGCTGCCTTTATTTAATTTTTATTTTATTTTGCAATTTACAATTATCTACAATTATCTACAGAACTCATTTGCTTGCAAATAACGAGATCAAGGGGATTGACAACCCTCTTGCCCGCGTTGGGTGCAAGTTGTTTGCTCATTTATGTGCAGCCGCTGAAGACGGTTGAGGATTGATATTCCTATTGGTTCGATAAACCTTGGTTTCATAACTAAGGGAAATACTTACCCACTTTATGTTGCAATAACCTATTCCTCTTCACGGAAAACCCAACCCAGATCACAAGTATCAGCAAGGATTTCTGGCGCCGTTGCCGGGGAATATCATCATCAACTATCAAGTAACTCCACACAAATTTTCATTCACTTTTTCTTCTTTTTATTTGCTGTTATATTTAGTTTGTCTCATAAAAATCAAAAACACAAAAATATTTATCTTTGCTTCTTACTAGTTTACTTCTTCGCTTGTTAGTTTACTTGTCTTTTGTTACTTTGCTTGTTCAGTCACCATGTCTCAAGATACTACTAAGTTGTGTGACTTCTCAAATACTAATAATAATGATTTTATTAGTACACCTATACCACCCGCCACTAGTGCGGAGGCTTTTGATATTAATGCTGCATTGCTGCCTCTTGTCATGAAGGATCAATTTCGGGAAGTCCTAATGAGGATCCCGCGTCACATCTTAATACATTTGTTGAATTATGTGATATGCAGAAGGAAAATGATATGGATAATGATATTGTGAAATTAAAATTATTTCCTTTTTCACTAAGAGATAAAGCTAAGGCTTGGTTTTCATATTTACCTCGTAATAGTATTGGAACATGGGATAAGTGTAAAGATGCTTTTATTGCCAAGTATTTTCCTCCTGCTAAGATCATCTCCCTTAGAAATCAACTAATGAATTTTAAACATCAAGATCAAGAGCATGTTGCAAAATCTTGGGATAGAATGAAATTGATGATAAGAAATTGTCCTACTCGTGGCTTAAATTTGTGGATGATTATCCAAAACTTCTATGCTCGACTAAACTTTGTGTCTAGAAATCTTCTAGATTCTGCTGCAGGTGGTACCTATGGATGTGGCCTTAGGAGAGGCCACAAAACTTCTGGACAACATTATGACAATTTATTCTCAATGGCATACCGAAAGGGCTCCAACCGGTAAGAAGGTAAATTCTGTTGAAGAAATCGCTACTTTGAGTGAAAAAGTGGATGCTCTTATGAATATGGTTGCTAGTAAAAATGCTCATGTTGATCCCAATGATATGCCCTTGTCTACTTTGATTGAGCAAAATAATGATGCTATTGATGTGAACTTTGTCTCGCGAATTAATTTCAACAATAATGCTTATAGAGGAAACTTCAATTCTAGACCGTATCTCGGTAATTCCTCTAACACCTATGGAAATTCTTATGGTAATTCTTATGAAACTTCTTCTACAAATTCTAATACGATACCCTCTGATCTTTAGAACACAATTAAAGAATTTATTAATTCTCAAAAGGTTTTCAACACTATGGTAGAAGAAAAATTGCATGTAGTTGATGCTTTGGCTAAAAACATGGATATAATTGCTCTTGATGTGGAAACTCTTAAAAGTAAAGCTTTGCCACCTAAGAATGATTTTAATGAGGCTCTTAAATCTATCCAATTATCTATTAATGAAAGTAAGGAGAGAACCGCTAAGTTGAGGGCTAAGCGGGAATTCTTAGAAAAAGCTCTTCCACCCGTTTTTTACCGGAATCATGATGAAGATCTTAAAATGATTGGTACTTCTCCTATTGAATCTTTATTTACTTCTCTTAATATAAATTATAAAGGGACTGGAGATGAGTCAACTCTAGTTGAGAAGCGTCCCGTTTGCTTGGAGGGTGATGATTTTGATGCTAAAACTGGAAAACGTGGGTTTGGAGAGGTCAAAACTTTAACTAGTGATGTGCCCATTATTTTGGATTACAAGGACTTTAATTATGATAATTGCTCTTTATTAGAACGTATTTCCTTGTTGCAATCTATTATTAGCTCACCCAATGCTTATGAACAAAACAAAGCTTTTATCGAACATATTGTAGAAGCGATGATAAAAGCTTATGATGAGAAACTTGAGCTTGAAGTTTCTATTCCTAGAAAATTGCATGATGGGTGGGAACCTACTATCAAAATAAAGATAAATAAATATGAAATCAATGCCTTGTGTGACCTTGGTGCTAGTGTTTCAACTATTCCTAAAACTCTTTGTGATGTGCTTGGTCTCACTAATATTGAAGATTGTTCCCTTAACTTGCATCTTACGGATTCTACCATTAAGAAACCTCTAGGTAGAATTAATGATGTTCTTATTATTGCAAATAAAAATTATGTGCCTGTAGATTTCATTGTGCTTGATATTGATTGCAATCCTACTTGTCCCATAATACTTGGAAGACCTTTCCTTCGAACTATAGGTGCAATTATTGACATGAAAGAGGGAAACATAAGGTTCCAATTCCAATTAAATAAAGGGATGGAACACTTCCCTAGAAATATAATTAAACCACCTTATGAATCAATCATCAGAGCTACTTATGGGTGGAGTGTCAAAGATGGCAATACTTGAAACTATGCATTATGCCTTGCTAGGGACATAAAACAATAGCGCTTGTTGGGAGGCAACCCAATAGTTACCTTTAAATTTTTGCTTTAAACTTTATATTTGTTTTTGATAACATGATTATTGACTCTTCAATTATTATGTTTTTGTGTTTAAATTATTGTTTGTGCCAAGTAAAGCCTTTGGGATGACTCACAAGATGAGTACAATCGATGCTGAAACAAAATAGAAACTTTTGACTCCAGTACAGAAATTTTAATTTTTTACTGGAGCATGATAATGATCTGAAATTTTTACAAAGTATTCCTATAAAAAAAATCGAGGTTTTCCTAATTTTTGAGAATTTTTAGAGTTACATAAGTATAGGTTCTCTACAGATTGCTACAGACTGTTCTGTTTTAGACAGATTCTGTTTTTGCTTGCATAGTTGCTTGTTTTGCTTATGCTATGGATTGTATCGGGGGGTATAAGCCATGGAGATGTTAGAATACAGTACCTATTATTCAATTATGAAATAAGAATCAATTTATAACAGTACCTAAAGTATGCAATATGTTTCTTATACTAACGGATCTCACGAAGTTTTGTTGAGTTTTGTGTGATTGAAGTTTTCAAGTTTTGGGTGTTATCATGATGGACAATGGAATAAGGAGTAGCAAGAGCCTAAGCTTGGGGATGCCCAAGGCACCCCAAGGTAATATTTTAAGGAAGATTCAAGCGTCTAATCTTGGGGATGCCCCGGAAGGCATCCCCTCTTTCGTCTCAATCCATCGGTATGTCACTTGAAGCTATATTTTTATTCGTCACATGATATGAGTTTTGCTTGGAGCGTCGTTTGTTTTTGTTTTGCTTTTACTTTCAGTTTCCCACAATCATTGTTTGCTGGACACATCTATTTAAGAGAGACACACCTTCATCATAATTTGTTAGAATACTCTATGTGCTTCACTTGTATCTTTTGAGCTTAGCAGTTGCTCTAGTACTTCACTTATATCTTTTTGAGAACGGTGGCGTGTAGATTTTATAGAAATGATTTCACTCTCGTTGTTCATTTATATTTGTTTGGGAGTTAATAAATAGTGACGGTAATTTGCATGGGTCATAAGACTACTCCAAAAATATTAGGTATTCAATGAGTGATAATCAAACCATCATGTAGCACATATAGAGAAATTGTGGGTCAATGCTGTTGATGTCGTAATATGAAAAAGGTGTGAGTTCATAATTGTTGACCCATAGAAGTGTCTGTATTAATAAAGGTTGAATTTTTGTTCATCTTAAAATTAAAGAGGCATGGTGATGATGTGTGAGCATTTCTATTCCACGTTGAAATCCTAGTGTTATTTCGGGTCGGAAGCGCGCGATGGTTAACTCCTACCAACCTCTTCCCTCGGGGCAAGCGAGTAGTACTTTGATTTATGATAAAACTAATAAAACTTTGCAATAAGTATATGAGTTCTTTATGACTAATGTGAAACCATGGACATACACAATCTCGGCGTCTCATATTTGCTAGCCTCTTCGGTACCGTGCATAGCCCATTCTCACCTCGAGGATCGGTACAACTTTTGCCGGTGCATCCTAACCCCATGACATGATACGCTTTGTTGTACATAAGCCTCATTATATCTTTCTCAAAATAGCCACCATACCTACCTATCATGGCATTTCCATACCATTTCGAGATATATTGCCATGCAAATTCCATCGTCACTTCACATGACTAGTTCGTTCATCATCATATTGCTTTGCATGATCATATAGAGCTGACATAGTATTTGTGGCAAAGCCACTGTTCATCATATTTTTGATACGTGTCACGCTAGATCATTGCACATCCTGGTACACTGCCAGAGGCATTCATACAGTGTCATATCTTCATATCAGTTCTCCATATCGAGTTGTAAGTAAATAAAAGTGTGATGATCATCATTATTAGAGCATTGTCCCAGTGAGGAAAGGATGATGGGGACTATGATTCCCCCACAAGTCGGGATGAGACTCCCGACGAAAAATAAAGATGGGGGAGGCCAAATGAGCCCACCATCCAAAAAAATGAGAGAAAATGAGAGAAGCGACTTTGCAACTATCTTTTTCCACACTTGTGCCTCAAAGTGGCACTATGCTCCTCATGTAGAGAGTCTCATGATATATCATTTTCATATGCTAGTGGGAATTACCTATTCATTATTACAAACTTGGCTTGTATATTCCTATGACGGGCTTCCTCAAATGCCCAAGGTCTTCATGAGCAAGCAAGTTGGATGCACACCCCACTTAGCTTCATTTGAGCTTTCATACACTTATAGCTCTAGTGCATCATTTGCATGGAAATCCATACTCCTTGCATTGACATCTATCGATGGGCATCTCCATAGCCCGTTGGTACGCCTAGTCGATGTGAGATTATCTTCTCCACCTTTTGCCCCTTTGATATCTACCACCATATTCTATTTCACCTAAATGCTATGTCCAATGGCTCACGCTCATGTATTGCATGAAGAATAAAAAGTTGATGCATATTGAAAAAGTACGATCCAATTGCCTGACTTGGACACTGTGGTGCTTAACATTTGTATTAATGTGGTGAAGATGGAGTCAAGCCTTGCTAATGTAATAAGATGAATGGGGGGTAAATATTCCTTAAGGATCGTATACTTTGAAAGATTGATGATTTTGTTTCTTACACTTTAATTATTGCTATGTTAATATTTGTTGATTCATCATTTCTCAATGAGCATACATGCATAAGATTACATAATGGATAGCATGTCACATCAAAAATTCTAATTTTATCATTTATCTACTCGAGGACGAGCAGGAATTAAGCTTGGGGATGCTTGATACGTCTCCAACGTATCTATAATTTTTGATTGTTCCATGCTGATATATTATCATTCTAGGATACTTTTTGGGTCTTTATTTACGAATTTATAATATTTTTGAGCACTAACCTATTGACCCAGTGCCCAGTGCCAGTTGTTGTTTTCTGCGTGTTTTTTACTTTTCGGGTTTACATTACCAAACGAAGTCCAATTGCCACGAAATTTTTTGATGATTTTTTTGGACCAAAAGAAGACCTGGAAGCTTCGGAAGGAGGTCGGGGGCCGCACGAGGGCCGCACAAGCCAACAGGGCGCGAACCTGTGCCTCCCTCGGGCGCCTCTGGACGCCCCTCTCAGGCCTATAAATTCTCTTTCACCCTAAAAATAACGGAGGGAGTCCCGAAACCCTTTTTTCACCGCCGCAAGTCTCTGTTCCATCACAAGGCCATCTGGAGCTCCGCTCTGGCACCCTGCCGGAGGGGGGATCGATGACGGAGGGCCTCTACATCAACCTTGATGCCCTCATGATGATGTGTGAGTAGTTCACCACAGACCTACGGGTCTATAGCTAGTACCTAGATGGCAATCTCTCTATCTCTTGATCTTCAATACAATGGTCATCGCATCTTCGCTTTGATCTATCCGATGTAATCGTATTGTGCGGTGTGTTTGTTGGGATCCGATGAATTGTGGGTTTATGTTCAGATTATTCAAGAAAAGTATTTGAGATATCTCTGATATATTATGTCTCTTAATTGCATGATCATAATAGCTTCGTAATGTTCTCTGATTTATTGATGTGATTTGGCCAAGTAGATTTATATTTCATTGGTGGGAGTGGTGCATTGTGGTCGGTTCAACCTGAGGAGTTTCTATATCCCAGTGACTGATAACCCAAGTGACTGATAAACCACAAGTGTGTTGGGGAACGTTGCATGGGAAACAAAAATTTTCCTACGCACACGCAAGATCTATCCATGGTGATGAGCATCTACGAGAGGGAGAGTGGATCTACATACCCTTGTAGATCGCTAAGTGGGAAGCGTTAAGAAACGTGGTTGATGTAGTCAAACGTCTTCGCGATCCAAATCGCTAGCCATCCCGTGATCCAATCACGATCTAGCGCCGAACGGACGGCACCTCCGCGTTCAGCACACGTACAGCTCGATGACGATCTCTGCCTTCTTGATCCAGCAAGAACGAGCAGAGAGATAGATGAGTTCTCCGGCAGCGCGACGGCGCGGCGGCGGTGGTGGTGGAACTATTCCGGCAGGGCTTCGCCTAAGCACCGTCGGAATCTATTTGGTGGAGGAACTAGGGAATAGAGAACTAGCACGTGGACTTGTGTCTTTGGGGCCTCTATTCCTCTAGTATATATAGGAGGGAGAGGAGGAGGCAGGCTCCCTAGGGTTTCCCCTAGGGGTTCGGCCGAAGGAGGTGGAGGTGCAGCCTCCCACCAATCCTACTCCTAGTAGGATTCCTTCTTCCTACTTGGAAACCTTCTCCACTTGGGGTTTTTCATTTTCCACCTTTCCTAGCCACATGGGCCTTGTGGGGCTGGTTAGCCCAGCCCACTAAGGGCTGGTGCACCCCCCCCAGGCCCATGTGGCCTCCCGGCGTGGGTGGCCCCTCCCGATGACACTCCGGCACTCCCAGTACACTACCGGAAATACCCAAAATTTTTCCGGTGGTCAAAACGGGACTTCCTATATATCAATCTTTACCTCCGGACCATTCCGGAGCTCCTCGTGACGTCCGGGATCTCATCCGGGACTCCGAACAACCTTCGGTTACCACCATACATAACTCAATACTACCGAAACGTCACCGAACGTTAAGTGTGCAGACCCTGCGGGTTCGAGAACTATGTAGACATGACCGAGACACCTCTACGGTCAATAACCAATAGCGGGACATGGATGCCCATATTGGTTCCTACATATTCTACGAAGATCTTTATCGGTTGAACCTCTATGTCAAGGATTCAGTTAATCCCGTACGCTGTTCCCTTTGTTCTTCCGTATGTTACTTGCCCGAGATTCGATCGTCGGTATCTCTCTACCTAGTGCAATCTTGTTACCGGCAAGTCTCTGTACTTGTTCCGTAATACAAGATCCCGTGGCTAACACTTTAGTCACACTGCTTGCAAGGCTGATTGTGATGTTGTATTACCGAGTGGGCCCTGAGATACCTCTCCATCATACGGAGTAACAAATCCCAGTCTCGATCCATGCCAACTCAACAGACACCTTCGGAGATACCTGTAGAGCATCTTTATAGTCACCCAGTTACGTTGTGACGTTTGATACACACAAGGTATTCCTCCGGTGTCAGTGAGTTGCATGATCTCATGGTCATAGGAACAAATACTTGACATGCAGAAAACAATCGCAATAAACTGACACGATCATATGCTACGTTCATAGTTTGGGTCTTGTCCATCACATCATTCTCCTAATGATGTGATCCCGTTATCAAATGACATCTCATGTCTATGGCTTGGAAACCTTGACCATCTTTGATCAATGAGCTAGTCCACTAGAGGCACACTAGGGACACAGTGTTGTCTATGTATCCACACATGCAATTGAGTTTCCAATCAATACTATTATACGATGGACAATAAACGATTATCATGAACAAGGAAATATAATAATAACTACTTTTATTATTGCCTCTAGGGCATATTTCCAACAGTCTCCCACTTGCACTAGAGTCAATAATCTAGCTCACATCACTATGTGATTTACATTGTAATGAATCTAACACCCATACAGTTCTGGTGTTGATCGTGTTTAGCCCTTGGAAGAGGTTTAGTCATCGGATCTGCAACATTCAGATCCGTATGGACTTTGCAAATATTTATGTCGTCCTCCTTGATGTAATCGCGGATGGAATTGAAACGTCGCTTTATGTGTCTGGTCCTCTTGTGAAACCTTGGTTCCTTGGGTAGAGCAATGGCACTAGTGTTGTCACAGAACAGAGTCATTGGGTCCAGTGCACTAGGCACAACTCCAAGATCCGTCATGAACTGCTTCATCCAGACACCTTCCTTCACCGCCTCCGAGGCAGCTATGTACTCCGCTTCGCATGTAGAATCAGCTACCACGCTTTGCTTGGAACTGCACCAGCTTACCGCTCCTCCATTGAGAATAAATACGTATCCGGTTTGAGACTTAGAGTCATCCGGATCAGTGTCAAAGCTTCCATCAACGTAACCCTTTACGACGAGCTTTTGATCACCTCCATAAACGAGAAACATTTCCATAGTCCTTTTCAGGTACTTTAGGATATAAATGACCGCCGTCCAGTGATCCACACCTGGATTACTTTGAAACCTTCAATCCATACTTATGGCAAGGCTGACATCGGGTCTTGTGCACAGCATTGCATACATGATAGAGCCTATGGCTGAAGCATAGGGGACGACACTCATCTTTTCTCTATCTTCTGCAGTCACTGGGCATTGAGTCTTACTCAACTTCACACCTTTCAATACAGGCAAGAACCCCTTCTTGGATTGATCCATTTTGAACTTCTTCAAAACTTTGTCAAGGTATGTGCTCTGTGAAAGTCCTATTAAGCATCTCGATCTATCTCTATAGATCTTGATGCCTAATATGAAAGCAGCTTCTCCTAGGTCCTTCATTGAAAAACTCTTGTTCAAATATTCCTTCACGCTTTCTAACATTTCTATATTGTTTCCAATCAACAATATGTCATCCACATATAATATTAGAAATGCTATAGAGCTCCCACTCACTTTCTTGTAAATACAAGCTTCTCCGTAAACTTGTATAAACCCGAACACTTTGATCACCTCATCAAAGCGAAGATTCCAACTCCGAGATGCTTGCACCAGTCCATAAATGGATCGCTGGAGTTTGCAAACTTTGTCAGCATTTTCTGGATCGACAAAACCTTCTGTTTGCATCATATACAACTCTTCCTTAAGGAAACCGTTAAGGAACGCTGTTTTGACATCCATCTGCCAAATTTCATAATCGAAAAACGCAGCTATTGCTAACATGATTCTGACGGACTTAAGCATCGCTACGGGTGAGATGGTCTCATCGTAGTCAACTCCTTGAACTTGTGAAAAAAACCTTTGCCACAAGTCGAGCTTTATAGACGGTGACATTACCGTCCGCGTCCGTCTTCCTCTTAAAGATCCATTTGTTCTGAATGGCCTTTCGCCCTTCAGGTAATACTTCCAAAGCCCATACTTTGTTTTCATACATGGATCCCATCTTGGATTTCATGGCCTCTAACCATTTCTCAGAATCCGGGCCCATCATCGCTTCTCCATAGCTCGTAGGTTCATCGTTGTCCAACAACATGGCCTCTAAGACAGGGTTGCCGTACCACTCAGGAGCAGTACGCGTCCTTGTCGACCTACGAGGTTCGATAGCAACTTGATCCGAAGCTTCATGATCATCATCATTAACTTCCTCTTCAACCGATGCTGGCTCTACAGAAACATCTTTCTGCGCTACGCTACTCTCAGGTTGAAGTAAAGGTTCAACAACCTCATCAAGTTCTATCTTCCTCCCACTCAATTCTTTCGAGAGAAACTCTTTCTCAAGAAATGTTCCGTTTTTAGCGACAAACACTTTGCCTTCGGATCTGAGATAGAAGGTATACCCAACTGTATCTTTTGGGTATCCTATGAAGATGCATTTCTCTGCTTTGGGTTCTAGCTTTTCAGGCTGAAGCTTTTTGACATAAGCATCACATCCCCAAACTTTAAGAAACGACAACTTTGGCTTCTTGCCAAACCACAGTTCATATGGCGTCGTCTCAACGGATTTCGATGGTGCCCTATTTAAAGTGAATGCAGTTGTCTCTTATGCATAACCCCAAAACGATAGTGGCAAATCGGCAAGAGACATCAAAGATCGCACCATATCCAATAAGGTTCGATTACGACGTTCGGA
This sequence comes from Elymus sibiricus, assembly GCA_039707655.1. Classification (NCBI taxonomy): domain Eukaryota; kingdom Viridiplantae; phylum Streptophyta; class Magnoliopsida; order Poales; family Poaceae; genus Elymus; species Elymus sibiricus. The sequence goes on from CM077667.1 coordinate 401,827,812, forward strand.
CACACCATTACGCTGTGGTGTTCCAGGCGGTGTCAATTGTGAAACTATTCCACACTGTCTTAAGTGACTGCCAAACTCATAACTCAGATATTCTCCTCCTAGATCAGATCGTAGGAATTTAATCTTCTTGTTACGATGATTCTCAACTTCACTCTGAAATTGCTTGAACTTTTCAAACGTTTCAGACTTGTGTTTCATTAAGTAAATATACCCATATCTACTTAAGTCATCAGTGAAGGTGAGAAAATAACGATATCAACTGCGCGCCTCAATGCTCATCGAACCGCACACATCAGTATGTATGATTTCCAACAAGTCACTTGCCCGTTCCATTGTTCCAGAGAATGGGGTCTTAGTCATCTTGCCCATGAGGCATGGTTCACATGTGTCAAGTGATTCAAAATCAAGTGACTGCAAAAGTCCATCAGCATGGAGCTTCTTCATGCGTTTTACACCAATATGTCCTAAGCGGCAGTGCCACAAGAAAGTGGTACTGTCATTATCAACTCTACATCTTTTGGCATCAATGTTATGAACATGTGTATCATCACTATCGAGATTCAATAAGAATAAACCCCTCACATTGGGTGCATGACCATAAAAGATATTACTCATATAAATAGAACAACCATTATTCTCTGATTTAAATGAGTAACCGTCTCACAATAAAAAAGATCCAGATATAATGTTCATGCTTAACGCAGGCACTAAATAACAATTATTCAGGTTCATCACTAATCCCGATGGTAATCGAAGAGCGAGCGTGCCGACAGCGATCACATCAACCTTGGAACCATTTCCCATGCGCATCGTCACTTCGTCCTTCGCCAGCCTCCGTCTATTCCGCAGTTCTTGTTTTGAGTTGCAAATGTGAGCAACCGAACCGGTATCAAATACCCACGCACTACAACAAGAGTTGGTAATGTACACATCAATAACATATATATCACATATACCTTGTTTGGTGTTGGCCGCCTTCTTGTCAGCCAGATACTTGGGGCAGTTCCGCTTCCAGTGACTAGTTCCCTTGCAATGAAAGCACTCAGTTTCTGGCTTGGGTCGAGCCTTGGGTTTCTTCATGGGAGGGGCAACTGCTTTGCCACTCTTCTTGGAGTTACCCTTCTTACCGTTGCCATTCTTCTTGAAACTAGTGGTTTTATTGACCATCAACACTTGATGCTCCTTCTGAATCTCAGACTCAGCAACTTTCAACATCGCAAACAGCTCGGCGACAGACTTGTTCATCCCGTGCATGTTATAGTTCAACACGAATCTCTTGTAGATAAGTGGCAGTGATTGAAGAACTCTGTCAGTGATCGCCTCTGGCGGAAGGGGCATCCCCAATTCAGCCAGACGGGTGGAATACCCAGACATTCTGAGTATGTGTTCACTGACAGACCCGTTCTCCTCCATCTTGCAAGCATAGAACTTATCGGAGGTCTCATACCTCTCGATCCGGGCATTCTTCTGAAAGATAAACTTCAACTCCAGGAACATATCATATGCTCCATGATGTTCAAAACGTCTTTGAAGTCCTGGTTCTAAGCCATACAACATTGCACATTGAACCATTGAGTAATCATCAGAACGTGCCTGCCAGGCATTCGCAACGTCTGGAGACTCTACTGGAGCGGGTGGATCACCAAGCGGTGCATCAAGGACATAAGCCTTTTGGGAAGCCGTAAGGATAATCCTTAGATTACGGGCCCAGTCCACAAAGTTACTTCCATCATCTTTCAACTTAGCTTTCTCTAGGAACGCATTAAAATTCAGGGGTGCTACTGCGCGAGCCATTGATCTACAACATAAATTTTGCAAAGACAACTTAGACTATTGTTCAAGATAATGAGTTTAGTAAATCATATTACTTAAAAAACTCCCACTCAAATTGACATCCCTCCGGTCATTCGAGTGTCACATGATCCAAATTCACCAACTCAAGTCCGATCATCACGTGAGATGAGGTGGTTTCATTGGTGAACATCTTCATGTTGATCATATCTACTATATGACTCATGTTCGACCTTTCGGTCTCTTGTGTTCCGAGGGCATGTATGTACATGCTAGGCTCGTCAAGTTTAACCCGAGTGTTCCACACGTGCAACACTGGCTTGCACCCGTTGTATGCGAACGTAGAGTCTATCACACCCGATCATCACGTGGTGTCTCGAAACGACGAACTTTCGCAACGGTGCACACTCGGGGAGAACACAATTTTATCTTGAAATTTTAGTGAGGGATCACCTTATAATGCTACCGTCGTCCTAAGCAAAATAAGATGCATAAAAGGATTAACATCACATGCAAATCATAAGTGACATGATATGGCCATGAACTTGTGCTTTTGATCTTCATCTCCAAAGCACCGGCATGATCTCCATCGTCACCGGCATGACACCATGATCTCCATCAACGTGTCGCCATGAGGTTGTCGCGCCAACTGTTGCTTCTACGACTATTGCTAACTCATAGCGATAAAGTAAAGCAAAACGGCGAAAATAAATTAAAGACAACCCTATGGCTCCTTCCGGTTGTCGTACTCATCGACATGCAAGTCATGATATTCTATACAATACATGACCATCTCATACATCACATATATCTCATCATGTAATTGGCCATATCACATCACAACATACCCTGCAAAAAGAAGTTAGACGTCCTCTAATTGTTGTTGCATGTTTTACGTGGCTGCTACGGGTATCTAGCAAGAACGATTCTTACCTACGCAAAAACCACAACGGTGATACACAAATTGCTATTCAACCTTATCAAGGACCGCCTTTGTCGAATCCGATCCAACTAAAGTGGGAGAGACAGACACCCGCCAGCCATCTTTATGCAACAAAGTTATATGTCAGTTGATGGAACCGGTCTCTCGTAAGCATACGAGTAATGTTGGTCCGGGCCGCTTCATCCCACAATACCGCCGAATCAAGAAAAGACAAAGGGAGGAAGCAATCTGAATATCAACGCCCACAAACTCCTTTGTGTTCTACTCGTGTCATGATCTCATCTACACATAGACCTAGCTCATGATGCCACTATTGGGGAACGTTGCATAGGAAACAAAAAATTTCCTACGCACACGCAAGATCTATCCATGGTGATGAGCATCTACGAGAGGGAGAGTGGATCTACATACCCTTGTAGATCGCTAAGCGGGAAGCGTTAAGAAACATGGTTGATGTAGTCGAACGTCTTCGCGATCCAAATCGCTAGCCGTCCCGCGATCCAATCACGATCTACTGCCGAACGGACGGCACCTCCGCGTTCAGCACACGTACAACCCGATGACGATCTCCGCCTTCTTGATCCAGGAAGAAGGAGCGGAGAGGTAGATGAGTTCTCCGGCAGCGCAACGGCGCGGCGGCAGCGGTGGTGGAACTATTCCGGCAGGGCTTCGCCTAAGCACCGTCGGAATCTATTTGGTGGGGGAACTAGGGAATAGAGAACTAGCACGTGGACTTGTGTCTTTGGGGCCTCTATTCCTCTAGTATATATAGGAGGGAGAGGAGGAGGCAGCCTCCCTAGGGTTTCCCCTAGGGGTTCGGCCGAAGGAGGTGGAGGTGGAGCCTCCCACCAATCCTACTCCTAGTAGGATTCCTTCTTCCTACTCGGAAACCTTCTCCACATGGGGTTTTTCCTTTTCCACCTTTCCTAGCCGCATGGGACTTGTGGGGCTGGTTTGCCCAGCCCACTAAGGGCTGGTGCACCCCCCCCCCCTCAGGCCCATGTGGCCTCCCGGCATGGGTGGCCCCTCCCGATGACCCTCCGGCACTCCCGGTACACTACCGGAAATACCAGAAACTTTTTCGGTGGTCAAAATGGGACTTCCTATATATCAATCTTTACCTCCGAACCATTCCGGAGCTCCTCGTGACATCCGGGATCTCATCCGGGACTCCGAACAACCTTCAGTCACCACCATACATAACTCAATACTACCGAAACGTCACCGAACGTTAAGTGTGCAGACCCTGCGGGTTTGAGAACTATGTAGACATGACCGAGACACCTCTACGGTCAATAACCAATAGCGGGACCTGGATGCCCATATTGGTTCCTACATATTCTACGAAGATCTTTATCGGTTGAACCTCTATGTCAAGGATTCAGTTAATCCCATATGTTGTTCTCTTTGTTCTTCGGTATGTTACTTGCCCGAGATTCGATCGTCGGTATCTCTATACCTAGTTCAATCTCGTTACCGGCAAGTCTCTTTACTCGTTCCGTAATACAAGATCCCGTGGCTAACACTTTAGTCACATTGCTTGCAAGGCTTATTGTGATGTTGTATTACCGAGTGGGCCCTGAGATACCTCTCCGTCATACGGAGTAACAAATCCCAGTCTCGATCCATGCCAACTCAACAGACACCTTCGGAGATACCTGTAGAGCATCTTTATAGTCACCCAGTTACGTTGTGACGTTTGATACACACAAGGTATTCCTCCGGTGTCACTGAGTTGCATGATCTCATGGTCATAGGAACAGATACTTGACATGCAGAAAACAATAGCAATAAACTGACACGATCATATGCTACGTTCATAGTTTGGGTCTTGTCCATCACATCATTCTCCTAATGATGTGATCCCGTTATCAAATGACATCTCATGTCTATGGCTAGGAAACCTTGACCATCTTTGATCAACGAGCTAGTCCACTAGAGGCATACCAGGGACACAGTGTTGTCTATGTACCCACACATGCAATTGAGTTTCCAATCAATACAATTATAGCATGGACAATAAACGATTATCATGAACAAGGAAATATAATAATAACTACTTTTATTATTGCCTCTAGGGCATATTTCCAACAAACTGTAGGGGATCATTTGTAGCCTTTTTCGATAAATAAGAGTGTCGAACCCAACGAGGATCTAAAGGTTGAACAAATATTCCTTCAAGTTCTATCGACCATCGATACAACTCTACGCACACTTTAACGTTTTCTTTACCTAGAACAAGTATGAAACAATTTTGTAGGTGATAGGATAGTTTGCACTAATAAAACTAGAAGTAGTTTGCGGGAATAAAACTACGAGTAAAATGCAAGATAATAAAAGTTATTTGTTTAGTAGAAAGCTTTTGTCAAACAAGAAGGTCATTTGTCCCTAGGCAATTGATAACTAGACCGGTAATCATTATTGCAATTTTATATGAGGGAGAGGCATGAGCTAACATACTTTCTGTACTTGGATCATATGCACTTATGCTTGGAACTCTAGCAAGCATCCGCAACTACCAAAGATCATTAAGGTAAAACCCAACCATAGCATTAAGTATCAAGTCCTCTTTACTCCCATACGCAACAACTCACCTACTCGGGTCTGTGCTTCTGTCACTCACGCCACCCGCCATACGCAAATCATGAACATATTGCAACACCCTACAGCGGGGATCCCTCACGTTTGCGCGACACGGAGGGCACCAAAGGGCAGCACCAAAATAAAACATACAACTCATACCAACCACGATCATCAATTAGCCCATAGGACAAAATGGATCTACTCAAACATCATAGGATAGCGACATATCATTGGGAAATAATATATGGAGTTAAGCACCATGTTTAAGTAGAGATTACAGCAGGGAAGAGAGGTGTTACACTGCTGCATAGATGGGGAGAGAGTTGGTGTTGACGGCGGCGAAGTTGTTGGTGTAGATCGCCGTCACAATGATTGCCCCGGCGGCGTTCCGGTGCCACCGAGAGAGAGGGGGAGAGAGCCCCCCTCCTTCTTCTTCTTCCTTGACCTCCCCCCTAGATGGGAGGAGAGTTCCCCCTCTGGTCCATGGCCTCCATGGCGGTGGAGGGGCAGGAGCCCCTCCGAGATTGGATCTCCCTCTCTGTTCTCTTTTGTTTCGCGTTCTTGTTTTTTGGCCGAAAACCGTTTCTTATATTCCCGGAGATCCGTAACTCCAATTGCGCTGAGATTTTAACACGATTTTTTCCAGATATAAGCTTCCTTGCGCCCGAAGTAGAGCTCCAACCGACTAACGAAGAGGCCACAATACACCACCACGCACCTGGGCCCTGGGGCGTGCCCTAGTGTCTCGTGGTGGCTGTGGGCCTCCTTCTGCGTTGATTCCACCTCCCAAAAATCACAAATATTCCAAAATAATTCTCCGTAAATTTTAATCGCGTTTGGACTTCCTTTGATATGGATATTCTATGAAACAAAAAACATGCAACAAACAGGAACTGGCACTAGGCACTAGATCAATAGGTTAGTCCCAAAAAATGATATAAAGTTGCTATAAAATGATAAAACATCCAAGAATGATAAATATAACACCATGGAACAATCAAAAATTATAGGTACGTTGGAGACGTATCAGCATCCCCAAGCTTAATTCCTGCTCGTCCTCGAGTAGGTAAATGATAAAAACAGAATTTTTGATGTGGAATGCTGCCTAACATGTTCATCACATATTCTTTTCTTTTGTAGCATGGACATTTGGACTTTTAGATGGTTCAAAGCAATAGTCTAGTTTTGACATGAAGACTTTAATACTCAAGCATACCAACAAGCAACCATGTCTTTCAAAATATCAACACTAAAGAAATTTATCCCTAGCCCATCATGCTCAATCATTGATCCATTCAAGAAACACACTCGAATATTAGCTACACCCAATGCACAAGTATGATCATAGTGCCCCCTAGTTGGTGCTTTATCAGAGAACATGGAGACTTAAATTAAAAATAAAAATTGCATAAAATAAATAGATAGGCCCTTCGCAGAGGAAAGTAGAGATTTGTAGAGGTGCCAGAGCTCAAAGCTTAAATTGAGAGAGAAAAATATTTTGGGTGGCATGCCTTTCCTGCCAACGAAAACGACCGAGTATTTCTCAATACTTTCCATGCTAGATATATCATAGGCGGTTTCCAAACAGAAAATAAAGTTTATTCCTTTTTCCACCGTTCTTTCACAATCCATGGCTAGCCGTATCCACGGTTGCCTTCCATACCAACACTTTCCAAGGAATTTATTATTTCACAACATAAAGTAAATTTATTTTTCATTTCGGGACTGGGCATCCCTATTACCGCCGTACTCTCGTGCAATGACAAGTGAATAAACACGCATCTTGAGAATAACACATCTAGCATGGAAAAATATTGGCCACCCCCTGCCGCTTCATGAGCGGTACGAGCACACAAAAAGGGAATTCATTTTGAAAATTAGAGATGGCACATACAAATTTGCTTAGAACCGCATGGAAATACCGCATATAGGTAGGTATGGTGGACTCATATGGCAAAACTGGGTTTAAGGGTTTTGGATGCACAAGTAGTATTTCTACTTAGTACAAGTGGAGGCTAGCAAATAGATTGAGAAGCAACCAACCAAGAAACGAAAATTCACATAAACGGGCATTAAGCGCAACTAACACCGAATAATGCACCACAAGTAGGATGTAATTTCATTGCATAACTATTGACTTTCGTGCTTGCATAGGGAATCACAAACCTTAACACCAATATTCTTACTAAAGCATAATTACTCACCAACATGACTCACATATTACTATCATCATGTCTCAAAACTATTACAAGGAATCAAGTTTAATTTGTCCAATTATCTTCATGAAAGTTTTTATTATATCCCTCTTGAATATCTATCACTTTGGGACTAGTTTCATATATTGTCATTTCTTTTGACATGCTCAAATAAATTTAAGTGAAGAACATGAGCATAAAAATTTCATCTCCCAAAATAATATAAGTGAAGCATGAGAGAATTTCTTCAAAATTTACTAACTCTCAAATTAATCTAAGTGAAGCATGAGAGTATTTCTTCAAAATTTACTAACTCTCAAATTAATCTAAGTGAAGCATGAGAGCAATTCTACAAATAACGGCTTTCTATGTGAAGAGAAACAGGCAATCCAAACTTCAAATGATATAAGTGAAGCACATGAAGCATTCTATAAAGCCATACTCAAAAGATATGACTGAAGTGCAATGAGCATTCTATAAATCAACCATGGACTATCTCACACCAGCATGGTGCATAAAATAAAAGTGAAAACTAAACTCAAAAGACGCTCCAAGATTTACACATATCACATGAACGAAACGAAAAGTAAAACATACCGATATTTGTTGAAGAAAGATGGGATTCCTTCCGGGGCATCCCCAAGCTTAGACGCTTGAGTCTCCTTGGATATTTACTTGGAGTGCCTTGGGAATCCCCAATCTTGAACTGTTGCCTCTCCTCCTTCTCCTCATATCGAGACCTCCTCGATCTTTGAACACTTCATCCACACAAAACTTAACAGAAAACTGGTGAGATCCGTTAGTATAATAAAGCAAATTACTACTTTAAGTACTGTTGCAAACCCATTCGTATTTTATATTTGCATTATAACTTCTCCATGGCTTATACCACCGATAAAATCGATAGTTTCATCAAAACAAGCAAAACAATGCATCAAAAACAGAATCTGTCTTAAACAGGATAGTCTGTAGTAATCTGAACTTTGACCATACTTCTGTAACTCCAAAAATTCTGAAAAATTAGGATGAAATAAAAAAATTATAGCAATACTGTGTGAAAATTTTAGAAACTTTTGACGTTCCAGTAAAAAAATTGTAAATTCACGCACTACAGCCAAAGTTTCTGTTTTTACACCGTACATACCAAAAAGCAATCTAATCATCCTAAAGGCAAATCCTGGCACATTATTTTTATAATACAATGCATTTGTACAAGGGGATGATTATTTTTTTTGAAAAGTTTCTGTGATTCAAGATTCACAAAGTTTCCATGGGCATGAACAAAGTTCAAGGAATTCCCCCACTTTCACGATGTTCGTCTCTCTCACTTTCACTTTTCTTTTTGTGAAGTTTTACGTTCCCCTCTATATTTTTTTTGTTTTTTAAACTTTATAAAAGCACTCAACAGAAAAAAAAATGACTCTCTAAAACTTCCGGGTTGTCTCCCTGGCAGCGCCTTCTTTAAAGCCATTACGTTGGGCATAAAGTGCTCAAGTAATGGATCCACCCGGATCCCAAGGTATATCAAAGCCAATTTTAAATAACACTGATTGGTAATTTAGTATTGAGCACAAGGCAACATATATCATGCAATGACGAAGTCTAACTCTCTTCCTATGCATCGGCATGTCATAAAAGAACAATTCATGCACAACAAGTAAAGGCCAATGCATAGTATAAACAGTTTCTTGCAATTTTATCGTATTGGAAACATAAAGAAGTGGAGATTTAGTTCCTCTCTCATAATAATTGCAAGTAGGAGCAGCAAGCACATGCATATTATATTCATCAAAATCATCATGTGTAGTAGCAAAATGCAACCCATCAATATAATCCTTAATAAGAGCAAACTTCTTTGATATAGTGTAGTTGGGAGAATTCAAGAAGATAATAGGACTATCATGTGTGGGTGCAATAACACCAATTTCATTCTTAACATAAGGAACTATAGCAAGTTCATATCCATAAGCATAATTCATATTGGCATCTTGGCCACAGGCATAGCAAGCATGAAGTTCATCAAAAAGGGATATTTCAAAAGAATCCACGGGATCATAGCAATTATCATAGCATTCATCCTTCGGTAAGCACGAAGGGAAATTAAATAATGTATGAGTTGAAGAGTTACTCTCATTAGAAGGTGGGCACGGGTAGCTAATCTGCTCTTCCTCCTTTTGTTCTTCGCTCTCCTCCCCATCTTTTTCATCTAATGATCTCATAATTTTAGCAACTTCCTCTTCCATAGATTCCTGCAAAATATTAGTCTCTTCTTGGACAGCGGAGGAGTCCTCAATATATTCTTTAACATAAGAATTGGAAGCATAGTTTTCATTGCAGTATTTAAATATGGCAAAATTTTCATATTTGTAAAGAGTAGCATCATACTTTTCAATCAAAGAAGCAATTTCAGAGGCACCCTTAAAAGCAAAAAATTCTTCAATTTGTTCAATATCATAGTAATTATAAACACCCTTGGCATAAGAAGATACGATTCCATTATCCTTAAACTCACATTGGAAGAAAAGGTATTTCTTAGGGTCTTCGGAACAACAAGTAAAATCGTGTATTTCGCATAAATTCAAAGCATAGCAATACAAACTATTAATATGATGCCACAAAAGTTTCCCTTTTTGAGATAAGCGGTGTCGCACAAAATAAGCATGCTCATTTAATGATTTTCCCTCAATTAAGCTAGTTGGTTTTTCAGCGCGAGCACAAATGGATCAAGATGATCCAAATAGAAAGTTTCAGTAGTATGATAGATTTTGGGTGGTTTTCAACCATTGGTTTAGCAGGCACAACTATTTTTTTTGGTATTTTACGTTTCCTACCCATAACTAAAGATAGAAAACAAGAGCAAAAAATAAAACTACTTAGTGATAAAGCAAACAAGCACACACGAGAATATTCACCCCACGCTATTGCTCCATGGCAACGACGCCAGAAAAAGGTCTTGATCACCCACAAGTGTAGGGGATTGTTTGTAGCCTCTTTCGATAAATAAGAGTGTTGAACCCAACGAGGAGATAAAGGTAGAACAAATATTGATACGTCTCCATCGTATCTATAATTTTTGATTGTTTCATGCCAATATTCTACAACTTTCATATACTTTTGGCAACTTTTCATACTACTTTTTGGGACTAACATATTGATCCAGTGCCCAGTGTGAGTTCCTGTTTGTTGCATGTTTTTTGTTTCATAGAAAATCCATATCAAACGAATTCCAAACGGGATAAAAACTTATGGAGATTTTTTTTGGAATATATGTGAATTTTGGGAAGTGGAATCAACAGAAGGCGGTGCCCGAGGGGCCCACAAGCCAGGGGGGCGTTTCCCAGGGGTAGGCCGCGCCCGGGTGGCTTGTGGTCACCCCGTAAGGCGGTTGGTGCCCTTCTTTCGCCGCAAGAAAGCTAATATCTGGATAAAAATCGTGTTAAAATTTCAGCCCAATCGGAGTTACGGATCTCCGGGAATTTAAGAAACGGCGAAAGGCCAGAATCTGGGAAGGCAGAAACAGAAGGAAACAGAGAGAGAGATCCAATCTCGGAGGGGCTCTCGCCCCTCCGCCGCCATGGAGGCCATGGACCAGAGGGAAAACCCTTCTCCCATCTAGGGGGAAGGTCAAGGAAGAAGAAGAAGGAGGGAGGGCTCTCTCCCCCTCTCTCCCGGTGGCACCGGAACGCCGCCGGGGCCATCATCGTGACGGCAATCTACACCAACAACTTCGCCGCCGTCATCACCAACTCTCTCCCCCTCTATGCAGCGGTGTAACACCCCTTCTCCCCGCTGTAATCTCTACTTAAACATGGTGCTCAACGCTATATATTATTTCCCAATGATGTATGGCTATCCTATGATGTTTGAGTAGATCCGTTTTGTCCTATGGTTTGATTGATGATCATGATTGGTTTGAGTTGCATGTTTTATTATTGGTGCTGTCCTATGGTGCTCTCCGTGTCGCGCAAGCGTGAGGGATCCTCGCTGTAGGGTGTTGCAATGTGTTCATGATTTGCCTATGGTGGGTTGCTTGAGTGACAGAAGAATAAACCCGAGTAGGTAGGTTGTTTGCGTATGGGAATAAAGAGGACTTGATACCTTATAATGCTATGGTTGGGTTTTACCTTAATGATCTTTAGTAGTTGCAGATGCTTGCTAGAGTTCCAATCATAAGTGCATATGATCCAAGTAGAGAAAGTATGTTAGCTTATGCCTCTCCCTCATATAAAATTGCAATAATGAATACCAGTCTAGTTATCGATTGCCTAGGGACAAATAACTTTCTTGTGACAAAAAGCTCTCTACTAAAACTAACTTAGTTGTTTCTTTATCTAAGCAGCCCCTAGATTTTATTTACGTGCTCTTTATTATCTTGCAAACCTATCCTATCACACCTACAAAGTACTTCTAGTTTCATACTTGTTCTAGGTAAAGCGAACGTTAAGCGTGCGTAGAGTTGTATCGGTGGTCGATAGAACTTGAGGGAATATTTGTTCTACCTTTAGCTCCTCGTTGGGTTCGACACTCTTACTTATCGAGAAAGGCTACAACTGATCCCCTATACTTGTGGGTTATCAAGACCTTTTTCTGGCGCCGTTGTCGGGGAGCAATAGCGTGGGGTGAATATTCTCGTGTGTGCTTGTTTGCTTTATCACTAAGTATATATTATTTGCTGTTCTAAGTTGTTCTCTATCTTTAGTTATAGATATGGAACACGAAATACCAAAAAAATTAGGTGTACTTGCTACTCATGGAGATGGGGAACCTCCTAAAACCCTCGATGCTCGTTATGTGGAAAATATTATGCACTACTTTGATAATCCTGAGAAAACCCCATTCAACTTGATAATGGGATACACGTTGGATCAACGTGAATACTTTAGGGATTATCGCTTGACTCAAAAAGGGAAACACTTATGGGATCAAATTAGAATACTGGAATGGTTTGCTTGGGATGCATGCTCGAGATGTGACTTTACTTGTTGCTCTAATATAGAAGCTCGACACCTTCCCTTTCAATGCAAATTTAATGATAATGAAACCTTAGCTTCTTATGCTAAAGGTATTTATGATTACTATGATGTGGAACGAATAGAAGAATTTGTTGTTTTTAAAGGTTCTTATGAAATTGCTTCTTTGCTTGAAAAGTATGATGATGATGTTCCTTACGAATCTGAAATTTTTGCCATACTTAAATATTGCTATGAGAATTATGATTGTAATGCTGATATTTTTGAATTTATTGAGAGAATGTCTGCTGCCTTGGAAGAGACTAATATTTTGCAGGAATCTATGGAAGAAGAAATTGCTGAAACTGTGAGCTCATTAGATGAAAAAGATGAGGAGGAGAGCGAAGAACAAAAGGAGGAAGAGCGGACTAGCTAACCGTGCCCACCTTCTAATGAGAGTAACTCTTCAACTCATACATTGTTTAATTTCCCTTCGTGCTTACCGAAGGATGAATGCTATGATGATTGCTATGATCCCTTGGATTCGTTTGAAATATCCCTTTTTGATGAACTTGATGCTTGCTATGCTTGTGGCCATGATGCCAATATGAATGATGCTTATGGAGATGAACTTGCTATAGTTCCTTATGTTAAACGTGAAATTGTTGCTATTGCACCCACACATGATAGTCCTACTATCTTTTTGAATTCTCCCAACTACACTATATTGGAGAAGTTTGCACTTATTAAGGATTATATAGATGGGTTGCCTTTTACTATTACACATGATGATTTTGATAAATATAATATGCATGTGCTTGCTGCTCCTACTTGCAATTATTATGAGAGAGGAACTACATCTCTGCCTCTCTATGTTTCCAACACAATAGAATTGCAAGAAACTGCTTATGCTATGTATCGGCCTTTACTTTGTGTGCATGAATTGTTCTTTTATGACATGCCGATGCATAGGAAGAGAGTTAGACTTCGTTGTTGCATGATATATATTACTTTTTGCTCAATACTAAATTACAAATCATTGTTAATTAAAATTGGCTTTGATATACCTTGCGATCCGGGTGGATCCATTACTTGAGCACTTTATGCCTAGCTTAATGGCTTTAAAGAAAGCGCTGCCAGGGAGACAACCCGGAAGTTTTAGAGAGTCATTTTATTCTATTGTGTGCTTTTATATAGTTTTAAAAAAAATAAAGTGGGGAACATAAAACTTTTTCAAAAAGAGAAGTGAAAGTGAGAAAGACGAGCATCGTTGAAGTGGGGGCTAGCCTTGAACTTTGTGCATGCCCATGGAAACTTTGTGAATCTTGATTACAGAAACTTTTCAACAAAAATAATTATACCCTTGTATAAATCCATTGTACTATAAAAATAATGTGCCAAGAATTTTCTTTAGGGTGTTTAAATTGCTTGTTTGATATGTGCTGTGTAAAAACAGAAACTTTTGCTGTAGTGTTTGAATTTTAATATTTTACTGGAGCATGTAAAAATTCTGAAATTTTTAAACAATACTGTTATACAAATTCTTGACCACGTCCTAATTTTTCATAATTTTTAGAGTTACATAAGTATGGTGAATGTTCAGATTACTACAGACTGTCCTATTTTTGACAGATTCTGTTTTTGATGCATTGTTTTGCTCGTTTTGATGAAACTATCGATTGTATCGGTGGTATAAGCCATGGAAAAGTTATATTACAGTAGCTACAATGCAAAAACAAAATATGAATTGGTTGGCAACAGTACTTAAAGTTGTAATTTGCTTTATTATACTAACGGATCTCACGAGGGTTTTGTTAGGTTTTGTGTGATTGAAGTTTTCAAGTTTTGGGTGAGATCACGATGGATGAAGGAATAAGGAGTGGAAAGAGACTAAGCTTGGGGATGCCCGAGGCACCCCAAGTTAATATTCAAGGACTCCCAAGAAACTAAGCTTGGGGATGCCCCGGAAGGCATCCCCTCTTTCTTCTAACAACCATCGGTAATTTTACTTGGAGCTATATTTTTATTCGTCACATGATATGCGTAAATCTTGTAGCGTCGTGTGCTTTTTATTTTTCTTTTAATAATGCACCATGCTGGTATGAGAAATTCCTTGGTTGATTTATAGAAGGCTCTTTGCACTTCACTTATATCTTTTGAGTATGGCTTTATAGAATGCTTCATGTGCTTCACTTATATCATTTGAAGTTTGGATTGCCTGTTTCTCTACACATAGAAAATCGCCATTTGTAGAATGCTCTTTTGCTTCACTTATATTTGTTAGAGCGTGTGCATATCTTTTGTAGAAAGAATTAAACTCTCATGCTTCACTTATATCTATTTAGAGAGTTAACAGGAGTTGGTCATTCACATGGTTAGTCATAAAATCCTACATAAAACTTGTAGATCACTGAATATGATGTGTTTGATTCCTTTCAATAGTTTTGCGATATAAAGATGGTGATATTAGAGTCATGCTAGTGAGTAATTGTGGATTGGTAAAAATACTTGTGTTAAGGTTTGTGATTCCCGTAGCATGCACGTATGGTGAACCGTTATGTAACGAAGTCGGAGCATGACTTGTTTAATGATTGTCAACCTTTGTGTGAGGGTCGGGAGCGCACAATGGTTTACTCCTACCAACCTCTCCCCTAGGAGCATGTGTCTAATACTTTGCTTCAATAACTAATAGGCTTTTGCAATAAGTATGTGAGTTCTCTATGACTAATGTGAGTCCATGGATTATACGCACTCTCACCCTTCCACCATTGCTAGCCTCTCCAGTACCGCGCAACTTTCACCGGTGCAATAAACCCACCATATATCCTTCCTCAAAACAGACACCATACCTACCTATTATGGCATTTCCATAGCCATTCCGAGATATATTGCCATGCAACTTCCACTGTTCCGTTTATTATGACACGCACCATCATTGTCATATTGCTTTGCATGATCGTAAGATAGCTAGCATGATGTTTTCATGGCTTGTCCGTTTTTGATGTCATTGCTATGCTAGATCATTGTACACCGCCGGAGGCATTCATATAGAGTCATATTTTGTTTTAGGTATCGAGTTGTAATTTTTGAGTTGTAAGTAACTAAAAGTGTGATGATCATCATTATAGAGCATTGTCCCATGTGAGGAAAGGATGATGGAAGCTATGATTCCCTCACAAGTTGGGATGAGTCTCCGGACTTTACAAAAAAAGAGAGGCCAAAGATGCCCACCAAAATAAAAAAAAAGAGAAAAAAAATGAGAGAAAAGAGAGAAGGGACAATGCTACTATCCTTTTTCCACACTTGTGCTTCAAAGTAGCACCATGATCTTCATGATAGAGAGTCTCCTATTTTGTCACTTTCATATACTAGTGGGAATATTTCGTTATATAACTTGGCTTGTATATTCCAATGATGGGCTTCCTCAAATTTCCCTAGGTCTTCATGAGCAAGCGAGTTGGATGCACACCCACTTAGTTTCTTTTTGAGCTTTCATACACTTATAGCTCTAGTGCATCCGTTGCATGGCAATCCCTACTCACTCACATTGATATCTATTGATGGGCATCTCCATAGCCCTTTGATATGCCTAGTTGATGTGAGACTATCTTCTCCTTTTTTCCTTGCAACCTCCACCATATTCTATTCCACCTACAGTGCTATATCCATGGCTCACGCTCATGTATTGAGTGAGAGTTAAAAAGGTTTGAGAACATAAAAGGTGTGAAATAATTGCTTGACTTGTCATCGGGGTTGTGCATGATTTAAATACTTTGTGTGGGGAAGATGGAGCATAGCCAGACTATATGATTTTGTAGGGATAACTTTCTTTAGCCATGGTATTTTGAAAAGATACGATTGCTTTATTAGTATGCTTGAAGTATTATTGTCTTAATGTCAAATGATAGACTATTGCTTTGAATCACTCGTGTCTTAATATTCATGCCATGATTAGATTATATGATCAAGATTATGCTAGGTAGCATTCCACATCAAAAATTATCTTTTTTATCATTTACCTACTCGCGGACGAGCAGGAATTAAGCTTGGGGATGCTGATACGTCTCTGTCGTATCTATAATTTTTGATTGTTTCATGCCAATATTCTACAACTTTCATATACTTTTGGCAACTTTTCATACTACTTTTTGGGACTAACATATTGATCCAGTGCCCAGTGCCAGTTCCTGTTTGTTGCATGTTTTTTGTTTCGCAGAAAATCCATATCAAACGAAGTCCAAACGGGATAAAAACTTACGGAGATTTTTTTGGAATATATGTGAATTTTGGGAAGTGGAATCAACAGAAGGCGGTGCCCGAGGGGCCCATAAGCCAGGGGGCGCGGCCCAGGGGGTAGGTCGCGCCCGGGTGGCTTGTTGTCACCCCGTAAGGCGGTTGGTGCCCTTCTTTCGCCGCAAGAAAGCTAATATCCGGATAAAAGTCGTGTTAAAATTTCAGCCCAATCGGAGTTATGGATCTACGGGAATTTAAGAAACGGTGAAAGGCCAGAATCTGGGAATGCAGAAACAGAAGGAAACAAAGAGAGAGATCCAATCTCGGAGGGGCTCTCGCCCCTCCGCCGCCATGGAGGCCATGGACCAGAGGGGAAACCCTTCTCCCATCTAGGGGGAAGGTCAAGGAAGAAGAAGAAGGAGGGGGGGCTCTCTCCCCCTCTCTCCCGGTGGCACCGGAACGCCGCCGGGGCCATCATCGTGACGGCAATCTACACCAACAACTTCGCCGCCGTCATCACCAACTCTCTCCCCCTCTTTGCAGTGGTGTAAAACCCCTTCTCCCCGCTGTAATCTCTACTTAAACATGGTGCTCAACGCTACATATTATTTCCCAATTATGTATGGCTATCCTATGATGTTTGAGTAGATACGTTTTGTCCTATGGGTTGATTGATGATCATGATTGGTTTGAGTTGCATGTTTTATTATTGGTGCTGTCCTATGGTGCTCTCCGTGTCGCACAAGTGTGAGGGATCCTCGTTGTAGGGTGTTGAAATGTGTTCATGATTTGCCTATGGTGGGTTGCTTGAGTGACAGAAGCATAAACCCGAGTAGGTAGGTTGTTTGCGTATGGGAATAAAGAGGACTTGATACCTTATAATGCTATGGTTGGGTTTTACCTTAATGATCTTTAGTAGTTGCGGATGCTTGCTAGAGTTCCAATCATAAGTGCATATGATCCAAGTAGAGAAAGTATGTTAGCTTATATGAGGGAGAGGCATGAGCTAACATACTTTCCATACTTGGATCAGATGCACTTATGATTGGAACTCTAGCAAGCATCCGCAACTACCAAAGATCATTAAGGTAAAACCCAACCATAGCATTAAGTATCAAGTCCTCTTTACTCCCATACGCAACAACCCACCTACTCGGGTTTGTGCTTCTGGCACTCACGCCACCCACCATAAGCAAATCATGAACATATTGCAACACCCTACAGCGGGGATCCCTCACGTTTGCGCGACACGGAGGGCACCATATGATAGCACCAAAATAAAACATATAACTCATACCAACCACGATCATCAATTAGCCCATAGGACAAAACGGATCTACTCAAACATCATAGATAGCCACATATCATTGGGAAATAATATATGGAGTTGAGCACCATGTTTAAGTAGAAATTACAGCGGGGAAGAGAGGTGTTACACCGCTGCATAGAGGGGGAGAGAGTTGGTGTTGACGGCGGCGATGTTGTTGGTGTAGATCGTCGTCACGATGATTGCCCCGGCGGCGTTCCGTCGCCACCGGGAGAGAGGAGAGAGAGCCCCCCTCCTTGTTCTTCTTCTTCCTTGGCCTCCCCCTAGACAGGAGGAGAGTTCCCCCTCTGGTCCATGGCCTCCATGGCGGCGGAGGGGCAGGCGCCCCTCCGAGATTGGGTCTCCCTCTCTGTTCTCTTCTGTTTCGCGTTCTTGTTTTCTGGCCGAAAACCGTTTCTTATATTCCCGGAGATCCGTAACTCCGATTGCGCTGAGACTTTAACACGATTTTTTTCTAGATATAAGCTTCCTTGCGCCCGAAGTAGAGCTCCAACCGACTTATGAGGAGGCCACGATACACCACCACGCGCCTGGGCCCTGGGGCGTGCCCTCGTGTCTCGTGGTGGCTGTGGGCCTCCTTTTGCGTTGATTCCACCTCCCAAAAATCACAAATATTCCAAAATAATTCTCCGTAAATGTTTATCGCGTTTGCTCTTCGTTTGATATGAATATTCTACGAAACAAAAAACATGCAACAAACAAGAACTGGCACTGGACACTAGATCAATAGGTTAGTCCCAAAAAATGATATAAAGTTGCTATAAAACGATTATAAAATACCCAAGAATGATAATATAACAGCATGGAACAATCAAAAATTATAGATACGTTGGAGGCGTATCAGTGACAAAGTAGGGGACAAGATGTGTCTTTATGTTGTTGCTACTAAGGATAACACGATGGGGTTCATTCATATTGCTTGAATTTACTTTGTCTACATCATGTCATTGTTCTCCATGCATTACTCTGTTTTACTTAATACTCTAGATGCATGCTGGATAGCGGTCGATGACTGGAGTAATAGTAGTAGGTGCAGGCAGGAGTCGGCCTATTTGTTTATGGACGTGATGCCTATATACACATGATCATTGTAATGAAAATCGCATAACTATCCGCTTTTCTATCAATTGCCCAACAGTAATTTTTTACCCACTGTATGTTGCGTACATGAGAGATGCCGCTAGGGAAAACTATGTCCCCCAGGTCTATTCACTTATAAATTTACAAACACTACTATTACCTTGCTAAAGACGGTTGAGGATTGATATTCCTATTGGTTCGATAAACCTTGGTTTCATAACTGAGGGAAATACTTACCCACTTTGTGCTGCAATAACACGTTCCTCTTCACGGAAAATCCAACGCAGATCACAAGTATCATCCATCTGTTTTGTTTGGGCAAGTTTTCAGCACCCAAGCGGTAGTACCACTCGGTACCATGGTTGTACTGCCCGCGGTACTTCCATTATGGACTACCTCAGCCACTGCCGCTTGGGAAATGTCCTCTGTGCAACTTTTTGTTGTTTCTTTTCTCTAAGCGATAGTAGAGCGGTAGTAGCGCTTGAGTATCAAGGGTTGTGCATGTTTTGATTTTCTGTTTTCTCTAAGCGGTAGTAGAGAGGTAGTACTGCTCAAGCGGTAGTACTGCTCCCAGAGCGGTAGTACTGCACCCCAGAGCGGTAGTATCGCTCAAGCGGTAGTACCACTTTTACCACGGGTTGAGACATAACGGTTGGATTTTTTCACCTGTAAAAGGGGGTCTTTCCTAATGGATATTATCCTTTGAGCTCGTGTTTTCCCCCCATTGTTGACTTTCTTTGAGCTTGCTATATCGCAATCCCTCCAATGATTCTTGCTAGTTCTTAAGGAAAAAGATGGAGGAGATCTAGATCCATGTTTCCACCAATCACTTTCTCTTCTATGTGAGGGGAACCCCTTGGATCTATCTTGGAGTTCTTTCTGTTCTCCTTGTTCTTCCTCTCATATCCCTCCATAGCTTTTGTTTTTGTGGTGGGATTTGGGAGTGAGGGACTTGACCACTTCATGTGTTCTTGCCATTGCATTAGTTGCATCGGTTTGAGTTCTCCATGGTGATACGTGGAAGTGAAAAGTGTTGGGGAACATTGCATGGGAAACAAAAAAATTCCTACGGTTCACCAAGATCAATCTAGGAGATGAGCATCTACGAGAGGAGAGATCGGATCCACATACCCTTGTAGATCTCTAAGCGGGAAGCGTTAAGAAACGCGGTTGATGTAGTCGAACGTCTTCGCGATCCAAATCGCAAGCCGTCCCGAGATCCAATCACGATCTAGTGCCGAACGGATGGCACCTCCGCGTTCAGCACATGTACAGCTCGATGACGATCTCCGCCTCCTTGATCCAGCAAGCGAGGGCGGAAAGGTAGATGGGTTCTCCGGCAGCACGACGGCGTGGTGGCAGTGGTGGTGGAGCTGATTCGGCAGAGCTTCGCTAAGCAATACTGAACCAATCTATACTAGAGGAGAAATGATCTAGGGGAGAGGGAGGGCTGCGCCGTGGCTTAAGGTGAGGCAGCCCTCCCAAACCTCCACTATATATAGGGGGAGAGGGAGAGGGAGCCGACGCCCTAGGGTTCCCACCCCTAGGGCTGCGGTGGCCTAGATGGGGCCGGCGGCCAAGGGGGTGCCTTGGCCCCCAAGGCAAGTGGTGGCCGGCCCCCTTAGGGTTCCCCTCAGCCCTTTGGCCGCATGGGCCCTTGTGGGAGGGGCGGCCAGCCCACCATGGGCTGGTGCGCCCCCTCTCACAGCCCATGGGGCCCTCCGGCGCAGGTGGACCCACCTGGTGGACCTCCGGAACCCTTCCGGCACACCCGACGAAACCCGGGCATAGTCCGAAACTATTCCGGTGCCCGAACATCAACTTCCTATATATCAATCTTTACCTCTGGACCATTCCGGAGCTCCTCATGACGTCCGAGATCTCATCCTGAACTCCAAACAACCTTCGGTCACCAACATACATAACCGAATAATACCGAAACGTCACCGAACGTTAAGTGTGCAGACCCTGCAGGTTCGAAAACTATGTAGACATGACCGAGACACCTCTACAGTCAATAACCAATATTGGGTCCGGGATGCCCATATTGGCTCCTACATATTCTACGAAGATCTTTATCGGTAGAACCACTATGTCAAGGATTCAATTAATCCCGTACGTAGTTCCCTTTGTTTATCGGTATGTTACTTGCCCGAGATTCGATCGGTGGTATCTCCATACCTAGTTCAATCTCGTTACCGAAAAGTCTCTTTACTCGTTCCATAATACAAGATCCCGTGGCTAACTCTTTAGTCACTTTGCTTGCAAGCTCATTGTGATGTTTGTATTACCGAATGGGCCCTGAGATACCTCTCCGTCACACGGAGTAACAAATCCCAGTCTTGATCCATGCCAACTCAACAGACACCCTCGGAGATACCTGTAGAGCATCTTTATAGTCATCCAGTTACGTTGCGATGTTTGATACACACAAGGTACTCCTCCGGTGTCAGTGAGTTACATGATCTCATGGTCATAGGAACATATACTTGACATGCAGAAAACAATAGCAATAAACTAACACGATCATATGCTACGTTCATAGTTTGGGTCTTGTCCATCACATCATTCTCCTAATGATGTGATCCCGTTATCAAATGACAACTCATGTCTATGGCCAGGAAACGTTGCCCATCTTTGATCAACAAGCTAGTCCTATAGAGGCTCACTAGGGACACGGTGTTGTCTATATACCCACACATGTATTTGAGTTTCCAATCAATACAATTATAGCATGGATAATAAACATTTATCATGAACAAGGAAATATAATAATAACCATTTTATTATTGCCTCTAGGGCATATTTGCAACAGTCTCCCACTTGCACTAGAGTCAATAATCTAGCTCACATCACTATGTGATTTACATTGTAATGAATCTAACACCCATACCGTTCTGGTGTTGATCATGTTTAGCCCTTGGAAGAGGTTTAGTCATCGGATCTGCAACATTCAGATCCGTGTGCACTTTGCACATATTTATGTCGTCCTCCTTGATGTAATCGCGGATGGAATTGAAACATCGCTTTATGTGTTTGGTCCTCTTGTGAAACCTTGGTTCCTTGGGTAGAGCAATGGCACCAGTGTTGTCACAGAACAGAGTCATTGGGTCCAGTGCACTAGGCACAACTCCAAGATCCATCATGAACTGCTTCATCCAGACACCTTCCTTCACCGCCTCCGAGGCAGCTATGTACTCCGCTTCGCATGTAGAATCAGCTACCCCGCTTTGCTTGGAACTGCACCAGCTTACCGCTCCTCCATTGAGAACAAATACGTATCCGGTTTGAGACTTAGAGTCATCCGGATCAGTGTCAAAGCTTCCATCGACGAAACCCTTTACGACGAGCTTTTGATCACCTCCATAAACGAGAAACATTTCCATAGTCCTTTTCAGGTACTTTAGGATATAAATGACCGCCGTCCAGTGATCCACACCTGGATTACTTTGAAACCTTCAATCCATACTTATGGCAAGGCCGACGATTGGTCTTGTGCACAGCATTGCATACATGATAGAGCCTATGGCAGAAGCATAGGGGATGACACTCATCTTTTCTCTATCCTCTGCAGTCACTGGGCATTGAGTCTTACTCAACTTCACACCGTGCAACACAGGCAAGAACCCCTTCTTGGACTGATCCATTTTGAACTTCTTCAAAACTTTATCAAGGTATGTGCTTTGTGAAAGTCCTATTAAGCATCTTGATCTATCTCTATAGATCTTGATGCCTAATATGAAAGCAGCTTCTCCTAGGTCCTTCATTGAAAAACTCTTGTTCAAATATTCCTTCACGCTTTCCAAAAATTCTATATTGTTTCCATTCAGCAATATGTCATCCACACATAATATTAGAAACACTATAGAGCTCCCACTCACTTTCTTGTAAATACAAGCTTCTCCGTAAACTTGTATAAATCCAAACAGTTTGATCACCTCATCAAAACGCTTATTCCAACTCCGAGATGCCTGCACCAGTTCATAAATGGATCGCTGGAGCTTGCAAACTTTGTCAGCATTCTCTGGGTCGACAAAACCTTCTGGTTGTATCATATACAACTCTTCCTCAAGGAAACCGTTAAGGAACGCTATTTTGACATCCATCTGCCAAATTTCATAATCGAAAAATGCAGCTATTGCTAACATTTTTCTGACGGACTTAAGCATCACTACGGGAGAGAAAGTCTCATCGTAGTCAATTCCTTGAACTTGTGAAAAACCCTTTGCCACAAGTCGAGCTTTATAGACGGTGACATTACCGTCCGCGTCCGTCTTGCTCTTAAAGATCCATTTATTCTGAATGGCCTTTCACCCTTCAGGTAATACTTCCAAAGTCCACACTTTGTTTTCATACATGCATCCTATCTCGGATTTCATGACCTCTAACCATTTATCGGAATCCGGGCCCAACATCGCTTCTCCATAGCTCGTAGGTTCATCGTTATCCAACAACATGACCTCTAAGACAGGGTTACCGTACCATTCAGGAGCAGTACGTGCGCTTGTCGACCTACGAGGTTCGACAGTAACTTGATCCGAAGCTTCATGATCACTATCAATAGCTTCATCTTCAACTGATGTAGGCTCCACAGAAACATCGTTTTGCGCCGCACTACTCTCCGGTTGAAGTGAAGGTTCAATAACCTCATCAAGTTATATCTTCCTCCCACTCAATTCTTTCGAGAGAAACTCTTTCTCGAGAAATGACCCGTTCTTAGCGACAAACACTTTGCCCTCGGATCTAAGATAGAAGGTGTACCCAACCATATCTTTTGGATATCCTATGAAGACGCATTTCTCCGCTTTGGGTTCCGGCTTTTCAGGCTGAAGCTTTTTGACATAAGCATCGCATCCCCAAACTTTAAGAAATGACAACTTTGGTTTCTTGCCAAACCACAGTTCATACGGCATCGTCTCAACGGATTTAGATGGTGCCCTTTTTAAAGTGAATGCAGTTGTCTCTAACGCATAACCCCAAAACGATAGTGGCAAATCGGCAAGAGACATCATAGACCGCACCATATCCAATAAGGTTCGATTACGACGTTCGGACACACCATTTCGCTGTGTTGTTCCAGGTGGCGTCAACTGTGAAACAATTCCACATTGTCTTAAGTGATTGCCAAACTCATAACTCAGATATTCTCCTCCTCGATCTGATCGCAGGAATTTAATCTTCTTGTTACGATGATTCTCAACTTCACTCTGAAATTGCTTGAACTTTCAAACGTTTCAGACTTATGTTTCATTAAGTAAATATACCCATATCTACTTGAGTCATCGGTGAAGGTGAGAAAATAACGATATCCACCGCGCGCC
Organism: Elymus sibiricus; assembly: GCA_039707655.1. Classification (NCBI taxonomy): domain Eukaryota; kingdom Viridiplantae; phylum Streptophyta; class Magnoliopsida; order Poales; family Poaceae; genus Elymus; species Elymus sibiricus. The sequence goes on from CM077667.1 coordinate 401,852,234, forward strand.
TCAACGCTCATCGGACCGCACACATCAGTATGTATAATTTCCAACAAGTCACTTGCCCGTTCCATTGTTCCAGAGAACGGGGTGTTAGTCATCTTGCCCATGAGGCATGGTTCGCATGTGTCAAGTGATTCAAAATCAAGTGACTCCAAAAGTCCATCAGCATGGAGTTTCTTCATGTGTTTTACACCAATATGACATAAGCGGCAGTGCCACAAGAAAGTGGTACTATCATTATCAACTCTACATCTTTTGGCATCAATGTTATGAACATGTGTATCATCACTATCGAGATTCAATAAGAATAAACCCCTCACATTGGGTGCATGACCATAAAAGATATTACTCATATAAATAGAACAACCATTATTCTCTGATTTAAATGAGTAACCGTCTCGCAATAAACAAGATCTAGATATAATGTTCATGTTTAACGCATGCACTAAATAACAATTATTCAGGTTCATCACTAATCCTGATGGTAATCGAAGACCGAGCGTGCCGACGGCGATCACATCAACCTTGGAACCATTTCCCACGTGCATCATCACTTCATCCTTTGCCAGCCTCCGTCTATTCCACGGTTCCTGTTTTGAGTTGCAAATCTGAGCAACCGAACCGGTATCAAATACCCAGGCACTACAACGAGAGTTAGTAAGGTACACATCAATAACATGTATATCATATATACCTTGTTTGGTGTTGGCCGCCTTCTTGTCGGCCAAATACTTGGGGCAATTCCGCTTCCAGTGGCTAGTATCCTTGCAATGAAAGCACTCAGTTTCTGGCTTGGGCCCAGCCTTGGGTTTCTTCACGGGAGGGGCAACTGATTTGCCACTCTTCTTGGAGTTACCCTTCTTTCCCTTGCCATTCTTCTTGAAACTTGTGGTTTTATTGACCATCAACACTTGATGCTCCTTCTGGATGTCAGACTCAGCGACTTTCAGCATCGCAAACAGCTCGGCGACTGACTTGTTCATCCCTTGCATGTTATAGTTCAACACAAAGCTCTTGTAGCTAGGTGGCAGTGATTGAAGAACTCTGTCAGTGATCGCCTCCGGCGGGAGGTCAATTCCCAACTTAGCCAGACGGTTGGAATACCCAGACATTCTGAGTATGTGTTCACTGACAGACCCATTCTCCTCCATCTTGCAAGCATAGAACTTATCGAAGGTCTCATACCTCTCGATCCGGGCATTCTTTTCAAAGATAAACTTCAACTCCTGGAAAACCTCATATGCTCCATGACGTTCAAAACGCCTTTGAAGTCCCGGCTCTAAGCCATACAACATATCACACTGAACTATTGAGTAATCATCCGAACGCGACTGCCAGGCGTTCACAACATCTGCAGACGACACTAGAGCGGGTGGCTCACCGAGCGGTGCATCAAGGACATAAGCCTTTCGGGAAGCCGTGAGGATAATCCTCAGATTACGGGCCCAGTCTACAAAGTTACTTCCATCATCTTTCAGCTTGGCTTTCTCGAGAAATGCATTGAAATTCAGGGGAACTACTGCGCGAGCCATTGATCTACAACATAAATTTGCAAAGACAACTTAGACTATTGTTCAAGATAATGAGTTTAGTAAATCATATTACTTAAAAAATCCCACTCAAATTGACATCCCTCCGGTCATCCGAGTGCTACATGATCCAAATTCACCAACCCAAGTCCGATCATCACGTGAGATGAGGTGGTTTCAATGGTGAATATCTCCATGTTGATCATATCTACTATATGACTCATGTTCGATCTTTCGGTCTCTTGTGTTCTGAGGCCATGTCTGTACATGCTAGGCTCGTCAAGTTTAACCCGAGTGTTCCGCATGTGCTACACTGGCTTGCACCCGTTGTATGCGAACGTAGAGTATCACACCCGATCATCACGTGGTGTCTCGAAACGACGAACTTTCGCAATGGTGCACACTCGGGGAGAACACAATTTTATCTTGAAATTTTAGTGAGGGATCACCTTATAATGCTACCGTCGTCCTAAGCATAATAAGATGCATAAAAGGATTAACATCACATGCAAATCATAAGTGACATGATATGGCCATGAACTTGTGCTTTTGATCTCCATCTCCAAAGCACCGGCATGATCTCCGTCGTCACCGGCATGACACCATGATCTTTATCACTTGATCTCCATCAACGTGTCGCCATCGGGGTTGTCGCGCCAACCATGCTTCTACTACTATTGCTACCGCTTAACGATAAAGTAAAGCATTACATAGCGCTTAATGAGTGGCACGCAGGCCACATAATAATTAAAGACCACCCTATGGCTCCTGCTGGTTGCCGTATCAACATGCAAGTTGATATGAACTATTACAAAACATGATCATCTCATACATCAAATATATATCATCATGTCTTTGGCCATATCATATCACAACATAACCTGCAAAAACAAGTTACACGTCCTCTAATTTGTTGTTGCATGTTTTACGTAGCTGCTATGGGTATCTAGCAAGAACGATTCTTACCTACACAAAACCACAACGGTGATATACAAGTTGCTATTTAACATTCTACAAGGACCGCCTTTGTCGAATCCGATTCAACTAAGGTAGGAGAGACAGACACCCGCCAGCCATCTTATGCAACAAAGTTACATGTCAGTCGATGGAACCGGTCTCATGTACGAGGACATGTAAAGGTTGTCCGGGCCGCTTCATCCCACAATACCGCTGAATCAAGAAAAGACTAAGGAAGGAAGCAATCTGAATATCAACGCCCACAAATTCCTTTGTGTTCTACTCGTGATCTCATCTACGCATAGACCTAGCTCATGATGCCACTGTTGGGGAACGTTGCATGGGAAGCAAAAAAAATCATACGCTTCACCAAGATCAATCTAGGAGATGAGCATCTACGAGAGGAGAGATCGGATCCACATACCCTTGTAGATCGCTAAGCAGGAAGCGTTAAGAAACGCGGTTGATGTAGTCGAACGTCTTCGCGATCCAAATCGCAAGCCGTCCCGGGATCCAATCACGATCTAGCGCCGAACGGACGGCACCTCCGCGTTCAGCACACGTACAGCTCGATGACGATCTCCGCCTCCTTGATCCAGCAAGCGAGGGTGGAGAGGTAGATGGGTTCTCCGGCAGCACGACGGTGTGGCGGCGGTGGTGGTGGAGCTGATCCGGCACAGCTTCGCTAAGCAATACTGAACCAATCGATACTAGAGGAGAAACGGTCTAGGGGAGAGGGAGGGCTGCGCCGAGGCTTAAGGTGAGGCAGCCCTCCCAAACCTCCACTATATATAGGGGGAAAGGGAGAGGGAGCCGGCGCCCTAGGGTTCCCACCCCTAGGGGTGCGGCGGCCTAGATGGGGCCGGCTGTTGGGGAACGTCGCATGGGAAACAAAAAAATTCCTACGCACACGCAAGATCTATCCATGGTGATGTGCATCTACGAGAGGGAGAGTGAATCTACATACCCTTGTAGATCGCTAAGCGGAAGCGTTAAGAAACGCGGTTGATGTAGTCGAACGTCTTCGCGATCCAAATCGCAAGTCGTCCCTCGATCCAAACACGATCTAGCGCCGAACGGACGGCACCTCCGCGTTCAACACACGTACGGCTTGATGACGCCTTCACCTCCTCGATCCAGCGAGTGATGGTGAAGTAGTGGATGAGTTCCAGCAGCACGACGGCGTGGTGATGGTGGTGAGGAACAATCTCTGCAGGGCTTCGCCAAGCACTACGGAGATTGTGACGGGAGGAGCTAGAGGGTTAGGGTTGCCGGCACACGGCTTGGGAAATCTTGATGTATCCCGTGTGCTAGCCCTGCCCCTCTATTTATATGTTGAGCCCTGGGGTCTAAACTTGGAGAGAAAGCCTCCACAAGGTCGGTTTTGCCCGCACAAGGTCGGTTTGGCCCGCACGGAAAGAGTCCCACTCGGATTCCAGCAGTACCGCGCACAAGAAGTAGTACCGCTTGAGCGGTAGTACCGCTTCACACAAGCGGTAGTACCGCTTACGCGGTAGTACTGCCTTACAAGCGGTAGTACCGCTTATGGCAGCAGCAAAACTTCCTTTTGCACTTTCCAATACCTCGTGGGCTTTACCCCTTTGGCCCATATAAAGTGTTGCTGCACCCGAACACTTCGGTAAACATCCGGAACCCCTTCCGGTGAATTCCGGAACCCTTCCGGAGATCAAAACACTATTATCACATATATCAAACTTTACCTCCGGACTATTCCGGAGATCCTCGTCATGTTCGGGATCTCATCCGGGACTCCGAACAACCTTCGGTCACCAACATAACAACTCAACTATACTTATATCGCCACCAAACGTTAAGTGTGTAGACCCTGCGGGTTCGAGAACTATGCAGACATGACCGAGACACCTCTACGGCCAATAACCAATAGCAGGACCTGGATGCCCATATTGGTTCCTACATATTCTACGAAGATCTTCATCGGTTGAACCTCTATGTCAAGGATTCAGTTAATCCCGTATATTGTTCCCTTTGTTCTTCGGTATGTTACTTGCCCGAGATTCGATCGTCGGTATCTCTATACCTAGTTCAATCTCGTTACCGGCAAGTCTCTTTACTCGTTCCGTAATACAAGATCATGTGGCTAACTCTTTAGTCACTTTGCTTGCAAGGCTCATTGTGATGTTGTATTACCGAGTGGGCCCTGAGATACCTCTCCGTCACACGGAGTAACAAATCCCAGTCTTGATCCATGCCAACCCAACAGACACCCTCGGAGATACCTGTAGAGCACCTTTATAGTCACCCAGTTACGTTGTGACGTTTGATACACACAAGGTATTCCTCCGGTGTCAGTGAGTTGCATGATCTCATGGTCATAGGAACAGATACTTGACATGCAGAAAACAATAGCAATAAACTGACACGATCATATGCTATGTTCGTAGTTTGGGTCTTGTCCATCACATCATTCCCCTAATGATGTGATCCCGTTATCAAATGACATCTCATGTCTATGGCTAGGAAACCTTAACCATCTTTGATCAACGAGCTAGTTAACTAGAGGCATACTAGGGACACAGTGTTGTCTATGTACCCACACATATATTTGAGTTTCCAATCAATACAATTATAGCATGGATAATAAACGATTATCATGAACAAGGAAATATAATAATAACCAATTTATTATTGCCTCTAGGGCATATTTCCAACAGTCTCCCGCTTGCACTAGAGTCAATAATCTAGTTCACATCACTATGTGATTTACATTGTAATGAATCGAACACCCATGCAGTTCTGGTGTTGTTCATGTTTAGCCCTTGGAAGAGGTTTAGTCATCGGATCTGCAACATTCAGATCCGTGTGTACTTTGCAAATATTTATGTCGTCCTCCTTGATGTAATCGCGAATTGAAACGTCGCTTTATGTGTCTGGTCCTCTTGTGAAATATTGGTTCCTTGGCTAGAGCAATGGCACCAGTATTATCACAAAACAGAGTCATTGGGTTAAGCGCACTAGGCACTACTCCAAGATCTGTCATGAACTCCTTCATCCAGACACCTTCCTTCGCCGCCTCCGAGGCAGCGATGTACTCCGCTTCGCATGTAGAATCAGCTACCACGCTTTGCTTGGAACTGCACCAGCTAACCGCACCCCCATTAAGAATAAATACGTATCCGGTTTGCGACTTAGAGTCATCCGGATCAGTGTCAAAGCTTGCATCGACGTAACCCTTTACGACGAGCTCTTGATCACCTCCATAAACGAGAAACATGTCCTTAGTCCTTTTCAGGTACTTCAGGATATTCTTGACCGCCGTCCAGTAATCCACTCCTGGATCACTCTTGTACCCCTTGACAGAATCATGGCAAGGCACACATCAGGTGCGGTACACAGCATGGCATACTATACAGAGCCTATGGATAAGGCATAGGGGACGACCTTCGTCCTTTCTCTTTCTTCTGCCGTGGTCGAGCTTTGAGTCTCACTCAACTCCACACCTTACAAATCAGGCAAGAACTCTTTCTTTGACTGATCCATTTTGAACTCTTTCAAAATCTTGTTAAGGTATGTACTCATTGAAAGTTTTATCAGACGTCTTGATCTATCTATAGATCTTGATGCCCAATATTTAAGTAGCTTCATTCCAGGTCTTCCTTTGAAAAAACTCCTTTCAAACGACCCTTTATGCTTTCCAGAAATTCTACATCATTTCCGATCAATCAATATGTCAACCACATATACTTATCAGAAATTCTATAGTGCTCCCACTCACTTTATTGTAAATACAAGTTTCTCATAAACTTTGTATAGACACAAAAACTTTGATCACCTCATCAAAGTGTATATTCCAACTCCGAGATGCTTGCTCCAGTCCATAGAAGGATCGCTGGAGTTTGCATACATTTTAGCATCCTTAGGACTGACAAAACCTTCCGGTTGTATCACATACAACCTTTCCTCACGGATACCATTAAGGAAACGATGTTTTGACATCCATCTGCCAGATTTCATAATCGAAAAATGCAGCAACTGCTAACATAATTCCAACAGACTTTAGCATCGCTACGGGTGAGACAATCTCATCGTAGTCAACTCCTTGAACTTGTGAAAAACCCTTTGCCACAAGTCGAGCTTTATAGACGGTGACATTACCGTCCGTGTCCGTCTTCCTTTTAAAGATCCATTTGTTCTGAATGGCCTTTCGCCCTTCAGGTAATACTTCCAAAGCCCATACTTTGTTTTCTTACATGGATCCCATCTCGGATTTCATGGTCTTAACCATTTCTCTTAATCCGGGCCCATCATCGCTTCTCCATAGCTCGTAGGTTCGGCGTTGTCCAACAACATGACCTCTAAGACAGGGTTGCCGTACCACTCAGGAGCAGTACGCATCCTTGTCGACCTACGAGGTTCGATAGTAACTTGATCCAAAGCTTCATGATCATCATCATTAACTTCCTCCTCAACTGATGTAGGCTCTACAGAAACATCTTTCTGCGCTGCGCTACTCTCAGGTTGAAGTAAAGGTTCAACAACCTCATCAAGTACTATCTTCCTCCCACTCAATCTTTCGAAAGAAACTCTTTCTCGAGAAAGGACCCATTTTAGCAACAAACACTTTGTGCTTGGATCTGAGATAGAAGGTTTACCCAACTGTTACGTTAGGGTATTCTATGAAGATGCATTTGTCCGCTTTGGGTTCGAGCTCATTAGGTGAAAACCCTTTTTCACATAAGCGTCGCAGCCCCAAACATTAAGAAATGACAGCTTAGGTTTCCGCCAAACCAAAATTCATACGGTGTCATCTCAACGGACTTATGGTGCCCCTTTTAAAGTGAATGTGGTTGTCTCTAATGCATAGCCCTAAAACGATAGTGGTAAATCGATAAGAGACATCATAGTTCGCACCATATCCAATAGAGCATGACTACAACGTTCAGACACACCATTACACTATGGTGTTCCAGGTGGCGTGAGTTGTGAAACAACTTCCACATTGTCTTAAGTTGTATACCAAACTCGTAACTCAGATATTCACCTCCACGATCATATCGTAGATATTTTATCTTCTTGTCACGATGATCTCAAACTTCACTCTGAATTTGCTTGAACTTTTGAAACGATTCAAACTTGTGTTTCATTAAGTAAATATACCCTATATCTACTCAAATCATCACTGAAGGTAAGAAAATAACGATATCCACCGCCCGCTACAACATTCATTGGACCGAACACATCAACATGTATCATTTCCAATAAGTCAATTGCCCGCTCCATCATACCGGAAAACGGGATCTTAGTCATCTTGCCCATGAGGCATGGTCCGCATGTCTCAACCGATTCGAAATCGAATGAGTCCAAAGATCCATCAGCATGGAGTTTCTTCATGCGTTTTACACCAATATGACATTTAGCGGCAGTGCCACAAGTATGTGGTACTATCATTATTAACTTTGTATCTTTTGGCATCAATATTATGAACATGTGTATCACTACGATCAAGATTCAATAAACCACTCTTATTGGGTGCATGACCATTGAAGGTATTATTCATTTAAACAGAATAACTATTATTCTCTAACTTAAATGAATAACCGTTTTGCAATAAACATGATCTAATCAGGTTCATGCTTAACGCAAACACCAAATAACATTTATTTAGGTTCATCACTAATCCCAAAGGTAGAGAGAGCGTGCGATGGTGATCACATCAACCTTGGAAACACTTCCAACACTCATCGTCACCTCGCCCTTAGCTAGCCTCCGTTTCTTCCATAGCTTTTATTTCGAGTTACTAACATTTAGTAACCGAACCGGTATCTAATACCCAGGTGCTACTAGGAGTACTAGTAAGGTACACATCAATAACACGTATATCAAATATACTTCTGTCGACGTTGCCAACCTACTTATCTACCAAGTATCTAGGTTTGTTCCACTTCAGCGACCGTTCTCCTCATAATAGAAGCACTTAGTCTCGGGTTTGGGTTCAACCTTGGGTTTCTTCACTGGAGCAGCAACTGACTTGCCATCCATGAAGTTTTCCTCCTTACCCTTGCCCTTCTCGAAACTAGTGGTTTCACTAACCATCAACATTTGATGCTCCTTTTTGATTTCTACCTTCGCAGTGTCAAACATTGCGAACAGCTCAGGGATCATTATTTCCATCTCTGGCCTTTTATAGTTCATCACGAAGCTCTAGTAGCTTAGTGACAGTGACTTGGAGAACTATATCAATCACTATCTTATCTGGAAGATCAACTCCCACTCGATTCAAGCGATTGTAGCACCCAGACAATCTGAGCACATGCTCAACGATTGAGCTATTCTCCATCATCTTGCAGGCAAAGAATCTTGTTGGAGGTCTCATACCTCTCAACACGGGCACGAGTCTGAGATCCCAATTTCAGCTCTTAGAACATCTCATATGTTCTGTGACGTTCAAAACGTTTTGGAGCCTCAATTCTAAGCCGTAATGCATGACGCACTGAACTATTAAGTAGTCATCGGAACGTGCCTGTCAGATGTTCACACCGAGCGGTGCATTAAGGACATAAGCCTTCTGTGCAGCATTGAGGACAATCCTCAGATCACGGACCCAGTCCGCATTATTGCTACCATCATCTTTCAAATCTATTTCTCTAGGAACATATAAAATTTAGGGGAGCTACAGCGCGATCTAGTAATCTACAACATAATTTGCAAAGACACTTTAACTATGTTCATGATAATGAGTTTAGTTAATCATATTACTTAAAACTCCCACTCAAAATGACATCCCTCCGGTCATTCGAGTGACACATGATCCAAATCCACCAACTAAAGTCCGATCATCACGTGAGTTGAGGTGGTTTCAATGCTGAACATCTTCATGTTGATCATATCTACTATATGACTCATGTTCGACCTTTCGGTCTCTTGTGTTCCGAGGCCATGTCTATACATGCTAGTCTCGTCAAGTTTAACCCGAGTGTTCCGCATGTGCAACACTGGCTTGCACCAGTTGTATGTGAACGTAGAGTCTATCACACCCGATCATCACGTGGTGTCTCGAAATGACGAACTTTCGCAACGGTGCACACTCGGGGAGAACACAATTTATCTTGAAATTTAAGTTTGGGATCACCTTATAATGCTACCGTCGTCCTAAGCAAAATAAGATGCATAAAAGGATTAACATCACATACAAATCATAAGTGACATGATATGGCCATGAACTCGTGCTTTTGATCTCCATCTCCAAAGCACCGGCATGATCTCCATCGTCACCGGCATGACACCATGATCTCCATCATCTTGATCTCCATCAACGTGTCGCCATGAGGTTGTCGCGCTGACTATTGCTTCCACGACTATAGCTAACTCATAGCGATAAAGTAAAGCAAAAACGGTGAAAATAATTAAAGACAACTCTATGGCTCCTGCCAGTTGCCGTACTCATCGACATGCAAGTCGTGATATTCTATACAATACATGATCATCTCATACATCACATATATCTCATCATGTAATTGGCCATATCACATCACAACATACCCTGCAAAAACAAGTTAGACGTCCTCTAATTGTTGTTGCAAGTTTTACGTGGCTGCTACGGGTATCTAGCAAGAACGATTCTTACCTACGCAAAAACCACAACGGTGATATAAAAATTGCTTTTCAACCTTCTCAAGGACCGCCTTTGTCAAATCCGATCCGACTAAAGTGGGAGAAACAGACACCCGCTAGCCATCTTTATGCATCGAAGTTACATGTCAGTTGAAGGAACCGGTCTCTCGTAAGCGTACGAGTAATGTTGGTCCGAGCCGCTTCATCCCACAATACCGCCGAAACAAGAAAAGACCAAGGGAGGAAGCAATCTGAATATCAATGCCCACAAACTCCTTTGTGTTCTACTCGAGATCTCATCTACACATAAACCTGGCTCTTGGTCGATTTTTGGTTGCGAACTTCATACAAGATCAATTCGGATAGGCTCGAGGAAACATATTCTTTTGGTTGCGAACTTCATACAAGATCAATTCGGATAGGCTCTTGGTCGATTTTCTGCAACCGTCCCCCGATCTTCGGCTCAGGTTTCATCTAATCCGAGCGGTAGTCGTTATAAAGAGGCCTCCCACCCAAATTTGTTAAACCACCGACTTGCCTTCGTCTTGCTCCCGGCGAGGGCCACATCATCCCCGTCTCGCCTCGGCGCCGCTCCTCTCTTGCCGTCTCTTTCGCGTTGTCTCTTTTCTCCATCCGAATTCGACTGATTGCAAAAACGAATTCAGTTGCACGAGGAATAGAAAAACCTGTAAAATAAAGTTGGGAGACTCTCTTATTTTTTTCGAGAAACCAGCAGGAGCTCTGCCTTTGCATTAAGAAGAAGAGAATTGACCAGTTTATAAGGAAAACCGGCCAAAAACTGATACAACAAAACACACCAACCCCGAGGCTGCGTATCCAACGAGCCGACTACCCTGTCGCCCAAACGACCAGAGTGGTCACCCTACCACAAGACCCGGAGCCGCCGCTCCGGCTTACAAGCCTCAGCAACACACACACATCAGCCCCGAGGCCGCACTCCACACGAGTCGACGACTCTGCCACCCGTGCGGCCAGATCTGACACTCCACAACACCGGGGTGTTCCTCGGAGCCGCCGCTCCGACTTACCCACCGGCCCCGAGGCCGCACTCCATCCGAGCCGACGACTCTGCCGCCCACGCGACCAGAACCGACACTCCACGACACTGATCTCCGGAGCCGCTGCTCCGACTTCCTCACCGACCCCGAGGTCGCGCACACTCCTGGCCGGCCGCCCACGCGACCAGAACCAACACACCACAACACCGATCTCCGGAGCCGCCGCTCCGGCTTCCTCACCGACCCCGAGGTCGCACACACTCCTGGCCGAAGACGAAGCCGCAGAGCCACCCAAGTCGTCGCGAACTGACAAAGGACCCGACCTCCAAGGCGTCGCCCCCAAGAGGGAAGCGATGAGAACACCGCCGACGCCCGCTCAGACAAAGGTTGAAGCTTGGGTTTTCACCCGGAAAGCCCGAGACTGAGGCGACAATGGTGGTGAAGGGGCTCCACAACGCCGCCTCCAAGAAGGGAACGACATCCTAGGACGCCGTCGACGTCGGCAACGACCAAGGTCGAGCAAGGTTTTCGCCCGGAGCTCACCAAATCCATCCTCCCAACAGCCTGCCCAACAAACCGTCTCCGGACTTGTCGGTCGTCCACGCCAAAGCCGCATGACCGAGTACTCCGACCAGCTCGCCGCCGCCAACAACCATCGGGTCCTCAAAAGCCGCAGCCCACCTCGCTCCAAATCAGCCCCACCCACGCAGATCCGGGCATGGGAGGACCAACTCCATCGCCGCAAACCACCGGCGCTGCCATGCTGCCGACCACGCAGCCACAACAACAGCGCCACCGGCGGGAGCCCCTCCATGGGCCGCCGCGCCCGCCACGCGCGAGATCCGGGCCGTCCCCAGATCCGTGCCTAGGACGCCGCCAGCCGACCACCCCTCGCCGGAGCCGTCAGCCGCCCGCAGCCGAGCACGGGCGCCGCCGCCTCGACCAGCACCCAAGCCGCCGCCACCACCACAAGGGGCGCCTCGGTGAGCCTGTCCTGGGGCCGCCGCCCCGGCCTCCACGCGCAGCCAACACTGGCCGGGATCACCACGCACCAGATCTGGGCTACACAACTGCCGCTGCGCAGCACCTCCCCTCGACTCGAACCACCGGATCCACGTCTGCCATGCCGGAGCCGAGCCATATCCCGCGCCGGAGCCGCGCCCCCAACAACCGACGCAGCCGTGCCGCGCCCCCGCGCCGAGCCGACCTGCCCAGCGCCGCCCGAGATGCAGCAGCTCCTTGAGTGCCAGATCCATTCGCGCCGCCGTGCATCGCCACTTGTGCTGCCCCGCCGCACCGCCTCGGACGCCGACGCGCCCGAGCTCCTGCCGGAGCGCCCGGCCCGCGCCGCAGCAACACCAAGCGGGAGGAGGAAAGGGCCTCGCCGCCGCCAAGCCGCGCGGGCTTTGCCCGGCGACGCCTGCTGGCGGCGGCGAGGGGAGGAGGGGCGGCTAGGGTTTGGCTCCTGGCCGCCCGCGGGAGCGACCAGGGGCGGAGGTGTCGTTTCAGGCTCACCTCTCTCCGGCCTCAAGTCTGGTGACTTGAGAGTTGAAAGAAGCGTTGCAATTTCAAAGTGCGGCCAGCCACTATCTCCTTCAGGAGTAGAGTAGGTGAATTATGGACCGTGCCGGCCAATATATGTCGCTATCTTTGATGTGCACGGGGCTATTTAATTAGCTCTAACTTTCAAGTGCACGATTTCCTTTTTCATAACTCATAAATTTAAAAGTGTCGATGCATGTCAGCAAAGTTGTACAGTGTAGCGGGAGATACCAAAGTTTTAAGTGTAGCGAGACGTATCATCTGGGGCTCCCAGAATTTCTTGTGGTCTTTAGTGCATCCATCCACGAGGCCGACCGCCTCGTCACGTCTATGTTTGGTGTCAACGAAAGGCTCCTCATCGGCCTCAATCAACAAGACCCACGGGACGTCAACGCATGAAAGGAGCATGAACTGAGATCCTCTAAAATTTAAGACAGAAGAAGCCAAGTCAGACAACAACAGATGCTCTAACTTTGGATGATTAGAGGCCGTCCGATCAGAATAAAATATGCAGTTTTGCTAAGTCTCAGTCGACTGAGACTTCGTTATGTCTTAGTCAATACTATCTTCCTTTGATCTTGCATGAAAATTCGTACAGAAAATTTTCTTTTCTTTTTTCTTTTTTCTTCTTACATACTATATCACTTGATTGAGACTTGGTTAAATCTCAGTCGACTGAGACCTAGCCACACTCTAAAATATGTGTGAACCTTCAAAACTATATTTGCCAAGTTCCAACTTATCTTTGATGAAATTTCAGAAATTCAAAATCTAGACCTGGATTTCCAGAAATTGGAGTACGACTTACTGTTGGGGAACGGAGCATGAATTTCAAAAATTTCCTACGCTCACGCAAGATCTATCCATGGAGATGCATCGCTACGAGAGGGGAGAGTGTGTCTACGTACCCTCGTAGACCGTTTAGCGGAAGCGTCTCACAACGCGGTTGATGTAGTCGAACAATCCTTCGAGCTCCACCGATCGAGTACCGAACGTACGGCACCCCCGAGTTCTACACACGTGCAGCTCGGTGACGTTCCTCGCCTTCTTGATCCAGCAAGACGTCGAGGTAGTAGATGAGTTCCGTCAGCACGACGGCGTGGCGACGGTGACGGTGAAGTGATTCCGGCATAATTCTGATAGACTTTAGCATCGCTACGGGTGAGAAAGTCTCATCGTAGTCAACTCCTTGAACTTGTCGATAACCTTTAGCAACAAGTCGTGCTTTATAGACGGTGACATTACCATCAGCGTCCGTCTTCTTCTTAAAGATCCATTTATTTTTAATAGCTCGCCGTTCATCGGGAAAGTCTACCAAAGTCCACACTTTGTTCTCATACATGGATCTAATTTCGGATTTCATGGCCTCAAGCCATTTGTCGGAATCCGGGCTCGCCATCGTTTCTTCATAGTTCGTAGGTTCACTGTTGTCTAACAACATGACCTCCAAGACAGGATTGCCGTACCAATCTGGTGCGGAGCGTGTCCTGGTTGACCTACGAGGTTTTGTAGCAACTTGATCCGAAGCTTCATGATCATCATCATCTACTTCCTCTCTGGTCTGTGTCGGTGTCACAGAAATTTCTTTCTGTGGCGTACTACTATCCAGAGGAGGTACAATTACCTCATCAAGTTCTACTTTCCTCCCACTCACTTCTTTCGAGAGAAACTCCTTCTCTAGAAAGGATCCATTCTTAGCAACGAATACTTTGCCTTCGGATCTGTGGTAGAAGGTGTACCCAACGGTCCCCTTTGGGTATCCTATGAAGACGCATTTATCCGCTTTGGGTTCGAGCTTATCTGGCTGAAGCCTTTTGACATAAGCATTGCATCCCCAAACTTTTAGAAACGACAGCTTAGGTTTCTTGCCAAACCACAGTTCATACGGTGTCGTCTCAACGGATTTAGACGGTGCCCTATTTAAAGTGAATGCAGCTATCATTAATGCATAACCCCAAAATGATAGTGGCAAATCGGTAAGAGACATCATAGAACGCACCATATCTAATAGAGTACGATTACGACGTTCGGACACACCATTACGCTGTGGTGTTCCAGGTGGCGTGAGCTGTGAAACAATTCCACATTGTCTTAAGTGATTGCCAAACTTGTAACTCAAATATTCTCCTCCACGATCAGATCGTAAGAACTTTATTTTCTTGTTACGATGGTTCTCTACTTCACTCTAAAATTCTTTGAACTTTTCAAATGTTTCAGATTTATGCTTCATCAAGTAGACATAGCCATATCTACTCAAATCATCTGTGAACGTGAGAACATAACGATATCCACCGCGCGCCTCAACACTCATCGGACCACATACATCGGTATGTATTATTTCCAATAAGTTGGTTGCTCGCTCCATTGTTCCGAAGAATGGGGTTTTAGTCATCTTGCCAATAAGGCACGGTTCACATGTCTCAAATGATTCATAATCAAGAGATTCCAAAAACCCATCTGCATGGAGTTTCTTCATGTGTTTAACACTGATATGACCTAAGCGGCAGTGCCACAAATATGTGGTACTATCATTATCTTTTGGCATTCGTGTTATGAACATATGTATTACTACGATCAAGATTCAATAAACCTTTCATTTTAAGTGCATGATCATCAATGATATTATCCAAATAGAATAACAATTATTCTCTGAAATTGAATAACCGTCTTGCAATAAACACTATCTGATATAATGTGCATGCTTAACGCAAGCACCAAATAACAATTACTTAGGTTCATCACTAATCCTGAAGGTAGAGAGAGCGTGGCGATGGTGATCACATCAACCTTGGAGACACTTCCAATGCACATCGTCACCTCGTTCTTTAGCTAGCCCTCGTTTATTCCGAAGCTCCATGTTTCAAGTTGCAAGCAACTGAACAAGTATCAAATACCCAGGTGCTCCTACGAGTACTAGTAAGGTACACATCAATAACATGTATATCAAATATCTTTGTTGACATTGCCAGTCTTATTATCTGCCAGTTACTTTGGGGAAGTTCCGCTCCTTGTGACATTTCCCTTTGCAATGGGAGCACTAAGTCTCGGGTTTGGTTTAGCCTTGGGTTTCTTCGCGTGAGCGGCAACTGTTTTACCGTTCTTCTTGAAGTTCCCTTTTCTTTCCCTTGCCCTTCTTGAAACTAGTGGTCTTATTAACCATCAACACTTGATGCTCCCTTTTTTTGATTTCTACATCCGCAGATTGTAGCATCGCGAATAGCTTAAGGATCTTCTATCCCTTGCTTGTTTATAGTTCATCACGAAGATCCAGTAGCTTAGTGATAGTGACTGGAGAACTCTATCAATCACCACTTTATTCGGAAGTCTAACTCCCACTTGATTCAAGTGTTTGAAGTACTCAGACATTCTGAGTACATGCTCACTAACGGAGTTGTTCTCTTCCATCTTGTAGCTATAGAACTTGTCGAAGGTGTCATACCTCTCGACCCGGGTGTGAGCTTGAAAAACAAATTTTCAGCTCTTGGAACATCTCATATGCTCCGTGTTGCTCAAAACATATTTGGAGCTCCGGTTCTAAGCCGTAAAGTATGGCGCACTGAACTATCAAGTAGTCATCTTTTCTTGTCTGCCAGACGTTCATAACGTCCTCAGACGAAGCCGTAGGGGTATTTCACTGAGCGGTGCATTAAGGACATAAGCCTTCTGTGCAGCAGTGAGGACAATCCTCAGATCACGGACCTAGTCCGCATAGTTGCTTCCATCAACTTTCAACTTCGTTTTCTCTAGGAACATAATAAAAACAGGGGAACTACAGCGCGGTCTATTGATCTACAACATAAAATTGCAAAGATTATTTAGACTATGTTCATGATAATTGAAGTTCAATTAATCAAATTACTTAAGAACTCCCACTTAGATTAACATCCCTCAAGTTGTCTAAGTGTAACATGATCCACATCAACTAAACCACGTCCGATCATCACGTGAGGTGGATTAGTTATCAATGGTGAACATCTTTCATGTTGATCATATCTACTATATGACTCATGTTCGACCTTTCGGTCTCTTGTGTTCCGAGGCCATGTCTGTACAGGCTAGGCTCGTCAAGTTTAACCCAAGTATTCTGCGTGTGTAAAACTGGCTTACACCCGTTGTATGCGAACGAAAGAATCCATCACACCCGATCATCACGTGGTGCTTAGAAGCGTCGAACCTTCGCAACGGTGCATACTAGGGGAGAACACTTATCTTGAAATTTAGTGAAGGGATCATCTTATAATGCTACCGTCGTCCTAAGCAAAATAAGATGCATAAAAGGATTAACATCACATGCAATTCAATATATGTGACATGATATGGCCATCATCGTCTTGTGCTTTTGATCTCCATCAGCAAAGCACCGTCATGATCTCCATCGTCACCGGGTTGACACCTTGATCTCCATCGTAGCGTCGTGACACCTTGAAAGGTCGAAGCTTGGGTTTTCACCTGGAAAGCCCGAGACTGAGGCGACAATGGTGGTGAAGGGGCTCCACAACGCCGCCTCCAAGAAGGGAACGACATCCTAGGACGCCATCGATGTCGGCAACGACCAAGGTCGAGCAAGGTTTTCGCCCGGAGCTCACCAAATCCATCCTCCCAACAGCCTGCCCAACAAACCGTCTCCGGACTTGTCGGCCATCCACGCCAAAGCCGCATGACCGAGTACTCCGACCAGCTCGCCGCCGCCAACAACCATCGGGTCCTCAAAAGCCGCAGCCCACCTCGCTCCAAATCAGCCCCACCCACGCAGATCCTGGCATGGGAAGACCAACTCCACCGCCGCAAACCACCGGCGCTTCCATGCTGCCGCCCACGCAGCCACCACAACAGCGCCACCGGCGGGAGCCCCTCCATGGGCCGCCGCGCCCGCCACGCGCGAGATCCGGGCCGTCCCCAGATCCGCGCCTAGGACGCCGCCAGCCGACCACCCCTCGCCGGAGCCGTCAGCCGCCCGCAGCCGAGCACGGGCGCCGCCGCCTCGACCAGCACCCAAGCCGCCGCCACCACCACAAGGCGCGCCTCGGCGAGCCTGTCCCGGGGCCGCCGCCCCGGCCTCCACGCGCAGCCAACACTGGCCGGGATCACCACGCACCAGATCTGGGCTACACAACTGCCGCTGCGCAGCACCTCCCCTCGACTCGAACCACCGGATCCACGTCTGCCGTGCCGGAGCCGAGCCATATCCCGCGCCGGAGCCGCGCCCCCAACAACCGATGCAGCCGTGCCGCGCCCCCGCGCCGAGCCGACCTGCCCAGCGCCGCCCGAGATGCAGCAGCTCCTTGAGTGCCAGATCCATTCGCGCCGCCGTGCATGGCCACTTGTGCTGCCCCGCCGCACCGCCTCGGACGCCGACGCCACCGAGCTCCTGCCGGAGCGCCCGGCCCGCGCCGCAGCAACACCAAGCGGGAGGAGGAAAGGGCCTTGCCGCCGCCAAGCCGCGCGGGCTTTGCCCGGCGACGCCTGCTGGCGGCGGCGAGGGGAGGAGGGGCGGCTAGGGTTTGGCTCCTGGCCGCCCGCGGGAGCGACCAGGGGCGGAGGTGTCATTTCAGGCTCACCTCTCTCCGGCCTCAAGTCTGGTGACTTGAGAGTTGAAAGAGGCGTTGCAATTTCAAAGTGCGGCCAGCCACTATCTCCTTCAGGAGTAGAGTAGGTGAATTATGGACCGTGCCGGCCAATATATGTCGCTATCTTTGATGTGCACGGGGCTATTTAATTAGCTCTAACTTTCAAGTGCACGATTGCCTTTTTCATAACTCATAAATTTAAAAGTGTCGATGCATGTCAGCAAAGTTGTACAGTGTAGCGGGAGATACCAAAGTTTTATGTGTAGCGAGACGTATCATCTGGGGCTCCCAGAATTTCTTGTGGTCTTTAGTGCATCCATCCACGAGGCCGACCGCCTCGTCACGTCTATGTTTGGTGTCAACGAAAGGCTCCTCATCGGCCTCAATCAACAAGACCCATGGGACGTCAACGCATGAAAGGAGCATGAACTGAGATCCTCTAAAATTTAAGACAGAAGAAGCCAAGTCAGACAACAACAGATGCTCTAACTTTGGATGATTAGAGGCCGTCCGATCAGAATAAAATATGCAATTTTGCTAAGTCTCAGTCGACTGAGACTTCGTTATGTCTTAGTCAATACTATCTTCCTTTGATCTTGCATGAAAATTCGTACAGAAAATTTTCTTTTCTTTTTTCTTTTTTCTTCTTACATACTATATCACTTGATTGAGACTTGGTTAAATCTCAGTCGACTGAGACCTAGCCACACTCTAAAATATGTGTGAACCTTCAAAACTATATTTGCCAAGTTCCAACTTATCTTTGATGAAATTTCAGAAATTCAAAATCTAGACCTGGATTTCCAGAAATTGGAGTACGACTTACTGTTGGGGAACGGAGCATGAATTTCAAAAATTTCCTACGCTCACGCAAGATCTATCCATGGAGATGCATCGCTACGAGAGGGGAGAGTGTGTCTACGTACCCTCGTAGACCGTTTAGCGGAAGCGTCTCACAACGCGGTTGATGTAGTCGAACAATCCTTCGAGCTCCACCGATCGAGTACCGAACGTACGGCACCTCCGAGTTCTACACACGTGCAGCTCGGTGACGTTCCTCGCCTTCTTGATCCAGCAAGACGTCGAGGTAGTAGATGAGTTCCGTCAGCACGACGGCGTGGCGATGGTGACGGTGAAGTGATTCCGGCAGGGCTTCGCCTAAGCTCTCCGAAAATATGACCGAGGTGGAAAACGGAGATCGGGGCACCGCACACGGCTATGGGACAATTGTGTGTCTCCAAGGGGTGCCCCTCCTCCGTATATAAAGGAGGGAGGGAGGAGGCCGGCCCCCCTAGGGGTGCGCCAAGTGTGGGGAGTCCTACTAGGACTCCTTAGTCCTAGTAGGATTCCACCTCCCATACGGAGTAGGAAAGGGAGAAGGGAGAGGGAAAGGAAAGAGGGGGCTGCGCCCCCTCCCCTAGTCCAATTCGGTTTGGGCAAGGGGGGGCGCGCGCCTCCTCACGTGGCCTGCCTCTCCTTTTCCCGTATGGCCCAATAAGGCCCATTACTTCTCCCGGTGAATTCCCGTAACTCCCCGGTACTCCGAAAAATACCCGAATCACTCGGAACCTTTCCGACGTCTGAATATAGCCTACCAATATATGAATCTTTACCTCTCGACCATTTCGAGACTCCTCGTCATGTCCGTGATCTCATCCGGGACTCCGAACAAACTTCGGCCACCAATCACATAACTCATATAATACTAAATCGTCATCGAACCTTAAGTGTGCGGACCCTACGGGTTCGGGAATGATGTAGACATGACCGAGACGACTCTCCGGTCAATAACCAACAGCGGAACCTGGATGCTCATATTGGTTCCTACATATTCCACGAAGATCTTTATCGGTGAACCTCATATGTCAACATACGTTGTTCCCTTTGTCTGGCGGTATGTTACTTGCCCGAGATTCGATCGTCGGTATCTAATACCTAGTTCAATCTCGTTACTGGCAAGTCTCTTTAATCGTTCCGTAATACATCATCTTGCAACTAACTCTTTAGTCACGGTGCTTGCAAGGCTTCTGTGATGCTGTATTACCGAGAGGGCCCAGAGATACCTCTCCGATAGTCGGAGTGACAAATTCCAATCTCGATCCATGCCAACTCAACAAACACTTTCGGAGATACCTGTAGTGCACCTTTATAATCACCCAGTAACGTTGTAACGTTTGATACATCCAAAGTATTCCTACGGTATCCGGGAGTTGCATGATCTCATGGTCAGAGGAACGTGTATTTGACATAGTGAAAGCAATAGCAATAAACTGAATGATCATTTGCTATGCTAACGGTTGGGTCATGTCCATCACATCATTCTCCTAATGATGTGATCCCGTTATCAAATGACAACTCATGTCCATGGTCAGGAAACCTTGACCATCTTTTGATCAACGAGCTAGTCTAGTAGAGGCATACTAGGGACATAGTATTTGTCTATTATCCACACATGTATTTAATTTCCGGTCAATACAATTCTAGCATGAATAATAAACTATTATCATGAACGGGGAAATAGGATAATAACTAATTTATTATTACCTCTAGGGCATATTTCCAACACTTACAACTAAATGTTACACGGGATTCCTATTTTCAGAAAGAAAAAAAGGCTTTAAGAAGTTGGATCGAAAGCTTTAAAACTCAAGCTAAAATGCCCCAACATCCGAGCTAGCGTGAGAGTGTGGGACCATTGGTGGCGGTTGAGCGGTGCAACCCGGGTGACGCAACGCCCAAGATGAATGACCATTCGCGATGGCATGCACGACGGTATCAGTGGTGACGGCCTTCTCATCAGCAGTGCACAGCCTCCTGGATTGACATGAGCGGGACAACATAAGCGCAACTCTAGCAGACCTTGTAAAACCTCGCGGCCCGTATAATTCCGGCGAGTATACGGATTTGTCTCGATTTTTTGGTCAGATCAGATTCCGTATAAGTGATGAAATTCGCTTCGATGGTTATTTTCAACGTGACAACATTATGCTTCTGATGACCATTTTTAATGTCATAAAATTATGCTTCGACCGGAGAATGAGTTTCCATAGTGGACTTTGCTTCGGTGTACTATAATCTTGTGGCATGTTTCAAGGCAACTAATTCATGTTTTCTCCAACTGAAGAATGAGCTTGCTGGCGAATCTGTGTGATGTTCATCTTTGTGTTGTTGTGTTGTGTTACTAGAACCGATCATGTAAGGTGTTGCTCTTCTGACATAATCTGGGTTCGCCGATGTTAGATCAAAACATGAGTATTCTAAGCGGGAACATCTGAGGATTAAACTGCCTTGACTGTCGCAGTGCCATTCACGAGACCATCGCCTCTACTCCCTGCCATCTTATTTGTCTTCAAGAAACCAAACTCGAGCATGTTGACCCTTTCATCGCTTCCTTTTTAGACGGGGCACAGATAGAAGAACTTCGCGCAACGACCATATTATTAATACAATTTTTCATGTTTCACACAACCAAATCCCATTAAAATGCAACAACACGAAGGCTTATCTAATTTTCATTGTTGGTAAGTCTCTCGGGTTAATAGCCACATATAATCAAAAAATCTCATACAACAACGAACTTTGTCTTTGCTGAAAGTTTCCCACCAATGAATGTTGTGGCCATACGGCGGATCTTAGAGAGATTTTGTTTCTCAGCTTCCCTCGCTTGACAAAAGCTTGCTGGAATGAGCTGTCTTCTTGGGTCTATAGTCAAAATTTCGAGAGCAGGGGCATTTTCCACAATGTGTACCAGAAGCTCTAGCTACTTGACCCTTTTCACCTCTGAAGTGATGAACTCTCAAGCTTTTCAAATACCTGTATTCAAACCGACCTTGCCGCAAGCGCCTTAGAGGTCCTTCACCACCATTCATGCAGCATGCTGTGAAGAAAGTGTCCAACTCCTCAAGCAGCGGAGCGGCCTGCAGAAAATACGTGACGGAGAGGATGTCGTCGGCGTTGAAACCAGTACTACAACGCGCCGACCCAAACGGACGGTGGATTTGTCCGCTTTTTGTCCGTTTGGGTCGACCGCCCGCTCGGCGTCCGCCCTTTTTAAGATTTGGGTCGGCAGTGCGCCCAATGGCCGCGACCCATTTCATGTCCGCACGCAAAATTTCGAAAAAAAACCGCGGCCATGTCGTCGCCCGTAGTTCATGCCGGCACCATGCCAGCGCCGGCAAACAATGCCAGCTTCAGAAAAAGAGCACGCAGTTCAGCCGGCACACTTGCCAGCGGCCGGCACACATGCCAGCACACAAAAAGGGGTTGTTTGCCGGCGTTGGCATGGTGCCGGCATGAACTACGGGCGACGACATGGCCGCTGGCATGATCTATGGCCGCGGTCCTTTTCCGAAATTTTCCGTGCGGACATGAAATGGGTCGCGGCCGTTGGGCGCACTGCCGACCCAAATCTTAAAAAAGGCGGACGCCGAGCGGGCGGCCGACCCAAACAGACAAAAAGCGGACAAATCCGCCGTCCGTTTGGATCGGCGCGTTGGAGTACTGGTTTCAACTGTAGATCAACTGATGGCCGATGTTGAAGATCAACTGAAGGTGCCTCAGGTGGGAAAACATGGACGTCTTCTCCAGTCGCCAGGGGAACTCTGGTAGTATGCAGGTGCAACACAGCGACAGTCGTTGCGCCGTGGGGAACGCGCCGGACAACGAGTTGATAGCCTTCTCTAACGTTACCTCGGAGCAATGGACATTGACGTCGCGGAGTCCTGAAGATTGAGGGAGACGGATGGCAGGCACTGGGTGTGCATGCCCCCGGAATATGAAGGTTGTGAGCCTGTTGGCATTGAGCTGAATCTTGGTGACGCCGCAGTTTGACACACTTAGGTATAGCAGGCGGGGCAATGGCGTGTCCACCTTCAGCTCATCGTTCAGCTTGACCAAGTACAGATCTAGCCACTCCATATTAGGGCAGTTCGATAGTACATCTCGCAGATCACCGGCGGACCAGTGACGGAGCCATGAAAGTAACTTAGAGGGGGCCAAACATGTCATATATTGTTAGGAGGGGCCAAATCATCTAAGTATAACTAATTTTCTCAGATTAGTAGGGAATTAAGAGTAGTAGTAGGTGTGTTTGTGGGAGCATAGGAGGGGCCACGGCCCTGCCAGCCCCCCTGCCTCCGCCATTGCGATGGACACGACGGACGCACGCAGGCCGAGCCTTTGGAGCTTCGGAAAACCCATGCGCCGCGAGGAGGAGGGCGGCGCTTTGAGCGATACGCAGGTGAGGTGAAGGTGCTGCAGGCCGGAGCCGGACACGCCGCCGCCTCCGCCGACGAGCGATTGCAAGGGGAACTCGTACCGATATAGGCCGTACCCCTGGTCAGCCCGCCGCGACACGTCGAGCGTCAGGCTCTTGGTCCGCGACGAGACCGCGCGGCGAAGCCAGACGTCTAGGCGGCGAGACAGCCGCCTGAGGTGCTCGACGTCGATCCTCAGCTCGAGCTGCTCGACCACGCCGCCGCGGCGCTGGCGCAGCATCACGTCGACGGTGTCGACGAACCTGTCGGTGCGACGCGCGTCGAGGAACGCGCGGTGCTGCTTCTCCCTGGGATCGTCGTCGTCCGACCTACGCCTGTCGGCGCCGCGGCAGGCGGGGGGCATGTCGAGGGCCAGCATGGGGGAGTGCTTCCAGGCGTGCCTCCACGCGGTCGACAGCACACTGGTCCTCGCGGCCTGCTTCGCGTCCAGCTTCGACACGATCGTCGCCAGCAGCTCCGCCGGAAGGTCGCCGAACGCCGCTGGACCGCTGCGGGTCGGCTCGCGACGGCCGCTGCGTCTGCCGGGTGATGGATCGTCGCGTGGCGAGTTGTGGTGGCAGATCAGGCTGGGGTTGCACCGTTGCAGCGGCAGGTGATCAGGACGGTGGCCACCACTTCTGTGCGTGCATCGGCCAAGGTCCGGCCGGGCGGACCAGTCAGATTGTTCCCCATCGATGATCGATGGATGTTTCTGCTGAAATTTGATCTATATATGGGCCAGCCCAATAGCATTTTCAAAAATCCTAATAAATCCTGGAGGCCCACTCAGCCCATTCATACAACGCAAGATGAGGGACAAAAGTTTAGTTCCATACTATGAGCATGAGAACAAGAGACAGATACATGCGCGCTCCTCCTTCGCCGCCCGCCATGCCTCGCCTCGCCACGCCGCGACACGGGTTGCGGGAATGAGCCGAGCTGATGTCTAAATTTTGTCACGCATGACTGGTATGTGAAAGGTCGCTCCTTTCCAGAAAAACACACCAGAACATCCTCCTCCTCACGTCATCGAGTTCCAATCTCTGAGCTGCTGCAAGGTTCTTCCCCATCCCGGCTTGCGGCGTGCACCACAGGTCGGGATAGTAGGCCTCCGAAACCCCACCACGTTGAGTCCTGTGCGGGAGAAGGGTGATAAGGTTTTTGGGGAGCGCTCTGCGTGACTACTGACTTCTTCATCACAGACACCACGGACGCCGACGACCACTTCCCAGACGAGGACTTCGTCCCCGACGTCAACAACCTCTTCGATGACATGGCCGGTGATGATGTCAATGCCAACGCTAACGCTGCCGCCACCGCTCAGTACGTGTTCGTGTCTTTCCTATTCGATGTCCTGCTAGAGTTTCTTGGTCTAGTTTCGGTTCTACATATGTTTTGGTCTAGTTCACATGTTCACATAATATTCACCTACTATACTTTAGTTTGCCTGATAAGTTTTGTTCTTCTTATTGTGGCATACTCTCCTCTACGTTGCATGACTAGTGTTGCTTCTGTTACCATAATCTTGTTTTATCTACTGTTTATTCCTTTTAAATCATTCGGTAAATTGCTCATTATTCCAACAATCCAAAAACCTTATCATAGGCAATTTACCCCGAGTGGTTTTGTTGCTTCCATGAGGCCTCCTATGTTTGAGGGTGTGCACTATAAGAGGTGGCGTGTGAGGGCGGTTATATGGTTTCAAACCATGAGCTGCTATGACGCCACTCTTGATAAACCTGAAGGATATCTTAATCCTCAAGAGGAACAGGTTTTTCAGAAAACGGATACCTTGTTTAAGGCTGCTCTTTTGAGTGTTCTTGGTGAGAACATAGTTGATGCTTATGCGTCAATTGATAATGGCAAAGATATGTGGGATGCACTCGAGGCCCAGTTTGGGGTCTCGAATGCCGGCACTGAGTTGTATATCATGGAACAATTCTATGACTACAGGACGACTGATGCGTGGTTGAGCAAGCTCACGATATACAGTCATTTGCTAGAGAACTTGATCACTTCAATTGTATGTTACCAGATAAGTTTGTTGCCGGAGGCATTATCACTAAGCTTCCTCCCTCGTGGAGGAACTTTGCTACCTCTCTGAAGCATAAGAGACAGGAGTTTTCCGTTTCGGATCTCATTGGTACTCTTGATGTGGAAGAAAAGGCGAGAGCAAAAGACATACGTGCTCGAGGTATTGAGGGAGGTTCTAGTGCCAATATGGTACAGAAGAAAAACTTCCAGCCCCACAAGTTTAAGAACAAGGGCAAGTTTGATGGCAAGGGAAAGTTTGATGGGAAGAACAAGGCTTCGCAGCACACAAACTTCAAGAAGAAGACTGACAAGAAGAAAGGTGTTTGTCATGTCTGCGGAGATCCTGATCATTGGGCCCCTAACTGCCCTAACCGTTATGACAAGCGTCAACATGGGAAAGGCGACAAGATCGCCAATGTTGTCATTGGTGATTGATGACCCACAAGTATAGGGGATCAATCGTAGTCCTTTCGATAAGTAAGAGTGTCGAACCCAACGAGGAGCAGAAGGAAATGACAAGCGGTTTTCAGCAAGGTAATTTCTGCAAGCACTGAAATTGTAGGTAACAGATAGTTTGATAGCAAGGTAATTTGTAACAAACAAGTAACGGTAACGGTAAACAAGGTGCAGCAAGGTAGCCCAATCCTTTTGAGGCAAAGGACAGGCCAGAACAATCACTAGTATTAGGCAAAGTGTTCTTCAGGGTACACGAGAATTTCGTCTAGTCGCTTTTATCATGTTGGTTTGATTCGTGTTCGCTACTTTGATAATTTGATATGTGGGTGGACCGGTGCTAAGGTGTTGTTCTTACTTGAACTAACAACCTACTTATGATTAATCCCCTCGCAAGCATCCGCAACTACGAGAAAAGTATTAAGACAAAGTCTAACCATAGCATTAAACATGTGGATCCAAATCAGCCCCTTACGAAGTAGCGCATAAACTAGGGTTTAAACTTCTGTCACTCTAGCAACCCATCATCTAATAACTGCTCCAAAATGCATTCCCTTAGGCCCATGAATGGTGAAGTGTCATGTAGTCGACGTTCACATGACACCACTAAGGGAATCACAACATACATATCATCAAAATATCGAACACATATCAAATTCACATGATTACTCGCAACATGACTTCTCCCGTGACCTCAAGAGAAAAAGTAACTACTCACAAATAATAAACATGCTCAAGATCAGAGGAGTAATGAATAGCATAATGGATCTGAACATATGATCTTCCACCAAATAAACCATGTAGTAATCAACTATGCAAGGTAATCAACACTACTAGTCACCCACAGGTACCAATCTGAGGTTCCGGTATAAAGATTGAACACAAGAGATGAACTAGGGTTTGAGAGGAGATGGTGCTGTTGAAGATGTTAATAAAGATTGGCCTCCCAAAGATGAGAGGGGTGTTGGTGATGACGATAGCTTCGATTTCCCCCTCCGAGAGGGAAGTTCCCCCTGCGAAATCGCTCCGCCGGAGGGCAAAAGTGCTCCTGCCCAAGTTCCGCCTCGAGGCGGCGGCGTTTCATCCCGAAAGTCCTCCTCTTAATTTTTTTAGGTATTTTGGGAATTTATACCAGAAGATGGGCACCGGAAGCGGGCCAGGCTGGGCACAACCCATCAGGGCGCGCCCAGGGGGCCTGGCGCGCCCTGGTGGGTTGTCCCCACCTGGGGGCCCTCCTCCGGTAGTTTTCAGCTCCAGTAATTTTTATTAAATACAAAAATAATCTCCGTAAATTTTCAGCTTCATTGGAGTTGTACAGAATAGGTATCTCTGACGTGCTTTTCTTGGGTCCAGAATTCCAGCTGCCGGTATTCTCCCTCTTTGTGTAAACCTTACATATTATGAGAGAAAAGGCATTAGAATCACTCCCCAAAGCATTATTATTCAACAAAACAAAGTAAATAATAGTAGGAAATCATGATGCAAAATGGACGTATCAACTCCCCCAAGCTTAGACCTCGCTTGTCCTCAAGCGAAAGCCGATATTGAAAAGCATGTCCACATGGTTTGAGAGAGAGGTGTCGATAAAAACAAAATACGGACATAGTAGCATCATGCTTATTATCATAACAGCAACAAACTCTAACATAAGAACTTATTTCAATACATCTTTATCATAAGACTTCTCATGAGCAAGTAACAATTCATCACAACATAGAAGTATGAAGCATAAACCTTATTGGAAACTAACAAACTATGTTCTCGGTCAACTTTGCAACTACAATTCATCATATTTTCAGGAAGGATCTCATGTCGGAGCCTTTTGGCAAGTCCACATACTCAACCATCATTTAGTCTTCTATGATTGCTAACACTCACGGCATACCCATGAAAGAAAAGTTTCAACCGGACACATAGGAAGATAGGGGCTTATAGTTTTGCCTCCCAACCTATTCACCTCAAGGGTGATGTCAACAATAATAACTCATGCCCACCCATATCCAACTGGATATATGTGCCTAGATCTTTCCTCACCACATGATGCTTGCAAAAGGAAAAAGTAAAAAGGAATAGGGAAGAATACTTTGACTCTTGCATAAAAGTAAGTGCATAAAAGTAAAAGATAGGCCCTTCGCAGAGGGAAGCAGAGGTTGTCATGCGCTTATTGATTTGTATGCCCAATCCCTTAATGTAAAAGAACGTCGTGCTATATTGCCCCCTATGATAGCAACTTTTATTATGCAGTCCGTCGCTTTTATTACTTTGCCATCATAAGTTCGTATAGCGCTCAATTTTCTCTTACACTAATTGATCAAAACACTTTTAGAAGCAATTTTTATTGCCTTGTTGCACCGATGACAACTTACTTGAAGGATCTTTCTCGATCCATAGGTAGGTATGGTGGACACTCAAAGAAAGAGTTTGGTATGGGTTTTTGGATGCACAAGTAGTATCTCTACTTAGTGCGGAATTTTTGGCTAGCAAAGATATTGGGCAAGCACCACATGTTAAAGGATCTATGACAATATAACTTCTATGTGGATATGAACAAACATAAATCATTACGTTGTCTTCCTTGTCCAACGTCAACAATTTTGACATATAATATTTGATGGGGGCTCACAATCATAAAAGATGTCCAAGATAGTGTATTTTCATGTGAATCTTCTCTTCCCTTATTAATTCTTTCATGAATTACATCATTAACCAATGCTATGTTTGTCAATCTCCAAGAAATTTTACTACTTATACTTTTCCTTATGTGATGTCATTACTCACCATAAGATTAGCATATGATTCTTTTCATTTATTTGTCTTTCTTTTATTTGGTTGCAACCAGAAAGTAGAGAAGCAAAAACTCAAACTAAACTTTACTATATAACTTTCACTCGATTACATAGATAGGTAGGCCACGAAACTAACACACGAAAATAGATCATGCTAAACTTTTATTCAACTAAAGCAAAGGGAAACTAAGGATCAAACTAAAATAGGTAAAGGTGAATAAAAGTGGTGGTGATACGATACCGGGGCACCTCCCCCAAGCTTGGCTTAAGCCAAGGGGAGTGCCCATACCCGTGTGCTCAAGTCTCCTTTGGTGGTGGTGATGAAGAAGGTGGAGGTGATGATGTAGGTGGTGGTGATGATGTAGCAAGCTTGTCCTCCAGCTTCCAGGGCAAGGGCTCCCCATCAAAGGTTGACGCAAGAGTCCCCTGAGTCCTGCAACTGGCAGCTAAACTCGTACCTTTAAATCTCGCTTCATATTCAAAGACTTGGTTTTGAAGATCATAAACTTGGCTCTGCAGAAAATTAATTTGCTTGTTGAGGTTGGAGATGATGTCCTTCGCAGATCGGCCATCCACCGTCTGATCACGGGTGAATTCCGTGATCATGGAGTGATTGGCACTAAGTCCACGCTCCACCATCTTCTGGCACTTGAAGATTTCTTGTTCCACCGCCTCGAGCCTAGCCTCCACGCTTCCGGTCTTCTTGGGTCCTTGAACATCGCGGATGTGGAGCACCCCCTCACGCATCTCAATGGCTTGAGGGTGCTTCATCACCTCCGGCAAATACGGGTTGATGACCTTCTTGAAGAACTTGTCCTTGGAGGAACTTGGTGGAGCCATGGAGATCTAGATCTGACGAGAAAATAGCAAGAAACAAGAACAAAGGATTTTTCTGCGATGCGGTCGTCAAAACAGTCGGGGGTATATATAGAGAATTTTTTTTCTTGGGAAACAAGTATTTGGAAGGAAAACGGAGTCGGGAAGGCATCCGAGGTGGGCACAACCCACCAGGGCGTGCCCAGGGGTGCCTGGCGCGCCCTGGTGTATCGTGCTCACCTCAATCACCTTCCGGTTTATTTTTTTATTTCCAAAATTCTAAAATATTCCAAAAATGACAAAAATATTTTTGCGGATTTTTCGGAGTCCGTTTACTCACTTTATCACGTACCTCCTATTTTTAAATATGCTGGAGTGTTCCGGAAGGTTTCTTTTATGTGTTCCTCCGGTGTCATGGTTTGGATAACATTGCTTTCAACGTTAATTGGCGTACCTGAGATATAATGCTTAATTCTTTGTCCATTGACCACCTTCGGGTTAGTACCTTCAGCGTTATTAATCTTGATAGCTCCAAAACGATAAACTTCTTTGATAATATATGGTCCTTCCCATTTTGAGAGAAGCTTTCCTGCAAAAAATCTTAAACGAGAGTTGAACAAAAGAACATAATCTCCTATATTGAATTCCCGCTTTTGGATTCTTTTGTCATGCCATCTTTTTACTTTTTCTTTGAATAGCTTGGCATTTTCATAGGCTTGGGTTCTCCATTCATCTAATGAGCTAATATCAAATAACCTCTTTTCACCGGCAAGTTTGAAATCATAGTCAAGTTCTTTAATTGCCCAAAATGCTTTATGTTCTAATTCTAGAGGCAAATGACAAGCTTTTCCATACATCATTTTGTGTGGAGACATACCCATAGGATTTTTATAAGCGGTTCTATAGGCCCAAAGTGCATCATCTAATTTCTTAGACCAATTCTTACGGGACCTATTGATAGTTTTTTGTAATATTAATTTTATTTCTCTATTGCTAAGTTCTACTTGACCACTAGATTGAGGATGTTAGGGTGATGCAATTATATGGTTAACATCATATTTAGCAAGCATCTTACGGAAAGCACCAAGAATAAAGTGTGAACCACCATCGGTCATTAAATATCTAGGGACTCCAAACCTCGGAAAGATAATCTCTTTAAGCATTTTAATGGAGGTGTGGTGATCAGCACTACTTGTTGGAATAGCTTCTACCCACTTAGTGACATAATCAACCGCAACTAAAATATGAGTGTACCCGTTAGAGGAAGGAAAAGGCCCCATATAATCAAAACCCCACACGTCAAATGGTTCAACAACAAGTGAATAATTCATAGGCATTTCTTGACGCTTACCGATATTACCAATTCTTTGACATTCATCACAAGACAAAACAAACTTACGGGCATCCTTGAAGAGAGTAGGTCAATAAAAACCAGATTGTAATATCTTGTGAGCAGTTCTATCTCCCGCATGATGTCCTCCATAAGCTTCGGAATGACATTTCCGTAGGATTTTCTCCTGTTCATGCTCAGGTACACAACGTCTAATAATACCATCTACTCCTTCTTTATAAAGATGTGGGTCATCCCAAAAGTAATGTCTCAAGTCATAGAAGATTTTTTTTCTTTTCTTGATATGTAAAGCTAGGTGGTATATATTTAGCGACAATGTAATTAGCATAATCAGCATACCAAGGTGTGTTGTGTGAGACACTTATTGCAGCTAGTTGTTCGTTAGGGAAACTATCATCAATAGGTAGTGGGTCATCAAGAATATTTTCTAACCTAGATAAGTTATCAGCTACGGGGTTCTCAGCTCCTTTCCTATCAACGATATGTAAGTCAAATTCTTGAAGCAAAAGAACCCACCTAATAAGTATAGGTTTAGCATCTTTCTTTTCCATAAGATATTTTATAGCAGCATGATCGGTGTGAACAATAACTTTGGAGTCAACAATATAGGATCTAAAATTATCACAAGCAAACACAACCGCTAAAAATTCTTTTTCAGTAGTAGCATAATTTCGTTGGGCACTGTCTAGAGTTTTACTAGCATAATGGATAACATTCAATTTCTTATCAACTCTTTGTCCTAGGACAGCACCAATAGCATAATCACCAGCATCACACATAATTTCAAAAGGCTAGTTCCAATCAGGTTGTTGAACGATAGGTACAGAGGTTAAGGCTTTCTTGAGTGCTTCAAAGGCTTCCACACAATCGTCATCAAAAACAAAAGGAATATCCTTTTGCAAAAGATTAGTAAGTGATGAGGATGCCTACCCTGGGTAGGGTCATAGGCCTGACATCTAAGGCCCACCTGTGGTCCTTCAATGTCATTAAAGCCACTGGGCAGAGACTCATTCGGATGAATATGGCCGTTCACTCGGATTATTCATGTCACTCGGACTACACGGCGCCATTCGGACAGACAGGAGCTCAGGCGACCCGGAAGACAAAGCGTCCGTAGAATTCGAGCAGTCATTCGTTATGATGTTATTTTCCCGTTACTAGTAACGCCTGGTTAATAACAGCCGTTCCTGTAACGCAGCCTTCATTGGCATTTATTACCCTAATCATGGCATTCAGCCGGTGGTGGCGCACTCTATATAAGCCACCCCCGGGCGCCAGTGCAAGGGTTCCGACCCTGTGTAATCTTTACCACCATAAGCAAACACCACAGCCCCCGGGCTCGAGACGTAGGGCTGTTATCACTTCCGAGTGAGGCCTGAACTCGTACATACCGAGTGCACACCT
This sequence comes from Elymus sibiricus, assembly GCA_039707655.1. Classification (NCBI taxonomy): domain Eukaryota; kingdom Viridiplantae; phylum Streptophyta; class Magnoliopsida; order Poales; family Poaceae; genus Elymus; species Elymus sibiricus. The sequence continues at coordinate 401,884,531 of CM077667.1, forward strand.
GCGCCGTAGTTAGACTTCGCCCCTCCTTTCGTACCCCCTAGTACTATTGTCAGGTTCATTCCCACGACAGTTGGCGCCCACCGTGGGGCTGCGCGTCTAGCGAATTCCGGCGCAGGTGGAATTTCCACTTTCTCGTTCATCATGAACACATTCGGCGGCGAGATCCTGTTCGGGTCCCTCAGCTTCGCCGTCGACGATTCGGCATGGCTGCGGGAAGCACCGCTGGATGCTGAGGCACTGCCCACCCGAGGTGCGGTGCACTTCAGCGCGACGACGTTCGGAGTTCTCCTCTGACAACCGTCTACGCCTTATCGGCCAACTTCTCCAACCCGTCTTGCGCTTGTCACCGGCGCTCCAGGCGCTCACGGCTGCAGCGTTGGATCAAGCACGCTGTGGCAGCCCAAGCTGCAGGACAGCAGGTAGTCACGCTTGAAGCTGACGAGTCCGTCCACTGCCTCTTCCCATCTTCGGATGACGAATCTTCCGACACGGCCGAGCACGAGAGCAGCGGCGATGTAGCGGAGGTCTTGATGACCGATCCAGCCGGAGTTGCTGCTCTTCCTGGGCATTCCGCGGGAGATACCCGCGATCGGGACGGTGACCACAACAATGCCAGCTCTGATGGCTATGTTCCCCGACCCCTCACCCGGGAGCAACGGGAGGAAATCAGGTGCGGGAACAATCAGGTCCTTCTGACGCCCATAGCGGGGAATACCCCAGAAGAGATAACCCTGGAGGCTCCTCGCCAAGCCACCTTGGCTGAGCGCGAGCGACTCGAGCGGCTACAACGTTCACTCGACGAACGCGCGGCAAGAGACCTTCCCAGCTTCAGCCGTAGCCGCCGTCAGTTATTCACAAAGGATCGTCCGTACACCATCCCGGTGAAGCGCACGCCTTTGCTGAATCTGGCCGCGGCCACTCGGATTGCAGATTCGATCCAGCCGTCTGATTCGGCGGCAGGCGAGGGCATTCGGCAAATCCAGGCTTTGCTGAAGACCGCCCTGCAACAAAACCCAGAGGTATCACAGTCTCACCAACGCATTCGCAATGAGTCCACTCGGGCAGACACCGCCCAGTCGGCTCACAGCCCTCTCACGCTGAGGAAAGACCCGCGAACTCCTCCTCTTCCGAGAGGTCCGCACGGAGGACACGGGCGCGACGACCGCGATTTCAGTCGGACTCCCCCTCCGAGGGGTGGTCTGTGTGGCCAACGTCCGTATGACGGAGGCTATCCTCTCGGGAGGAACCGTGAGCGGAGCCCTGTTTGGCACAGAGGCTACGATGCCCGGTCTGACATCACTCAGCGAGTGGTCGATCGAAACAGGCATGACAGAGACCGAGCGAGCGGCTGGGGAGTTACCGGCCTCGGGTGTTTCAGCAGATACATCCGAGAGGCGGAGATACTCCCAAATTATCGGTTGGCAACCGGAATCAGAAAGTTCAATGGCGAATCCAAGCCAGAGACTTGGATCGAAGACTATCGAGTCGCTGTCCAGATCGGCGGCAGCGATGACTTCGTTGCAATGAAGCACCTTCCGCTCATGTTGGAAGGGTCTGCGCATGCGTGGTTGAATCAATTGCCCGCCAATTGCATTTACTGCTAGGAGGATTTGGCCCGACTGTTCGTCAAGACATTCGAGGGCACGTATAAGCGCCCGGGTGGGCTGACAGAACTACAGCACTGTGTCCAGAAGAGCAACGAGACTCTCCGAGAGTACATCCAGCGCTGGACCACGTTACACAACATTGTCGAAAATGTGACCGAGCATCAAGCCGTGTGTGCCTTTAAGGCCGGCACTCGGTATCGGGAGTTGATCTTGAAGTTCGGCCGGTCTGGGGATCTGTCCCTCAGTCGAGCCATGGAGATCGCAAACAATTACGCCAATGGCGAGGAAGAAGACCACCTCCGTAGCGGCAAAGGGAGAACCGGCAACGCCCCTCAATCGCGAGGCAATGCCGGGAAATATCAGAAGTGGAAGGCTGACGCCTCCGGCAAGGCAGAGGTGGCAGCCATCCAAGGGCAAGGACAAGGCAAGCCGAAGCCTAAGAAAAAGAAGAAAGAGTGGATTCCCAAGAAGAAGTCTGACTCTAAGTCTGACATCCTCGATCAACCGTGCCTGATTCATACCAAGACGGATGAAGAAGGCAACGTTGTGCTCCCGAAGCACACCACTCGGGAATGTCGCCTGCTCAAGCAGGAGATGGGCGCGGAGCCCTCGAGTGAAAAAGTCGACAACGAGGATGACGATGGTACTTCCGAATACCCGCAGGTTGAGAAAGTCCTCGTGATTTTCGCTGACGTCGAAAGCAAGAGGCAGCTGAAAGTTGTCAATCGGGAGGTCAACATGGCAGTTCCGACTGCCCCCAAGTACCTCAATTGGACGAAGACACCTGTCACATTTGACCAGTCCGACCATCCGCCTCACATAGCCACCCCTGGGAGGCAGGCGTTGGTCGTCGACCCGGCAGTGGGTGGCGTCCGACTGCGCAAGGTCCTGATAGACGGAGGCAGCGGGCTCAATATCATATATGCCGATACGCTCAAGGCAATGGGCATCCCAATGTCTCAATTGAGCAAGAGCAACATGCATTTCCACGGGATTGTCCCTGGGAAGAAGGCAGAGTCACTCGGCCAGATCGCTCTGGACGTCGTATTCGGAGGCGAAAAGAATTTCCGAAAGGAAAGGTTAACTTTCGAGGTGGTTGACTTCCACAGTGCTTATCACGCCATCCTGGGTAGGCCTGCCTACGCACGTTTCATGGCCAGACCATGTTACGTGTATCTCAAACTCAAGATGCCAGGGCCTAAGGGCGTGATCACAGTGACTGGCGACCGGAATATCACCGAAGAGTGCCTCCAGTAGGGCTCAAAGATCGCCAACGAGCAAGTGCTTGCAGTCGAGCTTGAAGGGTACAAGAAGGAAGTAGATACGGCTGATCTGCTCAGATCAAAGCGACCGGCTTCAGAATCAGCCTTCCAGTCGGCTGGCGAGACCAAGCAAGTCCACGTTCATCCGAGTGACCCGATTGCTGCTCCGACGAACATCTCCACTTCACTTGGAGAGAAATAGGAAGCCGAGCTCATCCAGTTCCTCCGTGAGAACTGGGACATCTTCGCATGGAAGCCGTCTGACATGCCTGGTATGCCCAAGGAACTGGCTGAGCACCGACTCCGAACCGATCCCAAAGCCAAGCCAATCAAAGAGTACTTGCGCCGATCCTCCGTCGAGAAGCGCAAGGCGATTGGTCAAGAGATAGCTCGGCTCCTTGCCGCCGAGTTCATTCACGAGGTTTACCACTCCGAGTGGCTCGCGAATGTCGTCTTGGTGCCGAAGAAGGACAAATCACTCTGTATGTGTATTGACTTCAAACACCTCAATCGGGCCTGCCCGAAGGATCATTTCCCTTTACCTCGGATAGATCAGATAGTAGACTCTACTGCCGGATGCGAATGTCTGTCGTTCCTGGATGCGTACTCCGGGTACCACCAGATCCGAATGTATGGTCCTGATGAAATAAAAACAGCCTTCATCACCCCATTCGGGTGCTTTTGCTACGTCATGATGCCATTCGGCCTGAAGAATGTTGGGGCCACTTTCCAGCGCATGATCCAGAAATGCTAGCAAAAGTAGATCAGTCGGAACGTGGAAGCTTATATGGACGATATCGTAGTCAAGTCTAGGAAAGGTTCCGACCTCCTGACTGACCTTGCCGAGACCTTCGCGAACCTACGGCGCTTCGGAATAAAGCTGAATCTAGCTAAGTGCACATTCGGAGTGCCTGCCTGAAAGTTACTCGGTTTTCTCGTTTTCGAACGAGGGATCGACGCCAATCCGGACAAAATCGGCGCTATAGTCCGAATGAAGCAACCGGAGCGCTTACATGACGTGCAAAGACTGACAGGGTGCCTCGCGGCTCTGAGCTGATTCATCTCAAGACTCGGAGAGAAGGCACTCCCCCTCTACCGACTGATGAAAAAGTCCGACAGGTTCGAGTGGACCAATGAAGCTTAAGCCGCGTTTGAAGAACTCAAGGCATTGCTTTCCACCCAGCTGGTGTTAGCTGCTCCGGGCAGCCAGGAACCTTTACTCCTGTACATCGCGGCGACTAGCCAGGTGGTGAGCACAGTCCTCGTAGTAGAGCGCGAAGAGCCGCGAAAAGTATTCAAGGTTCAAAGACCCATATATTACATCTCAGAAGTGTTAACCCCTTCCAAGCAAAGGTACCCGCACTACCAAAAGCTGGTCTATGGTATTTACCTGACTGCTAAAAAGGTGGTTCATTACTTCCAAGCTCATTCGGTCACGGTCATCAGCAACGCTCCCCTGTCGGAGATCTTGCACAACAGAGACGCTGCTGGCCGGGTGGCAAAGTGGGCAATTGAGCTTCTTCCGCTTGAGATCAAGTTCGAAGCCAAGAAAGCAATCAAGTCCCAGGCATTGGTTGATTTTATGGCCGAGTGGATCAAGCAAGAGCAGCCAATTCCGAGTGTTCCCGAACACTGGACTATGTACTTCGACGGATCCAAGATGCTCAATGGCTCGGGGGCTGGTGTGGTTCATGTCTCTCCCAAAGGAGACCGGCTAAATTATGTCCTCCAAATCCATTTCGATTCATCAAACAACGAGGCTGAATATGAAGCCCTCCTGTACGGGCTCCGCATGGCCATATCACTCGGCATTCGTCGTTTGATGGTCTACGGTGATTCGGACCTCGTTGTCAACCAAGTGATGAAAGAGTGGGACATTCAGAGCCCAGCAATGACCGGTTACTGCAACGCGGTCAGAAAGCTGGAGAAGAATTTTGAAGGTTTGGAGTTGCATGACATTCCTCGCGCAAAGAATCAGGCAGCAGACGACCTAGCGAAGATTGGGTCCACTCGGCGAGCAGTCCCTAAGGACATTTTCCTCGAACATCTGCGCGCCCCAACGATTGCAGAAGATCCTTTCACAGAAGAGCCCCCACAAGCAGTAGGTCCATCTAATCCGACTGAGGTTGACGTTCCGGCCGTAGTGGATCTGGTCCACGAAATGCTGGTAATCACTCCCGAGTGGACTCAACCCTATTTGGCATACTTGCTCAGGCAAGAACTCCCCGAAGATGAAGAAGAAGCTCGTCGGATCGTCCGTCGATCCAAGTCATTCGAAGTTTTGGGGGACCAGTTATACAAGAAAAGCACTTTACAGGAGTCACTCAGAAATGCATCTCCCCAGAGGAAGGGCTGCAAATCTTGCACGAAATCCACTCGGGAACCTGCGGCCACCACGCATCCTCTCGGACTTTGGTCGCTAAGGCTTTCCGAGTGGGTTTTTATTGGCCCCGAGCCAATGAAGCAGCAAGAAATTTGGTTGACCTGTGCGTCGGGTGTCAATTCTACAGAAATAAGTCTCACAAGCCTGCGTCCGCGCTAAAGACGATCCCGCTCACCTCGTCGTTCGCAGTATGAGGCCTCGATATGGTCGGTCCCCTACGGACTGGGACGAGTGGATTCACCCACCTGCTTGTGGCAGTTGACAAGTTCACCAAGTGGGTCGAAACGAAGCCCATCAAGAGTTTGGATGCAGGTACTGCCGTCAGTTTCATTCGGCAGATCATCTTCAGATTTGGCGTGCCGCATGACATTATCACAGATAATGAGAAGAACTTCGACTCGGACGAGTTCCGTGAATTCTGTTTCTCTCAAGGCACTCGGGTTAATTATGCCTCAGTGGCTCACCCGCAGTCGAATGGACAAGCAGAACGTGCAAATGAAATGATTCTGCAAGGTCTGAAACCTTGATGTATGAGAGACCTGAAGTACGCTGCGAGAGCCTGGGTTGAAGAATTGCCGTCTGTCTTATGGGGCATTCGGACAACTCTGAACCGCTCTACGAAATGCACTCCTTTCTTCATGGTGTACGGATCAGAGGCTGTGCTGCCGAGTGATCTTCAGCACAATTCCCCCCCAAGTGGAACTATATGATGAAGCTGAAGCTGAAGCTGCACGGCAAGATGGTCTTGACCTTTTAGAGGAAGAGAGAGAGCTGGCCCTCATCAGATCGACGCTCTATCAGCAAGATCTGAGGCGTTACCATGACAGACACGTCCAGGGCCGAGCTTTTCAGGAAGGAGATCTTGTCCTTCGACTGGACCAGCAAAAAACCCACAAGCTAGCGCCTCCGTGGCAGGGGCCGTATGCAATCTCCAAAGTCTTGCACAATGGAGCCTACCGGCTCTACAACATCAAAGATGCCGTAGAAGAGCCCCGAACTTGGAACGCGGGCCTGCTTCACAAGTTCTACACCTAGAACATAACTACTTTAGTTTGTCATTCCAGTAATGAATCCGAGTGATCTCGATGAATAAAGTTTCGTTCCTTTATATTTTGTCGAGATTTAAATCTTTTCACTCTGGTGAATCGATCTCCTGTGTCACCCCCAGTGGGTGTAAAACGCTTAGCCGCGATCCCGCATCGCCTAAGTTAAAAACGGTCTCGAGTGGGACATCCTCCACACTCGGACTCTAAGATGGACATGACCATCATTACTAAGATGGACACAACCATCATTGTTCTCACGAACAATCCCGAGTGCGGGTCTCATCCACACTCGGGGGCTTAGCTGCGACCCCGCGTCGCCTAAGTTATAAACCGTCTCGAGTGGGACATCCTCCACACTCGGACTCTAAGATGGACAGGACCATCATTGTTCTCACGAACAATCCCGAGTGCGGGTCTCACCAACACTCGGGGGCTTAGCTGCGACCCCGCGTCGCCTAAGTTATAAACCGTCTCGAGTGGGACATCCTCCACACTCGGACTCTAAGATGGACAGGACCATCATTACTAAGATGGACAGGACCATCATTGTTCTCACGACCAATCCCGAGTGCGGGTCTCACCCACACTCGGGGGCTTAGCTGCGACCCCGCGTCGCCTAAGTTATAAACTGTCTCGAGTGGGACATCCTCCACACTCGGACTCTAAGATGGACAGGACCATCATTACTAAGATGGACAGGACCATCATTGTTCTCACGAACAATCCCGAGTGCGGGTCTCACCCACACTCGGGGGCTTAGCTGCGACCCCGCGTCGCCTAAGTTATAAACCGTGTCGAGTGGGACATCCTCCACACTCGGACTCTACTCTAAGATGGACAGGACCATCATTACTAAGATGGACAGGACCATCATTGTTCTCATGAACAATCCCGAGTGTGGGCCACACCCACACTCGGGGGCTTAGTTGCGACCCCGTGTTGCCTAAGTTATAAACCGTCTCGAGTGGGACATCCTCCACACTCAGACTCTAAGATGGACAGGACCATCATTACTAAGATGGACAGGACCATCATTGTTCTCACGAACAATCCCGAGTGCGGGTCTCACCCACACTCGGGGGCTTAGCTGCGACCCCGCGTCGCCTAAGTTATAAACCATCTCGAGTGGGACATCCTCCACACTCAGACTCTAAGATGGACATGACCATCATTACTAAGATGGACAGGACCATCATTGTTCTCACGAACAACCCCGAGTGTGGGTCTCACCCACACTTGGGGGCTTAGCTGCGACCCCGCGTCACCTAAGTTATAAGCCGTCTCGAGTGGGACATCCTCCACACTCGGACTCTAAGATGGACAGGACCATCATTACTAAGATGGACAGGACCATCATTGTTCTCACGAACAATCCCGAGTGCGGGTCTCATCCACACTCGGGGGCTTAGCTGCGACCCCGCATCGCCTAAGTTATAAACCGTCTCGAGTGGGACATCCTCCACACTCGGACTCTAAGATGGAGAGGACCATCATTACTAAGATGGACAGGACCATCATTGTTCTCACGAACAATCCCGAGTGCGAGTCTCACCCACACTCGGGGGCTTAGCTACGACCCCGCGTCGCCTAAGTTATAAACCGTCTCGAGTGGGACATCCTCCACACTCGGACTCTAAGATGGACAGGACCATCATTACTAAGATGGATAGGACCATCATTGTTCTCACGAACAATCCCGAGTGCAGGTCTCACCCACACTCGGGGGCTTAGCTGCGACCCCGCGTAGCCTAAGTTATAAACCGTCTCGAGTGGGACATCCTCCACACTCGGACTCTAAGATGGACAGGACCATCATTACTAAGATGGACAGGACCATCATTGTTCTCACGAACAATCCCGAGTGCGGGTCTCACCCACACTCGGGGGCTTAGCTGCGACCCCACGTCGCCTAAGTTATAAACCGTGTCGAGTGGGACATCCTCGACACTCGGACTCTACTCTAAGATGGACAGGACCATCATTACTAAGATGGACAGGGCCATCATTGTTCTCACGAACAATCCCGAGTGTGGGCCACACCCACACTCAGGGGCTTAGCTGCGACCCCACGTCGCCTAAGTTATAAACCGTCTCGAGTGGGACATCCTCCACACTCGGACTCTAATATGGACAGGACCATCATTACTAAGATGGATAGGACCATCATTGTTCTCACGAACAATCTCGAGTGCGGGTCTCACCCACACTCGGGGGCTTAGCTGCGACCCCGCGTCGCCTAAGTTATAAACCGTCTCGAGTGGGACATCCTCCACACTCGGACTTTAAGATGGACAGGACCATCATTGTTCTCTTGAACAATCCCGAGTGAGGGTCTCACCCACACTCGGGGACTTAGCTACGACCCCACGTCGTCTAAGTGAAAACATTCAGAAAGCAAAGGTCGAATGAAATCAAGGCAAATAAAAACTGTGTCACTCGAAACAAGCGTACGGATAAAAGTCTTGGCGACAGGAGCCTCAGACTCATTCAAAGTCTTACGGTTACAGCTACCACTCGGCATTCCGAGGCAAAAGCTTAAAGAGTTTTAAACCCAACGATCACTCGGGCTGAGGCACTGCTTCGACGAAGGTGTCCAGGTCGATGCTGTCGGCGATCCGAGTGACAGCTTCTATGAACATCTTCATGAAGTCTTCGACCTTGGCGTGCTTCCTGTTGGCGACCTCCAGGGACTTCAGCTTCTTCTCATCCACTCCCTTGAAGTGGACGCGGACGAGTGAGAGGGCAATGTCGGCTCCAGCCCGGGCTACAGATTTTTTCCAAGCTTTCACTCGGCTTGGTACGTCCCTCACTCGGGTAAGGGCTGATTCCAGATCCTTCGAGGGCTCTTCGTCGGAGAAGACATCTCGGTCAATCTCCGAGATAGCAGTGTTGAGCCTCTTCATATACGAAGTCACTTGATCGACACGTTCTTCCAAGCGAAGAATGGCCATAGCAGCACTGTCCTTGAGCAGCTCTCGAGACGGGTCCAGCTCCTTCTCGATCTTGTCAGTCTCCTCGGTGACGTCATCACAGAAATCTGGCTTTGCGTTGGGCGAAGAAAAAAGTCAGAAGTGATCGGAATTCACTCGGCCAGACAAGGATCACTCGGGAACATTACCTTTGTGTTTTTCGCTCACGGAGTCGCCATACTCCTCGACGAACAGCTCCAGCTCGTTCTTCTTCGCGGTGATATGCTTGAGTTTGGTCTCCCACTCGGAGTATGACTTCTTCAGATCAGCGAGCTCCTCCTTGGACTTCGTCGCAACAGCTTCCAGAGCCTTCTTCTCTTCCTCCAGCTTCCCGACTGCCTTCAGCTTTTCTTCGGCCTCCTTGGTTTTTCGGCTGGCCTCCTTTTGGGCAGCCGCCAGATCCGTGTCCTTCTTCTCGAGGGCTGCCTTCATAGTTTCTAAAGAAATAGAATTCTTCAGCCTCTCGACAAGCTTACGATTTTCGCCACGAAGATCTGATGAAATAGACTCAGTCGGACAAGGAGGAACGGCAGTTGTTGCAGCAGTCGGGCAAGATGAGCATACCTTCAATTGCCTTCTTCTCCTCCTTCAATCAGACGTTCTTGGCCTTCTCGGCCTCAAGGCTGATGCGCAGGTCCTGCACCTCCTTCTCCAAAGTTTTGTAGTGGCTTCCGAGCTCACAAACAGACTGCAAACAAGAATTAAAATGAAAGGTATTGGTCAAAATTTTGACTCGGACTCTAAGACTCCTGCCGACTGCTTCAGTCGAAAGCAGTCTCGGGGACTACACCCAGTGGGTGCGCTCAGCGCGCCCCCACTGGAAAATCAAATACAAGGTTTTTGATCCAAACTTAACAGACGGATCGAATATCAAATTCATTCGGACTCTAAGACTCCCGCCGACTGCTTCAGTCGACGGCGGTCTCGGGGACTACACCCAGTGGGTGCGCTCAGCGCGCCCCCACTGGAACTCAAAGACACCCAGCCGGTGTGCTCGGATGCAAATCCTCACAAGACAGAAATAAAATGTCTGACTGAGGAAGGTACTTACAAGAGTACTTACTCGGACATTCTTCTTCAACGCCTCACTTGCGTCGTACACCATCTTCAATCGTTCACTCATCACCTCCAGCTGGATTAACGCCTCTTTGCTCGCTCCCACTTGGTCCTCCGGGACATAGTGTAGCACAAAGATGTTGGTCGCAGCGGGAGTCATCGAGGGGGATGACGTGCCAGTTCCGAGTGCTGCCCCGGCTCCCGAGCTGGCCTCTCGTGCTGGCACCAAAGTATCGGCAAGCGATGACTCCTGCATCACGACGTCCGCGTTGACCGAAGGGTTCGGCAGGTCTACCTTGTCGTCCGCATTAATGTCGATCACTTCATGCGGAGCTGCAAGCGTTCAAGGCACTCGAAGATGAGTAAAAAGTAAACACTCAGGAATGTCCAGAGTCACTGAGTGAGTCCGGAGCTTACCTTTTGAAGATGCAACATCAGCGTTGGCCCGCTCTTTCTCCAGAGTGTGGGGATCAGGTGAAGCAGCTGAAGTATCAGCACTGTAAAGCAAACACTCGGATCATTTCGTCACTCAGACAAATATAGACAACAATTGTTAGAATGGAAATACTTACGTTGAGGCCACGGGAATGGTCATCTTAATCTTCGAGATGAAGACCGCCTTCCGAGGCTTGGTCGTAGTGACTTTGGGCTGCTTCGCCGTCTTCTCAGGTGAAGAGACAAGTTCTCCATGCCCGCGCTTTGAGATGCGGGTTGGAAGGGCAGACCCAGTCGGTTTTGCGGTTTTTGGTCCCTTGGGACCGCCACCACGGACTCCTGAGTCATGGCGCGCCTTGGAACGGCCTTCAGGCACTCGGTCATCCGAGCGTGACGACTCCACCTCGTCGCCGCCTTCCGAGCCTTCCTCTTCATCTTCTTCATCGTCATCGTCGTCATCGGGCTCTTCATACTCCCCTGCTTCGGTCGAATCTTCTGGATGATCGGTATCGCTTGCAACATTGACCGGGCCCCTGTCCACGATTGGCACCTGGCTGCTCATCTGTGTGAAAGCCTGCCGAATGAAGAGCAAGATCAGTCGGATCAACTACAATAAATACGCAAGTATCACTCGGATGATGGACCTTTGGAGTTACCTCATTCAGCGGATTATCTGATGAGAGTGGAGCCACCAGCCTGCTCCCCCTGGGGTTGTCACGCGCTGGAGTGATCGCCTTGATCTTGGCCTCCACCATGTCTTCACTGAGCTCCTCCGGGTGAGTTCGAGTGGGGTCACTCGGTCCGGCGTACTCCCACATGGGGTGAGCTCTGGCTTGCAGAGATTGAATCCTCCTCTGGAGGAAAACCTCCAGCAAGTCGAGGCCGTTGACACCTTTCTGCACCAGAGCCACCAAAGCTATCACCAGGATGTCCACTTCAGTTTTCTCCCCTTGGTCACAGTCAGCCTGGGAACTGGCCGAATGCGCTCAGATGTATACGGTGGGAGTCCCGACTGACCCACGCCGACTGGAATGTCATGGCAGTAAAACCAGTTCTCCTGCCACCCCTTTAATGAATCGGGAAACATCATTTGCGGGAAACAGACTTTGCCCCGCAGTTGGATTCCTAGACCTCCACATAACTGAGCCACGTTCGTCTTATCTTTCGACCGAGTGTGCTTTTTTACAGTCATCACTCGGCAAGTAAAGAGGTGCTTAAACAAGCCCCAGTGAGGATGACAACCCAAGAAGTTTTCACAAAGAGAGATGAAAGCGGCTAAATAAACGATAGCATTGGGAGGGATATGATGGAGTTGAGCGCCAAAGAAACCCAGAAATTTTTGGAAGAAGGGATGGGGCGGCATAGAGAAACCTTGCTCGAGGTGAGTCACCAAGAGCACGCGCCCATCTCCCTTCGGCGAAGGCTCATCCTCGCCCGCCCCCGGCAGCCGCCAGCTCCCCTCGGGCACGAACCCTTGGCCCTCCAGCTCAAGCATCCGGGCCTTGTTCACCGCGACGGCAACCACTCGCCCTGCGTCCATCCAGCCGGTGCTCCGGTGCTGGAGGAGGAGGTGCGTGAGCTCTTCTCCGCCCGCTCGGCCTTCGCGGTCGCAACCGCCGCGCGCATCTTCACCGGCGAGCTCGGAACGGCCTTCGACTAGGGAAAGGTGGAAGGAGCACGGGCGGGCGTCGGAGAAGACGAGGGAGAGGGAGGAAATGAGATATGTTCTCACCCCCAACAGTGCTTCCAATTTTTATATCAAAAATCTGGCGAAATCTCTGGCCGTCAATCCGCAAATGGAGCGAGATCCGCGGATCTACTGTTCAGAGCTTCGAGGACACGTGGCGAAAATCCCGGCATAGTTATCGAGGCATCGTGCCCACTACCCCAAATTACCGCGACGTGACCGTTTCGCCGCGCGCCCGCGCGCTGCTTGGACGATTTCGAACGCGCGGGAATTTCTCTGTGCCACGAATGCAACAAGCTCCGCGCTGCGAAGGTTTTGACGACTCCCTCCTGCGAACCGAGTGTATGACTCACACCAGCTAAAAACTCGGATTAAGTGACAAGACAATTTGGTCAAGAGACATCAATCCTGAATCCATCATGGTTTGAAGCTGAGTGAGGAACGGCAAGACCGTTTCTCGGACTCTTCTGAGAGACCATCGACGCTTCCGAGTGTCAGTCACTCGACCACAAAAACCTCATGGATTCGGGGGCTACTGATGAGGATGCCTACCCTGGGTAGGGTCATAGGCCTGACATCTAAGGCCCACCTATGGTCCTTCAATGTCATTAAAGCCCCCGGGCAGAGACTCATTCGGATGAATATGGCCGTTCACTCGGATTATTCATGTCACTCGGACTACACGGCGCCATTCGGACAGACAGGAGCTTAGGTGACCCGGAAGACAAAGCGTCCGTAGAATTTGAGCAGTCATTCGTTATGATGTTATTTTCCCGTTACCAGTAACGCCTGGTTAATAACAGCCATTCCTATAACGCAGCCTTCATTGGCATTTATTACCCTAATCATGGCGTTCAGCGGGTGGTGGCGCACTCTATATAAGCCACCCTCGGGCGCCAGTGCAAGGGTTCCGACCCTGTGTAATCTTTACCACCATAAGCAAACACCACAGCCCCCGGGCTCGAGACGTAGGGTTGTTATCACTTCCGAGTGAGGCCTGAACTCGTACATACCGAGTGCACACCTGCGCCGTAGTTAGACTTCGCCCCTCCTTTCGTACCCCCTAGTACTATTGTCAAGTTCATTCCCATGACAGTAAGAGGCCTAGAAATTTTAGAGAAGTCTTTAATGAACCTCCTATAAAAACCAGCATGACCAAGGAAACTTCGAATACCTTTAATATCTTTAGGACATGGCATTTTCTCAATTGCATCAACCTTAGCTTTATCCACCTCAATACCTCGTTCAGATATTTTATGCCCCAAAACAATGCCTTCATTAACCATAAAGTGGCACTTCTCCCAATTCAAGACAAGATTAGTTTGTTCACATCTCTGCAAAACTCGATCAAGGTTGCTTAAGCAATCATCAAAAGAAGTTCCGTAAACGGAGAAATCGTCCATGAAAACCTCCACAATCTTTTCACAAAAATAAGAGAATATAGCAGTCATACATCTTTGAAAGGTAGCAGGTGCATTGCATAAACCAAAAGGCATACGTCTATAAGCATAGGTTCCAAAAGGGCAAGTAAAGGTGGTTTTCTCTTGATCGGATTGTGACACAGGTATTTGAGAGAAACCAGAATATCCATCTAGGAAACAAAAGTGTGTGTGCTTAGATAGTCTTTCAAGCATTTGATCAATGAAAGGCAAAGGGTAATGATCTTTCCTAGTAGCTTTATTTAATTTTCTAAAATCAATTACCATTCTATAGCCAGTGACAATTCTTTGTGGAATGAGTTCAATCTTATCATTAGGAACAACGGTAATACCTCCTTTCTTAGGGACATAGTGAACGGGACTTACCCATCTACTATCAGCTATTGGATAGATTATACCTACTTCCATAAGCTTTAATATTTCAGTTCTTACCACTTCTTTCATCTTGCGATTCAATCGCCGTTGGTGATCAACAACGGGTTTAGCATCAGGTTCCATATTGATCTTGTGTTGACATAGAGTGGGACTAATGCCCTTAAGATCATCAAGAGTATATCCAATAGCAGCCTGGTGCTTCCTTAGAACTTTCAATAATCTCTCTTCTTCATGTTCTGAAAGGTTAGCACTAATAATAACATGATATATCTTTTTCTCATCAAGATAAGCATACTTCAAAGTGTCAGGCAATTGTTTCAATTCAAACACAGGATCACCTTTAGGTGGAGGAGGACCTCCAAGGGTTTCAATAGGCAAATTGTGTTTCAAGAGAGGTTGTTGTTCGAAGAAAATTTGATCTATTTCATTTCTTTCACGCAAGTGCATATCATTTTCACGGTCAAGCAAATATTGTTCTAATGGATCAGTAGAAGGCACATCAATAGAAGCAAGACCAATTATCTCATCCTTATTAGATAATTCTTTATCACGAGGTTGTCTACTAAACTTGGAAAAATTAAACTCATGAGACACATTACCAAAACTGACACCGACGGTTTGTTTTTCACAATCTATCTTAGCATTGACGGTGCTCAAGAAAGGTCTACCAAAGATAATGGGACAAAAGTCATCTTGTGGGGAACCAAGGACTAAAAAATCAGTAGGGTACTTTACTTTCCCACACAAGACTTCAACATCTCTAACAATCCCAAGTGGTGTGATAGTGTCTCTATTAACAAGTTTAATAGTAACATCAATATCTTCCATTTCAGCAGGTGCTATTTCATCCATAATTTTTTGTATAAGGTAAAAGGGATAGCACTCACACTAGCACCTAAATCACATAAACCATGGTAGCAATGATCTCCTATTTTAACTGAGACAACGGGCAAGCCTTCTATAGGTCTATGTTTATCTTTCTTATCAGGTTTAGCAATTCTAGCAGCTTCATCACAAAGGTAGATGACATGCCCATCAACATTTTCTACCAAGAGATCTTTAAACATAGCAACACTAGGTTCTACTTTAATTTGCTCAGGTGGTTTACGTGCTCTTATATTACTCTTACGAACCACAGTTGATACCTTAGCATGTTCCTTTATCCTAACAGGAAAGGTGGCTTTTCAATATAAGCGGTAGGCACAGCTGGATCAACATTGTAAAAGATGGTTTCTTCTTTAGCTATGACCGGTTCTTTAATTTCTTCTTTAATAGGGGGATGATATTTAAACCACTTCTACTTAGGGAGATCAACATGAGTAGCAAATGCTTCACAGAAAGAGGCTACTATCTCAGAGTCAAGTCCATATTTAGTGCTAAACTTATCAAAAGTATCGGTATTCATAAAAGATTTAACACAATCAAATTCAAGCTTTATACCTGACTCATTACCTTCGTCGAGTTCCCAATCTTCAGAGTTGCGTTTAATTCTTTCTAAGAGATCCCACTTGAAATCAATAGTCTTCTTCATATAAGAACCAGCACAAGATGTATCGAGCATGGATTGATCATTATGAGAAAGCCGAGCATAAAAATTCTGAATGATAACTTCCCTCGGAATGTCATGATTGGGGCATGAATATAACATTGACTTAAGCCTCCCCCAAGCTAGAGCGATACTTTCTCCTTCACGAGGCCAAAAATTATATATATAATTCCGATCACGATGAACTAGATGCATAGGATAAAACTTTTGATGGAATTCCAATTGCAAACGATTCCAGTTCCACGATCCAAGATCATCACACAGCCTATACCATGTCAATGCTTTTCCCTCCAAAGATAAAGGGAAAACCTTCTTCTTAACTTCATCTCCGGGAAAACCTGCAAGCTTAAATAATCAACATATTTCATTCACATATAAAAGATGCATATCAGGATGTTCAGTTCCATCTCCTGCATAAGGTTTAGCAAGCAGTTTTTCTAGCATACCCGAAGGAATTTCATAAGTAACATTTTCAGTAGGTGCCGTAGGTTGAGGGGTAACTAATTGTGGTTCCGGTCGAGGTGAAGATACCCCGAACAAACCCCTCAAAGGATTGTTCTCCATAGTAGCAAGTAGCAATAAATTTCAGCACGTAGTATAAGTTTTTCCTTACCGATTTCCACTTACCAAGAGCGCTTCACTCCCCGGAAACGGCGCCAGAAAAGAGTCTTGATGACCCACAAGTATAGGGGATCAATCGTAGTCCTTTCGATAAGTAAGAGTGTCGAACCCAACGAGTAGCAGAAGGAAATGACAAGCGGTTTTCAGCAAGGTAATTTCTGCAAGCACTGAAATTGTAGGTAACAGATAGTTTGATAGCAAGGTAATTTGTAACGAACAAGTAACGGTAATGGTAAACAAGGTGCAGCAAGGTAGCCCAATCCTTTTGAGGCAAAGGACATGCCAGAACAATCACTAGTATTAGGCAAAGTGTTCTTGAGGGTACACGGGAATTTCGTCTAGTCACTTTTATCATGTTGGTTTGATTCGTGTTCGCTACTTTGATAATTTGATATGTGGGTGGACCGGTGCTAAGGTGTTGTTCTTACTTGAACTAACAACCTACTTATGATTAACCCCCTCGCAAGAAAAGTATTAAGACAAAGTCTAACCATAGCATTAAACATGTGGATCCAAATCAGCCCCTTACGAAGTAGCGCATAAACTAGGGTTTAAGCTTCTGTCACTCTAGCAACCCATCATCTAATAACTACTCCACAATGCATTCCCTTAGGCCCATGAATGGTGAAGTGTCATGTAATCGACGTTCACATGACACCACTAAGGGAATCACAACATACATATCATCAAAATATCGAACACATATCAAATTCACATGATTACTCGCAACATGACTTCTCCCATGACCTCAAGAACAAAGGTAACTACTCACAAATAATAAACATGCTCAAGATCAGAGGAGTAATGAATAGCATAATGGATCTGAACATATGATCTTCCACCAAATAAACCATATAGTAATCAACTACGCAAAGTAATCAACACTACTAGTCACCCACAGGTACCAATCTGAGGTTCCGGTACAAAGATTGAACACAAGAGATGAACTAGGGTTTGAGAGGAGATGGTGTTGTTGAAGATGTTGATGAAGATTGGCATCCCAAAGATGAGAGGGGTGTTGGTGATGCCGATAGCTTCGATTTCCCCCTCCGGAAGGGAAGTTCCCTCGGCGGAATCGCTTCGCCGGAGGGCAAAAGTGCTCCTGCCCAAGTTCTGCCTCGAGGCGGCGGCGCTTCGTCCCGAAAGTCCTCATCTTAATTTTTTTAGGTTTTTTGGGAATTTATACCAGAAGATGGGCACCGGAAGCGGGCCAGGCTGGCCACAACCCATCAGGGCGCGCCCTGGTGGGTTGTGCCCACCTAGGGGACCTCCTCCGGTAGTTTTCAGCTCCAGTAATTTTTATTAAATACAAAAATAATCTCCGTAAGTTTTTAGCTTCATTGGAGTTGTGCAGAATAGGTATCTCTGACGTGCTTTTCTTGGGTCCAGAATTCGAGCTGCCGGTATTCTCCCTCTTTGTGTAAACCTTGCATATTATGAGAGAAAAGGCATTAGAATCACTCCCCGAAGCATTATTATTCAACAAAACAAAGTAAATAACAGTAGGAAATCATGATGCAAAATGGACGTATCAGTGATGCTGAGATGAAGGATGTTGGGTATGGTATACTTCCCACTATTCTCTCAGTATGTCATTCCCCTGATTGGTTGATTGACACGGGTGCTAATGTGCATGTATGCGGTGATATTTCCATGTTTTCTTCCTATCAGGCCGTAGGAACTACTTCCGTGCTGATGGGCAACAGTTCAAAGTGCTTCTGTTCGTGGTGTTGGCATGGTCGATCTGAAGTTTACTTCGGGGAAGATCGTGCGTCTGAAGAACGTGCATTATGTCCCCTCCGTCAATAAAAATCTTGTTAGCGGATCTCTTTTGTGTAGAGATGGCTACAAGCTTGTCTTTGAGTCCAATAAATTTGTGATATCCAAGTATGGAACTTTTGTTGGTAAAGGTTATGAGTCGGGAGGTTTGTTCAGACTATCCTTGTCAGATGTTTGTAATAAAGTTGTTAATCATGTTTGCAACAATAGTGAATCAAATGTCTGGCATTCACGTCTATGTCATGTTAACTTCGGTTGTATGACGCGGCTAGCCAAGTTGAACTTAATCCCTAATTTCACCGTTGTTAAGGCATCTAAGTGTCAAGTTTGTGTGCAAGCTAAGCAACCTCGTAAGTCTCATACAACTGCGGAAACAAGAAATCTTGCACCACTAGAACTCATAAATTCAGATCTTTGTGAAATGAATGGTGTTTTGACAAAAGGAGGAAAGAAATATTTCATGGCGTTAATTGATGACTCCACTAGGTATTTCCATGTGTATCTTTTGAAATCAAAAGATGAGGCTTTGACTTTTTTCAAGAACTATAAAGCTGAAGTGGAAAATCAAGAGGCTTAGGTCCGATCGTGGTGGAGAGTATTTTTCCAATGAATTTGATTCTTTTTGTGTGGAACATGGTATAATCCATGAAAGGACGTCTCCCTATTCACCTCAGTCAAATGGGGTAGCCGAAAGAAAGAACCGTATTCTAACTGATTTGGTTAACGCCATGTTAGACACATCGGGTCTCTCCAAGGCATGGTGGGGGGAGGCGATATTGACTGCATGTCATGTCCTAAATCGAGTTCCCACAAAGAACAAAGAGATAACTCCATTCGAGGAATGGGAGAAGAAAAGGTTAAAACTCTCTTACCTATGAACTTGGGGTTGCTTGGCAAAAGTCAATATACCAATTCCAAAGAAGTGAAAGCTTGGACCAAAAACTATGGATTGTGTTTTCCTGGGCTATGCTTTTCATAGCATTGGTAATAGATTCTTGATTGTAAAATCTGAGGTATCTAACATGCATGTCGGTACAATCATGGAGTCGAATGATGCGACTTTCTTCGAAGATATATTTCCCATGAAGGATACGGGTAGCTCATCAAATCAAGAGTTGCCTAGTTCATCGAGTCGAGATGTAGTTGTACTTTCTGAACCTACCATTTCGATGCAACATCTTGAAGATCATGTGGAGGACAATAATGAGACTTCTAAAAGAAGCAAGAGACAGAGGACTGTAAAGTTTTTTGATGATGATTTTCTTGTGTATCTCATAGATGACACTCCCAGTTCTATCTCAGAGGCGTATGCATCTGAAGATGCCGACTACTGGAAAGAAGCGGTCCTTAGTGAGATGGATTCCATCTTGGCAAATGAAACTTGGGAGATAGCTAGTTGTCCTTATGGGTGCAAACCTATAGGGTGCAAATGGGTATTCAAGAAGAAGCTTAGGCCTGATGGTACTATTGAGAAGTACAAGGCACGACTAGTGGCCAAGGGTTATACCCAAAAGGAAGGTGAAGACTTCTTTGATACTTACTCACTTGTGGCTCGACTGACCACTATTCGAGTACTACTTTCACTAGCTGCTTCACATGGTCTTCTCGTCCATCAAATGGATGTTAAGGCTGCTTTCCTAAATGGAGAGTTGGACGAGGAAATTTATATGAAACAACCAGATGGGTTTATAGTGGACGGTCAGGAAGGAAAAGTGTGCAACTTGTTGAAGTCTTTGTATGGACTTAAGCAAGCGCCTAAGTAGTGGCATGAGAAGTTTGAAAGAACTTTAACACCTGCAGTCTTTGTGGTAAACGAAGCTGACAAATGCGTATACTATCGCCATGGTGGGGGCAAGGGAGTTATACTTTGCTTGTATGTTGATGACAAATTGATTTTTGAAACAAATCTGAATGTTATTAAGGAGGTCAAGGATTTTCTATCTCGTTGTTTCGAGATGAAGGATTTAGGAGTAGCTGATGTTATTCTGAATATCAAGCTGCTGAGAGATGATGATGGTGGGATTACATTGCTTCAATCTCACTATGTGGAAAAGATCTTGAGTCGCTTTGGTTATGGTGACTACAAGCCCTCTCCAACACCTTATGATGCTAGCATGTTACTTCGAAAGAATCAAAGAATTGCTAGAGATCAATTGAAATACTCTCAGATTATTGGCTCACTTATGTACTTAGCCAGTGCCACGAGACCTGACATCTCTTTTGCTGTTAGCAAACTGAGCCGGTTTGTCTCAAAACCAGGAGATGATCATTGGAAAGATCTAGAAAGAGTTATGCGCTATTTGAAGGGCACTACGAGTTATGGAATTCACTACACTGGGTACCCAAAGGTGCTTGAAGGGTATAGTGACTCAAACTAGATCTCTCATGCTGATGAGATAAAGGCCACGAGCGGATATGTATTCACTCATGGAGGTGGCGCTGTTTCTTGGAAGTCTCGCAAGAATACCATCTTAACAAGGTCAATAATGGAAGCAAAACTCACAGCACTAGATACAGCTACGGTCGAAGCAGATTAGCTTCGTCGTCTCTTGAATGACTTACCGGTTATGGAGAAACCTATACCGGGTGTTCTTATGAACTGCGATAATCAAAATGTAATCGCCAAAGTGAGTAGTTCAAAGGATAACATGAAGTCATCAAGACATGTTCAGAGAAGGTTAAAGTCTATCAGGAAAATGAGAAACTCCGGAGTTATTGCATTGGATTATATCGAAACGTCTAAAAATCTGGCAGATCCTTTTACCAAAGGTCTATCACGTAATGTAATAGATAATGCATCGAAGGAGATGGGTATGAGACCCACAAAATGAGTTGTTCACAGTGGTAACCTATTCTATGTGATCGGAGATCCCGTGAATTAGATGTTGAAGACAAGCTGTTGGTCAACTGAGAGGAGAGTATTCTTACTATTAATAATACCATTCCATGAAGATGCAATACTTTCCTAATCTGCATGGCAGGTTGATATATATCTTAATGTGTTCTAAATGGCTTATTTAAGCAGAGATGTTGTCCTGCAGAACATCTTTTGAAGAACACACCTATATGAGTCTGATTGTTAACATCATAATCAATGAGAGTAGGGTGGTCTCTAGTAAACTCATGAAAGGCCTCGGAGTATGACGCATAAGCTCCACCCGCGGAGAAGTCCCACGGTAGCCTAGTATCGGTCAAGGCTTTTTGTGAAGCTAGATTCGCGGGAAACTTGCAGTTTAAGGCATAGTCCACTGTTCAAGTTTCTTACTAGTGTAGCATGGAGTTCTAGGTGGAAGTTCAACTTAACAGTCTCCACTGCAGTACCGATATATAAACAGTGTTTTGGAACCAAAGGCAAATTTTGTGTGCCTCTGGGATCTGATGGGGGATTGCTGGAATTTGATCTATATATGGGCCAGCCCAATAGCATTTTCAGAATTCCTAATAAATCCTAGAGGCCCACTCAGCCCATTCATGCAAGGCAAGAGGAGGGACAAAAGTTTAGTCCCATACTGCTCACCTAGTAGGAGTTAGACCTCCTTATTGTTGGAAATATGCCCTAGAGGCAATGATAAAATGGTTATTATTATATTTCCTTGTTCATGATAAATGTTTATTATCCATGCTATAATTGTATTGACTGGAAACGCAAATACATGTGTGGGTACATAGACAATAATGTGTCCCTAGTAAGCATCTATTGGACTAGCTCGTCAATCAAAGATGGTTGTGGTTTCCTAGCCATGGACAAGAGTTGTCATATGATGATGAGGTCACATCATTAGGAGAATGATGTGATGGACAAGACCCAAACTAGGAACGTAGCATATGATCGTGTCAGTTTATTGCTATTGTTTTCTACATGTCAAGTATGTGTTCCTATGACCATGAGATCATGTAACTCACTGACACCAGAGGAGTACCTTGTGTGTATCAAACGTCACAACGTAACTGAGTGACTATAAAGATGCTCTACAGGCATCTCCGAAGGTGTCTGTTGAGTTGACATGGATCAAGACTGGGATTTGTTACTCCGTGTGACGGAGAGGTATCTCAGGGCCCACTCGGTAATACAACATCACAATGAGCTTGCAAGCAAAGTGACTAAAGAGTTAGCCACGGGATCTTGTGTTATGGAACGAGTAAAGAGACTTGCCGGTAACGAGATTGAACTAGGTATAGAGATACCGACGATCGAATCTCGGGCAAGTAACATACCGATAAACAAAGGGAACATCGTACGGGATTAACTGAATCCTTGACATAGAGGTTCAACCGATAAAGATCTTCGTAGAATATGTAGGAGCCAATATGGGCATCCAGGTCCCATTATTGGTTATTGACCGTAGAGGTGTCTCGGTCATGTCTACATAGTTTTCGAACCCGCAGGGTCTGCACACTTAACGTTGGTGACCGAAGGTTGTTCAGAGTCCCAGATGAGATCCCGGACGTCACGAGGAGCTCCGAAATGGTCCGGAGGTAAAGATTGATATATAGGAAGTTGATGTTCGGGCACCGGAATAGTTTCGGAGAATGCCCGGATTTCGTCGGGAGTGCCGGATGGGTTCCGGAGGTCCACCGGGTGGGTCCACCTGCCCCGGAGGGCCCCATGGGCTGTGAGAGGGGGCGCACTAGCCCTTGGTGGGCTGGCCGCCCCTCCCACAAGGCCCATGCGGCCAAAGGGTGGAGGGGGGAACCCTAAAGGGGGCCGGCCACCTTCCCTTGGGGGCCAAGGCACCCCTTGGCCGCCGCCCCCCTCTCTCTCGGCCGCCGCCCCTAGGGGTGGGAACCCTAGGGGGCCGACCCCCTCTCCCTCTCCCCCTATATATATGAGAGGGGAGGAAGGGCTGCCACACTTTGAGCCACGGTGCAGCCCTCCCTCTCCCCTAGATTGTCTCTTCTCTAGTTTGACTCGGCGTTGCTTAGCGAAGCTCTGCCGGATCAACTCCACCACCACCGCCGCCATGCCGTCATGCTGCCGGAGAACCCATCTACCTCTCCGCCCTCGCTTGCTGGATCAAGGAGGTGGAGATCCTCATCGAGCTGTACGTGTGTTGAACGCGGAGGTGTCGTCCGTTCGGCGCTAGATCGTGATTGGATCGTGGGACGGCTTGCGATTTGGATCGCGAAGACGTTCGACTACATCAACAGCGTTTCTTAATGCTTCCCGCTTAGCGATCTACAAGGGTATGTGGATCCGATCTCTCATCTCGTAGATGCTCATCTCCATGGATAGATCTTGTATGTGCGTAGGAAAAATTTTGTTTCCCATGCAACGTTCCCCAATAGTGGCATCATGAGCTAGGTCTATGTGTAGATGAGATCACGAGTAGAACACAAAGGAGTTTGTGGGCGTTGATATTCAGATTGCTTCCCTCCTTAGTCTTTTCTTGATTCAGCGGTATTGTGGGATGAAGCGGCTCGGACCAACCTTACTCGTCCACGTACGAGAGACCGGTTCCATCGACTGACATGTAACTCTGTTGCATAAGATGGCTGCTGGGTGTCTGTCTCTCCCACTTTAGTTGAATCGGATTCGACAGAGGCGGTCCTTGTAGAAGGTGAAATAGAAACTTGTATATCACCGTTGTGGTTTTGCGTAGGTAAGAATAATTCTTGCTAGATACCCATAGCAGCCACGTAAAACATGCAACAATAAATTAGAGGACGTTTAACTTGTTTTTGCAGGGTATGATGTGATATGATATGGCCAGAAACATGATGAGATATATGTGATGTATGAGATGATCATGTTTTGTATAGATTATCATGACTTGCATGTCGATGAGTACGGCAACCGGCAGGAGCCATAGGGTTGTCTTTAATTTATTTCCGCCCCTTTGCTTTACTTTATCGCTATGAGTTAGCAATAGTTGTAGAAGCAATAGTCGGCGAGACAACCTCATGGCGACACGTTGATGGAGATCATGGTGTCATGCCAGTGACGATGGAGATCATGCTGGTGCTTTGGAGATGGAGATCAAAAGCACAAGATCATGGCCATATCATGTCACTTATGATTTGCATGTGATGTTAATCCTTTTATGCATCTTATTTTGCTTAGGATGACGGTAGCATTATAAGGTGATCCCTCACTAAAATTTCAAGATAAAACTGTGTTCTCCCCGAGTGTGCACCATTGCGAAAGTTCGTCGTTTCGAGACACCACGTGATGATCGGGTGTGATAGACTCTACGTTCGCATACAACGGGTGCAAGCCAGTGTTGCACATGCGGAACACTCAGGTTAAACTTGACGAGCCTAGCATGTACAGACATGGCCTCGGAACACAAGAGACCGAAAGGTCGAACATGAGTCATATAGTAGATATGATCAACATGGAGATGTTCACCATTGAAACCACCTCATCTCACGTGATGATCGGGCTTGGGTTGGTGAATTTGGATCATGTAGTACTCGGATGACCTAAGGGATGTCAATTTGAGTGGGATTTTTTAAGTAATATGATTAACTAAACTCATTATCTTGAATAATAGTCTAAGTTGTCTTTGCAAATTTTATGTTGTAGATCAATGGCTCGCGCAGTAGTTCCCCTGAATTTCAATGCGTTCCTAGAGAAAGCTAAGCTGAAAGATGATGGAAGTAACTTTGTAGACTGGGCCCATAATCTGAGGATTATCCTCACGGCTTCCCAAAAGGCTTATGTCCTTGATGCACCGCTCGGTGAGTCACCCGCTCTAGTGTCGTCTCCAGATGTTGCGAACACCTGGCAGTCGCGTTCGGATGATTACTCAATAATTCAGTGTGCTATGTTGTATGGCTTAGAGTCGGGACTTCAAAGGCATTTTGAACGTCATGGAGCATATGAGATGTTCCAGGAGTTGAATTTATCTTTGAGAAGAATGCCCGGATCGAGAGGTATGAGACCTCCGATAAATTCTTTGCTTGCAAAATGGAGAAGAACGGGTCTGTTAGTGAACACATACTCAGAATGTCTAGGTATTCCAACCATCTGGCTGAGTTGTGAATTGCCCTCCCACCGGAGGCGATCACTGACAGAGTTCTTCAATCACTGCCACCTAGCTACAAGAGCTTTGTGTTGAACTATAACATGCAAGGGATGAACAAGTCAGTCGCCGAGCTGTTTGCGATGCTGAAAGTCGCTGAGTCTGAAATCCAGAAGGAGCATCAAGTGTTGATGGTCAATAAAACCACTAGTTTCAAGAAGAATGGCAAAGGCAAGAAGGGTAACTCCAAGAAGAGTGGCAAAGCAGTTGCCCCTCCTGTGAAGAAACCCGAGGCTGGACCCAAGCCAGAAACTGTGTGCTTTCATTGCAAGGGTACTGGCCACTGAAGCGGAACTGCCCCAAGTATCTGGCCGACAAGAAGGCGGCCAACACCAAACAAGGTATATATGATATACATGTTATTGATGTGTACCTTACCAACTCTCGTTGTAGTGCCTGGGTATTTGATACCGATTTGGTTCCTCACATTTGCAACTCAAAACAGGAACTGCAGAATAGACGGAGGCTGGCAAAGGAC
Organism: Elymus sibiricus; assembly: GCA_039707655.1. NCBI lineage: Eukaryota > Viridiplantae > Streptophyta > Magnoliopsida > Poales > Poaceae > Elymus > Elymus sibiricus. The sequence continues at coordinate 401,910,239 of CM077667.1, forward strand.
GAAGTGACGATGCGCGTGGGAAATGGTTCCAAGGTTGATGTGATCATCGTCGGCACGCTCGCTCTTCGATTACCATCGGGATTAGTGATGAACCTGAATAATTGTTATTTAGTGCCTGCGTTAAGCATGAACATTATATTTGGATCTTGTTTATTGCGAGATGGTTACTCATTTAAATCAGAGAATAATGGTTGTTCTATTTATATGAGTAATCCTCTATTCCTAAATAGCTGCCTCCCACTATGTAATTTTTCTGTGTTTTGGTGAAGCCACATCATCAGATGATGTCATCATATATTTTTTCTGAGAAAATTCAATCCTTTTTCCACGATGTTGTAACTGTCCATCGTTTCATTTATCTCCCGGCCCACTCCAGCCGTTTCATCCTCCCACGTTCCCACACGCATTAAACCGACGAGGCAGTCGATCGGCCGGCCGTCGGTTCATCAACCATTCACCACCAACGGGCACATGCTTCATAGTGTTCCCTTTGCACAAGTCTTCCTCCAGTTTTGTTCCCGTCTTTTGCTAACCGCCGGTAAAGCCGGTGAACTTCTACGCCGGATGTCAATCTCCTAGCTTTCAATCTGGTACGTCAACTGCATGCATCATTGTGTGGTTGCAATGTCAGTTCTTTGCTGCTCGCATCTGGAGGTAATGGCAACTCTTCGGGGGCTGCTGTAGCTGGCACAGTTGCGCCCGTTAGCGGTTAGCTCCAAAGGCCTTCCCTAATCTGTCATGCTACAAGGTACTATACGTGTCTTTCCTCCGCCCTTTGTTTGAACGATAAGGACTTGGCAAAACGCATGCTTCCTTTTGGTAGTGGTGGAATATACTGGTGGTGGTCATGGGGTTTGCTTTCCCTTACTCATACGTCTTTCTAGAAATTATTGAGATTAGTTTTTCATACGTTGCTAGCTCCCGGGAGAGGTGACAAGCTGCTACTACACGCATCGAACAGGTAGCTAGACCTGACCTGATTATGTTTTCTTTTTCAGTCCTACTTTCTTCTACACAGATCTGCAAGCAATGTTCTAACTTCTGAAGTCTCAACTCTCAGGTAGTCCAGCTGTTCAATGCCAAAAGGATTACTATCCCCTGATTTCGGATCATTATTTTTATTAAAGCCGCAATCCAAACAATTTCTAGCATGAGTATTATCTTTTTTAATTGAACCATAGTAATTTCATGTTGTTTAAAGGGATATTTGTTCTCAAATGATATCCAATGTATACAAGAAATGTATCTCAATTACTGTATTGATCTTGCATATTTTTCATATGGTACTCGATCTTAATTTTCTTCATTGAGCATTACCATCATGTCTTCAAAAAGTTTTTCAAAAATCCCGCAGCAACGCGCGGGGAATCTTCTAGTATCTTTTATGGTCATGCACCCAATGTGAGGGGTTTGTTCTTATTAAATCTCGATAGTGATGATACACACGTTCATAACATTGATGCCAAAAGATGTAGAGTTGATAATGATAGTACCACTTTCTTGTGGCACTGCCGCTTAGGTCATATTGGTGTAAAATGCATGAAGAAACTCCATTCTGATGGAATTTTGGAGTCACTTGATTTTGAATCACTTGACACATGTGAACCATGCCTCATGGGCAAGATGACTAAGACCCCGTTCTCTGGAACAATGGAACGGGCAAGTGACTTGTTGGAAATCATACATACTGATGTATGCGGTCCGATGAGCATTGAGGTGCGCGGTGGATATCGTTATTTTCTCACCTTCACCGATGACTTAAGTAGATATGGGTATATTTACTTAATGAAACATAAATCTGAAACGTTTGAAAAGTTCAACAATTTCAGAGTGAAGTTGAGAATCATCGTAACAAGAAGATTAAATTCCTACGATCAGATCGAGGAGGAGAATATCTGAGTTATGAGTTTGGCAATCACTTAAGACAATGTGGAATTGTTTCACAGTTGACGCCACCTGGTACACCACAGCGTAATGGTGTGTCCGAACGTCGTAATCGAACCTTATTGGATATGGTGCGGTCTATGATGTCTCTTGCCGATTTGCCACTATCATTTTGGGGTTATGCGTTAGAGACAGCTGCATTCACTTTAAATAGGGCACCATCTAAATCCGTTGAGACGATGCCATATGAACTGTGGTTTGCCAAGAAACCAAAGTTGTCGTTTCTTAAAGTTTGGGGATGCGATGCTTATGTAAAAAAGCTTCAGCCTGAAAAACTGGAACCCAAAGCGAAGAAATGCGTCTTCATAGGATACCCAAAGGAGACGGTTGGGTACACCTTCTATCTCAGATCCGAAGGCAAAGTGTTTGTCACAAAGAACGGGTCATTTCTCGAGAAAGAGTTTCTCTCGAAAGAATTGAGTGGGAGGAAGATAGAACTTGATGAGGTTGTTGAACCTTCACTTCAACCAGAGAGTAGCGCAGCGCAAAAAGATGTTTCTGTGGAGCCTACAGCAGTTGGAGAGGAAGCTAATGATAATGATCATGAAGCTTCGGATCAAGTTACTATCGAACCTCATAGGTCGACAAGGGCACGTACTGCTCCTGAGTGGTACGGTAACCGTGTCTTAGAGGTCATGATGTTGGACAATGATGAACCTACGAGCTATGGAGAAGCGATGGTGGGCCCGGATTCCGACAAATGGATAGAGGCCATGAAATTCGAGATAGGATCCATGTATGAAAACAAAGTGTGGACTTTGGAAGTATTACCTGAAGGGCGAAAGGCCATTCAGAATAAATGGATCTTTAAGAGGAAGACGGACGCGAACGGTAATGTCACCGTCTATAAAGCTCGACTTGTGGCAAAGGGTTTTTCACAAGTTCAAGGAATTGACTACGATGAGACTTTCTCTCCCGTAGTGATGCTTAAGTCCGTCAGAATCATGTTAGCAATAGCTGCATTTTTCGATTATGAAATTTGGCAGATGGATGTCAAAACAGAGTTCCTCGACGGTTTCCTTGAGGAAGAGTTGTATATGATGCAACCGGAAGGTTTTGTCGATCCAGAGAATGCTGACAAAGTTTGCAAGCTCCAGCGATCCATTTATGGACTGGTGCAGGCATGTCGGAGTTGGAATAAGCGCTTTGATGAGGTGATCAAAGCGTTTGGGTTTATACAAGTTTACGGAGAAGCTTGTATTTACAAGAAAGTGAGTGGGAGCTCTATAGTGTTTCTAATATTATATGTGGATGACATATTGCTGATTGGAAACAATATAGAATTTTTGGAAAGTGTAAAGGAATATTTGAACAAGAGTTTTTCAATGAAGGACCTAGGAGAAGCTGCTTTCATATTAGGCATCAAGATCTATAGAGATAGATCAAGACGCTTAATAGGACTTTCACAGAGCACATACCTTGATAAAGTTTTGAAGAAGTTCAAAATGGATCAGTCCAAGAAAGGGTTCTTGCCTGTGTTGCAAGGTGTGAAGTTGAGTAAGACTCAATGCCCAGTGACTGCAGAGGATAGAGAAAAGATGAGTGTCATCCCCTATGCTTCAGCCATAGGCTCTATCATGTATGCAATGTTGTGCACAAGACCAGACGTCAGCCTTGCCATAAGTATGGCCGGAAGATTTCAAAGTAATCCAGGAGTGGATCACTGGACAGCGGTCAAGAATATCCTAAAGTACCTGAAAAGGACTAAGGAAATGTTTCTCGTTTATGGAGGTGATCAAGAGCTCGTCGTAAAGGGTTACGTCGATGCAAGCTTTGACACTGATCCGGATGACTCTAAGTCTCAAACCGGATACGTATTTATTCTCAATGGAGGAGCGGTAAGCTAGTGCAGTTCCAAGCAAAGCATGGTAGCTGATTCTACATGCGAAGCGGAGTACATAGCTGCCTCGGAGGCGGCAAAGGAAGGTGTCTGGATGAAGCAGTTCATGATGGATCTTGGAGTAGTGCCTAGTGCACTGAACCCAATGATTCTGTTCTGTGACAACACTGGTGCCATTGCTCTAGCCAAGGAACCAAGGTTTCACAAGAGGACCAGACACATAAAGCGACACTTCAATTCCATACGCGATTACATCGAGGGAGGAGACATAAATATTTGCAAAGTACACACGGATCAGAATGTTGCAGATCCGTTGACTAAGCCTCTTCCACGAGGGAAACATGATCAACACCAGAACTGTATGGGTGTTAGATTCATTACAATGTAAATCACATAGTGATGTGAGCTAGATTATTGACTCTAGTGCAAGTGGGAGACTGTTGAAATATGCCCTAGAGGCAATCATAAAATGGTTATTATTATATTTCCTTGTTCATGATAAATGTTTATTATCCACGCTATAATTGTATTGACTGGAAACGCAAATAAATGTGTGGGTACATAGACAACAATGTGTCCCTAGTAAGCCTCTATTGGACTAGCTCGTCAATCAAAGATGGTTGTGGTTTCCTAGCCATGGACAAGAGTTGTCATATGATGATGAGGTCACATCATTAGGAGAATGATGTGATGGACACGACCCAAACTATGAACGTAGCATATGATTGTGTCAGTTTATTGCTATTGTTTTATGCATGTCAAGTATGTGTTCCTATGACCATGAGATCATGTTACTCACTGACACCGGAGGAGTACCTTGTGTGTATCAAACGTCACAACGTAACTGAGTGACTATAAAGATGCTCTACAGGTATCTCCGAAGGTGTCTGTTGAGTTGACATGGATCAAGACTGGGATTTGTTACTCCGTGTGACGGAGAGGTATCTCAGGGCCCACTCGGTACTACAACATCACAATGAGCTTGCAAGCAAAGTGACTAAAGAGTTAGCCACGGGATCTTGTGTTATGGAACGAGTAAAGAGACTTGCCGGTAACGAGATTGAACTAGGTATAGAGATACCGACGATTGAATCTCGGGCAACCAACATACCGATAAACAAAGGGAACAGCGTACGGGATTAACTGAATCCTTGACATAGAGGTTCAACCGATAAAGATCTTCGTAGAATATGTAGGAGCCAATATGGGCATCCAGGTCCCATTATTGGTTATTGACCGTAGAGGTGTCTCGGTCATGTCTACATAGTTTTCGAACCCGCAGGGTCTGCACACTTAACGTTCGGTGATGTTTCGGTATTATTGGGTTATGTATGTTGGTGACCGAAGGTTGTTCGGAGTACCGGATGAGATCTCGGACGTCACAAGGAGCTCCGGAATGGTCCGGAGGTAAAGATTGATATATAGGAAGTTGATGTTCGGGCACCGGAATAGTTTCGGAGAATGCCCGGATTTCGTCGGGAGTGCCGGAAGGGTTCCGGAGGTCCACCGGGTGGGTCCACCTGCCCCGGAGGGCCCCATGGTCTGTGAGAGGGGGCGCACCAGCCCCTGGTGGGCTGGCCGCCCCTCCCACAAGGCCCATGCAGCCGAAGGGTGGAAGGGGGAACCCTAAAGGGGGCCGGCCACCTTGCCTTGGGGGCCAAGGCACCCCTTGGCCGCCGCCCCTCTCTCTCTCGGCCGCCGCCCCTAGGGGTGGGAACCCTAGGGGGCCGACCCCCTCTTCCTCTCCCCATATATATATGAGAGGGGAGGGAGGGCTGCCACACTTTAAGCCATGGTGCAGCCATCCCTCTCCCCTAGATTGTCTCTTCTCTAGTTTGACTCAGCGTTGCTTAGCGAAGCTCTGCCGGATCAACTCCGCCATCACCGCCACCACGCCGTCGTGCTATCGGAGAACCCATCTACCTCTCTGCCCTCGCTTGCTGGATCAAGGAGGTGGAGATCGTCATCGAGTTGTACGTGTGCTGAACGCGGAGGTGCCGTCCGTTCGGCGCTAGATCGTGATTGGATCGCGGGACGGCTTGCGATTTGGATCGCGAAGACGTTCGACTACATCAACCGCGTTTCTTAACGCTTCCCGCTTAGCGATCTACAAGGGTATGTGGATCCGATCTCTCATCTCGTAGATGCTCATCTCCATGGATATATCTTGTATGTGCGTAGGAAAAAATTTGTTTCCCATGCAACGTTCCCCAACACTTATAAGGGAGGTTGTTTGCACACATGTATGAGCATGAGAACAAGAGACAGATACACGCGCGCTCCTCCTCCGCCGCCCGCCTCACCACGCCACGCCTCGTCATGACGCACCGCGGGTTGCGGGAATGAGCCGAGCCGATGTCTAAATTTTTGCCACGCATGACTGGTATGTGAAAGGTTGCACGGGAGTTCAAACGTTTTTTGCTGTAGTGGGGAGTGAATACGAACACTGCACCCTTCGGTTGCTGGCTGTTTGTTTCCTCTTCTGTCCTTTCGTTTCGTCTTCCGCCGCAGCCTTTTCTCCTCCTTCTCATGTGACTATAAAAGAGAGGTCGCTCCTTTTCATAAAAAACACACCAGAACATCATCCTCCTCACGCCATTGAGTTCCAATCTCTGAGCTGCTGTAAGGTTCTTCCCCATCCCGGCTTGCGGCGTGCACCGCGGGTCGGGACTGTAGGCCTCCAAAACCCCACCACTTTGAGTCATGTACGGGAGAAGGGTGATAAGGTTTTTGGGGTGCGCTCTACGCAACTACTGATTTCTTCATCACGGACACCGCGGACGCCGACGACCACTTCCCAGACGACTTCGTCCCCGACGTCAACAACCTCTTCGACGACATGGCCGGTGACGATGTCAACGCCAACGCTAACGCTGCTGCCACCGCTCAGTACGTGTTCGTGTCTTTCCTATTCGATGTCCTGCTGGAGTTTCTTGGTCTAGTTTCTGTTCTACATATATTTCGGTCTAGTTCATATGTTTACATAATATTCACCTTTATCCTTTAGTTTGCCTGATAAGTTTTGTTCCTCTTATTGTGACATACTCTCTTCTATGTTGCATGACTAGTGTTGCTTCTGTTACCATGATCTTGTTTTATCTATTGTTTATTCTTTGGAAAACCCTTTGCGTCGACAGTCCGGCCGAACGTTGCGCCGGTCACGCGCGCAACGTGCGATCGACCCGCATCTGTTGGCCTGCGTTAGCTTTCCACGTCATACTGGGGACCCATCCCACCGCCCTTGCACATCCTTATCTAGTTATCTTCTCCCCCTCCACTCATTCAGACCCCCTATCTCTACTCTCTCTCCTTCCTCCAGAAAATGGTGCCACTCTCCTCTTCTTCCTCTCTCCTGGGCGCAGTGCATGTTCTTCTCATACGGTCACCAGTGAGTTAATGCGAGCCCTTCCTCCTTCTATTTTTCTAGAGCGGAGAGGGATGTTTCAAGGAGAGGCCATCGGATGCTTGCAACCCGGGGAAACCATGGCCGTCCATCTCCTCGTTTTCACCGGTTTTTTGCATCTTTCGTTCAAATGGATGATTTTTTGCATCTTTTTTTCCCAGAATCATTGGTTCCAGCTCCCCAAATCACCGGTTGAAGTTTTTTTTTCAGCGGGTTGTAGCTTTTTTTGGATTTTCCGTCCAGGAACCGTTCACTCCAATGCTGGAACTACTGGTTGGGGATGTTACAAGCAGTGGCATTTTTTCCTAGAACCATGTTCTTTTTTTTGAAATCGGTCCTAATTTTTGCTACCACCTTGTGTTTGATTTGCTAGAACCAGTCTAAAAATTGCTACCACAGTCTTTCGACTTTGCTGGAACCGAATTATTTTTTTTGCTGGAACCACCTTTTTCTTTTGCTTCAACCCGATTTTGCTGGAACCTCATTAATTTTCAGCTCCCCAAATCACCGGTTGAAGCTTTTTATTCAGCAGGTTGTAGCTTTTTTGGATTTTCAGTCCAGTGCTCGAACCGTTCAGCCTAGTGCTGGAACCACTGGTTGGGGATGTTACAAGCAGTAGCATTTTTTGCTGGAACCATGTTCTTTTTTTGCTGCAACCGGTCCTAATTTTTGCTACCACCTTGTGTTTGATTTGCTGGAACCAGTCTAAACATTGCTACCGCCGTCTTTCGATTTTGCTCGAACCATCTTTTTCTTTTGCTTCAACCCGACCATGGTAGTGCGCGGCGGAGCTGCGGTGGGGGCGAGCGCAGACCGGGGGGGGGGGGGGGGGATCTGGATGAAAGGGACGCATTGACATAATCTAACGGTCACGCGCGGACCAATCTGACGGTGGGTGGTCGACCGGCCCAAAGGTTGGCCGGTGCGCCGGCGCAGATTACTGCCCTTATTCTTTTTAAATCATTCGATAAATTGCTCGTTATTCCAACAGTTTCCGGCGATCGCTGGCCGAGGCTGAGATGCAGGTCTGAGCTGATCGCGACGAGAACGAGGCAAGATCATGCTGCCACGATCATCGTCGTTCCGACCTTTTTTTCTAGGGAAGTTCGTTCCGTCCTCTGTTGCGTGTATCCATGGGCCGTGGCCCAATTAAGGCCCACAAAGAACAACATTTCTGGCCTTACGGGCCAGAAAGTCGGAGGGCAGCACAAACCTAGCAGGCAGGTGTCCAGGTCCGGGTCCGAGCGGTACCGACCGAGCACCTTCGCAAACCCCTCAACCCTCGCCGCCGCCGCGCCGGCCGCTCAGCCCCCGCCGCCGACGCCATGGGCAAGTTCCGCAAGCTCGGGCGCCACGCCGCGCACCGCGTGTCCATGCTCAGGTATCTGGTGCTGATCTTCTCTCTGCGCTCGCCGCTGTGATATACTCCGTATATGTGTTGCGTCGCCGTGCGACTGACTTTCCTTCCGGATTCGTGTGCTTCGCAGGACGATGGTGTCGCAGCTGGTGAAGCACGAGCGTATCGAGACCACCGTCGCCAAGGTACGTCTGTCGATGGCTTTGCGGTGGGTGTTTGCCTGCCGGACCGGAATCTGTGTGTCTGTGTATTAGTGACCCTTTCTGGTGATTGGTGATTTGTTGTTTCAGGCGAAGGAGGTCCGGCGCAAGGCGGATCAGATGGTGCAGCTCGGCAAAGATGTAAACTCGACACCATTTCCCTAGTGCCCAACGTTTTTGACCTGAAAACACATCATTTCCATTGATCCATGGAGCTATGTGTCTGCAACCATGATGTAGTCAACTACACACAGAGTTTAGAGCTAGTTAATTAGCAGTAATATGTACTCCCTCCGTCCCAAATTAAGTGTCTCAACTTTAGTACACACTTATTTTGAGACAGAGGGAGTAGTTAATAGGCTCCGTTCTGATGTATCAGAATTCAAATTATTTTCCAGACACTTAGAATCAGACCTTATTCCTTTCGGTTGTATCAGTGTGAGGCTTACATATTACTTTCAAGCCAAATGAAATGTTGAAAGTCTCTCAGCAGAGAACTATAAACATAAACAATGGGAATGTTTTTCAAGTTTCCGTAAAAAAAAAACAGAACAGTCTATTTTTCACCATAGTGCCTGGTGACTATCATTGTTTTGCCTTCTAAAAATTCATTGTAGGGCCAAAGATCCCTTCAATACATTGGGTGTCCTCATTATCATTCTTTTTGTTGGTAGGACGTAAGTTCCTGATGTTGTTATATGTTCTGCTGTGTAAAATTATCTCCCTCCATATGCAACCTCAGGCCTCTTCTCATCTACCCAAGATGTTGCATTGATTTGGTAGTCTTATCTTGAGGTTTCAAATACAGAAACTCATGTGCTCTTATTATCTCATCTAGATTTTGCATTGATTTAGTTAACTCTGACATCTAGGCTACCAATGCGGAATCTCATGTCATGTTGGTAAATTATGTAGGGTACACTGGATGCGGCAAGACGTGCTTCTGCTTTTGTTCGCGGAGATGATGTTGTCCATAAGCTATTCACAGAGCTGGCCTACCGCTACAAGTACGCATTTTTAGCTACACTTGGATCAGTTAGATCTATACAAACTTGCAATTCCTTTGTTTTACTTTTGGACCTTGTGAAATACTCTTGTATGCTTTCCATTGTTATTTTTCTCATAGAAAAGTAACCTTCTAGGTGATGAAGGAGAATTTCATTTTCAAGCTGAAACTAATGATTTTTTATTATTTCTATATTCTAGAGATCGAGCTGGTGGATATACAAGACTGTTGCGAACTAGGATACGAATAGGTGATGCAGCACCAATGGCATACATTGAGTAAGTTTCTTTGTTCGTGTATCCTTACATTTCCACTGGGTAGAGCTTTCATTTCTGCTTCACTTTGTCTTTGCTTGATGTCGAAGGTCTGACTGGTTGAGAACAAAATTCTTTTTGTGGCATGCTTTTTGATGAAATAAGCTGCTGCCACTTATGTTTTCAAATCCATGCCTAGAGCTCAGACAATGAAATGTACATTTAAAGGCTATGAGTTGATGAAGAAAGTTGGCCAGTTCAGGAATATGTCTTGAGGTTTTAGTGCAAACATAGTCCAATTATGTGCCAAGATTGGCCCTATACCAAAAATTTGATCCCTGGAATTTCCAGAAACCATAACTGGTTTTCTTCAGCTATTGCTCTTGGTTTTTGTAGATTGACAGGACTTTCCACCTTGCTTTTGCGGATGTTGTATCTAACATGTTCCCTGTGCAGGTTTGTGGACAGAGAGAACGAACTCCGAGAGGCCAAACCTGCAACGCCGCCGCCGCCTCAGCGGGTTCCACTTGATCCATGGGCCAAGTCTCGTGCTAGCCAACAATGGGCGGGACCGAAAGTTACAGTGAACCCCAAATCAGAAGGCTTGTGAGAGCACCATCTGCACTGTGTTTCTTTCTGGTGAATGAGAGTATTCATTTTGTTTGTGGAACTCGACTGGGCACGAGGCTTGTCATGCAGGAGGATTTTTGTCAGCGTATAATTGTCAATAGAATAATTCAACTTAGATTTGCTATCCCTCCAGCGAATACAGATGTATGATGGAATGGGGCTGCGGTGTTATCCGCTCGAGTATGGCAGTATGGCGCAAGAAATGTCAGTGATGTGTTGTTTTTTCCTATTGCTGATGTATAATGAAATGTTTGAAGAATCACCTGGCGAATTCGAACCTGGATTTTCTTGCCTTTCACTGCCTCCATAAAAAGTATCTCGGTTAATTGCTTGCTACTTATGTTTGTGTGTGTGTGTGTTTGCCGCAGCTGGTGGTGTGCTTTTGTTTTGACTGCAAATGTGCCTTCTTTTGCCATACAAACTGGAAAGAAAGATTGCTGATCTGGAATCCATATTGCTACTACGGCATTACTGCTATTTAACAGATCGCACTGTACCCTTTGATGCCTAGTTTAGAAAATTCCATGAGTCAAACTACCTAAAATCTAACCATTCAAATCTGGTAAAATTCCTTAGAATCAAATAAGCACTTGAGCTCGAACAAATGAAGATTGCGGTGCGTAGAAGCGGCTGTTATGATCTCGAGCTCACATAACAGTAAAATCGAAAAAATATCAAAACAAAATTATAAAATTCTGATTTTTTTTTCTATGAAACTTTGACAATTTTTTTGATAGCTTGCAAATTTTCATCACCAGATAACATTCGTGTAAAATGTGGCAAAAAAAAACAAAACATATGCTCAAAGAATGTTATTTTCAAACGCATTTGGAGCATCGATTTTTTTTTTTTTTTTGCCACATTTTACACGAATGTCATCTGGCGCTGAAATTTTGCGAGCTATCAAAACATTTGTTAAAGTTTCACACAAAAAAAATCGGAATTTTTTGAAACTTTTTTCATTTTATTTTGATTTTACTGTTCACCCGAGCTCACATGAGCTCGGGACTAGAACAACACTTTCGTGCGTAGAAGTCGTTTCAAAATACTCCTATGCAGCAACAGGTTCTTAATTTTCGAACTCTGTCTCCGCATTTTACACACTACTTGGACAAACCCAGACCAGTTCTGCTATCTCAGCCCAAGGAGCTCGATATCCTCGGCAACCCTGGCCAAATCTCCGAACACGAAATCGCTGCACCACGAGGACGCACAAATCGTTCCTGCCCGCGACAGAAGTTCCAGAAATCGCATGGCCAGCTCCTCGAATCGGGGACACGGCCGTTCCTGACCCAGCGCATCCAGCCGGCGGCGCCGAACCAGCGCCGCCCCGCGAGCCGCGCGTAACCTGCTCGACGGAATGCCGTACCGGGACGTCGTCGCGGCGACGGCCGCCATCGGCGCGCTCGCCCGCGCCGGCCGGCACCGCGACGCCGTGGCCCTCTTCTCCCGCGTGCTCGCGGACGGCGTCCCGCGGCCGAACGAGTTCACCTTCGGCACCGTCCTCCGGTCGGCCACCGCGCTGCGCGACCCGCGCGCCGGCGCGCAGCTCCACGCCTGCGCCGCCAAGTTCGGCCTCGGCTCCAACGTCTTCGTGGGCAGCGCCCTCGTCGACCACTACGCCAAGATGGGCGCCATGAGGGAGGCCCAGGGCGCGCTCGGGGACACCCGCGAGCCCAACGTCGTCTCCTACACCGCGCTCATCGCCGGGTTCTTGAAGAACGGGATGCCCGAGAAGGCCCTCCGGCTGTTCCGGTGCATGCCGGAGAAGAATGTGGTCTCCTGGAACGCGATGATCGGCGGGTGCAGCCAGGCGGGGCTCGGCGAGGAGGCCGTCGGCCTGTTCCGGGAGATGTGCCGAGAGGGCGTCAGGCCGAACGAGAGCGCGTTTCCCTGCGTGCTCACCTCCGTTGCCAATGCGGGGGCGCTCGGCGTCGCTCGAAGCGTCCATGCGTCGGCCATCAAGCACCTGGGCAAGCTCGACGTTTTCGTCGGCAATTCTCTCGTCAGCTGCTATGCCAGGTGCGGTAGCTTGGAGGACAGTGTGCTGGTCTTCACGAGCATGGAGCAGAAGAACGTGGTCTCCTGGAACGCTCTCATCTGCGGGTATGCGCAGAATGGGAGAGGGGAGGAAGCTTTGGCTGCCCACAAGAGGATGCTAGCAACGGGCTTGAAGGCAGATAGTGTCACTCTCCTAGGATTGCTGTTCGGTTGCAACCATGCCGGTCTGGTCGACGAGGGCTATTCGTTGTTCAAGGCAGCCCAGAGGGAGCAACCCGGCACATTGAAGCCCGAGCATTACGCTTGTGTTGTGGATCTCTTCTCTCGTGCCAAACGATTCGATGACGCCAAGAGGTTTCTTGAGGACCTTCCGTTTGAGCCAGGCCTTGGGTTCTGGAAGTCGATGATAGGAGGGTGCCTGATTCACTGGAACAAGGACCTCGCCGAGAGCGTCGCCAAGCGTATTCATGCACTTGATCCAGAGGACACTTCTTCATACATCCTTCTCTCTAATGTTTATTTTGCAGTTGGAAGCTGGGAGAGTGCGTCAATGGTCAGGAGACAGATTAAGGAGAAGGGGCTCAAGAGGATCACTGGCTGCAGCTGGATTGATGTCCAGGACACGGCCCATGTCTTCGTCAATGGAGACTCTAGACATCCTCAGACTGATGAAATTTACAAGATGCTTGAGGTTTGCCTGGATCATGATGAAGATGAACATTGCCTTGCAGTATGAGTGTGGAAGACCGTCTAAAGGACTGGGCTGAGGGAACAACACTCGACAGTAACTATGTGTTTCTTTGTTGACTGATGGAATGCTTACAAGATAGCTAGACCGACTGGCCGAGAGTCAAATTAGTCATGTTCATCACTCATCGGGTTAACTAGATACGGATAGACTTTAACTTGTGCCGTAGCTGGAGAATAGGAGTTTGACCTGATAAGACCAACAGCGAACAGCAACTGCAGTGTACATGGAGATCAGAAGAAAGATGGCCAGAGATGGCTCGTCTTCGAAGCAGAGGATGGTGTTGCAAACTTGGAACCTTGGAAGACATGTAACTCAAAGCTTTCAGGGTGCTACTTGGTTTCAAGGTGCCGAAGATATAATTTTTTTAAATGTCAAGCTGTCGAGGAATGTCCGACTACAGAACTATAAATTCTGTGAGCAAACTGCTATGTGTTAATGTGGATAAAATTCCCCTGATGCCGGGGGTGATCATGAGAAATTGACTCCTAAAGACAATGATTTTTTGACCTAAGCCTTTTTCCGAAGAGGACATGCTCAGTAATCTAGCCCCTGGACCTGCTAACATCCCTGCGCAATTTTATCAATGCTGCTGGGATCTAGTTAAGCATGAGATATTTGATATTTTCTCTGCCTTTTATAATGGCACTCTCGATGTTGAGAGACTTCACTATGGTGTAATAACATTGATTCCTAAGCTCAATGGAGCTAAAAAACTCAACAGTTTCGCCCCATCTGTTTGCTCAGGCGTCCCTAAAAATTGATCTCAAAAGTCCTTGACGACAAAGTGACGGTGTTTGCTGACAAACTCATCTGTCGTCATCAAAAATACTTTTATTAACTCCCTTATCCAGTATTGCCTAACTATATGGCAATGTCTCTATTGTCCAAAACTTTCATGAAAAGCTTGATAAGCACAGGAGAAGGTTCTTTTGGCACAGAGGAAAGCGTAAAAAACGCTATCACCTGGTCAAGTGATACAGAGTTTGTCGATCTAAGAGTAAAGGAGGTCGGGGGGTAAAAGACCTTCAGAAACAAAATATCAGTCTCCTTGTTAAGTGGTCGCGAAAACTTGAGAATGAGAAGGGGCTGTGACAGGATATTATTTACGCCAAATATCTGGAAAAAAATGCTCAATAGCCAATGTGAAGGAAAAAATTAATGACTCCCTTATTTGGAAATCTATCTTCAAAGTCAAATATTTATATATGGCTGGTAGAGAAGCGGTGATTAACTCTGGTAATATTGTTAGATTGTGGAAAGATCCACTGGGCGACAACCCACCCCTTTGTGACAAATTTCCTCTTCTCTTCAGCATTTGTAACCTACCTGATGATACTGTGGCTCAATGTTCATCGGTTCCGATAAACAATCTGCTTAGACATTTGGCGTATCATTTGGACTTTGGGTGTTAAGAAGGTTTTTACTACTAAGTCTATGTATGAGTATTTGGAAAATAATTTAGCTGGATGTGGCTACAGATGGATCTGGAGGGCTAAAATCCCTCAGAAAATCAAAATATTTCTTTGGCAGCTTTTCCAGGACGCTGTCCTTACTAGAGATGTGATGAAACAAAAAAGTGGGCTGGTAATCCTAAATGTTATTTTTGTTGTGAAAGAGAGACATCACAGCACCTTCTCTTCTTGTGCCATGTTGCCAGAGTTGCTTGCCGCACTCAGGGGTGGCGCCAGGGTATTTCTTGGTATTCATGTGAATACCCATGGTTTGCTGATGGGTGTGTATACTATTGACAGCTTTGTTGTATATATTGCAATTGCATTGCAAAAAAATTCAATGAATACCAAGAAGAGAATTCTTGGCTCCGCTACTGCCCATAATGTGGGGTTGGTCTTTGGTACTGATCTTTGCCCTAACAACATTTAGCAATTTTTCTCATGGTGTTGCTTGTGTTCTTTCCTGAGGAGGAAAAAAAAATGCTGTTTGGTTGGCTGCACTTTGCTGGGCGATTTGGAAGTGTCCTAATCGTGCCACCTTTGAGTTCAAGCATCCAAAGACTCCTTTTGAAGTTGTTTTTGCGGCCTGTGTTTCTTTGTCGTCATGGGCAGGTTTGCAGTAGAGAAACCAAGGCACATTGGAGCGTGAAGCGATGATGCTGAAGGAAAATGCCAAGAACATGATGAGGATCTGCATGGCTGCACAGGAAGACAGAGATGAAGCGATGCTGATCAAATTGGACATCTTCCTGTTTCCTGAAGCTCTTCTATTCTGTGGCTGCATTTCGCTGTTATGTTTGTAGTCTGTATGTCTTTGCTTATACTGTGCTCCTGCGTGAGCGGTGGTTGGAACTTATGTTTAGGGTTGCCTTTGCTGGTGCCACCGGGTTTTCGCCCCATGGCAGATGCCTCGATTGTGAGCATTTGCGGTGGGTTTTCCGAAGTGGCGCTTTGAACTCGCTTCTTTCCTTTCCCATCTCCTGAAACTTTCTCGGATTGGCTTTTGTATTTCCGTTATGCTTATATAATGGAAAAGGGATTAGCCCGGTTCAAAAAAATATGGCAGTGCGGACAAGAAAATAGTTAGTACCAAACTCAGTGCAGAGTAGCACATTAAGCACTGTACATCTTCTGGCCACTTTACCGGGTGATAGCGTTTTATACCCTTCCCTCTGCGCCAAAAATACACCGATCTGTAGCACTGGGTTAGACATTTTAGCACTGGGTTGGATTGTGTAAACAAAAACTACAGTACTAGAAATACGGCTGGCCTTTTGAATTCTTAGAATGGGTTGAAGCTTGCAATGAGATCTTGCCCCTGAAAACAAAATTCAGTAAAAAGTAACCAAATCTGCTCAAATAAAATATTTCCATCCATACAACACCATCTGTAGCCTGTACACCTCCCTTCCTCAGTTGGCAGCAAATCATCTCATCACAAGAATTGAACAGAAAACCAAGCATGTACAGCATATTGCTAGAATTAAATCAAGGCCTACATAAACGGTGTATTCAACGAAATCTTCAAAGGCAGAAGAAGCACAAGGTTCAGAACAAAACTTACTCTAGCAGATAACAGAGTTAAATTCAAACAACTGACATCTTCAGAACTGAAACTTCCTAGAATACGACAGGTTGCTGATTGGTTTCAAGCTGCCGATGGTTTTATTTTTCAAACTGTTGAACTAGAGAACAATGTGTTAACGGGGATAAGAAAATCAGAAAATCGCTCAAACCAAACTCATTGCAGAGTAGTACATTAAGCTACTGTGGCGATCAAAATATCATCCATGTTCCTCTGGAAGTAGGCATTTCAGCACTGGGTTGGATTGTGTGCAGAATCACTAGAATACGACTGGCTTTCTGAATTTTAGAATGAGTAAACTGTGTTAAAGTTCGCACTGAGATCTTACCCATGAAAACAAAATTCAGTATGAAGTTACCCAATCTGGTCAGATAAAAACTTTCCATCCTTAGTCTGTACATCTCCTGTCATCAGTTAGCACCCAAACATTTGATCAAAAGAATTCAACAGAAAAAGTAAGCATGTACAGCATGATGTTGGATTTAAACCAAGACCTCCGTCAATGGCGAATTCAACGAAATCGTCAACAGAAGAAGCACAAGGTTCAGAACATACAAAAAAATCTCGAGCAGATTGCAGAGTTAAAATTCAAACAGCTGACATCTTCAGAAGTGAAGCAAAGCACATTTGAAACTAACTAGAATAGGTGTGGACTTCTAACATTCTTAGAATGTGTTAAAAGCTCGCAATGAAATGTTGCCCTGAAAACAAAATTCAGTAAAAACTTAACAAATCTGATCAAATAAAATATTCCATCTGTGCGGCAATCTGTAGTCGGTACTCCTGACCTTAGTTGGCACTTGGCAGCCAATCATCTAATCAAAAGAATTTCTAAAAAAAAAAAGCACATACAGCATGTCGGTAGAATTGGATCAAGACCTACCCAAACATGGATGTCTAATGGATTAAAGGTGTTAAAAGCTCGCAATGAAACATTGCCTCTGAAAAATTCAGTAAGTTAACAAATCTAATAAATATAAAAAAACTTCATCTAAAGAAATGATCAAGACCTGTGTTAACAGTTTACTCAACCATGGATGTTAGTTTCAATGAGGTCATCACGCAGATGCAGAAGGTTCAGGGCAAAGCAGATCAGAGGAGTTAAAAAAATAAAACAACTGCTATCATCAGAAAACAGAAGAAAAGCACGTTCGAAACAACTATGGATGATTCATTGAGTCGGCAAGCGACTCATTTTACACTGTTCGATTGGGGAGTCTAACCCCCTATTGTTGTTGACACACAACAAACCAGACCATATTAAACAGACTCGGGCGGCAGCAATCTAACACCTTCCTTTCTCAGTTGTTGGACAAAAGAACAGGAAATTCAATGTGTTAACGGGGATTAGAAAATCAGAAAAACGTTCAAATCAAACTCATTGTAAAGTATATTAAGCTACCGTGGCGATCAAAATATCATCCATGTTCCTCTGGAAGTAGACATTCCAGCACTGGGTTGGATTGTGCATAGGATTAATTTTCAAACGACTAAATAGTGTTAAAGCTCCCAATGAGATCTTGCCCCTGAAAACAAAGTTCAGTATGAAGTTACCCAATATGGTCAAACAAAAAATTTCCATCCTTGATCTGCACATCTCCTGTCATCAGTTGGTACCCAAGCATCTGATCAAAAGAATTCAACAAAAAGAAAGTACGCATGTACAGCATGACGCTGAATAAAAACCAAGACCAACGTCGCTGGTGAATTCAACGAAATCGTCAAAGGCAGAAGCACAAGGTTCAGAACAAACAAAAAAATCTCGAGCAGATCGCAGAGTTAAAATTCAAACAGCTGACATCTTCAGAAGTGAAGCAAAGCACATTTTTTGAAACTAACTAGAATACGGATGGACTTCAAGATTTCTTAGAATGTGTTAAAAGCTCACAATGAAATGTTGCCCTGAACACAAAATTCAGTAAAAGCTTAACAAATCTGATCAAATAAAAACTTTACATCAGTACAGCAATCTGTAGTCGGTACATCTCCTGACTTGAGTTGGCAGCCAATCATCTAATCAAAAGAATTTTACACAGAAAAGGCATATAGAGCATGTCCATAGAATTGGATCAAGACCTGGGTCGACAGCTTTACTGAATTCAATTTTCAGCGGCAATGTTTCATTGCGACTTTGCGAGCAAACAAACAAATCTGATAATAATAAAATAAAACCTTCACCTGTAGAAATAATCAAGACATGCCAACAATTTATTCATTCATGGAGATGATCAGGGAGAGGCAGAAGGCTCAAGGCAAGAAAATTGCTTGAACAAATGCGTAAAAAAAACTGCCATCATCAAAAACTGAAGCAAAACACGTTCGAGACAACCAACGGATGATTCTTTGATTCAGCAAATCTGACTCATTTTACACTGTTCGATAGGGGAATCTAACCACCTGTAGTATGTTGTTGACACGGAAAAACAAACTCGGACCAAACCAATACTAAACAGACCCGGGCGGACGGCAGCAATCTAAGAGGAGGTGAACTTGGTGACGGCCTTGGTGCCCTCGGAGACGGCGTGCTTGGCGAGCTCGCCGGGGAGGACGAGGCGGACGGCGGTCTGGATCTCCCGGGAGGTGATGGTGGGCTTCTTGTTGTAGCGCGCGAGCTTGGCCGACTCGCCGGCGAGCTTCTCGAAGATGTCGTTGATGAAGGAGTTCATGATGGACATGGCCTTGGAGGAGATGCCGATGTCGGGGTGCACCTGCTTGAGCACCTTGAAGATGTAGATCTTGTACGTCTCCACGCTCTTCTTGGCCTTCTTCTTCTTCTTGTCGGCGCCGCCGTCCTTGCCGGGCACGCGCTTCTCGGCCTTGGGCTTCTTCTCCGTCTCCACCGGCTTCTTCTCGGCGGCGGGCTTCTTCTCGGCCTTGGGCGCCATGGCTGTTTCGACGGAGGTGGCGGAGGCGAGAGATCGGTTTGGGGGCGGGAGGTGGAGGACTGCAGGTTTGAGGCGTGGGTTTCGGTGGACGGGGCGCTGGGAATATATAGGGTTGCGTCGAGGGGCGTGAGTGGTGGAGAGGGTTGCGGTCCGGATCGGTCACGTGGCGGGGTGCGGGGGCGTTGGATTTGATGGACGGACGGATTTGGGCGCGGTGACGGGGTGGGATCCGCGTGGGGAGGCGTGATCTCGCTGTTGCGCGGTGGGTTTAGGCGGCCAGCGGAAATTTTGGTAACGGAGTGCGAGCGGGAAGGTCTGTTTTGGGCGCTTCGTGGTGGGTTGAAGTGCGTGGGTCTTCGCGGGGACCATGTCGTGATTTGGATTTGCTGGGATTATTTTAGGGGTATATTTGGATCTGTAATAATTTTTCTTAACACACTACACAACCTCACAAATACATTCACCCTTTGAACACACCTATGAGCATCTCCGAAAGACTGAGTCAACACATTATTTTGGGATTGACGAAATCGTCACAAACGCCTTCATAGTCGACGAGAACATCTCGTTCCACTGAGCGCACATTGCCGAAAAACGTGAAATAAATTCAGAAAATACGAGCACTAGTGTAAGTCTAGGACAGATTCAGGTCAAAATGAGGGGGTGCATGGATTTTTCGAATATGGGCCTAATCCTGGTGTCGGTGCACTAGGACTAGGGTACCCAGTGCCCCTGACTTATGCACACGCAGTCGTAGCAGAACCCATCAACATGCATACAGTCAAGACCAAGATTCCGACAGAAGCAACCTACGCTGGCCAAAGCAACGCCGGCAAGGACGGTGCAACGGCCCAGGACGGGCCCGAGCCGCGCCAATCGCGTCCCCGGTGTCTGCCGGGGACCGAGGCGCACACATCTTCAGGAAGACCCGGCAAGCCTTCCCCCGGCAGGCGCGAGCCGATCGGCCACCGCTCCACCGCATCGCAACACCAGTCATTTGTCGATGCAGTGTCGAGCCCTCAGGTGGCTAAGTGGTTCTCGTTAAGTACGTGGCGGCGCACCGGAAGGCGGATTACGTCCATTTGACACACGTCCAGAGGCGTGTAAAGATAAGCAACAGTTAGCCAAAGCGGTGGTAGAAGCTTGCCGGGATGCATCCCCGTGCGCCACCTAGACTAGCATTTATGGCAGTTTGTCCTAAATGCCAGAGTTAGGTATGATAGCACTGCTAGCTATCTAATCAGTATTTGTTTTGCCACTATGGTTGCCTCTTGAGCTATAAAAGGAGGCACAAGGCAACCTAGCTAAAGATTCGGACTTTTGGACACTTGTACTCGCGTAACAGCTCTCCCGAAGGCGACCTTGCCGGGTTTGAGCTCTGCGTGTGCTTCGTGCTCCCCCGATCAATCCACCAAAGCAGGAGTAGGGTTTTACGCTTCCCAGCGGCCCGAACCTGGGTAAAACACCAGCGTCTCGTCGTCGTGCTATCTCACCACCTCTGCTCTTTGTGCAACGTGACCTCGCCCCCGTCGAACCACAAAGGGGCCGATGGCCCCATAGGTGATCGTGTGCATCGTGACCCGACATCTTTGGCGCGCCAGGTAGGGGGTGCGTTGTTTGCGCGAACCTGAGACCGTGAGCAGCGCGTCGATCTTCATCGTTGTCTTCTTCATCTATGGCTCCCAAGAAGAAGACCGGCGCGACCGCGCATCCCTCCACTTCGAAGGCCCCTTGCACGCAGCTGCAGACGCCATTGGCACCGCGGCGGCGGCAAGCGAGGTGGGCGTCGTAGGCGACACGACTGGCGCAGGAGGCGCCACCGTCGTGTCCCCCGCGGCCGAAGCTGGAGCAGGGAACGTCGAAGAGGAGTAACAGCAGCAACATTTTGGCAAGCTCGGTCCTAGTGCCGCGGGAGGAGGAAACGTTCGGTCTCCACCTCCCCGCCGCACCAGCGGCCACGGCCATAACAGCGGCGCCCAATCTGGGGCAAGCCATGATCATCCAGCTGCGCCCGTCGCAGGTGCGGCTGCTGGGCGCGCGCCTCGCCCGGAGCGAGATGGGGCGCCGAGCGGGGCCGTAGACCCACAAGTTCGACCTCCTCCACTTCAGACCGCCTCGGCAAACGGGGCACGACGACAAGAATGGGGCGACGCTCCTCCTGGTTCCACCAGGAGTCGAACGACGTCGCGGTCCGCATCTCTAGCCATGCCGGCCACGGCAACGGAAGCAATGGCGCGGGCCCAGCTGCTGTTGAACTTCCCGCCGGCGGCTGACAAGATGGATGAGTGGAGAGCCACCATCCAGAGTCTGATCGGCTTCGTCGAAGCCAGCAAATCGCAGCATACAGAGCCGTCACGACACCCGCGGACGACTACGGCGGCCCAGGTTGACGGTCGTGTCGAGGGGGCCGCGCCAACGGTGCAATCCCCTCCGCGACAACAGACCCAGAGGCAGCCGCAACGAGCTCCACATGCCGACGAGCCTGACCAAGCGTCTATGGCTTCGTTAGGCCAGCACGATCGCCTGGACCAGCGGCGTGTCCTGGAAGACCGGCGGAGGGAAGACGCGCGCATCACCATAGAGCGACGCTAGGAAGCACACCGCCAATCCGACAGGCGCAACGGCCCAGATGCTGGCGACCCCGCGCCCAGTGCTGGCGGGTACCTGCCTTATGAGGTTGGGTGCCCTGCCTTCACTCGCGAGCTGCGACAGGTCCGCTGGCCATCGGCCCGAGCTTTCAAGCCTGAGCTGGTGGAGAAATACGACGGAAGGCTAAACCCGGCAGAATTTCTGGGCATCTATACGATAGTCGTTCAAGCCGCCGGAGGAAGAGATGAGAAGGTGCTCGCCAACTATTTCCCTTTGGCACTCAAGTCAAATGTGAGATCATGGCTGATGCATCTGCCGGAAAACTCCATTTCATCATGGGCTGACTTGTGCAACGAGTTTGTCGGCGCCTTCACAGGTGGCCACCAGGAGCCAGGACAGCCCAGCGACTTGCAAGTCCTTTCGCAGAAGGAGGGAGAAACCTTGCGGAAATACATCCAGAGGTTCAGCCGAGTACACCGCAATATTCCAGAAATACACCCCGCAGCTGTGATTGCCGCGTTCCATTTGAACGTGCGCAACAGGAGGATGCGGGCTAAGATGAATGTTAGACTCTCCGAGACCGTCAATGAGTTGTACACATTGGCGGACAAGTGTGCTCGTGCTGAGGAAGGAAGGCGACTCCCCGGAGAGGAGGCTGGCGTCGAAGTCGACTCAGACAACGACGACGATGCCCCTGGCCCGAAGGGAAAAGGCCGAAGGCGCAACAAGAAGCGTAAGGGAGAGGCAGTGTTGGCCGTCGAGAGCTCTGGTGATCTCAGTGCCGGCAAGAAATCCAAGGCCAAGACCCCCGGCAAGGGAGCTGTCGCATGCGCTGATTGCCGGGAGGCCGCGGCAGCAGAGAAAACCGAAAAGTCCGATGGGCCATATTGCAAGATCCACCGCACCAAAGGTCATGATCTCCAAGAATGCCGCCAAGTTGAGCAACTTGCTGAGAAGCAAAGGGCTGAATACGAGAAGCGCGACAAGGATAAAGGCCAAGATGGTCCTGCCGGGAAGGGCCGTGGTGGTAGAGGAGGCCGCCGCGGCAAGGCCCCGCAGCAGAAGGAAAAACCTGCTAGAGGCCGTGAGAAGAAAGAAGGAGATGATATGAGTGATGATGAGGATGATGAAGAGTCCAGTGATCGAGAGTTCCAGAAGGCAACTGAAGCTATGTGTGTTGACGGGGGTGCATCCTTGCATTCCTCTCATCGCCAGCTCAAACAATGGGCGCATGAGGTCAACGCCATGGAGCCAGCTGCAGAGTCCAGAAGGCCACTCAAATGGTCCCGCACGCCTATCATCTTTGACGAAGAGGATCATCCTGACCGCACCACTTCGGTCGGATGTTTGCCGTTGTTGGTCTCCCCAACAATCCACAACCTCAAAGTAACCAAGATGTTAGTTGACGGCGGGGTAGGGTTGAACTTAATCTCCCCTAAGGTGGTTGAAAGGCTGCAGATCTCTAACGGGGCGCTCAAAGCTACGGGTATGTTCCAAGGAATCAACCCCGGCAGGAGCTGACCCAAGGGAAAGATCACTTTGCCTGTGACGTTTGGCGGGGAGTTGAACTACCGGACTGAGAAGGTGGTGTTTGATGTGGTTGAACTCCCTCTTCCTTACAATGGAATTCTTGGTCGCCCAGCTCTGGCGAAATTCATGGCGGCATCCCACTATGCTTACAACACTTTGAAGATGCCAGGGCCCATTGGAATCATCTCCATCCCATCCGTCAAGAAGGATGCAGTTATATGCATGGACAAGATGTATCGAGACGCGGTAGCAGCTGAGGTCGCAGAAGCCCCAGCTCCTGCCAAGGAATCAAAGGAGAGGAATAAGTCTAGCAGGGACACCGACAAGGACTCCGGGAAGCGCGCCTCTTCGGAGTGCGCTGCACCCGTCGATGACCTGCCGGAGAGTTCCACTAGCAAAAGATCCAAGGTTACCAGTCCTGCGATGAAGAAGATCCCGACAGGGCAGGAGGGCGCTGATGGTACGTTCACCATCAGTGCCACCCTTAATGACAAATAGGAAAGCGCGCTCGTTGCCTTCCTGCGGGCGAATGTCGATGTGTTTGCTTGGCAACCATCTGACATCCCCGGTGTTCCCAGGGAGGTAACTGAGCACCACCTAGCTGTCTGCCCTCATGCCAGGCCCGTCAAGCAAAAAGTTAGAAAGCAAGCCTTGGAGCGGCAGCAGTTCATTACCGAAGAGATCAAGAAACTCAAAGCAGCTGGTTTGGTCAGAGGAGTGCTGCATCCAACTTGGTTAGCTGACCCGGTAGTGGTGCGCAAGGCGAATGGGAAATGGAGGCTCTGCATTGATTTCACTGACTTGAATAAAGCATGCCCGAAGGACCCTTTTCCCTTGCCGCGCATCGATCAGATTGTTGATTCTACTTCCGGGTGTGACTTGCTCTCCTTCTTGGAAGCATACTCCGGATACCACCAGATATTCATGGCCAAGGAAGATGAGGAGAAGACCGCGTTCATAACTCCGTGTGGCACATACTGCTTTGTGCGTATGCCCTTCGGGTTAAAGAGCGCTGGTTCTACCTTTGCAAGGGCCGTGCAGATTGGATTTGAACCTCAGTTGCACAGGAACGTGGAAGCTTACATGGATGACATAGTAGTCAAAACCAAAGATGAAGCAACCCTCATACAAGACTTGGAAGAAACTTTTATGAACTTGCGCAAGATCAATTTAAAGCTCAACCCTGAGAAGTGTGTGTTTTGCGTCCCATCCGGCAAGCTGCTTGATTTCTTTGTATCTCAGCGAGGAATAGAAGCCAATCCCGACAAGATCAAAGCAATCGAGCAGATACAAGCGCCCAAGTCCGTCAAGGACGTAAGACGCTTGGCCGGGTGCATTGCCGCGTTGAGTAGGTTCATCTTCAAATCCGTTGAACGCGCCCTGCCGTTTTTCAAGGTTTTGAAAAAGGCCGGCCCGATGAAGTGGACCCCGGAAGCAGAAGCAGCGCTGCAAGATATGAAAGCTTACCTTTCCTCTGCTCCCACCTTGGTCACGCCTAAACCACAAGAACCGTTGCTGCCATACTTAGCGGCAACGAATCAAGTGGTTAGTGCAGCGCTGGTGGCGCAGCGAGAAGTGGATGAAGATGCAGCTGCTGCGACTGATTTCACCAGGGGAGGAACCGAAGCATCCGCGGCAGGACCTGATACAGATCAAGGGGAACCTAAGCATGAAAGCAGTTTCAAGGAAGTGGCAAAGAAGAAAGTGGTACAACGACAAGTGTACTTTGTCAGCTCCTTGTTACAGGGGGCTAGGTCAAGGTACTCTGGAGTGCAAAAGTTGATCTTCGGCCTTGTCATGGCCTCGAGGAAACCGCGCCACTACTTCCAAGGCCACGAGATTACAGCTGTCACCCGCTTTCCGCTGCAGCGCATACTAAGGAACCCCAAAGCCACTGGCAGGATAGTTGAGTGGGCGCTGGAGCTGTCAAGTTTTGGTTTGAAGTATGAGAGCACCTCCACAATCCAGAGCAGGGCATTGGCGGAATTCATCGCGGAATGGACGCCCACGCCAGATGAAGAGATTCCAGAGACAATTCTCCCCGGCAAAGAAGCGCCTAAGGAATGGATCATGTATTTTGACGATGCTTTCTCACTTCAGGGCGCCGGAGCAGGCATGCTCCTCGTCGCCCCCATTGGAGAGCATCTCAAATATGTGGTTCAAATGCACTTTCCCCGGGAGGAGGCCACCAACAACACCGCTGAGTATGAGGGGCTCCTTGCCGGACTCAGAATCGCGGTGGAGTTGGGAATCAAGAAACTGATAATCCGAGGGGACTCACAACTCGTGGTGAAGCAAGTCAACAAAGATTATCAGAGTCTGTTGATGGAATCATATGTGGAAGAGGTGAGGAAGCTGGAGAAGCACTTTGATGGATTACAAGCAGAGCATGTACCACGAGCAGAAAACAGCATCGCTGATCATCTATCAAAGTGCGCCGCGCAGAAGCTTCCTGTGGAACCAGGAACCTTTGTCCTCCACCTCACCCAGCCATCAGTATCCCCATCAACGATGACCAGAAAAAGGAGAAAGCTGAACTCTGGCAAGCATTTCCTGGCAGAGCTTCCTGAAGCCGCCGATAGAGAGGCTACCGGGGACAGTCTCGTTTCGGTTGGTCGAGGTACGCGCTCCCACGAATGAGGAGATGCCCTTAGTCCTCGTTGTCGAGCCACAGGCTCTGACTTGGGCACAACATATAGTCCACTTCCTTCAAACAGGAGAACTTCCCGAAGAACAAGAAGAAGCCAAAAACGTAGCCCATCAGTCAAGTATGTATCAGTTTGTCAATGACACTCTATACAGAAAAAGACCAAACGATGTGAAATTGAGGTGCATTCGCCGGGAAGATGGACTGAAGCCGTTGGCAGAGATTCACAGAGGCATGTGTGGGTCTCACATTGGATCAAGGGCCCTTGCCGAAAAAGCCTTCCGGCAGGGTTTCTATTGGCCCACTGCCCTCCGGGATGCAACTGAGCTAGTCACCAAATGTGAGGCCTGCCAGTTCCATTCCAAGAACATCCATCAACCAGCGAAAGCTCTCCAGACGATCCCTTTGTCCTGGCCATTCTTGGTGTGGGGGCTCGATATTTTGGGCCCCTTTCCCCGCGCAGTCAGGGGATTTGAATTCTTGTTCGTAGCAATCGACAAGTTTACAAAGTGGCCTGAGGTGGAACCAGTGAGAAAGGTGAACGCGCAGTCAGCTGTCAAGTTCCTGAAAGGACTAGTGTGCCGTTTTGGAGTACCCAACGAGGTGATCACCGATAATGGCACCCAATTCACTAGCCGCACCTTTATGCAATACATCCAAAGCCTTGGAAGCAAGGTCTCCTTCGCCTCTGTTGCCCACCCGATAAGCAACGGGCAAGTCGAGAGGATGAATGTCGAAGTGTTGCGAGGGCTCAAGACAAGAACTTTCGACAGACTGCGAAGAAGTGGCAAGCGCTGGATAGATGAGCTGCCGGTGGTTCTTTGGTCCCTCAGAACGACACCAAATCGAGCTACCGGCCAGACGCCCTTCTCCCTAGTGTATGGGGCGAAAGCAGTTCTCCCCACGAAACTCATATACGGGTCACCTCGAGTACTTGCCTACGATGAAGTAGAGCAAGACCAGCTACGGCATGACGATGCCACGCTCCTCGAGGAAGATCGTCTCCAGGCCGCTATGCGTGTTGCACGCTACCAGCAGGCCCCGTGCCGCTATCACAGCCACAGGGTCCATGCCCGGAGCCTTGAGGAAGGCGACCTTGTCCTTAGGCACGTTCAGTCCGCCAAGGGTACCAACAAGTTGACGCCGAAGTGGGAAGGCCCTTACCGGGTAGCACGAGTCACCAGACCTGGCGCAGTCCGTCTGGAGACCGAAGATGGCATCAAAGTGCTTAACTCATGGAATATTGAGCATCTTCGTAAGTTCTACCCGTAAGGCGCGGCTGCCGGGCTCAGTCCCCGGCAACCACCTTTTGTACAAGCCTTGCCACAGTTGCATGTAACCCTTTGTACAAAGCCAGGCGCAGACCCTGTGCATGCAATAATATAGCTAGGCATTGCATCATACCATCAAACTGCATGTTTTGCTATGCGTTTTTATGTTGCAATGTTATCGCTTTTAAGTTTTAGAAATTTGCTAGAGTACTTGATGAGCCTATTATCCTTGTTGCCGCGTTCTCTCTTGCCAGAGGACAGAGGCCTCTTGCCCTACATGTTTGACTACCAGGAAAACAAGGAAGGAGGGCGGAGAAACAAGGACGGTGGCCCGTCGTACTCCAGAAAGGAATACTGCCTGAAAAGATAAGTATAAATCACATATTCCAAGCTCGAAGCCATTTGCTCCCTTAAGGAAACCCCTGCTATCCTTTTTAACTATGTACAATGGAGTCCTTCACGCAATGGAAACCCTTGTTGGGATGAGCCATCCCCCAGCTCCTGTCGCTTATCAGCTCTGGGGGGCGCACCGATACCGACAAGGAGCCTTATCGGGAAATGATACCAGCCTGCTACTGGGGGCTCGCTCCCCCTTTGGCGCTCGCGGTTAGTACTGACCCGGCAAACAATTCCGTGCGGTAAGGGCAAACATGGAGACACAGTATAAACAAAAGGAGAAAGGGACAGCACTTAAGGAAGAAAAATAGCATTCTTTCATTCATTTTCGATACAAAATGGATAAGGATTACATTGTGATTAGCTAAAACTTGGCAAGCGCCTACATCTTTTGATTTATAAAAAGATAAGTGCCCCGTAATGCCTTTCTTGTCCCTCTCCTCCTAGGGATTAGATGGAGAAGAAGAAGGGGGCAAAAGGAGTGCCTGGCTGGGATTCAGCGCCTCCCCGCCAGGGACAGCGGGACGCGCCCCCGGAGGATCATGGCGATCCTGCCCCCAGGCAGGGCGGACGAAGCCGGCAGGGAGGAAGAAGACGGAGGGCAGGTGCAGATGGTGGCGCTGCCGGAGCACAACTGGTGATGATGGTGCTGCCGGCAAGCACGATGTGTCGGAGCTTCCGTCTCCGCTCAAGAAGCGTCATGGGTTGCTGCCGCCATCATCTTCTTCATCGTCACCACTCAAGGGGGCACCTCCGCCGTCGTTCGAGCCCTCGATGCGGCAGCCGAGGCGAACGCCAAGCTTCCAGAAGAGCCTCACAGAGAGCATGGTCGTCCCCGTCGACCCGAGGCAGAGAAGACTCCCTGCTCTTAAGGAGTACGCGCAGGCAGAAGGTTCCAACCCATGAGCAGAATACATAATGCCATGGGTGGGGAACTCTGCCACGACCCATGATGGACCGCTGCTGCGACCACTCACGTGCAGCCGATGGCCGTACGGACGATCTTTCTCTGTCGCCTTGAAGAAGGAGCACAAGGACCGCGGTCAACCACAGCACTGCGTCTCTGCTATGGACTCCAACATGGTGTCGTCCGCACGGCGTTCCGCCAAGACTGAAGCAGCAGGCGACACAGCGACGGGTGCGCTACCGCAGCTGCCCCTGGCGCGGCCGCCGCGCCGCCCGCTTCCCCGTCCAAGGCCTCTCCCGCCAGCTCTCAGTCCAAAACCATTGACCCAAGCTGGCGGTTGGGCACGGACACAAGAAGAAGACCCTGCGGTGTCAGGCGCGCTCGCCTGACCCTCCCCCCTGATCATCAGGAGGGAAGGGACGGTCCAACGACCGGAGAAGGAGGGCAAGCTATGTGAACTTGAGATTGAGGAGGAGAAGGGAATGGATGAGCATCGCCCGCTGTGACCCCCCTATTTATAGGGAGGGGCACGGGGGCTGGCTCTCCTCCACTCCAAGGCGGCCGCCCATCTCCACCAATCCCGCTACCCACGATCACGGGCGAATAGGTAACCGCCCCATTGCTCCAATCCCTAGCGCTGCACTTTCTGCCACTCCACGCCTTTGAGCCATGCGCACCCACCGCAAACTCCCCGCAATGCATGCGGCGCACGTGGCGGAAACGGCCTGAGGTAGTAGTAAGTGCTAGCTTAAAAGTCGGCAGTTACTCCCTCACATTGCGCGCCTGTGCATAAATTTTGGGCCTGACCCAACGGCGCTGGGCAAGCGCGTTTGGGCCAGACCCGGGGGCTCATGTCGGTGCACTAGGACTAGGGTACCCAGTGCCCCTGACTTATGCACAGGCAGTCGTAGCAGAACCCATCAACATGCATACAGTCAAGACCAAGATTCCGGCAGAAGCAACGTACGCTGGCCAAAGCAACGCCGGCAAAGGACGATGCAACGGCCCAGGACGGGCCCGAGCCGCGCCAATCGCGTCCCCGGTGCCTTCCGGGGACCGAGGCGCACGCATCTTCAGGAAGACCCAGCAAGCCGTCCCCCGGCAGGCGCGAGCCGATCGGCCACAGCTCCACCGCATCGCAACACCAGTCATTTGTCGATGCAGTGTCGACCCTCAAGTGGCTAAGTGGCTCTCGCTAAGTACGTGGCGGCGCACCGAAAGGCGGATTACGCCCATTTGACACCCGTCCAGAGGCGTGTCAAGATACTAAGCAACAGTTAGCCAAAGCGGTGGTAGAAGCTTGCCGGGGATGCATCCCCGTGCGCCACCTAGACTAGCATTTATGTCATTTTGTCCTAAATGCTAGAGTTAGATATGATAGCACTGCTAGCTATCTAATC
Organism: Elymus sibiricus; assembly: GCA_039707655.1. NCBI lineage: Eukaryota > Viridiplantae > Streptophyta > Magnoliopsida > Poales > Poaceae > Elymus > Elymus sibiricus. The sequence continues at coordinate 401,940,286 of CM077667.1, forward strand.
ACTAGATAATGTCTGTTTTGCCACCGTGGTTGCCCCTTGATCTATAAAAGGAGGCCCAAGGCAACCTAGCTAAAGATTCGGACTTTTGGACACTTGTACTCGCGTAGCAGCTCTCCCGAAGGCGACCTTGCCGGGTTTGAGCTCTGCGTGTGCTTCGTGCTCCCCCAATCAATCCACCAAAGCATGAGTAGGGTTTTACGCTTCCCAGCGGCCCGAACCTGGGTAAAACACCAGCGTCTCGTCGTTTTGATGTCTCACCACCTCTGCTCTTTGTGCAACGTGACCTCGCCCCTGCCGAACCACAAAGGGGCCGATGGCCCCATAGGTGATCGTGTGCATCGTGACCCGACACCTGGTGGGCTGGGGATACCACTGTCCTCCCAACCATCCAATCACATGTTGGTTCGTGGATCGGATAACAGTTAGGTGTGCATTCGGTTCGATTTATATAGTTTATGGTTTATATGACTTTTATACCTTAGTTTATATGGTTTTATACATAGATACGGTTCGGTTTTGGTAATGACCATTTAATTTTGATTTAGTTTCGATAATAACCAAAGTTGACGTGGATTTTTGAACAACAAATAATTTTCGTGACAATTACATTCGAGCCACTAGTTGGGTCACACCAGTTTGATTGGCCCCTGAATTCAAAAGACCATCGTTTTTGCCCAAACTCGTTTGCTCTTGTTATGCTTTCGCCTTTGACCGTCACTTTGAAAACTTTACTTCAAATTCATATTAACTCAGAAAAATGCAAATAAGATATCAATATATTTAGAAAACATCACCTATATGTGCATGTCATTTGCATTCATGATAAAATACGAATAGGGAGCCACCAACGATCAGAGGGACATTCGGCGGTGGCAGGAAAGCAATCGACTCCGAATGGTGTGTGCAGATAATAAAGAGGGTGGTTGGCTCGGTTCGTGCGGTGGTTATTTCGAAAATGAGGTCAATGTCAATGGGTTCGTCAGCCCTTTAGCCCACCGGCTCGCTTGCGATGAGTTTGATGGTGAAGGTCAGGTAGGGATGAATTCGCTGGGTCTAATGAGGCTCGGTTCTTTTTTTTAGCAAGCCAACTGCAATGGATCGTCTGATCAGAGCAAATCCCGCCACCGATGGGGTTTCGACGCCATTCCATGCGGAGATTGGGGGAGTGGATGATGGTGTCTTGATACGTCTCCAACGTATCTATAATTTTTGCTTGTTCCATGCTGTTATATTATCATTCTTGGATGTTTTACAATCACTTTATAGCAATTTTATATAATTTTTTGGGACTAATCTATTGACATAGTGCCAAAGTGCCAGTTGCTGTTTTTGCTTGTTTTTTACTTCGCAGAATATCAGTACCAAACGGAGTCCAATCGCGAAGAAACTTTTTGGAGATTTTTTTTGGACCAGAAGACACCCAGTGGGCCAAAGAAGTTCCAGAGAGGTGGGCTGTGGAGGCCACAACCCACCAGGGCGCGCCAGTGGGCCCCCCCGGCGCGCCCTGATGGGTTGTGCCCTCCACGGGCCCCCCTCCACCGCCTCTGATGCCTATAAATACCCAAATATTCAGAAAACCCTAGGGGAGTCGACGAAAAACACATCCAGCCGCCACAAGTTCCAGAGCCTCAAGATCCAATCTAACACCATCACGGAGGGGTTCATCTTCTTCATAGGTGCCTCTCCGATGATGCGTGAGTAGTCCACCATAGACCTACGGGTCCGTAGGCAGTAGCTAGATGGCTTCCTCTCTCTCTTTTGATTCTCAATACAATGGTCTCTTGGAGATCTATTTGATGTAAACTTTTGCGGTGTGTTTGTTGGGATCTGATGAATTTTGAGTTCATGATCAGTTTCTATCCATGAATATTATTTCAGTCTTTTTTGATCTCTTATATGCATGATTACTTATAGCCTCGTATTTCTTCTTCGAATCTTTGGTTTAGTTAGGCCGACTAGATCGATTTTTCTTGCCATGGGAAGAGGTGCTTTGTGATGGGTTCGATCTTGCGGTGTCCTTTCCCAATGACAGAAGGGGCAACAAGGCACGCATGTATCGTTGCTATTAAGGATAACAAGATGGGGTCTATTCCTACATGAATAGATCTTGTCTACATCATGTCATCGTTCTTATTGCATACTCCGTTTTTTCATGAACTTAATACACTAGATGCATGCTGGATAGCGGTCGATGTGTGGAGTAATAGTGGTAGATGCAGGCAAGAGTCGATCTACTTATCTTGGACGTGATGCGTATATAATGATCATCGCCTTAGATATCATCATGATTATTTGATCTTCTATCAATTTCCCAACAGTAATTTGTTCACCCACCGCGTGCTATACTCATGAGAGAAGCCACTAGTGAAACCTACGGCCCCGGGTCTACTTTTCCAACATATTGCTTTCCGATCTATCTTTTTGCCTCTTTGTTTTCAGATCTACTATACCAAAAACCCAAAAATATATTGCTGCACTTTTTATTTGCCCTTTTTATTTTGTGTTCTTGAGATATCTATCTCTCCTATCTATCATTACCTAATCTATCTTTTTACCGTACAGAGATTGACAACCTCTCTTACGCGTCGGGTTGCAAGTATTTGTTATTTGTGTGTAGGTGCTGCTTATTAGGTGGTGGTGATCCTCCTACTGGTTCGATACCTTGGTTTCATAACTGAGGGAAATACTTATCGTCACTGTGCTGCATCATCTCTTCCTCTTTGGGGAAATACCGACGCAGTCTCAAGCCACGTCAAAGAAATTTCTGGTGCCGTTGCCGGGGAGGAAGCGGTCTCTTCTACGTGCCAATCTGTGGCGCTGAGGAGACACCATCATCATCTACCAGGTTCCTAATCATAAATCTCATCTCCTTGCAATTACATTATTTGCCATTCGCCTCTCGTTTTCCTCTCCCCCACTTCACCAATTTGCCGTTTTATTCGCCCTCTTTTTTGTTTGCCTTTTTCTCGTCAGGTCTCTTGCTTGCTTGCAATCCTGTTTGTGTAGTCATGATGCCTCAACGAAAGTACTATGGTGTTCCTTACCCCAATATTTTGCTTGGAATTGACAAAAGTACTAAGGAATATATGACTACACAATTTGAGCATAACAAATATTTTACCGATGAGCTTAGAGAACACTCTACCGTACTAGATGCCATAACAAAGCAACTTGATGATATTAGTAGAGAAGTTTGTAATCTCGAATCTAAGTATGCTCATGCTGAAAATTTGCTTGGTAAAATCTCCGATGCACAAGCCACTTTAATAAATCAAATGGATGTTAAGCCCATCTCTCTAGAGGAGAAAAATTGTGAAGATCTTAAAGTAATTGGTGTTTCTTATATTGATTCCTTGTTTAGTAATATTAAAATTGATGATAAAGGGACTGAAGTAGAGTCAACTTTAGCTAGAAGGCGTCCCAATAATTTGGAGGGTGAAAATCTTGATGAAAATTTTGATGAAAGTGGGTTTGAAGAGGTCAAAACTTTAACTAGTGATGTGCCCACTATTTTGGATTGCAAAGACTTTAATTATGATAGTTGTTCCTTGATTGAATGTATTTCTTTGTTGCAATCCATGTTGAATTCACCCCATGCTTATGAGCAAAATAAAGCTTTTACTAAATGTATCGTTGATTCCATGATGAAATCTTTTGAAGAAAAGTTAGAGTTGGAGATTTCTATTCCTAGAAAATTACATGATGAGTGGGAACCTACTATTAAAGTCAAGATAAAAAATTATGAGTGATTTGCTTTATGTGATTTGGGTGCTAGTGTTTCCACGATTCCGAAATCTTTATGTGATGTGCTTGGTCTCACCAATATTGAAGAATGTTCTCTTAATTTGCACTTAGCGGATTCTACTATTAAAAAACCTTTGGGAAGAATTAATGATGTTCTTATTCTTGCAACTAGGAACTATGTGCCCATAGATTTTATTGTGTTTGATATTGATTGCAATCCGTCTTGTCCCATTATACTTGGTAGACCGTTTTTACGCATTATAGGTGTCGTGATTGATATGAAAGAAGGCAATATTCGTTTTCAATTTCTACTAAGAAAGGGTATGGAACACTTCCCTAGAACAAGAATTAAACCACCATATGAATCAATCATGAGAGCATCCTATGGATCCAAAACCAAAGATGACAATACTTGAAACTATGAGTTATGCCTAGCTAGGGGCGTAAAACGATTGCGCTTGTTGGGAGGCAACCCAATGAATAAATTTATTTTGCATTTTCCTTTCCATTTTTGAGTGTTGACACAATTATACCTCTGTTATGATTGTGTTTTTATGGTTTATTTAGTGTTTGTGCCAAGTAGAGCCTTTAGGATGATTCATAAGATGAGTAGAAGCGATACTGAGTCTGAAACAGAAACTTTGCGTCCAGTGTTCGAATTTTAATTTTTTACTGGAACATAATCTTGAGCTGAAATTTTAACACAGTGTTGCTATACAAATTCTTTACGTTGTACTAATTTTTCAGAATTTTTAGAGTTACAGAAGTATGGTTAGAGTACAGATTACTACAGACTGTTCTGTTTAAGACATATTCTATTTTCGTTGCATTGTGTGCTTGTTTTGATGAATCTATGGGTTATATTGAAGGGTATGAGCCATGGTAAAGTTAAAATACAGTAGGTATAATGCAATAACAAAATATGAATGGATTTGCAATAGTACCTAAAGTAGTGATTTGCTTTATTATACTAACGGATCTCACGAAGATTTTGTTGAGTTTTGTGTGATTGAAGTTTTCAAGTTTTGGGTGAGATCACGATGGATGAAGGAATAGGGAGTGAAAAGAGCCTAAGCTTGGGGATGCTACAGCACCCCCAAGATATATCCAAAGAGAAACAAGCAACTAAGCTTGGGGATGCCCCCGACTGGCATCCCCTCTTTCTTGTAACGACCATCGATATTTTACTTGGAGCTATATTTTTATTCGTCACATATCATGAGTTTTGCTTGGAGCATCTTGTATCATTTAAGTCTTTGCTTGCTTTACTTATTAGTTTGTCACTTTTATCCTTGCTGGACACACCTATTTGGGAGAGCCAAAATTATGCTATGATTTGTTAGAATTGCTCTTTATGCTTCACTTAAACTTTTTTGAGCTATAGAATTGCTCTAGTGCTTCACTTATATCTTTTTGAGCACGGTGTGCTTGGAAACTTTTGTAGAAATACTCTCATGCTTCACTTAGATTAATTTGAGAGTTAGTAAATTTTGAAGAAATCCTCTCATGCTTCACTTATACCTTTTTGAGAGATGAAAACTCTATGCTCATGTGCTTCACTTAAATTTGTTTGAGCTTGTCAAAAGCAATGGCAATATATGAAACTAGTCCCAAAGTGATAGATATCCAAGGAGGATATAATAAAAACTTTCATGAAGATCATTTGACAAATTAAACTTGATGCCTTGTAATTGTTTTGAAACATGATGATAGTAATATGTGAGTCATGTTAGTGAGTAATTATGCTTTAGTAGGAATATTGGTGTTAAGGTTTGTGATTCCCTATGCAAGTACGAAAGTCAATAGTTCTGCAATGAAATTACATCCTACTTATGGTGAATTATTCGGTGTTAGTTATGTTCAATGCTCGCTTATGTGAATTTTCGTTTCTTGGTTGGTTGCTTCTCAATCTATTTGCTAGCCTCCATTTGTACTAAGTAGAAATACTGCTTGTGCATCCAAAATCCTTAAACCAAGTTTTGCCTTATGAGTCCACCATACCTGCCTATATGCGGTATTTCCATGCCGTTCCAAGCAAATTTGTATGTGCCATCTCTAATTTTCAAAATAAACTTCTCTTTTGTGTGCTCGTACCGCTCATGAAACGGTGGGGAGTGTCCAATATTTTTCCATGCTAGATGTGTTATTCTCAAGATGAGTGTTTATTCACTTGTCATTGCACGAGAGTGCGGCGGTAATAGGGATGCCCATTCCCGAAATGAAAAAGAAAAAATATTTACTTTATGTTGTCAAATAATAAATTCCTTGGAAAGTGTTGGTATGGAAGGCAACCGTGGATACGGCCCGCCATGGAATGTGAAAGAATGGTGGAAAAAGGAATAAACTTTATTTTTTGTTTGGGGACCGCCTATGATATATCTAGCATGGAAAGTATTGTGAGCTACTTTGTCGTTTTCGTTGACAGGAAAGGCATGCCACCCAAAATATTTTCTCTCTCTCAATTTAAAACTTTGAGCTCTGGCACCTCTACAAATCCCTACTTCCCTCTGCGAAGGGCCTATCTATTTACTTTATGCAATTTTTATTTTTACTTTGAGTCTCCATCTTCTCTTATAAAGCACCAACTAGGGGGCACTATGATCGTACTTGAGCATTGGGTATAGCTAATATTTGAGTGTGTTTCATGAATGGATCAATGATTGAGCATGATGGGCTAGGGATAACTTTCTTTAGTGTTGATATTTTGAAAGACATGGTTGCTTGTTGGCATGCTTGAGTATTGAAGTCATTATGTTAAAACTAGACTATTGCTTTGAATCATCTAAATGTCCAAATGTCCATGCTACAAAAGAAAAGAATATGTGATGAACATGTTAGGCAGCATTCCACATCAAAAAATCTGTTTTTATCATTTACCTACCCGAGGACGAGTAGGAATTAAGCTTGGGGATGCTGATACGTCTCCAACGTATCTATAATTTTTGCTTGTTCCATGCTGTTATATTATCATTCTTGGATGTTTTACAATCACTTTATAGCAATTTTATATCATTTTTTGGGACTAACCTATTGACATAGTGCCAAAGTGCCAATTGCTGTTTTTGCTTGTTTTTACTTCGCAGAATATCAGTACCAAACGGAGTCCAATCGCGACGAAACTTTTTGGAGATTTTTTTGTACCAGAAGACACCCAGTGGGCCAAAGAAGTTCCAGAGAGGTGGGTTGTGGAGGCCACAACCCACCAGGACGCGCCAGGGGGCCCCCGGCGTGCCCTGATGGGTTGTGCCCTCCACGCCCCCCCTCATCCTAGGGGAGTCGACGAAAAACACATCCAGCCGCCGCAAGTTCCAGAGCCTCAAGATCCAATCTAGGGGAGTCGACGAAAAACACATCCAGACGCCGCAAGTTCCAGAGCCTCAAGATCCAATCTAACACCATCACGGAGGGGTTCATCTTCTTCATAGGTGCCTCTCCGATGATGCATGAGTAGTCCACCATAGACCTACGGGCTATTAATACACATTATGGTACAATACTTATGCCTTTTCTCTCTTATTTTACAAGGTTTACATGAAGAGGGAGAATGCCGGCAACTGGAATTCTGGACTGGAAAAGGAGTGAATCTGAGATACCTATTCTGCACAACTCCAAAAGTCCTAAAAATTTACGGAGAATTATTTTGGAATATATAAAAAATACTCGACGAAGAAAATACCAGAGGGGGCCCACCAGGCAGCCACAAACCTGCAGGGCGCGCCCTACCCCCCAGGGCGCGCCTAGTGGCTTGTGGGCCCCCTGGCAGGTCTCCGGTGCCCATCTTCTGCTATATGGAGGGTTTTGACCTGGAAAAAAATCATAAGGGAGCTTTCGGGACGAAGCGCCGCCGTCTCGAGGCGGAACTTGGGCAGAACCAATCTAGGGCTCCGGCGGAGCTGTTCTGCCGGGGAAACTTCCCTCCCGGAGGGGGAAATCGAAGCCATCGTCATCACCAACGATCCTCTCATCGAGAGGGGGTCAATCTCCATCAACATCTTCATCAGCACCATCTCCTCTCCAAACCCTAGTTCATCTCTTGTATCCAATCTCTGTCTCAAAACCTCAGATTGGTACCTGTGGGTTGCTAGTAGTGTTGATTACTCCTTGTAGTTGATGCTAGTTGGTTTACTTGGTGGAAGATCATATGTTCAGATCCTTAATGATAATTAATACTCCTCTGATTATGAACATGAATATGCTTTGTGAGTTGTTACGTTTGTTCCTGAGGACATGGGTTAAGTCTTGTTATAAGTAATCATGTGAATTCGGTATTCGTTCGATATTTTGATGAGATGTATGTTGTCTCTCCTCTAGTGGTGTTATGTGAACGTCGACTACATGACACTTCACCATTGTTTGGGCCTAGAGGAAGGCATTGGGAAGTAATAAGTAGATGATGGGTTGCTAGAGTGACAGAAGCTTAAACCCTAGTTTATGTGTTGCTTCGTAAGGGGCTGATTTGGATCCACATGTTTCATGCTATGGTTAGATTTATCTTAATTCTTCTTTCATAGTTGCGGATGCTTGCGAGAGGGGTTAATCATAAGTGGGAGGCTTGTCCAAGTAAGGGCAGCACCCAAGCACCGGTCCACCCACATATCAAATTATCAAAGTAGCGAACGCGAATCATATGAGCATGATGAAAACTAGCTTGACAGAAATTCCCATGTGTCCTCGGGAGCGCTTTGCTTTATATAAGAGTTTGTCCAGGCTTGTCCTTTGCTATAAAAAGGATTGGGCCACCTTGCTGCACCTTTGTTACACTTGTTACTTGCTATCCGTTACGAATTATCTTATCACAAAACTATCTGTTACCGATAATTTCAGTGCTTGCAGAGAATACCTTACTGAGAACCGCTTGTCATTTCCTTCTGCTCCTCGTTGGGTTCGACACTCTTACTTATCGAAAGGACTACGATAGATCCCCTATACTTGTGGGTCATCAAGGCGCGAAGCCCGAATCACCGCAGGGCTACCTTCGGATGTGGTGGACCTGTAGGAGCACTTGGAGGAGGAGGAGAGGGTTGAGGAGGAGGAGGATAAGGAGGAGGATATGGGGGACGTTGTGGACGCGAATCTGCAGGCGGAGCAACAGGCCATCCTCAATTCCTTCCGCTCGGAGTCGGATGCAGAGGCGAGACGCTGTCGTTAGCAGGAGATGGAGGCGAAGCACGCTGCAGAAGTCGATGAGATGCTCGCGTACATGGATGAGGAGGATGAAGAGTCGCAACCCTCCTACGCGCCCGTCCACCCGACGCCCGAAACCGATGACGTGGACATCTCTGACGATGAAACATAACTATCGTGTTGTAGTACGTACGTTTATTTTGCATGGCTTGTATGGATTTAGGGGATGAAATATGAGAGACTCGGATGCAAAGGAACAAATTTGAGATGTAACTGGTCATTGTTCACGAACGCGCCCGGTCGAGTGTTTGAGGGGTCCGATTTACGAAGTCCGGTTGTAGATGCTCCCGGTATCCGAATCAGTTGCCAGGGGATTGCAACTAACGAAGTTGTCGACTACAGACGTGGATTTATAATCGATTACTCGCCTCAGTTTGCCACTGGTGTGCGCCGACTGACCACTTGTCCCGACTCAAGGAGATGCACCAGAGTCCGGTCAATCCATCGCTTTTGCTTTTGATGCTCTGGCTGGCCAGGTTGGTATGGTACCTGAAAGCACAACTTATCCCTTGGTGGTTTAGGTAATTAATCTCAACATATAGCTCATTGAAGTGATGATCAATCAAGTATATTTCAGAAGATGTCCAATGATTGGAATGATATAGGATATGTGATGTGGAGCCCCTATGATGCAAAGGAAGCAAACTGGCAAAAGCTCCAAGACTCTACATTTTCTTTCAGTGATTTTGATCACATTGAGTCCATAGGAAAGCCAATACTATTAAGAGGGATGAGGTACTGATGATGATCTGGTTGCTCAAGTGCTTAAAGATTTGCCACCAAAAACCCTCAAACGCATTCTCATATCACTTTTGTCCAAAACCCTAAAAGCCAATAGGTCCCACTGAATCTCCCATTCCGGTGCCACCAAGTTACCTGTGATAGAACCCTAAGCCAAACCCCAGCATCTCGATGCAACCGAGATTGCATTCGGTAAGACCAAAATGCATTGACCAACTTTCTATGGTCAAGTTGTTTCAATTTGGAATCTCCGAGATGAACCGATCGGAACCTTTGAAGTGTTGGATCTGCTTAGGTTATACTGAATCGGTCTCACCGAGTTGCTCCATTCGGTCTCACCGAAACGCCAAAAGTTGGAACCTTTTGCACTAGTTGGTACCACCGAGATTTTACGTTGGTGTCACCGAGTTGTGTACTAAAGTTGTAATGTTTGGATTTTTGGTGAAGGCTATGTATACCACTCCACCACCACCTACTCTTAGAGAGCCATCAGAATGAAACTACACTTCCACCATTAATTTTTTGAGAGAGAACCACCTACTCATGTGTTGAGATCAAGGGATTACACTCCAACCAGTAGATCCTTGATTTCTAGCCTCCCCAAGTTGCTTTCCACCCAATCATCCTTTTCTACCAAGAAAATTTCTGTGACAGAGTGATTGAGTGTTGATGAGACTATCTCTTGAAGCACAAGAGCAAGGAGTTCATCATCAACACAACATATATTACCTCTTGGAGAGTGGCATCTCCTAGATTGGTTTGGTGTCGCTTGGGAGCCTCCAAATCATGTGGAGTTGAACCAAGAAGTTTGTAAGGGCAAGGAGATCGCCTACTTCGTGAAGATCTACCCCGAGTGAGGCTAGTCCTTCATGGACGTATGCCACGGTGGAATAGACAAGGTTACTTCTTCGTGGACCCTTGATACGTCTCCAATGTATCTATAATTTTTGATTGTTCCATGCTATTATATTATCTGTTTTGGATGTTTTATATGCATTAATATGCTATTTTATATTATTTTTTGGACTAACCTATTAATCTAGAGCCTAGTGCCAGTTTCTGTTTTTTCCTCATTTTTGAGTATTGCAGATAAGGAATATTAAACGGAGTCCAAACGGAATAAAATCTTCGGGATGATTTTTCTTGGACCAGAAGAAACCTACCAAGCTTGGAGACCAAGGCAGGAGAGCCGCCGTGTGGCCACAAGCCACAGGGGCGCGCCCAGGGGGGTAGGGCGCGCCCCTGGCTTGTGGGCCCACGGCAGCCCTCCTAACCCTACTCTTCGGCCTATAAATTCCCAAATATTCCCCGGATACCAAAAAGGAGCCACAAAAACACTTTTCCGCCGCCAGGAGCCTCGGTTCCCGTGAGATCCAATCTTGGAGCCTTTTTCGGTAATCTGCCGGAGGGGGATTCGATCACGGAGGGCATCTACATCAACTCCATTGCCTCTCCGATGATGCGTGAGTAGTCCACCACAGACCTTCGGGTCCATAGCTAGTAGCTAGATGGCTTCTTCTCTCTCTTTGTTCTTCAATACCATGTTCTTCATGATCTTCATGGAGATCTATCCGATGTAATACTCTTTTGCGGTGTGTTTGTTGAGATCGGATGAATTGTGGGTTTATGATCAGATTATCTATGAATATTATTTGAGTCTTTTCTGAATTCTTATATGCATGATTTCATATCTTTGCAAGTCTCTTCGAGTTATTGGTTTGGTTTGGCCAACTAGATTGGTAATTCTTGCAATGGGAGAAGTGCTTAGTTTTGGGTTCAATCTTGTGGTGTCCTCACCCAGTGACAAAGTAGGGGTAGCGACGCACGTATTGTATTATTGCCATCGAGGATAAAAAGATGGGGTTTTCATCATATTGCTTGAGTTTATCCCTCTACATCATGTCATCTCACCTAATGCGTTACTCTGTTCTTCATGAACTTAATACTCTAGATGCAGGCAGGAGTTGGTCGATGTGTGGAGTAATAGTAGTAGATGCAGAATCGTTTCGGTCTACTTGACACGGACGTGATGCCTATATGCATAATCATTGCCTTGGATATCGTCATAACTATGCGCTTTTCTATCAATTGCTCGACAGTAATTTGTTCACCCACCGTAATATTTGCCTTCATGAGAGAAGCCTCTGGTGAAACCTATGGCCCCCGGGTCTATTTTCCATCTTATATTTTCAGATCTATTTACTTGTGTTTTTACTTTTCGCAATCTTTTCCATCCATCTCTATCAGATCTCATCCTTGCAAATAACCGTTAAGGGATTGACACCCCTTTATAGCGTTGGGTGCAAGTGTTTGATTCTTTGTGTAGGTACAACAATTGGTGACTTGCTTGTGTCTCCTACTGGATTGATACCTTGGTTCTCAACAACTGAGGGAAATACTTATCTACTCTGTGCTGCATCACCCTTTCCTCTTCAAGGGAAAACCAACGCAAGCTCAAGAGGTAGCAACCCTTCGTGGGTGGAGCCCTTTGTGGACTTGTGCATGCGTTACCCTTCGTGGGTTGAAGTCTCCATCAATGTGGACGTACAATAGCACCACCTTTCAAAACCACGCTAAAAATCACCGTGTCTTCATTGAGTTTGATTTCTCCAATCCCTCCTTTACATTCACTCGCAATGTCTTTATTTTCCGCTGCTCAACTCATATACTTGCATGTGTAGGGTGTAGCTAGACTCGGTTAAATTGCTACAAATTTGCGTATCGATAAAATTGGGAAAAGGTTAAGTTTAATTTGGTCAAGTAGTCTAATCACTCCGCCTCTAGACATACTTTTGATCCTACAAGTGGCATCAGAGCTTTGGTCTCCATTGCATTGGTTTCACAACATAGGAGATTATGTCATCTATTGAGGGAAATTACCATCATAGAGGTCCATATTTCGATGGTACAAACTTTGTTAATTGGAAGCATAAGATGAAAATGCATATTCTTGGTCATAATCCTGCCATTTGGGTTGTTGTTTGTGTTGGCTTGCAAGGTGAATTCTTTGAAGATGGAAAAGAATTGGATTGTGAATCAACCATAGATGAATTGAAGATGTTGCAATACAACGCTCAAGCATGTGACAACGTATTCAACGGCCTGTGTCCCGAGGAGTTCAACAAGATAAGTCACCTTGAAAGTGCCAAGGAAATTTGGGATACTTTGGTTCATATGCACGAAGGAACTGAGTCCGTCAACGAAGGGTTGGATGTGTTTCAAAGTCAACTTGACAAGTTCAAGATGAAGGATGGTGAAGGAGTTGCAGAAATGTACTCTAGGATTTCTCTCATCACAAATGAGATTGTCGGCTTACGAAGTGAAGAGATGACCGACAAATTCATCATAAAGAAGATTCTTAGAGACTTGGATGGAAAGTACGACACCGTGTACACATTGATCCAAATGATGCCCAATTACAAAGATCTCAAGCCCACAGAAGTTATTGGAAGCATAGTTCCTCATCAACTGTCACACAAGGACAAAGAGGAGCTCCACAACAAGTCAAGCGGTGCTTACAAGCCACAAGTGATGCTCCTACTACTTCAAGTGACAAGGTCATATCCAATGAATAGATAAGTCTCGCGGTCAAGAACTTCAACAAATTCTATAAGAATAGAGGCAAAGAGCGAAGCTCCAACTCAAGATACAACGAAAACCGTTCTTCTAGTTGTGACCGGAATTGCTACAATTGTGAAAGACCCGGACACCTCTCCAATGAGTGCACGACACCTCCCAATAAGAGAGATGAGTCACCTAGAAGGAGTATAAGAGATGAGTCACCTCGAAGAGAGAGAAGGAGTAGAGAAGATCGATATGAACAAAGACCTTCCCGGAGAAGCAAGGATTCAGAGAGAAAGAACAAGTACACCAAGAGCTACACAAGAAGAAGACATCAAGCTCATGTTGGTGAATGGGTTTTTGGCTCCGACTCCGACAACCAATATGAGAGAAGTTACCACTCCAACTCCGACTATAGTCAAGATGAAGGTGTTGCCGGACTAGCTCTCGTATCCTCCAACTCTTATGACCTATTTGACTCACCAAATGAAGGAATTGGAAGATGCTTCATGGCTAAAGGCCCCAAGATATCACACCCTGAATTCATTGACTTCAATAGTGATGATGATGACTTATTAGGTGATGATGACTTGCTCAATGATAAAACTAGTGATGTTAGCTCTAATTAACTTGCTAGTAATCATGATAGCCAAGATGAAGTGTTTGTTGATGCTAATAAGGAGACTGAGTGCTTAACTAAAGAACTAAACACTCTTAAGCTAGCTCATGAATCTACTCAAGAAGACCATAGAGAGCTTCTAACAACTCATGAGAAGCTACGCTTCGAGAAGCTAAATTTGGAGCAAGAGCATGAGTTTCTTAAAGCTATCAATGATGATCTTCGAAAGAATGGTTATTCATCTAGCAACAACAAAAAAATGCTAATCTAATGATCTTGTTTCCAGTAGCTCTATTGATTACACTAATGATTCTCTTAGCCAATTTCCCAAAAAAATTATTGAAAGGAATTATAGAGAAAAGTGTCAAGAAAAGTCTTGCCAGAAGTAAGCAATTTGAGGGAATTGTACGCAAGTAGGGATGGCATCGGAAGAATCAAGGTGTTGTTTTGAATGAAAGTTCAATGCCAATGGAGTTGAATGGGAAGAATATCAATACCCCAAGATGAAGTTTGTTCCTCAACAAGAGAAGTATGATCATACTCTCTTCAAGGGAACAGAAGCTCGAGATGATCTTTCACCACGTGACCACAAGCTAAAGGGCAAGGACAAGCTTCAAGAGGAGATTAAATCATTTGAAGAACCACCTCGAGCTATGGTCAAGTGGGCTCCCAAGGCTACTACAAGCTCTACTTCATCAAGTTCCACTTCAACTCCAAGGATTCCCATCAAATTGATGTGGGTCCCAAAGAAGAAGGTAAGCAAGGGACAAGGTATTCAATGCATCCATGGACATCATACGAGCATTTCACTCCATGTCCATAGATATTATTGTTATTGTTCCTTGTGTGGGACTAACCCATGTAGGTGTTGAGAGTATCAACAAGTATTGCTCCCAATTCTAGATGATCTTCATCAACAATGAGCATCCACCACTACAGCATCTACATGAAGTCTTCAACGACAAAACCCAAGGTTAGTTCAACACTCTTAGGGGGGATATCACGTATACACTAATGGATAAATGGCTAGCCACAACTCTTGTTTGTGGTGCGCCATTTCTCACCAACGCCATCACTAATATTTTCAAATAGTGCTAACATTGGCTAAATTCGAACGCATAGCTATTTGCTTAGTGCTGGCGTTGCATATTAGGCCCGGCGTTGCACATTAGGCCCATTAGCCCCACGCCAGCACTAGTCGGTTTTAACAGCGAGGCGCAGTAAAAAAACTTATCCGTTCGTCCTCACTCTCAATCCCCAACTCCACGCGTCCTCCTCTCGATCCCCGCCGCTGCCCGACGTGTCCCGTCCCCGCCCGACGCCGGCTCGCCCGACACCGCCGCCGCCCGACGCGACCCATCTCCGCCCGCCGTTGCCCTGCCCGACGTGGCCCGTCTCTGCTCGACGCCGCCCCGCCCGACGTCGCCCGCACACCTCCTCGCCCTAGAGAACCTCCGCGGTAAGTCTGACGCCTCTCCCTCTCTCATTTTGCTTAGGGTATATTATACCATACCATTATTTCTCCTTTATCCCTTTCATAATTTAAACTTCAAAGAAATAGCCAATCGAAAGGTACCAAAAATGTCAAAATGTTGGTTGGATATTTTTGCCAGAATGTATGCTAGTAACAATAAAAGAGACAAATACATAACTAAGCACTAAATAAATGGTAAGCAACCATGGATGTGATGTTGAACCAAGGCCAATAACGTGGCCTAAATGAAGCCAAAGAGCCTCTGTCAATACCACATTACCTTCCGAGTCTCCGACATGATGAAAACAAATACTTGCAACTGTCCAACTATGTTTAAAAATGGAATCATGGCCGACTCTATGAAAACCTGTAAAGATAATTAATCAGTACACTCAATTGTGCTTTCCGACGCAATAGGTAAAAGGTGTTGTCTAGTTAGCATAATGGAATCTAAGCAGCAACACCAAGAAGACCAAGTTTTATGGTAATGTAAAGTTATCCATAATCCTAATTTTAAATATTATCCAACAAACAACTACAATAAAATTATGTCTATATAACATTGGTCTAAATATATGAAATGTTGAGGGAATGCACACTTATTTGTGATACTTGAAGATATGCAATATCATTGAAGTCTATTCTCCATTGCACAAAATCATGCAAAATAAGAATTGTTTCTATCAGTTTCTTGCTTTTTCTTTTCAACTCACGCAATCGCTAAGAATTAAATCTAAAAATTATTTGCTCCTACATAAATCATGTGTTTTCTTTCTCAACATTGCGCTCCTCTAGTTAAATCTATATTTGTTTAATCTATGCCATGAGCATTGTCTTCGAAGGACAGATTCTCTAAGCATGCCATTTCATATACCTCAAATCTATATATGTATCAGTAAAAAGAAGCAAAGAACGTGAACATGGTTAAAGATAACAAGCTATGATGATAGAGCTTGCAAATGAGTACTTTTTCAAAGTTGCATTATAATAACATATCCAAAATAGCTAAAAAATGGTATGGTACTCCCATGGTCTTTATTCTTTAGCCAAACTTTTCTATTAATTTTAGAAGATACTTCTTCTTTTCATGCATTAAACACTCCCAAGGCCTTTATTCTTTAGCCAAACTTTTCTCTTTTATACTCTTAATAATAATTCTGAATGTTGGCACTTGCTCCCCAAGATGGACTCTAGCATCTGGGAAGGCTCCTCTAATCACTTCACGGGGTATGCCGACGAGAAAGGCGACGTGAGCACCAACCAGGTAATTAAGGTTACAAAAAACATGCATGAGCATTGCAAACATCCATATATCTAACCATTAATTAATTGTTGATGATTTGAAACCCTTGTCGGGCATACGTACAAGGTCCGTGTTCTCCAGCACCCGTTGTGCAGCAAACATGTGACATGGACGTGCTCAATCACGAGCTGAGTGCGTCACATAAGAGTACCGTCAAGGCCCTGGAGGAGTTGAATGACTCCTTGAAGAAGGAGAGGGATAAGATTATCGATGACAATGCTATTGTCTATGATAAGATTATCAATCTCGAAGGTTAGATCGCGTCGCTGAACGACGAGACAAGTGAGATCAATAAGGACATACAAGTCCTGAAGTCCGAGAGGACTCAACTAAAGAGGGAGAAAGCCCATAACATCATGGAGGGGCAGATGCATAGGAATAAGCTTCATGAGCTTAACTTAGTCCTTAAAAGCTAGGTAGTGTCGAGAGGGGTAGATCGATACATTGTGAAGTTGGTACTTTATTTTGTGAATTGGTGAAACGTTTAGTTTCCACTGATGTGTATTTTTTATTAGCTAAATATGATGGTGACGACGTGCAACTCTGTCCAACGTCATAGGTATTCAAAATACTGCTGGCGTCATCTCCAATGCCACCACTAAATTATAACAGTGGCGCCATATTGGTGGCGTCAGGTGTCCACGCCAGCAAGTCCATTTTTGCCATGCCATAGCTAGGCTTTTCTGCACTAGTAATAGGGGAAGCTTTGCTCTAAGACTTGAGCTAAAGCAACTCTAACGTGTGAACACATTAATGCTTTATGTAAAAGTGGTAACCCCACTTGTGCTTAAACGATGAGTATGACCTATGATCAAGTGTTCTCACTTGGCTCCTAAGTCAATATACTCATATATAGATGACTTTGTCATCGACCATTGTTTGATAGATACTAGAGTGATTGTGCATGTTTGACATATTTCATTTGCTATCTTATTGTGTGAGCATGTGGCTATGCATATTTCTCCCAATCAAGGACATCCAATTGTGGTTTGTTTGGTTTTGATTTTCTAGCCAATTGGATGTACAAGAAGGCCTAAGTACCCCTCTTGCTATCTATCTCATCTTGTCTCAATTTCTTTCTTGCTATATCACAAAATTTGAACAAGCTATTTTTCAGACCCTCCGGGTGAGGAGCACTCAGAGCCACCAATCCATCTATGGTTGTCTTCCAAAATCTTCTAAGTGTGTTTTGGTCAGACCAACCCTTACACTCTTGGTCTCACCGAAACACTTGGAATGATCTAGTTTTTTTATCTCGGTACCACCGATCGAAACTTCTCAGTGTCACCGAGTTACACTGTCTCTGGCAGTTGCGCACTTTGGTGCCAGTGATTCGTTTCACTCGGTGTTACCGACAGTAGATGGATATATATATACTTGCGTGGACATGTCTTTGAAAATTCCTTCAAACCCCCTACTCCCGCACCCCTTTGTTGTTGCCGACTTGGTCTACAGATCGTCCATGTCATTTCAGCGCGCCCTCGCCGCAGGATTCCTTCACCGTTAACGGGAATCAACCCTGCCGTTGATGCCGTAGATAGATTTTGCTAAGTTAGGGTAAATCTCGATCTCTTTTACGTTTCTCCTTCCAATTCAATGCGCAGAAGATCATGCCTAATATCTTTGCATAATGTGCTACTTTCTATCCTCGCAAAATCCTCGTTAGATTAGTTTTGAGCAAAAAATAGGGTTAGGTTTCCACAGTACACACCTCAGACGTCCGATTGAAACGAATCGGAGTCACCGATGTGCTTTCGGCCACAACACACAGGACAACTCGGTGAAACCGAGCGGTTCCTATCGGTGTCACCGATACAAGTTTTCACAGGCATCATGTGCACTTCGAAGGGACCGGGACACACTTCGGTGAAACCAAAATAGTGTGGACAAGTTCCTGTCATTGCCTC
Organism: Elymus sibiricus; assembly: GCA_039707655.1. Lineage (NCBI taxonomy): Eukaryota > Viridiplantae > Streptophyta > Magnoliopsida > Poales > Poaceae > Elymus > Elymus sibiricus. The sequence continues at coordinate 401,958,819 of CM077667.1, forward strand.
GATGCTTTCGAAAATTGTCATTCAGAAATTCCGAAATGCATATTGTGAAAACCTAATACTGAATTTTGAACTCAAATCTTTGTAAAAACCTCTGATTTTAGTGATGCTCGTCTATTCCACTCTTCTCACTCTAATTCACAGGGTTAGAGTTCATCATCTCTGCTTTAGATGATAGCCAAAATGTGTCAGTTGAGACAAGTGTTGACTTGGAGGCAGGAACTAGCCCTGAAGAGAGCTACGATGAAGGAGAAAGGAGTTCTCCTAGTCTTTCGAAAGCTTCCACAAGAGCTAGGAAGAAGAAGAACTCAGATGAGGAGGATGGAGACTTTGCTCCAGAGGAAGTCACCTCCAAGAGGCAACTTGTGAAGAAAGAGTATGCAAGCACTCAAAAGGAAAGTGGTTGAAAGGAAAGTTCCAGCTTCAACTGCAGCCAAAAGGGGCATTCCACTCTCATCCGAGACCTCTGGAGGCTCTAGGCCAACCAAGTCATTGCCCAAGAAATCTGGAGTGAAGAGGGCAAGGAAGAGGATTGTTCATGTTGTTGGAAGGCCAACATCCATGTATAAGGACCCAACAGATGCTGAGGAGGCAGAGCGAGCTGCACAACCCTCTCCTGCCAAGCAACATAAGCTTATGGCAGATGCTATGCCTAAGAAGGCTGCTACCACCTCCAAGGCTGATGTAAAGCTTGAGGTGAGGACCACCAGAGATGTGACAACTTCAGAGAAGAACAAGTCCCAAGTGCCTGAGAGGACATCTGGTAATGATGAGGGCCTGGTGCTCAAGAAACTGAGGCCAAGACTGCCTGAACACAATGATGCATATCCCGTTGCTGTGAACATGAAGGATAGGAAGGACAAAGGTTCGAGGAAGTGGAGAGCTGAGGACCCCTATGCTATTAGGCGGAAGACTACCGTGGTTTACCATTTCCACACCAAGGAGCAACAAGATTTCTACGAGACAATGCTCCTTGACAAGAACCCAGCAGTGAGTGACATGAGATATGTTGACTGGAAGTACATCGATGACAATGTTGACTATTCCCTCATGTGGACGAGAGTTTCAGACTTATGGGCATTGATGCCTTTGTAGGTCAGGAGTTGACTGCCTGGACTGATGAGCTCATTAGTCAGTTCTACTCCACCGCACACTTCTGCCCCGACGGAAGAATCGTGTGGATGACTGAGGGAGTGAGGTACCAATCCACCGTTGATGAGTGGGCCATGTGGATTGGTGCTCCCAAAGCAAGAGAAGGAGATGTTGATGTGTATGGAGAGTTGAAGAAGGGTCACAACTCTATGTCCAACATGTATACACCTATTCCAAAGGAGTATCCGAAGTCTCACAAGCTTGGCTTAGTATACTTTCTCTTGCCAGCACTTCCCACCTCCAACACTATCATGAGATACACCTGATGCCGAAGTCAGGTGATGAGAAGTTGATCAGAGGCTACTCGATCAACATGCTGCATTTAGTTGATCAGAACACCAGGTTCAGAGTGATGTATCTCATTGTGGAGACCATCAAGAGGACAAAAGCTGACTAGAAGAGATCTTGCACACATGCTCCTTACATTCAGATGTTTATCAACTCCAAAGTTGGTAGAAAAGTTTATCAGCTTGATCGTTTGCACCTGCCGCTTCAGCCGGAGTTCAGGACAACACTGTGACGATGGATCCTTCCCAACCCACCTCTTTTACAGCTCAAGTAGAGATTAAGGTGAGGCCTAGGCAGAGGATGCTAGAGCGACTAGTGCTCCCGTGCTCAAGACCAAGATTGATCAGATGGACTATCTCATTAGTGCCGCTCAGAGGATCGAGCGGGGCCTAGCTGACCTTGTGAAGAACCAAGCTAACCTGGAGAGAGTTGTTGAGACGAAGATCCATGATCTTGATGCGAAGGTGATAGAGGCCAAGGTTGCAGTAGAGCAGTTGCAGAGGATGTGGATGGCATTAGTGACGATGAGTCTATCCCTCCCATCACCACGCAGTTCACCACCATGCCCAGATCTTCAGTAGTGCCAGTGCGAGACTCCAGGGCTACCTTGTCTGCTCCAGCTGCCACCACTTCATATGCACCATCAGTTCCTCCAGTGACCACTCCTCCAGCTCAACAGACCTCAGCAGAAGCTTTCGCCGAAGCACTTCTCTCCACTCCATCGATGACCACCGGAGCAGCGAGCCAGAGGACTTCATCGCCCAGTGGAGGAGATCGAGACCAAAGTGACATTTAGCTATATACCTTTCGAGATTTTTGGTAACTTGTTTCCAAAGGGGGAAAAGGTGTATAGATCATAGGGCTTCAAGAGAGAGAGAGAGAGGGTCTCGTCCTTTGCTTTTGATACATTTGGTTTCACGTTGTCCATCTTTTGGTTTAAACTATGTCGTGTTTGATCATACAATCTATCGTTTGATGATATGATTGCATATCCATGTGTTATATATTATGATCATTCACTTGTATGCTTGGTGATGTGTGCATTGTAATTCATTCATATCATATCATGCGCTCCAACAAGATGTATGTGACATAGAAGAGTGACCCATGATCCTAATCGATTATGCATTTCCATTCAAACCCAAATTCAAAACAATGCACAAATTTAGGGGGATCTCTTGCTTATCACATAATTCGCAAAACGACGATATCATGCATTGATTATATCCATTGTCGAAGCTTTGATCTATATGTTGTCATCAATTACCAACAAGGGGAGATTGAAAGCACAACTTATCCCTTGGTGGTTTTAGTAATTAATTTCAACATATAGCTCATTGAACTAATGCTCAATCAAGTATATTTTAGGAAATTTTCAATGATTGGAATGGCTCGGATATGTGATGAGGAACCCCTATGAGGCAAATGAAACATATTGGCAAAAGCTTCAAGACTCTACATTTTGCTTTAAGTGATTTGATCACAATGAGTTCATAGAAAAGCCAATACTATTAAGAGGGGATGAGGTACTAATGATGATCTGGTTGCTCAAGTGCTTAAAGATTTGCCACCAAAACCCCTCAAACACTTCCTCATATCACTTCTATCCAAAAACCCCAATAGCCAAATCGGTCCCACCGATTCTCTCATTTCGGTGCCGCCGAGTTACCCTTGACAAACCCCTAAGCCAAACCTAAGATTTTGGTGCAACTGAGATTGCATTCGGTGCAACCAAAATGCAGTGACCAACTTTCTGTTGTCAGGTTGTTTCATTTCGGAATCTCCGAGATGAACCGATCGGAACCTCTGAAGTGTTGGATCTGCGTAGGTCATGCTAAACCGGTCTCACCGAGTTGTTTCCTTCGGTCTCAACGAAAAGCCAAAAGTTGGAACCTTTTGCACTAGTCGGTACCACGGAGATTTCATTTCAATGTCATCAAATTGTGTGCTAAACTTGTAACGGTTGTATTTTTGGTGAAGGCTATATATGTATACCCCTCCACCACCACTTACTCTCTAAGAGAGCCATCAGAATGGAACTACACTTCTGATACATCTCCAACGTATCTATAATTTTTCATTGTTCCATGCTATAATATTATTATTCTAGGATACTTTTTGGGCATTTATTTGTTGATTTATTTTATTTTTGAGCACTAACCTATTAACCCAGTGCCAAGTGCCAGTTGTTGTTTTCTACATGTTTTTGGCTTTTCAGGTTTACCATATCAAATGAAGTCCAAATACCCCGAAACTTTTTGACGATTTTTTCTGGAAAAAATAAGGACCTGGAAGCTTCGGAGGGAGACCGGGGGCCACACGAGGTGCCCCCAAGCCAACAGGGTGCGCCCGGGGGGGGGGGGGGGTCGTGCCTTGATGGCTTGGGACCACCTCCCCGACCCTCTGGTGTTGTTCTCTGGCCTATAAATTCTCTTTAATCCCAAAAATCCTAGAGAGCCTCCCGAAACACTTTTTCTGCCGCTGCAAGTCTATGTTCCACCGTGTGCCCATCTGAAGCCCTGTTCCGGTGCCCTCTCAGGGGGGGGGATCGATCACGGAGGGCCTCTACATCAACCTTGCTACTCCCATGGTGATGTGTCAGTAGTTACCCGTAGACCTATAGGTCCGTAGATAGTACCTAGATGTCTCTCTCTCTCTCTCTCTATGTTCTTTGTTGCCATGATCACCGCGATTCCCGTGGTGATCTATGTTATGTAATCACTCTTTGCGGTGCGTTTGTTGGGACCGATGAATTGTGGGTTTATGTTCAGATTTTTCATGAAAAATATTTGAGTCTTCTCTGAATTCTTATTTGATTCTTATTTGCATGATTGTTATAGCTTCGTAATTCTCTCTGATCTATCAGTTTAGTTTGGCCAACTAGATTGGTTTATCTTCAATGGGAGAGGTGCGTTGTAGTGGGTTCAATCTTGCGGTGCTCTATTCCCAGTGACAAAGTAGGGGACAAGACACGTATTTGTATTGCTTCCACTAAGGATAAAACGATGGGGTTCATTCATATTAATTGGATTTACTTTGTCTACATCATGTCATCGTTCTCCAAGCATTACTCTGTTTGTATGAACTTAATACCTTGAGATGCAAGCATAGAAGCGCTCTCGAAGTGGAGTAATAGTAGTAGATGCAGGCAGGAGTCGGTCTACTTGTTTATGGACGTGATTCCTATATACATGATCATTGCCGTGAATAAATATTGCATAACTATGCGCTTTTCTATCAATTGCCCAACAGTAATTTGTTTACCCACCGTATGCCTTCTTCGAGAGAGAAGCCCACTACTACAGAATGGTCCAAACACAACACATCAATCAAAGACCCTTCGACGAAACTGTGTGCGATGCATGAATCGCAAACGGTATAGTGCAAGCTCCATCGCTAATGGCACGAACTGTGTGCGAAGGTGGATGCATCAAATACGATTCAGAAAGTAGTTACGTGTGCGATCTACGGCAGACAGTTTGTTCTTATGAACCGTTTGTGATTAGGGAAGATAACAGAAGCGGTTACCAAAACTACATACGTGTGCGAAGTACGGCATACAGTTCACTCGGATAAACTGTGTGCGCTGATACAACAGAACACAAACGACTCGGCATAACACGATGTGTGCGATATACATCAAATAGGTGAGTAATGAGAATCGTGTGCGAACACCAGAAATAACACAGACGATTCATACTGACAAGCTGTGTGTGTTGTGGGCAGACGGTTGCTGCCAAATAATTGTCAGCGATGGATGAAATCATTACAATCGCTATGTTGGGAAGTGCTGTTTGCCTGTATTAATATCGCAGACGTTTTATTATTTTGACCGTGTGCCTCCGCTCAGTCCGTCCTCCTCTCTCACGTCTTGTCACCGCGTTGCCGCCTGAGTATTCCAGTGTATGCTTCGGCACCGCTTTTGGGTTTTGGCCACGCGCCCGCTCGATGATCCCGTTCCCGCTCAGAACCGCGCAGGTTCCCGCACGCAAAACCGTCCTATGGCTCTAGCTTCCCGCCATGCTCGGTGAAATCCCCAATCCTTGCCGGCCTGCTATATAAACCCTCATGGCCGGCGACTCCACATTGCCTTCATGCCCCCTCCCCGTAGCTTGTCTAGTTTGCTTCTCCCCCAATCGCCAATGGCACCGGCCGTTCGTCGTCGCCCAGCCACTCCGCCAGAGAACAGCTCCAGCTGGGAGGCTTCACCGCGTCGGCGAGGCAGTCCTCTGAAGCGTGTAGTGCACGTGGCGTCCCTGGTGGGTGTGTGCATGCCACCAACTAGACGCTCCACCACCGCTGCCCGAAGGCAGCTGCTGCCGGTGGCCGCCGTGGCCGCCACCCCATCGTCGTCCGTCTTTGCCACGACCCCGCCATCAGGCTGCAGGGTCATAACCCGTGCCGCCACCAAGGCCCGAATGCGGGAGGTGGAGTCCGCCAAAGGCCCGCCGCCGGGCTTCTACGTCGCAACCCTTGCGCGCTACATCTACTTCCTAGAGAAGGAGGTGGAGCGCCAGGTCGAGCACGCGAAGAAGCTCACCGACGCCGTGGACGGAGGAGAAGCCGCAGCGGCGGCGCGGAATGCCGAGATCTACGCAGAGTCCCGTCGCTTCGAGGAGGGGCGTCTTGAGCGTCGGAGGGCAGCACTGGCAGGAAACGGACACGTCTCCGCCAACTCGTTGCCAGGCTCCTCCTCCACTTGCTCTTACTGAGCGCGCTCGATTCTGCTGGAAGTAGTACAAAGCCCCTCCGTAGTACTAGTATTTAGGGGCTATTTTGTTCAGTTCATCTAACTATAGATATGGTTGAACTGTACCACGTACTTTAATTAGCTAGTATATAGTTGAACTAGCTAATTCAGTACGTGGTTGGCAACAATTGGGGAAAAGTTTGTTCGGTTCAGCTATCGAGTTGAACTGTATTGTACAAAGACCAGTGCTTAATGTATGAATGAAATCCATGTTTAAAGTGAATTTTAGTTGCAAAATTACACCCTAATTGTGATTTCGTTTCTGCATACTTGACAAATGCCAGTGCTACAATGTTGACAAATGCCAGTGTTACTAGATCGACAGATGCCAATGTTTCCGATTTGACATATGGCAATTTACCCAGTATGATAGATGCAAATCTTCCCGGATTGTATGTACTAGGCACACGGATCATATTGGAGAAACGTTTGCGATGATGCATTGGACCAATCCTTCGCGCCAATATTTTGACTTGGCTTACGGGCGAAGATAGTTGTCGAGCTTCAAACGGGTATTCAACCTGAGCCGTTTGTGATGTGTGTTCATTCAGATAAAATTATGATGGTTTTTTGTTTGCTACGTGAATTCAGAGATAAATACTTAGTTCATCAAACCATAGATTTCATTCAGTCAAGCTTTCACTTTACATTCATACAATCGAGATACGATATAAAGAAAACTAGTTGCGGCGGCGGCGGCCTCCTGCGGCGGCGTTCTCATGCTCCAGGGCGCAGTTGTACAGTTCTTCAACCGAGACCAGAATGTGATGGACTTCACAATCAAAGAGCCGGTCGTCGCGCGATCGACGGGCGCGGGGCCGGGGGGGGCGGCGACTAGCGGCGCTGCGAGAAAGCTGTCGACGGCGGCGGCCCAATCCGCTGAGGGGGGCGTGACGGGTGCAGGCACACGCACGGGCACGGGCGCGGTGGGTGCAGGTGCGCACGAGGGGTCGGCCGCCGTCGGTGCGGGCACGCGCACTGGGACCGGCGTGCCGTGTGCAAGGGCGCGCACGAGCACGGGGGCAGGAAGAGGCGCTGGCGCTTGCACGTACACGAGCTCACGCGGGTCGGCGGGGACCTCCCTGACGCCCGCGGTTTCCAGCGCTGCGATGATGCTGGGTGACCAGCCCGTCAATGCCACGGGGATGGTGGCTGGCGCGGGCGCGGCGATGGTTGATGGCGAGTGCGTCGGGGCAGCATACACTGCGGCATGCAGCTCTTCCAAGGCCATGTCAATGGCGTCCCATTCGTCTTTATGTTCTATCTCTTCCGGCTCGGTGTCAACTTCACCAAACCGAAGACTAGTGGCATATGATCCTTCTGCACCATGGCGTAGGTCGCCGTGGAGGTCTGAAGATGGAGGGGAATGTGAGGCGAAGATATATGGAGGATTGTGAGTGAGTGGGCAGTAAAGCCGCATATTAAACAGCGGCTCGGGCGCCATTGATGGATAGGTTGGAAGCGAGGAGGGCGAATACGGAGGTCAAAGGGCTCGATTCCCGGTGAGTCTTCGGCGTACTGACCGCACGCCTACCGGTGAGCCTACGCGGCGGATGCCAGCTCGCACGCCTCCTGTTAACTCAAGCAGCTACTCGCACGGCACCTCCTAAGCCCTAGCCAATAAAAGAGTGCGACTCTTGGCAGCACGTAAAGGGCAGTAGAATGCCAACGGTTTGAAAATAATGCAACCGTTTGCGTTGAAACGTGACAGTTCTTTCTTCCAAAAAGCTTTTGTTTGCTATTAATGACACGAAAAATACCACAACATATTTGTGCTATATAATGACGCCATGCCAAATTTCTTGAATTTTGTGTGAGTTCTAGATTTACTATAATTTAATTAATATTCTCAATGTTGTCTCTAAAAGAAAATATATATTAAAAAACAAGTATCAGATAGGAAAACAAAATGCTATGACGCCTTTACATGCCATGTTCATGAAACCATGCCAAGTTTCATGAATCTCCTGACGAGTTTTTGATTTACATGATTTAAAACCCTAGTTTCTCAATGTTTCTGTGCCCGAGCCAAGACCCCGAGATGTTTGAAATTCATTCACATGTCTTGCATGGGACCTAAAGATGCATGCACACTAATATGGTTTTCAACCCATTTTGATGCACCGGACCTTCTGATTGTAGTTCGGATTTGAATTGTGCACGTTAAATAATGCATATAAAAGTCAATTAATGTATAAAAAGGCCAAACGAACCATGTATATTTTCATATTTTGGCACGACACTCTCATTTTGGTATATGTTGCCTATAGAAATAGTTCAAGACGAGAAGAGGCAACGGATGTCGATTCGCCCAGATAAGGTGACACATTCCATATCGAAACAACAAAGCTTCACGTGATAATTAATCTTTGGTTTGTGTTGGGCTTGTGCCAAAACTTGTCCCAAATTGGACATTATTTTACCAGGGAACATATGGGGCATGCATGTTATGACACCATGCCAAGTTTCATGAATTTTCTGACTAGTTTTTGATTTACACATGATTTAAAACCCGAGTTTCTCAATGTTTTTGTGGCCGAGCCAAGACCGCGAGATGTTTGAAATTCATTCCCATATATTGCATGGGATCCTAAAGATGCATGTACACTTATACGGTTTTCAACCCATCTAGATGCACCGGTCACTCTGATTATAGTGCAAATTTGAATTATGCACGTTAAATAATGCATATAAAAGTCGATAAATGTATAAAAAGGCCAAACGAGCCATGTATAATTTCATATTTTGGCACGATACTCTCATTTTGGTATATGTTGCCTATAAAAATAGTTCAAGACGAGAAGAGGCAGCGGATGTCGATTCGCCCACATAAGGTGACACATTCCATATCGAAGCAACAAAGCTTCGCGTGATAATTAATCTTTGGTTTGTGCGCGGTTTGAGCCAAAATTTGTCCCAAATTGGACATTATTTTACCATGGCGCATATGAGCCATGCATGTTATGACACCATGCCAAGTTTGATGAATTTTCTGACTAGCTTTTGATTTACACATGATTTAAAACCCGTGTTTCTCAGTGTTTGTATGGCCGAGCCAGGACCGTGAGATGTTTGAAATTCATTCCCATATATTGCATGGGATCCTAAAGATGCATGTACAGCTTATACGGTTTTCAACCCATTTTGATGCACCGTACCTTGTGAATGTAGTTCAAATTTGAATTATATATGCACGTTAAATAATGCATATAAAAGTCAATTAATGTATAAAAAGTCCAAACGAACCATGTATAATTTCATATTTTGGAACAACGCTCATTTTGGTATATGTTGCCTCTAAAAATATACAGTTCAAGACGAGAAGAGGCAGTGGATGTCGATTCGCCCACATAAGGTGACGCGTTCCTTATCGAAACCACAAAAGCTAGCTTCCCCATGAGTAGCTGAGGTTTGTAAGGGCTTGTGCCAAAACTTGTCCCAAATCGGACAATTTATCATCATGACACATATGAGCCATGCCATGACACCATGCCAAGTTTCCTGATTTTCTGACGAGTTTTTGATTTATACATGAATGTAAAACCAAGTTTCTCAATGTATGTGGCCGAGTCAAGACCCCGAGATGTTTGAAATCCATTCCCATATCTTGCATGGGGCCCAAAGTAGCCATGGACACTTATATGATTTTTCAACCCATTTTGATGCACCGGATCTTGTGATTTTAGTTCAAATTTTAATTATCCACATTGTATGCCTAGAGAACTCAGTTAACGTATGAAAATGGGAAAAGAACCCCGAATAATTCCATATTTTAGCAAGACACTCTTACTGGTGCGAGTTGCCTCTAACAAAAGTTCATGGTGAGAAGATGAGCGGATGTCGTTTTGCCTACGTAAGGCGACATTTTCCTTATCAGGACCTCAAAGATTGAAGTGAGAAGCTCTGCTTTGTAAGGGACTTGTGGCTAAAATTGTCCCATGTTGGACAATTTTTTTACCATGGCACATATGTGCCATGTCATGACAACATTCCAAGTTTTTAGAATTTCTGACGCATTTTGGATTTATAGTAATTTAAAAACCAAGTTTCTCAACGTTTGTGCCCGAGCCAAGATGCCGAGATGTTTGAAGTTCAGTCCCATTTATTGCCCGTGACCTAAAGATGAAGCCATGGACACCAATATGATTTTTCATCCCATTTTGATGCACGGACATTGGGACGATAGTTCAAATTTGAATTATACACATTAAATGTCTAGAAAACTCAATTAATTTATAAAAATGCCAAACAGACCCTGAATAATTCCATATTTTAGCACGACACAACTATTGGTCAGTGTTCACTGCACATAAATCTTATTGCAAACCAAACACCGTCCTTTGTCGAATTAACCTCATTTTTTGTTTTAAAAACATTTTGAAAATTAAGTCTTTCACAAACAGTTGATGTTCATGAATCGTTTGTGATGCAGTACAAAATATCTTGGGCCAATCCTCGTAATGAATGGCTTAGGCCTGAAGCTTCGTCGTCTGCAGTACACCGTCGGGCAGTTTACCGCACTGACTCCTCAAACCATTTTACTTTTCAATCGTCGCCGGTGAAAGATGGGGACGTGGATCCCCGTCGTGAGGGCAACTTCGGCAACCGACTCCGGCCCGAGCGCGGCCGCATCAGCCATGAGCGCGCTCTCAACATGCTTGAACACGGCCGCTACCTCCGACAGAGCGGCTGCAGCAACCGAAAGGGCAACTGCTGCAGCTGAGAGGGCGGCAGCAACAACCGCGACGGGGATAGCAAATGGCGAGAATGGCATGTCAGCTGTCAGTTCCTCGGTGGTTGCTGTAGCCCTGATGAAGGACGCCCAGTCCCATCTCGAGGCCGCCCACGCCCATCTCGTGTCGGTCGCTACACAAATCACATCTGCCTTCTCCGACACCGGTCGACAACCCACCTCCGTTGAGTTGGTAATCGTTGAGTGTGCTCTAGTAGGCGTCCGTTTGTCGACGGGCTCCCTAGCCAAGATTGTGGCCGTCCATGCCCGGAGCAAGGCCGCCCACGCCCAGCTCATGGCGGCCTTATCCAAAGAGATGGTGCACGAAGACTGCGAGATGCTGGAGTATGTGGCGATGGATCCCATGGATCTTCATTCCCCGGAGTTCGTCGAGCGGGAGCTGGTCATCGAGGAGGCGGCGGAGATCGACGAATGCCAGGCGGAATATTAGTCTCTGTCTAGAGCGATGGTGTTTTGTTAGAGTAATGTTTAAGTCAATTAACTAATGTTTATTAGTTGCTCGATTAAGTAAGTGCGGGCGGTGTTGTAGGCTCTTTTGTGTAGTACTCAAATTTGCAAGTGTTGTTAGACTAAGCAATGACCAATGTAACGAGGGAAATTCGGACCAAAATTTGCCGCCGTATCCCCATTTTCTCTTCCAAATGAACATGAAATGCAAGTACCGTGTGCAATGTAGCATCTGATATCTTACGCCGGAAGCTTGGAGACCAAAATTTCCACGTTCAGTCTCATCACACACGGGATAAACTATAGGATACGTTTGTGTTGTTGAATATCGCACACAGTTATGGTAATGGTACTGTGTCCGATGTGACTGTGCGCGCTACTTTTTCGCCGCACCGAACAATTTTTTGGGCTGCCGCGCAAATATCTACCTCCCCCGCCCCTAGTACCAACCAAAAGCCACATTTCCCATTCCCCCTGCTCCCCCCTTCATTTCGTAAGTTCAAACCTTCACTGCTTGCTTGCAGCGCCACCTCCTCGCCGGCGACGCTCCTTCTTGCTGCTCGGCCTCATCCTGCTAGTCATAGTCAGGTAATCCAAACCTTCCCCATACCCACTCCCCCCTCCACCCCCTCCTCCTCCATTCCACATGGCCCGACCGCCGGCGCAACACATTCCACCAAAATCACCGGCCCACCCCCCACATAATCGCCGCCGAAAGACATGGTGCACGCAGTATAGCCAGAATCTCAAGGAACACCTGGCAGCGGAGAAGCAAATCACGACCGCACGCGCGGATGAGGCCGCGATGGCTGCCATGCGTGCTGACCCCCAGATCTTGGAGCAGCATCTAGATGTCGAGGCCACCGTCGACACCTCGCGCGCGGACGCCGCCACGCGGTTGGCTGCTTTGAACAACAGCTCGTTGTGTTTTCTCCAGGGCTCCGCTGTTGCCTTCGACGACGACTCCGAGTTGTTTTCACAGCGTGCCCGTGCTTTCCTCAATTCCATAGCAGGCAGGTTGGTGCCCGGACAGGCTGAGGCAACTCACCACTACAAGGACGGAACCCACGATGTGGAGGCCTCGCCCTCGTCCAAGCCCAGCGTTATCGATATCTCCAACGACGAGGAATATCTTGTTTTTTAAGCTTAATTACTAATGACCTGTGTTCAGCTAGCTACGCGTGTTACGCATGTTTATTTTACCTGCTACATGTGCTGCTCCTGCCTTCCCTTAAGAAACTCTACTGAAATATGCAATGTAATGCTAGTATGCAATCTGACCTTCTACTACTATGTTGTATTATGCATTGTGATGCTCAGTTAACTGTTTGGTTCAGTTGTTTTGGTGATCATCTGCAATGTGATGTTCAATTATTGTTGGTACAATTTTGTTTTTCTTATGCACGTGAAACCTACAATTGCTATATTTCATAGTTCTTAGCGCGCTTGGCTTTTCCATATGGCTTGAATTCATATGTTGGATATGCAATGCGTTTATCTTTCATTCACAGATTTTACCGATCAATATCTATTCTTAAACACATTACAGGGGGAACAATGGGAGACACTGAGGTTTACCATCGAGGTTTGCACTTTCATGATCCTTTGGCTAATAGCACATTATTGTGCAATTGCAGGAACCATTCTAATATTTAGGTTTCTAACAATAATTTGGTCTTGCACATGTAGGTCCTGCCTTAAGAGGTTTAGACCCACTGTTCGACCCATTTTGCATGTGGGGAAATGATGTGTTCATGAATATCAGTCAAATCAAGAAACTCAGAAAGATTGTTAAGATAAAGAAACTTGCGACGAAAAACAACAAGCTGTTTGTCTGCACAATGAAGAAGACATCAGTGAACTATAGGATGGTACTATCTCTTTTACCTTGTCTTTTTTCCCTTTGTGACATTTCAATTTTTAGTAACGCAATTTACGCATATCTTTGTTTCCAGTCCTTTCCAAAGCAGTTCATCGATGAGTACGTCTCAAACCACCTGTATGGTCAAGAGGTGAGGAAGGTATTCATACAGCACCCACGGTATAATCTTGAAGTCTTCCTCAAGAGGATGAAGGATGGGCGGGCAACCATCCACAGGCACTGGCATAAAGTTGCAAGAACCTTCGACATCAGTGAAGGCTCGATATTTGCCTTCCACTTCAACAGTTTTCGAGACGAGATTCATCTGTCTATTTACCGTATATGATGCTATTTTCGAAAGGTTTTAGATGTTGCATGTGAAACTCGGTCCTGTCGTGTAATTGGGTATCTAGGTACTATATACCTATATGATGGTGTACTCCGATGTATTTCAATTATGAAATCCTGGTTGCCGTAATACGAAATGAAATATATTGTGTGCTTGATATGAAGTATCAATCTGTTTACTAGCTGGATTATAAATAATAGAGCAATTAGCATGATTATTGGGGTTTCATATTGCAGACGGTTTGTCATAGAACACCGTCAGCGATGACCTCAACAAACCCACACGCTTGCTGGAAAATTGGCGTGTTGGATCAGTGAACAATCACACAGGATTTCTGGGCGCAAACTGTGTGCGTTAGAACACCCATTCGCAAACGTTTTCACATAAAACGTGTGTGTGATGGACAGCCCTATGCCAAACAGTTTCTTCTAGGCACCGTGTGTGATGGCCACCCCTAACACAAACGATGTTAAGCAGAAAATTGTGTGTGATGTACAATACGAACGGAAACGTATGTTTGGGATTCACTGTGTGGGATGGTATGCACATCTCACACGATTTCTCCTAAATACCTTGTTTGGGATAGTCCTTCCAATCGCACACGACATAATTTTGCCTATCATGTGTGACCGGGAGCAGGCATCGCCAACGATTTTTTCAGGTCGTGTGGGATAGCCCCCCCCCCCAATCGCCCACACATGCAAGGCGACGGTTTGAGACTACGTCACAGAAAGGGGTTAAAAACCGTTTGTATAGCAGTCGCCTGCACTAGTGGCCTCTAGCGAACACTATGGCCCCCGGGTCTATTCACCTATATATTTACAAACGCTCTTATTTCTTTGCTGCCATTATTTACTTTTTATTTATTTTGCAATTTATATTTATTCAACTATCATCTACACTACTCATTTGCTTGCAAGTGACGAGTTCAAGGGGATTGACAACCCTCTTGCCCGCGTTGGGTGCAAGTGTTTGCTCTTTTGTGTGTAGGCACTGAAGACGGGAGTTGTGTGGTCCTCCTAATGGTTCGATAACCTTGGTTCTCACTAAGGGAAATACTTATCTATATTGTGCTGCATCATCCCATCCTCTTCGGGGGAAAACCCAACGCAGATCACAAGTTCAACTTCCACCATTCATTTTCTAAGAGATAACTACCTACTCATGTGTTGAGATCAAGGGATTCCACTCCAACCAATAGATCCTTGATTTCTAGCCTCCTCAATAGCTTTCCACCCAATCATCCTATTCTATCAAGAAAATTTCTGTGAGAGAGTGATTGAGTGTCGAGGAGACTATCTTTTGAAGCACAAGAGCAAGGAGTTCATCATCAACACAACATCTATTACCTATTGGAGAGTGGTGTCTCCTAGATTGGTTAGGTGTCCCTTGGGAGCCTCCAAATCGTGTGGAGTTGAACCAAGAAGTTTGTACGGGCAAGGAGATCGCCTACTTCGTGAAGATCTATGATAAGTCTCCAACGTATCAATTTTTTTTGATTGTTCCATGCTATTGTATTGTCAATCTAGAATAATTTATATGCAATTATGCTATTTTATATCATTTTTGGGAACTAACCTATTAACCCAGTGCCACGTGCCAGTTGCTGTTTTCTGCATGTTTTTGGGTTTCTAGGAAATCTGTACCAAACGAAGTCCAAACGCTACAAAACTTTTTGATATTTTTTTCTGGAAACAAGAGACCCAGGAAGCTTCAGGAGGTGTCAGGAAGCCTCACGAGGAGGCCACAAGGCACCTCGGCGCGCCTAGCCTTGTGGGCCCCTGGTGGCTCCTCCTGACCTAATTTCACTTCTATAAATTCTTAAATATTGGGAAACCAATGGAGAGCCACCCAAAACACTTTTTCCGCCGCCGCAAGCCTCCGTTCTGACGGGAGGCCATCCGGAGACCTTTTCCGATGATCTGCCGGAGGGGGAATCGATCACGGAGGCCATCTACATCAACCTTGCTGCCTCCATGATGATGCTTGAGTAGTCCACCATAGACCTACAGGTCCATAGCTAGTACCTAGATGGATTCTTCTCTCTCTTTGATCTTCAATACAAAGTTCATCGCGATCTTCGTGATGATCTATTCGATGTAATCTTTTTTTTGCGGTGTGTTTGTTGGGATCCAATGAATTGTGGGTTTATGATCATATTATTCATGAAAAGTTATTGAGTTTCCTCAGAATTTAAATATGCATGATCTTATAGCTTTGTATTTCTCTCCGATCTATCGATTTGGTTTGGCCAACTAGATTGGTTTATCCTCAATGGGAGTGGTGTGTTGTAGTGGGTTCAATCTTGCAGTGCTCTATCCTCATGAAAGAAGGGGTCAAGACACGTATTTGTATTGTTGCCATTAAGGATAAAACGACGGGGCTGAACATATTGCTTGTCTTACTTTGTCTACATCATGTCATCTGGCTCCAAGCATTACTTTGTTTGTTATGAACTTAATACCATAGATGCATGCTGGATAGCGATTGATTGGTGAAGTAATAGTAGTAGATGCATAATCGTTTCGGTCTACTTGTTTATGGACGTGATGCCTATATACATGATCATTGCCGTGAATAACTGTCATAACTATGCGCTTTTCTGTCAATTGCCCAACAGTAATTTGTCTACCCACCGTATGCTACTTTTGAGAGAGAAGCCTCTAGCGAATACTATGGCCCCCGGGTCTACTTAAACATAAAAACAAAAACATTTATATTACTTTGCTGCAGTTTATTTACTTTTATTTTATTTTGTATTTACTATATTTATTCTATCAAGATTTAATCCTTGCAAGTGACGAGTTCAAGGGGCTTGACAACCCTTTTGCCCGCGTTGGGTGCAAGTGTTTGGTTTTTTGTGTGTAGGTGCCGTTTACGGGAATTTGAATTGGTTCTACTATTGGTTCAATGACCTTGGTTCTCACTGAGGGAAATACTTATCTATACTGTACTGCATCTCCCCTCCTTTTTGAGGAAAATCCCAACGCAGCTCACAAGTAGCAGGAAGAATTTCTGGCACCGCTGCTGGGGAGCATCATAAAATTCTTTTTAGGTCCCTACACATAAATTATCTTTCGCTTGTTCTAGTTTTTACTTGCTGTTACATTTTACTTTATATAAAAAATCAAAAATACAAAAATATTTCTATTTTCTTGCTTGCTTAGTTATCTAGTTTACTTGTTAGTTTACTCGTTTGCTTGCTAGTTTACTTGCTTTGCCACTATGTCTCAAGAAAATACCAATTTGTGTGACTTGTCAAATACTAATAATAATGATTTTATTAGTATTCCAATACCAACCGCCACTAGTGCAAAGGCTTTTGATATTAATGCCGCTTTGCTAAATCTTGTTATGAAAGAATTTTTTTTGGGAAGTCCTAATGAGGATCCCGCTTTGCATCTTAATACCTTTGTTGAATTATGTGATACACAAAAGAAGAAGGACATGGATAATGATGTCACTAAATTGAAATTATTTCCTTTTTTACTAAGAGATAAAGCTAAAACTTGGTTTTCATCCTTGCCTCGCAATAGTATTGGAACTTGGGATAAGTGTAAGGATGCTTTTATTGCCAAGTATTTTCCTACCGCTAAGATTATATCTCTCCGAAACCAAATTTTAAATTTTAAACAACATGAGCAAGAACATGTTGCACAAGCATGGGAGAGAATTCAAATGATGATTAGAAATTGTCCCACTCATGGCTTAAATTTATGGATGATAATACAAAATTTCTATGCGGGACTAAACTTTGTGTCGAGAAATCTCCTAGACTCTGCTGCAGGTGGTACCTTTATGGAGATTACATTGGGAGATTCTACTCAATTAATGAATAATATCATGCCAAATTATTCTCAATGGCATACCGAACGAGCTCCAACTGGTAAGAAGGTAAATTCTGTTGAAGAAATCTCTACTTTGAGTGATAAGTTGGACTCTCTTATGAATATGTTAGCAAATAAGAATGCTCAAGTTGATCCTAATGATGTTCCATTATCTACTTTGATTGAGCAAATAATGATGTTATTTATGTGAACTTTGTCTCTAGAAATAATTTAATAACAATGCTTATAGAGGTAATTTCAATCCTAGACCGTATCCCGATAATTCCTCTAATAATTATGACAATTCTTATGGTAATTCCTTGTGGGGACCCTGACTCATAAGTCATGATTGTCGAATGCACGTGTACATTGATCCCAGAGATCAATGCTCACTGAACACACAAAAGCTGAATAACAAGAGTCTTACATCCATACATACCGTCTTACACAAATAAAGACCATCAAGGTCAAGTCTTACATAGATAGGACCATGGAGGCCAAACAACAAACATAAACTCGCAGCGGAAATCTTGAAAGTTAGCGTAGACCCATGCCATCTGCCTTAACCCTACATGCATTCTGACTGGGAAGCGTCCTAACTCGCATGTTCGTCACCAACGAAATCTTCACCATATTCCTGCTCTTCCATGCCTGGCCAATTAAATAACCAGTGGCAAGCCAATGAGTACTTTGAATGTACTCACAATCAATCCATATTTTGTAACAAGGTATAACAAGGCATGATATAGCACTAAATGGGTAATTTTGCGGAAAGCTAATTTGGGTGCAATGGTATGTCCTATCATCATGTAAAAGCATGCATCATGAGGTTCTGAGTAACCATACGAACAGGTTACATATATCAATATGAATAGAGGTTGAACATCTCATGTTCGATCATCACGTCAAGTCATCCTGACTGAACTCAAGTATTCTCTTCCCACACACACGCCAAGTTTGTGAAAACATCTGGACATAGTTTAAGCAAGACCACCAACTATCCATGACCGTGGACACGGTTATTCAAATAGTTTTACACTCTGTAGAGGTTGCGCGCTTTACCCACAAGACTCGGGGAACTTCTTTGTCATCCACGACTCGTGGTACCTTAGGTACCCGAGGTAAGCACCCGAGCATTATCTTTCCCCTGACAATACTAAACAAAGAGTCCACTTGTTGGCCCACATCTTCATGATGTACATCTTCATGATGTACATCACATGAGACTCGCTCAACATTGTACCATCCATGAAGGGACACAACGGTGTGCCCAGTGTCTGTAAAAACAGTACATGGTCGCCCTACCTGGCACGACCCTGTATCGAGAGAGTAACTCATACTCTCCCGTCACTAGTAATGTAGACTCTCTGCTAGCATTGACCAAAGTAATCAACAAAGCCCTGTCCCATAATGGGTATCCTGGTCGCACATGTAAGGTTGGGACGGTCAGCAGATCTTAAATCTCTCCGTTTTCGAAAACACACACTCACTTGCGTTGTACATCACTTCTTTATCAAGTGGTTACCTAGCTCAACATCTCCCTCGGGCATTAGTGGCACCCGACGGGTTTTTCGAAAAGTTCTTGAAAATACTTTTGTTTCCAGCACCATGCATATATCCGTCCCATTTGCGTAGCATCTACTTTAGCATCCTATCTACTTCCCACCCACACAACTCTAAGTAGAAGGTAGAGTCATGCCATGCAAGTATTGATAACCCACAAGTATAGGGGATCGCAACAGTTTTCGAGGGTAGAGTATTCAACCCAAATTTATTGATTCGACACAAGGGGAGCCAAAGAATATTCTCGAGTATTAGCAGCTGAGTTGTCAATTCAACCACACCTGAAAGACTTAATATCTGCAGCAAAGTATTCAGTAGCAAAGTAATATGGAAGTAACGGTAACGATGGCAAAGTGAAAGTGGCAGTTTTGTAGTGATTGTAACAGTAGCAACGGTAAAGTAACTTAGCAAAGATCAATATGTGAAAAGCTCGTAGGCAATGGATCAGTGATGGATAATTATGTCAGATGGCATTCATCATGCAACGGTTATAACATAGGGTGACACAGAACTAGCTCCAATTCATCAATATAATGTAGGCATGTATTCCATATATAGTCATACGTGCTTATGGAAAAGAACTTGCATGACATCTTTTGTCCTACCCTCCCGTGGCAGCGGGGTCCTAATGGAAACTAAGGGATATTAAGGCCTCCTCTTAATAGAGAACCGGACCAAAGCATTAGCACTTAGTGAATACATGAACTCCTCAAACTACGGTAATCACCGGAAAGAATCCCAGTTATTGTCACCCTGGGGGATGCGGATCATAACTCGTAATAGGTGTCTACAACTTGCAAGATAGGATCAAGAACATATATATTCATGAAAACATAATAGGTTCAGATCTGAAATCATGGCACTCCGGCCCTAGTGACAAGCATTAAGCATAGCAAAGTCATAGCAACATCAATCTCAGAACATAGTGGATACTAGGGATCAAACCCTAACAAAACTAACTCGATTACATTGTAAATCTCATCCAACCCATCACCGTCCAGCAAGCCTACGATGGAATTACTCACGAACGGCGGAGAGCATCATGAAATTGGTGATGAAGGATGGTTGGCGATGACGACGGCGTCGATTTCCCCTCTCCGGAGCCCAAATCAGACTCCAGATCTGCCCTCCCGAGGAAGAACAGGAGGTGGCGGCGGCTCCGTATCGTAAAACGCGATGAACTCTTCTCCTTGATTTTTTTTCTCCACGGATGTGAATATATAGAAGTGGAATCGAGGTCGGAGGAGCAACGGGGGGCCCACAAGCCACCAGGGCGCGCCCTAGGGGGGGGCACCCTCCTGGCTTGTGGCCAACAGGTGGACCCCCCTGGCTTGATTCTTTCGCCAATATTTTTTATTAATTCCAAAAATATTCTCCGTAAAATAACACCAAGGCAATTCTGCTGAAAACAGCGTCAGTCCGGGTTAGTTCCATTCAAATCATGCAAATTAGAGTCCAAAACAAGGGCAAAAGAGTTTGGAAAAGTAGATACGTTGGAGACGTATCAACTCCCCCAAGCTTAACCCATTGCTTGTCCTCAAGCAATTCAGTTGATAAACTGGAAGTGATAAAAAAAAAGTTTTACAAACTCTGTTTGATCTTGCTGTTGTAAATATGTCTAACTGATGTTCAGATTTTCAGCATAGGTTATAGACTAACCACATTCACAATAACACTTAGGTCTCACATTTACTCATATCAATGTCATAACCAACTAGCGAGCAATAATAATAAGTCTCGGATGACAACAATTTTATCAAAACAATCATGATACAATATGATATAATGGTATCTCGCTAGCCCTTTCTGAGACCGCAAAACATAAATGCAGAGCACCTTTGAAGAACAAGGACTGACTAGACGTTGTAATTCATGGTAAAAGATATCCAGTCACACTCATACTCAATATCAATTAATAACAAAGCATACAAATGACGGTGGTGCTCTCTAACTGGTGCCTTTTTATAAGAGGATGATGACTCAACAGTAAAGTAAAATAGATAGGCCCTTCGCAGAGGGAAGCATTGATTTGCAGAGGTGCCAGAGCTCGAGCTTTTAAAACAGAGATGAATAATGATTTTGAGTGGTATGCTTTCATTGCCAACATAACAACTAAGAGATCTCGGTATCTTCCATGCTAGATACATTATAGGCGGTTCCCAAACAGAATAGTAAAGTTTTTACCCCCCCTCCTCCAATCAATCACACTCCACGGCGAGCCGAATTCACGGGTACCGTCCATACAAACACAATCCTGGGGAAGTTTTGTTTTATTATATTTTGATTTGAATTTTGAGCATGGAACTGGGCATCCCGAATACCAGCCACTTTCTCGTGAATGATAGTGAATCAACACATATCGTGAGAATAACCCACCTAGCATGGAAGATACTGACAGCCCCTAGTCACTACATGAGCGATTTGGGCATACAAAACGGAGTATTATTTGAAGGTTTAGAGTATGGCACATGCAAATTTACTTGGAACGGCAGGTAAATACCGCATATAGGTAGATATGGTGGACTCATATGGAACAACTTTGGGTTTATGGAGATGGATGCACAAGCAGTATTCCCGCTTAGTACAAGTGAAGGCTAGCAAGAGACTGGGAAGCGACCAACTAGAGAGCGACAACAGTCATCAACATGCTTTGAGATTAATCAACATTGAATGCAAGCATGAGTAGGATATAAAACACCATGAACATAAATATCGTGGAGGCCATGTTGATTTTGTTTCAACTACATGCGTGAACATGTGCCAAGTCAAGCCACTCGAATCATTCAGAGGAGGATACCATCCTATCATACTACATCACAACCATTTTAAAATGCATGTTGGCACTCAAGACAAACCATTATACACTCTTAGCTAATTAAGCATGGCATGAGTAACTATGATCTCTAATTGTCATTGCAAACATGTTTCATCTATAATGGGCTGAATTCAGAACGATGAGCTAATCATATTTACAAAAACAAGATAGGTTGAGTTCATACCAGCTTTTCTCCATCTCAGTCATTTCATCATATATCGTCATTATTGCCTTTCACTTGCACGACCGGACGATGTGAATAATAATAAGAGTGCACGTGCATTGGACTAAGCTGGAATCTGCAAATGATAACTCAAAGGAGAAGGCAAGGTAATATGGGCACTCTATAAAGTAAACAATAGTGCATACGAGAGCCGCTCAACATTTTCATCGTGGCCTTCTCCTTACGACCCAAAGGAAAGAAATTTCAAAACAAGAACGAGAAAAACTATTTACACGGGAAAGCTCCCAACAAGCAAAAGAAGAACGAGAAATCTTTTTGGGTTTTCTTTTAATACTACAACTAGACAAACTAAAAGGTAAAGCTAAACTAATTTTTTTGGATTTTCTTAAAGTTTATTAAACACACAAGAAGAAAACAAAAAGAAGAAATAAAATACCATGGATGATACAATGAAAAAGTATGAACACCGACAACTGAAATGAGTGTGTGAACATGAATGTAATGTCGTTGAGAAATACGTACTCCCCCAAGCTTAGGCTTTTGGCCTAAGTTGGTCTAGGGCCATGGCTGGCCCGGATAATATCCAAAGTCATAGTTGGGGTTGTACTGGGCTGCGGCGGCTACTGCCTAAGCGGCTGCAGCACGGAGGCGAGCGGCTTCCGCCTCTCTCTCGTACTCATTTGCCTCCTCTCTGGTTATAAAGTGTCTCCATTTTTCCTGAAAGTTAAAGAAGGCAGGAGCAGGAAGAGTAATATGGACAGCACACTGTCTGTCAAAAATTAGTCGGTACAGGAGGGATTGTTCATTTCTTTCAAGAAACTGGTAGCGCACCATAGCCTCATAATCAAGAAAAGCGGGGTGTAACTCAATATCATTCTCCCTAATGGGTACCCCAAGGTATTTAGCTAAACGGGTGGCATAAATCCCGCCAAAGAAATCCCCTTCTCTGGCGTTCAAATGTAGCCTCCTGGCAATATTAGCCCCCAAATTATAACGTCTATCATTCATTACCGCACACTTGAGGACGCTAAGATCTGATGCGCAAAGGTGGCTATGATCATGTTTACCATTAATACATCTACCTATAAAGAGAGCGAAATAATGTAAGGCAGGAAAGTGAATGCTCCCTATGGTAGCCTGTCTGATGTTCCTAGTCTCTCCCACACTGATGCTAGCAAGAAAATCGATATATTCAGTTTTGCGCGGCTTAATATAACTACCCCATTGTGGAATTTCGCATGCATCATTAAAATCTTCTAGGTCCAAGGTATAAGATTTATCATAAAGGTTAAATAGAACAGAATGATTATTACGTTTGGATGAAAATTCAAACCTCCGCACGAAGGAATCAGTAAGTTGATAATACTGCCCGCACTGATCTGAGATGAAATCTTCAAGGCCAGCATTCCGTATGTACGCGTAAAACTCTTCCTTGAATCTGGCATGGTCCATGAATTGATCTGACGGCCATTCACAAGGCCGTACTTGAGCTTCCCTCGGTGGTTCAAAATCGGTCTCACGTATCGCGAGTCTCGGAGTTTTCTTGCTCGAGGAACCACCTTGGTACATTCTCCTCAACATTTTCTGAAAAATTTCTGAAATTTTCAGTGACTCAAAATAAAGGTAAACAAAACTCAACAAAACTTATAGCAACTACTCCCACAAGTGCCTAGAGGTTATATCATGCATCAAAACTACTTGGGACCATACAAATTTGACATGCAAGCTCAAGAACAAGGTCACCACAGCAGCAAAAATTTGCAATATACAAAGCACTAGAACAAAAACTAATTGGACCATTGGAGGAGTCACATACCGAAGAGCAATCCCCTAAAACAGTTTTGCAAATGGGGCTTTGAGCAAGGAGATCGAAAATGGCAGCAAAATGAGCTAGAACACGGGTTTGAGGAATGGTGGGATCTTTTCTGGAGGAAGACGAAGTGGATGGTGGCTGGAATAAGTGAGGGGGCCCTACGTGGGACCCACAAGCCACCAGGGCGCGCCCAGGGGGGTAGGCGCGCCCTGCAGGCTTGTGGCCCACTGGTGCAGCCCCCTGATGTGTTTTTAGTGCCAAAAATTCTAAAATATTCCAGAAAAAATCATACTAAATTTTCAGGGCATTCTGAGGACTTTTATTTTCAGGTCAATTTTCTATTGCACAGATAAATCAGAAAACAGGAGAAATAATGACATTTTTACTCTATTTAATCTAAATAACAGAAAGTAAAAGTTGGGTACAGAAAGTTGTGCCTCCTAAATTCATCCATCTCATGTTCATCAAAAAGAATCTATCAATAAGGTTGATCAAGTCTTATTGACAAACCTTTTTTCGAATAACACGAAACCGGAGAATTTTTGAATGACACTAGGTTACCTCAATGGGGATATGCATGTCCCCAACAATAAGTATATCATATTTCTTCTTGGCAGTAGGGAGAGGGAATTCAAAACCTCCAATAATAATCGTTGAAACCTTTTCAATGGAATTGATACTATGAACTTGAGGTTGTTTGTTCGGGAAGTGTACCGTATGCTCATTGCCATTAACATGAAAAGTGACATTGCCCTTGTTGCAATCAATAACAGCCCCTATAGTATTCAAAAAGGGTCTACCAAGGATGATCGACATACTGTCGTCCTCGGGAATATCAAGGATAACAAAGTCCGTTAAGATAGTAACGTTTGCAACCACAACAGGCACATCCTCACAAATACCGATGGGTAAAGCAGTTGATTTATCAGCCATTTGCAAAGAGATTTCAGTAGGTGTCAACTTACTCAAATCAAGTCTACGATACAAAGAGAAAGGCATAACACTAACACCGGCTCCAAGATCACATAAAGCAGTTTTAACATAATTTCCTTTAATAGAGCATGGTATAGTAGGTACTCCGGGGTCTCCTAGTTTCTTCGGTATTCCACCCTTAAAAGTATAATTAGCAAGCATGGTGGAAATCTCAGCTTCCGGTATCTTTCTTTTATTTGTCACAATATCCTTCATATACTTAGCATAAGGAGACATTTTCAGAATATCAGTCAAGCGCATACGCAAAAAGACAGGTCTAAGCATTTCAACAAAGCGCTCAAAATCCTCATCATCCCTTTTCTTGGATGGCTTAGGAGGAAAGGGCATGGGTTTCTGAACCCATGGTTCTCTTTCTCTACCATGCTTCCTAGTAACAAAGTCTCTTTTATCACATCTTTTATTCTTATGTTGTGGATCATCAAGATCAACAGCAGGTTCAATCTCCACATCATTATCATTACTAGGTTGAGCATCATCATGAACATCATCATTAATATTATCACTAGGCTCATGTTCATTACCAGATTGTGTTTCAGCATCAGAAATAGAAATATCATTTGGATTCTCAGGTGTATCTATAACAGGTTCACTAGCAGCATGCAAAGTCCCATCGTCATTCTTTTTCCTACTCTTACTGGGACGACTAGGTGCATCAGTATTAACTCTCTGAGAATCTTGCTCAATTCTCTTAGGGTGGCCCTCGGGATACAAAGGTTCCTGAGTCATTCTACCACCTCTAGTCACAACTTTAACAGAATGATCATTGTTCTTACCATTCATCTCACTAAGCAAATTATTTTGTGCCTTAAGTACTTGTTCTACTTGAGTAGTTACCATGGAAGCATGTTTACTAATAAGCTTAAGATCATTGACAGTTCTACTCAAATAATCACCCAAGTGATCAAGCATGTAAGCATTATGTTTCAATTGTCTACTAACATAAGCATTGAAATTTTCTTGCTTGACTACAAAGTTGTCAAATTCATCCAAGCATTGACTAGCAAATTTATTATAAGGAATATCACCTTCATCAAATCTATGGAGAGAATTTACCTCTACTACCTGTGTCGGGTTATCAAGACCATGTATTTCTTCAATAGGTGGTAGATTCTTAACATCTTCAGCTTTAATACCTTTTTCCTTCATAGATTTCTTTGCCTCTTGCATATCTTCAGGACTGAGAAATAGAATACCTCTTTTCTTCGGAGTTGGCTTTGGAGGTGGTTCAGGAATAGTCCAATCATTATCATTGCTCAATATATTATTCAATAGTAGCTCAGCTTGTTCAATAGTTCGTTCCCTGAAAACACAACCAGCACAACTATCTAGGTGGTCCCTAGAAGCATCGGTTAGTCCATTATAAAAGATATCAAGTATTTCGTTTTTCTTGAGAGGATGATCGGGCAAAGCATTAAGTAATTGGAGAAGCCTCCCCCAAGCTTGTGGGAGACTCTCTTCTTCAATTTGCACAAAGTTAAATATTTCCTGCAAGGCAGCTTGTTTCTTATGGGCAGGAAAATATTTTTCAGAGAAGTAATATATCATATCCTGGGGACTACGCACACAACCAGGAGCAAGAGAATCAAACCATATCTTAGCATCACCCTTTAATGAGAAAGGAAACAACTTAAGAATATAGTAATAGCAAAAATTTTCCTCATGAGTAAATAGGGTGGCTATATCATTCAATTTAGTAAGATGTGCCACAACAGTTTCAGATTCATAACCATGGAAAGGATCAGATTCAACCAAAGTAATTAACTCAGGATCGACAGAGAATTCATAATCCTTATCGGTAACAAAGATAGGTGAAGTAGCAAACTTGGGATCATATTGCATTCTAGCATTCAAAGATTTTTCTTTCCACTTGCATAGCAATTTATTAAGATCATCTCTATCCTTACAAGCAAGAAAGTCCCTAGCTACCTCTCCTTCCATAACATAACCCTCAGGTATATCAGGCAATTCATATCTAGGAGAGCTAGGTCTAGCAGGTGTACCATAGTGTTCAGTTTCAATAATTTCATCGGATTCAGAGATATCATCTGTTTCAGCATTGACTCTAGCAATTTGTTCATCAAGAAATTCACCCAGTGGCACAGTAGTATCAAGCAAAGTATCATCATAAGCATCATGCATAGCAGAGGTAGCATCATCAATTACTTGCGACATATAAGAATTACTAGCAGGATGTGGTGTCACAAGTTTACTCATAACAGAAGGTGAATCAAGAGTAGAGCTAGATGGCAGTTCCTTACCTGTCCTCGTAGTTGAGGGGTAGATCTTGGTTTTAGCATCTTTCAGATTCTTCATTGTGATCAACAGATATAAATTCCAAGTGACTCAGAGAATAGAGCTATGCTCCCCAACAACGGCGCCAGAAAAAGGTCTTGATAACCCACAAGTATAGGGGATCGCAACAGTTTTCGAGGGTAGAGTACACAACCCAAATTTATTGATTCGACATAAGGGGAGCCAAAGAATATTCTCGAGTATTAGCAGCTGAGTTGTCAATTCAACCACACCTGAAAGACTTAATATCTGCAGCAAATTATTCAGTAGCAAAGTAATATGGAAGTAACGGTAACGATGGCAAAGTGAAAGTGGCAGTTTTGTAGTGATTGTAATAGTAGCAACGGTAAAGTAACTTAGCAAAGATCAATATGTGAAAAGCTCGTAGGCAATGGATCAGTGATGGATAATTATGTCGGATGGCATTCATCATGCAACGGTTATAACATAGGGTGACACAGAACTAGCTCCAATTCATCAATATAATGTAGGCATGTATTCCATATATAGTCATACGTGCTTATGGAGAAGAACTTGCATGACATCTTTTGTCCTACCCTCCCGTGGCAGCGGGGTCCTAATGGAAACTAAGGGATATTAAGGCCTCCTTTTAAAAGAGAACCGGACCAAAGCATTAGCACTTAGTGAATACATGAACTCCTCAAACTACGGTAATCACCGGAAAGAATCCCAGTTATTGTCACCCTGGGGGATGCGGATCATAACTCGTAATAGGTGTCTACAACTTGCAAGATAGGATCAAGAACACATATATATTCATGAAAACATAATAGGTTCAGATCTGAAATCATGGCACTCCGGCCCTAGCGACAAGCATTAAGCATAGCAAAGTCATAGCAACATCAATCTCAGAACATAGTGGATACTAGGGATCAAACCCTAACAAAACTAACTCGATTAGATGGTAAATCTCATCCAACCCATCACCGTCCAGCAAGCCTACGATGGAATTACTCACGAACGGCGGAGAGCATCATGAAATTGGTGATGAAGGATGGTTGGTGATGACGACGGCGTCGATTTCCCCTCTCCGGAGCCCAAATCAGACTCCAGATCTGCCCTCCCGAGGAAGAACAGGAGGTGGCGGCGGCTCCGTATCGTAAAACGCGATGAACTCTTCTCCTTGATTTTTTTCTCCACGGATGTGAATATATAGAAGTGGAATCGAGGTCGGAGGAGCAACAGGGGGCCCACAAGCCACCAGGGCGCGCCCTAGGGGGGGCGCCCTCCTGGTTTGTGGCCAACAGGTGGACCCCCCTGGCTTGATTCTTTCGCCAATATTTTTTATTAATTCCAAATATATTCTCCGTAAATTTTCAGGTCAATCCGAGAACTTTTATTTCTGCACAAAAATAACACCAAGGCAATTCTGCTGAAAACAGCGTCAGTCCGGGTTAGTTCCATTCAAATCATGCAAATTAGAGTCCAAAAAAGAGCAAAAGAGTTTGGAAAAGTAGATACGTTGGAGACGTATCAAGTATCAATGAGGAAAGTAATAGAGGCAACCCATAAAGGTGGTCACCATAACATCGTGATCAATACATCAAAATAAGGTGCTATATGCCATGCAAAAAATGGGCTTCTAAGACATGATCAAAGGGCTGCTTGTCTGGCTCAGCAAAGTTTTCGAAGTCTTCAAGTGCTTCCTTTCCAACTCCCTCGTCAAGAATGTGACCTTTCGTCGCAAAGTAACGGGGTACAAATAAGATCACGGCAAAAACAGAGAAAATAAACCACTTAGAAAAATGTCAAACCACTTTTGTAAAATACTAGGTTTAAAACTAAAAATATAAAAATTACTAGTTTCTAGTTTTGAAGTTTAAAAAGTGGTGAAAATAATTTTAACAGTGGGTTTGAATATTCAAAACAAGGTTTTAAATAAAACCAGTACAAAAACTGTTTTCAAAAGTTTGCACAAGTGGCATAATTAAATAGGTGGTATTTTTACAAGAATGTAGAAATTTGAATCACTGGATTTGGACATTTATTTAATTATGTGGATTTTTTGCAAAATCAGAAGAAAAAGAAAAAGGAAAAAGGCCATGTGCTGCTGGGCCAACAGAGGCTGGCCGAGCCGGCCCAGCCAGCGGAGCCGGCCCGAGCGAGCCAGGCGCACGCACCCACCAGGGTTCAAACCCGACAGGCGGGGCCCGACCGTTAGCGGCACGGAGAGGTGGCGAGAGTGAGGCAAGGATGACAGGTGGGTCCCACTTGTCATCTCCAACCTCGGGACACATTGCGGCCGTGCTCACCAACGGCGACTTGAGGTGCGACACGGGAAACGAAGGGCACATGCGAGCTCAGCAGACCGTCGCCGATCGGGTGGAGGTGAAGGGGGCCGCCGGAGCACAGGGAATCGCCGGCGACAAGCAACCATGGCGGAGGGGCTTCGGGAGGAGGTCGCCGTCGACGTTTGGAGCTGCAATTCGAGCGGGAGAAAGAGGGGTTTGCATTAGAGAGCTGCGGGGATTATGGATCGAGCGAGAGAAGAGGAGGAGGAAGCCTACATCGGGCGGACGACGGCGGGCCCTATGCCGCGGACCCAAGCTCGATCTCGAGCTCGGCAGCCTCTGGGCTCAAATGGAGGATGCCGGGGGGCAATTAGGTGCACTAGAGAGGTACCAGAGGGAAGGAGGGGGCTCGGGGAGGCCATTTTATAGGAGGGCAATGGTGCACCATGGACGTGGCCGCCGGAGTTGGCTGCAGAGGCGATGGGGGCCACGGGAGGGGGCAAGGGAGTGTCTACGCCATTCGTGGGGGTCGTCCACGACTAGAGGGAGAGAGAAGGAACGGAGGGGGGGTCAGGGGCGTTGCGCGTGCGAGCTCGCGCATTGGCCGGCTCGGGCGGCGTCGGGGCGGCTTTGGGGGACACGGCCCCGCCTCCCAAAGCTGTCAGGTGCCTCGGGATGTTGCGGCTACAGTGCCCTGGTGCACTGTAGCGCGCTCTAGAGCGCCCAAATGGCTGGCATGATCATGCCCCACACGCTGTAGACGCGGCCACTCTGTCCATTAGTGTCTGGGGGCACTGGAGATGCTTTCTGGTGCCTTAGGAGGTAAGGAGAGGGGTAGAAGTAAAGGAATTGGGGGAGGGAAGCTTCTGTCAATGCTGCCAAGGGGTAAAAATTGGGGGTTTACCCTTTCAATCATTGAGATGCTGAGGATAGGAAGTTACTGAGGGGTGTAGGGTAACTAGGAGGAGTTGTGATAAAAAGGTGGGTGAAGGAGAATAAGCTAGGGGGGGTGAAAACATGGTTGTTACTAAATCACCAGAAGGTGTTTGATGGTTGTTTGGGCAAGGTAACTTTCCCCACTTACTCTGATATTTAACAGGATCAAATGGGAGGTAAAAATAAGGCTGACCACAAGGTTTGAGCCTGTTTGAAGAAAGTTTACAATGCACACTTTGTAAACCCTAGAAATGAGCAGAGACTGATTTCTATAGATATGATCATGTTAAACTATTCTCCTTGATGCTCCACTTGGTGTGGTGACATCGTTTGGGGATTAGAGCATGCCCACAAACTTTGAGATCAATTGGAGAAACTTGACAGTGTAAAGTTGCTCAAGTTTAGATCTGGTCAAAGGGGGTTTGGGGGCATTTTGATGAACCAAAATAGTTGGGATTGGGATGAAACTTTGCAATATCATCACATATGGCATGCGTGATTTGCTAGATTTTTCCTGGATTTATTTGAGAATATTTATTATAGAAATATTTCAAATGCTTGAAATAGGCAGAAAGGGTTTTGTCCAATATTTTGAACATGACCATGTGTTGAAACTCATATATATGGAAAATATATGTCCACTGAGTTTCCCTAAATTTTCTCAAATATGTTGAAAGCATAAAAATAAATTTTCCCTATAAAAGACCATTTCTGGCCTTAAAAAGCCTTTAAATAAAATAGGAAAATAATCTTCAAAAATTGCTTTTGGTGGTTTTAGGAAGTCTTATATATGGTAGGTTCCAAATAAAGTCTTTGGGGTAAAACATTCACCCTAATTTGAGGGCTTGTAGTTGAACCCTCAACTCAGGGGATTTTGAAGACCTAATTTGAATAAATGCTTTTTGGCCAAAATAATATTTTATAAAAATAGTTTTAGGTCCTATACACATGGCATGATCATTGGGCAGGGAGTTTGGATCAAGTAGATGAGTATTGAGAGAAGAAGAATCTTTGAGTGCCAAAACACAATCAACCAAACAAGCAAACATCAAACAGTTCAAACATGCACTAGCACTCAATTTTTTTTAAATGGGTCCAAATTTTATAAACTCATAGCATAGCGAAGTGGTACAAACACAGGGTCTGACATTCCTATAGTAATTCTTCCAATAATAATAATAGGATGCCCTCTGATCTTGAGAACACAATTAAATAATTATTTAGTTCTCAAAAAGTTTTCAATACTATGATAGAAGAAAAACTACGTAAAGTTGAAGATATGGCTAGAAACATGGGTAGGATTGCTCATGATGTGGAAATGCTTAAAAGTAAAACTTTGCCACCTAAATATGATATTAATGAGACTAATAAATCCATCCAAATATCTATTAATGAAAGTAAGGAGAGAACCGCTAGGTTGAGAGCTAAACGAGAATTCCTAGAAAAAGCACTTCCTCCCGGTTTCTATCGTAATGATGATGAAGATGTTAAAATGATTAGTGATTCTCCTACAAGATATTTATTTACTAATATGAAAATATATGATAAAGGGACTGGAGATGAGTCAACTTTAGCTAGAAGGCGTCCCATTTGTTTGGAGGGTGATGATCTTATCGATAAAAATGAAAAAGTGGGTTTGGAGAGGTCAAACCTTTAAATAGTGATGCACCCACTACTTTGGATTACAAGGACTTTAATTATGAAAGTTTATCTTTAGTTGAATGTATTTCCTTGTTGCAATCCATGATTAGCTCACCCAATGCTTATGAACAAAATAAAGCTTTTACTAAACATATCGTAGAAGCTATGATAAAAGCTTACGATGAGAAACTTGAGTTAGAGGTTTAAATACACAGAAAGTTACATGATGCATGGGAACCTACTATTAAAATTAAAAATAAAAATTATGAATGCAATGCTTTGTGTGACCTTGGTGATAGCGTTTCTACAATACCGAAGTCTTTTTGTGATGTGCTAGGTCTCCCTGATATGAATGAACGTTCCCTTAACTTGCATCTAGTAGATTCTACTATTAAGAAACCATTGGGTAGAATAAATGATGTTCTTATTCTTGATAATAGAAATTATGTGCCCGTGGATGTCATTGTGCTTGATATTGAATGCAATCCGTCTTGTCCAATTATACTTGGTAGGCCTTTCTTACGAACCATAGGTGCTATTATTCACATGAAAGAAGGTGATATAAGATTCCAATTCCCATTAAATAAAGGGATGGAAAAATTCCCTAGAAAGAGAATTAAACCACCTTATGAATCTATTATGAGGGTCACCTATGGAATTAATTTTAAGGATGACAACACTTGATACTATGCATTATGCCTAGCTAGGGACATAAAACAATGGCGCTTGTTCGGAGGCAACCCAATAGTTATCTTGAAATTTTTGTTTTACTTTCTGTTTTGGTGTGTTGGCATGATTATTTCTAATGTAATGATTGTGTTTTTATGTTTAAATTAGTGTCTGTGCCAAGTAAAGCCTTTGGGATTATTTGGAAGATAGTAGAACTGATACGGTGCAAAAACAGAAACTTTTACGTCCAGTGCATAATTTCTATGATTTTACTGGAATGTATTTTTGATCTGAAATTTTTACAAAGTATGGGTATACAAATTATCCAGGTTTTCCTAATTGTTCAGAATTTTTGGAATTACAGAAGTATAGTTTTTCTACATATCTTTATAGACTGTTCTGTTTTTTGACAAATTCTGTTTTTGCTTGCATAGTTTGCTTGTTTTGATGATGTTGTGTATTGTATCGGGGGTTATAAGCCAGTGAGAAGTTAGAATACAGTACCTATTATTCAATAATGAAATATTAATCAGTTTATAACAGTACCTAAAGTATTTGATATGTTGATTATACTAACGGATCTCGCGAGGTTTTGTGTAGTTTTGTGTGCTGAAGTTTTCAAGTTTTGGGTGAGAGAACGATGGATGAAGGAATAAGGAGCAGCAATACCCAAAGCTTGGGGATTCCCAAGGCACCCCAAGTTAATGTTCAAGGAAGACCCAAGCGTCTAAGCTTGGGGATGCCCTGGGAAGGCATCCCCTCTTTCGCCTCCAATCTATCGGTATGTCACTTGGAGCTGTATTTTTATTCATCACATGATATGTGTTTTGCTTGGAGTGTTGTGTGTTTTTATTCACCAAGAGAGAGCCACCCAAAAAACTTTTTTCACTGCCGCAAGCCTCTGTTCCGACGGGAGGCCATCTGGAGACCTTTTCCGGTGATCTGTCGGAGGGGGAATCGATCACGGAGGCCATCTACATCAACCTTGCTGCCTCCATGATGATGCGTGAGTAGTCCACCACAGACCTACGGGTCCATAGCTAGTACCTAGATTGATTCTTCTCTCTCTTTGATCTTCAATACAAAGTTCATCGCGATCTTCGCGATGATCTATTCGATGTAATCTTTTTTTGCGGTGTGGTTGTTGGGATCCGATGAATTGTGGGTTTATGATCAGATTATTCATGAAAAGTTATTGAGCTCGTCTGAATTTCAATATGCTTGATCTTATAGCTTCGTATTTCTCTCCGATCTATCGATTTGGTTTGGCCAACTAGATTGGTTTATCTTTAGTGGGAGTGATGCGCTGTTGTGGGTTCAATCTTGCGGTGCTCTATCCTCGTGACAAAAGGGGTCAAGACACGTATTTGTATTATTGTCATTAAGGATAAAATGACGGGGTCTGAACATATTGCTTGTATTACTTTGTCTACATCATGTCATCTTGCTTCAAGCATTATTTTGTTTGTTATGAACTTAATACCATAGATGCATGCTGGATAGCGGTCGATTGGTGAAGTAATAGTAGTAGATGCAGAATCGTTTCGGTCTACTTGTATATGGACATGATGCCTATATACATGATCATTGCCGTGAATAAAATTTCATAACTATGCACTTTTCTATCCATTGACCAACGGTAATTTGTCTACCCATCGTATGCTACTTTCGAGAGAGAAGGCTCTAGCGAACACTATGGCCCCCGGGTCTATTTAAACATAAAAACAAAAACATCTAAATTACTCTGCTGCACTTCATTTACTTTTATTTATTTTGCATTTACAATATCTATACTATCAAGATTTAATCCTTGCAAGTGACGAGTTCAAGGGGCTTGGCAACCCTCTTGTCCGCGTTGGGTACAAGTGTTTGGTTTTGTGTGTGTAGGTTCTGTTTACAGGAATTTGAATTGGTTATCCTATTGGTTCGATAACCTTGGTTCTCACTGAGGGAAATACTTATCTCTATTGTACTGCATCTCCCCTCCTCTTCGGGGGAAATCCCAACACAACTCACAAGTAGCAATCTACCCCGAGTGAGGCTAGTCCTTCGTGGACGTAAGCCATGGTGGAATAGAAAAGGTTGTTTCTTCGTGGACCCTTCGTGGTGGAGGCCTTCATGGACTCACGCAGCCGTTACCCTATGTGGCTTGAAGTCTTCATCAACGTGGACGTACGATAGCACCACCTATCGGAACCACACCAAAAATCACCGTGTCTTCATTGCGTTTGATTTCTCCAATCCCTCCTTACATTCATTTGTAATGTCTTTACTTTCCGCTGCTCAACTCATAGACTTGCATGTGTAGGGTGTAATAGACTTGGTAAAATCGCTAAAACTTGCCTCCCAATAAATTGGGAAAATGTTGAGTTTTAATTTGGTCAAGTAGTCTAATCACCCCCACTCTAGACATACTTTTGATCCTATGGATGATTGCGGTGAGAGAGAGAGTGACTAGACAATGATACGTGCTCATGAGGAGGTCGAGCGTGAGTTGCAGCATGTCAAGGCGGAACAACATGCGACAAATATCCATAGGCCATTGGTGACGTCCACCACTAGGCGAAGGCTGCGGAAGGTCGAGTTCGTGCGGTTGAGCGGCACCTGTCCAGTGTGTGTTAGACTCTATGCAGTTTCTGATTTTGCCTTTTTCTCTCTGTTTGCTTGCTTGCCTTTGGTAACTTTGTTGTAGTTGACTTCCCAATCTTACTTGAGGAGGCTAGATAGGGTTTCTCATATTTTCAGTGAGTCAGCACTACAACATGATTTTCTTCTAGGGTTTGTTTGCCGGAAGCGTTGACGTGAATCGTGTTGTCAATATAGTTGATCGTGTTTGTTAGTTAGTAGAACTTGCAACGCTATCTTGCAATCACATGGTGATGCTAACATCTTCTAGCAACATAGGAAAGATTGAACCTAGGGATGGTATCTTTGACCTTTGCATTTGGCACAAAGGCTTTTGTGATGAGATGATTCGGCGGAAACGATTGGTCGCACATGAGGGGGCTCGGTTGGCTGTACCGTGCCTCAGGTTGCGCCATGAGGAAATGGAACTCGACGACATGGTGTGGATGCCATCTGATCCAGACCCCTTATTAGAGAAGGTTGATGTCTACTACACAACTTGTTCTTGTAGACTCGTGTTGGGCCTCCAAGCGCAGAGTTTTGTAGGAAAGTAGCAAATTTCCCTCAAGTGGATGACCTAAGGTTTATCAATCCGTGGGAGGCGTAGGATGAAGATGGTCTCTCTAAAACAACTCTGCAACCAAATATTAAAAAGTCTTTTGTGTTTGATACGTCTCCAACGTATCTATAATTTTTGATTGTTCCATGCTGTTATATTATCATTCTTGGATGTTTTACAATCATTTTATAGCAACTTTATATAATTTTTTGGGACTAACCTATTGACATAGTGCCAAGTGCCAGTTGTTGTTTTTTGCTTGTTTTTTACTTTGCAGAATATCAGTACCAAACGGAGTCCAATCGCGATGAAACTTTTTGGAGACTTTTTTTGGACCAGAAGACAACTTCGGAGCCAAGGAAGCACCTGGGGGGAGGCCCGTGGGGCCCACAACCCACCAGGGCGCGCCGGAGGCCCCTGGCGCGCCCTGATGGGTTGTGGTGCCCTCGGGGGTCTCCTCCACCGCCTCTGAGCTCTATAAATACCCAAATATTCCAAAAACCCTAGAAGAGTCGACGAAAAACACTTCCAGCCGCCGCAAGTTCCAGAACCGCGAGATCCAATCTAAAACCATCATGGACGGGTTCATCATCCTGATTGGTGCCTCTCCAATGATGCGTGAGTAGTCCACCATAGACCTACAGGTCCGTAGGCAGTAGCTAGATGGCTTTCTCTCTCTCTTTTGATTCTCAATACAATGGTCTCTTGGAGATCTATTTGATGTAATGACTTTTTGCAGTGTGTTTGTTGGGATCCGATGAATTTTGAGTTCATGATCAGTTTCTATCCATGAATATTATTTGAGTCTTCTTTGATCTCTTATATGCATGATTACTTATAGCTTCATATTTCTTCTTCGAATCTTTGGTTTAGTTAGGCCAACTAGATCGATTTTTCTTGCCATGGGAAGAGGTGCTTTGTGATGGGTTCGATCTTGCGGTGTCCTCTCCCAGTGACAGAAGGGGCAGCGAGGCACGCATGTATTGTTGCTATTAAGGATAACAAGATGGGGTCTATTCCTACATGAATAGATCTTGTCTACATCGTGTCATCATTCTTATTGCATTACTCCATTTCTCCATGAATTTAATACACTAGATGCATGCTGGATAGCGGTCGATTTGTGGTGTAATAGTAGTAGATGTAGAATCGTTTCGGTATACTAATCTTGGACGTGATGCCTATATAATGATCATCACCTTGGATATCGTCATGATTATTTGATCTTCTATCAATTGCCCAACAGTAAATTGTTTACCCACCATGTGCTATACTCATGAGAGAAGCCACTAGTGAAACCTACGGCCCCCGGGTCTACTCTTTCAACATATTGCTTTCCGATCTATCTTTTGCCGCTTTTGTTTTCAGATCTATTATTCCAAAAAACTAAAAATACCTTGCTGCACTTTTTGTTTACTTCTTTTATTTTGTGTTCTTGTGCGATCTATTTATCCAATCTCATACAACCTAATCTATCTTTTTACCGTGGAGAGATTGACAACCTCTCTTACGCGTCGGGTTGCAAGTATTTGTTCTTTGTGTGCA
The DNA here is from genome assembly GCA_039707655.1 of Elymus sibiricus. Lineage (NCBI taxonomy): Eukaryota > Viridiplantae > Streptophyta > Magnoliopsida > Poales > Poaceae > Elymus > Elymus sibiricus. The sequence goes on from CM077667.1 coordinate 401,996,130, forward strand.
GGTACCGTTTACATAGTGTTGCGTGGTTCTCCTACTGGTTCGGTAACCTTGGTTTCATAACTGAGGGAAATACTTACCGTAGCTGTGCTGCATCATCCCTTCCTCTTTGGGGAAATACCGACGTAGTCTCATGCCATGTCAAAGGAATTTCTGGCGCCGTTGCCGGGGAGACATCATCAACATCTATCAGGTTCCTAATCACAAATCTCATCTCCTTGCAATTTACATTATTTTCCATTTGCCTCTCGTTTTCCTCTCCCCCACTTCACAAAATTTGTCGTTTTGTTCGCCCTTTTTTCGTTTGCCTTCTTCTCGTCAGATCTCTTGTTTGCCTACCTTGTTGTTATGGCTAGTTCTTCCTCTATTGCGTGTACTCTCGAGAATGAAGTTCTAAATTTTAAGCAAAGGGGAGGGGAGAACCTAAAAGATGCTTGGTATAGGATTTGCAATGCTCATAATAGATCTATTCATAAGCAATCTACCGTTGTTCTTCTTCGCAGTTTTTATGTGGGCATCACCAGTTGGTATAGATTCGTCCTTGATACGATTACCGGTGGGAATTTCTTGACGTGTCCATCTTTGGACGCTTTTAATGCTATGGGAAATTTAGTGGGTTCACCATCTCTCATGATTAATGAAACAACCTTAACTCTCGAACATGTTATGGAAAGGCTAGATGCTATTGAAAAGAAGATGATTACCAAAGAACATCTTGAAAATTTGGATAAGAAAATGCATAATCTTGCTAATAAAATTGGGTCAAAAGTGGGGGATTCCTTTAAATTATTGAAGGAAAAGGAAGCCGTAGTTAACGAAAGAATAGAAGAAAGTCCCTCCCAGATTGATAAGTTGGAAGAAATTTTTAGTAACTTGAGCTCGGCCTTTTCTTCTATTAAAACTATTGGAAAAAATCCCATAAAATTGGCAAGTCTATACAAGTCACTAAGAACAAAGGTGCCACATCTAATAGCCACAAGGAAGATCTTAAAATGATTAGTGTTCATCCTAATTTTGTTGGAATAGCGAAAGACCCTACTTACAAGAATGAATTTTTTGGTCTTATTCCTAGAAGTATTGTCATTGAAAGTGTGCATGCTAAATTATTGAAGAAATCTAGTTGTATGATTGAGGAGTTGGAAACTAAAGATGACAACACTTGAATCTATGCATTATGCCTAGCTAGGGGCGTAAAACGATAGCGCTTGTTGGGAGGCAACCCAATGAATAAATTTATTTTCATTTTTTTCTGTTTTTGAGTGTTGACACAATTATGCTACTATTATGATTGCGTTTTTATGTTTTAATTAGTGTTTGTGCCAAGTAAAGCCTTTAGGATGGCTCACAAGATGAGTAGAAACAATGCTGAATCTGAAACAGAAACTTTGACTCTAGTGCAGGAATTTTCATTTTTTACTGGAGCGTGATAATAAGCTGAAATTTTAACACAGTATTTCTATACAAATTCTTTACGTTTTCATATTTTTTCATAATTTTTAGAGATACATAAGTATGGTTAGAGTACATATTACTACAAACTGTTCTGTTTTTGATAGATTCTGTTTTCGTTGCATTATGTGCTTGTTTTGATGAATCTATGGTTTGTATTGAAGGGTATAAGCCATGGTAAAGTTAGAATACAATAGATATAATGCAATAATAAAATATGAATGGGTTTGCAACAGTACTTAGAGTGGTGATTTGCTTTATTATACTAACGGATCTCATGAAGGTTTTGTTGAGTTTTGTGTGATTGAAGTTTTCAAGTTTTGGGTGAGATCACGATGGATGAAGGAATAAGGAGTGAAAAGAGCCTAAGATTGGGGATGGTACAGCACCCCCAATATAATATCCAAGGAGAAACAAGCAACTAAGCTTGGGGATTCCCCAAGTGGCATCCCCTCTTTCTTCTAACGACCATCGGTATTTTACTTGGAGCTATATTTTTATTCGTCACATATCATGAGTTTTGCTTGGAGCGTCTTGTATTATTTGAGTCTTTGCTTGATTTGCTTTTTAGTTTGTCACAAGTATCCTTGCTGGACACACCTATTTGAGAGAGCCAAAATTATGCTATGATTTGTTAGAAGTGCTCTATATGCTTCACTTAATTTTTTTGAGCTATGGAATTGCTCCAGTGCTTCACTTGTATCTTTTTGAGCACGGTGTGCTTTAAATTTTAGAAGAAATACTCTCATGCTTCACTTAGATTAATTTGAGAGTTTTAAATTTTGAAGAAATTCTTTCATGCTTCACTTATATTATTTTGAGAGATGAAATTTGTATGCTCATGTTCTTCACTTAAATTTATTTGAGCTTGTCAAAAGCAATGGCAATATATGAAACTAGTACCAAAGTGATAGATATTCAAGAGGGATATAATTAAAAAAATTCATGAAGATCATTGGACAAATTAAACTTGATTCGTTGTAATAGTTTTGAGACATGATGATAGTAATATGTGAGTCATGTTGGTGAGTAATTATGCTTTAGTAAGAATATTGGTGTTAAGGTTTGTGATTCCCTATGCAAGCACGAAAGCCAATAGTTGTGCAATGAAATTACATCCTACTTATGGTGCATTATTCGGTGTTAGTTATGCTTAATGCCCGTTTATGTGAATTTTCGTTTCTTGGTTGGTTGCTTCTCAATCTATTTGCTAGCCTCCACTTGTACTAAGTAGAAATACTACTTGTGCATCCAAAATCCTTAAACCCGGTTTTGCCATATGAGTCCACCATACCTACCTATATGCGGTATTTCCGTGCCGTTCTAAGCAAATTCGTATGTGCCATATCTAATTTTCAAAATGAATTTCCTTTTTGTGTGCTCGTACTGCTCATGAAACGGTAGGGGTGTCCAATATTTTTCCATGCTAGATGTGTTATTCTGAGGATGAGTGTTTATTCACTTGTCATTGCACGAGAGTACGGCGGTAATAGGGATGCCCAATCCCGAAATGAAAAAGAAATTTACTTTATGTTCTCAAATAATAATTTCCGTGGAAAGTGTTGGTATGGAAGGCAACCGTGGATACGACTAGCCATGGATTGTGAAAGAATAGTGGAAAAAGTAATAAAATTTATTTTCTATTTGGGAACTCACTATGATGTATCTAGTATGGAAAGTATTGAGAACTACTCGGTCGTTTTCGTTGACAGGAAAGGCATGTCACCCAAAATATTTCTCTCTCTCAATTTAAGCTTTGAGCTCTAGCACCTATACAAATCCCTACTTCCCTCTGCGAAGGGCCTATCTATTTACTTTATGCAATTTTTATTTTTAATTTGAGTCTCCATCTTCTCTTATAAAGCACCAACTAGGGGGATGCTGATACGTCTCCAACATATCTATAATTTTTTATTGTTCCATGCTGTTATATTATCATTCTTGGATGTTTTACAATCATTTTATAGCAACTTTATCTATTTTTTTGGGACAAACCTATTGACATAGTGTCAAGTACCAGTTGCTATTTTAGCTTGTTTTTTACTTCGCAGAATATCAGTACCAAACGGAGTCCAATCGCGATGAAACTTTTTGGAGATTTTTTTGGACCAGAAGACAACTTCGGAGCCATGGAAGCACCTGGGGGAGGCCCGTGGGGCCCACAACTCACCAGGGCGCGCCGGAGGCCCCTGGCATGCCCGGATGGGTTGTGGTGCCCTCGGGGGTCTCCTCCATCGCCTCTGAGCTCTATAAATACCCAAATATTCCAAAAACCCTAGAAGAGTTGACGAAAAACCCTTCCAGCCGCCGCAAGTTCCAGAACCGCGAGATCCAATCTAACACCATCATGGAGGGGTTCATCATCCTGATTGGTGCCTCTCCGATGATGCATGAGTAGTCCACCATAGACCTACGGGTCCGTAGGTAGTAGCTAGATGGCTTTCTCTCTCTATTTTGATTCTCAATACAATGGTCTCTTGGAGATCTATTTGATGTAATGACTTTTTGCAGTGTGTTTGTTGGGATCCGATGAATTTTGAGTTCATGATCAGTTTCTATCCATGAATATTATTTGAGTCTTCTTTGATCTCTTATATGCATGATTACTTATAGCCTCATATTTCTTCTTCAAATCTTTGGTTTAGTTAGGCCAACTATATCGATTTTTCTTGCCATGGGAAGAGGTGCTTTGTGATGGGTTCAATCTTGCGGTGTCCTCTCCCAGTGACAGAAGGGGCAGCGAGGCACGCATGTATCGTTGCTATTAAGTATAACAAGATGGGGTCTATTCCTACATGAATAGATCTTGTCAACATCATGTCATCGTTCTTATTGCATTACTCCGTTTCTCCATGAATTTAATACACTAGATGCATGCTGGATAGCGGTCGATGTGTGGAGTAATAGTAGTAGATGCAGAATCGTTTCGGTCTACTAATCTTGGACGTGATGCCTATATATTGATCATTGCCTTGGATATCATCATGATTATTTGATCTTCTATCAATTGCCCAACAGTAATTTGTTTACCCACCGTGTGCTATACTCATGAGAGAAGCCACTAGTGAAACCTACGGCCCCCGGGTCTACTCTTTCAACATATTGCTTTCCGATCTATCTTTTGCCGCTTTTGTTTTCAGATCTATTATTCCAAAAACCCTAAAATACCTTGCTGCACTTTTTGTTTACTTCTTTATTTTGTGTTCTTGTGCGATCTATTTATCCAATCTCATACAACATAATCTATCTTTTTACCGTGGAGAGATTGACAACCTCTCTTACGCGTCGGGTTGCAAGTATTTGTTCTTTGTGTGCAGGTACAGTTTACATAGTGTTGCGTGGTTCTCCTACTGGTTCGGTAACCGCGAGTTGAGTGCCAAGACATAAATCAAGTGCTCTCAAATCCATAAAAGTTTTCAATGCGGTAATAACGAAATCTCAAAGGGAAAACTCAATTCATCACAACAAGATAGAGAGGGGAAAACACCATATGATCCAACTATATTAACAAAGCCCGCGATACATCAAGATCGTGCCAAATCAAGAACATGAGAGAGAGAGAGAGATTAAACACATAGCTACTGGTACAAACCCTCAGTCCCGAGGGTGGACTACTCCCTCCTCATCATGGAGACCATAGGGATGATGAAGATGGCCTCCGGTGATGATTCCCCCCCCCCCCCCCCGACAGGGTGCCGGAACGGGGTCTAGATTGGTTTTTCGTGGCTACAGAGGCTTGCGGCGGCGAAACTTCTGATCTAGGGTTATTTCTGGGGGTTTCCGAATATATAGGATTTTTGGGCATCGGTTTCACGCGAAGATGGGCCACGAGGGGCCCACAAGACACCAGGGCGCCAGAGGGGGCTGGCACGCCCTGGTGGGTTGTGGCCACCTCGTGGCTCTTCTGGCCCTCCCACAAAGCTTCTAGTGCCTCTTTTGTTCCAAAAAAAATTGTCAAAAAGTTTCGTTGCATTTGGAGAACTTTTATTTCTGCACAAAAAATAACACCACAGTTGTTCTGCTGAAAACAGCGTCAGTCCGGGTTAGTTCCATGCAAATCATACCAAAACCATATAAAATTGTTGTAAATATGGCATGAATACTTCATAAATTATAGATACGTTGGAGATGTATCAGCATCCCCAAGCTTAATTCCTACTCGTCCTCGAGTAGGTAAATGATAAAATAAAGTAATTTATGAAGTGTGAATGCTAGCATAGTGCATAAGTTTGATCAATGATAATTTCAACCAATTTTCCTAGCATCATAACAACAACTCTTTCTATTAAAACTCATCATGATAAAGTAGCAACCAATTCACATGTTATGGTTCAAACAATGAATTCTCTTGAAACTTAACAACCTATGTTCTTAGTCACTAAACAATTGCAATTCAACTTATTCTCAACAAAGTCTAAGTAAGCGCACCACATACTCAATCATCATATAGTCTTCTATGATTGCTAGTACTCAAAGCATATTTTTAGAACAAATGGCATCCATCGAACACAGAGAAAGATAGGGGCTTAATGTTTCGCCTCCCAACTCATTTATCATAGAGATAATTGTCAACAATAATAAGTCATGATCAAATATATTTGACTGGCCATATGTGCCTAGATCTTTCCCCACTACATGATGCTTGCCAACTAGAGAATAATTGAGTTTGAAATGAGAATGCATACTATTGACTCTTGCATAAAAGTAAATACTGAAAGGTAAAAGATAGGCCCTTCGCAGAGGGAAGCAGAGGTTGTCATGCGCTTTTTAGTTTTGTATGCACAATCCCTTAATGCAAAAGAACGTCATGTTATATTGCCCCTTATGATAGAAACCTTTATTATGCAGTCCGTCGCTTTTATTACTTTGCCATCACAAGTTAGTACAATGCTCAATTTTCTCTTACACTAAATGATCAAACACATTTAGAAGCAATTTTTATTGCCTTTTTGCACCGATGAAAACTTACTTGAAGGATCTTATTCAATCCATAGGTAGGTATGGTGGACACTCATGGCAAGAAACTGGGTTAAAGGGTTTTTGGATGCACAAGTAGTATATCTACTTAGTACGAAATTTTGGCTAGCAAAAGATCCTAAGCAAACACCACATGTTGGAGGATCCATAACAATATAACTTCTATGCAAATATACACAACCATAACTCATTACGTTGTCTTCCTTGTCCAACTTCAACTAATTTGCTCAAGTTTGAAAATAATTTATGGGTATTCACAATCATATAAGATGTCCAAGATAATATATTTGTATGTGAAAGTTCTCTTTCTTATACTAATCATTCACGAATTGCTTGTATGACCAATATTATGATTGTCAAGCTTCAAAAGATTTCACTTTCTAAACCCAATGTGAAGCTACTACTAGGCATGATATGAACATATAATTTCAACTTCATGGTATTCAATTCATTCAACAATTTACTCATAGGATATAAGTGAAGCACAAGAGTAAATGACAAGCTACTCCAAAAACATATAAGTGAAGATCAAGCGAGTAGTTAAGTATGGGTAGCCATTTGAGAACTCTCTCTCATCTAAAAACTTTCAGATCTAAGTATTTTATTAAAACAGCAAGAAAAACAAAATAAAATGACATTCCAAGAATAGCACACATCATGTGAAGAAGCAAAAACTTAGGCTCAACCGCTACTAACCGATAATTGTTGATGAAGAAAGGTGGGATGCCTACCGGGGCATCCCCAAGCTTAGATGCTTGAGACTTCTTGAAATATTATCTTGGGATGCCTTGGGCATCCCCAAGCTTGAGCTTTTGTGTCTCCTTAATTCCTTTTATATCACGGTTTCCCTAAATCTTAAAAACTTCATCCACAAAAACTCGAAAAGAACTCGTGAGATAGGTTAGTACACATAAGAATAAGTCCACACTTCTTGTATTGCCAAGACAAGTTGCATAATAATTTCCAAACATCATCTACTTTTTACTATCGTTTCCACAATTTATATCTACCAATATAGGCTATGGAAACTATAGGATAAGTAGATAACAACACTATGACAACAATCTGTCCAAACAGAACAGTCTATAGCAATTTATGAAAACAGTGTGCGTATGTAACTCAATTTTTTTGAAAATTTAGGATGTGGTAAAGAATTTATATGAAAACTCTGTGTAAAAATTTCAGAAACTTTACACGTTCCAGTAAAATATGAAAATTCAAACACCACAGCAAAAGTTTCTGTTTTTACACAGCACACATCAAACATGCAATGCAAGCATCCTAAGGAAATTCTTGGAACTTTTTATTGAAAAACAAGATTATAAGTAACACCTAACATAAAATAACAAAATATAATGACGATCCAAGCAAAGCACATATTATGTGATGAATAAAAATATAGCTCCAAGTAAGATATACCTATAGTGTTGAAGACGAAAGAGGGGATGCCTTCCGGGGCATCCCCAAGCTTAGGCGCTTGAGTCTTCCTTGGATATTACCTTGGGAGTGGCTTTGGAATCCCCAATCTTAGGTTCTTGTCACTCCTTATTCTTCTTATATCGGTGTCTCACCCAAAACTTGAAAACTTCAATCACACAAAACTTAACGGAACTTCGTGAGATGGGTTAGTATAGTAAATATAGATCATTCACTTAGGTACTGTTAAGACAATATTAATAATTGTTACCACATTATACCTAATATATTATACCATTCACATAATTTATATCACTCAATATAAGCTATGGGAACACTAAAACAAGCAAACTATGCATGCAAAACAGAATCTGTCAAAAATATAACAGTCTGTGAAGATCTGTAGTATGACCATACTTGCCTGTATCTAAAAATTCTAAAAAAAATAGGAAAACATATAGAATTTTCATATAAATACTGTGTAAAAACTTCAGAATTTTTTGATGCTCCAGTAAAATCAGAGAAATTCTTTACCGGAGGCAAAAGTTTCTGTTTTTGCACAGAATCAAATCAACAAGTATCCATACTATCCCATAGGCTTTACTTGGCACATTTTTGAAATAAAAGGCAGAAAACATGATTACTACAGTAGCTTAATCATGTGAAGACACAAAAACAGAAAGGAAAAGTGTTGGGTTGTCTCCCAACAAGCGCTTTTCTTTAAAGCCTTTTAGCTAGGCATGATGATTTCAATGATGCTCACATAGGAATAATAATTGAAACATGCAAAAGAGCATCATGAATCTCAGGACAAGCACATTTAAGTCTAACCCACTTCCTATGCATAGGGATTTTGTGAGAAAACAATTTATGGGAGCAAGAATCAACTAGCATAGGAAGGCAAAACAAGCATATCTTCAAGATTTTCAACACATAGAGAGGAAACTTGATATTATTGCAATTCATACAAGCATATGTTCCTCCCTCATAATAATTTTCAGTAGCATCATGAAGGAATTCCACAATATAAATATCACATAAATCATTCTTTTCATGACGCATAAGCATATAATTTTCATTACTCTCCACATAAGCAAATTCCTTTTCATCCATGGTAGTGGGAGCAAACTCAACAAAATAACTATCATGAGACACTTGATTGACATAACCACATTCAATATTAAAATCATGATGACAAGTTTCATGGTTACTATCACTCTTTATAACATACATGTCATCCTCATAATCATCATAGATAGGAGGCATGCCATCATCATAATAAATTTGCTCATCAAAACTTGGGGGACTAAAAATATCATCTTCATCAAACATAGCATCCCCAAGCTTGTCGCTTTGCATATAATTAGCATCATGGATATTCAGAGTATTCATACTAGCAACATTGCAATCATGCTCATCATTCAAGGAATTCTCGTTAAGTATTTTCATAAATACTTCCTCTGCCAATTGAGCACAATTTTCCAAACCATCATTTTCACGAAAGACATTAAAAAGATGAAGCAATTGAGGCAACCTAAATTCCATTTTTTTGTAGTTTTCTTTTATAAAACCAAACTAGTGAAAAACAAGAAACTAAAAGATTTAATTGCAAGATCTAAAGATATACCTTCAAGCACTCACCTCCCCGGCAACGGCGCCAGAAAAGAGCTTGATGTCTACTACACAACTTCTTCTTGTAGACTCGTGTTGGGCCTCCAAGCGTAGAGTTTTGTAGGACAGTAGCAAATTTCCCTCAAGTGGATGACCTAAGGTTTATCAATCCGTGGGAGGCGTAGGATGAAGATGGTCTCTCTCAAACAACCCTGCAACCAAATAATAAAAAGTCTCTTGTGTCCCCAACACACCAAATACAATGGTAAATTGTATATTGGTGCACTAGTTCGGTGAAGAGATGATGATACAAGTGTAGTAATGATAGTAGATATTGATTTTTGTAATAGTAACAATAAAAAACAGCAAGGTAGCAAGTAACAAAAGTGAGCACAAACGGTATTGCAATGCTTGAAAACAAGGCCTAGGGTCTGTACTTTCGCTAGTGCAATCTCTAAACAATGCTAATATAATTGGATCACATAACCACCCCTCAACGTGCAACGAAGAATCACTCCAAAGTTCTTATCTAGCGGAGAACATAAGAAGAAATTGTTTGTAGGGTACGAAACCACCTTAAAGTTATCCTTTCCGATCGATCTATCCAAGAGTTCGTACTAAAATAACACCATATGATACGTATCAACCAACTCTAATGTCACCTAGATACTCCAATGTCACCACAAGTATCCATGAGTTAATTATACGATACACATCAAACAATTTCAGATTCATAATGCTCAATCCAACACAAAGAACCTCAAAGAGTGCCCCAAGATTTCTACCGGAGAAAGTAGGACAAAAACGTGCATCAACCCCTATGCATAGATTACCCCAATGTCACCTCGGGAATCCACGAGTTGAGTGCCAAGACATAGATCAAGTGCTCTCAAATCCATAAAAGTATTCAATCCGGTAATAACGAAATCTCAAAGGGAAAACTCAATTCATCACAACAAGATAGAGAGGGAAAACACCATATGATCCAACTATATTAACAAAGCCCGCGATACATCAAGATCGTGCCAAATCAAGAACACGAGAGAGAGATTAAACACATAGCTACTAGTACAAACCCTCAGCCCCGAGGGTGGACTACACCCTCCTCATCATGAAGACCATAGGGATGATGAAGATGGCCTCCGGTGATGATTTCCCCCTCCGGCAGGGTGCCGGAACGGGGTCTAGATTGCTTTTTTGTGGCTACAGAGGCTTTCGGCGACGGAACTTCTGATCTAGGGTTATTTCTGGGGGTTTCTGAACATATAGGATTTTTGGGCGTCGGTTTCACGCGAAGATGGGCCACGAGGGACCCACAAGACACCAGGGCGCGCCAGAGGGGGCTGGCGCGACCTGGTGGGTTGTGGCCACCTCGTGGCTCTTCTGGCCCTCCCACGAAGCTTCTAGTGCCTCTTTTGTTCCAAAAAAAATTGTCAAAAAGTTTCCTTGCATTTGGAGAACTTTTATTTCTGCACAAAAAAACAACACCACGGTAGTTCTGCTGAAAACAGCGACAGTCCGGGTTAGTTCCATGCAAATCATACCAAAACCATATAAAATTGTTGTAAATATGGCATGCATACTTCATAAATTATAGATACGTTGGAGACGTATCAAAGGTTTGTCCGTATGCCTTCTGAGTAGAGGAGTGTTCTAGGTACGAGGAGATCATGTACATTTCGTGAACTGTTGGCATTATTGTATGTTTGTCGTGTAGTCTTGGTAGGCGACGTCTTGGATGAAAGGTCGTGTGGAATGTGCCAGCTTAAGCATGTTGTACCTGGACGCTTATTCTTTTGCGTCTTTGGTTGTCTCAATGACGTTGAAACTCGATCCCATTTTATGATCGAGAGTTGGATGTTTGTGTATTTAAAGTCCACATTTGCTTCACCGCCAGGGTTGTTGACCTTGCTTTTCCCTGCCGTTCATTTTTCCTGCGATTCGATTGCCTCCATGTTTCTTTTGCAGCTCTTGTGGAATGCTCCAATGCTCGTTTTATTTATCTTTTATTTAAACGGTAGCGGCCGTGTTTGTCTCGGGGATGCGTTCATGGTGATTGTTGCCCTCCGTAGCATTCGATAATGTATCGTTTATGCATCAGTTCTTATCGGACCGTCTTATGACTCGTGCCGAGAAAAAATTTCTTCGTCGCAGATGATCGGTGATCGAATGGGCAAACCCAGGCGATTCTTGCACTTCGGGTGCCGACTAGCCTCGTCGGATAACCAACAGAGTGAGGTTTGTCTGAGCCTGAATCGACCATTTAGTTCTCTGCCGCTTCTGACCCTCACCAGGCGGCACATAATGACAAAAGATGTGCCACGTTGGAAAATGCATGGCTTATCTGGTCACCATCAATAGTTAAATGCATAAAACCACCAATTTAGTGTCATAGCTCTCGTAAACCATCACTTTAGAAAAGGTGACACTTTGCACCGCACCAAAATTTTGACAGTGGCAAAAAACACTGATCCATTTTTTGAGCTCGTTATGACGTGGCGGATCACGTGCTGGCTGACAGCGGTGGACGACGCGCCGCTAATGATCGTGTCCGAAGCGATTGGGCCAACCCTCACTCCCATCGCTCACTCCCATCCCTCACCGTCTATCTCTCTTCTCCTCTCTCTTGTGGACAGGACGGCAGAGGCGGCTCCGGATCCATCGGCGATAGAGTGGTGGGGGCAAGGTGTGGTGAACATATCCAGTCACATTGGCTGGCCCGGCGTGGGAGGGGGAAACTACGCCGAGGAGGAGGATTGTGCGGCCACAACAAATTCATCCATCACAGAGTTTTCATAGTCACCACATCTTGAGGAAAATTAGTTGAGCTTCTGTTAAATGGTGTTGGTCCACCCCTCAGTGAGCTGCCTCCCTCTCTCTAGTAGCAAATTTTGTTTGTGGAATTCTAGGTTCTAGATCTGGAAACAAGTGTTTGGTGGAATTATAGGAAATTGTTAACCGAATCTTGTTGTGAACTTATGCAGTTCACTAAGTACTGTTGTTTGTGACTGCACAAAGTTGATAACTAAACCTAGTCAGCAGAATCTTTGTTGTCACTTCACCTAATTATTAATTGAATCTTGCTCTCTCTCACTTTACCTAGTTGTTAATTCAAACTAGTTAACTTAATCTTGCTCACTGTGACTGTAGCTAGCTAGGTGTTAATTCAAACTAGTTATCTCAAATCTTGCTCTCTCTCTCACTTTACTTAGCTAGCAATTCAATGAATCGGTTCACAACAAGATTCAGTTAGTTGAAGGAATGCATTTAACTGAATCAGATCACAACAAGATCCAGTTAACTAAATGAATCCAGTTAACTGAATCAGACGAGAACACGATTCATTTGACTGAAAAAATACAGTTAACTGAATCAGATGACAACAAGATTCAGTTAACTAAATGAATGCAGTTAACTGAATCAAATGAGAACAAGATTCAGTTAACTGAATCTTTATTGTTGCCGGTGAATTTTCATGTCCTATTTGACTGGATTTTAGGGTTTGCTAATGGTTAATTATTCTAGGGTTAGTTACTTCACCGATGGATAGATGTAGTTGAACTATTGTTGTGGACTGAATGAAATTAAACTAAATGCCACTACTGAATTTTGTAGGGTGTTGTGCATTGTACATGAGTTAATTTTGGGTTGACTGATGAAGTGGACAAGATGACCACAGAAGGAGAGTCAGTGTAACAGGGGTTTAAGTGATTTGATTGATGTGAATTGTTAGTAGGTGTGCTAAATTTAATGGTCAAACTGTCCCTAGCTAGGAGAGAACTTTCAATGTAGTTCTTTGCAATGGCACCTACAACAAAACTATAGTTCTTTGCATTGACACATACATCATCATAGTGAGCACAAAGTTTCAGATACTATGAGCACAAAGATTCAGCTACTATGAGAACAAACATCCAGAAACCATGACCACAAACATTCAGAAAGATTGATATCATAGATAGATAGATAGATAGATAGATAGGTATCATAGATACATGAGTTCGGAAAGCAACACACATAGTGATCTGTTGGACTGCTGCATTGATTAAGTTCAGAAACTAAGTACTTCAAACACTAAGTTCATGACATAACTGAACCCATATATTTGGTTCAGATCTTGCTGCAGAAATAAACAAGGACAATGCTACAACAGACTCACTCTTCCTGCAGCTTCAGAAAATGGAGAGATCGGCGAACTGGCCCCAAGATGCGGAGCTGCTTCTTCTTCCTCCTGCTGCTTGTGCATGTCTCCACCTCCATCTCCTTCTGCATCTGCTGCTCCATCTACTGCTACTCCATCTACTGCTACTCAATTTGTTGCTGCTCAATCTGTTGCTGCTCCATATGGGGCGCCTCCACCTGCACGTGCCGCTCCATCTGCGGCGGCTCCATCTCCATCATAGGAGTGAGGGGTAGCACTGGCACCACCCTGTCGACTGCGTAGTCCGCGCGGAGTTGGTCGCATCTCTCGTACATGTACCAGCGTGCCTCCCCCATTGCCCAGACCAGGTTCTCTATCAGTGGGCGACAGAGGTCTGGCAATCGGACCCTCTCCTCATGGTTGGCAGCCGCCCTCACTGCGCGTGCATGATTCTTGAGGATTGCTACGCTGGCGAACCAGGTGCTCACTCGCGCGCGTAGGAGAGCTTGGTGTTGTAGCCGTCGAAGATCATCATGTAGCGTCTGGTCCCATCCGAGGCCAAATGCCATGGAGCACGATGAAGGTTTTCTTTGGTTTGGGTGGGAAGAAGGAAGTTGGATGGAGAGGAGCGATGAAGAGAAGATGGAGAGTGGTGGTTATCTATTCAAGGCGGCTGAATGTGAATGAATGCACTGTGTGTGTGTGTGTGTGTGTGTGGATACTAGGGTTTTCTGGAGAAGAATCGAACGGGCGCAGTATATCGATTGAACTACCATCACGTTTTTCTAAGAAGAAGCGAACGAGGAATGCGCGCAGCCCAGCCCAACAGCAAACAATCCATCGCGCCCAGCCCATCCAAGCTCAATAAAGGATTGAACACACGCATCCCAGCCCAACAGCTTCTCCCCGACCAACAAAGACGTCGTTAGCGGCGCGTCCTCCACTGTTGTCGGCCAGCGCGTGACCCGCCACGTCAAAACGAGATCAAATTTGGGTTCGCTATTTTTTGCCACTGTCGAAATTCTGGTGCGGTTCAAAGTGTCACATTTTGTAAAGTGGTGGTTTTACGAGAGCTATGACGCTAAAGTGGTGGTTCTGTGCATTTAACTCCACCATCAAATGAGTCTAGTCGTGTCTTCTGGTGTAGAGGCAGGGCAGTGACGAGATGACGTACGTCTAATCACTAGCCTCGCACGCAAGACTGCATGTAGATCCCGTGTTTGTTTCACTTTGATTAAAGTATCGCTACAAGCAATCCATGACGATGGTGTTACGGAACCCTGAAACTTACTTTGTTGTGTTTTGGTTGTTAATGCTGCATGTCATCTGACTCTCCCATACTGACAACCACATGATTGTTGCTGCCAACTTAAAGAAAAGGTGGAAAGGCCCATATAACTGGGTCTGCACGTCAGCACCGTTGTACCCGGCCCTCTAGTTCGGTCGCGCCATCCGGGTGCCTTCATGTGGGCGGGATGTACGACTTTGTAATAGTCTTCTATAAGAGTCGGTCGTTGGGGTCGTACAACGCGATCCATGTCACGTACCTTGGTGGGCACAGCGAGACAACCTAGAACAAGCCAACACAAGGTGAATGGCCCTGATCGGCTGCCACACGTGCGAGAGCAAACCAACCAGACACGAGGTGAATGGTGCTAACATGTCGGACCCATTCACCAGCCGGTGTGCTTGCTCGGTTATGCCGGGGACATACACACAACATTTTCATTTTGTAAGCGCTCACGGGTGCATGCTCTAGCTGCCTGTCCATACGGCCTAGGGTGCGCCGCCCACTGACGTGGCTTGAGACTGGGTCGGTATTTCCCCAAAGAGGAAGGGATGATGCAGCACAGCTACGGTAAGTATTTCCCTTAGTTATGAAACCAAGGTTATCAAACCAGTAAGAGAACCAC
Organism: Elymus sibiricus; assembly: GCA_039707655.1. Classification (NCBI taxonomy): domain Eukaryota; kingdom Viridiplantae; phylum Streptophyta; class Magnoliopsida; order Poales; family Poaceae; genus Elymus; species Elymus sibiricus. The sequence goes on from CM077667.1 coordinate 402,011,634, forward strand.
GCAACACTATGTAAGCGGTACCTACACACAAAGAACAAATACTTGCAACCCGACGCGTAAGAGAGGTTGTCAATCTCTCCACGGTAAAAAGATAGATTAGATTGTAGTAGATTGGATAAATAGATCGCACAAGAACGCAAAATAAAAGAAGCAAATAAAAAGTGCAGCAAGGTATTTTTGGGTTTTTGGAATAATAGATATGAAAACAAAAGCGGCAAAAGATAGATCGGAAAGCAATATGTTGAAAGAGTAGACCCGGGGGCCGTAGATTTCACTAGTGGCTTCTCTCATGAGTATAGCACACGGTGGGTGAACAAATTACTGTTGGGCAATTGATAGAAGATCAAATAATCATGACGATATGCAAGGCGATGATCATTATATAGGCATCACGTCCAAGATTAGTAGACCAAAATGATTCTGCATCTACTACTATTACTCCACACATCGACCGCTATCCAGCATGCATCTAGTGTATTAAGTTCATGGAGAAACGGAGTAATGCAATAAGAACGATGACATGATGTAGACAAGATCTATTCATGTAGGAATAGATCCCATCTTGTTATCCTTAATAGCAATGATACATGCGTGCCTCGCTGCCCCTTCTATCACTGGGAGAGGACACCACAAGATCGAACCCATCACAAAGCACCTCTTCCCATGGCAAGAAAAATCGATCTAGTTGGCCTAACTAAACCAAAGATTCGAAGAAGAAATACGAAGCTATAAGTAATCATGCATATAAGAGATCAAAAGAAGACTCAAATAATATTCATGGATAGAAACTGATCATGAACTCAAAATTCCTCGGATCCCAACAACCACACCGCAAAAAGTCATTACATCAAATAGATCTCCAAGAGACCATTGTATCGAGAGTCAAAAGAGAGAGAGAGAGAGAAAGCCATCTAGCTACTACCTACGGACCCGTAGGTCTATGGGGGACTACTCACGCATCATCGGAGAGGCACCAATGAGGATGATGAACCCCTCCGTGATGGTGTTAGATTGGATCTCGCGGTTCTGGAACTTGCGACGGTTGGAAGTATTTTTTGTCGAATCCCCTTGGGTTCCTGGAATATTTGGGTATTTGTGTAGCTCAGAGGCGGTGGAGGGGACTCCCGAGGCCACCACAACCCACCAGGGCGCGTCGGGGGCCTCTGGCGCGCCCTGGTGTCTTCTAGGCCCCATGGGCCTCCTCCCGGGTGCTTCTTTGGCTCACTGGTTGTCTTCTAGTCCAAAAAAAGTCTCCAAAAAGTTTCATTGCGATTGGACTCCGTTTGGTACTGATATTCTACGAAGTAAAAAACAAGCATAAAACAGCAACTGGCACTTGGCACTATGTCAATAGGTTAGTCCCAAAAAATGATATAAAGTTGCTATAAAATGATTGTAAAACATCCAAGAATGATAATATAACAACATGGAACAATCAAAAAATATAGATACGTTGGAGACGTATCACCCACAAAAACCCAGGAAGCCCAGGTGGCATCAAACGTCTAAGCAAAGACCACATAACCGACAACCCCACATGAAATCAAACTGAACAAGCAAATTTTTTTTGTATATTTTGTTCACTTATTTATCCATTTGATAACTTTGTCTTGGGGATATCCAAAAACGACAATCGTTATCTATCGTTGGTTAATATACAGGGTAGATAGAAATGCATTACAAACATAATCACTTGTAGATCATTTGTAAGAAATATCATGGGAATAGTTCACATGACTTGTTTTCATGTTTCAATTGGTTCGCTCGGCTTCTGGTCTGCAGTTGGTCTCTGCGCCAATTGGCACAACAGGTCATCTAGTAGGAGTAATAAATCGATACAATTGTTGCTCCATAGGAATAGTCATTCATTACCAACACTCAATGCAAATCCTTATCTCGATGGCTTCTATCCCTGAGCCCATTCAATATTCTTCATGCATTGTATGTGTAACTTTCCTTCATATACATCTCAACAAAAACATTAGGACCGTAGGGATTATCATTAATTATCCAAACCGCACTTAGGAGCTACATGCACTTTCAACCTTCGCAATCTTGCTAATTGACAACAATCTCAACAATAAGGTTCTTATAATGATTTTTAAACAAATTTGAAATTTATCTGAGAACAACTTGTATACTTGAGGTGGTTTTGATAGCCTCATATATCACAAATATGCTCGATGTTATAAAAAACAGATGTACTAGCATCAAAACACTACACGAGTATTTGATGTTAGTAGAACTGCGATACATAGAGATCCCCCACAATATGTGTGTGTATGTGTGTGCGAGAATGAACTTGAGTGTCATTCCATAAATCGGTTGCCATAAAATCGATGGAGTTTTCTCTATATAGTCATCTGTGTAGCAAGCATACAAAGGTTGATGTGCATGAATGACAAGAACCATTTCTCTAGAACCCTAAAATTTTCTCCCCCATTGGCAAGGATTACCAAAATGGAAGAAAATCTAGAAAACCAAATATAGTGTGAGGTCATCCCAAATTTGTGCATTTATCATAATGGCAGCGAAATCAAATGCACATGTCCATTTATGAACAATCAAAGGAGAGTAACCCATATAGAGGATCCATTGAGTGCAACAAATTGATATGATATGAGAATAAGCACCAAACATGAGAAGCATGCATTCAAAATATACAAAGAACATATTGTGGACAAGTGATAAGACAACACTAACCTCAAGCAAGTAAAGTGATTTTGCCATTTCATTTGCACGTGAGACAACTTGGAGGAGTGGATATGAGATGGATTAACTGATTGACATATTTGGAATAAACTAACCATGAACATGATTTTACATATCCCCATGATAAGCTTCTTCACATATCTCTAAAATGTCCAACAAGGAGGTTTAATATCTTTCAAGAAACATAACTTCTATAGATAAAAACCCATAGCATGATGCAACCTTTACAAGGTTGACTCCACTTCTATATATGCATTAAGTAAATATATGTTACCGAGATAACACTGGTATGAAGTATTATATCTATGAATCATCCTAACCTGGTTCCAATTTTCTCAGGGTGTCACCACCTTCTACATGAACTAAGCACACAACGCTTCTCCAATGAGCCTAAAACATATTTAAGTACAACTTGGCCCCCAAACATATTGGGTCTAAAGTAGTTAGTGTAACCATACCTAGGGTAAACTCTTAAATCTGTGCATTTGGATATGGACTTGAATTTCATGCACATCTTAGCCATTAGAATGAGTTAATTTTATTAAATCTCACAATAATAATAACTTGTAGTATGAAGCAAACAAATCTGTCCAATACAAACTTTCCATCTGTAGAACACCATCTGTAGTGAGTACACCTCCTGACCTTAATTGGTAGCCAATCATCCCATCAAACTAATTCTATAGAAAACAAATCATAGTAAAATAAACATAATATTTTAAAGCGAAATCAATGTCCAAAAAAATTTCTTGAGCATATCATAGATTAAAAAAACGGACATATTCAAGACTAAAGCAAAGCATATTTTAAACTTACTACCATATGGTTGGATGATTAAAGTTATTATAATGAATAAATGGTATTAAAATATTGCACTAAAATCCTGCCCTTGAAGATAAATGGTAAAATTCAAACAAATCAGGTCAAATAAAAACTTTTCACATGTACAACAAACTGTAGCTGGTACATCTCATGGATTCTACAAGGGGAAACCCTACATTAATAGATTACTCAATCAGGAGGTTTATTTCAAGGAAATCGTCCAAGGCAGAGTCACAAGGTTATATTGCCATAGAACATAAAAGAGATAAAAATTAAAGGGTTGACGAGATCAAACTGAAGAAAAGCACATTTCAAACAAAAACGGGGCGATTCATTTATTAGCAAATCCAACTCATTTTACTTTTTTTGCATAGGGAAACATAACACCTTATTTTTGTTGACAAATGAACAAATCAACCCAGACTAAAATGTCTTTGTGGTGATCTAATACGAGGTGAATTTGGTGACGGCCTTGGTTCCCTCAGAAACGGCATGCTTGGCAAGCTCGCCCGGAAGGACAAGGCGCACGGCGGTCTGGATCTCACGGGAGGTGATGGTGGGCTTCTTGTTGTAGCGTGCAAGCTTTCCCAACTCACCGGCGAGCTTCTCGAAGATGTCATTCATCATTGAGTTGATTATGCACATTGACTTGGAGGAGATTCCCATGTTCGGGTGAACCTGCTTGAGCACCTTGAAGATGTAGATCTTGTATGTCTCGTTGCTCTTCTTAGGCTTCTTCTTACCAGTGTCGCCCTCCTTCTCGGGCACGCGCTTCTCCACCTTGGGCTTCTTCTCCAACTCCACCAGCTTCTTGTCTGCGGCGGGCTTCTTCTCGGCCTTGGGCGCCATGGCAGTTTCTAGGAGGAGAGGCGAGAGATCGGATTGGGGCGCAAAGGTGGAAGGTTGGAGATTTGCGTTGGGATTTGAGGTGTGGGTTTCAGGGGATGGGGCACTGGGAATATATAGGCGTGGATGGAGGGCGTGATTGGCGGAGACGTGGACGGAGGGTGTGATTGGCGGAGAGGGTTGGGGTCTGGATCGGTGAGGTGGCGGGGTGTGGGGCGTTGGGTTTGATGGACCGCCTGATTTGGGTGCGGGAAGGGGGTGGATCCATGTGGGGGAGGCGTTATCCCGTGGTGTTGTGTTGGGTTTAAGCGGCAAGTGAAAATTTGGTTCACGGAATTCGAGCGGGAAAGTCTATTTCGGGGCGTTTCGTGATGGGTTGGAATGCGAGGGGGTCGCGGGGACTCTATGGTGATTTCGATTTGCTGGGGATTTTTTAGTGGTATTTGGATCGGGTAAAGGGTGTACAGTTTTTCTATTTTATTTGGTTTGGTTTATTAGATTGGGTAAAGACTGCATCTAGATCCCATGTTTGTTTCGCTTTGATTAAAGTATCGCTACAAGCAATCCATTACGATGGTGTTACGGTACCTGAAACTTACTCCGTTGTGTTATGGTTGTTAATGCCGCAGGTCACCTGACTCTCCCATACAGACAGCCACATGATTGTTGTTGCCAACTTAAAGGAAAGGCGAAAAGGCCCATAGAACTGGGTCTGCATGTCAGCAACGTTGTACCTGGCCCTCTTGTTCGGTCGCGACATCCGGGTGCCTTCATGTGTGCGGGATGTCCGGCTGTGCGGCAGCCTACCGTACGGCTCGTTCCTTGGGGTCGTTGTAGGATCTGAAGTATGTCTAGAGGGGGGGGGGTGATTGGACTACTTGACCAATTGAAAATCTAGCCTTTTCCCAATTTTAAGTATAGGCAGGTTTTAGCAATTATAGAAAGTCAAGTACACCCTACACATGCAAGTCTAAGAGTATAGCATCGGAAAGTAAAGACATGCACATGAAAGTAAAGGTAGGGAGAGGAGAATCAAACGCAATTGATGACACAAAGATTTTTCCCGTGGTTCCGATAGGTGGTGCTATCGTACGTCCATGCTGATGGAGACTTCAACCCATGGAGGGTAGCGGTCGCGAGAGTCCACGGAGGGCTCCACCCGTTAGGGTCCACAAAGTAGCAACCTCGTCTATTCCATCACGACTTCCATCCACAAAGGACTAGCCTCACTATGGGTAGATCTTCACGAAGTAGGCGATCTCCTTGCCAGTACAAACTTCTTGGTTCAACTCCACAACACGAAGAAGGAGGCTTCCAAGCGACACCTAACCAATCTAGGAGGCACCACCCTCCAAAAGGTAATAGATGTGGTAACAATGATGAACTCCTTTCTCTTGTGCTTCAAAACATATTCTCCTCAACACACAATCACTCTCTCACATATTTGGCTTGGTAGAAGAGGTTGATTGGGTGGAAAGCAACTTGGGGAGGCTAGAAATCAAGATTCATATGGTTGGAGTGGATGGTCTAGATCTCAACACATGAGTAGGTGGTTCTCTCTTAGAAAAATGGATGGGGGCAGGTGTAGGTATGTTCTGAGTGCTTCCTCTACGAATGAGAGGAGGTGGAGGGGTATATATAGGCATCTCCAAAAATCCAACCGTTACAACATTATTGCCCAACCCAGTGACACCGGTCCAAAAACTCGGTTGTACCGACTAGTGCAAAATGTGGCAACTTTTGGCGTTTCGGTGAGACCGATATATTAATCTCGGTGGTACCGATTCTTGAAAACAGCTAACCAGAGAGTTGGTCCAAAACTCGGTGAGACCGATTCTCAAAACTTGGTGGTACCGATTCCTGAAAATGGCTAACCAGAGAGTTGGTCCAAAACTTGGTTGGTCCGATTCTCAAAACTTGGTGGTACCGAGATGCTAGGTTTTGGCATGGGAATCTTTCTAAGTGAACTCGGTAGGGCCGAATGGAAATTGTTGGTGGCACCGATTTTGGATATTTGGTTCTGGAGAGAATATATGTGGGATAATTTTATGTGTATTTTTGGTGGATAATCTCTAAGCACTTGAGCAACAAGATCATCATAGACACCTCCTCCCCTTTTAATTGTATTGGCTTTCCTATGGACTCAAGGTGTGATTTCTCACAAAATGTAAAATGTAGAGTCTTCAAGCTTGTTGCCAATAGTTGTTCCTTGCATCTAGGGAATCTCCTCACAATCCTTTTGCCAATCCATTCATTGAAATTTCCTGAAATATACTTGGTGGAAACATTAGTCCAATGAAATATATGTTGTTATTAATTACCAAAACCACCTAGGGAGAAGTTGTGCTTTCAATCTCCCCCTTTTTGGTAATTGATGACAACATATAGATCAAAGCTTCGATAGGGATAAAACAATGAGTAGCATCATCGCTTTGAGAAGTATGTGATAAGCAAGAGCTCCCCCTAAATTTGTGCATTATTTAAAATTTGCGTTTGAATGCAAATGCACAATCGATTAGGAGTGTGGGTAACTCTTTCATGTCACATACAACTTGGTGGTGCGCATAAATGATATGAATGGATTACAATGCACATAACACCGAAAATGAGTGAATGATCATAATATTAACATCACATGGATAGGAAATAGTAGCATCATCAAGCAAGTGTATGATCAAACACAACGAAGTTTTAAGAACAACCAAGTGATAAACCAAATGTTTTTAAAACAAAGAGAGCAACAAAAAGCGAAACACTCTCTCTCGAAGCCCTATGATTTATACACTTCTCCCCCTTTGGCAAAAAGTTACCAAAAAGTTCAAAGTATGTAGAACTAATCGTCTCTCTAGGCTTGATCTCCTCCGGTAGCAGTTGAAGGAGTCGAATGAAGGGCGTCGACGAATGCTTCAACTGAAGTCCTCTGAGCTGGTGGAGTAGACGCCAAAGGTGCAGAAGGAGCTGAAGGAGCAGTAGCTGGTGCTGACGAGGAAGGCCTCAACTCTGGAGCGGGTACTATAGACGATCTGGCTTGAGTCTTGAACTGAGTGCTGGGCCGGAGAGGAGAACTAGAATCATCACTGGAGTGGGGTCTAGGCACTGCATCCACTTCCTGTTTTAGCTCATTGACATTCACTGTTAGCTCATCAACCTTGTTGTCAAGATCATGAAATTTTGTCTCCACAATCTTCTCAAGACTCTTCTGGTTCTTGAGGATCTCAGCCACATTCTTTTCGATCCCTTGGTGAGAGTTGATGATAAAGGACGTTTGATCGCTCTTCGTCCTTGGAACCTGAGCACTAGTGGCTCTAGCTGCCTCTGCCTCTGCCTCTGCCTGTGCAGTAGCTGAGGTGGGATGAGAAGGATCCATCACCACAACGTTGTCCTCGAACTCTGGCAATAGTGGCAGGTGTGGACGATCAAGTGCATACAAGCTCTTTCCAACTTTGGAATTGATAAGCATCTGAATGTATGGAGCATATCCACATGATCTCTTCTGATTAGCAGATGTCCTCTTGATTGTCTCAACAGTAAAATCCATCACTCGGAATCTTGTGTGGGTGTCTACATGATGCAGCATGTTGATGGAGTAAGCCCTAATCATCTTGTCATCTCCAGACTTTGGCATCAAAGTATATCTCATGATGGTATTGGTAGTGGGTAATCCAGCTCTCAGATAGTAGACAGAGCCAAACTTGTGTGTCTCCACATAGGCAGCAGGGATAGGATTGTACATATTGGCCATGGTGTTGTGATTCATCTTGGCCTCAGAATAGACATCAAGATCTCCCTCTTGTACATATGGGGCTCCTAAGATGGTAGCCCACTCATCAACTGTAGCTTGGTACCTAGTGCCTTCAGTCATCCAAACTATCCTTCCATGTGGATAGAAATGAGCTGTAGAGTAGAACTACATAATCATCTCATCATTCCATACAGTGAACTCTCTGCCAACAAAAGCATCTATGTCAATGGCCTTGAAGTTCTCTAGCACATGAGGAAAGTAGCCTTCATTCTCCTTAATGTACTTCCAATCAACATATCTCATGTCACTAACTACAGGACTCTTGTCCAACAAGATAGTCTCATAAAAATCTTGCTGCTCCTTGGTGTGGAAGAGAGCATCTACAACAGTTCTCCTCCTTGTGGCATATGGATCATCAGCTCTCCATTTCCTCAGTCCACTGTCATTTCTCTTCTTCATGTCCTCAGCAACTGGGTGATCATCATTGTGTTCAGGCAAATGGGGTCTCAGCTTCCTCAGCACTGAAACATCTTCCTCTTCTTCCATGGTGGAAGATCTCTTGTTCTTCTTAGCAAGAGGAATATGTCTGGTTGTATTCTTTGGCTTGGTGGTAGTCTTCTTTGGAACAGATGGATTAGCCTTAGATGCAGCCTGACTAGACATTGCATCGGCCATCAGCTTCTTCTTCTTGAAGGGGGGAGGTTGCGCAACTGGTTCTTCCTCTTCCTCTTCTTCCTCTTCATCAAGATATTCTGAAGTGGGGGGGAGAACAACAACATGAACAGTCTTCTTTCTCACTCTCTTCTGGCCTGCCTTCTTGGGCATGGACGTTGAAGTCATAGCAGCCCTAGCACTCTCTCGTGCTCTTGCAGCTTCAGAACTGGCATACTCCTTCCTGACTGGCCTCTTAGCAGAAGTGGCCTCATTGGCAGATTTCCTAGCAGCCTTTTCTTTCTTTTCTTGCTGCTTCTTGGCTAGAACCTCTTCTGGCACAAAATCTGAGTCCTCTTCATCTGAATTAAGCTTGTTCCTGGCCCTTGTGGCAGCCTTGGACAACCCATGAGAACTGGGGGTGCCTGGATCCTCTGAAGACGGAGAACTAGCTTCTGGGCTAGTGCCAGCATCCAAGTCAACACTCTGCTCTCTGAAATCATTGTCATTGTCCTCTGAGCCTGCCATACTGACCCTGTGAATAGATATAGATGAGCAGAAAGGATAAGCATCACAAAATCCAGAAGTTTTCGAAAGTTTGAACTCAAAAATGTAGTTTCAAAATTCTGCAACATGTAATTCTGTTCCACCGTGTTTCAATTTTCGGAGCTACCAAGACAGACTCCCTCTTACACAGTGACTTGGTCACCTTTTCGCTTTCACCAAAAAGAATGACTCGGTCACACCGAGATAGTTCTCAGAGCCCTAAAAACAAATCGGTCGTACCGATTCTTTCCACTCGGTGATACCGAAATGCAGGTAGCGGAACCCTAAACCTAAATTTTCTCGTTTTGCTAATCTACGGGATTTGTTTAGAGGATGGAGACAGTGTAATCCGTGGAAAGATAATGGGTGATACCTAATGCACAAGAATCAGAAATAATGAGCACAAAAGGGGCGAGATATTTACCCTAACTTGGTGAAGATCTCCTACGGCGACGACGGCGGAGATGATTCCCGTCGACGGCGAGGGACTCTTGCGGCGAGGGTGCACGGGAGACGAGGGGGACGTCCGGAGACTCGAGCGCGGCAGAAGGGGTTTGCGGAGGACAACATTTGAAGATTGAATTTCAAAAACCGGGTCTGCTTGATATATATATATCCCCTTACTGTCGGTGACACCGATTGAAAATTTGAAACATTTTGGTGCAACCGAGTTTCTTAACTGCTGGGCGACACTGAAACTCGGTGAGACCGAGATGGAGAAATCGATGGTACCGAGGACAAAAACCAGATCAACCCTAGTGGTTCGATGGAACCGAGATTGTGGAATTGGTTACACCGAGTTGCACATGGGAGGTTTTGGAAGTCAGCTCTTGTCAAAATGGAACTCCGAGTGCTCCTCACACGGAGGGTCCGGGAAGTGCTTGCTCAAATTTTGTGATGAAGCATGAATAGAATTTTGAGACGAGAAAGCATAGATAGCTAGAGGAGGGTACTTAGGCATTCTTGTATATCCAATTGGCCAAAGAAAATAAAAGCCACATAACAACAATTGGATATCCTCGAATGAGAAAAGATATGCATACCAACATGCTCACACATAAAGATGTCAATAGAAATCATGGCAAACATGCACAACTACTCTAGTATCTACCAAGCACTTTGGCGATGATGGAGTCATCTGTATATGAGTATATTGACTTAGGAGCCAAGTAAGAATACTTGATAATAGGTCATACTCATCGTTTAAGCACAAGTGGGGTTACCACTTTTACATAAAGCATTTAATGCCGTCACATCTTATGAGATGCTTTAACTCAAGTCTTAGAGTAAAGCTCCCCCTTGATGTGACACCCCCCCTAAGAGGGATAAACTAACCTTGGGTTTTGTCGATGAAGACTTAATGTAGGTGATGTAGTGGTGGATTCTCATGGTTGATGAAGATCATCTTGAGTTGGGAGAAATCCTTGTTGTTTCGTACTCTTCCCACCTACACGGGTTAGTCCCATACAAGGAACAGATACAAGGATATCTATGGACATGGAGTGAAGCACAAATAGATGATGTCCATTGATTCTTTAATTACCTTGTCCCTTGCTTACCTTTGAGGGAATGTGTGACTCCTTGAACTTTTGCATAAGGTTGGAGTTGATTGCAAATAGTCCTTGCCAAAAATGAATGTGAGTGAATTTCATTGGCGGAGTCACCCCTCAAGAACTTCTCTAGTTCTTCTTTGGGACCCACATCAAATTGATGGGAAACCTTGGAGTTGAAGTAGCACTTGATGAAGTAGAGCTTGTGGTAGCCTTGGGAACCGACTTGACCATGGCTTGGGATTCATCTTCAGATGTGTCAATCTCCTCTTGAAGCTTGTCCTTGCCCTTGAGCTTGTGGTCTTGTGGTGGAAGGTCATCTTGAGCTTTTGTTCCCTTGGGAATAGTATGACCATACTTCTCCTTTTGAGGAACAAACTTTGGCTTGGGGTATTGACCTTCTTCCCATTCAACTCCATTGGTGTTGAAGTAGCCAATGCCTTGGTTCTTCCGGTATCCTCCATGCTTGCGTACAATGTCCTCAAATTGCTTACATCCGGCAAGGCTTTTCTAGACACCTTTCTCCATAATCCCTTTCAATAAATCGTTTTCTTGCTCAAGTGTAACTTGGCTAAGAGAATCATTAGTGGAATCAATAGAGCTACTAGAAACAACATTATTGGATTTAGCATTAGCATTGTTGTTGCTAGATGAAGAACCTTTCTTGCCTTTGTTACTAGTTTGCTTAGATTTAACTTGTGGGACAAATGTGGACAAGAGTAATCGTTTGGCAAGATAAGAAGAACTCTTCTTTCGAAGATCATCATTGATAGCTTTAAGAAACTCATGCTCTTGCTCTAAATTGAGCTTCTCGAAGCGTAGCTTCTCATGAGTTCTTAAGAGCTCTCTGTGATCTTCCGGAGTAGATTCATGAGCTAACTTAAGAGTGTTTAGTTCTTTAGTTAGACGCTCAATCTCCTTCTTATCATCATCATATGACTTATCTTGATTAGCATAATTATCATCAAGTTCATTTTGACTAACATCACTAGTTTTATCAAAGAGCAAGTCATCATCTCCTAATAGATCATCCTCATCACTATTGAAGTCAATGTATTCGGGGTGTGATACCTTGGGGCCTCTAGCCATGAAGCAACTTCCACTTCCTTCATTTGGTGAATCAAATATGTCATAGGAGTTGGAGGTTACGAGTGCTAATCCGGCAACACCTTCATCTTGACTATAGTCGGAGTTGGAGTGGTAGCTTCTCTAGGATTGGTTGTCAGAATCAGAGCCGAAAACCCATTCACCAACATGAGATTGATGTCTTCTTCTTGTGTAGCTCTTGGTGTACTTGTCCTTCTTCTCCGAGTCCTTGCTTCTCCGGGAGGGTCTTCGTTCATAGCAATCTTCTCTACTCCATCTTTCTCTGTGAGGTGATTCATCTCTTGAGCTTCGTCTTCTAGGTGACTCTTCTCTCCTTTTGTGGGGGGCCGTGTACTCATTGGAATAGTGTCCGGGCCTTCCACAATTGTAACAATTCCGGTCACGACTAGAGGAATGCTTCTCTTCATATCTTGAATTGGAGCTTCTCTCTTTGCCTCTACTCTTGTAGAACTTGTTGAATTTCTTGACCATGAGGCTTATTTCTTCATTGGTAACAAGGTTGTCACTTGAAGTAGCGGGAGTGTCACATATAGCTTTGTATGCACCGCTTGACTTGGTGTGAAGTTCTTCTTTGTCCTTCAGTGACATCTCATGAGCAACAATCCTTCCAATGACTCCCGTAGGCTTGAGATCTTTGTAGTTTGGTATCATTTGGATCAATGTGCACATGGTGTCGTACTTCCCATCCAAGGCTCTAAGGATCTTCTTGATGATGAATTTGTCGGCCATCTCTTCACTTCCTAAGCCGGCAATCTCATTGGTGATGAGAACAAGCCTAGAGTAAATTTCTGCGACTACTTCACCATCCTTCATCTTGAACTTGTCAAGTTGAGTTTGTAGCACATCCAACTTAGATTCCCTGACGGATTCGGTTCCTTCGTGCATATCAACCAAAGTATCCCAAATCTCTTTTGCATTCTCAAGATGGCTTATCTTGTTGAATTCTTCGAGGCATAGGCAGTTGAATAGAATGTCACATGCTTGAGAGTTGTATTGCAACATCTTCAATTCTACCGCGGTCGCTTCACGATCCGGTTCCATTCCATCACCAAAGAATTCACCTTGCAATACAACACGAACAACAACCCATACGACGGGGTTATGACCAAGAATATGCATTTTCATTTTGTGCTTCCAACTAGCAAAGTTTGTACCTTCAAAATATGGACCTCTACGTTGATAACTTCCCTCACTAGACGCCATAATCTCCTAGGTTGTGAATGTTGGGGAACGTTGCATGGGAAACAAAAAATTTCCTACGCACACGCAAGATCTATCCATGGTGATGAGCATCTACGAGAGGGAGAGTGGATCTACATACCCTTGTAGATCGCTAAGCGGGAAGCGTTAAGAAACGCGGTTGATGTAGTTGAACATCTTCGCGATCCAAATCGCAATCCGTCCCGCGATCTAATCACGATCCGTCCCGATCTAGCGCCGAACGGACGGCACCTCCGTGTTTAGCACACGTACAGATCGATGACGATCTCCGCCTCCTTGATCCAGCAAGGGAGAGTGGAGAGGTAGATGAGTTCTCCGGCAACACGACGGCGTGGTGGCGGTGGTGGTGGTGCTATCCCGGCAGGGCTACGCCTAGCGCTACCGAAACCGCGAACGGAGGAGAAAACGATCTAGGGAGAGAGAGGGGCGCCAAGGGCTTCGTGTGTGCTCTTGGGGCGCCCCCTCCCCTCTATATATAGGTGGAGGGGCGTGGAGATCAGCCCCTCCAAGCCTTAGGGCGCAGCCAAGGGGGAGGAGTTGGACTCCTAGTCCAATTCCCTCCCTTTCCATAAACAGGTGGACTTTCCACCTCTCCCAAGCCACATGGGCCTTGAGGGACTTGTGCGCCTGGCCCAATAAGGCCAGGGCACCTCCCCTCAGCCCATGCAAACCCTTGGGACATGGTGGAACCCTTGGTGGACTTCCGAGCTCCTCCGGAAGTTTCCGAAACCTTCTAGAAGCTTCCCGGTACAATACCGGAAAAACCCGAAACTTTTCCGGTCGCCAAAATATGACTTCCCATATATAAATCTTTACCTCCGGACCATTTCGGAGCTTCTCATGATGTCCGGGATCTCATCCAGGACTCCTAACAACCTTCGGTCACCAACATACATAACTCAATAATACTGAAACGTCACCGAACGTTAAGTGTGTAGACCCTGCGGGTTCGAGAACTATGTAGACATGACCGAGACACCTCTACGGCCAATAACCAATAGCGGGACCTGGATGCCCATATTGGTTCCTACATATTCTACGAAGATCTTTATCGGTTGAACCTCTATGTCAAGGATTCAGTTAATCCCGTATGCAGTTCCCTTTGTTCATCGGTATGTTACTTGCCCGAGATTCGATCGTCTGTATCTCTATACCTAGTTCAATCTCGTTCCCGGCAAGTCTCTTTACTCGTTCCGTAATACAAGATCCCGTGGCTAACTCTTTAGTCACTTTGCTTGCAAGGCTCATTGTGATGTTGTATTACCGAGTGGGCCCTGAGATACCTCTCCGTCACACGGAGTAACAAATCCCAGTCTTGATCCATGTCAACTCAACAGACACCCTCGAAGATACCTGTAGAGCACCTTTATAGTCACCCAGTTACGTTGCGACGTTTGATACACACAAGGTACTCCTCCGGTGTCAGTGAGTTACATGATCTCATGGTCATAGGAAAAGATACTTGACATGCAGAAAACTATAGCAATAAACTGACACGATCATATGCTACGTTCATAGTTTGGGTCTTGTCCATCACATCATTCTCCTAATGATGTGATCCCGTTATCAAATGACATCTCATGTCTATGGCTAGGAAACCTTGACCATCTTTGATCAACGAGCTAGTCTATTAGAGGCATACTAAGGACACCGTGTTGTCTATGTACCCACACATGTATTTGAGTTTCCAATCAATACAATTATAGCATGGATAATAAACGATTATCATGAACAAGGAAATATAATAATAACCATTTTATTATTGCCTCTAGGGCATATTTCCAACAGTCTCTCACTTGCACTAGAGTCAATAATCAAGTTCACGTCACCATGTGATTTACACCCAATGAGTTCTGGGGTTTGATCATGCTTTGCTTGTGAGAGAGGTTTTAGTCTACGGTCTGCAACATTCACATCCGTGTGTTCTTTGCAAATCTATATGTCATATTGCGGATGCTACCACGCTCCACTTGGAGCTATTCTAAATGACTGCTCCACTATACGTATCCGGACTGCTACTCAGAGTCGTCCGGATAGGTGTCAAAGCTTGCATCGACGTAACCCTTTACGACGTACTCTTTATCACCTCCATAATCGAGAAACATTTCCTTAGTCCTCTAGTTACTAAGTATAATCTTGACCGCTGTCCAGTGATCCACTCCTGGACCACTCTTGTACCCCTTGACAGACTCATGGCAAGGCACACACACCAGGTGCGGTACACAACATGGCATACTATATAGAGCCTATGGATAAGGCATAGGGGACGACCTTCGTCCTCCCTCTTTCTTCTGCCGTGGTCGAGCTTTTAGTCTCACTCAACTCCACACCTTACAAATCAGGCAAGAACTCTTTCTTTGACTGATCCATTTTGAACTCTTTCAAAATCTTGTCAAGGTATGTACTCATTGAAGGTCTCATCAGATGTCCTGATCTATCTCTATAGATCCTGATGCCCAATATTTAAGTAGCTTCATTCCAGGTCTTCCTTTGAAAAACTCCTTTCAAACGACCCTTTATGCTTTCCAGAATTTCTACATCATTTGCGATCAACAATATGTCATCCACATATACTCATCAGAAATTCTATAGTGCTCCCACTCACTTTCTTGTAAATACAAGTTTCTCATAAACTTTGTATAAACCCAAAAACTTTGATCACCTCATCAAAGCGTATATTCCAACTTCGAGATGCTTGCTCCAGTCCATAGAAGGATCGCTTGAGCTTGCATACATTTTAGCATCCTTAGGACTGACAAAACCTTTCGGTTGTATCACATACAACCTTTCCTCAAGGAAACCGCTAAGGAAACGATGTTTTGACATCCATCTGCCAGATTTCATAATCGAAAAATGCAGCAACTGCTAACATAATTCCAACAGACTTTTAGCATCGCTACGGGTGAGAAAGTCTCATCGTAGTCAACTCCTTGAACTTTGTCGGAAACTTCTTTGCGACAAGTCGAGCTTTATAAATGGTGACATTTACCATCAGCGTCTGTCTTCTTCTTAAAGGTCCATTTGTACTCAACGGCCTGCCGTTCAACGGGCAAGTCTACCAAAGTCCATAGTTGGTTTTCATACATGGATCCTTTCTTGGATTTCATGGCTCCTAGCCATTTATTGGAATCCAGGCCCACCATCGCTTCTTCATAGCTCGTAGGTTCACTGTTGTCTAACAACATGACCTCCAAGACAGGATTGACGTACCACTCAGAGGCGGTACGAGTTCTTGTCAGCCTACGAGGTTCGGTAGTAACTTGATCCGAAGTGTCATGATCATCATCATTAACTTCCTCTTCATTCGGTGTAGGCGCCACAGAAACATCTTTCTGCGTCGTACTACCATCTAACTGAAATGACGGTTCAATAACCTCATCAAGTTCTACCTTCCTCCCACTCAATTCTTTCGAGAGAAACTCTTTCTCGAGAAAGGACCCGTTTTTAGCAACAAACACTTTGCCCTTGGATCTGAGATAGAAGGTATACCTAACTGTTTCCTTAGGGTATCCTATGAAGATGCACCTTTCCGCTTTGGAATCGAGCTTAATTATCAGACATAAGCGTCGCATTCCCAAACTCTGAGAAATGACAGCTTAGGTTTCTGCCAAACCAAGATTCATACGGTGTCATCTCAACGGACTTAGATGGTGCCCTATTTAAAGTGAATGTAGTTGTCTCTAATGCATAACCCCAAAACGATACTGGCAAATCGATAAGAGACATCATAGTACGCACCATATCTAATAGAGCACGACTACGACGTTCGGACACACCATCACACTATGGTGGTCCAGGTGGCGTGAGTTGTGAAACAACTTCCACATAGTCTTGAGTTGTATACCAAACTCGTAACTCAGATATTTACCTCCACGATCATATCGTAGACATTTTATCTTCTTGTCACGATGATCTCAAACTTCACTCTGAACTTGTTTGAACTTTTCAAACGTTTCAGACTTGTGTTTCATTAAGTAAATATAACTATATCTACTCAAATCATCAGTGAAGGTAAGAAAATAATGATATCCACCGCACGCTTCAACACTCATTGGACCGCATACATCAACATGTATTATTTCCAATAAGTCACTTGCCCGCTCCATCATACCGGAAAACGGGGTCTTAGTCATCTTGCCCATGAGGCATGGTCCGCATGTCTCAACCGATTCGAAATCGAGTGAGTCAAAAGATCCATCAGCATGGAGTTTCTTCATGCGCTTTACACCAGTATGACCTTGGCGGCAGTGCCACAAGTATGTGGCACTATCATTATTAACTTCGCATCTTTTGGCATCAATATTATGAACATGTGTATTACTGATAACCCACAAGTATAGGGGATCAGTTGTAGCCTCTTTCGATAAGTAAGAGTGTCGAACCCAACGAGGAGCTAAAGGTAGAACAAATATTCCCTTAAGTTCTATCGACTACCGATACAACTCTACGCACGCTTAACGTTCGCTTTACCTAGAACAAGTATGAAACTAGAAGTACTTTGTAGGTGTAACGGGATAGGTTTGCAAGATAATAAAGAGCACGTAAATAAAAACTAGGGGCTTCTTAGATAAAGAAACAACTAAGTTAGTCTTAGTAGAGAGCTTTTTGTCACAAGAAAGTTATTTGTCCCTAGGCAATCAATAACTAGACCGGTAATCATTATTGCAATTTTATATGAGGGAGAGGCATAAACTAACATACTTTGTCTACTTGGATCATATGCACTTATGATTGGAACTCTAGCAAGCATCCGCAACTACTAAAGATCATTAAGGTAAAACCCAACCATAGCATTATAAGGTATCAAGTCCTCTTTACTCCCATATGCAACAACCCACCTACTCGGGTTTATGCTTCTGTCACTCAAGCAACCCACCATAGGCAAATCATGAACACATTGCAACACCCTACAGCGAGGATCCCTCACACTTGCGCGACACGGAGAGCACCATAGGACAACACCAATAATAAAACATGCAACTCAAACCAATCATGATCATCAATCAACCCATAGGACAAAACGGATCTACTCAAACATCATAGGATAGCCATACATCATTGGGAAATAATATATAGCGTTGAGAACCATGTTTAAGTAGAGATTACAGCGGGGAGAAGGGGTGTTACACCGCTGCATAGAGGGGGAGAGAGTTGGTGATGACGGCGGCGAAGTTGTTGGTGTAGATCGCCATCACGATGATGGCCCCGGCGGCGTTCCGGCGCCACCGGGAGAGAGGGGGAGAGAGCCCCCCTCCTTCTTCCTCTTCCTTGACCTCCCCCCTAGATGGGAGGAGGGTTTCCCCTCTGGTCCTTGGCCTCCATGGCGGCGGAGGGGCGGGAGCCCCTCCGAGATTGGATCTCTCTCTCTGTTTCCTTCTGTTTCTGCCTTCTCCGATTCTGGCCTTTCACCGTTTCTTAAATTCCCGGAGATCCGTAACTCCGATTGGGCTGAAATTTTAACACGATTTTTATCCGGATATTACATTTCTTGCGGCGAAAGAAGGGCACCAACCGCCTTACGGGGTGACCACAAGCCACCCTGGCGCGCCCAACCCCCCAGGGCACGCCCCTGGCTTGTGGGCCCCTCGGGCACCGCCTTATGTTTATTCCACTTCCCAAAATTCACATATATTCCAAAAAAAATATCCATAAGTTTTTATCCCGTTTGGACTTCGTTTGATATGGATTTTCTGCGAAACAAAAAACATGCAACAAACAGGAACTAGCATTGGGCACTGGATCAATATGTTAGTCCCAAAAATAGTATAAAAAGTTGCCAAAAGTATATGAAAGTTGTAGAATATTGGCATGAAACAATCAAAAATTATAGATACGATGGAGACGTATCAGCATCCCCAAGCTTAATTCCTGCTCGTCCTCGAGTAGGTAAATGATAAAAAAGATAATTTTTGATGTGGAATGCTACCTAGCATAATCTTGATCATATAATCTAATCATGGCATGAATATTAAGACACGAGTGATTCAAAGCAATAGTCTATCATTTGACATAAAGACAATAATACTTCAAGCATACTAATAAAGCAATCATGTCTTCTCAAAATATCATGGCTAAAAGAAAGTTATCCCTACAAAATCATATAGTCTGGCTATGCTCCATCTTCATCACACAAAGTATTAAATCATGCACAACCCCGGTTTTAGCCAAGCAATTGTTTCATACTTTAGTATTCTCAAACTTTTTCAACTTTCACGCAATACATGAGCGTGAGCCATGGATATAGCACTATAGGTGGAATAGAATATGGTGGAGGTTGTGGAGAAGACAAAAAGAAGGAGATAGTCTCACATCAACTAGGCAAATTAATGGGCTATGGAGATGCCCATCAATCGATATCGATGCAAGTGAGTAGGGATTGCCATGCAACGGATGCACTAGAGCTATAAGTGTATGAAAGCTCAAACTGAAAACTAAGTGGGTGTGCATCCAACTTGCTTGCTCACGAAGACCTAGGGCAATTTGAGGAAGCCCATCATTGGAATATGCAAGCCAAGTTCTATAATGAAAAATTCCCACTACTATATGAAAGTGACAATATAGGAGACTCTCTATCATGAAGATCATGGTGCTACTTTGAAGCACAAGTGTGGAAAAGGATAGTAGCATTGCCCCTTCTCTCTTTTTCTCTCATTTTTTTTGGTGGGCTTCTTTGGCCTCTTTTTTTTATATGGGCTTCTTTGGCCTCTTTTATTTATTTGTAAAGTCCGGAGACTCATCCCAACTTGTGAGGGAATCATAGCTTCCATCATCCTTTCCTCACATGGGACAATGCTCTAATAATGATGATCATCACACTTTTATTTACTTACAACTCAAGAATTACAACTCGATACTAGAACAAAATATGACTCTATATGAATGCCTCCGGCGGTGTACCGGAATGTGCAATGATCTAGCGTAGCAATGACATCAAAATGAAAACATCATGCTAGCTATCTTACGATCATGCAAAGTGATACGTCCATTTTGCATCATGCTTTTATATCGATATTTATTGCATTATGGGCTGTTAATTCACATTATGGTACAATACTTATGCCTTTTCTCACTTATTTCACAAGGTTTACATGAAGAGGGAGAATGCCGGCAGCTGGAATTCTGGACTGGAAAAGGAGTGGATCTGAGATACCTATTCTGCACAACTCCAAAAGTCCTGAAAATCTACGGAGAATTATTTTGGAATATATAAAAAATATTGGGTAAAAGAAATACCAGAGGGGACCCACCAGGAGGCCACAAGCCTGGGGGGCGCGCCCTACCCCTCTGGGCGCTCCCCTGTGGCTTGTGGGCCCCCTGGCAGGCCTCCGGTGCCCATCTTCTGCTATATGGAGGGTTTTGACCTGAAAAAAATCAGAACAGAGCTTTCGGGATGAAGCGCCGCCATCTCGAGGCGGAACTTGGGCAGAACCAATCTAGGGCTCCGGCGGAGCTGTTCTGCCGGGGAAACTTCCCTCCCAGAGGGGGAAATCGAAGCCATCGTCATTACCAACGATCCTCTCATCGAGAGGGGGTCAATCTCCATCAACATCTTCATCAGCACCATCTCCTCTCCGAACCCTAGTTCATCTCTTGTATCCGATCTCTGTCTCAAAACCTCAGATTGGTACCTGTGGGTTGCTAGTAGTGTTGATTACTCCTTGTAGTTGATGCTAGTTGGTTTACTTGGTGGAAGATCATATGTTTAGATCCTTAATGATAATTAATACTCCTCTGATCATGAACATTTATATGCTTTGTGAGTAGTTACGATTGTTCCTGAGGACATGGGTTAAGTCTTGTTATAAGTAATCATGTGAATTTGGTATTCGTTCGATATTTTGATGAGATGTATGTTGTCTCTCCTCTAGTGGTGTTATGTGAACGTCGACTACATGACACTTCACCATTGTTTGGGCCTAGAGGAAGGCATTGGGAAGTAATAAGTAGATGATGGGTTGCTAGAGTGACAGAAGCTTAAACCCTAGTTTATGCGTTGCTTCGTAAGGGGCTGATTTGGATCCACATGTTTCATGCTATGGTTAGATTTATCTTAATTCTTCTTTCGTAGTTGCGGATGCTTGCGAGAGAGGGTAATCATAAGTGGGAGGCTTGTCCAAGTAAGGGCATCACCCAAGCACCGGTCCACCCACATATCAAATTATCAAAGTAGAGAACGCGAATCCTATGAGCATGATGAAAACTAGCTTGACAGAAATTCCCATGTGTCCTCGGGAGCGCTTTGCTTTATATAAGAATTTGTCCAGGCTTGTCCTTTGCTACAAAAAGGATTGGGCCACCTTGCTGCACCTTTGTTACACTTGTTACTTGCTATTCGTTACGAATTATCTTATCACAAAACTATCTGTTACCGATAATTTCAGTGCTTGCAGAGAATACCTTACTGAGAACCGCTTGTCATTTCTTTTTGCTCCTCGTTGGGTTCGACACTCTTACTTATCGAAAGGACTACGATAGATCCCCTATACTTGTGGGTCATCAAGACTCTTTTCTGGCGCCGTTGCCGGGGAGTGAAGCGCCTTTGGTGAGTGGAACTTGGTAAGGAAAAAATTATATAGTGTGCTGAAATTTACTGTCACTTGTTACTATGGAAAATAATCCTTTGAGGGGCTTGTTCGGGGTATCTTCACCTCGACCGGAAGCACAAAGAGTTGCTCCTCAACCTACTACACCTACTGAAAATATTTACTATGAAATTCCTTCGAGTATGATAGAGAAACTGCTAGCTAATCCTTATGCAGGAGATGGAACACTACATCCTGATTTGCATCTAATCTATGTGGATGAAGTTTGTGGATTATTTAAGCTTGCAGGTTTGCCCGAGGATGAAGTCAAGAAGAAGGTCTTTCCTTTATCTTTGAAGGAGAAGGCATTGACATGGTATAGGCTATGTGATGATATTGGATCATGGAACTACAACCGATTGAAATTGGAATTTCATCAGAAGTTTTACCCTATACATCTGGTTCATCGTGATCGGAATTATATTTACAACTTTTGGCCTTGTGAAGGAGAAATAATCGCTCAAGCTTGGGGGAGGCTTAAGTCAATGTTATATTCATGCCCTAATCATGAGCTCCCAAGAGAAATTATTATTCAGAATTTTTATGCTCGGCTTTCTCGTAATAATCAATCCATGCTCGATACTTCTTGTGTTGGTTCCTTTATGAAGAAAGATATTGAATTCAAATGGGCTTTATTGGAAAGAATTAAACGCAACTCCGAAGATTGGGAACTCGACGAAGGTAATGAGTCAGGTATAAACCTTAAGTTTGATTGTGTTAAATCCTTTATAGACACCGATGCTTTTCGTGAATTTAGCACTAAATATGGACTTGACTCTGAGATAGTAGCTTCTTTCTGTGAATCTTTTGCTGCTCATGTTGATCTCCCTAAGGAGAAGTGGTTTAAATATCATCCTCCCATTGAAGTGAAAGTAGTTGAACCTATTAAAGTTGAAGAAAAAACCATTACTTATAATGTTGATCCTGTTGTTCCTACCGCTTATATTGAGAAACCACCTTTCCCTGTTAGGATAAAGGAACATGCTAAAGCTTCAACTGTGGTTCGTAAGAGTTGTACTAGAACACCTACGCCCCCTGAACAAATTAAGGTTGAACCTAGTATTGCTATGGTTAAAGATCTCTTGGTTGATAATATTGATGGGTATGTTATTCATTTCTGTGATGAAGCTGCTAGAATTGCTAGACCTGATGCTAAAGATAAACATAGACCTGTTGTTGGCATGCCTGGTGTTTCTGTTAAAATAGGAGATCATTGTTATCATGGCTTATGTGATGTGGGTGCTAGTGTGAGTGCAATTCCCTTTACCTTATATCAAGAAATTATGAATGAGATTGCACCAGCTGAATTAGAGGAAATTGATGTTACCATTAAGCTGGCTAATAGAGATACTATTGCACCAATTGGGATTATTAGAGATGTTGAAGTCTTGTGTGGGAAAATAAAGTATCCTACTGATTTTCTTGTTCTTGGTTCCCCACAAGATGATTTTTGTCCCATTATATTTGGTAGACCCTTCTTGAATAATGTTAATGCTAAGATTGATTGTGAGAAAGAAACTGTTACCGTAAGTTTTGGGGATGTGTCTCATGAGTTTAATTTCTCTAAGTTTCGTAGACAACCCCATGATAAAGAATTGCCTAGTAAGGATGATATTATTGGTCTTGCCTCTATTGCTGTGCCTCCTACTGATCCTTTAGAACAATATTTGCTAGACCATGAAAACGATATGCATATGCATGAAAGGAATGAAATAGATAGAATTTTCTTTGATCAGCAGCCTATTTTGAAACACAACCTGCCTGTTGATATACTTGGGGATCCTCCTCCACCCAAGGGTGATCCCGTGTTTGAGCTTAAACAATTACCTGATACTTTGAGATATGCTTATCTTGATGAAAAGGAGATATATCCTGTTATTATTAGTGCTAACCTTTCAGAGCATGAAGAAAACAGATTATTGAAAACTTTGAGGAAGCACCGTGCTGCTATTGGATATACTCTTGACGATCTTAAGGGCATTAGTCCCACTCTATGTCAGCATAAAATTAATATGGAGCCTAATGCTAAACCGGTTGTTGATCGCCAACGACGGTTAAATCCTAAAATGAAAGAAGTGGTAAGAAATGAAATACTAAAGCTTCTAGAGGCAGGTATAATTTATCCTATTGCTGATAGTAGATGGGTTAGCCCCGTTCATTGTGTTCCTAAGAAAGGAGGTATTACCGTTGTTCCTAATGATAAAAATGAATTGGTCCCGCAAAGAATTGCTACAGGATATAGAATGGTAATTGATTTTAGGAAATTAAATAAAGCTACTAGGAAAGATCATTACCCTCTACCTTTTATTGATCAAATGCTAGAAAGACTATCCAAACACACACATTTTTGCTTTCTAGATGGTTATTCTGGTTTCTCTCAAATACCTGTGTCAAAAGAGGATCAAGAAAAGACCACTTCCACTTGTCCTTTCGGTACCTTTGCTTATAGATGAATGCCTTTTGGTTTATGCAATGCACCTGCTACCTTTCAAAGATGTATGATGGCTATATTCTCTGACTTTTGTGAAAAGATTGTTGAGGTTTTCATGGATGATTTCTCCGTTTACGGAACTTCTTTTGATGATTGCTTGAGCAACCTTGATCGAGTTTTGCAGAGATGTGAAGAAACTAATCTTGTCTTGAATTGGGAGAAGTGCCACTTTATGGTTAATGAGGGCATTGTCTTGGGGCACAAAATCTCCGAAAGAGGTATTGAAGTTGATAAAGCTAAAGTTGATGCTATTGAAAAAATGTCGTGTCCTACGGATATCAGAGGTATAAGAAGTTTCCTTGGTCATGCTGGTTTCTATAGAAGGTTTATTAAAGATTTCTCTAAGATTTCTAGGCCTCTCACTAATCTTTTGCAAAAAGATGTTCCATTCGTTTTTTATGATGATTGTGTAGAAGCATTTGAAATTCTTAAGAAAGCCTTGATTACTGCACCTGTTGTTCAACCACCTGATTGGAACCTACCCTTTGAAATTATGGGTGATGCTAGTGATTATGCTGTTGGTGCTGTTCTAGGACAAAGAGTTGATAAGAAATTAAATGTTATCCATTATGCTAGTAAAACTCTAGACAGTGCTCAAAGAAACTATGCTACTACGGAAAAGGAATTTTTAGCAGTTGTGTTTACTTGTGATAAGTTTAGACCTTATATTGTTGATTCCAAAGTAACTGTTCACACTGATCATGCTGCTATTAAGTACCTTATGGAAAAGAAGGATGCTAAACCTAGACTCATTAGATGGGTTCTTCTGCTACAAGAATTTGATTTGCATATTATTGATAGGAAGGGTGCTGAGAACCCCGTAGCAGATAACTTGTCTAGGTTAGAAAATGTTCTTGATGACCCACTACCTATTGATGATAGCTTTCCTGATGAACAATTAGCTGTCATAAATGCTTCGCGTAATGCTCCATGGTATGCTGATTATGCTAATTATATTGTTGCTAAATTTATACCGCCTAGTTTCACATACCAACAAAAGAAAAAGTTTTTCTATGATTTAAGACATTACTTCTGGGATGACCCACACCTTTATAAAGAAGGAGTAGATGGTATTATTAGATGTTGTGTACCTGAGCATGAACAGGAACAGATCCTACGCAAGTGTCACTCCGAGGCCTATGGGGGACACCACGCTGGAGATAGAACTACACACAAGGTATTACAATCTGGTTTTTATTGGCCTACTCTCTTCAAGGATGCTCGTAAGTTTGTCTTGTCTTGTAATGAATGTCAAAGAGTTGGTAATATTAGTAGACGTCAGGAAATGCCTATGAATTACTCTCTTGTTATTGAACCATTTGATGTTTGGGGTTTTGATTTTATGGGACCTTTTCCGCAATCTAATGGATATACTCATATTCTAGTTGCTGTTGATTATGTTACTAAGTGGGTAGAAGCTATTCCAACTAGTAGCGCTGATCATAACACTTCTATTAAAATGCTCAAAGAAGTTATTTTCCCTAGATTTGGAGTCCCTAGATATTTAATGACTGATGGTGGTTCACACTTTATTCATGGTGCTTTCTGTAAATTGCTTGCTAAGTATGATGTTAATCATAGAATTGCATCTCCTTATCACCCTCAGTCTAGTGGTCAAGTAGAATTGAGCAATAGAGAAATTAAATTGATCTTGCAGAAGACTGTTAATAGATCCAGAAAGAATTGGTCTAAGAAACTTGATGATGCATTATGGGCTTATAGAACTGCTTACAAAAACCCTATGGGTATGTCTCCGTATAAAATGGTTTATGGTAAAGCATGTCACTTACCTCTTGAACTCGAACATAAAGCTTATTGGGCAATCAAAGAGCTCAATTATGATTTCAAACTTGCTGGTGAGAAGAGGTTATTTGACATTAGCTCACTTGATGAATGGAGAACCCAGGCCTATGAGAATGCCAAGTTGTTTAAAGAAAAGGTTAAGAGATGGCATGATAGAAGGATACAAAAGCGTGAATTCAATGTAGGTGATCATGTCTTGCTATACAATTCTCGTTTAAGATTTTTTGCAGGAAAACTTCTCTCTAAATGGGAAGGGCCTTACGTTATCGAGGAAGTATACCGTTCCGGTGCCATCAAGATCAACAACGCTGAAGGAACAAACCCGAAGGTGGTGAACGGGCAAAGAATTAAACATTATATCTCAGGTACTCCCATAAATGTTGAAACCAATATTATTAATACCATAACTCTGGAGGAGTACATCAGGGAGACTTACCAAAACGTTTCAGACTCTGAAAAGGAATAGGTATGTGGTACGGTAAGCAAACCGACTCCAAAACTTTTCCAATAGCAATTTTTCTCCGTTTTGGAATATTTAAAAAATTAGTAAAATTTAAAGTAGTCTGAAAAGTGCACGAGGAAGCGACAAGCCAGGGGGGCGCGCCCTACCCCCCTGGGCGCGCCCCTGTGGCTTTTGGCCACCTCGTGTACCCTCCGGACTCCGTTTTCTTGTGGTATACTCCTTCGGGTCGGTAAAAATTCATTATATAATCTCCCGAAGGTTTTGACCTTCGTATCATGACAATACCTCATGTTTTTGTTTTGAGATGTTTCTGCAGCAGATTTAGAGGAAGATGTCTTCGCAAGAGTCGATCGGGGAGAGTCGTGTCTCTCACCTGACACCAGGGCCCGGAGCATTCAGTGGAGCCAACCGCTTTGGGTAGGCCACGGAGGAAGAGATGGAGGCCGACTTGAGAAGCATAGATGCCATGGAGGAAGACCAAGAAGTTACCTCTCATCTACAACCTGGAGCCATGTTGGAAGAACTCCAGAGCTCAGCAATTCCGAACTCGGTTATCCCTCCCAATGCTAAATTCCTTACTTATGAAAATATGAAAAAGAGTGTCGCTTCTTCCCCCGCAGCAATGAAACATCCTTGGGTTATGGAAGCTCTAACCGTCACTGGAAAACTTCGCAAGGAAGTAATCGATCTCAGACAGCAAAATAATAAGCTTGAGGAGGAGAACCGCATTCTGAGGGGCATCATCGCCAAGAATATAACACCACCACCTCCGAAGCAAGACAACTAAACACACGGGTATGGGCACTCCCCTTGGCTTGTGCCAAGCTTGGGGGAGGTGCCCCGGTATCGTATCACCATCACATCTTTTACTTTTATCGTTTTTCTTAGTTTGATCCTTTTGGTTATATCTTGATCTAGTAGAATAAAGTTTTAGTGTGATCTAGCTTTGAGTTTGGCTTTATGTTCCCCCTATGTAAGCAAGTCTGAGAGTTATATAATAAAGAGTAGTTTTGAGTTGAGGGCTTTGCTTGCTTGCTATGATCTTGAGAAATAGAAATAGAAAGAAGTATAGAATAAAAGCAAAGAGTATATATGATGATCTTATGGGGAGTGATGACTTCACATATAAGGAGTATGTCGATTCAAATTTGTTGTGAGTTGACAAACATAGCTATTGGTCATTGTTGCAATTAAAAGGAAGTAATAAAGAAAGAGAGGTTCGCATATAAATATATTATCTTGGACATCTTTTATGATTGTGAGCACTCATTAAAATATTATATGCTAAAAAGTTGATGTTGGACAAGGAAGACAACATAATGGTTTATGTTTGCTTATTTCCGAATAGAAGTTATATGGTTATAGATCCTTCAACATGTGACGCTTGCTTCCACCCCATATCAGCCAAAACTTCCGCACCAAGTAGAGATACTGCTTGTGCATCCAATTACCCTTAACCCAGTTTTGCCATGAGAGTCCACCATACCTACCTATGGATTGAGTAAGATCCTTCAAGTAAGATGTCATCGGTGCAAGCAATAAAAATTGCTCTCTAAATATGTGTGATCTTTTAGTGTGAGGAAATAAACTTTATACGAACTTGTGATATGGAAGAAATAAAAGCGACAGACTGCATAATAAAGTTCTTTATCACAAGAGGCAATATAAAGTGACGTTCTTTTGCATTAAGAGATTGTGCATCCAACTATAAAAAGCGCATGACAACCTCTGCTTCCCTCTGCGAAGGGCCTATCTGTTACTTTTACTTTTCAGTGCTTACCTTTATGCAAGAGTCATGGTGATCATCACCACTTCCTATATTTTGCCTTTATCTCTTGGCAAGCGTCATGTGTTGGGGAAAGATCTAGACACATATATCCACTCTGATGTGGGTGATCATGAGTTATTCCTGTTGACATTACCCTTGAGGTAAATAGTTGGGAGGCAAAACCATAAGGCCCTATCTTTCTCTGTGTCCAATCGAAGCTTTGACCTCATAAGTACCGCGTGAGTGTTAGCAATTATGAAAGACTAAGAGATGATTGAGTATGTGGATTTGCTTTACAAGCTCTTATATTGACTCTTTCCGATGTTATGATAAATTGCAATTGCTCCAATGACTAAGATCATAGTTTGTTAGTTCTCAATAGAGTTCTTGATTCATACTTTACCTTGTGAATGAATTGTTACTCCAGCATAAGAAATTATATGTCAACATATGTTGCTGTTCTAAAGATGATCATGATGCCTTCATGTCCGCATTTTATTTTATCGACACCTCTATCTCTAAACATGTGGACATATTTATCGATTTCGGCTTTCGCTTGAGGACAAGCGAGGTCTAAGCTTGGGGGAGTTGATACGTCCATTTTGCATCATGCTTTTATATCGATATTTATTGCATTATGGGCTGTTAATACACATTATGGTACAATACTTATGCCTTTTCTCTCTTATTTTACAAGGTTTACATGAACAGGGAGAATGCCGGCAGCTGGAATTCTGGACTGGAAAAGGAGTGGACCTGAGATACCTATTCTGCACAACTCCAAAAGTCCTGAAAATCTACGGAGAATTATTTTGGAATATATAAAAAATATTGGGCGAAAGAAATACTATAGGGGACCCACCAGGAGGCCACAAGCCTAGGGGCGCGCCCTACCCCCCTGGGCGCGCCCCTGTGGCTTGTGGGCCCCTTGGCAAGCCTCTGGTGCCCATCTTCTGCTATATGGAGGGTTTTGACCTGAAAAAAATCAGAACAGAGCTTTCGGGACGAAGCGCCGCCGTCTCGAGGCGGAACTTGGGCAGAACCAATCTAGGGCTCCGGCGGAGCTGTTCTGCCGGGGAAACTTCCCTCACGGAGGGGGAAATCGAAGCCATCGTCATCACCAACGATCCTCTCATCGAGAGGGGGTCAATATCCATCAACATCTTCATCAGCACCATCTCCTCTTCAAACCCTAGTTCATCTCTTGTATCCGATCTCTGTCTCAAAACCTCAGATTGGTACCTGTGGGTTGCTAGTAGTGTTGATTACTCCTTGTAGTTGATGCTAGTTGGTTTACTTGGTGGAAGATCATATGTTCAGATCCTTAATGATAATTAATACTCCTCTGATCATGAACATTAATATGCTTTGTGAGTAGTTACGATTGTTCCTGAGGACATGGGTTAAGTCTTGCTATAAGTAATCATGTGAATTTGGTATTCGTTCGATATTTTGATGAGATGTATGTTGTCTCTCCTCTAGTGGTGTTATGTGAACGTCGACTACATGACACTTCACCATTGTTTGGGCCTAGAGGAAGGCATTGGGAAGTAATAAGTAGATGATGGGTTGCTAGAGTGACAGAAGCTTAAACCCTAGTTTATGCGTTGCTTCGTAAGGGGCTGATTTGGATCCACATGTTTCATGCTATGGTTAGATTTATCTTAATTCTTCTTTCGTAGTTGCGGATGCTTGCGAGAGAGGGTAATCATAAGTGGGAGGCTTGTCCAAGTAAGGGCAGCACCCAAGCACCGGTCCACCCACATATCAAATTATCAAAGTAGCGAACGCGAATCATATGAGCATGATGAAAACTAGCTTGACAGAAATTCCCATGTGTCCTCGGGAGCGCTTTGCTTTATATAAGAATTTGTCCAGGCTTTTCCTTTGCTACAAAAAGGATTGGGCCACCTTGCTGCACCTTTGTTACACTTGTTACTTGCTATTCGTTACGAATTATCTTATCACAAAACTATCTGTTACCGATAATTTCAGTGCTTGCAGAGAATACCTTACTGAGAACCGCTTGTCATTTCCTTCTGCTTCTCGTTGGGTTCGACACTCTTACTTATTGAAAGGACTACGATAGATCCCCTATACTTGTGGGTCATCACAAAGCAATATGACAATGATGGTGCGTGTCATAATAAATGGAACGGTGGAAGTTGCATGGCAATATATCTCGGAATGGCTATGGAAATGCCATAATAGGTAGGTATGGTGGCTGTTTTGAGGAAGGATATATGGTGGGTGTAATGCATCGGCGAAAGTTGCGCGGTACTAGAGAGGCTAGCAATGGTGGAAGGATGAGAGTGCGTATAACCCATGGACTCAACATTAGTCATAAAGAACTCACATACTTATTGCAAAAATCTATTAGCTATCGAAACAAAGTATTAGACGCATGCCCCTTGGGGAGAGGTTGGCAGGAGTTAACCATCGCGCGCTCCCGACCTCCACACAAAGGATGACAATCAATAAATAAATCATGCTCCGACTTCTTCACATAACGGTTCACCATACGTGCATGCTACGGGAATCACAAACTTTATCACAAATATTTCTACCAATCCACAATTACTCAATAGCATGACTCTAGTATCACCATATTTATATCGCAAAACTATTGCAAGGAATCAAACATATCATATTCAATGATCTACAAGTTTTATGTAGGATTTTATTACTAACCATGTGAATGACCAACTCCTGTTAACTCTCTAAATAGATATAAGTGAAGCATGAGAGTTTAATTCTTTCTACAAAAGATATGACCACGCTCTAACAAATATAAGTGAAGCAAAAGAGCATTCTACAAATGGCGGTTTTCTATGTGTAGAGAAACAGGCAATCCAAACTTCAAATGATATAAGTGAAGCACATGAAGCATTCTATAAAGCCATACTCAAAAGATATAAGTGAGGTGCAAAGAGCCTTCTATAAATCAACCAAGGACTTTCTCATACCAGCATGGTGCATTATTAAAAGAAAAAGAAAAAGCACACGACGCTCCAAGATTTACGCATATCATGTGACGAATAAAAATATAGCTCCAAGTAAAATTACCGATGGTTGTTAGAAGAAAGAGGGGATGCCTTCCGGGGCATCCCCAAGCTTAGTTTCTTGGGAGTCCTTGAATATTACCTTGGGGTGCCTCGGGCATCCCCAAGCTTAGTCTCTTTCCACTCCTTATTCCTTCATCCATCGTGATCTCACCCAAAACTTGAAAACTTCAATCACACAAAACTTAACAAAACCCTCGTGAGATCCGTTAGTATAATAAAGCAAATTACAACTTTAAGTACTGTTGACAACCAATTCATATTTTGTTTTGCATTGTAGCTACTGTAATATAACTTTTCCATGGCTTATACCACCGATACAATCGATAGTTTCATCAAAACGAGCAAAACAATGCATCAAAAACAGAATCTGTCAAAAACAGGACAGTCTGTAGTAATCTGAACATTCACCATACTTATGTAACTCTAAAAATTCTGAAAAAACAGGACGTGGTCAAGAATTTGTATAAAAGTATTGTGTAAAAATTTCAGAATTTTTGCATGCTCCAGTAAAATATTAAAATTCAAACACTGCAGCAAAAGTTTCTGTTTTTACACAGCACATATCAAACAAGCAATTTAAACACCCTAAAGGTAATTCTTGGCACATTATTTTTATAATACAATGGATTTATACAAGGGGATAATTATTTTTTTTGAAAATTTTCTGTAATCAAGATTCACAAAGTTTCCATGGGCATGAACAAAGTTCAAGGCTAGCTCCCACTTTCACAATGCTCGTCCCTCTCACTTTCACTTTTCTTTTTGAAAAAGTTTTAGGTTCCCCTCTTTATTTTTTTGTTTTTAAACTATATAAAAGCACACAACAGAATAAAATGACTCTCTAAAACTTCTGGATTGTCTCCCTGGTAGCGCTTTCTTTAAAGCCATTAAGCTAGGCATAAAGTGCTCAAGTAATGGATCCACCCGGATCCCACGGTATATCAAAGCCAATTTTAATTAACAATGATTTGTAATTTAGTAGTGAGAACAAAGTAATACATATCATGCAATGACGAAGTCTAACTCTCTTCCTATGCATCGGCATGTCATAAAAGAACAATTCATGCACACAAAGTAAAGGCCAATGCATAGTATAAACAGTTTCTTGCAATTTTATCGTATTGGAAACATAGAGAGGCGGAGATGTAGTTCCTCTCTCATAATAATTGCAAGTAGGAGCAGCAAGCACATGCATATTATATCTACCAAAATCATCATGTGTAATAGTAAAAGGCAACCCATCTATATAATCCTTAATAAGTGCAAACTTCTCCGATATAGTGTAGTTGGGAGAATTCAAAAAGATAATAGGACTATCATGTGTGGGTGCAATAGCAACAATTTCACATTTAACATAAGGAACTATAGCAAGTTCATATCCATAAGCATCATTCATATTGGCATCATGGCCACAAGCATAGCAAGCATCAAGTTCATCAAAAAGGGATATTTCAAACGAATCCAAGGGATCATAGCAATTATCATAGCATTCATCCTTCGGTAAGAACGAAGGGAAATTAAACAATGTATGAGTTGAAGAGTTACTCCCATTAGAAGGTGGGCATGGGTAGCTAATCCGCTCTTCCTCCTTTTGTTCTTCGCTCTCCTCCTCGTCTTTTTCATCTAATGAGCTCACAGTTTCAGCAATTTCTTCTTCCATAGATTCCTGCAAAATATTAGTCTCTTCCAAGGCAGCAGACATTCTCTCAATAAATTCAATAATATCAGCATTGCAATCATAATTCTCATAGCAATATTTAAGTATGGCAAAAATTTCAGATTCGTAAGGAACATCATCATCATACTTTTCAAGCAAAGAAGCAATTTCATAAGCACCTTTAAAAACAACAAATTCTTCTATTCGTTCCACATCATAGTAATCATAAATACCTTTAGCATAAGAAGCTAAGGTTTCATTATCATTAAATTTGCATTGAAAGGGAAGGTGTCGAGCTTCTATATTAGAGCAACAAGTAAAGTCACATCTCGAGCATGCATCCCAAGCAAACCATTCCAGTCTTCTAATTTGATCACATAAGTGTTTCTCTTTTTGAGATAAGCGATAATCCCTAAAGTATTCACGTTGATCCAACGTGTATCCCATTATCAAGTTGAATGGGGTTTTCTCAAGATTATCAAAGTAGTGCATAATATTTTCCACATAACGAGCATCGAGGGTTTTAGGAGGTTCCCCATCTCCATGAGTAGCAAGTACACCTAATTTTTTTGGTATTTCGTGTTCCATATCCATAACTAAAGATAGAGAACAACTTAGAACAACAAATAAAATCTACTTAGTGATAAAACAAACAAGCAAACACAAGAATATTCACCCCACGCTATTGCTCCCCGGCAACGGCGCCAGAAAAAGGTCTTGATAACCCACAAGTATAGGGGATCAGTTGTAGCCTCTTTCGATAAGTAAGAGTGTCGAACCCAACGAGGAGCTAAAGGTAGAACAAATATTCCCTTAAGTTCTATCGACCACCTATACAACTCTACGCACGCTTAACGTTCACTTTACCTAGAACAAGTATGAAACTAGAAGTACTTTGTAGGTGTAACGGGATAGGTTTGCAAGATAATAAAGAGCACGTAAATAAAAACTAGGGGCTGCTTAGATAAAGAAACAACTAAGTTAGTCTTAGTAGAGAGCTTTTTGTCACAAGAAAGTTATTTGTCCCTAGGCAATCGATAACTAGACCGGTAATCATTATTGCAATTTTATATGAGGGAGAGGCATAAACTAACATACTTTTTCTACTTGGATCATATGCACTTATGATTGGAACTCTAGCAAGCATCCGCAACTACTAAAGATCATTAAGGTAAAACCCAACCATAGCATTATAAGGTATCATGTCCTCTTTACTCCCGTATGCAACAACCCACCTACTCGGGTTTATGCTTCTATCACTCAAGCAACCCACCATAGGCAAATCATGAACACATTGCAACACCCTACAGCGAGGATCCCTCACGCTTGCGCGACACGGAGAGCACCATAGGACAGCACCAATAATAAAACATGCAACTCAAACCAATCATGATCATCAATCAACCCATAGGACAAAACGGATCTACTCAAACATCATAGGATAGCCATACATCATTGGGAAATAATATATAGCATTGAGCACCATGTTTAAGTAGAGATTACAGCGGGGAGAAGGGGTGTTACACCGCTTCATAGAGGGGGAGAGAGTTGGTGATGACGGCGGCGAAGTTGTTGGTGTAGATCGTCGTCACGATGATGGCCCCGGCGGCGTTCCGGCGCCACCGGGAGAGAGGGGGAGAGAGCCCCCCTCCTTCTTCCTCTTCCTTGACCTCCCCCCTAGATGGGAGGAGGGTTTCCCCTCTGGTCCTTGGCCTCCATGGCGGCGGAGGGGCGGGAGCCCCTCCGAGATTGGATCTCTCTCTCTGTTTCCTTCTGTTTCTGCCTTCTTCGATTCTGGCCTTTCACCGTTTCTTAAATTCCCGGAGATCCGTAACTCCGATTGGGCTGAAATTTCAACACGATTTTTATCCGGATATTAGCTTTCTTGCGGCGAAAGAAGGGCACCAACCGCCTTACGGGGTGACCACAAGCCACCCTGGCGCGCCCTACCCCCTAGGGCGCCCCCCTGGCTTGTGGGCCCCTCGGGCACCGCCTTCTATTGATTCCACTTCCCAAAATTCACATATATTCCAAAAAAAATCTCCATAAGTTTTTATCCCGTTTGGACTTCATTTGATATGGATTTTCTGCGAAACAAAAAACATGCAACAAACAGGAACTGGCACTGGGCACTGGATCAATATGTTAGTCCCAAAAATAGTATAAAAAGTTGCCAAAAGTATATGAAAGTCGTAGAATATTGGCATGAAACAATCAAAAATTATAGATACGATGGAGACGTATCAATTACTACGATCGAGATTCAATAAACCATTCTCATTGGGTGCATGACCTTTGAAAGGTATTATTCATGTAAACAGAATAACCATTATTCTCTAACTTAAATGAATAACCGTATTGCAATAAACACGATCTAATCACGTTAATGCTCAAGG
This sequence comes from Elymus sibiricus, assembly GCA_039707655.1. NCBI lineage: Eukaryota > Viridiplantae > Streptophyta > Magnoliopsida > Poales > Poaceae > Elymus > Elymus sibiricus. Next base: position 402,047,056 of record CM077667.1, read on the forward strand.
CAAACACCAAATAACATTTATTTAGGTTCATCACTAATCCCGAAGGTAGAGAGAGCGTGCGATGGTGATCACATCAACCTTGGAAACACTTCCAACACACATCGTCACCTCGCCCTTAGCTAGTCTCTGTTCATTCCGTAGCTTGTATTTCGAGTTACCAACATTTAGCAACTGAACCGGTATCTAATACCCAGGTGCTACTAGGAGTACTAGCAAGGTACACATGAATAAAACGTATATCAAATATACTTCTGTTGACGTTGCCAGCCTTCTTATCTACCAAGTATCTAGGGTTGTTCCGATTCAGCGACCGTTCTCCCCATAATAGAAGCACTTAGTCTCGGGTTTGGGTTCAACCTTGGGTTTCTTCACTGGAGCAGCAACTGGCTTGCCATCCATGAAGTTTCCCTCCTTGCCCTTGCCCTTCTCGAAACTAGTGGTTTTACTAACCATCAACACTTGATGTTCCTTCTTGATTTCTACCTTCGCGGTGTCAAACATCGCGAATAGCTCAGGGATCATCTCCATCCCTGGCATTTTATAGTTCATCACGAAGCTCTAGTAGCTTAGTGGCAGTGACTTGGAGAACTATATCAATCACTATCTTATCTGGAAGATCAACTCCCACTCGATTCAAGCGATAGTAGCACCCAGACAATCTGAGCACATGCTCACCGACTGAGCTATTCTCCTTCATCTTGCAGGCAAAGAATCTTGTTGGAGGTCTCATACCTCTCAACATGGGCACGAGCCTGAAATCCCAATTTCAGCTCTTAGAACATCTCATATGTTTCGTGACGTTCAAAACGTTTTGGAGCCTCAATTCTAAGCCGTAATGCATGACGCACTGAACTATCAAGTAGTCATCAGAACGTGCCTGTCAGATGTTCACAACATCTACAGACGACGCTTGAGGGGGTGGCGCACCGAGTGGTGCATTAAGGACATAAGCCTTTTGTGCAGCAATGAGGACAATCCTCAGATCACAGACCCAGTCCGCATTATTGCTACCATCATCTTTCAACTCTATTTTCTCTAGGAACGTATAAAAAACACAGGGGAGCTACATCGCGAGCTATTGATCTACAACATAATTTGCAAAGACATTTTGACTATGTTCATGATAATGAGTTCAGTTAATCATATTACTAAAGAACTCCCACTCAAATTGACATCCCTCTGGTCATTCGAGTGTCACATGATCCAAATTCACCAACCCAAGTCCGATCATCACGTGATATGAGGTGGTTTCAATGGTGAACATCTTCATGTTGATCATATCTACTATATGACTCATGTTCGACCTTTTGGTCTCTTGTATTCCGAGGCCATGTTTGTACATGCTAGGCTCGTCAAGTTTAACCCGAGTGTTCCGCACGTGCAACACTGGCTTGCACCCGTTGTATGGGAACGTAGAGTCTATCACACCCGATCATCACATGGTGTCTCGAAATGATGAACTTTCGCAACGGTGCACACTCGGGGAGAACACAATTTTATCTTGAAATTTTAGTGAGGGATCACCTTATAATGCTACCGTCGTCCTAAGCAAAATAAGATGCATAAAAGGATTAACATCACATGCAAATCATAAGTGACATGATATGGCCATGAACTTGTGCTTTTGATCTCCATCTCCAAAGCACCGGCATGATCTCCATCGTCACCGGCATGACACCATGATCTCCATCATCTTGATCTCCATCAACGTGTCGCCATGAGGTTGTCGCGCCAACTGTTGCTTCTACGACTATTGCTAACTCATAGCGATAAAGTAAAGCAAAAACGGTGAAAATAAATTAAAGACAACCCTATGGCTCCTGCCGGTTGCCGTACTCATCGACATGCAAGTCGTGATATTCTATACAAAACATGATCATCTCATACATCACATATATCTCATCATGTAATTGGACATATCACATCACAACATACCCTGCAAAAACAAGTTAGACGTCCTCTAATTGTTGTTGCATGTTTTACGTGGCTGCTACGGGTATCTAGCAAGAACGATTCTTACCTACACAAAAACCACAACGGTGATACACAAATTGCTATTCAACCTTCTCAAGGACCGCCTTTGTCGAATCCGATCCAACTAAAGTGGGAGAGACAGACACCCGCCAGCCATCTTTATGCAACAAAGTCACATGTCAGTTGATGGAACCGGTCTCTCGTAAGCGTACGAGTAAGGTTGGTCCGGGCCGCTTCATCCCACAATACTGCTGAATCAAGAAAAGACCAAGGGAGGAAGCAATCTGAGCATCAACGCCCACAAACTCCTTTGTGTTCTACTCGTGATCTCATCTACGCATAGACCTAGCTCATGATGCCATTGTTGGGGAACGTTGCATGGGAAACAAAAAATTTCCTACGCACACGCAAGATCTATCCATGGTGATGAGCATCTACAAGAGGGAGAGTGGATCTACATACCCTTGTAGATCGCTAAGCGGGAAGCGTTAAGAAACGCGGTTGATGTAGTCGAACGTCTTCGCGATCCAAATCGCAATCCGTCCCGCGATCCAATCACGATCCGTCCCGATCTAGCGCCGAACGGACGACACCTCCGCATTCAGCACACGTACAGCTCGATGAAGATCTCCGCCACCTTGATCCAGCAAGGGAGAGTGGAGAGGTAGATGAGTTCTCCAGCAACACGACGGCGTGGTGGCGGTGGTGGTGGTGCTATCCCGGCAGGGCTACGCCTAGCGCTACCGAAACCGCGAACGGAGGAGAAAACGATCTAGGGAGAGAGAGGGGCGCCAAGGGCTTCGTGTGTGCTCTTGGGGCGCCCCCTCCCCTCTATATATAGGTGGAGGGGCGTGGAGATCAGCCCCTCCAAGCCCTAGGGCGTAGCCAAGGGGGAGGAGTTGGACTCCTAGTCCAATTCCCTCCCTTTCCATAAACAGGTGGACTTTCCACCTCTCCCAAGCCACATGGGCCTTGAGGGACTTGTGCGCCTGGCCCAATAAGGCCAGGGCGCCTCCCCTCAGCCCATGAAAACCTTTGGGACGTGGTGGAACCCTTGGTGGACTTCCAGACTCCTCCGAAAGTTTCCGGAACCTTCTAGAAGCTTCCCGGTACAATACCGGAAAAACCCAAAACTTTTCCGGTCGCCAAAATATGACTTCCCATATATAAATCTTTACCTCCGGACCATTTCGGAGCTCCTCGTGATGTCCGGGATCTCATCCGGGACTCCGAACAACCTTCGGTCACCAACATACATAACTCAATAATACCGAAACGTCACCGAACGTTAAGTGTGCAGACCCTGCGGGTTCGAGAACTATGTAGACATGACCGAGACACCTCTACGGCCAATAACCAATAGCGGGACCTGGATGCCCATATTGGTTCCTACATATTCTACGAAGATCTTTATCGGTTGAATCTCTATGTCAAGGATTCAGTTAATCCCGTATGCAGTTCCCTTTGTTCATCGGTATGTTACTTGCCCGAGATTCGATCGTCGGTATCTCTATACCTAGTTCAATCTCGTTCCCGGCAAGTCTCTTTACTCGTTCCGTAATACAAGATCCCATGGCTAACTCTTTAGTCACTTTGCTTGCAAGGCTCATTGTGATGTTGTATTACCGAGTGGGCCCTGAGATACCTCTCCGTCACACGGAGTAACAAATCCCAGTCTTGATCCATGTCAACTCAACAGACACCCTCGAAGATACCTGTAGAGCACCTTTATAGTCACCCAGTTATGTTGCGATGTTTGATACACACAAGGTACTCCTCCGGTGTTAGTGAGTTACATGATCTCATGGTCATAGGAAAAGATACTTGACATGCAGAAAACTATAGCAATAAACTGACACGATCATATGCTACGTTCATAGTTTGGGTCTTGTCCATCACATCATTCTCCAAATGATGTGATCCCGTTATCAAATGACATCTCATGTCTATGGCTAGGAAACCTTGACCATCTTTGATCAACGAGCTAGTCTATTAGAGGCATACTAGGGACACAGTGTTGTCTATGTACCCACACATGTATTTGAGTTTCCAATCAATACAATTATAGCATGGATAATAAACGATTATCATGAACAAGGAAATATAATAATAACCATTTTATTATTGCCTCTAGGGCATATTTCCAACAGTGAAACCAATGCAATGGAGACCAAAGCTCTCATACCACTTGTAGGATCCGAATTATGTCTAGAGGGGGGGGTGATTAGACTACTTGACCAATTAAAAATCTAGCATTTTCCCAATTTTAAGTGTTGGCAGGTTTTAGCAATTATAGCAAGTCAAGTACACCCTACACATGCAAGTCTAAGAGTATAGCAGCAGAAAGTAAAGACATGCACATGAAAGTAAAGGTAGGGAGAGGAGAATCAAACACAATTGATGACACGAAGATTTTTCCCGTGGTTCCAATAGGTGGTGCTATCGTACGTCCACGCTGATGGAGACTTCAACCCATGGAGGGTAGCGGTCGCAAGAGTCCACGGAGGGCTCCACCCGTTAGGGTCCACAAAGTAGCAACCTCGTCTATTCCATCACGACTTCCGTCCACGAAGGACTAGCCTCACTATGGGTAGATCTTCACGAAGTAGGCGATCTCTTTGCCCGTACAAACTTCTTGGTTCAGCTCCACAACACGAAGAAGGAGTGGAAGTACGTGGATGTCGCCTAGGGGGTGAATAGGCGCTTTAAAATAATTACGGTTTAGGCTTGAACAAATGCGGAATAAAACTAACGTTTAATATGTCAAGCACAAAACCTAAAACAACTAGACTCACCTATGTGCACCAACAACTTATGCTTAGCAAGATAAACAACTAAGTGATATCAAGATATATAGCATGAAACAATATGGCTATCACAAAGTGAAGTGCATAAGTAAAGGGCTCGGGTAAGAGATAACCGAGGCACGCAAAGACGATGATGTATCCCGAAGTTCACACCCTTGCGGATGCTAATCTCCGTTTGGAGCGGTGTGGAGGCACAATGCTCCCCAAGATGCCACTAAGGCCACCGTAATCTCCTCACGCCCTCGCACAATGCAAGATGTCGTGATTCCACTAAGGGACCCTTTAGGGCGGTCACCGAACCCGTACAAATGGCAACCCTTGGGGGCGGTCACCGGTACCCGTACAAATAGCTCGGGGCAATGTCCACAACCTAATTGGAGACCCTGACGCTTGCCCGGAGCTTTACACCATAATGATTGAGCTCCAAGGCACCACCAACCGTCTAGGGCGCCAAGGCACCCAAGAGGAACAAGCTCTAGGGTGCTCAAACACCCAAGAGTAATAAGCTTCTCAAACTTCACTTCCACGTATCACTGTGGAGAACTCAAACCTATGCACCAAATGCAATGGCAAGGGCACATGGAGTGCCCAAGTCCTTCTCTCCCAAATCCCACCACAACAACTAATGCTATGGAAGAAAATGAGAGGAAGAACGAAGAAGAACACGAAGAACTCCAAGATCTAGATCCAAGGGGTTCCCCTCACATAGAGGAGAAAGTGATTGGTGGAAATGTGGATCTATATCTCCTCTCTCTTTTCCCTCAAGAACTAGCAAGAATCATTGGAGGGATTGAGAGATAGCAAGCTCAAAGAAGGTCAACAATGGGGGAAGAACACGAGCTCAAAGGGATGGGAACCATTGGGGAAGACGACCCCATTAAATAGGTTCCCCCAAATCCAACCGTTAGCACTCATCTCGTGCATAAGTGGTAGTACCGCTTAGGTGAGCGGTACTTCCGCTGGTATGGAAGTATCAAACCATAGCGTGCAACAGAGGAGCTCAAAGGAGGCGGTAGAGCCGCCGAAGCGGTACTACCGCTTCCTCCAGCGGTACTTCCGCCCAGAGCGTTACTTCCGCCCTCTACTACCGAGCGGTACCGCGTAGAAAATCAACCTATCCAGAGAGCAAAATATAAGCGGTAGTAGAAGCGGTAGTACACAGCGGAAGTACCGCTCAAGCGGTACTACCGTGGTACCGAGCGGTACTACCGCCTGATCAGACAAAAACAACTCTGGCACTAAAACTGCCATAACTTCCGTATACGAGCTCCGAATTGAGCAAACTCAAGCTTGTTGGATAGCAGACGACAAGTACTATCCAAACAACGTTTAGGGTTTAGGGTGATTAGACTGCTTGACCAATTGAAAATCTAGGCTTTTCTCAATTTTAAGTGTAGGCAGGTTTTAGCAATTATAGCAAGTCAAGTACATCCTACACATGCAAGTCTAAGAATATAGCATCGGAAAGTAAAGACATGCATATGAAAGTAAAGGTAGGGAGAGGAGAATCAAACGCAATTGATGACACAAAGATTTTTTCCATGGTTCCGATAGGTGGTGCTATCGTATGCCCACGCTGATGGAGACTTCAACCCACGGAGGGTAGCGGCCACGAGAGTCCACGGAGGGCTCCACCCGTTAGGGTCCACAAAGTAGCAACCTCGTATATTCCATCACGGCTTCCGTCCACGAAGGACTAGCCTCACTATGGGTAGATCTTCACGAAGTAGGCGATCTCCTTGCCCGTACAAACTTCTTGGTTCAACTCTATAACATGAAGAAGGAGGCTCTCAAGCGACACCTAACCAATCTAGGAGGCACCACCCTCCAAAAGGTAATAGATGTGGTAAGAATGATGAACTCCTTGCTCTTGTGCTTCAAAAGATAGTCTCCTCAACACACAATCACTCTCTCACAGATTTGTCTTGGTAGAAGAGGTTGATTGGGTGGAAAGCAACTTGGGGAGGCTAGAAATCAAGATTCATATGGTTGTAGTGGAAGGTCTTGATCTCAACACATGGGTAGGTGGTTCTCTCTCAGAAAAATGGATGGGTCAAGTGTAGGTATGTTCTGAGTGCTTCCTCTACGAATGAGAGGAGGTGGAGGGGTATATATAGGCATCTCCATAAATCCAACCGTTACAGCATTATTGCCCAACTCGGTGACACCGACCCAAAAACTCGGTTGTACCGACTAGTGCAAAATGTGGCAACTTTTGGCGTTTCAGTGAGACCGATATATAAATCTCGGTGGTACCGATTCTTGAAAACAGCTAATCAAAGAGTTGGTCCAAAACTCGGTGAGACCGATTCTCAAAACTCGGTGGTACCGATTCCTAAAAATGGCTAACCAGAGAGTTTTTCCAAAACTCGGTTGGTCCGATTCTCAAAACTTGGTGGTACCGAGATGCTAGGGTTTGGCATGGGAATCTGTCTAAGTGAAACTCGGTAGGGCCGAATGGAAATTGTTGGTGGCACCGATTTTGGATATTTGGTTTTGGACAGAATATTTGTGGGAGAATTTCATGTGTATTTTTGGTGGCTAATCTATAAGCACTTGAGCAACCAGATCATCATAGACACCTCATCCCCTTTTTATTGCATTGGCTTTCCTATGGACTCAAGGTGTGATTTCTCACAAAATGTAAAATGTAGAGTCTTCAAGCTTGTTGCCAATAGATGTTCCTTGCATCTAGGGAATCTCCTCACAATCCTTTTGCCAATCCATTCATTGAACTTTCCTGAAATACACTTGGTGGAAACATTAGTCCAATGAAATATATGTTGTTATTAATTACCAAAACCACCTAGGGAGAAGTTGTGCTTTCAGTCGTACCACGCGATCCGTGTCACGTACCTTGGTGGGCACAACGAGCAACCTAGAACAAGCCAGCATAGGGCGAACGACCCTGATCAGTTACCACACGTGTGAGAGTGAACCAACCTGACATGAGGTGAACGGTGCTAACATGTCGGACCCATTTACGAGCCTGTGTGCTTGCTCGTTTATGCCACGGACATACACACAACATTTTCTTGTGGTAAGCGTTGGTGGGTGCATGCTTGATAACCCACAAGTGTAGGGGACGTTTGTAGCCTTTTTCTATAAGTAAGAGTGTTGAACCCAACGAGGAGCTAAATGTAGAATTAATATTCTCTCAGGTTCTATCGACCATTGATACAACTCTACGCACGCTAACGCTTACTGTACCTAGAACAAGAATAAAACTACTTTGCGGGAATAAAACTAGAAGTACTTTGAAGGTGTAAAAAGATAGTTTTGCAAGATAATAAAGAACGTGGGAATAAAAGTTAGGTGTTGTTTTAATAAAAGAACAATAAAGTAAATATAGCGAGTGTGGAAAAGTGGTGGTAGGATTTGCGATATTGTCCTAGGCAATTGGTAACAAGATCGGTAGTCATTATTGCAGTTTTATATGAGGGAGAGGCATGAGCTAACATACTTTCCGTACTTGGATCATATGAACTTATGATTGGAACTCTAGCAAGCATTCGCAACTACTAAAGATCATTAAGGTAAAACCCAACCATAGCATTAAGTAACAAGTCCCCTTTACTCCCATAGGTAACAACCCCCTTACTCGGGCATAAGCTTATGTCACTCTTGCTGCCCACTATAAGCGAATCATGAACATATTGCAACACCCTACAGCAGGGATCCCACACGCTTGCGTGACACGGTGGGAACCATAGGACAACACCAAAATAAACCATGCAACTCAAACCAATCAAGATCATCAATCAAACCATCAGACAAAAGGAATCTACTCAAACATCATAGGATAACAACAAATCATTGAATAATAATATGAAGCATAAAGCACCATGTTCAAGTAGGGGGTACAATGGGTTGTGGGAGAGTGGACCGCTGTAAATAGATGAGGGAAGGTGATGGTGGTGTTGAGGAAGATTACGGAGTTGTTGGTGTAGATCGCCGTCACGATGATTTCCCCGGCGGCGTTCCTGCGCCACCGGGAGAGAGGGGGAGAGAGCCACCCTCCTTATTCTTCATCCTTGGTGTCACCCCCTAGATGGGAGGAGAGTTTACCCTCTGGTCCATGGTGCCATGGCTCCCGAAGGGCAGGAGCCCCTCCAAGATTGGATCTCTCTCTGTTTCTCTTCTGTTTCGCGTCCTGTTTTCTAGCCCTTTAACCATTTCTTAAATATCCAGAGATCCGTAACTCCGATTGGGCTGAAATTTTGAGAGGATTTTTCTTGGAAAATTATCTTTCTTGCGGCGAAAGTAGGGCCCCGGTCGACTTATGAGGGAGTCCCAAGCCAACAGGGCGCGGTTACCCACCTGGCCGCACTCTGATGGCTTGGGACCACCTCAGGCAACGTCTTGCGTTGATTCCAACTCCCAAGAATCACATATATTCCAAAATAAATCTCCGTAAATTTTTATCGCGTTTGGACTTCGTTTATATGGATTTTCCGCAAAACAAAAAAACACACAAAAAGCAGAAACTGGCACTGGGCACTGGATCAGTATGTTAGTCCAAAAAATAATATAAAATGTTGCCAAAGTATATGAAAACTGTAGAATAGTGGCATGAAACAATCAAAAATTAAGATACGATGGAGACGTATCAGTGCTCTAGCTGCCCGTCCATACGGCCCAGGGTGCGCCGCCCACAAAAACCCACGAAGCCCACGCGGCATCAAACGTCTAAGAGAAAATCACGTAGCCGACAACCACGTATGAAATCAAACTGAACAAGCAACAAAATATATTTTTTATATTTTGTTCACTTATTTATCCCGTTGATATATTTGTCTTGGGGATATCCAAAAACGACCATCGTTATTTGTCGTTGGTTAATATACAGGGTAGATACAAATGCATTACAAACATAATCACTTGCAAAACATTTGTAAGAAAAATCATGGGAGTAGTTCACATGACTTGTTTTCATGTTTCAATTAGTTCGCTCGGCTTTTGGGTTGCAATTGGTCTCTGCGCCAATTGGCACAACAGGTCATCTAGTACGAGTAATAAATCAATACAATTGTTGCTCCATACGAATAGTCATTCATTACCAACACTCAATGCATATCCTTATCTTGATGGCTTCTATCCCTGGGCCCATTCAATATTCTTTATGCATTGTATGTGTAACTTTCCTTCGTATACATCTCAACAAAAACAATGGGCCCGTAGGGATTGTTATTAATTATCAAAACCACACTTAGGGGCTATATGCACTTTTAGCCTCTGCAATCTTGCTAACTGACGACAATCTCATCAATAAGGTTCTTATAATGATCTTTACACAAATTTGAAATTTATCTGAGAACAACATGTATACTTGAGGTGATTTTGATAGTCTCAAATATCACAAAGATGCTCGATGTTATAAAAATGGACGTACTAGCATCAAAACACTACACGAGTATTTGATGTTAGTAGAACTACGATACATAGAGCTCCCCCACAATATGTGTGTGTGTGAATGAACTTGAATGTCATTCCATAAATCGATTGCCATAAACTCGATGGAGTTTTCTCTATATAGTCATCCATGTAGCAAGCATACAAAGGTTGATGGGCATGAATGACAAGAACCATTTCTCCAGAGCACTCCCTCATTGGCAAGGATAACCAAAATGGAAGAAAATCTAGAAAACCAAATATAGTGTGAGGTCATCCTAAATTTGTGCATTTATCACAATGGCGGCAAAATCAAATGCACATATCCATTTATGAACAATCGAAGGAGAGCAACCCATATTGAGGATCCATAGAGTGCAACAGGTTGATATGATATGACAATAAGCACCAAACATGAGAAGCATGCATTCAAAATATACAAAGAACATAGTGTGGACAAGTGATAAGAGAGCACTAACCTCAAGCAAATAAAGTGCTTTTGCCATTTCATTTGCACATGAGACAACTTTGAGGAGTGGATATGCGATGGATTAATTGATTGACATATTTGGCATAAACTAATCATGAACATGATTTTATATATCCCCATGATTGGCTTCTTCACATATGTCTCAAATTTCCAACAAGGAGGTTTAATATCTTTCAAGAAACATAACTTCTATAAATAAAAGCCCAAATCATGATGCAACCTTTACAAGGTTGACTCCACTTCTATATATGCATTAAGTAAATATATGTTACCAAGATAGCACTGGTATGAAGTATTATATCTATGAATCATCCTAATCTGGTTCCAATTTTCTCAGGGTGTCACCAACTTCTACATGTACTAAGCACACAATGCTTCTCTAATGAGCCTAAAACAGATTTAAGTACAACTTGGTCCCCAAACATATTGGGTCCGGAGTAGTTAGTGTAACCATACCTAGGGTAAACTCTTAAATCTGTGCATTTGGATATGGACTTGAATTTCATCACATCTTAACCATTAGAATGAGTTAATATTATTAAGTCTCACAATAATAATAAATTTTAGTATGAAGCAAACAAATCTGTCCAATACAAACTTTCCATCTGTAGAACACCATCTGTAGTGAGTACACCTCCCGACCTTAGTTGGTAGCCAATCATCTCACCAAACTAATTCTATAGAAAACAAATCATAGTAAGATAAACATAATATTTTAAAGCGAAATCAAGGTCCAAAAAAATTCTTGAGCCTATCGTAGATTAAAAAAACGGATATATTCAAGACTAAAGCAAAGCATATTTTAAACTTACTACGTTATGGTTGGATGTTTAAAGTTATTAGGATGAATAAATGGTATTAAAATATTGCACTAAAATTCTGCCCCTGAAGATAAATGGTAAAATTCAAACAAATCGGGGCAATTTTTTTCTTCTTCACATGAACAACAAATAGTAGCTGGTACATCTCATGGCATCTACAAGGGGAAACCCTACATCAATAGATTACTCAATTAGGAGGTTTATTTCAAGGAAATCGTCCAAGGCAGAATCACAAGGTTATATTGCCAAAGAACATAAAAGAGGTAAAAATTAAAGGGTCGACGAGATCAAACTAAAGAAAAGCACATTTCAAACAAACACGGGACAATTCATTTATTAGCAAATCCAACTCATTTTACATTTATTGCATAGGGAAACATAACACCTTATTTTTGTTGACAAATGAACAAACCAACCCAGACTAAAATGTCTTTGTGGTGATCTAATACGAGGTGAATTTGGTGACGGCCTTGGTTCCCTCAGAAACGGCGTGCTTGGCAAGCTCGCCCGGAAGGACAAGGCGCACGGCGGTCTGGATCTCACGGGAGGTGATGGTGGGCTTCTTGTTGTAGCGTGCGAGCTTTCCCGACTCACCAGCGAGCTTCTCGAAGATATCATTCATCATTGAATTGATGATGGACATTGACTTGGAGGAGATTCGCATGTTCGGGTGAACCTGCTTGAGCACCTTGAAGATGTAGATCTTGTATGCCTCGTTGCTCTTCTTAGGCTTCTTCTTACCAGTGTCGCCCTCCTTCCCGGACACGCGCTTCTCCGCGTTGGGCTTCTTCTCCAACTCCACCAGCTTCTTCTCTGCGGCGGGCTTCTTCTCGGCCTTGGGCGCCATGGCAGTTTCTAGGAGAAGAGGCGAGAGATCGGATTGAGGCGCAAAGGTGGAAGGTTGGAGATTTGCGTTGGGATCTGAGGTGTGGGTTTCTGGGGATGGGGCGTTGGGAATATATAGGCGTGGATGGAGGGCGTGATTGGCGAAGACGTGGACGGAGGGCGTGATTGGCGGAGAGGGTTGGGGTCCGGATCGGTGAGGTGGCAGGGTGTGGGGCGTTGGATTTGATGGACCGCTGGATTCGGGTGCGGGAAGGGGGTGGATCCATGTGGGGGAGGTGTTATCTCATGGTTTTGTGTTGGGTTTAGGCGGCAAGTGAAAATTTGGTTCTCGGAATTCGAGCGGGAAAGTCTATTTCGGGCGCTTCGTGATGGGTTGGAATGCGAGGGGGGTCGCGAGGACTTTGTGGTGATTTGGATTTGCTGGGGATTTTTTAGTGGTATTTGGATCGGGTAAAAGGTGTACATTTTTTCTATTTTATTTGGTTTGGTTTATTAGATTTTTGGTTTATATGGTTTTTAATAGTTGGTTTATAAGGTTTTATACATAGATAAGGTTTGGTTTCGGTAATAACCATTTAATTTCCGCCTAGTTTTGATAATAACCAAAGTTGACATCAACTTTTGAACAACAATATTTTTTGTTCACATGATTTGGTCCGTGTATATAGGTTAAAATTTTCTTGTGAGAATTGCCGGGGGGTGAGGCATGGATGTAGGTATACAGAACGGTGCGAATATATAAGGGTGTGGGGATGCGCGTTTTTGGTAGTGAGTGTTGCGGTCCGGATCAGTGAGGTGGTTTAGTGCGGGGGTGTTGGATTCATGGTACAGCTTGATTTGGGTGTTCAGGGCAGGTCAATCTGTATGGAGATGTGTGATCTCGCAGTTTCATGGTGGTTTAGGCAGAGATCACAAATTTGCACGAAATTACAAGTGGGAAGGTTTTTTTTGGGTGTTTCGTGGTGGCTTTGAGTATGGGGATTCTCGCGGTGCCTCCGTGGTGATTTGGATTTGCCGGTGTTTTAGGGCGTGCTTATGATAAGTTGGGTTGGGCCTTGCGTTGAAAAGGCTCCAGCTGTTTGCATGGCTATGATCAACGATTCAAAAATGTATACATGATCGATGATGGATCCTAAGTTGGACCAACCTAACTATGTTAGCAGTTTTCCAACAATAACCAATTATGCGAACATTTCTATCAAAAATACAATGTTAATGTTTCTAGCAAAAAAGAAAGTATGTCACGGACAAAATAGAAATACATATACTCAATACTAAAAAGTTAGGGCCTTAAGCAAGACAAAAACAAAAAGTATCTATAACAAAGATAGCACACAGATGATGATGTACGCCGAGAGAATTCTTGGGTGTATTCTACATCTCTGTTGGAGGGACTTAGACTTCTATTCTATCTTAGGCCTTAAAGTTTGAGCTCAAGCGTTAAGTGTATCTTGAGGACACTCAGGCATTCACAAACTTCGTGAATCTAATACACAAACTAGAAAACTCTCGGGTAACTTCAAACAACTAGGAGTTCTTGATACGTCACCAACGAATCTATAATTTTTTATGTATTCACGCTATATTCACATAATTTATTTTGTTTTTGGCACAATATTTATTTTCAATAAATTATTAATCTAGTGCCAAAGGCCAGTTCCTATTGTCTATTGTTTTTGGAAATATAGGTCAATAATTCACGGAGCTGGAATGCTCTGATTTTTTCTGGGAAATATCAATTTTTTTGTCAAATGAATCAAGGCAAGACGGTGTACGAGGGCCCCACACATCCAGGTGGCGCGCCCTAGGCCCAGGTGGCCGTGTGGCGGTTCCCTAAGGAGGTTGGGGCCATTCTTTTGCCTCAAGAAAGCTAATTCCTAGAAATTGTGTAAAAATCAACCCAATCGGAGTTACAGATCTCCCCATATTTAAGAAACGGTGCTCGACTGTAGAAATAGTTCTGAAACAGAGAAGAAACAGAGAGAAAAAAGAGAAGGAGAGATCCAATCTCGGAGGGGATCTTGCCCCTCTGAGATCCATGGTGGCCAAGGATCAGCGGGTAGAACCTCTCCCCATCTACAGGGGAGGCCATGGAGGAGGAAGCCAAAGGGGGAGCCTCTCTCCCTCTCCCTCTCTCTCTCTCTAGGTGGCTCCAGAGTGCCGCCGGGGGAACCATCGTTGTGGCGATCATCTTCATCAACGTTGTCATCATCACCGACATTTCCATCACCTTCCTCACCTCTTTTTAGCGGTCCCCTCTCCCGCAACCTGCTGTAATCCCCTACTTGAACATGGGGTTGAATGTTATTGAGTGTTATTACGATGATTTCTTGCGTCTTCTTTGTGTCTGCATAGATTATTGTTGTCATATGGGTTAATAGGTGAATTGCTATGATTGGTTTGAGTTGCTTGCGGTTATTTTACGGTCCTTTGGTGTCCATCATATGTGCGCGCGCGTGGATCACACCATAAGGTTAGTTGTATGTTGATAGGACTATGCATATGGGGCATGAGTGATTGAAACCTTGCAGGACCATAGAAGTTGATACGTACATGATTGAAGGGGGGCAATATATCTTAATGCTATGGTTTGGTTTTACCTTAATGAACTTGTTAGTAGTTCTGGATGCTTGCTAATAGTTCCAGTCATTAGTGCATAAAATTCTAAGTAAGGGATGTCATGCTAGAAAAGGCCTCTCCCACATATAAACTTGCAATGATGATCACTTTAGTAACTTAGTTGATTGCATAGGGAAAATTCCACACATCATACCACCACTATTACACACTCGCTATTTGTATCATATTGTACTTTTACTTAGGCAACACCTATTTTTATGTTTACGTTCTTCGTTTTCTTGCAAACCTATGTCTTCATACCCGCGAAGTAGTTCTAGTTTTATTTCTTAGATAAAACAAATACTCGGTGTACACGTAGGGTTGTATCATTGGTAGATAGGACCCGAGAGAATATTATTTATCCTACCTTTAGCTCCTTGTGGGTTTAAAACTCTATACTTACCACCTTCATCACTCAAAGGTGCTATGACAATTCCTTGCACTTGGGGATTATCAAGCTCTTCTCGGGCGCCGTTGCCGGGGGGCAATAGCGTGGGGTGAATATTCTTGTGTGCGCTTATTTGCTTTTATCACTAAGAATATTTAATCTTATTTCTTGTTTTCTATATTTAGGCATGGGTTTAAAAAAACAAAAAAAACAAATATATAATTTACTTGCACCTTTATGCCCAGCTTGATGGCTTTAAAGAAAGCGTTGTCTGGGAGACAACCTAGAAGTTTTAGAGAGTCTTTTTCTTACTTTGTGTACCTTTCAACTTTACAAAAACAAAAAAATAAAGAGGGGAACCTAAAGCTTTTTTAGAAGTGATTTAAAAGTTGTGCATCGAAGAAGTGAGGGTCGACCTTGAACACTTGTGTTCATGCTCATGAAAACAATGTAAATATTTTCATGGAAGTTTCCCATAATAATAATTATCCCCTTGTATAAACCACTGTACCATAAAAATAAGTCTCAAGGTTTGTCGTTAGGATGTTTAAATTGCATGTTTGACGTGTGCTGTAAATAAACATAAAGTTTTCTTGTAGTATCACAATTTCTAGAGTTGTGGAAGTATATGTTTAGAAGTAATTACTACCGACTGTTCTGTTTAGACAGATTGCTGTTATAGTTCTGTTATCTGCTCATACCTGAGTATTCATGGCTTATATTGGGGGATATAAATTGTGTAAATGATTGTATACAATAGTTTATGTTTGAAAATAATTATGTAACTTGTCTTAAAAGTACATGATTGGGTGATTTATTTCTATGTGTACTAACCTATCCCACGAGTTCCGTTGAGTTTTGTGTCGATGAAGTTTTTAAGACCCATGGGAGACATCGATACGAGAAAAGTCGGAGAGACACAAGGGCTGAAGCTTGTAGATTCCCGAGGCATCCCCAAGAAATTATTTGAAGAGGTCTTAAGCTCCTAGCCCGGGGATGCCCCGACATCCCCTTCATCTTTTTCAATAATTATTGGTATGTCTCGGTTGGATCGAAGTTTTCATTCGTTCACATGATATGTGCAAAGTCTTGGAGCGTCATGGGAGTCTCCGCCCGAGCTCTCTCGTCCTTGCGCCATGGGAGTCACCGCATCCGGCTCCGGTCACTCTACAACAACAAAGGGGTTGCAAAATGACGACAGTGAATGATATTGGTGCTTCCGCGACACCTGTTGGCAACGGCGGCGATGTTTCTACACAAACATCTCCATAAAGTGAATGATAAAGGTTTTGAGAGTTGCTTAAGTCCTTAAAAGGAAGCGAAACATTGTCCCTCAGTCGACTGATTACTTCACACGCGTAGGCCGTCTCCGCAGATGTCTGATCCGAGTTTTATCGGGCGGCGGTTAGCACACTGCCCGATCTCACATACATCTTGCAATACGACTCATGTTGCAGACACGCCGAGCGTAACATGGGGTCTGTTATGCACAGGTTGATTAGAGAGGGAGCGGCGTTGACAATTGGATCTACAACACGATTCGTTTTGCAGGTAGACTGAGCGCAATATGGCTCGCGTCACAATGGTGGAAATACTTAGGAACTAAATACAACATAGTTCATGTTGCAAACCCCAAGCGCATCATGACTCGTCTTGCATCTGGGAGGGGGGAAACTGCATGAACTTCTTGCGGTCACAACACATGCCATGTTGCAGTGATGAAAAATGCTTCAGTAAGAAGCACAACATGCCTCGTGTTACAAACCCCTGAACACAACACGCTTCAGTACGAAGCGCAACACACCTCATGTTACAAACTCCCGAGCGCAACACAAGTTGTGTTGCAAACAGCTGGAGACACAACTTGCTGATGCGATGGGTATGAGACAACCGTCGTCCGCACCATTCAACGACTGTGGAGGTGACGGATCAAATCGGATTATCACCCGGCCAACGCGTACCGTCCCTGAAAAGGAATCAATTTTAAGAAATCAAAGTTTTTTTTGAGGAGTTAAGGGCTTTATAGAGTTCAATTAGACGCGCCCTTAGATCATCTCCAATAGATAATGCAAATTTGGAGATGTAAAAGTAGGAGATGTAAAATTTACATCACCGAAAAGTGCATTTTACATCTCAAAAAAGAGACAACTCCAACAAATGATGTATATTGGTGATGTAAAAGTCCAATTTCAATAGATGATGCAAATGAAGATGTAAAACTAGTCGGCATGAGCACCGGCGGCTGAGCGTCGAGAGCCTGGAGGACCGTCGCGGACCGAACGACGGCAGCAGGTGCGCCGACGGCCGAGCAACGAGAGCGGGGAGGTTGAATGCGGTGACGAGAGCTCGAATGGCCGGCGACGTGGCTGTGAATTGAGTGGCGGATTGATGGTGGCGGTGCGACGGTCATGCGACGCGAGAAGGTTGAGTTTGGCGACGGAATCATGGTAGCGACGTGGCAGTGGGTGTGCGGTGCGAATCCGGCGGTGACGGGCGGCGGGGGGAGCTCAAATCATGCGGCGGCGATTCGGCGACGAAGACACGGCCAATTCGGCCGATTTGAAGGCGGGCGGCGGAGGAGCAACAACGGAACCGGTGATGGGGACAGTGGAGCAGTCGGATCTGGCAGCGGGGCGGCGACAGCGTGGTGCGGTGGACGAGCGGCGCGGCGGCGAAAGTGCGGCGGGACGGACTCAAATCGGCGGTCGGCGGTGGCTACGGCGACGTGACGTGCGGCGGGATGGCCCGCGGGGTCGCGACAGAGTCGGGGATGGACGGACGGGGTGGCGGCGGCAACATTTCCGGTGAGAAATCGCCGCCGGCGGCGGCAGGCGGGCGTCGAGCGGGTGAGGGAATTGAAATGAAGCGGCGGTTGGCGGTTGGCTCGTGACCGCTAGTTTTACATCTCGTGTAGGTAGGTGGACATGTATATTTGCATTTTGAGGTGTTGTATCCGGAGATGTAATTTTTTTAATATCTATATTATCTATTGAAGGTTGGTTTTGGGGCCTCAAAGATACAAAAGTTAGTTATTTTTGCATCTACATGGTTTATCGGAGATGCTCTTAGAGCATCTCCAGCCGTTCGGCGCCCCCAGGGGCAGAAATAGCGCCGCCTGGGGGCCAACCGGCGAAAAATTCGGCGTGGGGTGGGTTTGATTCCCAGTCGCGCCCCCACGCCGCCCACCCCACGCCGTTTTTTGAAAACAAAATATGGCCAAATTCAGGCAAATTCAGGCAAAGTTCGGCCGGTTCATACGATTTTTATACAAAAGGTGATAAAAACTAAAAAAACATAACTAAACCTAAAACTACGTCGCCGATACGCCACCGCTGCCGCCGCCGTCGTCTTCTACATGCCGAGGAGCTTGTAGAAGTCGGTGTAGTCGCCGCCGTCATCGTCACCTCCGTCGTCGCCGTCGTCGCCGTCCTGCCCGCCACCGTCCCTGCTGCACCCCTGGCCTGGGTCGCCGTGGCGGTGCAGCTCTTGGTTGGACGGCCCAAGCGCCTCCTCGTCGTCGCTGTCGAGGATGACGACGCCGCCCTCCTCGCGGCCGCGGCGGCGAGCGGCGATCTCCTCGAAGGCGCGCCGCTGACGCACCATCTCCTCGCGGACGTAGTCGTCGCGCGCCCATTTGAGGGCGGTCTCGTCGTCGGCAGCCATGGCGAGATGCTCCTGCTTGACGGCAACCGGCGCCTCCACGCCAGGCTCGGTCTTTGGCCTGACAAGGCGGAGGTGGCCGCGGGGAGGGGGAGAAGTCTGGCGGCGGCGGCCCTCGTTGATGGTGATGCCGCCACCGCCACTGCGCCCGCTGCGCCGGAGCGGCGAGTCGCTGGGCTCGGCCTTCACGGCGACGAGCGGGGTCCGTGCGCCGGATGAGTGGGAGCCGGACGACGATGACGACGTCCTGACCATGCGCCTCGGCCGCCAGGACGAGCCGGTCCGGCGCGAGAAGGACGACACGGGGTAGTCGAGGCGCGGCGTGTTGCCGCCCTCGATGTGCTCGAGCACGGCCTCGAGGGTGCGGCCGGGGACGCCCCACCATCGCCGCCGCCCCTCGGAGTTGTGGCGGCCACGGCTGGGCGGCGCACCGTTTGTGACGATCTCGGCGCGCCGCTCGGCGCCGCTGGGCACCGGAGGCACCTGGACCCGCCGACGCTGAGCCTCCACGAGCCCGGCACCCTCATGTCGGGCGACGCCGGGTACTCCGCCTCGTAGAGAAGGCGCGCCTCGTCCTCGTGCAGATGGCGGCGGCCGAAGCCGTTGGCCGCCGCACCGTCGCCTGGGAAGCGCTCAGCCATCGGGGAGGAGAAGAAGCTCGCCGGAGAAGGGAGGGAGGGGCAGAGGGGCGTCGGTGGCGAGAGTGGGAGGGAGAGTGCGGCGAGAAGTGCCCAACCACCGGCGAGGAGGAGCGTCTTTTATAGCGGCGAGCGGGCGACACCGTGCGGCCGCGTGGAGGGAGAGGTGTGGATGCGCGTCGCCCGCTCTGACTGCGCCGCCCGTGACTGCGCCGCCCGTGAGGCATCAATGGAAGGCCGATCGGCGGGCAGCCTTCGCATTGATTCCCCGCGGGAAACCGAGGCGATGAGGACGACGAAGCGTCTCTCGGTCGCTGACTCGGCGGGCCCGCCCGTTTTCACGCCAAAAAAGGTTTCGTCCGGCGCCCCCAGGCGCCCCCCAGCGCGTCGGGTTCGGCTTGGGTACGCCGGCGCCAATTTTAGCCCTAACTGGCGAAAATTGGGCTTCTGGGGGCGCGGCTGGGCTGATTTTTCTCAGCAGGCGATAAAATAAAGGGCCTTAGGGGCCTGTTGGGGGCGCGAGTGGAGATGCTCTTAGACTTGCAGGGAGCGCGGCGTTTCCCGGGGGAGACCTTTTCTCCGCCGCCGTTGCTACCCGCTCGCTCGGATCGCGGCGCCGGCACGCGCGAGGCCAGCGGTGGATCACCGCTGGCGCGCCTCCAGCAAGGTCGACCCCGAGTGCTCCAGGAGCCGTGTGATCGTCCACGTCGTCGCCGGCTTACCCCGATGGATCGCCGGTACGCTCTATTCCATCTCTTCCCACCCCCCATGGCCCATCCCTCCATGCACACGGCCAAGACCCCACCCATTGGCAGATGATCCCCGCCAGCTAAGGTTCGCTCTCCGTAGCAGTGATCTGATCTTTCATAGTCTGACGATGACTTGATCCTTTCCAATCGATCAACCATTTGGGGAGCAGGGAGCCCCTAGGTCAGATCTGCTGGAATTTTTCGTCTGCTTAGCAAATACAGTACTCTGTATTTTGTAGAGTAATCGAGCTGGTCTTAGATTTTGTGACATGGAGTACTTTATCTTGTTTGGTGTCCGCGGTTGCCTTCCTACCTCGTTCCCCCTCGATTAGGACTGGAAACCTGTGAATCATGGGACATCTCTGAACGAAGCATCAAAGTCAGGAACGTACTCTTACCTGATTGGTGCCTCCCGGCTGACCTTAGACACAGTTCGCTGGTTCCCCCTCAGCAATCACCCTAGAGGCAGGATTGTGATTGAATTGCCCCATCTGCTACGGTTGCTGTTAGTATGGAGTGAAAGCAGTTCAAGATTTTTTTCCCTTGCGTGTGCCTCACATTTTCTTTTCAGTTGTTGCTAAAATGTACCGTCAGGGCACTCACAATGCACTGCATCTTAAACTGTATCTTGTTGCATTTGATAGCGGAAAAGCTAACTGGCGACCGTTTGCTGGGAGAGCATAGCATTTCGAACGTTTTTCCTGGCAGTTTTAGTTGTATCGGGGGTGGCAGTTTCTTCAGAACAACATGACATTTTCTGGGAGGATGGCAGTTTTGAGCCTTCATTCCAAAAAATGACATACTGTTCTGAAGAAACTGCCACCCCCGACCAACTAAAACTGCCATCAAAACGTTCACAAATGCCAACCCCTCCCAGCGAAGAGTCGCCAGATAAGAGGGTCCTTTAATAGAGGTTTAGATGCATCTTTCTCAATGGGTTATATCTTTGTGCTGTATTTAGAAGCTTCTGTTTTGTTGCATATGATCAGCAGTAACATTTTATTCTTGTGACCAACTTGTGGAGCATGTACACTAGAAGAGATATCTTGAACTAGTACCAAGTTTGCTAATATACAGTTCTTTGAAATAAACATTAGAAACAAACGACTGGCAGGCACGCCATCTCACCGGCAGTTCATTGAACATTCATGTGCAGAGAAAAAAAAACTTACTGCTGAATAAACAGAAGAAGCCAAAAGCAAACAGGCACTGCATTTAAATCCCAATTTGTACTGTCATCGCGGTGAGGAACATGTAAAGCAAAAGACAGGTATCACAGAGTGCGAGAGTATGTATCAGCCGAGATTATCTCTACTATACTTATATACTGCATTATATCACTCAAGGGTAGTATCACATAAGCTTGCTTAGTGTTTGCCCAAAAGCTTCTCCATGTCGCTGACTCTCCCAACCAGACCTGAACAAAAATAACACCTTAAACTCAGCACTCAGCAAGTGATGATGATGTTGCCGTCAGTGGAGAAAGTCAATGGCGAAGGAGCCCCTGGCCGATGTTGCCGCAGGCCGTGCAGATCCGTTGGAGGGGTGACCTCCGACGCCAGAGTAGGTCACTGTCTGAGGGCAGTCACGGTGCCTCCCCGTCAGTTACCGCAACAGGAAGAAACTAGGCAGAGAACAATCACTGGATTTGTAAGGGAACATGGGCAAGGTTAGAGGAAGAAAGAATACAAACAGGGGTCATTTTGGAGGCAGGGACGCGGCGAATCTGTCCAGCACTGAAGTGACCCACATATGCTTTAGTTTTCTGATTTTAGTCGTAAGTTTTGTAAGACACGGGTACCCTCTCTTTCTTCTTTAACCTTCCACATCAGATTCAATCATATGTGGCATCATCAAGATATTGCTGATGGTGGAGCATTGGAACATGGAAGTGCTCTTAGCATGCAGTTCCTAGATACAGAAGTCCATGCAGAGTGCAATAGTGTTAGTAAAACCATCATTTAGGAGTTTATAATAAATCACCCATAACTGTTATGTTGCATATTTGGGAAATGTGCCACGCTTTGGTTTTCATTCTACAGATGTAGATGGAAGTCCAGATTACCCCCGTGAACATGTCTTAGGGTTCACTGTACAACCCTCTGTTTTGGTTCGAGTTTCACCCCAAACTACAAAAGCCGTTCGCAATAACAACCTTAACACGAATTAACCGATCTAACCGGTTCTATAGATGTGTGGGTCAGAGTGTGCTTCCCCTACTGATAATTTGATGCCAGTTCTGATTTACCATACCTTTGTTTCAGTCTGATGTTACTGATACTAGTTATATGTGTGTGCCTTACTAGTTATGTCTGTGCCTTAGCATTATCTGTTGTCTCTGGTGCCCTTCCCCCTTTTGAAGTTAGGACATGGATGTAGGTACCCCTATGTATCAAAAATTGTGTGTTGAAACCAAGAATGGTCATATAGCGAAGTGGATATCGCGTTAGATTCCGAATCTATAGGTCGTGGGTTCGAATCCCACTATGATCAATTTTTGTCTTTGGTTTTTGCACTGGAAATTTCGTCTTGGCCTTTTGTTTTTGTTTCTTGTGTTTTTTCAGCAGACAGTGACATACTGGCAGCGCCCACAAGGTATTCAGGGTTCTTGTGAACATGATTGGTCCCAAGACCAGGAGGATTGTCACGGAGTGCAGAATTTCGCCAGTGCTCATGCATCCCCATCAGCCAGTTCTACCCCAAATGGCTTATCCATTTGCGTCGTGTAACCCTCTGGTGACTGTTGCTGTAATTTGTTCTACTTGTTGGGGATGGGACCATTCCATCCCAGGGAAGACTTGGTTGGCAATGGCCCATCACTGTCCAGAACATGTGGTCAGGGTGCTATTGTTTATGAAATTATTGTAGTTAAGTTGATTTTGGGTATTTCATGTACAGAGATTGAATTGGTTTTAGCACACTTAAGTCAGAACAATTCCATCGAGCAAGCTGTACATGGTATGCAGTTAATCTTGTAGACGTGTCTGCTGTTTTGGCCAGATTTTGCTGATTTATTTAACAACACTGTTTGGAACAAAGATGTGCCATGGCTTCTTCTAAGCATTTTTGACAAGTTCAGTTCAGATTGAAAGAGAACAATCTATATTGTTCAAACAAATTTGGTATTAAATGATTAAACCATAGCACCGTTCCGATTTAATTTCAATGGATCCATGTACACTGATGATTTAATTTCAATGGATCCGTATACACTGATGAGAAATAAGTGCAGGTTTGTTGCACTTGTACCTTCGGTGGAACGATTTTAGTTCCATGTCAATGTTAGCTTCTAATAAAGTGACAGGTCTAAGGAATTTTAGTCGCTTCCAGACACCCATACACATATATGTCCCACTCTGGAAGACTTAAACAATTAGCTGATCGGGCAGGTGTCCGTTTATATCAGATTCGTTAAAAAATTATGGTAAGTAGCAGCTCTCCAAAGTTTCTCAATATTTGATAGCCGAAGCCACACAATTACAACAACCAGACCCTTAGAATATGCGTCGCGTTTTCAGAGCCAAAACCAAGACCTCCACAGGAGACAGGCTAATGGAAAATATACAGGGGAGAAGTGAAATTGCTAGTGTCGGATGGACATTTGGAGATCGACAGCAAAACCCTCCACACCTGAAATGGCATGGCTAACTTCCCCAGTACTCCCATTTTATTCAGAGCATCTCCTGGGATTTCCGTACGGCGCGCCTAACCTTCTTCTTGAACTCATCTCGCTTCTCTCTCCAGTCCTTCTGCACAAGAAGCGTCCATTAGGGAGTGCAAAAGGGTACCATATCGATAACTTCCCATTCAGCAAAAAACAGCTCAAATTAGAAATATTGCAAGGTTAGGGTAAGAAACTGAAGAGCTGGCCGCAAGAGTATCTCATGGAACCTTTAAGGGTTCTAGGTGTCCCAGCAGGATGGTGTTCATATATTAACAATGATTACTGAAAAAGCATTAAGATCAAAACTGGGGATGTGAGTGCAGACAACAGGAGAATAGCAGCAGCTGACAGCACACATTGGGGATGTGAGTCCAGTTACATTCCGAGTTCACTTAGATGCATGGTTAGGTTAGCTGGAGTATATGTCTTCTAGCTGCACGTGTCCTTGCTGAATAGCACTGGTGAGCTCCATGATTCGTATTTTAGCTGCATGTGCCGTTTTTGGATACTTACCATATCCGGTTGATTAGTTGAGATTTATCATAACTCTAGTTTGTCTGTTAGGTTCAGCTCTATCTAGGAGATACTCCTCCGTCTCACAATATAAGAGCGTTTTGCAAACTAACATAGCTTGCAAAACACTCTTATATTGTGGGACGGAGGGAGTAATAAACAAAATCTCTAGTTCTAAAACCGCACTGTCATCTTTCTTGACCGGCTATATCCTAGATCCGTTCATTCCCAGCGAGTACCCTCCATCACCAGGCAGCCTGCTGCTTCAAGCCATTGCTGTCTGGTCTCTTTACAAATGGATATTACATAACATGACCTAACATGCACAACAAGCAACTACCTTAGAACTGTCAGAACAAAATATTCAGCATTGGCGAGTAACAACAACTGTAATTTCTTCTTTTTTTACAATATATCAGTAGACAGCAGCACCCGCTGCACCTTTAAGATCGTTGAACTCTCATGTAAACACGGGGATGGGCTGATTTGTTATCTAGACAAATCATCAGGAAAATGAAGTTTTCATGGGAATTATTAAAGTTAACTTACAGCTGCTTCAATATTTGCCGGTGATTCATCATTTGGACTAGAAAGCATCGAAATGATGCTTAGTACTATACTCTCAACCTGCAAATGGAGACCAAAGTTTAAATTAACAACTATTATAAGCATACACAAACATTGGCTTGTGTCTGCTAACTATTCACCTTCAGGTCAGAAACTAAGAAGGAAACGGAAAATCTGGTCAAGAGGAGCACTCCAATCAAGTGGAAAATGCTCAATGTTGAGCTCATAATTAACCAAAGAAATATATATGCTTGAGAGGAGAACAAGGAAACATGCACCGCACTTCAAAGTACATTTCCATCGCAGGAGTGTAATTAATAAGATGACTATCTCTTTCTAATGATGGATTCAAAAGCATGCATAAAAATTAAGTCCTCTGGTATTTTTCAAGCGTTTTTAACATCAGTGTATGGAGTGTGAGCATTTTCAGAAGTTGCTGTTCATTCATACAACAAGAAAACAGAATCCTACAAGGCCTAAACAGTCAAAGCCTCTTCGTGTTTTCCAAACTTTATTAAATGAACATACTAAACAGAATCCCGCAAGACCGAAACAGTCAAATCCTCTTCGTGTTGTCCAACCTTTATTAAATGAACACACTGAACAGAATCGTACAAGACCGAGACAGTCAAAGCCTCTTCATGTTTTCCAACCTTTATTAAATGAACATACTAAACTGATAGTAAATCGAGACTGCCAACGCTCATACGTAGATAATGATGTAGTACTCTAACCATAGACATGACAACACTTCATTCCAATGATTATAACATCGTATTTGAGCATCTTTCTTACTAAAAGGACAACAAAAAGGCTATACAAGTAAAAAAAATATGACATAAAAGGTCATCATACACATACACATGCACAACAAAGGCATCACCATTGTTCTATAATACAATGACAAATAGTTGCCTTTTTTACGCTAAGGTTATTCTCAGTTGAAATTTTTTGTTAAAATTACAAGTAGTGATGATAATGCATTTTCGTTAAAATTTACAAGGACATGTACGATAATGTTGTGACAAGTGTTCGAACAAGTGATGGCGAAACTGATGACTTCCCTATTAAATTAGGACTGCACAAAGGGGGTCAGCTTTGAGCCCTTATCTTTTTGTTTTGGTGATGGATGAGGTCACAAGGGATATACAAGGAGATATCCCATGGTATATGCTCTTTGCGGATGATGTGGTGCTAGTCGATGATAGTAGGACGGGGATTAATAGAAAGTTGAGTTATGGAGACAAACTTTGGAATCAAAAGGTTTCAGGCTTACTAGAACTAAAACTGAGTACATGAGGTGCGGTTTCAATACTATTAGGCATGGGGAGGAGGTTAGCCTTGATGGGCAGGTGGTACCCTAGAAGGACACCTTCCGATATTTGGGGTCAATGCCGCAGAAGGATGGTGATATCGATGAAGATGTGAGCCATCAAATCAAAGCAGATGGATGAAGTGGCGCCAAGCTTCTGGCGTTCTCTGTGACAAGAGTGCCACAAAAGTTAAAAGGCAGGTTCTATAGGACGGCGATTCGACCCGCAATGTTGTATGGCGCTGAGTGTTGGCCGACTAAAAGGCGACATGTCCAGACATGTTCAACAGTTAGGTGTAGTGGAGATGCACTATTGAGATGGATATGTGGCCACACAAGAAAGGATTGGGTCCGGAATGATGATGATATACGTGAGAGAGTTGGGGTTAATTGAAGATAGGCTTGTCCAACATCGTGTGAGATGGTTTGGACATATACAACACATGCCTCCAGATGCTCAAGTGCATAACGAATGGTTAAAGTGTGCTGATAATGTCAAGAGAGGTCGGGGTAGGCCAAACTTGACATGGGAGGAGTCCATAAAGAGAGATCTAAAGGAATGGAATATCACCAAAGAACTAGCCATGGATAGGGGTGCGTGGAAATTAGCTATCCACGAGCCAGAACCATGAGTTGGTTTTGAGATCTTATGGGTTTCAGCTCTAGCCTACCCCAACTTGCTTGGGACTAAAGGCTTAGTTGTTATTGTTGTAGTGATGATAATGCATCAAAGCATTCAAACACATTATCAATACAAGATAATGCAAATATCAATTAACTTAATTTTTTGCATTTTTTACCAGTTGGCATTACATTGCATTACCGGGTTCTTTTTCTTTTGAATGATGTTTGATGATGTATGCGACAAATGTAGGCAGATAAAGGCATTAAGTAGAAGAAATGGAACAAAAGAATTTTTTAGCGTGGTAGACACTGCATAAGAAGCACTACCGTATGGACTGGTGTCCAACGCTCACTCGCGAGCTCATATCCGTTGGGATCATCACCAGGTGGGTGAAGAATAGAAATGCATACCCGCCCATCCGGATAAACTGGAAAAAAATGTCATGACGTCAGATTGATGGATCGTGCAAGTACATAAAGTTCTAATTGTGAAAATCTGACCATTAGGATGCCACATTTCAGAAGTGAATCTGACTGTAGGAGGGCTGTTCGGATAATTTTGTGGGAAGCTCATTATTGCATTGAAATAGCCTCCATCACTGCAAAAAGAAAATCAGCGTTACTGGGCAGACCAACGATATAATACCCCCCCCCCCCCCCCCTCGCAGAAACGTACCCAAATGCGTGTCTTTTTGTATTAGAAGAAAAGGCCAAGATAACGCAAAATCCATACAACACAGCCCAGAAGTAAAGGTCAAAGCAAGAAAGCAATATCTAAGCTATCCAAAAACAACAACAAAGCTCCTTAGATCATCCCCAGTTCTCTTCCAAACAAAGAGAACAGAAAATTTCAGCATTGTGAAAACAAGCTGATAGTGTATGCTTGTTAAATAAATTAATATTTATACAGAACATGTTTTACCAAATATGCCAAATTGTTACAGGCAATTTCACTTGTGAAGTCATGGGTAACTCATGCTGACCACATAGACATAACCTCCTGTCAACTACTCAGAATTTTTCCTAAAAGGATGCTTCTTGTTCTTAGCCCTCAGTCCATTATGGCATTATCATATTTTTGTTCCATTTCTTTTGGAAGCCACATTACTTATCGCCAAGAAAAAATGGATGTAAACTTCATACAAAGCACACATCTGACAGCCAACTGCTTCCTCACACTCACATACTAATGATCATCAAGTCAAAATAACAAGATAAAAAACCAATATTATCTTGGTAATTTGGATGTGTGTAGCGTTTTTTTTAAAAGGCCACACACATCAGCAGCTGAATTCCACCACCTCCACAAGGGACACAAATTTCAATTGTGTACACATTGCCAGACACATGAAGGAAGAGAAGAAACCAACAAAGAAATTCAAATTGCTGCTTGGCACACTTCAAACAAATGGCATGGAGTACAAGTGATGGTCTAAACTAAAGTGGTTGACATGCTACCTTTCCAACCCAAGCCCATCTCTATGAACGAGAGCACAGGTTTTGAACCAAAGAGAAGTGTTCGGCGGTGCATATGCACATTGAACTCATTGATCGACACTATTATCACTTACTAGTACCATCATGTGCTACTTAAAATGAATAAGTATCTGCACAACTCTAGCCTAAAAAATGTATAGTTCCAGCTTGCTATCTGGACATTAAGTAACAGCAAGAATCAATTTACCTCACTTGGATGTGTTTACTTTCAACTTAAATTTTCATCAGAGAGGGAATTTTATGATTACTACGAAAAATCTGCTCATGCACCAAATCAGCTGATGAAATTAGAATTAAACTTCAGGGCGTCACTAGTCACTACTTGAAAGCAGCCTCACAAACTTGCCTGGCATTTTACAAAAGCATAGTGCTACAGAATAAGTGGAAGAATCAACCCCGAAACCACCATGAACCTCACCAGCACAGAATGGGGCGAGCAAACCAATTTACCCCATCTGCATATTATACTAAACTCCAACCAGATGATACAGATAGCTCAACCTATTAACATGATGCAGAACGATCCAACCCAATTTTCCTTGAATCTGCACACCGTAACGCACAAAGGCAGCCCCAATTCCACACTATCACCAGATGTATCTGCGCAGTAAATAGAGTTGCCTGTGTGGCTGTGCGCTCTCGCACGCACATCGCCAACGGAACTAGACCGACCGTGTATTACGGGTAGGATAGACATGCCAACACGCGACAACAATTTAGAGACAACGAAAATTCACCCACATGCTACGCTACCTGAGGCGCTAACGAATTTCAGGGTCAGTCACAGACACACAAAACAGGCAGAATTCACGGCGATGCGAAATCGAGACGCGATGCGAATCGGAGGGGAATCCGAACTCACTATAGGGTCTCGGGCGGGCCGATGATGGTGACCTGCCACTCGAAGACGTTGCTGTCGTCGACGAGCCCGGCTGAAAACCCATCGACGGGGTGCTTCGCGAGATCTGCATCGACCACGGTAACCCAGATCAGTCGGAACCGAGCGGGGGGAGAAAAGCGCCGCGCGTGGACGGGCGAATCGAGAGCCGACGGCCGGATCCGCACCTCGGAGCTGCTTCTGGAGGAGGAGGCTCGCCTGGCTGGAGGCGGTGGCCATGGGATCGGCGGCGGCTAGGGTTTTCGCGGCGGGGGGAGGAATAATTCGCGGCCTCGGTGGGCGGTGACGGGGATTGATGGCCGCCGCGGGCCGCCTATATTTATAGGGAGGAGCTCGGAGAAGGGAATCGGGACCAGAGGAGAGGAGAGAGACGGGAGGGAGAAAGCGGGGAGGTTGTTGATGAGTGGCAGCAGCAGCCAGCAAAGCCAATTATAGTGGGGGGAGTCCGGTGGCCGCTGAAGGGGCCTGAAGCGCTGATGTAGATCGCCAAGTCCATTTCGGGCAAAGGAGGAGGAGTTCGTTTCGAGTTTTTAATCTTGACTGCGTGTTTAATTTCGAAGCTCATTCCAATACTACTCTTATTGACTTCTTCTTTTTTTGTTGAGAAAAAAGGCCATATGTCATGTCCAAAAATGTTGAGCAGACATTACAAGAACATCCTTGTAAAAAATTAAAATTGCACACGTGTCCATTGAAAAATCGACGTCGTATTCATCTGCACACACAACGATGCGCGGTGAGCGAGCTCGATGTTGCCTCTAGACCCAAGGAATACCATCAAGACCAATCAAACATTGTTGATGCAATGGCCCGAACTCATCGGACCAAGCCAGAAGATGCAGACAACAGTGATATGGGAAAACATATCGCCGCAACAAAGAAGGTTAGATGACCATCCAAATTCGGCCAGACGAAGCTAGGGACCTGACCTTATAAGTGATGCTGAAATTGATCGAACATCGCCGAAAGAGTCAATATCCACTCCATCGAAAGACATCTTCAAAGACCACCTACGTAATAGGAAGACATAAACAGACCCACCATTCTAGAAGAGCAATGATCAGACGATCCCCGCCGTAATATAAATTGTTGACGAGACTGCCGCCACCGAGAGGGACTAGGAGTTTAGAAAAAAAATGTTATTCATGAATGACATAACGTCACTGTTGAAGAACGAAATACTAATCCTATGAGACCTAACTAGAACGTCGCAAACGAATATCCGGGATCCGCAACCCTTTTTTTCCGCCAATGGCAGACGAAGGAGGAGAAGACCCGTATTTTATCAGACACAAATTGCATTTTACCCGTGGAAGTTAACGTTTCTCTCTATGAATCAAACATAGAAAAGTTTGAATTTTTGAAAAAAATAATACAATCTATATTTTTGAAAAGGATGCGGTACAAAACAAGTTTTTCAAGTATATGCAATTTATAAAACTTGATTTTGAGATGAAAAATTATAAGACTTGCATTGATGGTTATCACGATCGAAGAACAATTATTTTGTACTTACAGTATATGCAACTTTATGAGACCGAAATAGATGCTATCAGGAATGCACAAACTGACCATCAACAATCCCGGTATGGCGCCGTCGTTCTGGACCATGAGCGGCGAATCAAAGCACCAGCCAGAGAAAGCCTCATGCATTTGTTTACAGGAGCCTCGCTTGGACCCGGCGGAGCCACACAGCCGGATCCGGGCCCACCGCAGGCAAGTTGTGCGGGTGCGGGGCCCCTCGTCCTTTTTACGGGTACGCGACCCCTTGACGGCAACGCGCAAATGGGCCGACAAAGGTAGCGTAGCGGCGCTGCAGCCGCGCTCGCCGTTGGTGTTCGTGTTCTCTCCCCCCACCGACCCAGGGCGAGATGATGACGACGATTGACGAGCCGGCCGCCGACTGAGACAGTGCCATGCCGATGCCGTCGTGCGAGCGCGATACCTCCCCCCTTGCGGCCTGCAGTCGAGTCGCCGGCTGGCACGCCCTTCGTCCGGAACGAGGCCAGCGTTCCGTGCTCGCCCGCGACCGTGGGCCCGGTCGCCAGCCCCTAACCATCGTTAGCCAGACACCAGCAGAAACAGATTCGGGTGATCTTCCGTGCTCGGAGAGTCGGAGACGGCCGTATGGCCATGCATATCGATTCATTCACCGGCCGCGCGCATATAATGCTTGTACACTCTTAGCGGTGGGCACCTCAGGTGTAGGGTTGCACAAGCTACCGCCAGCCTTTACGACGGTAGGGATGCGCTGCGCTGACGTGGATAAGTTACCTATCATTACGGGCCTTGGCGGTAGGCAGCTATACCCTACCGTCATCGACCCCAGCGATAGGAAAAGGATCAAATCTCGAAATGTTTTCGAACATGGGTCATATACGGTTAAACTCGGAAATTTGCAACAACCGGTCATCCCAAACCGGCGTCAAAGGCTCGGGCAAACGGCCCGGTCACTGAACGGTCACAAAAATTTGACCCAAACGGACGCCTCAAACGGGCCTCGAACGTCGTGGCTGACCGACACCCCTCATATCTAGCCCAAATATGGGAAGGATATGTGGCTTTCGGGCGCGTCCGTCACGTCGAACTAACGATGAGGTCCCACGCGAAATCGCCAGGAAACCCGACGGTCTGACATACGTCTCCTCCGGTGGGGGCGGGGGGTTAACGTTGCACGGCGCCGCCCCCGCTCGACGCCGGAGGCCAAATCTGACTATTTAAGTCGGCCGACGTCCCCCAACCCTAGCCCATCCACCTCCTTCCTCTTTGCGCCGCCAGTCTGACCCATCCACCTCCTCTCTCCCACTTCGACGCTCTTCCCACACTCTCCGGCTTCGTCATGGTCCAACAGAAGATAACCACGTACGCTATGCTCACGCGGGAGCGCCGGTACTAGATCAAGCAGGAGATCCAGGCGAGGCGCGCCACCCGCATCGTTGCCGGACTGCCTCCGGACTCGCCGGAGCCGGAGGAGGAGGAGGTAGAGGAGCATCAGCCCACTCCGATGGAGGTGGAGGATCCGGAGGAGAATGAGGCAGAGCAGCCGGAGCAGGAGCTGGCGCCGGCTCCGTGCTTTAACATGGACGACACGGAGGCGGAGTTCACCGTCGCCCAAGCACACGAGATGGCTGAGCAGTAGACCATCTTGGAGCCATCCGGAATGAGGCCTATGTGGAGGCCAACCGGCGCTTCATTCGGCAGGAGCAGGCGGCGACCGACGCTCTTTTCCCCGAACTCGACGCGAATGCCGATGTGGAGGAGCCGCAGCTGCAGCTGTCGCCCATGTACCCGGAGCCGGGCACGGAGATAGTGGCCATCTTGCAGCTGTCGCCCATGTACCCGGAGCCGGGCACGGAGATAGTGGCCATCTTTGACGAGGACTAGTATAGTTGATCTACATAGTACGTGAATTTTTTTTCTTTGCATGCTTTTGCATGGAATTAAGATTTCTAGTATGAGATATACGAATGCAAATGTGCAAATTTAAGGACTAGTCAGTCACTGCCCATGGACGTGCCCGTGCGCGTCTGCAGGCTTTTAAGGGCCCGGATTTGCCTAGTCCGGTTGTAGATGCTCTAACAATTAGAGCACTGTAGGTTTGTCTCCCTTGCTCGTCTCGTCCTATGCAACCGCACGTGGTCGCACATTTCCTGCACGCCACCAGTATTGCACTCTACGTGACGCCGATGGACCCGAGGGGAGGTGAGACGAGTTGCAGCTAGCTGCTACTCGATTTAGGGCTTCTCCAAGACGCATGCATTTATCGGTGTGCGGACCAGTTCGGTTGTTCGAAATCATGCAAATCGGACGCAAACCAAGGGCTTTGCGGGTGTCTGGACAGCCTCCACGTACGCATCTCACACCCCGGTCCAACCAAAAAATCTCCGGGGTTCTCGAGTTCCACGACATTGCTTTCTCCCATGAGAAAGAGATCGTCATCTCCAACGGTGACGAGGAGTAGCAGCCGCGTCTCCTAGCGGAAGCAGAGGCGACAACTAAGGAGTACCTACGGCAAATGGACCTCATGATCGGGTGAGGATTTAGGACACATCGGCCCGCGGCCACGAGGATTGTGTGTCATTGGTCTGCGCCATGATTTGTGGCATTGGTTATGTATACACATAATTTCAATTTCATTTATGTATGTAATGCATTCGTATACCAAGCTTACATACATGTTGTGGGATCTGATATCTATTGGGTGTGGGGTCGTTAAAAGCTGAAAACGAGAAGATAGGAACAAATATAGAACGGAAAAACGTTAAGCCGAAACATCACAAAGACATTCTTCTTTCGGTTGGGGACTGACCCTGAGACCAATCCCTCATCTGAACCTTTTTTCTTCATGAAAAATATTGACTCCCGAGGCCAGCTCTTGGCTCACTAGAAAGGTATCTTTTTAGGAGGTGAAGAGCATTGTGAAAGAATCTATGATCTAATATTTAGAAGGCCCCGGGCCAGATAGATTCCCCGCTTGAAAGATCGTGGATGTCGCCTAGATGGGGGGTGAATAGGCGCTTTAAAATAATTACGGTTTAGGCTTGAACAAATGCGGAATAAAACTAGCGTTTAATTTGTCAAGCACAAAACCTAAATCGACTAGGCTCACCTATGTGCACCAACAACTTATGCTAAGCAAGATAAACAACTAAGTGATAGCAAGATATATAACAAGAAACAATATGGCTATCACAAAGTAAAGTGCATAAGTAAAGGGCTCGGGTAAGAGATAACCGAGGCACGCGGAGACGACGATGTATCCCGAAGTTCACACCCTTGCGGATGCTAATCTCCGTTTGGAGCGGTGTGGAGGCACAATGCTCCCCAAGAAGCCACTAGGGCCACCGTAATCTCCTCACGCCCTCGCACAATGCAAGATGCCGTGATTCCACTAAGGGACCCTTGAGGGCGATCACCAAACCCGTACAAATGGCAACCCTTGAGGGCGGTCACCGAACCCGTACACTTTGGCAACCCTTGGGGGCGGTCACCGGTACCCGTCAAATTGCTCGGGGCGATCTCCACAACCTAATTGGAGACCCCGACGCTTGCCCGGAGCTTTACACCACAATGATTGAGCTCCGAAGCACCACCAACCGTCTAGGGCGCCCAAGCACCCAAGAGGAACAAGCTCTAGGGTACCAAGCACCCAAGAGTAAAAAGCTTCTCAAACTTCACTTCCACGTATCACCGTGGAGAACTC
This sequence comes from Elymus sibiricus, assembly GCA_039707655.1. Taxonomy (NCBI): domain Eukaryota; kingdom Viridiplantae; phylum Streptophyta; class Magnoliopsida; order Poales; family Poaceae; genus Elymus; species Elymus sibiricus. Next base: position 402,081,717 of record CM077667.1, read on the forward strand.
AAACCGATGCACCAAATGCAATGGCAAGGGCACACGGAGTGCCCAAGTCCCTCACTCTCAAATCCCACCAAAGCAACGAAAGCTATGGAGGAATATGAGAGGAAGAACAAGAAGGAGAACACCAAGAACTCCAAGATCTAGATCCAAGGGTTCCCCTCACATAGAGGAGAAAGTGATTGGTGGAAACATAGATCTAGATCTCCTCTCTCTTTTCCCTCAAGAACTAGCAAGAGTCATTGGAGGGATTGAGAGATAGCAAGCTCAAAGAGAGTCAATAATGGAGGAGAGAGAGCTTGTTCACGAATGAGGAACCATTGGGGAAGAAAGCCCCTTAAATAGGTCCCCCACAAATCCAACCGTTAAGTGCTCTGCCCGCAGCCGAGCGGTACTACCGCTTAGGCGGTACTACCAAACACTGGCCAGGGGTACTCAGTATACGAGCGGTAGTGCCGCCGGAGCGGTACTACCGTCGCCCCCAGCGGTACTACCGCTTAGGGATCCTGGCACAGGTGAGGCGGCGGTAGTAGGGGAAACTGGCGCGGTAGTACGGCGCCAAGTGGTACTACCGTGCTAGTGCCGTTCTACTACCGCTAAAGCAAAATGGGCAAACAGAAACCAGCACAGAAGGTATTTCCTAAGCGGTACAAGGAGCGGTAGTTGTATGCAGAAGTACCGCTTGAGCGGTACTACCGGGCTACTACCGTGCCACTACCGCTAAAAGAAATTAGGCAATAGAAAGTTGCACAGAAGGAGATTCCCAAGCGATACTCGCTGCGGCAGACCACAGCGGAAGTACCGCCTAAGCGGTACTACCGTGGTGCCGAGCGGTACTACCGCTTGGGTGCTGAAAACTAGCCCAAACAAACAGAAGGATGCAAATAAAACCAGAACTGCCATAACTTCAGGAAATGAGCTCCGAATTGAGCAAACTCAAGCTTGTTGGATAGAAGACAACGAGTACTATCCAAACAGCGACTGGTTATAATAAGAAGTGGCAGGGGAGATATGCCTAAGATATAGAGATGAGAAACCTCTATGAATGAAGAACCGGCATAAACTCCAACATCGAAAACATCATAGAAGATGCATATATGAACTCCGTTTTCGATGAACTCGAGCTTGTCATGAAGATGGCCATAAGCTCAAAAACTTATAAAGAGAAACACCAAACAAGAACCAAGAAAGATGATGCAAGGATGCAATGGTTTGAGCTCTCTACGAACGATACGATCAAGCTACTCACTTGAGAGCCCCCCTTGATAGTACGGCTATCGATCCTATAACCCGGTCTCCCAACTACCACCATGAGACCGGTAAAATAGAAAACCTATCAAGGGCAAACCTTTGTCTTGCGCATAGTCCACTTGAGCTAGATGATGACGATCTTGACCTCCTCAAGTTGGACCACCTTTCTTGATTGTGCCGGCTCGATGAAGACTAGTTGATTGCTCCCCCATACTCCACTATGGGTGAGCCACTCTTCGGCACATCTTCACAAGTCCATTGTCACCACAATGGACGGCAAGCTTCAAGCATGTGATCTCTTCGTGATGCTCCACTTGAACTTGCACACCGCAATCTTGATGACGATCACCACTTGATGTCATCCTCCATGGGTTGAATGAGATCTTCCTCTTGACGCAAGCCCATGGACACATACCTAACCCCACATAGAACTCTCACGTAGACCATGGGTTAGTACACAATGCATAATGGACAATGCTTACCATACCATGAGATCACTTGATCTCGCTTGGTACATCTTCTATGCTTTGTGTGTGTTGATCAACTTGAATCACTCGTTGTACTTATTCTTGATCAACCTTGTATCTTTTCAACTCTCTTCATTAAGATGGTGTCTTGAAGGTAAACATGAATGTCCACACAATCTTCTTCTTCAAGACATGCTTGCAATAGGCTCATCTCTCACATGACCAATCTTTGGATAAATCCTTGAATAGCACCTTGGTCAACACATATTCTTCTTGAAACCAACAAATGGACTTCAGGAAATGCCTATAGACAAACCCTTCAATATAACTCATGGCAACCATTAGTCCATAGAGATTGTCATCAATTACCAAAACCAAACATAGGGGCAGCACATGTTCTTTCACCGCTGCCTTCTTCCAGACCTGTTGGGATGTCATTTAGTTTGATGCGTGGGCCGCCATCCGAAACTTCTTTCGAACAGGAAGACTGATTAAGGGGGATCATCATACTATCATTACTCTAGTCCCCAAGACGCTGTGTTGTACTTCTTAGTTCTTGTTGTTCTTATTTTCTCAAAAAAGAACATCCATGGTTAAGTGTACTTTCAATCGGTCCTTACATATTGAAGGCTCAAAAATATGAAAACTCGTCGGAGTATATTAATAGTAAAAGACACATTCGTTTGAGAAGGTTGGTTTTCTAATCTAAAGGCCGGAGATCATCTTCTTTCTTTACAGATTGAAGGGCTTCAAAGATATGAATGTCCGCACAAATATGTTCGTGCAAAAAGGTACATATCCGTTTAAAAATGTTTGTTTTGTTATATATTTGGTTAAGATCCACTCTTGTACAGTGGGGAAATATCATCGTCCTTCTTCCTTTTTTATTTGTTCTGGTCGGTGGTTATTTTGGAACAACTTTTCCGTTCAGCATATTGAGCCTCTCTAATATGAAGTACGATGAACTGGATCTTAGAATCCAGGTGCAATCAATGGCGGTAGATATAAGAGGTTACAATCACTAAAACTTTATTTTATGACAGTTGACGAAGGAGTTACTATGACTAAGTGAAAGTGTTAAGCCTTAAGGTTTGATTGCCTTGTTTCTAATAATACAACCGCCTCCGATCACTGGGATATCGGCTAAGTGTTGTATTTTTAGTCTAGAAACACCCTAAGTAGTACCTACAAAGGGGTAGAAGCCGACGACTAGTCACTTTCCGTTTCAAACGGTCGTAGTTGAGTTAAAAAATAGGCATAAAGCACAATAAACTCATATTAGCCACAAACTACTTCGTAAATTAAAGACGAAATAAGGTGTCAAACTAAATACCTTTGCGGGGGTGGATTCTCCCTGTGTGGTTGAGGGTCGGTGTCCTCGGAGGAGCTGGAGTCAGCTCCTTCTATCAGAACCGAGGACCGGCTTGGACAGGCGACATGGGCCTTCCGTAGCCTCTTGAATTGTCGACGAGGGTCAACCTCCACGATGTCCTTCCTCAGAATGACAAGGATAAATCCGATTTGCTCATCATCGATCGGACCATGTCCAGCAAGGTTCGATTTCTCCGTTCTGACACACCGTTTCTCTGCGGCGTATCCGGAGGTGTAGGATGAGGTACTATACCTCGGCTTTCCAGATGATCATCAAACTCCTGGCTCATGTACTCACCTCCACGATCTGATCGCAGAAGCTTTATCGTCTTTCCGAGCTAATTTTCAACCTCGTTCTGAAACTCTTTGAACTTTTCAAAAGTTTTCAACTTGTGCCTCATCAAATAGATGTATCCATATCTACTCAAGTCGACGGTAAAAGTCACGAAGTATTGATAGCCACCTCTGGCCGTTGGGCTCATTGGACCACACACATCACTATGTATAAGCTCCAATAACTCGGACGCCCTTTCACAACTCTTTGCAAAAGGAGACTTAGTCATCTTGCCGAGCAAGCATGATTCACATGTCTCGAACGACCCAAAGTCGGACGAAGTTAGGAGTCCATCATCATGGAGCTTCTTCATGCGTTTCAGACTAATGTGTCCAAGTTGGCAATGCCAAAAGTATGTTGGATTTATTTTGTTAGGCTTATGCCTCTTGACATTCACGTTATAGACTGGTTCCATTTCTAGATTCAAAAATAATAGCCCATCTAAATTGGGTGTGTCACAACCCTAGATTAATGTTTGTAAGTAGTTGCATCAGTGAGCATCCATGCATCATGTTAAATTTCAAATGAATTTTGAAATGGGGATCAAACCCTAGCATCACTTGAATCAAACTAGGATCAACTTAAAGTATTTTTCAATGAACTCAAAATGCCCTTCAAAATGTCCACGTTTTTGGAATATTGTGAAACACCCAAAAAAATTGGTTTCATATTATTTGGACACATTTTGGATTTTTGAATTAAACCATATTGTATTTGAATTGGGTCATTGAATTGTTATAAATATTTTAAATGCACCAAAAATTCTAAAAACACTTGAGGGCTTTTAGAATAATCCAAATAGTGTCCACAATTTATTTCAGAAGTTTCAAAAATGATATGGTATTTCTACTAAATCAAACACACAAAGAAAAATAGAAAACATAAACAAATGAAAAAAAAACAGAGAGAGAAGGACTTACTTGGCCGACCCAGCTGGTGGCCCAGCCCACCAGGCCACCCAGGCGGCTTCTTCAACCTTGTGCCAGTAGGCACGAGGGCGTGGCGCACGCAGAGAAGACGAAGCCACCTTCTGCTTGCCACCTCCTGAGCGTCCCAATCCCTACCCGCGCGCCAGGAGAAGCCCCTTGACCCCCTCTCACTTCTCCCCCGCTCTCTGCTCGCTCTGGACCTCTCCCCCTCTCGATTTCTAGCATCACCGAGAGCCACCGGAGAGCGCCGCTCATCGCCTGCACAGACACCATCGATGAGACGTCGCACCTTCATGTCTTATGCAACCGCCGTGCTCCGAATCCCCTCCATGTCGAAGATTGAGAGCCCGAGATCCTGTAATGGACCGCATCGAGCTCATCTTCACCGGTCGTCACCGGAGCTATTCTTCGTCGATCCACCATTGTCTGAGCTTCCCCGAGCGCATCGAGCCTGCTGACGGCATCGATGTGAGCACCCGTGTCGATTCCCCCTTCTCCTATCGCTGCGCTCGTCCTCTAGGCCGTAGCCGGCACTGGCCTAAAGCTCATGTCGATGCGGACATCGCCGCCATCGCTGTGGTTGGCCAACGTCGCATCCGAGCGCATGTTTGAGCTTCTACTGCCACGCAGATGCCCCAAGCGCCTTAGCCCGCTCGATTTTGAGCTGCAGCCCCACGCTTGACCATGTCCGAGCCGCCGCTGCCGCATAGCTCGTCGCTGGCCATGATTCCGGCGATCCCACGACCTCCCCTGTGTCCCATCAGATCCGCGCGAGCAAGGGCTACTCCCTGGTGCCAGCAGCGCGTCGAACCGTTGCCTTGACGTGGCTTGAGACTGCATCGGTATTTCCCCAAAGAGGAAGGGATGATGCAGCACATCGACGGTAAGTATTTCCCTCAGTTATGAAACCAAGGTATCGAACCAGTAGGAGGATCACCACCACCTAATAAACAACACCTACACACAAAGAACAAATACTTGCAACCCGACGCGAAAGGGAGGTTGTCAATCTCTCTACGGTAAAAAGATAGATTAGGTAGTGATAGATTGGAGAGATAGATCTCTCAAGAACAAAAAATAAAAAGAGCAAATAAAAAGTGTAGCAAGGTATTTTTGGGTTTTTGGAATAATAGATCTGAAAACAAAAGTGGCAAAAAGATAGATCGGAAAGCAATATGTTGGAAAAGTAGACCCGGGGGCCGTAGGTTTCACTAGTGGCTTCTCTCATGAGTATAGCACACAGTGGGTGAACAAATTACTGTTGGGTGACACGTCTCCAACGTATCTATAATTTATGAAGTATTCATGCCATGTTTACAATAATTTTATATGATTTTGGTATGATTTTATTAGAACTAACCCGGACTGACGCTGTTTTCAGCAGAACTACCATGGTGTTGTTTTTTGTGCAGAAATAAAAGTTCTCGGAATGGGCTGAAAATTTACGGTGATTTTTTATGGACCAAAAGAGACCCCCGAAGCACCGGAGCTGGGCCAGGAAGTGACCGAGGAGGTCACAAGCCTGGGGGGCGCCCCCCCTAGGGCGTGCCCCCTGGCTTGTGGACTCCTCGAGCACCCCCTTGCCGTGAGACCGACGCCAAAAATTCCTATAAATACCAAAACCCCCAGAAAGAAACCTAGATCGGGAGTTCCGCCGCCGCAAGCCTCTGTAGCCACAAAAAACCAATCGGGAGCCCGTTCCGGCACCCTGCCGGAGGGGGAAACCATCACCGGAGGCCATCTTCATCATCCCGGTGGTCTCCATGATGAGGAGGGAGTAGTTCACCCTCGGGGCTGAGGGTATGTACCAGTAGCTATGTGTTTGATCTCTCTCTCTCTCTCGTGTTCTTGAGATGACACGATCTTGATGTACCGCGAGCTTTATTGATATAGATGAATCATATGGAGTTTTCCCCTCTCTATCTTCTTGTGATGAATTGAGTTTTCCCTTTGAAGTTTTCTTATCGGATTGAGTCTTTAAAGGATTTGAGAACACTTGATGTATGTCTTGCGATGGGATATCCGTGGTGACAATGGGATGTTCTATTGATCCACTTGATGTATGTTTTGGTGATCAACTTGCGGGTTCTGTGACCTTGGGAATCTATGCATAGAGGTTGGCACACGTTTTCGTCTCGACTCTCCGGTAGAAACTTTGGGGCACTCTTTGAAGTTCTTTGTGTTGGATTGAACATGATGAATCTGAAATTGTGTGATGCATATCGTATAATCAAGCCCATGGGTACTCGTGGTGACATTGGAGTATCTAGGTGACATTAGGGTTTTGGTTGATGTGTATCTTAAGGTGTTATTTTAGTACGAACTCTAGGGCTGTTCGTGACACTTATAGGGATAGCTCATACGATTGATCGGAAAAGATAACTTTGAGGTGGTTTCGTACCCTACAATAATTTCTTCATTTGTTCTCCGCTATTTGTTGGAGTGAACTCTTTGTTGCACGTGAGGGATTTACATATGATTCAACTATGTCATTATTGTTGAGAGAACTTGCACCAGTGAAAGTATGAACCCTAGGCCTTGTTTTCAAGCATTGCAATACCGTTTTTGCTCACTTTTGTTACTTGCTACCTTGCTGTTTTTATATTTTCAGATTACAAAAACCTATATCTACCATCCATATTACACTTGTATCACCATCTCTTCTCCGAACTAGTGCACCTATACAATTTGCCATTGTATTGGGTGTGTTGGGGACACAAGAGATTTCTTGTATTTGATTGCAGGGTTGTTTGAGAGAGACCATCTTCATCCTACGCCTCCCATAGATTGATAAACCTTAGGTCATCCACTTGAGGGAAATTTGCTACTGTCCTACAAAACTCTGCGCTTGGAGGCCCAACACGAGTCTACAAGAAGAAGGTTGCGTAGTAGACATCAAGCTCTTTTCTGGCGCCGTTGCCGGGGAGGTGAGTGCTTGAAGGTATATCTTTAGATCTTGCAATTGAATCTTTTAGTTTCTTGTTTTATCACTAGCTTGGTCTATAAAATAAAACTACAAAAAAAATATGGAATTGAGGTTGCCTCATATGCTTCATCTTTTTAATGTCTTTCGTGAAAATGATGGAAAGGAAAATTGTGCTCAGGTGTTAGAAGAAGAAGTTATTAAAATGTTTGGCACTAAATCTTTGAGTGATGAGCATGATAGAAATATTGTTAGTATGAATTCTCTGAATATTGATGATGCTAATGATATACAAAGCCACAAGCTTGGGGATGCTATGTTTGATGAATATGATATTTTTAGTCCCCCAAGTTTTGATGAGCAAAACTATTATGATGATGGCATGCCTCCTATCTATGACGATTATTGTGATGACACGTATGCTATAAAGAGTGATAGTAATCATGAAACTTGTCATCATGATTTTAATATTCAAGGTGGTTATGTCAATCAAGTATCTCATGATAGTTATTTTGTTGAGTTTACTCCCACTATTAGTCATGAGAAGAAATTTTCTTGTGTGGAGAGTAGTAAATTTTCTATGCTTGTAGATCATGAAAAGAATGCTTTCTGTGCTGGTTATATTGTGAAATTCCTTCATGATGCTACTGAAAATTATTATGAGAGAGGATCTTATGCTTCTACATATTGCAATAATATCAAGTTTCCTCTCTATGTGTTGAAAGTTTTGAAGTCATGCTTGTTCCCATAAGTTTTGAAGTCATGTGTTGCAATAATATCAAGTTGATTCTTGTTCCCATAAATTGTTTGCTCACAAAATCCCTATGCATAGGAAGTGGGTTAGACTTAAATGTGGTAGTCATATGCTTCATGATGCTCTTTTGCATGTTTCAATTCTTATCTTTTACGTGAGCATCATTGAAATCATCATGCCTAGCTAAAAGGCTTCAAAGAAAAGCTCTTGTTGGGAGACAACCCAACACTTTTCCTTTCTGTTTTCGTGTGTACACATGATTAATCTACTGTATAATCATGTTTTATAGCTTTTGTTTCAATAAAGTGCCAAGTAAAGCCTTTGGGATAGTGTGGATGATAGTTGACTTGATTCTGTGCAAAAACAGAAACTTTTGCTCTCAGTCCAGGAATTTTGTAGATTCACTGGAACGTTATTTTGATCTTAATTTTTTACACATGATTTATATACAAATTTCCTATATTTTCCTAATTTTTCAGAATTTTTAGAGATAGGGAAGTATGGTTACGCTACAGATCTTCACAGACTGTTCTGTTTTTGACAGATTCTGTTTTGCATGCATAGTTTACTTGTTTTAGTGTTTCTATAGCTTATATTGAGTGATATAAATTATGGGAATGATATAATACAGTAGGTATGACGTGGGAACAATTATGAATCTTGTCTTGACAGTACCTAAGTGAATGATTTATCTTTACTACACTAACCCTTCTCACGAAGTTCCGTTAAGTTTTGTGTGATTGAAGTTTTCAAGTTTTGGGTGAGACACCGATATGAGGAGAATAAGGAGTGAAAAGAACCTAAGCTTGGGGATGCCCAAGGCACCCCCAAGGTAATATCCAAGGAAGACTCAAGCGCCTAAGCTTGGGGATGCCCCGGAAGGCATCCCCTCTTTCGTCTTTAACATTATCGGTATATCTTACTTAGAGCTATATTTTTATTCGTCACATAATATGAGTTTTGCTTGGAGCATCATTTTATTTTGTTTTTCTCTGTTAGGTGTTATTTATAATCTTGTTTTTCAATAAAAAGTTCCAAGAATTGCCTTAGGATGCTTGCATTGCATGTTTTGATGCGTGCTGTGTATAAACAGAAACTTTTGCTGTGGTGTTTGAATTTTCATATTTTACTGGAACGTGGAAAGTTTCTGAAATTTTTACACAGTGTTTTCATATAAATTTTATAGCATGTCCTAAATTTTCATAATTTTTTGAGTTACATAAGTACACTGTTTTCATAAATTTCTACAGACTGATCTGTTTGGACAGATTGCTGTCATAGTTTCGTTAACTACTTATCCTATAGTTTCCGTAGCCTATATTGGTAGATATAAATTGTGGAAATGATAGTATACAGTACCTAATGTTTGAAAATTATTATGCAACTTGTCTTGGCAGTACATAAAGAGTTGATTTATTATTATGTGTACTAACCTATCTCACGAGTTCTTTTCAAGTTTTGTGTGGATGATGTTTTTGAGAATAGGTGAAACCATGATATGAGAGGATTGAACGAGATACAAAAGCTCAAGCTTCGGGATGCCCAAGGCACCCCAAGTAAATATTTCAAGAAGTCTCAAGCATCTAAGCTTGGGGATGCTACGCATCCCACCTTTCTTCATCAACAATTATCGGTTAGCCTATGTTGAGACTAAAGTTTTATTCGTCCACATGATATGTGCTATCCTTGGAATGTCATTTTATTTTGTTTTGCTGTTTGAATAAAGTACTTAAGATCTGAAATTCTTAGATGAGAGAGTCTTCACATAGTTATTTAAATTTTTGACTACTCATTGATCTTCACTTATATCTTTTTGGAGTAGTTTGTCATTCACTCTCGTGCTTCACTTATATCCTATGAGTAAATGGTTGAATGAATTGAATATCATAAATCTGAAATTAAATATGCTTCATATACTTATCCCTTGGGGAGTAATGACTTCACACATAATAAGTATAGGTGGTAAAATTTATTGAAAGTTAGCAAACACCGCATTGGTCATTTGAACAATTCATGAAAGAATATTGAAGGAAGAGAGATTCCACATATAAATATACTATCTTGGACATCTTCTATGATTGTGAGCTCATTAATTATTTTCAAACTCGAGAAAATTAGTTAAAATTGGACAAGGAAGACAACTTAATGAGTTATGTTTGGGTATATTTGTATAGAAGTTATATTGTTATGGATCCTCCAACATGTGGTTCTTGCTTCCACCTCATACTAGCCAAAACTTCCACACCAAGTAGAAATACTACTTGTGCATCCAAACACCCTTAAACCCAAAGTTGTTCCATATGAGTCCACCATACCTACCTATATGCGGTATTTACCTGCCGTTCCAAGTAAATTTGCATGTGCCAAACTCTAAACCTTCAAATAATATTCTGTTTTGTATGCCCGAATCACTCATATAGTGACTAGGGGCTGTCAGTATCTTCCATGCTAGGTGGGTTATTCTCACGACATGTGTTGATTCACTATCATTCACGAGAAAGTGGCTGGTATTCGGGATGCCCAGTTCCATGCTCAAAAATCAAATCAAAATATAATGAAACAAAACTCCCCCAAGATTGTTGTTTGTACGGACGGTACCCGTGGATTCGGCTCGCCGTGGAGTGTGATTGATTGGTGGAGGGGGAGTAACAACTTTACCATTCTGTTTGGGAACCGCCTATAATGTATCTAGCATGGAAGATACCGAGATCTCTCGGTTGTTATGTTGACAATCAAAGCATACCGCTCAAAATTATTATTCATCTCTGTTTTAAAAGCTCGAGCTCTGGCACCTTTGCAAATCAATGCTTCCCTCTGCGAAGGGCCTATCTTTTACTTTCTAGTACTTACCTTTATGCAAGAGTCATGGTGATCTTCACCACTTCCTATATTTCGCCTTTTTCTCTTGGCAAGTGTCATGTGTTGGGGAATGATCTAGACATATATATCCACACAAATATATTTAATCATGAATTATTATTGTTGACAATTATCTATATGATAAATAAGTTGGGAGGCGAAACATTAAGCCCCTATCTTTCTCTGTGTTCGATGGATGCTATTTGTTCTAAAAATATGCTTTGAGTGTCAATAATCATGGAAGACTATATGATAGTTGAGTATGTGGAATTTGCTAAATCAAAGCTCTTACATAGACCCTTTCTGAAAATAAGATGAATTGCAATTGTTCGATGACTAGGAATATGGTTTGTTAGTTTTCAAGAAACTTTCTGGTCTATACTTTCACATGTGAATAGCTTGTTGCTTGATCATGAGAAGTTTTATGAGATGAGCTACTGTTTATGGTTTATATTGATGCTAGAAAAAGTTATTGGAATTATCATTGATCAAATTTGTGCACTTGCTAGCATTCACACTTCATAAATTATTTCTTTTATCATTTACCTACTCGAGGACGAGCAGGAATTAAGCTTGGGGATGCTGATACGTCTCCAACGTATCTATAATTTATGAAGTATTCATGCCATGTTTACAATAATTTTATATGATTTTGGTATGATTTTATTAGAACTAACCCGGACTGACGCTGTTTTCAGCAGAACTACCATGGTGTCGTTTTTTGTGCAGAAATAAAAGTTCTCGGAATGGGCTGAAAATTTACGGTGATTTTTTATGGACCAAAAGAGACCCCCGAAGCACCGGAGCTGGGCCAGGAAGTGACCGAGGAGGTCACAAGCCTAGGGGGCGCCCCCCCTAAGGCGCGCCCCCTGGCTTGTGGACTCCTCGGGCACCCCCTTGATGTGAGACCGACGCCAAAAATTCCTATAAATACCAAAACCCCCAGAAAGAAACCTAGATCGGGAGTTCCGCCGCCGCAAGCCTCTGTAGCCACGAAAAACCAATCGAGAGCCCGTTCCGGCACCCTGTCGGAGGGGGAAACCATCACCGAAGGCCATCTTCATCATCCCGGTGGTCTCCATTACGAGGAGGGAGTAGTTCACCCTCGGGGCTGAGGGTATGTACCAGTAGCTATGTGTTTGATCTCTCTCTCTCTCGTGTTCTTGAGATGACACGATCTTGATGTACCGCGAGCTTTATTGATATAGATGAATCATATGGAGTTTTCCCCTCTCTATCTTCTTGTGATGAATTGAGTTTTCCCTTTGAAGTTTTCTTATCGGATTGAGTCTTTAAAGGATTTGAGAACACTTGATGTATGTCTTGCGATGGGATATCCGTGGTGACAATGGGATGTTCTATTGATCCACTTGATGTATGTTTTGGTGATCAACTTGCGGGTTCCGTGACCTTGGGAATCTATGCATAGAGGTTGGCACACGTTTTCGTCTTGACTCTCCGGTAGAAACTTTGGGGCACTCTTTGAAGTTCTTTGTGTTGGATTGAACATGATGAATCTGAAATTGTGTGATGCATATCGTATAATCAAGCCCATGGGTACTCGTGGTGACATTGGAGTATCTAGGTGACATTAGGGTTTTGGTTGATGTGTATCTTAAGGTGTTATTTTAGTACGAACTCTAGGGCTGTTCGTGACACTTATAGGGATAGCTCATACGATTGATCGGGAAAGATAACTTTGAGGTGGTTTCGTACCCTACAATAATTTCTTCGTTTGTTCTCCGCTATTTGTGACTTTGGAGTGAACTCTGTGTCGCACGTGAGGGATTTACATATGATTCAACTATGTCATTATTGTTGAGAGAACTTGCACTAGTGAAAGTATGAACCTTAGGCCTTGTTTTCAAGCATTGCAATACCATTTTTGCTCACTTTTGTTACTTGCTACCTTGCTGTTTTTATATTTTCAGATTACAAAAACCTATATCTACCATCCATATTACACTTGTATCACCATCTCTTCGCCGAACTAGTGCACCTATACAATTTGCCATTGTATTGGGTGTGTTGGGGACACAAGAGATTTCTTGTATTTGATTGCAGGGTTGTTTGAGAGAGACCAACTTCATCCTACGCCTCCCACGGATTGATAAACCTTAGGTCATCCACTTGAGGGAAATTTGCTACTGTCCTACAAAACTCTGCACTTGGAGGCCCAACACGAGTCTACAAGAAGATGGTTGCGTAGTAGACATCATTGGGCAATTGATAGAAGATCAAATAATAATGACGATATCCAAGGCGATGATCATTATATAGGCATCACGTCCAAGATAAGTAGACCGACTCCTGCCTGCATCTATGACTATTACTCCACACATCGACCGCTATCCAGCATGCATCTAGTGTATTAAGTTCATGGAAAAATGGAGTAATGCAATAAGAACGATGACATGATGTAGACAAGATCTATTCATGTAGGAATATACCCCATCTTGTTATCCTTAATAGCAATGATACATGGGTGCCTCGCTGCCCTTTTGTCACTGGGAGAGGACACCGCAAGATTGAACCCATCACATAGCACCTCTTCCCATGGCAAGAAAAATCAATCTAGTTGGCCTAACTAAACCAAAGATTCGAAGTAGAAATACGAGGCTATAAGTAATCATGCATATAAGAGATCAAAGAAGACTCAAATAATATTCATGGATAGAAACTGATCATGAACTCAAAATTCATCGGATCCCAACAAACACACCGCAAAAGTTTACATCAAATAGATCTCCAAGAGACCATTGTATTGAGAATCAAAAGAGAGAGAGGAAGCCATCTAGCTACTGCCTACGGACCCGTAGGTCTATGGTGGACTACTCACGCATCATCGGAGAGGCACCAATGAGGATGATGAACCATGTCGGTGTCCTGGGAACGGGGGTATCCAGACCTGCCTGCCTGCGGCCCAGGGCGTGGCCCACTTCGACAGCCTGGTACGGCACGTCGCGGCATCACTCAAGACAAGGCCCTCGCGAGAGCCCCATCCTCGCGAGGAGGACGACGCCAAGACCCCCGGAGGGAGGAGGCCTACCTAGGTTGCCTCCCGAGGGGCGGAAATCCCCATGCAGCGCCCGGCCTCGTGAGGTCGGGGGTGACGCAAGCCGGGCCAGGCGGGCGCCAGCGGGCACAGGGGAGACAGTTTCCTCTTTGGTGTAAAGGAGGCAAGGACGTATGCGGGTTCCCGAGGCATCGCGCCAAAGGTTTCCATTCTGGTGTAACAAGACCTAGCCCACGAGCTTGGCAATACATATGTCATCGCCGAGCCCACCTCTGCGTCACCACCAGCTACTTTGCAGGCGAAGACCACCTTTCGTCAGGATAAGATGTACCTCCTGTCCCCTTTCGAATTTAGCCATTGTGGGATCCCTTCCCGCCAGTGCGATAAGGGAAGAGGACCCGGACCACTATAAATAGGGACTAGGTTGCTCCATAGAGCGGGAGAGATCTAGAACCACCCGAGCGCCCTCGCGAGGTTGATCACCATTGTACCAGTTCATCCACAAACCTCCTCGAGAGGCAATCCACCCAAAGCAGGAGTAGGGTTTTACGCTTCGCAGCGGCCCGAACCTGGGTAAATCCGCGTGTTGGCCTTCTTCCCCGTGATTGAGTGAGTCAATTAGCCTAGGCTTCGGAGATGTGAGCTTGGGGACAAAGCTGGTTGGGATCTTCGCACACGCCCCTGAGTTCGAACCTCCTTGGGTTTTGCGGAGCCCAAAATCCGACATTTGGCGTGCCAGATAGGGGCGTGTCGAAGTCTTTCCTCAAGCTTCGCTTCCTCTCCGCTCCACCGCTCCGATGGCTGACGCTCGGCGAGCCCGCGCCGAGCGCCGGGCTGCTCGTGTTGCCCAGACAGCACCTGTGGGCCGCACCACCGCGCGTCAATCCGCCTCTCCTATGGCCGACGCCGCCATGGGCCCATATGCCCACGAGCAGCAGGACTCGTCGCAGCCGGTCACCGCACGGCACGACGGCCGCACTGCCACCCCGTCCATCATTCCAGCTACTGGGTCATCCTCCCACGCTCGCCCCGGGCAGGCGCACGGGTCGGCCGCACTGCTCATGGCGCATGAGCTGCTGCGCTACCGCCCTGCCCCCAACCACTACGACGACTGGCTCGGGCGCATCGCGGAGCTCGTCAGCGCTGCCGGTGACGCCCCGGCACTCTCCTACTCGCTTCGTCCCCCGCCCTCTCTGGCGGGCGACGTGGCCCATGGTGCACCACCCCCTCCTCCCCAGCGCGACGCCGACCCCGAGCCCAGGCGTGAAGCACGCCAGCGTGACCAGCCGTGCGGGCCACCGGCGCGGGCGAGGGATGAAGTAAGTTGCCAGGTAGTGCCACGGCCACGCGCTGATGCGCGCACGCTCCCCGCGCCGCTGCGCCAGCGTCACGACCGTGTGCCTCTGGAGGCCGCGGCGCAGGAAAACCAAGACCGGGCCCCTCCTGTGCGCGCGTCGCCCGTGGGTGTAGTGGGGTGCCGCGCCATCGCCCCGGAGCTGCGTCGGGTCGCCTGGCCCGGCAAGTTCAAGCTGGACTTGCCTCCTCGCTACGACGGCACCTCTGACCCCGTAGAGTTCCTACAGCTCTACTCTCTGAGCATCGAGGCGGCCGGAGGAGACGACAAGGTCATGGCGAACTGGTTCCCCATGGCCCTCAAGGGTGGTGCGCTCTCCTGGCTCCTCAACCTCCTGGAGGGGTCGATCTCCTCCTGGGACGAACTTCGCGAGCGCTTCGTCGCCAACTTCCAAGGCACTCGCGACCGCGCCCTCGCTGTGACTGACCTACGTCGCGTGAAGCAACAGCCGGGCGAGACCTTGCACAAGTACATACAATGCTTCACGACTGTTCGCCTCAAGATCCCGAGGGCGTCGGACGAGGCCATCATCTCGGCGTTCACCGACGGCGTCAGTGACCTCAGGATGAGGGAGAAGCTTGCCATCCACGACGACTTGTGCTCCGCCCTGGAAATGTTCAACTTGGCGAACAAGTGCGCGAAGGCTGAGGAGGGCCGCCTCTCCCTTCTCGAGCTTCCGGAGGTGGACCTCGAAGACAAGAAGACCAAGGACAAGGAAACGAAGCGCAAGGCCCCCGCGGTGCTGGCGGCAGAACCTGAGGCGAAGCGCAGTCGAGATGAGGAACCCCCCACGGGTGGGCGACCATTCTGCATTTTCCATGGCACCAATAGCCACAACACCAACGACTGCCAGGAGCTCAGGTCGGTCCGCGACGAGCATTTCGGTCGTCGCCCTGGGCGCGGCGACCGTGGCTATGGTCGCGGTGGAGGCCACGGTGGAGGCCGCTGGGACAGTCATGACCCGCGTCAGGAGTGGCGCGACCGGCCTCGGGAGGACCGCTGGCGCGACCAGCCTCGGGAGGACCGTTGGCGCGACGAGCCTCGTGAGGGGCCCCGCCACGACCAGCCTCGTGACGCTCGCCCTCGTGAGGCCGGCCTCCCCCCGCTGTCGCCGCCACCCAGGAGGAAGGAAGAAGACAGCTAGGACGACAGGGCTAGGGGCTTCCAGGAAGCCAGGGCAATCGCTTGCATCCTGGGCGGCGCTCAGGCCCCTGTGTCGAACCGGGTCTTCAAGCAGTTCTCGCAGGAGGTGAACGCGGCTCTCCTGAAGCTTGAGGCCGTGCGTCCCCCCAAGTGGTCACAGTGCGCCATCACCTTCGACTCCAAGGATCAACTCAGGTGCTCGGCCATGGCAGGCGTGCTCCCCTTGCTGTGCACGCCGACCATCAGCAATGTCCTCATCACCAAGAACCTTATCGACAGTGGCGCTGGGCTCAATGTCCTCTCCATCGAGATGTTCGAGATGCTCCAAGTGCCCTACGACCAGCTCATGCCAACCAAGCCCTTCTCAGGGGTAACTGATGGCTCCACTGTTCCCATCGGACAAGTGCGCCTGCCGGTCACCTTCGGCGGGCGTAACAACTACCACACCGAGCTCATCGTCTTCGACGTCGCTCACATCCACCTCCCGTACAACGCGATCCTCGGGTACCCCGCCCTCGCCAAGTTCATGGTGGTGACTCACCATGGCTACAACGTCCTCAAGATGTCGGGGAGTGGTGGCGTCATCACCGTCGCCTGCGATGAGAAGGATGATACGTCTCCAACGTATCTATAATTTTTGCTTGTTCCATGCTATTATATTATCATTCTTGGATGTTTTACAATCATTTTATAACAACTTTATATCATTTTTTGGGACTAACCTATTGACATAGTGCCAAAGTGCCAGTTGCTATTTTTGCTTGTTTTTTACTTCGCAGAAAATCAATACCAAACGGAGTCCAATCGTGACGAAACTTTTTGGAGATTTTTTGTGGACCAGAAGACACCCAGTGGGCCAAACAACTGCCGGAGAGGTGGGCTATGGAGAGCACAACCCACCATGGCACGCCAGGGGGGCCCCGGCGCGCCCTGATGGGTTGTGCCCACCTCGACCCCCTTCCGCACCGCCTCTGATGCCTATAAATTCTCTAATATTCGAAAAACCCTAGAGGAGTTGACAAAACACAATTCCAGCCGCCGCAAGTTCCAGAACCTCGAGATTCAATCTAAACACCATCACGGAGGGGCTCATCTTCCTCATAGGTGCCTCTCCGATGATGCGTGAGTAGTCCACCATAGGCCTACGGGTCCGTAGGCAGTAGCTAGATGGCTTCTTCTCTCTCTCTCTTATGATTCTCAATACAATGGTCTCTTGGAGATCTATTTGATGTAAACTTTTGCGGTGTGTTTGTTGGGATCCGATGAATTTTGAGTTCATGATCAGTTTCTATCCATGAATATTATTTGAGTCTTCTTTTGATCTCTTATATGCATGATGGCTTATAGCATCGTATTTCTTCTTCGAATCTTTGGTTTAGTTAGGCGGACTAAATCATTTTTTCTTGCCATGGGAAGAGGTGCTTTGTGATGGGTTCGATCTTGCGGTGTTCTTTCCCAGTGACAGAAGGGGCAGCAAGACACGCATGTATCGTTGCTATTAAGGATAACAAGATGGGGTCTATTCCTGCATGAATAGATCTTGTATACATCATGTCATCGTTCTTATTGCATTACTCCATTTTTTCATGAACTTAATACACTAGATGCATGCTGGATAGCGGTCGATGTGTGGAGTAAGAGAGGTAGATGCAGGCAGGAGTCGGTCTATCTATCTTGGACGTGATGCCTATATAATGATCATCGCCTTGGATATCGTCATGACTATTCGATATTCTATCGATTGCCCAACAGTAATTTGTTCACCCACCGTGCGCTATACTCATGAGAGAAGCCACTAGTGAACCCTACGGCCCCCGGGTCTACTTTTCCAACATATTGCTTTCCGATCTATCTTTTTGCAATCTTTGTTTTCAGATCTACAAAACCAAAAACCCAAAAACATATTGCTGCATATTTACTCTTTTTATTTGTGTTCTTGAGAGATCTATCTCTCCTATCTATCACTACCTAATCTATCTTATTACCGTAGAGAGATTGACAACCTCTATTTCGCGTTGGGTTGCAAGTATTTGTTGTTTGTGTGGAGGTGCTGCTTATTGGGTGGTGGTGATCCTCCTACTGGTTCGATAACCTTGGTTTCATAACTGAGGGAAATACTTACCGTCGCTGTGCTGCATCATCCCTTCCTCTTTGGGGAAATACCGACGCAGTCTCAAGCCACGTCAAAGGAATTTCTGGCGTCATTGCCGGGGAGGAAGCGGTCTCTTCTACGTGCTTATCTCAGGCGCCGAGGAGACTCCATCATCATCTACCAGGTTCCTAATCACAAATCTCGTCTCCTTGCAATTACATTATTTGCCATTTGCCTCTCGTTTTCCTCTCCCCCACTTCACCAATTTGCCGTTTTATTCGCCCTCTTTTTCCGTTTGCCTTTTTCTTGCCGGATCTCTTTTTATTTGCTTGTTTGCTATCTTTGCTTGAGTTGCCATGTGCCTTCTATTTGCTTGCATCTTCGCATGCTAAAAATCTATTGATATGGATCCTCATCCACTTGCTAATCTTTTCAAAAGACCAAATTATGATGAACCAATTGCTAGTGAGTTGGGTGCACTTGATTATCTCTATGAAGTTTTGCTTGAACATCATGAATCTGAAAATTTTGATGAAGTGTTGAAAGAAGAAATTTATAAGGTGATTCATGATAGTTCCTTGATTGAAAAGAATGATTGCAATTATGTTACTATAAATTCTATTAATGTCAATTATGCTAATGATATGCAAAGCCACAAGCTTGGGGATGCTATGTTTGGTGAAGATGATATTTTTAGTTCCCCAAGTTTGGATGAGCAAATTTATTATGAGATTGCATGCCTCCTATTCATGATGATGGTGATGACACGTATGCTATAATGAGTAATGATAACCATGAAACTTATCATCATGGTTTTAATTTGCAATGTGGTTATGTCAATCAAGTGTCTCATGATAGTTATTTTGTTGAGTTTGCTCCCACTACCATGGATGAAATGGAATTTGCTTATGTGGAGAGTAATAAAAATTCTATGCTTGTGCATCATGAAAAGAATGATTTATGTGATAGTTATATTGTTGAATTCCTTCATGATGCTACTGAAATTTATTATGAGGGAGGAACATATGCTTGTAGGAATTGCAATAATATCAAGTTTCCTCTCTATGTGTTCAAAGTTTTGAAGTTATGCTTGTTTTGCCTTCCTATGCTAGTTGATTCTTGTTCCCATAAATTGTTTGCTCACAAAATCCCTATGCATAGGAAGTGGGTTAGACTTAAATGTGCTTGTAATGAGATTCATGATGCTCTCTTGCATATTTCAATTACTACTTTTTATGTAAGCATCATTGAAATCATCATGCCTAGCTTGGGGCGTAGAACGATAGCGCTTGTTGGGAGGCAACCCAATGAATAAATTTATTTTTGCTTTTTCCTTTCTGTTTTTTAGTGTTGACACAATTATGCCTCTGTTATAATTGTGTTTTTATGGTTTATTTACTTTTTGTGCCAAGTAGAGCCTTTAGGATGATTCATAGGATGAGTAGAAGCGATGCTGAATCTGAAACAGAAACTTTGCGTCCAGTATTTGAATTTTCGTTTTTTTCTGGAATGTGATATTGAGCTGACATTTTAACACAGTGTTTCTATACAAATTCCTTACGTTGTCCTAATTTTTCAGAATTTTTAGAGTTACAAAAGTATGGTTAGAGTACAGATTACTACAGACTGTTCTGTTTAAGACAGATTCTGTTTTCGTTGCATTGTGTGCATGTTTTGATGAATCTATGGCTTGTATTGAAGGGTATGAACCATGGCAAAGTCGAAATACAGTAGGTATAATGCAATTATAAAATATGAATGGGTTTGCAACAGCACCTAAAGTAGTGATTTGCTTTATTATACTAACGGATCTCACGAAGATTTTGTTGAGTTTTGTGTGATTGAAGTTTTCAAGTTTTGGTTGAGATCACGATGAATGAAGGAATAAGGAGTAGTAAAAGCCTAAGCTTGGGGATGCTACCGCACCCCCAAGATATATCCAAAGAGAAACAAGCAACTAAGCTTGGGGATGCCCCCGAGTGGCATCCCCTCTTTCTTCTAACGACCATCGGTATTTTACTTGGAGCTATATTTTTATTCGTCACATATCATGAGTTTTGCTTGGAGCGTCTTGTATCTTTGCTTGCTTTGTTTGTTAGTTTTTCCTTGGTATCCTTGCTGTACACACCTATTTGAGAAAGCCAAAATCATGCTATGATTTGCTAGAATTGCTCTATGTGCTTCACTTAAACTTTTTGAGCTATAGAATTGCTCTAGTGCTTCACTTATATCTTTTTGAGCACGGTGTGCTTGGAAACTTTTGAAGAAATACTCTCATGCTTCACTTAGATTAATTTGAGAGTAGGTAAATTTTGAAGAAATCTTCTCATGCTTCACTTATACCTTTTTGAGAGATGAAATCTTTATGCTCATGTGCTTCACTTAAATTTCTTTGAGTTTGCCAAAACGCAATGGCCATATATGAAACTAGTCCCAAAGTGATAGATATCCAAGGAGGATATAATAAAAACTTTCATGAAGATCATTGGACAAATTAAACATGATTCCTTGTAATAGTTTTGAAACATGATGATAGTAATATGTGAGTCATGTTAATGAGTAATTATGCTTAGTAGGAATATTGGTGTTAAGGTTTGTGATTCCCTATGCATGCACGAAAGTCAATAGTTATGCAATGAAGTTACATCCTACTTGTGGTGCATTATTTGGTGTTAGTTATGTTCAATGCTCACTTATGTGATTTTTCGTTTCTTGGTTTGGTTGCTTCCCAATCTATTTGCTAGCCTCCATTTGTACTAAGTAGAAATACTACTTGTGCATCCAAAATCCTTAAACCAAGTTTTGCCTTATGAGTCCACCATACCTACCTATATGCGGTATTTCCATGCCATTCCAAGCAAATTTGTATGTGCCATCTCTAAATTTTTAAAATAAATTTTCTCTTTTGTGTGCCCATACCGCTCATGAAACGGTGGGGAGTGTCCAATATTTTTCCATGCTAGATGTGTTATTCTCAATATGAGTGTTTATTCACTTGTCATTGCACGAGAGTGCGGCGGTAATAGGGATGCCCATTCCCGAAATGAAAAAGAAAAAATATATTTACTTTATGTTGTCAAATAATAAATTCCTTGGAAAGTGTTGGTATGGAAGGTAAACGTGGATACGGCCCGCTATGGAAAGTGAAAGTTTGGTGGAAAAAGGAATAAACTTTATTTTCTGTTTGGGAACCGCCTATGATATATCTAGCATGGAAAGTATTGTGAACTACTTTGTCGTTTTCGTTGACAGGAAAAGCATGCCACCCAAAATATTTTTCTCTCTGAATTTAAAACCTTGAGATCTGGCACCTCTACAAATCCCTACTTCCCTCTGCGAAGGGCCTATCTATTTACTTTATGCAATTTTTATTTTTGCCTTGAGTCTCCATATTCTCTTATAAGCACCAACTAGGGGGCACTATGATCGTACTTGAGCATTGGGCATTGCTAATATTTGAGTGTGTGTCATGAATGGATCAATGATTAAGCATGATGGGCTAGGGATAACTTGCTTTAGTGTTGATATTTTGAAAGACATGGTTTCTTGTTGACATGCTTGAGTATTGAAGTCATTATGTTAAAACTAGACTATTGCTTTGAATCATTTACAAGTCCAAATGTCCATGCTATACAAAAGAAAAGAATATGATGAACATGTTAGGCAGCATTCCACATCAAAAATTCTGTTTTTATCATTTACCTACTCGAGGACGAGTAGGAATTAAGCTTGGGGATGCTGATACGTCTCCAACGTATCTATAATTTTTGCTTGTTCCATGTTGTTATATTATCATTCTTGGATGTTTTATAATCATTTTATAACAATTTTATATCATTTTTTGGGACTAACCTATTGACATAGTGCCAAAGTGCCAGTTGCTGTTTTTGCTTGTTTTTTACTTCACAGAAAATCAATACCAAACGGAGTCCAATTGCGACAAAACTTTTTGGAGATTTTTTCTGGACCAGAAGACACCCAGTGGGCCAAACAACTGCCGAAGAGGTGGGCTGTGGAGAGCACAAGCCACCAGGGCGCGCCAGGGGGGCCCCGACGCGCCCTGATGGGTTGTGCCCTCCTCGGCCCCCTTCCGCACCGCCTCTGATGCCTATAAATTTTCAAATATTCGGAAAACCCTAGAGGAGTCAACGAAACACAATTCCAGCCGCCGCAAGTTCCAGAACCTCGAGATCCAATCTAAACACCATCACGGAGGGGTTCATCTTCCTCATAGGTGCCTCTCCGATGATGCATGAGTAGTCCACCATAGACCTACGGGTCCGTAGGTAGTAGCTAGATGGCTTCTTCTCTCTCTCTCTCTTATGATTCTCAATACAATGGTCTCTTCGAGATCTATTTGATGTAAACTTTTGCGGTGTGTTTGTTGGGATCCGATGAATTTTGAGTTCATGATCAGTTTCTATCCGTGAATATTATTTGAGTCTTCTTTGATCTCTTATATGCATGATTGCTTATAGCATCATATTTCTTCTTTGAATCTTTGGTTTAGTTAGGCCGACTAGATCGTTTTTTCTTGCCATGGGAAGAGGTGCTTTGTAATGGGTTCGATCTTGCGGTGTTCTTTCCCAGTGACAGAAGGGGCAGCAAGACACGCATGTATCGTTGCTATTAAGGATAACAAGATGGGTTCGATCTGGAGGGCCTCCGACCTAACCAGTGAGACGAGGGAGGTGCTCGGGCACCACATGGAGGCGTGCTTCGGCGTGTGCCCACTCAAGCAAGGAGCACGGCGCGAGGCGCCAGGTTCGTGGGAGTTCATCACCAATGCAATCGAGGAGCTTCAGGAGGCGTAGGCCATGCGAGGCGGGCGTCGCCCCGCACCACCTAGCACAGCCGCCGTCGTCGGCTCGGGCGGCATGCTGCGCGTCTGCGTCGACATATCGGGCATCAACAGGGCCGCGTCCCAAGACCTCTTCTGGCCGTCGCGCGTCGGCCGCAGTGGGGTCTATCCGTGCAACTACATCCGCATGCCCTTTGGCCTGATGAATGCGGGTGCCACGCACCAGCGCCTTGCCCGGGCCATGCTCGTGCCGTACGAGGTCTAGCGCCGCGAGGTGCTGGAGGAGGTGCCAGGTCCTAGCGAGGACCCCGAGCCTCCGGAGGCGTCGAGCTCATGAAGGCCAGGCTCCAACGACTACCTCGACGCTTCAGCGGTATCGCCGCCAGGTGACTTTTTGGTTCGTCCCAGGTAACTTTTTGGTTTGTTGAGATTGAGGGCGCCCATCGGGCTGCATTATCCTCAGGCGGTTAGGGCTCGTCCCTGCAGCCGCGTTGTTTGCGCATGTATCAGAACCTTTTATGCATTTGATCAATTTCCTAAGTATTCCAACATGCATGCTCGGTGCTCCGCCACCATGAATGTCGCCGCGCCCTAATAATCCTGCCTTCGACCGCCTCGTGATTAAGGGCTGGCACGACGACTGTGCTCAGGTCTGTCCCTGCAACGTTGATAAACCCAAGCGGCCGAGCTCTGTCTCGCGGGCCAGTCCCGTGCACGTCACCTCCCGTGGCCCTTGGTGCTACGTCCTCGCATGAGCCAATCGGGAGTGGGTGAGTCAGGGCGCGCGGCACGGTTCCTGCAACCACAGTCGGCGTTTCGCCGCCGCGGGAGCCGCGCGCCGGGTGTTTTCTCCTCGGATTTGTCGCATGAGAAGACTGGGCACGGCGTCTGTGCTCGGGTCCGTCCCTGCAGCGTCGATAAATCCAATGGCTGAGCTCTGTCTGGCGGGCCGGCCCCGCTCACGTCACCTCCAGGGGTCATTGGTGTTTGGCCTTCTCATGCGATGGCCCTCGGAAATTCGTTCGGCGCAGGTTTCTCCAAAATATACAGGACTTGCAATGACGCCTCCCACCAAAAGACTCAGGCGAAACCCGCCTTTGAGGTAGGGCCTTGTGAGACCCGCGCTGGCTCACGGGTGCCCAAATACACCTCCCAGTTCTACCGTGCAGGCCACGGGTACGAACTTAATGGGCTGTACACGCCCGGGGGGCTCAGGAGCCGAGCCCCCCCTTCCCACGCCCAAGTGGAAGGCCCATGCTCCGCGTTGGCGGACAACATTGTCGCTCAGTGGGTATGCCCACGCAACGTGGAAGCCCCATGCTCCGCGCTGGTGGATAAACAACTAAGGGCGCCCTAGTGGCTGCACCAACCTCAGGACGGCCCCTCATGGCCCCGTCTCGCAACTTTCCCCTGGGATGCCCGCGCGAGGGGGCTGCACGGGGGCTACGCTCAGGCTGGGCCTGGCGCGCGCCACCTCTCCAGGTCCCCAGTACATGGTCTTCTCGCGTCCCTCCTAGGCAGAAGCTGGCGAGGAAAGGTATGGGAGCCGCTCGTACGTCAAGGGGGACCCCTGAGCATCGCGACTCAGGGGCCTCACTGGTCACGTAGCCCCTCATCCCTTGGTGTCGTCTTGGTGATCCGGACGCCCTAACGGCGGTTGAGGTATGCGCGGGGCCGGGCCCTGCCGACGCAGAGCTCAAGGCGCTCCAAATCTCCAAGTCAACCCCGTCGTCGCCATGTTCCCTTCATGAGGGCTGCTCGTACGTCAAGGGGGACTCCTGAGCATCGCGACTCAGGAGCCTCACTGGTCACGTAGCCCCTCACCCCTTGGTATCGTCCTGGTGATCCGGATGCCCCAACGGCGGTTGAGGTATGCGCGGGATCGGGCCCTGCTGACATAGAGCGCTACAGCAAACAGGAAGGAAGCAAGGCGAGGAAGGAAACCACATAATTTAATAGTCATTACAAGCATTAAATGTCTCCGAAAACGCAAACAAGTCTAACGCCTCCACGAGGCACGATAAATGTTACAGGAAAGGACCTAGGAGGAGGAGCTGACACTGCCGCTCGCCCCGACCGCGGGGAGCTCGTCGTCGACATTGCTGCAGTTGTCATCATCGTCATTGACCTTCGCAGCTGTAGGAGGCGAGGGAACGGCAACGCAGGCAAACTTCTTCATCAACGCCTCCACAGCGCCCTCCACGGTTGTCGCCGTAGCGGCACGAACCCCAGGATCAACCGGGCGAATCACGGTGCCAAAGTCGAAACCCGGTTCGCCAAGGTAGAGGTGGCTGAAGACGCGCGTCGCGGCCGCGGAGAAGAGGTCGCGGCACTCACTGTCCAAGACGGTCTCCACCTTGGCAACGGCACCCTCAAGCACCTCGGCGAGCTTGGAAGAGAGCCCTGCGAAGCCGCTCTCAGGACCTACCAGGGGTTCCACGAATCCCCCCCCCCGACAGATGGAGTGCAACGCCCGGCGGAGCCTGAGCTCGACGGAGGGGAGGGCATCGCGCTCCGCAACCCTTCTCTCCTCAGCCACAGCAAGGGCCTCCTCCTTGGCGTCCAGCTTGGCCTTCCCCGCCGCTACTTCCTCCTTCAGCTTGTCTAGACACTCGCGCTCCGTGGCTTGGTCAACCACCGCCTGGGACATCGTGGAGTCATGGTCGGCAAGCTTGGCCTCGCAGGCCTTGAGGTCTCCCTCCCGCTGGCGGAGCTGTTCCGCGAGCGCAGTCTTCTCCTCCTGAAGAACCTTCAGGCTGGCCTCCGCTTCACCGCAGCGCTTCGCGGCATACGCTGCATCGGCCAGCGCCACGTCGCGAGCCGCCTTGGTTGACGCGGCTTCCTTCCTGCTCTCCACAGTGGTGGCCTCGGCTTGGCTCCAAACTGCCATGGCGGCGGCGGCGGCTTGGAGCCACCCAGAAAGGAGCCCCAAGCGCTCCTTCGCAAGGCGGCCGTCAGCGCTCTGGAGATCGTCCCGGACTCGATCCAGAGCGGCGTAGGCCCCCCTCCAGGGTGCCTAACTCGACTAGAAGGCCACGAGTCAAAGGCCGCGGCACCACTTCGGGCAGGGCGAGGATGGACGACCCCTCGGACAGCCGGCCCTCGGGGGCTGGCCTCTCCGGTAGCAGCGCCGATGCACCCCCAGGGGCAGAGGTAGCCTCTCCCACGGGCGTCGGGGGCTCCACGGCCGCGGCAAGGAGTGTCGCCCCGTGAGCATCCCTCGCAGGCGTCGGGGGCTCCACGGCCCCTCGGGGGCTCCACGACCGCGACAAGGAGAGTTGCCCCGTGAGCCTCCTCCCCCACGGCATCCGGCCCCCCATCAGGCGACGGCGGGGCGCCAGGGGTAGGTGTCGCATCAGAAGGCACCTTCGGCTTGACGCCCGCCTTCTTCTTCATCTTCAGCATTGCGGCGCTCCTAGTTACCAAGCGAAGAAGGGACCATGAGCACACGAGCCACCGGCGGGTGGCCGAAAGCAAAGCAGGGATACTTACTCTTCGACGTCAACCCACTTCCCCTTCTTCTCCACCGCGGCGAAGGTGGGGGTGCCCTCGCCCTTCTCTGGGGAGGCACCACCGTGCGGGGAAGTGGAGGCATCGCCCGCAGGGGCCGTGGCCGGGGAGGCCGTACCCGCCCCGGCCGCAGCTACCTTGCCCGCAGGTTGCGGCTCGGGCAGGGGCGAGGCAGGCGCCTCAGTCGCCTTACTGGCACGAGGGGGGGCACTCCGGAGGAGGTCCAGCCGCGCGCTTCTCCGAGGTCGCCCGGCCGACGGTCCGCGTGGCCCAAGGAGTGGATCCATACCCCCTGAGGACCCTGGCGAACCGCTGAGGGATCACTAGAAGAGTGTCTAGAGGGGGGGGTGAATAGACTACTAGCAGGAATTTAAAACCTAACATTTTCCCAAGTTAATTGGTTGGCAGATTTTAACAATTATAGCAAGTCTAGCACACCCTACACATGCATGTCAACGAGTATAGCAGCGGAAAGTAAAGACATTTCACATGAAGTAAAGAGTTGAGATAGGAAGATCAAACGCATGAGGGACACGAAGATTTTTCCCATGGTTCCGATAGGTGGTGCTATCGTACGTCCACGTTTATGGAGTCTTCAACCCATGGAGGGTAACGGTCGCGAGAGTCCACGGAGGGCTCCACCCATAAGGGTCCACGAAGTAGCAACCTTGACTATTCCATAACGGCTTCCGTCCACGAAGGACTAGCCTCACTATGGGTAGATCTTCACGAAGTAGGCGATCTCCTTACCCTTACAAACTTCTTGGTTCAACTCCACAACACGAAGTAGGAGGCTCCCAAGCGACACCTAACCAATCTAGGAGGCACCACCCTCCAAAAGGTAATAGGCTCGGCAATGTCGATGAACTCCTTGCTCTTGTGCTTCAAGATGATAGACTCCTCAACACACAATCACTCTCTCACAGATTTGGCAATGGTGGAAGAGATTGATTTGGTGGAAAGCAACTTGGGGAGGCTAGAGATCAAGATTCATATGGTTGGAGTGGAATGGCATGATCTCAACACATGAGTAGGTGGCTCTCTCTCAGAAAACTGGATGGGGCAAGTATGGAATAGTTCTGAGTGCTTCTCTCTTGAGTGGGTGGTGGTGAAGGGGTATATATAGGCATCTCCAAAAATCCAACCGTTACACCTAAAGTGACCAACTCGATGACACCGATATGTGAATCTCGGTGGTACCGAGTTGCTCCAAAGGTAGCAACTTTTGAATCTCGGTGAGACCGATATATAAATCTCGGTTGCACCGATTAGGTGACCAACGGTCAGATTGCCCAATCTCGGTGACGCCGATTCAACAAACTCGGTGGTACCGATTTTGTGAATCGAGGTAACAGAAAGTTGGCAACCCAAACTCGGTGGCACCGAAGTGGAATCGGTTGCACCGATGTGCTAGGGTTTGGCATGGGTCTGTCTGAGTTTGGGAATCGGTGGCACCGAGTGGAAAGTGTTGGTTGCACCGATTTTGGATATTTGACTTTGGACAGACTTTTGTGGAAGAGCTTGTGGGTGTATTTGGTGACTATCACTTGTGCACGTATGAGCATTTTGTTCACCAACAGTACCTTACCCCCTTTTAATAGTATTGGCTTTCCTATGGACTCAAAGTGATTTCTCACAAAGTAAAATGTAGAGTCCTCTAGCTTGAAGCTTTTCCAATCCATTTCCTTGCATCTTGGGGTATCTCCACAATCCTTTTTGCCAACCCTCTCTGTGGACTTTATCTGAAATACACTAGGTAAAAGTATTAGTCCAAGAGACAATGTATGTTGTCATGAATTATCAAAACCACCAAGGGAGCATGTTGTGCTTTCAATCTCCCCCTTTTTGGTAATTGATGACAACATACAATCAAATCTTCAAATAAAGATATGCATGAATATAATGAAGAGTTTGAGAGACACATGACTTAAACTTGCTCCCCCTAAATGTGTGCAATCCCTTTAAAGGATAGTTGCTTTGGATGTATGGACACACATATAGTAGAAGAGATATAAGGAGTCATGTGTATCTTGGCTATATGCATCAAGTATATGTGAATGAGATGTATCATTGTTCAAGACTTCACCCTTGCAAACAATATGTGCAAGAAGCAAGAGATCATCTTGATCAAAGATATGATGCATATACTTACCTTGAGTTCTTGAGCATTCTTGTAGTAGAAATACACTTGAGAAAACAATGTTAGGAAACACAAGAGTTTCCACTAATCAAAAGCAATAGAGCTCAATGGTACCAACATATGGAGAACGTATAGAAGATAGTAATCCTTAAGATTGATATGTCTCCAAGATCATTTAGAGCTTTCTCCCCTTAGATATGACAGTAGTAGATTATCCTCTCCCCCTGAATCTTAGCATGCAGATATTGGGATTGGATAGGATAAGAAAAGTCTAACATGAGTAGATAGGTGAAATAAATACAGTTTTCTCCAAACTCATTTTTCTCCCCCTGCTTTGGTATTCTCCTCTCCCCCTTGATTATATCTCCCCCTTTGCATAAGCATGTATCTCCCTCTTTTAGCTTTGAAGCTTTGGTATTTCTCCCGCTTTGGCATTAATTTCCAAAAAGGTCATACATAGGGTTAGACACAGGGATCATTGATTAAGAAGGGATCCTTGAGAACAAGAGTCATAGAACGTAGGGTTCATAGAAGTGAAAATTTTGGGAATCATTGAAAGTGATTTGTCTCCCTTAGGCTGATCTGAGAACTGATAAGACTTCTCCTCCTTTGAGGTAGGGATCCTTGAATAAAGAATATCTCCCCCTAATTATTATTATTATTATTATTTTATATAGAAGGGATCATCGAAGAATTGAAAATATCCCCATAGAGTCTCTAAGGAACAGGGATTTGCAATTATGAACAAAAATAAGAGAAGAAATCAATCGGTGACTCCGAGACAAACAAATCGGTGGTACCGAGATGATGTTTTGCAGCTGTTCTGCTAATTCGGTAGAACCGAGTTATTTGTATCGACGGCTCTGAGGCAGAAACAGAAACTTGGCAAGGTTGAGAAATTCGCAAATAAGTTCAGAAAGCTTGTAACAAAGTGTTAAAAGTAGATTTTCAAAAGACTTTATATACAGATATCAACTAGAGAAGGTTTAAGTGGTTCTAAGAAATCTTGCAAAATAGAGAGTGAACCAAACCCAATTCTTAACTAGATGATGGGCAGTGACTAGGTCACCTATATTAGAGTATATTGACTTAGGAGCCAAGCAAGAATACTTGATCATAAGTCATACTCATCGTTAAGCTCAAAATGGGGTTACCATTTTTTGATTAAGCATTTTAATGTTTTCATATCACTTGAGTTGCTTTAGCTCATGACTTGGAGTAAAGCTTTTTCAAGGATATGAGTACATACCTTTGAGTGAAGTTGATGACGTGGCTTGTAGGTGAACTTGTTGAGGATGCTCGAGGTTGATGAAGATCATCTTGAGTTGGGAGCAATCCTTCTCGTTTTAGTACACTTGTCACCTACATAGGTTAGTCAAGCAAGGAAGAACATGATATGACACGATTCCAAATATGAAATGCAAATATGTGTCAAGGATATATTTTGTTGTCTTCTTCCTTCCATCATCAAGAGAGCTTGTGGATACTTGGTCATGACAAGATTGCTTATAATTTGAGTTGATGGCAATCTTGTGGAATGAAGTTCTTCCAAGTACCTACAAAGGGTTAGATGCAATACAAGGGAGCATAGAATTCCATGGTATAAGATAGCATTTTAAGAGTATCATGGGAATATCAAGAAAGCTCAAGCCCTTGCATGCAATCGAGTGAGTCTAGCTCAAGTTTGAAGCATCAATGATGTTCAACTCACTCCTCAAGTGACAAAACATTTTCTCATGAAGTGGCTTAGTAAAGATATCGGCCAATTGCTTGTTAGTGCGAACATGCTTAAGATCGATATCTCCTTTGGCAACATGATCACGAATGAAATGATGTCTGACTTGAATATGTTTAGTTCGAGAATGTTGCACAGGATTATGACCAATTTTAATTGCACTTTCATTGTCACAAAGTAATGGAACGTTTTTAACATGAATTCCATAATCTTTAAGCATTTGTGTCATCCATAGTAATTGTGCACAACACGATCCGGCAGCAATATACTCAGCTTCGGCAGTAGATAGAGATACCGAGTTTTGTTTCTTGGAGGACCAAGACACAAGAGATCTACCAAGAAATTGACAAGTACCCGAGGTGTATTTTCTATCAACCTTGTCACCGGCATAGTCCGAGTCGGAATAACCAATAAGATTGAAAGAGGATCCCTTGGGATACCAAATGCCAAAGTTTGGTGTTTGTATCCAATATCTCACAATACGTTTCACGGCCAAAAGATGACACTCTTTAGGTGCAGCTTGATATCTAGCACACATGCAAACACTAAGCATAATATCGGGATGGGAGGCACATAGATATAGCAATGAACCAATCATAGATCGATAGACTTTTTGATCAACCGGTTCATCCTCCTTGGTAAGATCAACATGTCCACTAGTAGGCATGGGAGTTTTCATACCTTTGCACTCTTGCATATTGAACTTCTTGATCAAGTCCTTGGTATACTTAGTTTGAGAGATGAAGGTTCCTTCTCTTGTTTGCTTGATTTGCAAACCAAGAAAGAATTTCATCTCACACATCATGGACATCTTATACTTCTCGGACATCAACCTTCCAAATCTTTCACTAAATTGTGGGTTAGTAGATCCAAAGATAATATCATCCACATAGATTTGACACACAAATAGTTCACCATTAACTCTCTTAGTGAATAAGGTTGCGTCAATTTTACCAATTTCAAAGCCCTTTTCAATAAGAAACTTCGTTAAGCATTTGTACCAAGCACGAGGGGCTTGTTTAAGACCATATAGAGCTTTACGAAGCTTGTAAACATGATTAGGTTTCTTGGGATTCACAAAACCAGGTGGTTGCTTAACATAAACCTCTTCTTCAATCTCACCATTTAAAAAGGCACTTTTAATGTCCATTTGATAAAGCGTGATATCATGGTGATTAGCATAAGCAAGAAGAATGTGAATAGCTTCAAGTCTAGCGACGGGGGCATAGGTCTCACCGTAGTCCATACCTTCGACTTGCGTATATCCTTGGGCTACGAGACGTGCCTTGTTGCATACGACTTAACCGTCTTCGTCTTGCTTGTTCCGAAACACCCATTTGGTTCCGATGATGTTGTGCTCGTCCTCGGGCTTCTCCATGAGTGTCCACACTTCGTTCCTCTCGAAGTTGTGAAGCTCTTCATGCATCGCGTTCACCCAATCCGGGTCTTCAAGAGCTTGTTCTACCTTCAAGGGTTCAATGCTAGATATGAAAGAATAATGCTCACTAAAGTTAGCCAAGCGAGTTTTAGAGCGAGTGATTCTCCCGGTTTGTATGTCACCAAAAATTTGGTTTAGAGGATGGTTCTTGGTCACTCTTGCTCGAACTCGGGGTAGCTTAGGCTTGTTGGATGGTGGAGCTTCTTCATCATCATCATCCACTTCATCTTCGTTGTTGAAGGTGTCGTTTCCTTGAGGTGGTGGTGAAGGAGGTTGTGGTGGATCTTCATGATGTACTTCCTCCTCTTCATCATCTCGTCGTGTATCGCTTGTGGATGCCTCCATGTCATGTTGAGGTTCACCTTGACGTGAAGTAGGCGCTTCCACTTGAGTTGATGAGGTACTTTCCTTCACCTCCACGGGACGAATCTTGCCGATGGACAAGTCTTGGATAGCTTCCGAAGGGTCCTTATCACCTACATCATTTGGCAATTGTTCGACTTGCGAACCATTAGATTCATCAAACTTCACATCTACCATCTCTTCAACTTTTCGAGTGAAGTTGTCGTAGAGACGGTAAGTGTGAGAGTTCGATCCGTAACCAAGTAGGAAACCTTCATGAGATTTAGGAGCAAATTTAGTACGACGATGCTTATCAAGAATGTAGCACTTTGAGTCAAATACCCGAAAGTATCCAACTTGGGGTTTGTTACCGGTGAGTAGCTCGTATGCCGTTTTACCGAGAAGCTTGTGCAAGTAAAGTCGGTTTGTGGCATGACATGCTGTTTCCACGGCTTCTGCCCAAAAGTGTCTTGGCGTCTTGTATTCGTCAAGCATCATTCTTGCCATCTCAATAAGGGTTCGGTTCTTCCTCTCAACAACTCCATTTTGTTGAGGTGTGTACGTAGCCGAGAATTTATGTGAAACACCTTCTTCATCAAGAAAGGTATCCACATGAGTGTTCTTGAACTCCGATCCGTTATCGCTCCGAACCTTCTTGATCTTCACTTCAAACTGATTTTGCGGTTTGCGAACGAAGTTCTTGAAGATCTTTTGCACCTGCGACTTATCATCAAGAAAGAATACCCACGTAAATCTGGAAAAATCATCAACTATAACTAGACCATAGGAATTTCCACCGAGACTCTTATAAGCATTGGGACCAAAAAGATCCATGTGAAGTAACTCGAGTGGTCTCCTAGTAGTCATGATATTCTTTACGGGGTGACTTCCACCTACTTGCTTTCTAGCTTGACAAGCACTACAAAGTCTATCTTTGTCAAAGATAACATCTTTAACACCAAGAATATGATCACCTTTGATAAGCTTGTCTAGATTACACATGCCAACATGTCCTAGTCTTCTATGCCAAAGCCAACCTTTAGAAGATTTTGCAATAAGACAAGTACGAGGTTTGGATCTCTTAGTGAAATCGACAATGTATAGATCACCTCTACGGAAACCGGTAAAGACCATTTTATGATTGTCTTGACGAAACACTTGGCAATCTACTTTCGTGAATAGCACATTAAAACCAAAGTCGGCAAGTCTAGATACGAAAAGAAGATTGTAGCCAAGGGATTCAACAAGCATGACATTTTGAATAGGGCTATCATGGGATATGGCCACCTTACCAAGACCAAGTACCTTACCCTTGGAGTTGTCTTCAAACGTTACGTACCTTCGCGGTCCATGGTTTGGTGTGATTTCTTCAAACATGTCTCTATCTCCGGTCATATGATCGGTGCATCCGCTATCGAGAATCCACTCTTTTCCTCCGGACATGTAATCCTTGAAGTTTGCCATGAGACTTAGATTCTTCATGATCTTCTCATATTCGATGTCGAACAGCTCATCTTCCTCATAGTAGCCATGTTCCTCATTGTCATCATCAAGTGGGAAATCCTCGTCACAAGGAACAAGATATTCGTTAGTGTTGTGATCATGACAATGTTCAAACTTGTGAATTCGAATGGGTTCTACAATGATGTTGTTGATAGTTATGACATCTCCTTTAGCACGCATGAGGTCTCTAAGCTCAAATAGATAATCATCAAACTTGCGATCACTAGGCGTCATTTTGTGAAAGGCAATAGTTTTATGGAGAATTTCATCAAGATTACTCAATGAATAACTTGGATATCGTTTCTCCAAGTCATTCCACAAAGTATAAGCACATTCAAAATTCTTTATTTGATTAAGCACACTTCTAGGCAATCCTCTAACGATAAGATTAACAGTTCTAAGATTGCATAGCATATCAATTTCCTCTTCATGTGTGGGATGTAAAGGATCAATGGGAGGTACATAGGGGTTCTTAACATACTTGCTCAATTGAAATTCATTAAATAGCTCAAGCATCAAAGTTTTCCATTGACTATAGTACTCTCCATCAAGAATAGGCACTCTACAACTCAAACTCCCTATACTAGACACATCCATCTTCCTCCACGGTGATTAAACCGAAGCAATGGAGACCAATGCTCTGATACCAATTGAGGGATCACTAGAAGAGTGTCTAGAGGGGGGGTGAATAGACTACTAGCAGGAATTTAAAACCTAACCTTTTCCCAAGTTAATTGGTTGGCAGATTTTAACAATTATAGCAAGTCTAGCACACCCTACACATGCATGTTAACGAGTATAGCAGCGGAAAGTAAAGACATTGCACACGAAGTAAAGAGTTGAGATAGGAAGATCAAACGCATGAGGGACACGAAGATTTTTCCCGTGGTTCCGATAGGTGGTGCTATCGTACGTCCACGTTTATGGAGTCTTCAACCCACGGAGGGTAACGGTCGCGAGAGTCCATGGAGGGCTCCACCCATAAGGGTCCACGAAGTAGCAACCTTGACTATTCCATAACGGCTTCCGTCCACGAAGGACTAGCCTCACTATGGGTAGATCTTCACGAAGTAGGCGATCTCCTTGCCCTTACAAACTTCTTGGTTCAACTCCACAACACGAAGTAGGAGGCTCCCAAGCGACACCTAACCAATCTAGGAGGCACCACCCTCCAAAAGGTAATAGGCTCGGCAATGTCGATGAACTCCTTGCTCTTGTGCTTCAAGATGATAGACTCCTCAACACACAATCACTCTCTCATAGATTTGGCTATGGTGGAAGATATTGATTTGGTGGAAAGCAACTTGGGGAGGCTAGAGATCAAGATTCATATGGTTGGAGTGGAATGGCATGATCTCAACACATGAGTAGGTGGCTCTCTCTCAGAAAACTGGATGGGGCAAGTATGGAATAGTTCTGAGTGCTTCTCTCTCGAGAGGGTGGTGGTGAAGGGGTATATATAGGCATCTCCAAAAATCCAACCGTTACACCTAAAGTGACCAACTCGGTGACACCGATATGTGAATCTCGGTGGTACCGAGTTGCTCCAAAGGTAGCAACTTTTGAATCTCGGTGAGACCGATATATAAATCTCGGTTGCACCGATTAGGTGACCAACGGTCAGATTGCCCAATCTCGGTGACGCCGATTCAACAAACTCGGTGGTACCGATTTTGTGAATCGAGGTAACAGAAAGTTGGCAACCCAAACTCGGTGGCACCGAAGTGGAATCGGTTGCACCGATGTGCTAGGGTTTGGCATGGGTCTGTCTGAGTTTGGGAATCGGTGGCACCGAGTGGAAAGTGTTGGTTGCACCGATTTTGGATATTTGACTTTGGACAGACTTTTGTGGAAGAGCTTGTGGGTGTATTTGGTGACTATCACTTGTGCACGTATGAGCATTTTGTTCACCAATAGTACCTTACCCCCATTTAATAGTATTAGCTTTCCTATGGACTCAAAGTGATTTCTCACAAAGTAAAATGTAGAGTCCTCTAGCTTGAAGCTTTTCCAATCCATTTCCTTGCATCTTGGGGTATCTCCACAATCCTTTTTGCCAACCCTCTCTGTGGACTTTATCTGAAATACACTAGATAAAAGTATTAGTCCAAGAGATAATGTATGTTGTCATGAATTATCAAAACCACCAAGGGAGCATGTTGTGCTTTCAACCGCGAAGGACTTGCAGCCAGGGGTTCGCCGACATCGTCGTCGTCTTCGAAGCCGCGGAGGAGCACGCTCCGTGACGGAGGCGACACCTCCTCCAGATTGTCGTCCGCGGTCTCCTCCGAGTCTTCCTCACCCGTGGTGTCGTCGGAGGACACCGTCACTGGGGAGCGAGGGCACTCGGCCGGAGAAAGCCCCAGCTCGTCGAAGGTGAGCATGCCGGCGACCAGGTCGGCCTTGTTGTCGTGGCAATACAACGGGGCGTAGGCCTCGGGGAGGTCCCCGGGATCGCCGTTGAGCAGGGTCGCCACGGCCTTGTTCAGCTCCCCATTGGTCAGGCGAGCAGATCGGAGCCTGATGCCATCTCCAGCACCTTGGTAGTCCCACATGGGCTTTGAGTGAGCCTGGAGTGGCGCCAGGCGTTGCGCCAGAAACTCCTTCACTATCATCCCCCCGGTCAACTTTCTGGCGCTGATGTCCCGGGAGATCTACTCCAGGACTGGCTTAGCCCAGGGGTTGGTGAGCTTCGCGGAGCCCCACGCAGGAGTCTTCTCCGGCAGCCCCTTCGGGAGCTCCAGGCGGGAGTTGAGGCCCTGGACATCCAAGAAGACCCAGCGGTACCTGAAGTTCTCCACCTTCTTCCCGGCCTTCAAGAGCATGTTCCCGCTCTGGACCGCGACAAAGGAGACGCATGCTGACCGCTGAGCGCCGTCGTGAAGCCGCAAGCTGAAGAAATGGCAAAAGAGGGCCACTGAAGGCTTCACGCCAACGAAGGCCTCGCAGTAAAAGGCGAAGGCTGACAAGAGCAGGATGGAATTGGGTTGGATATGGAGTGCCTGGATCCCATAGTGCTCGAGGATGGCGGTGAAGAACCCCGAGAAGGGCAGAACGAGCCCGGAGAAGATGCTGTGGAGGAAGAAAGGGTAGACTGACTTGGCCAGGCTACGCTGCTCCGCGGAGCCGCACCATATCAAGGTCCGCCCCCATTCATTGGTGTCGTCCGCCGTCGACGGAAGCACCGGGGCGAGGTCCCCGTCCTTGGCTATGGTGGACTCTGAGAGCGCCGACGAGGTAGAAGCGGAGGCTGAGCCTTGGGCTTCGGGCTTTGACTTGCCGGCGGGCGCCATCGAGAGGTCCTTGAGAACGAGAGAGCAAGGGGGAGGAATGTGCAGCGCTGAGATCTGGAGGAGTTCTCACAGAGGATAGGGATCTGGGCAAGGAAGCAAGAGCACAAGGAAGGAAAGCAATAATGGCTCCGCACCGGGCGTCAAGCTTTTTGTCGGTTTGAGCAGTTGCCGAGGGAACACGGGAGCGGAGGCGTCCGCACTCAACCGCGCACCACACGCCGGGCCTGGCCCGCAGGCGATTAGGGCTCGCGGCGCTTCAGACCGTCTTCTTCGACTTCGCCCCGAAGCCAACTCGAGCGCGCCTTGGGCCCAGGGGCTACTGTCGGCGTCCTGGGAATGGGGGTACCCAGACCTGCCTGCCTGCGGCCCAGGGCGTGGCCCACTTCGACAGCCTGGTACGGCCCGGCGCGACATCACTCAAGACAAGGCCCTCGCGAGAGCCCCATTCTCGCGAGGACAACGATGCCAAGACCCCCGGAGGAAGGAGGCCTACCCAGGTTGCCTCCCGAGGGGCGGAAATCCCCATGCACCGCCCGGCCTCGTGAGGTCGGGGGTGACGCAAGCCGGGCCAGGCGGGCGCCAGTGGGCACAGGGGAGACAGTTTCCTCTTTGGTGCAAAGGAGGTAAGGACGTATGCGGGTTCCCGAGGCATCGCGCCAAAGGTTTCCATTCTGGTGTAACAAGACCTAGCCCACGAGCTCGGCAGGACGGATGTCATCGCCGAGCCCACCTCTGTGTCACCACCAGCTACTTTGCAGGCGAAGACCACCTTTCGTCAGGATAAGATGTACCTCCTGTCCCCTTTCGAATTTGGCCGTTGTGGGATCCCTTCCCGCCAGTGCGATAAGGGAAGAGGACCCGGGCCACTATAAATAGGGACTAGGTTGCTCCATAGAGCGGGAGAGATCCAGAACCACCCGAGTGCCCTCGCGAGGTTGCTCATCATTGTACCAGTTCATCCACAAACCTCCTCGAGAGGCAATCCACCCAAAGCAGGAGTAGGGTTTTACGCTTCGCAGCGGCCCGAACCTGGGTAAATCCGCATGTTGTCCTTCTTCCCCGTGATTGAGTGAGTCGATTGGCCTAGGCTTCGGAGCTGTGAGCTTGGGCATGAAGCTGGTTGGGATCTTCGCACACGCCCCTGAGTTCGAACCTCTTTGGGTTTTGCGGAGCCCGAAATCCGACAAACCCCTCCATGATGGTGTTAGATTGGATCTCAAGGCTCTGGAACTTGCGGCGGCTGGATGTGTTTTTTGTCGACTCCTCTAGGGTTTCTGGAACATTTGGGAATTTATAGGCGTCAGAGGCAGTGGAGAGGGGTCCCGAGGAGGGCACAACCCACCAGGGCGTGCCTGGGGCCTCTGGCGCGCCCTGGTGGGTTGTGGTCTCCTCGTCCCTCCCCTCTGGCACTTCTTTGGCCCACTGGAAGTCTTCTGGCCCAAAAAAAATCTCCAAAAAGTTTCGTCGCGATTGGACTCCGTTTGGCACTGCTATTCTGCGAAGTAAAAAACAAGCAAAAACAACAACTGACACTTTGGCACTATGTCAATAGGTTAGTCCCAAAAAATGATGTAAAGTTGCTATAAAATGATTGTAAAACATCCAAGAATGATAATATAACAGCATGGAACAAGCAAAAATTATAGATACGTTGGAGACGTATCAGCATCCCCAAGCTTAATTCCTACTTGTCCTCGAGTAGGTAAATGATAAAAACAGAATTTTTGATGTGGAATGCTGCCCAACATGTTCATCTCATATTGTTTTCTTTGTAGCATGGACATTTGGACTTTAGATGATTCAAAGCAATAGTCTATTTTTAACATAATGACTTCAATACTCAAGCATGCCAACAAGCAACCATGTCTTTCAAAATATCAACACTAAAGAAAGTTATCCCTAGCCCATCATGATCAATCATTGATCCATTCATGAAACACACTCACATATTAGCTACACCCAATGCTCAAGTACGATCATAGTGCCCCCTAGTTGGTGCTTTATAAGAGAAGATGGAGACTCAAATAAAAATAAAAATTGCATAAAGTAAATAGATAGGCCCTTCGCAGAGGGAAGTAGGGATTTGTAGAGGTGCCAGAGCTCAAAGTTTAAATTGAGAGAGAAAAATATTTTGAGTGGCATGCCTTTCCTGTCAACGAAAACAACAAAGTAGTTCACAATACTTTCCATGCTAGATATATCATAGGCAGTTCCCAAATAGAAAATAAAGTTTATTCCTTTTTCCACCATTCTTTCACAATGCATGGCTGGCCGTATCCACGGTTGCCTTCCATACCAACACTTTCCCAGGAATTTATTATTTGACAACATAAAGTAATTTTTTTCATTTTTTTCATTTTGCGGGACTGGGCATCCCTATTACCGCCGCACTCTCGTGCAATGACAAGTGAATAAACACTCATCTTGAGAATAACACATCTAGCATGGAAAAATATTGGGCACCCCCTACCGTTTCATGAGCGGTACGAGCACACAAAAAGGAAATTTATTTTGAAAATTAGAGATGGCACATACAAATTTGCTTAGAACGGCATGGAAATACCGCATATAGGTAGGTATGGTGGACTCATAAGGCAAAACTGGGTTTAATGATTTTGGATGCACAAGTAGTATTTCTACTTAGTACAAGTGGGGGCTAGCAAATAGATTGAGAAGCAACCAACCAAGAAACAAAAATTCACATAAGCGAGCATTGAGCATAACTAACACCGAATAATGCACCATAAGTAGGATGTAATTTCATTGCATAACTATTGACTTTCGTACTTGCATAGGGAATCACAAACCTTAACACCAATATTCCTACTAAAGCATAATTACTCACTAACATGACTCACATATTACTATCATCATGTCTCAAAACTATTACAAGGAATCAAGTTTAATTTGTCCAATGATCTTGATGAAGGTTTTTATTATATCCTTCTTGGATATCTATCACTTTGGGACTAGTTTCATATATTGCCATTGCTTTTGACAAGCTCAAACAAATTTAAGTGAAGCACATGAGCATAAAGATTCACCTCTCAAAATAGTATAAGTGAGGCATGAGAGGATTTCTTCAAAATTTACTAACTCTCAAATTTATCTAAGTGAAGCATGAGAGTATTTCTACAAAAATTTCCAAGCACACCATGCTCAAAAAGATATAAGTGAAGCAGTAGAGCAATTCTATAGCTCAAAAAGTTTAACTGAAGCATATAGAGCAATTCTAACTAATCATAGCATAATTTTGGCTCTCTCAAAAAGGTGTGTCCAGCAAGGATGCAAGTGACAAACTAAAAAGCAAAGCAAGCAAAGACTCAAATGATACAAGACGCTCCAAACAAAACTCATGATATGTGACGAATAAAAATATAGCTCCAAGTAAAATACCGATGGTTGTTAGAAGAAAGAGGGGATGCCACTCGGGGCATCCCCAAGCTTAGTTGCTTGTTTCTCTTTGGATATATCTTGGGGGTGCTGTAGCATGCCCAAGCTTGGGCTCTTTTCACTCCTTATTCCTTCATCCATCGTGATCTCGCCCAAAACTTGAAAACTTCAATCACACAAAACTCAACAAAATCTTTGTGAGATCCGTTAGTATAATTAAGTAAATCACTACTTTAGGTGCTGTTGAAAACCCATTCATATATTATTATTGCATTATACCTACTGTATTTTAACTTTACCATGGCTCATACCCTTCAATATAACCCATAGATTCATCAAAACAAGCACACAATGCAACGAAAACAGAATCTGTCTTAAACAGAACAATCTGTAGTAATCTGTACTCTAACCATACTTCTGGAACTCTAAAAATTCTGAACAATTAGGAAAACGTAAATAATTTGTATAGAAACACTGTGTTAAAATTTCATCTCAATATGACGTTCCGGTAAAAAATGAAAATTCGAACATTGGAGGCAAAGTTTCTGTTTCAGATTCAGCATCGCTTCTACGCATCTTATGAATCATCCTAAAGGCTCTACTTGGCACAAACACTAAATAAAACATAAAAACACAATCATAACAGAGGCATAATTGTGTCAACACTCAAAAACAGAAAGAAAAAGTGGAAAATAAATTTATTCATTGGGTTGCCTCCCAACAAGCGCTATCGTTTTACGCCCCTAGCTAGGCATAACGCATAGATTCAAGTATTGTCATCTTTGGTTTTCGTAGAGGTGTTTTTGTCAAGAGGTTTTGCAAATAAAACTTGAAACACATCATCCATAGTAACCTTAGCACTATCAACTTGTCCATCTACGTACCCCCTTTGATTCCGTCCACAATCCAAGAATATTGTTGGTTTACATCATTGAAAACTTGTTGGATCATATCTAAAACGGGGACTTCCTTTTTGAGATTCTCATCAAATATTTGATTATTTCCAAGAAAATATCTCATCATGTAATCACTATTGTAAAGGATCTCTCCTATTACTGTTTTTTTCACGGCTCATACCATAGAAATCAAAGATCTCCCTAGCTTCCTGTACTATCTGATCAAATTCATTCATGAGAACAAGGGTAGCTAACTTCTTAGCTTTGGGATCCTTTATGATGGATAGCTCATAGAACAATCTTTGCAAGGTAGGATGGGTACGAATAAACCTATTTTCAAGTTTCAGAACTAGCACCGAAATAGCTTCTGCATAAGTTTTAGTTCTTTTCAATACAGGAGTATCACCGAGAGTCAAATTCCCAACGCAATTGAAAAATTCTTGGATAGTTTCTTTTCCTATAACGCTCCCTTGCCCCAAAACAAAAGTTTTAGCATCCAAATTATCGGAACGTCCAATATTAGGAGTCCTGCCATCATCTATTTCTGCCATACCAAAATCACTCATGATGACAAGCAAACAAGAGATGTGACGAGAAAAGGGCAAACGAAAAAGAGGGCGAATAAAACGGCAAATTGGGTGAAGTGGGGGAGAGGAAAACGAGAGGCAAATGGCAAATAATGTAATTGCAAGGAGATGAGATTTGTGATTAGGAACCTGGTAAATGATGATGGTGTCTCCTCGGTGCCAGAGATTGGCACGTAGAAGAGACCGTTTCCTCTCCGGCAATGGCGCTAGAAATTTCTTTGACGTGGCTTGAGACTGCGTCGGTACTTCCCCAAAGAGGAAGGGATGATGCAGCGCAGCGACGGTAAGTATTTCCCTCAGTTATGAAACCAAGGTATCGAACCAGTAGGAGGATCACCACCACCTAATAAACAGCACCTGCACACAAAGAACAAATACTTCCAACCCGACGAGAAAGAGAGGTTGTCAATCTCTCTACGGTAAAAAGATAGATTAGGTAGTGATAGATTGGAGAGATAGATCTATCAAGAATACAAAATAAAAAGAGAAAATAAAAAGTGCAGCAAGGTATTTTTGGGTTTTTGGAATAATAGATCTGAAAACAAAAGTGGCAAAAAGATATATCGGAAAGCAATATGTTGGAAAAGTAGACCCGGGGGGCGTAGGTTTCACTAGTGGCTTCTCTCATGAGTATAGCACACGGTGGGTGAACAAATTGCTGTTGGGCAATTGATAGAAGATCAAATAATCATGACGATATCCAAGGCGATGATCATTATATAGGCATCACGTCCAAGATAAGTAGACCGACTCCTGCCTGCATCTACTACTATTACTCCATACATCGACCTCTATCCAGCATGCATCTAGTGTATTAAGTTCATGGAAAAATGGAGTAATGCAATAAAAATGATGACATGATGTAGACAAGATCTATTCATGTAGCAATAGACCCCATCTTGTTATCCTTAATAGCAATGATACATGCGTGCCTCGCGGCCCTTTCTGTCATTGGGAGAGGACACCGCAAGATCGAACCCATCACAAAGCACCTCTTCCCATGGCAAGAAAAATCGATCTAGTTGGCCTAACTAAACCAAAGATTCGAAGAAGAAATACGAGGCTATAAGTAATCATGCATATAAGAGATCAAAGAAGACTCAAATAATATTCATGGATTGAAACTGATCATGAACTCAAAATTCATCGGATCCCAACAAACACACCGCAAAAGTTTACATCAAATAGATCTCTAAGAGACCATTGTATTGAGAATCAAAAGAGAGAGAGTAAGCCATCTAGCTACTGCCTACGGACCCGTAGGTCTATGGTAGACTACTCACGCATCATCGGAGAGGCACCAATGGGATGGTGAACCCCTCCGTGATGGTGTTAGATTGGATCTCGAGGCTCTGGAACTTGCGGCGGCTGGATGTGTTTTTTGTTGACTCCTCTAGGGTTTCTGGAATATTTGGGAATTTATAGGTGTCAGAGGCAGTGGAGAGGGGTCCCGAGGAGGGCACAACCCATCAGGGCGCGCCTGGGGCCTCTAGCGCGCCCTGGTGGGTTGTGGTCTCCTTGACCCTCCCCTCTGGCACTTCTTTGGCCCACTGGATGTCTTCTGGCCCAACAAAAATCTCCAAAAAGTTTCGTCGCGATTGGACTCCGTTTGGTACTGATATTCTG
Source organism: Elymus sibiricus (assembly GCA_039707655.1). NCBI lineage: Eukaryota > Viridiplantae > Streptophyta > Magnoliopsida > Poales > Poaceae > Elymus > Elymus sibiricus. Next base: position 402,125,468 of record CM077667.1, read on the forward strand.
TGATGTAAATAGGTTAGTCCCAAAAAATGATGTAAAGTTGCTATAAAATGATTGTAAAACATCCAAGAATGATAATATAACAGCATGGAACAAGCAAAATTATAGATGCGTTGGAGACGTAACACGCCTCTAGCTCAAGTCCTGCGAGCATCCACCGGGGTCTTGGTCGCCGCCGGCCCAACTCCGGCCGTGCTGACATGGCCGGATTAGTTTAGCCACTAACCCCCCACAGGAGTCAATGACAGATGGGCCCACGGGCCCTAATAGCTTCAATTAGGTTTAATTAAAAACCGTTTAACACCGTGCCTATGACAGGTGGGTCCCGGTTGTCAGGTTTGACCTGGACCTGACGCCGTTGACCTGCTGACATCATGGTGTTGTCATGCTAGCGTCATTAATGATTTTCTGGATTTAATTTAATCCAGGAAATTCCAGAAAATATCCTAAACTTCTAAAATTGATAGAAAATAATCTATAACTCAAATGAAAATAATTTATATATGAAAAATGATCAGAAAAGTCCAGAGAATCTGTTTATGCCAAGTTCATGCATTCTTGAACAAGTTAAAATCACCAACTAGGATAAATCATGATTAGGATAAGTTGATAAATACTGTTGGAGTTGGAATTTGATGTATATTTGAATTACACTTCACTTAACTTGACTAAATGTTGCATTAGGCAAATTCAGTACCTTAATATGACATATCATACATAGGTTGAGCATGTTGGGGAACGTTGCATGGGAAAAAAAATTCCTACGCACACGCAAGATCTATCCATGGTGATGAGCATCTATGAGAGGGAGAGTGGATCTACGTACCCTTGTAGATCGCTAAGTGGGAAGCGTTAAGAAACACCAGTTCCCTTGCAATGAAAGCACTCAGTTTATGGCTTGGGTCCAGCCCTGGGTTTCTTCACGGGAGGGGCAACTGCTTTGCCACTCTTCTTGGAGTTACCCTTCTTGCCCTTGCCATTCTGCTTGAAACTAGTGGTTTTATTGACCATCAACACTTGACGCTCCTTTTGAATCTCAGACTCAGCGACTTTCAACATCGCAAACAGCTCGGCGACTGACTTGTTCATACCTTGCATGTTGTAGTTCTACACGAAGCTTTTGTAGCTAGGTGGCAGTGATTGAAGAACTCTGTCAGTGATTGCCTCTAGCGGGAGAACAATTCCCAACTCCGCCAGACGGTTGGAATACCCAGACATTCTGAGTACATGTTCACTGACAGACCCGTTCTCCTCCATCTTGCAAGCATAGAACTTATCGAAGGTCTCATACCTCTCGATCCGGGCATTCTTCTCAAAGATAAACTTCAACTCCTGGAACATCTCATATGCTCCATGACGTTCAAAACGTCTTTGAAGTCCCGGTTTTAAGCCATACAACATTGCACATTAAACTATTGAGTAATCATCAGAACGTGCCTGCCAGGCGTTCGCAACGTCTACAGCCTCTAATGGAGCGGGTGGTTCACCGAGCGGTGCATCAAGGACATAAGCCTTTTGGGGAGCCGTGAGGATAATCCTCAGATTACGGGCCCAGTCTACAAAGTTACTTCCATCATCTTTCAACTTAGCTTTCTCTAGGAACGCATTGAAATTCAGGGGTGTTACTGCGCGAGCCATTGATCTACAACATAAATTTTGCAAAGACAACTTAGAATATTGTTCAAGATAATGAGTTTAGTTAATCATATTACTTAAAAACTCCCACTCAAATTGACATCCCTCAGGTCATTCGAGTGTCACATGATCCAAATTCACCAACCCAAGTCTGATCATCACGTGAGATGAGGTGGTTTCAATGGTGAACATCTTCATGTTGATCATATCTACTATATGACTCTTGTTCGACCTTTCGGTCTCTTGTGTTCCGAGGCCATGTCTGTACATGCCTGGCTCGTCAAGTTTAACCCGAGTGTTCCGCATGTGCAACACTGGCTTGCACCCGTTGTATGTGAACATAGAGTCTATCACACCCGATCATCACGTGGTGTCTCGAAACGACGAACTTTCGCAATGGTGCACACTCGGGGAGAACACAATTTTATCTTGAAATTTTAGTGAGGGATCACCTTATAATGCTACCGTCGTCCTAAGCATAATATGATGCATAAAAGGATTAACATCACATGCAAATCACAAGTGACATGATATGGCCATGATCTTGTGCTTTTGATCTCCATCTCCAAAGCACCGGCATGATCTCCATCATCACCGGCATGACACCATGATCTCCATCATCTTGATCTCCATCAACATGTCGCCATGAGGTTGTCGCGCCAACTATTGCTTCTACAACTATTGCTAACTCATAGTGAGAAAGTAAAGCAAAAACGGCGAAAATAAATTAAAGACAACCCTAAGGCTCCTGCCGGTTGCTGTACTCATCGACATGCAAGTCGTGATAATCTATACAAAACATGATCATCTCATACATCACATATATCTCATCATGTTTCTGGCCATATCATATCACATCATACCCTGCAAAAACAAGTTAGACGTCCTCTAATTTGTTGTTGCATGTTTTACGTGGCTGCTATGGGTATCTACCAAGAACGATTCTTACCTACGCAAAACCACAACGGTGATTTACAAGTTGCTTTTTCACCTTCTACAAGGACCGCCTCTGTCGAATCCGATTCAACTAAAGTGGGAGAGACAGACACCCGCCAGCCATCTTATGCAACAAAATTACATGTCAGTCGATGGAACCGGTCTCTCGTACGTGGACGAGTAAGGTTGGTCCGAGCCGCTTCATCCCACAATACCGCTGAATCAAGAAAAGACTAAGGAGGGAAGCAATCTGAATATCAACGCCCACAAACTCCTTTGTGTTCTACTCGTGATCTCATCTACTCATAGACCTAGCTCATGATGCCACTGTTGGGGAACGTTGCATGGGAAACAAAAAATTTCCTACGCACATGCAAGATCTATCCATGGTGATGAGCATCTACGAGAGGGAGAGTGGATCTACGTACCCTTGTAGATCGCTAAGCGGGAAGCGTTAAGAAACGCAGTTGATGTAGTCGAACGTCTTTGCGATCCGAATCGCAAGCCGTCCCGCGATCCAATCACGATCTAGTGCCGAACGGACGGCACCTCCGCGTTTAGCACACGTACAACTCGATGATGATCTCCGCCTTCTTGATCCAGGAAGAGGGAGCGGAGAGGTAGATGAGTACTCCGGCAGCACGACGGCGTGGTGACGGTGGTGGTGGAGCTATTCCGGCAGGGCTTCGCCTAAGCACCGCCGAAACTAGAGGAGGAGACGATCTAGTGGGGGGAGAGAGGGCTGCACCGTGGCTTGGGGTGCACCAGCCCTCTCTCGCCTCCAACATATATAGGAGGGAGGGGAGGAGGCTGGCGCCCTAGGGTTCCTCCCCTAGGGTCGGCCGAACCAGGAGGTGGAGGAGTCCACCTCCAACTAGGAGGTGGGCGTGGGAGGAGTTCTCCTCCGATTAGGACTCCTCCCCCTCTCCTCTTTCTCCTATGCATAGGCCCCTTTGCGCTGGCCGCCCAGCCCACTAGGGGCTGGTGCGCCACCACTAAGGCCCATGTGGCCCCTTGGGGTGTGTGGGCCCCACTTGGTGGACCCCCGAAACACATTCGTCACTCCCGGTACACTGCCGGAAATGCCCGAAACTTTTCCGGAGTTCAAACACCACTTTCCTATATATCAATCTTTACCTCCGGACCATTCCGGAGCTCCTCGTGACGTCCGGGATCTCATCCGGTACTCCGAACAACCTTCGGTCACCACCATACATAACTCAATACTATCGAAACGTCACCGAACGTTAAGTGTGCAGGCCCTGCGGGTTCGAGAACTATGTAGATATGACCGAGGCACCTCTATGGTCAATAACCAATAGCGGGACCTGGATGCCCATATTGGTTCCTACATATTCTACAAAGATCTTTATCGGTTGAACCTCTATGTCAAGGATTCAGTTAATCACGTATGCTGTTCCCTTTGTTCTTCGGTATGTTACTTGCCCGAGATTCGATCGTTGGTATCTCTATACCTAGTTCAATCTCGTTACCGGCAAGTCTCTTTACTCGTTCCGTAATACAAGATCCCGTGGCTAAACTCTTTAGTCACTCTGCTTGCAAGGCTTATTGTGATGTTGTATTACCGAGTGGGCCCTGAGATACCTCTCCGTCACACGGAGTAACAAATCCCAGTCTCGATCCATGCCAGCTCAACAGACACCCTCGGAGATACCTGTAGAGCATCGTTATAGTCACCCAGTTACGTTGCGACGTTTGATACACACAAGGTATTCCTCCGGTGTCAGTGAGTTGCATGATCTCATGGTCATAGGAACAGATACTTGACATGCAGAAAACTATAGCAATAAACTGACACGATCATATGCTATGTTCATAGTTTGGGTCTTGTCCATCACATCATTCTCCTAATGATGTGATCCCGTTATCAAATGACATCTCATGTCTATGGCTAGGAAACCTTGACCATCTTTGATCAACGAGCTAGTCTACTAGAGGCATACTAGGGACACAGTGTTGCCTATGTATCAACACATGTATTTGTGTTTCCAATCAATACAATTATAGCATGGATAATAAACATTTATCATGAACAAGGAAATATAATAATAATCACTTTATTATTGCCTCTAGGGCATATTTCCAATAGTCTCCCACTTGCACTAGAGTCAATAATCTAGCTCACATCACTGTCTGATTTACATTGTAATGAATCTAACACCCATACAGTTCTGGTGTTGATCATGTTTAGCCCTTGGAAGAGGTTTAGTCAAAGGGTCTGCAACATTCAGATCGGTGTGCACTTTGCAAATATTTATGTCCTCCTCCTTGATGTAATCGTGGATGGAATTGAAGCGTCTCTTTATGTGTCTTGTCCTCTTGTGAAACCTTGGTTCCTTGGCCAGAGCAATGGCACCAGTGTTGTCACATAACAGAGTCATTGGGTTTAGTGCACTGGGCACTACTCCAAGATCTGTCATGAACTCCTTCATCCAGACACCTTCCTTCGCCGCCTCCGAGGCAGCGATGTACTCTGCTTCGCATGTAGAATCAGCTACCACACTCTGCTTGGAACCGCACCAGCTTACCGCACCCCCATTGAGAATAAATACGTATCCGGTTTGAGACTTAGAGTCATTCGGATCAGTGTCAAAGCTTGCATCGACGTAACCCTTTACGACGAGCTCTTGATCACCTCGATAAACGAGAAACATGTCCTTAGTCCTTTTCAGGTACTTTAGGATATTCTTGACCGCCGTCCAGTATTCCACTCCTGGATCACTTCGAAACCTTCCGGCCATACTTATGGCAAGGCTGACATCAGGTCTTGTGCACAAAATTGCATACATGATAGAGCCTATGGCTAAAGCATAGGGGATGACACTCATCTTTTCTCTATCTTCTGCCGTCCTTGGGCATTGAGTCTTACTCAACTTCACACCTTGAAATACAGGCAAGAACCCCTTCTTGGACTGATCCATTTTGAACTTCTTCAAAACTTTGTCAAGGTATGTGCTCTGTGAAAGTCCTATTAAGCGTCTCGATCTATCTCTATAGATCTTGATGCCTAATATGAAAGCAGATTCTCCTAGGTCCTTCATTGAAAAACTTTTGTTCAAATATTCCTTCACGCTTTCCAACATTTCTATATTGTTTCCAATCAGCAATATGTCAGCCACATATAATATTAGAAACGCTATAGAGCTCCCACTCACTTTCTTGTAAATACAAGCTTCTCCGTAAACTTGTATAAACCCGAACGCTTTGATCACCTCATCAAAGCGAAGATTCCAACTCCGAGATGCTTGCACCAGTCCATAAATGGATCGCTGGAGTTTGCAAACTTTGTCAACATTCTCTGGATCGACAAAACCTTCCGGTTGCATCATATACAACTCTTCCTTAAGGAAACCATTAAGGAACGCTGTTTTGACATCCATCTGCCAAATTTCATAATCGAAAAATGCAGCTATTGCTAACATGATTCTGACGGACTTAAGCATCGCTACGGGTGAGAAGGTCTCATCGTAGTCAACTCCTTGAACTTGTGAAAAACCCTTTGCCACAAGTCGAGCTTTATAGACGGTGACATTACCGTCCGCGTCCGTCTTCTTCTTAAAGATCCGTTTATTCTGAATGGCCTTTCGCCCTTCAGGTAATACTTCCAAAGTCCATACTTTGTTTTCATACATGGATCCCATCTCGGATTTCATGGCCTCTAACCATTTCTCGGAATCCGGGCCCATCATCGCTTCTCCATAGCTCGTAGGTTCATCGTTGTCCAACAACATGACCTCTAAGACAGGGTTACCGTACCACTTAGGAGCAGTACGTGCCCCTGTCGACCTACGAGGTTCGATAGCAACTTGATCGGAAGCCTCATGATCACCATCATCAGCTTCCTCTTCAATTGATGTAGGCTCCACAGAAACATCTTTCTGCGCTGAGCTACTCTCTGGTTGAAGTAAAGGTTCAACAACCTCATCAAGTTCTATTTTCCTTCCACTCAATTCTTTCGAGAGAAACTCTTTCTCGAGAAATGACCCGTTATTTGCGAAAAACACTTTGCCTTCGGATCTGAGATAGAAGGTATACCCAACTGTCTCTTTTGGGTATCCTATGAAGACGCATTTCTCCGCTTTGGGTTCCAGCTTTTCAGGCTGAAGCTTTTTGACATAAGCATCACATCCCCAAACTTTAAGAAACGACAACTTTGGTTTCTTGCCAAACCACTGTTCATATGGCGTCGTCGCAACGGATTTAGATGGTGCCCTATTTAAAGTGAATGCAACTGTCTCTAACGCATAACCCCAAAACGATAGTGGCAAATCGGCAGGAGAAATCATAGACCGCACCATATCCAATAAGGTTCGATTACGACGTTCGGACACACCATTACGCTGTGGTGTTCCAGGCGGTGTCAATTGTGAAACAATTCCACATTATCTTAAGTGACTGCCAAACTCATAACTCAGATATTCTCCTCCTCGATCAGATCGCAGGAATTTAATCTTCTTGTTACGATGATTCTCAACTTCACTCTGAAATTGCTTGAACTTTTCAAACGTTTCAGACTTGTGTTTCATTAAGTAAATATACCCATATCTACTTAAGTCATCAATGAAGGTGAGAAAATAACGATATCCACCGCGCGCCTTGATGTCTACTACGCAACCTTCTTCTTGTAGACTCGTGTTGGGCCTCCAAGCGCAGAGTTTTGTAGGACAGTAGCAAATTTCCCTCAAGTGGATGACCTAAGGTTTATCAATCCGTGGGAGGTATAGGATGAAGATTGTCTCTCTCAAACAACCCTGCAACCAAATAACAAAGAGTCTCTTGTGTCCCCAACACACCCAATACAATGGTAAATTGTATAGGTGCACTAGTTCAGCGAAGAGATGGTGATACAAGTGTAATATGGATGGTAGATATAGGTTTTTGTAATCTGAAAATATAAAAACAGCAAGGTAGCAAGTAACAAAAGTGAGCAAAACGGTATTGCAATGCTTGAAAACAAGGCCTAGGGTTCATACTTTCACTAGTGCAAGTTCTCTCAACAATACTGACATAGTTGAATCATATGTAAATCCCTCATGTGCGACAAAGAGTTCACTCCAAAGTCACAAATAGCGGAGAACAAATGAAGAAATTATTGTAGGGTACGAAACCACCTCAAAGTTATCTTTTCCGATCAATCTTATGAGCTATCCCTATAAGTGTCACGAACAGCCCTAGAGTTCGTACTAAAATAACACCTTAAGATACACATCAACCAAAACCCTAATGTCACCTAGATACTCCAATGTCACCACGAGTACCCATGGGCTTGATTATACGATATGCATCACACAATTTCAGATTCATCATGTTCAATCCAACACAAAGAACTTCGAAGAGTGCCCCAAAGTTTCTACCGGAGAGTCAAGACGAAAACATGTGCCAACCCCTATGCATAGATTCCCAAGGTCACGGAACCCGCAAGTTGATCACCAAAACATACATCAAGTGGATCAATAGAACATCCCATTCTCACCACGGATATCCCATCGCAAGACATACATCAAGTGTTCTCAAATCCTTAAAGACTCAATCCGATTAGAAAACTTCAAAGGGAAAACTCAACCCATCACAAGAAGATAGAGAGGGGGAAACTCCATATGATTCTTCTATATTAATAAAGCTCGCGGGACATCAAGATCGTGCCATCTCAAGAACACGAGAGAGAGAGAGAGAGATCAAACACATAGCTACTGGTACATACCCTCAGCCCCGAGGGTGAACTACTCCCTCCTCGTCATGGAGACCGCCGGGATGATGAAGATGGCCTCCGGTGATGGTTTCCCCCTCCGGCAGGGTGCCGGAATGTGCTCCCGATTGGTTTTTCGTGGCTACAGAGGCTTGCGGCGGCGGAACTCCCGATCTAGGTTTCTTTTCAGAGGTTTGGGTATTTATAAGAATTTTTGGCGCCGGTGTCACGTCAAGGGGGCCACGAAGCGACGACAAGCCAGGATGGCGCGCCCTAGGGGGGGGCGCCCCCTTGGCTTGTGGCTGCCTCGTGGCTCTTCTAGCCCAACTCCGATGCCCCGTGGGTCTCTTCTGGTCCATAAAAAATCATCGTAAATTTTTATTCCGTTTGGACTCCGTTTGATATTCCTTTTCTGTAAAACTCAAAAACAAGGAAAAACAGAAACTGGCACTGGGCTCTAGGTTAATAGGTTAGTCCCAAAAAATAGTATAAAATAGCATATTAATGCATATAAAACACCCAAAACAGATAATATAATAGCATGGAACAATCAAAAATTATAGATACGTTGGAGACGTATCAGCATCCCCAAGCTTAATTCCTGCTCGTCCTTGAGTAGGTAAATGATAAAAACAGAATTTTTGATGTGGAATGCTACCTAACATATTTATCCATGTAATATTCTTTAGTGTGGAATGAATGTTCAGATCCATAAGATTCAAAACAAAAGTTTAATATTGACATAAAAACAATAATACTTCAAATATACTAATAAAGCAATCACGTCTTCTCAAAATAACATGGCCAAAGAAAGTTATCCCTACAAAATCATATAGTCTGTCTATGCTCCATCTTCATCACACAAAGTATTAAATCATGCACAACCCCGGTTTTAGCCAAGCAATTGTTTCATACTTTAGTATTCTCAAACCTTTTCAACTCTCACGCAATACATGAGCGTGAGCCATGGATATAGCACTATCGGTGGAATAGAATATGGTGGTTGTGGAGAAGAGAAAAAGAAGGAGATAGTCTCACATCAACTAGGCGTATCAACGGGCTATGGAGATGCCCATTAATAGATATCAATGTGAGTGAGTAGGGATTGCAATGCAACGGATGCACTAGAGCTATAAGTGTATGAAAGCTCAAAAAAGAAACTAAGTGGGTGTGCATCCAACTCGCTTGCTCACGAAGACCTAGGGCAATTTGAGGAAGCCCATCATTGGAATATACAAGCCAAGTTCTATAATGAAAAATTCCCACTAGTATATGAAAGTGACAATATAGGAGACTCTCTATCATGAAGATCATGGTGCTACTTTGAAGCACAAGTGTGGAAAAAGGATAGTAGCATTGCCCTTCTCTATTTTCTCTCATTTTTTATTTTCTCTTTTTTTTTCTTTTTTTTTCTTTTGGTGGGCATCTTTGGCCTCTTTTTTTTATTTGGGCTTCTCTGGCCTCTTTTATTTTTTGTAAAGTCCGGAGACTCATCCCGACTTGTGAGGGAATCATAGTCTCCATCATCCTTTCCTCGCATGGGACAATGCTCTATAATGATGATCATCACACTTTTATTTACTTACAACTCAAGAATTACAACTCGATACTTAGAAAAAAATATGACTCTATATGAATGCCTCCGGCGGTGTACCGGGATGTGCAATGACTCAAGAGTGACATGTATAAAAAATATGAACGGTGGCTTTGCAACAAATACGATGTCAACTACATGATCATGCAAAGCAATATGACAATGATGATGCGTGTCATAAACGGAACGGTGGAAGTTGCATGGCAATATATCTCGAAATGGCTATGGAAATGCCATAATAGGTAGGTATGGTGGCTGTTTTGAGGAAGGTATATGGTGGGTTTAATGCACCGGCGAAAGTTGCGCGGTACTAGAGAGGCTAGCAAGGGTGGAAGGGTGAGGGTGCGTATAATCCATGGACTCGAACTCACATACTTATTGCAAAAGTATATTAGTTATCAAAATAAAGTACTAGATGCATGCCCCTAGGAGAAGGGTTGGTAGGAGTTAACCATCACGCGATCCCGACCTCCACACAAAGGAAGACATTCAATAAATAAATCATGCTCGGACTTCGTCACATAACGGTTCACCATATGTGCATGCTACGGGAATCACAAACTTTAACACAAGTATTTCTACCAATCCACAATTACTCACTAGCATGTCTCTAATATCACAATCTTTATATCTCAAAACAATCATAAGGAATCAAACTTCTCATAGTATTCAATGCACTTTATATGAAAGTTTTTATTATATCTCTCTTGGATGCCCATCATATTAGGACTAAATTCATAACCTAAGCAAATTACCATGCTGTTTAGAGACTCTCAAAATAATATAAGTGAAGCATGAGAGTTCAACAATTTCTATAAAATAAAACCACCGCCGTGCTCTAAAAAGATATAAGTGAAGTACTAGAGCAAATTGACAAACTACACCAAAAAGATATAAGTGAAGGTCAATGAGTAGTCAAAAATTTAAATAACTATGTGAAGACTCTCTCATCTAAGAATTTCAGATCTTAAGTACTTTATTCAACAGCAAGCAAAAGAAAAATAGCACTCCAAGAATAGCACGCATCATGTGAACGAATAAAAATTTAGGCTCAACATAGGCTAACCGATAATTGTTGATGACGAGACGTGGGATGCGTAGCATCCCCAAGCTTAGATGCTTGAGACTTCTTGAAATATTTACTTGGGGTGCCTTGGGCATCCCCAAGCTTGAGCTTTTGTAACTCGTTCAATCCTCTCATATCATGGTTTCACCTATTCTCAAAAACTTCATCCACACAAAACTCGAAAAGAACTCGTGAGATAGGTTAGTACACATAAGAATAAATCAACACTTCATGTACTGCCAAGACAAGTTGCACAATAATTATCAAACATCATCTACTGTTTACTATCATTTCCACAATTTATATCTACCAATATAGGCTATGGAAACTATAGGATAAGTAGATAACAAAACTATGACAACAATCTGTCCAAACAGAACAGTGTGTAGCAATTTATAAAAACAGTGTACTTCTGTAACTCAAAAAATTATGAAAATTTAGGAAATGTTAAAGAATTTATATGAAAACACTGTGTAAAAATTTCAGAAACGTTCCACGTTCCAGTAAAATATGAAAATTCAAACACTACAACAAAAGTTTCTGTTTTTACACAGCACACATCAAAACATGCAATGAAAGCATCCTAAGACAATTCTTGGAACTTTTTATTGAAAAACAAGATTATGAATAACACCTAACAGAAGATAACAAAATATAATGATGCTCCAATCAAAACTCATATTATGTGACGAAAAAAAATATAGCTCTAAGTAAGATATACCAATAGTGTTGAAGACGAAAAAGGGGATGCCTTCCGGGGCATCCCCAAGCTTAGGCGCTTGAGTCTTCCATGGATATTACCTTGGGGGTGACTTTGGCATCCCCAAGCTTAGGTTCTTGTCACTCCTTATTCTTCTCATATCGGTGTCTCACCCAAAACTTGAAACCTTCAATCACACAAAACTTAACGGAACTTCATGAGATGGGTTAGTATAATAAAGATAGATCATTCACTTAGGTACTGTCAAGACAAGATTCAGAATTGTTCCCACATGATACCTACTGTATTCTACCATTCCCATAATTTATACGACTAAATATAAGCTATGGAAACACTAAAGCAAGCAAACTATGCATGCAAAACAGAATCTGTCAAAAACATAACTGTCTGTGAAGATCTGTAGTGTAACCATACTTCCCTGTCTCTAAAAATTCTTAAAAATTAGGAAAACCTGAATAATTTGTATATAAAGACTGTGTGAAAATTTCAGATCATTATCACTCTCCAGTAAAAAATGAAAAATCATGTACTGGAGTTAAAAGTTTCTGTTTTGGTTCAGCATCAATTCTACTCATCTTGTGAGTCATCCCAAAGGCTTTACTTGGCACTTTATTGAAATAAAAGGCACAAAACATGATTACTACAGTAGCCTAATCATGTGAACACACTAAAACAGTAGGTATAAATATTGGGTTGTCTCCCAACAAGCGCTTTTCTTTAATGCCTTTTAGCTAGGCATGATGATTTCAATGATGCTCACATAAAAGATAAGAATTGAAACATGCAAAAGAGCATCATGAAGCATATGACTAGCACGTTTAAGACTAACCCACTTCCTATGCATAGGGATTTTGTGAGCAAACAATTTATGGGAGCAAGAATCAACTAGCATAGGAAGGCAAAACGAGCATAACTTCAAAACTTTGAACACATAGAGAGGAAACTTGATATTATTGCAATTCCTACAAGCATATGTTCCTCCCTCATAATAAATTTCAGTAGCATTATGAAGGAATTTCACAATATAACTATCACATAAAGCATCCTTTTCATGATCTACAAGCATAGAAAATTTATTACTCTCCACATAAGCATATTTCTTCTCATTCATCGTAGTGGGAGCAAACTCAACAAAATAACTATCATGAGACACTTGATTGACATAACCACAATCAATATTAAAATCATGATGACAAGTTTCATGGTTACTATCACTCTTTATAGCATACACGTCATCATCATAATCATCATAGATAGGAGGCATGCCATCATCAAAGTAAATTTGCTCATCAAAACTTGGGGGACTAAAAATATCATATTCATCAAACATAGCATCCCCAAGCTTGTGGCTTTGCATATCATTAGCATCATGGATATTCAGAGAATTCATACTAACAATATTTCTATCATGCTCATCATTCAAGGAATTCTCATCAAGTATTTTCATAAATTCTTCCTCTACCAATTGAGCACAATTTTTTGAACCATCATTTTCACGAAAGACATTAAAGAGACGAAACAATTGATGCAACCTAAACTCCATTTTTTTGTAGTTTTCTTTTATAAAACCAAACTAGTGAAAAACAAGAAACTAAAAGATTTGATTGCAAGATCTAAAGATATACCTTCAAGCACTCACCTCCCCGGCAACGGCGCCAGAAAAGAGCTTGATGTCTACTACGCAACCTTCTTCTTGTAGACTCGTGTTGGGCCTCCAAGCGCAGAGTTTTGTAGGACAGTAGCAAATTTCCCTCAGGTGGATGACCTAAGGTTTATCAATCCGTAAGAGGTGTAGGATGAAGATGGTCTCTCTCAAACAACCCTGCAACCAAATAACAAAGAGTCTCTTGTGTCCCCAACACACCCAATACAATGGTAAATTGTATAGGTGCACTAGTTCGTCGAAGAGATGGTGATACAAGTGTAATATGGATGGTAGATATAGGTTTTTGTAATCTGAAAATATAAAAACAGCAAGGTAGCACGTAACAAAAGTGAGCAAAAACGGTATTGCAATGCTTGAAAACAAGGCCTAGGGTTCATACTTTCACTAGTGCAAGTTCTCTCAACAATACTGACATAGTTGAATCATATGTAAATCCCTCACGTGCGACAAAGAGTTCACTCCAAAGTCACAAATAGCGGAGAACAAATGAAGAAATTATTGTAGGGTACGAAACCACCTCAAAGTTATCTTTTCCGATCAATCTTATGAGCTATCCCTATAAGTGTCACGAACAGCCCTAGAGTTCGTACTAAAATAACACCTTAAGATACACATCAACCAAAACCCTAATGTCACCTAGATAGTCCAATGTCACCACGAGTACCCATGGGCTTGATTATACGATATGCATCACACAATTTCAGATTCATCATGTTCAATCCAACACAAAGAACTTCAAAGAGTGCCCCAAAGTTTCTACCGGAGAGTCAAGACGAAAACATGTGCCAACCCCTATGCATAGATTCCCAAGGTCACGGAACCCGCAAGTTGATCACCAAAACATACATCAAGTGGATCAATAGAACATCCCATTGTCACCACGGATATCCCATCGCAAGACATACATCAAGTGTTCTCAAATGCTTAAAGACTCCATCCGATAAGAAAACTTCAAAGGGAAAACTCAACTCATCACAAGAAGATAGAGAGGGGAAAACTCCATATGATTCATCTATATTAATAAAGCTCACGGTACATCAAGATCGTGCCATCTCAAGAACACGAGAGAGAGAGAGATCAAACACATAGCTACTGGTACATACCCTCAGCCCCGAGGGTGAACTACTCCCTCCTCGTCATGGAGACCGCCGGGATGATGAAGATGGCCTTCGGTGATGGTTTCCCCCTCCGGCAGGGTGCCGGAACGGGCTCCCGATTGGTTTTTCGTGGCTACAGAGGCTTGCGGCGGCGGAACTCCCGATCTAGGTTTCTTTTCGGAGGTTTGGGTATTTATAAGAATTTTTGGTGTCGGTCTCACGTCAAGGGGGGCCACGAGGCGACGACAAGCCAGGGAGGATTGCCTTAGAGGGGGGGGGGGGGCGCCGCCTAGGCTTGTGGCTGCCTCGTGGCTCTTCTAGCCCAACTCCGATGCCCCGTGGGTCTCTTCTGGTCCATAAAAAATCACCGTAAATTTTTATTCCGTTTGGACTCCGTTTGATATTCCTTTTCTGTAAAACTCAAAAACAAGGAAAAAACAGAAACCGACACTGGGCTCTAGGTTAATAGGTTAGTCCCAAAAAATAGTATAAAATAGCATATTAATGCATATAAAACATCCAAAACAGATAATATAATAGCATGGAACAATAAAAAATTATAGATACGTTGGAGACGTATCACGCCTCAATGCTCATCGGACCGCACACATCAGTATGTATGATTTCCAACAAGTCACTTGCCCGTTCCATTGTTCCAGAGAACGGGGTCTTAGTCATCTTGCCCATGAGGCATGGTTCACATGTGTCAAGTGATTCAAAATCAAGTGACTCCAAAATTCCATCAACATGGAGTTTCTTCATGCGTTTTACACCAATATGACCTAAGCGGCAGTGCCACAAGAAAGTGGTGCTATCATTATCAACTCTACATCTTTTGGCATCAATGTTATGAACATGTGTATCATCACTATCGAGATTCAATAAGAATAAACCCCTCACAATGGGTGCATGACCATAAAAGATATTACTCATATAAATAGAACAACCTTTATTCTCTGATTTAAATGAGTAACCGTCTCGCAATAAACAAGATCCAGATCTAATGTTCATGCTTAACGCAGGCACTAAATAACAATTATTCAGGTTCATCACTAATCCCGATGGTAATCGAAGAGCGAGCGTGCCGACGGCGATCACATCAACCTTGGAACCATTTCCCACGCGGATCGTCATTTCGTCCTTAGCCAGCCTCCGTCTATTCCGTAGTTCCTGCTTTGAGTTGCAAATGTGAGCAACCGAACCGGTATCAAATGCCCAGGCACTACAATGAGAGTTGGTAAGGTACACATCAATAACATGTATATCATATATACCTTGTTTGGTGTTGACCGCCTTCTTGTCAGCTAGATACTTGGGGCAGTTCCGCTTCCAGTGACCAGTTCCCTTGCAATGAAAGCACTCAGTTTCTGGCTTGGGTCCAGCCCTGGGTTTCTTCACGGGAGGGGCAACTGCTTTGCCACTCTTCTTGGAGTTACCCTTCTTGCCCTTGCCATTCTTCTTGAAACTAGTGGTTTTATTGACCATCAACACTTGACGCTCCTTCTGAATCTCAGACTCAGCGACTTTCAACATCGCAAACAGCTCGGCGACTGACTTGTTCATACCTTGCATGTTGTAGTTCTACACGAAGCTTTTGTAGCTAGGTGGCAGTGATTGAAGAACTCTGTCAGTGATTGCCTCTAGCGGGAGAACAATTCCCAACTCCGCCAGACGGTTGGAATACCCAGACATTCTGAGTACATGTTCACTGACAGACCCGTTCTCCTCCATCTTGCAAGCATAGAACTTATCGAAGGTCTCATACCTCTCGATCCGGGCATTCTTCTCAAAGATAAACTTCAACTCCTGGAACATCTCATATGCTCCATGACGTTCAAAACGTCTTTGAAGTCCCGGTTTTAAGCCATACAACATTGCACATTGAACTATTGAGTAATCATCAGAACGTGCCTGCCAGGCGTTCGCAACGTCTACAGCCTCTAATGGAGCGGGTGGTTCACCGAGCGGTGCATCAAGAACATAAGCCTTTTGGGGAGCCGTGAGGATAATCCTCAGATTACGGGCCCAGTCTACAAAGTTACTTCCATCATCTTTCAACTTAGCTTTCTCTAGGAACGCATTGAAATTCAGGGGTGTTACTGCGCGAGCCATTGATCTACAACATAAATTTTGCAAAGACAACTTAGAATATTGTTCAAGATAATGAGTTTAGTTAATCATATTACTTAAAAACTCCCACTCAAATTGACATCCCTCAGGTCATTCGAGTGTCACATGATCCAAATTCACCAACCCAAGTCTGATCATCACGTGAGATGAGGTGGTTTCAATGGTGAACATCTTCATGTTGATCATATCTACTATATGACTCTTGTTCGACCTTTCGGTCTCTTGTGTTCCGAGGCCATGTCTGTACATGCCTGGCTCGTCAAGTTTAACCCGAGTGTTCCGCATGTGCAACACTGGCTTGCACCCGTTGTATGTGAACGTAGAGTCTATCACACCCGATCATCACGTGGTGTCTCGAAACGACGAACTTTCGCAATGGTGCACACTCGGGGAGAACACAATTTTATCTTGAAATTTTAGTGAGGGATCACCTTATAATGCTACCGTCGTCCTAAGCATAATATGATGCATAAAAGGATTAACATCACATGCAAATCACAAGTGACATGATATGGCCATGATCTTGTGCTTTTGATCTCCATCTCCAAAGCACCGGCATGATCTCCATCATCACCGGCATGAAACCATGATCTCCATCATCTTGATCTCCATCAACATGTCGCCATGAGGTTGTCGCGCCAACTATTGCTTCTACAACTATTGCTAACTCATAGCGAGAAAGTAAAGCAAAAACGGCGAAAATAAATTAAAGACAACCCTAAGGCTCCTGCCGGTTGCTGTACTCAGCGACATGCAAGTCGTGATAATCTATACAAAACATGATCATCTCATACATCACATATATCTCATCATGTTTCTGGCCATATCATATCACATCATACCCTGCAAAAACAAGTTAGACGTCCTCTAATTTGTTGTTGCATGTTTTACGTGGCTGCTATGGGTATCTACCAAGAACGATTCTTACCTACGCAAAACCACAACGGTGATTTACAAGTTGCTTTTTCACCTTCTACAAGGACCGCCTCTGTCGAATCCGATTCAACTAAAGTGGGAGAGACAGACACCCGCCAGCCATCTTATGCAACAAAGTTACATGTCAGTCGATGGAACCGGTCTCTCGTACGTGGACGAGTAAGGTTGGTCTGAGCCGCTTCATCCCACAATACCGCTGAATCAAGAAAAGACTAAGGAGGGAAGCAATCTGAATATCAACGCCCACAAACTCCTTTGTGTTCTACTCGTGATCTCATCTACTCATAGACCTAGCTCATGATGCCACTGTTGGGGAACGTTGCATGGGAAACAAAAAATTTCCTACGCACATGCAAGATCTATCCATGGTGATGAGCATCTATGAGAGGGAGAGTGGATCTATGTACCCTTGTAGATCGCTAAGCGGGAAGCGTTAAGAAACGCAGTTGATGTAGTCGAACGTCTTTGCGATCCGAATCGCAAGCCGTCCCGCGATCCAATCACGATCTAGTGCCGAACGGACGACACCTCCGCGTTTAGCACACGTACAACTCGATGATGATCTCCGCCTTCTTGATCCAGGAAGATGGAGCGGAGAGGTAGATGAGTACTCCGGCAGCACGACGGCGTGGTGACGGTGGTGGTGGAGCTATTCCGGCAGGGCTTCGCCTAAGCACCGCCGAAACTAGAGGAGGAGACGATCTAGTGGGGGGAGAGAGGGCTGCACCGTGGCTTGGGGTGTGCCAGCCCTCTCTCTTCTCCAACATATATAGGAGGGAGGGGAGGAGGCTGGCGCCCTAGGGTTCCTCCCCTAGGGTCGGCCGAACCAGGAGGTGGAGGAGTCCACCTCCAACTAGGAAGTGGGCGTGGGAGGAGTCCTCCTCCGATTAGGACTCCTCCCCCTCTCCTCTTTATCCTATGCATAGGCCCCTTTGGGCTGGCCGCCCAGCCCACTAGGGGCTGGTGCGCCACCACTAAGGCCCATGTGGCCCCTTGGGGTGTGTGGGCCCCACTTGGTGGACCCCCGAAACACATTCGTCACTCCCGGTACACTGCCGGAAATGCCCGAAACTTTTCCGGAGTTCAAACACCACTTTCCTATATATCAATATTTACCTCCGGACCATTCCGGACCTCCTCGTGACGTCCGGGATCTCATCCGGTACTCCGAACAACCTTCGGTCACCACCATACATAACTCAATACTACCGAAACGTCATCGAACGTTAAGTGTGCAGGCCCTGCGGGTTCGAGAACTATGTAGATATGACCGAGGCACCTCTACGGTCAATAACCAATAGCGGGACCTGGATGCCCATATTGGTTCCTACATATTCTACGAAGATCTTTATCGGTTGAACCTCTATGTCAAGGATTCAGTTAATCCCGTATGCTGTTCCCTTTGTTCTTCGGTATGTTACTTGCCCGAGATTCGATCGTCGGTATCTCTATACCTAGTTCAATCTCGTTACCGGCAAGTCTCTTTCCTCGATCCGTAATACAAGATCCCGTGGCTAAACTCTTTAGTCACTTTGCTTGCAAGGCTTATTGTGATGTTGTATTACCGAGTGGGCCCTGAGATACCTCTTCGTCACACGGAGAAACAAATCCCAGTCTCGATCCATGCTAGCTCAACAGACACCCTCGGAGATACCTGTAGAGCATCTTTATAGTCACCCAGTTACGTTGCGACGTTTGATACGCACAAGGTATTCCTCCGGTGTCAGTGAGTTGCATGATCTCATGGTCATAGGAACAGATACTTGACATGCAGAAAACTATAGCAATAAACCGACACGATCATATGCTATGTTCATAGTTTGGGTCTTGTCCATCACATCATTCTCCTAATGATGTGATCCCGTTATCAAATGACATCTCATGTCTATGGCTAGGAAACCTTGACCATCTTTGATCAACGAACTAGTCTACTAGAGGCATACTAGGGACACAGTGTTGCCTATGTATCCACACATGTATTTGCGTTTCCAATCAATACAATTATAGCATGGATAATAAACATTTATCATGAACAAGGAAATATAATAATAACCACTTTATTATTGCCTCTAGGGCATATTTCCAATAGAGCAATGCATTGAATGTTGTTCCCTTTGCTGTTTGCCGGTGTTAGTTCCCTCTCGGTAGACGTTATTCTGACATTGAGATCAATGCCACCGATGAAGACTCACTGTTATCTTCAGAAGTGTCAGGCAAGAAAGCCCCCTTTGAGCATTCCGATACAATCCCACTCTCTCGCTCTTGCTCTCTTTTACTGCATTAGGACAACAATGATTCAATTGTTACATGTTTCGGTAGTTGAACCCATTCCTTTGCATGACCTGTCTTTGTCACAGCAAATAGTTGAAACCACTTAACATGAGTAGCAACTGTTTGAGACTTGTTATGCTTACTCATCCATGATTGCTTACTATGCCTGTTATGCTTAGATTCGTGTTGGGTCTGATCCATCTTGGCGATGAATTGGAATGGAGGTGTTCATGTCCTACTGTGTGAGAGTTAAGTGTGTGAATCCGTTTTGGTAAAGGTAGCGATGAGAGGCCATGTAAGAGTACATGGTGGGTTGTCTCATTGAAACCGCTCTTAGGACTTGAGATCTTGTGTTTGTTCCAAGACAAGATACTACCGCAGATTGGGCTCTGGTAACTTGAGCTCTCTCGACCTATTAACTTCCCTGTTCTCAGTCTAGGAGTCGCAGTAGTTTGAAACATTGATAGGTGTGGCCGGGCCTGCGAAGTGGATGAACAGCCCAGTCGAGACCGGCTTGGGGCCCTGCACACAACGTTTGAGGCCATTTGGAAAACTGGGCCGGACTTCCATTATGGGTTCCAATTCAAATAGGCGAGTACCTTGGACGTGAGTCGTTGTAAGTTAACATATGTGGCCGACTCCCTCGCTGGGCTTCTGCTTGAAGGTTGCCGAGGTGCATGACGTGCACATGGCGATAAGTGGCGGGAGCGTGTGTGAAGAAGTATACCCCTGCAGGGTAAATGATCGGTTCGAATAGCCGCGTCCTCGGATATGGATTACTTTGAAACTTATATGGTTCATAGACAAGTGAAATGGATACTTTAAAATGTGCAAGATAAGTGTGAGTGCTATGGATGGCCTTCTCGTAGGGAGACTGGAGAGGATCCATAGTGGTGTATTGATGTGGTGAATATGTGGACTCGTGTGCGCTATCCCACCTCAAAGATACTACTTGTGGTCATAGTACAGGTTAGCCAAGAGTCAAAGCTGGCTTGCTGCAATAAACTCCACAACCCCCTTTGTTGACAATGATGCATATGTAGATAGATCTGATGTAAGTCTTGCTGAGTACCTTTGTACTCACGGTTGCTTAATTTATGTTATGCAGACAAGAATTCGGTCTCACTTCTGGGTTCGACGATGTGTTCGATGTCGACAGGATTAGTTTGGGAATCCCAGACAGAGGTCTGGCTCCTTTGGGAGGATCGTTGTAGATTTCCAGGCTCTTCCAACCACTTTTAGTAGATGCCTGTACTCAGAGATGTTGTGTTTCTGCTTGTTGCTTGTATGGCTTTGGGTGTTGGGTCATGTGACCCCTGTTTGTAATATCACACTATGTTGGCTCTTATGAGTCTTTAATAAATACTTTGAGTCGTAGAGTTGTGTTGTGATGCCATGTTGTATCTACACATATCTTGCATATTGCGTGTATGTTTTGAAATGCATTGGATATGTGGGATTCGACACCTAGTTGTGTGCCCATGGTAGCCTTCTTTATAGGGAAATGCCTCTTTGTGCTTCCATCGAGCCATGGTAGCTTGCTACTGCTCTGGACACATTTATTGATCGGCATGTATCCTTGTTTGTTGTTGTGTCTGTCCCTACGGGGAAATGTCACACGATGTAATGGAGTCCCTGTGGCTTGCTACGACTCGTCTACACACGGTGATGACCGACACCTGCATTGTTGAGTTATGTATGCCTGTTCCTGTACGGTTGTGCCACTTGGGTCTATAACTAGTCATGTCGACCTGAGTTCTCTAACATATGATTGCTAGCGACATATTCATATTCGTGAGCCAAAAGGCACAAACGGTCCCGGCCAAGGTAAGGTGGCAGCCGTGGAGCTTACCGTGCATGAGGCTGCAAAGTGATATGATGGGTTACATGCTGGATTCGTATGGCTTAGGATCGGGGTCCCGACAATGTTGGTATCAGAGCTTGATTGCCTATAGGATTAGCAAGCCAAACTGGTCGATGTTGAGTCTAGACCTGCTTTAGTTATATAAGGGAATTGATTATGGAAGGGGACGTAAGATTCTTTTTACTCCTTTCCTCATGTCAATCTAATTCTGAGTCACCCTCATCTCTTCTATGGGGATTAAGAACTAGGCTTCTCATCTATCTATCAGGATGACGAGTTACTATGCTGGAGACCTATAGGAAAGTTGATGTCTTTTCGGATCGGTGTCTGCATAAGAATTCAGTTGTTATGTTGTCAGTTTTCATGCAGGTTGCCTCATATTTCACGCCTGTGCGGCCGTTATGCTGTCCGAGTTATCCAAGGTTTATAAAAAAAATCTGATTTAATTGCAAATTCCTTCATCCTGTTCCCGATGTCTTTTGGCCAGACATAGCACACCAATTATTGTGTTGAGGTACTCCATTACCTTGACGTATCTGCTGAAGGTGTTATGAAACCATGTTATCTCAGAGAACCACCCAATAGTCTAGTTGTGTTTTGTGTTTCCAGCATGATAATTCTGGCCATCATTATCGAAAACATCCCATGTGAGGGAGTCCGGGACTAAGGGGTCCTCGGGCCATCAACCTATTTCCCATAGGCTGGATAGTTGGACCGCTCTGGGCCCAATACGTGGAGGCCGAACTACAAGCCAACCTCATGTTCGGGAAGGAAAGTTTAGATGTCTTGGTGTGTCCTTCAAGTTAAGATGGCCTGATCAGCAGGTTTACCCCTTGATGGTAACCGGCCATGTGTAACCCTAGGTACCCCCGGTGTCTATATAAACCAGAGGGTTTAGCTCGTACGAGGGAGAACCATTACTCCGACTCATCTAGGGTTTAGTTCATCTGATCTCGTGGTAGATCGACTATGTAATCATCATACACCCATCAATACAATCAAAAGCAAGACGTAGGGTTTTACCTCTTCGAGAGGGCCCGAACCTGGGTAAACACCATGTCCACGTTCCTTGTTACCCATCGATCCAAGATCTACAGCTCAGGACCCCCTAACCGAGATCTGCCGGTTTTGACACCGACATTGGTGCTTTCATTGAGAGTTCTTCTGTTGGGTCATCAACAGGATCGATGGCTCGCCTAGTCATCAACAACGACATCTGTAATGGGGACGTTTTCGTTCCTGGACAGATCTTTGTGTTAAATAACATTGTGCTGCACGCCGGACCGACCGGCCATCTCGACCAGGTCAGATGCTTGGCCCCCGGTCATGAGATTCATGTTGGGAGCCTAGAGTTCATCACCGACCTTCGAGGGGATCTTCTTCTAACAAGGCCCTCGACCACCCTTGAGGAGCTCGCACGTCCCGGTGCCTTAATGTTAGGGGCCGTGGATCCGTCCACCGAAGCAACTCCCGTCCCGGGTCCGGCCTTAAAGCCCGATCCGATAAATGTATTCGGGTCGATTGCAGCCGAACACTTCCCGGGCGCGGTTCTTAACACCCTCGAGGCCGCAAGTCTACGGATCGCCCCCTGCGCTCCGAAGGCATGGGCTCCACTGACCTCTCGTCATTGAACGGGCTACTTGATCAAATCCAAGCCATCGGGGCTACTAACAACCAGCCCTCGATCTATGATCGGGTCAGGCTTAAACCCGACGATAGGGAAATTAATATCCTGCCTATCACACACTTGGTCGCCACCATCGAGGACGTGACTGATGGTTCGCCCTCACACCCACCAGAGCTAAGGATGGTCTATGTTCCGGTTCCCGACCACCGGGATCAGTCCCCTAGTTCGGAATTTGGACCCACTCCTAAAGGAAGTTCGGGATTAAACCCTAGCTAGATGCGTGACCTGGACCCCTCACAACCGTGCCCGGCTGACAAGCCGGACCCAAAACCCGCCGCGCCAGACACCACTATGGAACAAGACACGGCCGTCAACGCTTCGAGCTCGCACCCCGCAGGGACACAAAGCTTTTCCCCACCCACCCACCACGTCGAATACTCTCCAAGTAATTCGGGAATACTGGACGTATGGGACCTAATGTACGTCAAGCAACAGCCAGGGGAAATGGTCCACCATTACTGGGCTAGATTCCTCCTTGTCAAGGGAAGAATGGCAGAATGCGGCGACCACGACATTATATCAACCTTCCGATACAATTGCCATGCCGAAGGAGTCCTTAACGCCCTCGTCCGTCGCCACGTCCAAAGTTTCGATGAATTAACAGATTTGGTGCAAAAATACTGCACCATGGAAAGCACATGGCAGGCTCAACAGATGTGCACAGAGTCAGGCCACGCCGGGGACCCTAGGAGAACTCGGCGGAAGCACGTACCTTCACGACGCCCGGCCGAGTATGAGCCTGTTGAGAAAAAGAACAACCCAATCGCAGGATGCAGAACTATCTTGGACGACTTATTAGATAAGCCGTGCCCTATACACTCTGTCCTGCTGAACACGAACCCCACGCACAGCCTGCGTGCTTGCTGGGTGATACTAGTGATATGCGTTGGGTTTTCCGTGACGAGGAACAGGTAATTGCAGCACAATACGGGTAAGTATTTCCCTTAGTTATGAAACCAAGGTTTATCGAACCAATAGGAATATCAATCCTCAACCATCTTCAGCGGCTGCACACAAAAGAGTAAACAACTTGCACCCAACGCGGGCAAGAGGGTTGTCAATCCCCTTGATCTCGTTATTTGCAAGCAAATGAGTTGTGTAGATAATTGTAAATTTCAAAATAAAATAAAAGACAAATAATGGCAGAAAGATAATAATAGTGTTTGTGAATTTATAAGTGAATAGACCCGGGGGCCATAGTTTTCCCTAGCGGCATCTCTCATGCAGGCAACATACGGTGGGTAACAAATTACTGTTGGGCAGTTGATAGAAAAGCGGATAGTTATGCGATTTTCACGACAATGATCATGTGTATATAGGCATCACGTCCATAAACAAATAGGCCGACTCCTGCTTGCACCTATTACTATTACTCCACTCATCGACCGCTATCCATCATGCATCTAGAGTATTAAGTAAAACAGAGTAATGCATGGAGAATGATGACATGATGTAGACAAAGTAAATTCAAGCAATATGAATAAACCCCATCGTGTTATCCTTAGTAGCAACAACACAAAGACGCAAGTTGTCTCCTTCTATCAACGGGATATAGAAACTCGTCAGGTTGAACCTACTACAACGCACCTCTCTCACTGAAGAAAGATCAATCTACTTGGCCAAAGCAAATCAATAGATCGGAGAGAATTACGAAGCTATAATGATCATGCAAATAAGAATCATAATATATATCAGAGGTGACTCAAATACTTTTCATGAATAATCCGAACATAAACCCACAATTCATCGGATCCCATCAAACGCACCGCACAAGGATTACATCGGATAGATCAAAGCGAAGATGCAATGACCATTGTATTGAAGATCAAGAGAGAGAGAGATTGCCATCTAGGTACTAACTACGGACCCGTAGGTCTGTGGTGAACTACTCACACATCATCATGAGGGCAGCAAGGTTGATGAAGAGGCCCTCCATGATCGACCCCCCCTTCGGCAGGGTGCTGGAACGGAGCTCCAGATGGCCTCCCGACGGAGACTTCCGGCGGTGTAAAAAGAGTTTCAGGACTGCGTCCAGGGTTTTCATGATATTAGATAATTTATAGGACAAAGAACGAGGTCGGGGGAGCCGCCAGGGGCCCACAAGCCATCAGGGCATGCCCTAGGGGGCTTGTGGAGCCCTCGCGTGGCTCCCGACTTCCTTCCGAATCTCCCAGGTCTTCTTTTGGTCTAGAAAAAATCATCAAAAAGTTTCGTGGCAATTGGACTTCGTTTGGTATTGTAAACTTGAAAAGTGGAAAACATACAGAAAACAACAACTGTCACTGGGCACTGGGTCAATAGGTTAGTGCTAAAAATAATATAAATAGGTAAATAAATACTCAAAAAGTATCCTAGGATGATAATATATTAGCATGGAATAATAAAAAATTATAGATACGTTGGAGACGTATCAAGCATCCCCAAGCTTAATTTCTGCTCGTCCTCGAGTAGGTAAATGATAAAAACAGAATTTTTGATGTGACATGCTACCCATTATGTAATCTTTTGCATGTATGCTCATTGAGAAACGATGAATTAACAAATATTAACATAGGAATACTTATACGTATAAGAAACAAAATCATTAATCTTTCAAAGTATACAATCCTCAAAGAATGTTTACCCCCATTCATCTTATTATATTAGCAAGGGATGGCTCCATCTTCACCACATTAATACAAATGGCAAGCACCACGGTGTCCAAGTCAGGCAATTGGTTCGTACTTTTTCAGTATGCATCAACTTTTTATTCTTCACGCAATACATGAGCGTGAGCCATTGGACATAGCATTTAGGTGGAATGGAACATGGTGGTAGATATCAAAGGAGTAAAAAGTGGAAAAGATAGTCTCACATCAACTAGGCGTACCAACGGGCTATGGAGATGCCCGTTGATAGATGTCGATGCAAGGAGTAGGGATTGCCATGCAATTGATGCACTAGAGCTATAAGTGTATGAATGCTCAACTGAAGCTAAGTGGGGTGTGCATCCAACTTGCTTGCTCATGAAGACCTCGGGCATTTGAGGAAGCCCGTCATAGGAATGTACAAGCCAAGTTTATAATAATGAAAAAGTAATTCCCACTAGCATATGAAAGTGTCATAACATGAGACTTTCTGTATGAGGAACTAGGTGCCACTTTGAGGCACAAGTGTGGTAAAAGATAGTAGCAAAGTCCCTTCTCTCATTTTCTCTCATTTTATTATTATTGTGGGCTCATTTGGCCTCCCCCATTTTGATTTCCTCACTGGGACAATGCTCTAATAATGATGATCATCACACTTTTATTTACTTACAACTCGATAGGAAGAACTGATAGGAAGATATGACTCTATATGAATGCCTCTGGCAGTGTACCAGGATGTGCAAAGATCTAGCGTGACATGTATCAAAAATATGAAGAACGGTGGCTTTGCCACAACTACTATGTCAGCTCTATATGATCATGCAAAGCAATATGATGATGAACGAACAAGTCATGTGAAGTGACGATGGAATTTGCATGGCAATATATCTCGGAATGGCTATGAAAATGACATGATAGGTAGGTATGGTGGATGTTTTGAGGAAGATATAATGAGGCTTATGTGCAACAGAGCGTATCATGTCACGGGGTTTGGATGCACCAGCAAAAGTTGCACCGATCCTCGAGGTAAGAATGGGAATGCACGGTACCAAAGAGGCTAGCAAATATAAGGAGGTGAGATTGCGTATGTCCATGGTTTCGCATTAGTCATAAAGAACTCATATACTTATTGCAAAGTTTTATTAGTTTTATCACAAATCAAAGTACTACTCGCATGCCCTGAGGGAGGAGGTTGGTAGGAGTTAACCATTGCGCGCCTCCGACACGAAACAACACTACGATTTCCACGAGGAATAGAAATGCTCACACATCATCACCATGCCTTTTTAATTTTTAGACGAACAAGTAGTTAACTTCTCTTAATATCGACACTTCTATGGATCAACAATTATGAACTCACACCTTTTTCATATTACCACATCAATATCATTAACCCACAATTTCTCTATATGTGCTACATGATGGTTTTAATTATCACTCATTAAATACCTATTATTTTTGGACTAGTCTTATGACCCATGCAAATTTACCGTCACTATTTATTAACTCTCAAACAAATATAAGTGAAGAGAGAGAGAGTGAAATTATTTCTATAAAATCTACACGACACCGTGCTCAAAAAGATATAAGTGAAGTACTAGAGCTACTGCTAAGCTCAAAAGATATAAGTGAAGCACATGGAGTATTCTAACAAATTATGCTGAAGGTGTGTATCTCTCAAATAGTTGTGTCCAGCAAACGATTATTGTGGCAAACTAAAAGTAAAAGCAAACAAAAACAAACGAGCTCCAAGCAAAACTCATATCATGTGATGAATAAAAATCTAGCTCCAAGTGACATACCGATGGATTGCGACGAAAGAGGGGATGCTTTCCGGGGCATCCCCAAGCTTAGACACTTGAGTCTTCCTTAGAATATTACCTTGGGGTGCCTTGGGCATCCCCAAGCTTAGGCTCTTGCCGCTCCTTATTCCTTTGTCCACCGTGATAACACCCAAAACTTGAAAACTTCAATCACACAACACTCAACAAAACTTCGTGAGATCCGTTAGTATAAGAAACATATAGAATACTTTAGGTACTATTATAAATTGATTATTATTTCATAATTGCATAATAGGTACTGTATTCTAACTTCTCCATGGCTTATACCCCCGATGCAATCCATAACATAATCAGAACAAGCAAACTATGAAAGCAAAAACAGAATTTGTCTCAAACAGAACAGTCTATAACAATCTGTAGAGAACCTACACTCATATAACTCTAAATATTATGAAAAATGAGGAAAAACTCGAGAATTTGTATAGAAATACTGTATAAATAATTCAGATCATTATCACGCTGCAGTGGAAAATGAAAATTCCTGTACTGAAGTCAAAAGTTTCTGTTTTGTTTCAGCATTGATTTTACTCATCTTGTGAGTCATCCCAAAGGCTTTACTTCGCACAAACACTAATTAAAACATAAAAACACAATCATTAAATAGTAAATAATCATGTTTTAAAAAACAAACAAAAAGTAAAAACGCAAAAATAAAGATAACTATTGGGTTGCCTCCCAACAAGCGCTATTGTTTTACGCCCCTAGCTAGGCATAATGCATAGTTTCAAGTATTGTAATAGTCACGGAAATGATCCGTCATGCTATAATCATATTCTCTTCTTTTAGCAGCAAGTTTTCTAATAGGTAGGAAAAAAATATTTGAAGCGACTAAACGTCACAACACAAGGATCTGAGAGATCTATTTCAGGAGGAATGGGAGGCTCCTCTTTAGGTTTCTCATAGGTGATAATCATCTCCTCATTGTATAAGTTTCGATAAAGATATTTCCTTAATTCTCGCTCAAGCTCATAACCCATTCCAAGTTTTGGTATAGCAAATTGATCATTATGTTCAGAAATTTTATCAACTAGGACATTAGGTGGAACCTTCTTTCTAAGGATTTCATCATAAGCAACATAATCCGTGGATCTTAGTTTCCTTATACCTTCCAACTCATAAAGAATTCCTTCTATTGGTGGGCACTCACAGTTAACCCTATAATGAGCAAATATATCTCTAGCCTCTTGCATGATATTGTTAAATTCTTGAACAAGAAATATAGTGGCTAGACGTTTAGTAGGAGCTTCCTGAATATTAGAGAATTCTAGAAACAACCATTGATGAAAGGATGCATATGGACAAATTGTCTTTCCAACTGTGCTATAAGCAAAGATATAGCATCCGTATAACTTGTAGTTCTAGCAAAAATGGAACCTCCTATCAATGGTAATGATCCCGCACAAGTGAAAAAATCTTGAATCACACTTTTGCCAATAATATTTCCACTACCTATATGGAGTTTCTTTGTTTGCATAATGGGTTCACTTTTAGAAGGATCATCATCCGCAAGATTATCAAGTTTTTCCTTAGCAACTTCATCAAAATTTCTTTTAGCATTCTTAGCACAAGGTGAAGTTGG
Source organism: Elymus sibiricus (assembly GCA_039707655.1). NCBI lineage: Eukaryota > Viridiplantae > Streptophyta > Magnoliopsida > Poales > Poaceae > Elymus > Elymus sibiricus. The sequence goes on from CM077667.1 coordinate 402,154,825, forward strand.
ATGTTCAAGGGCTTCTGCACTAGAGGCGGAAACACCACTAATTTCAAAATCAGACATGATAGCAACTTTCAAGCAAGCAAAACAAGCAACGGAGTAAACTAGTGACAAGCAAATATAAATATTTTTTGTATTTTTGATTTTATGAAACAAACTAAATATAACAGCAAATAAAAAGAAGAACAAGTGAATGATAATTTGTGTGAAGTTACTTGATAGTTGGTGATGATATTCCCCGGTAACGGCGCTAGAAATCCTTCCTGATACTTGTGATCTGCGTTGGGTTTTCCGTGAAGAGGAACATGTACTTGCAGGATAATACGGGTAAGTATTTCCCTTAGTTATGAAACCAAGGTTTATCGAACCAATAGGAGTAGCAATCCTCATCCGTCTTCAGCATCTGCACACAAAAGAGCAAACAACTTGCACCCAATGCGGGAAAGAGGGTTGTCAATCCCCTTTATCTCGTTATATGCAAGCAAATGAGTTGTGTAGATAATTGTAGATAATTGTAAATTGCAAAATAAAATAAAAGACAAATAATGTCAGCAAGATAATAATATCATTTGTGAATTTATAAGTGAATAGACCCGGGGGTCATAGTTTTCCCTAGCGGCATCTCTCATGTAGGCAACATACGGTGGGTAACAAATTACTGTTGGGCATTTGATAGAAAGGCGGATAGCTATGCGATTTTCACAGCAATGATCATGTGTATATAGGCATCACGTCCATAAACAAATAGGCCGACTCCTGCTTGCACCTATTACTATTACTCCACTCATCGACCGCTATCCAGCATGCATCTAGAGTATTAAGTAAAACAGTGTAATGCATGGAGAACGATGACATGATGTAGACAAAGTGAACTCAAGCAATATGAATAAACCCCGTCGTGTTATCCTTAGTAGCAACAACACAAAGACACAACCTGTCCCCTTCTGTCACTGGGATATAGAAACTCGTCAGGTTGAACCTACTACAATGCACCTCTCTCACTGAAGAAAGATCAATCTACTTGGCCAAAGCAAATCAATAGATCGGAGAGAATTATGAAGCTATAATGATCATGCAAATCAGAATCATAATATATATATCAAAGGTGACTCAAATACTTTTCATGAATAAGCTGAACATAAACCCACAATTCATCGGATCCCAACAAACGCACCGCACAAAAGGATTACATCGGATAAATCAAAGCGAAGATGCAATGACCATTGTATTGAAGATCAAGAGAGAGAGAGAGATTGCCATCTAGGTACTAACTACGGACCCATAGGTCTGTGCTGAACTACTCACACATCATCATCGGACAACAAGGTTGATGAAGAGGCCCTCCGTGATCGATCCCCCTTTCGGCAGGGTGCCGAAACAGAGCTCCAGATGGCCTCTCGATGGAATAGAGACTTGCGACAGCGTAAAAAGAGTTTCGGGACTGCCTCCAGGGTTTTCATGATATTAGAGAATTTATAGGCCAGGGAACGATGTCGGGGGAGCCGCTAGGGGCCCACAAGCCATCAGGGCACGGCCCCCCTAGGGAGTGCCCTGTTAGCTTGTGGGGCCGTCGTGTGGCTTCCGACTTCCTTCCGAATCTCCCAGGTCTTCTTTTGGTCCAGAAAAAATTATCAAAAAGTTTCGTGGCAATTGGACTTCGTTTGGTACTATAAACCTGAAAAGTGAAAAACATGCAGAAAACAACAACCGGCACTGGGCACTAGGTCAATAGGTTAGTGCTAAAAAATAATATAAATTGGTCAATAAGTACTCAAAAATTATCCTAGAATGATAATATATCAGCATGGAACAACCGAAAATTATAGATATGTTGAAGACGTATCACTGGGTCGTTAGGCAAGTTGCAAAGAACGGAGAGACCATCCTTGGGATCTCACCCTCAAGCAGACGATCGCCCACACCACCAAATAACATCACTGATATCGTAACGATCTACGAGACGTCCCCCTCAAATAATCAGAGGAAGAGAGCTCTTCGAGAGCTCGACCAAATACACCAGGTGGCAGCGAGCAATTCCTGGACAAACACACCTATCACCTTTGACGAGGAAGATCAACCTCGAATCCGCCTCGACCGAACACCTGCCGCCCTGTGATACTCGTGATCTGCGTTGGATTTCCCGTGAAGAGGAACGGGTAATCGCAGCACAAAGTGGGTAAGTATTTCCCTCAGTTATGAAACCAAGGTTTATCGAACCAATAGGAATACCAACCCTCAACCATCTTTAACGGTTGCGCATAAAAGAACAAACAACTTGCACCCAACGCCGACAAGAGGGTTGTCAATCCCCTTGATCTCGTTATTTGCAAGCAAGTGAGTTGTGTAGATAATAGTAAAGTGCAAAATAAAATAAAATGTAATAAATAACAGCAATGTAATGATAGCGTTTGTGAATTTATAAGTGAATAGACCCGGGGGCCCTAGAGTTCTCTAGTGGCATCTCTCATAAGCAAAGTATACGGTGGGTAAACAAATTATTGTTGGGCAATTGATAGAAAAGCGAATAATTATGCAATGTTCACGGAAATGATCATGTGTATATAGGCATCACGTCCATAAGCAAATAGGCCGACTCCTGCCTGCACCTACTACTATTACTCCACTTCAAGAGTGCTTCTATGCTTGCCTCTCTACGTATTAAGTTCATGACAAACGGAGTAATGCTTGGAGAATGATGACATGATGTAGACAAAGTAAACTCAACTAATATGAATAAACCCCATTGTTTTATCCTTAGTAGCAACAACACAAAGACACAACTTGTCCCCTTCTGTCACTGGGATATAGAAACTCGTCAGGTTGAACCTACTACAACGCACCACTCCCACCGAAGAAATATCAATCTAGTTGGCCAAACTATCTCAATAGATCGGAGAGCATTAGGAAGCTATGATGATCATGCAAATAAGAATCATAGTAATCAGGTTTGACTCAAATACTTTTCATGAATAATCTGAACATAAACTCACAATTCATCGGATCCCAACAAACACACCATACAAAGAGATTACATCAGATAGATCAAGGCAAAGAAGCGATGAAAATTGTATTGAAGATCGAGAGAGAGAGAGAGAGAGAGATTGCCATCTAGGTACTACCTACAGACACGTAGGTCTGCGGTGAACTACTCACACATCATGGTGAGGGCAGCAAGGCTGATGAAGAGGCCCTCCGTGATCGATCTCCCCTCCGGAAGGGTGCCAGAACGGAGGTGTAGATGGCCTCCCGTCGGAACAGAGACTTGCGGCGGTGGAAAAAGTGTTTCAGGAGCGCTTCTGATGATTTTAGGGTAGATGTGAATTTATGGGCCAGAGAACGACGTCGGGGGACGCTCCAGGGGGCCACCACATATTTGGCCGCGCCCCCCCCCTAGGGGGCACGGCTGGATATGTGGTGGGCCCCTGGTGCATCTCCTGGCCCTCCTCCGAAGCTTCTAGGTCTTGTATTGGTAAAAAAAACACCAAAAAGTTTCGTGGCAATTGGACTCCGTTTGGTATTGTAACTCATAAAAGGCAAAAACATGTAGAAAACAGGAACTGACACTGGGCAATGGGTCAATAGGTCAGTGCTCAAAAATATTATAAATTGGTAAATAAATACCCAAAAAGTATCCTAGAATGATAATATATCAGCATGGAACAATCAAAAATTATAGATACGTTGGAGACGTATCAGCATCCCCAAGCTTAATTCCTGCTCGTCCTCGAATAGGTAAATGATAAAAACAGAATTTTTGATTTGACATGCTACCCATTATGTAATCTTTGGTATGTATGCTCATTGAGAAAAGATGAATTAACAAACAACAACATAGTAATATTTATAAGTATAAGAAACAAAATCATTAATTTTTCAAAGTATACGATCCTAAAAGAATGTTTTACCCCTATTCATCTTATTATATTAGCAAGGCATGACTCCGTCTTCACCACATAGATACAAATGTTAAGCACCACGGTGTCCAAGTCAGGCAATTGGATCGTACTTTTCAATATGCATCAACTTTTTATTCTTCACACAATACATGAGCGTGAACCATTGGACATAGCATATAGGTGGAATAGAATATGGTGGTAGGTATCAAAGGGGTAAAAAGTGGAGAAGATAGTCCCGCATCAACTAGGCGTACCATCGAGCTATGGAGATGCTCATCGATAGATATCAATGCGAGGAGTAGGGATTGCCATTCAAATGATGCACTAGAGCTATAAGTGTATGAAAGCTCAACTGAAACTAAGTGGGGGTGTGCATCAAACTTGCTTGCTCATGAAGACCTCGTGCAATTGAGAAAGCCTGTCATAGGAATATACAACCCAAGTTTATTATATGAAAAGGTAATTCCCACTAGCATATGGAAGTGTCAACATAGGAGACTCTCTATATGAAGAACATGGTGCCACTCTCAGGCACAAGTGTGGTAAAGGATAGTAGCAAAGTCCCTTCTCTCTTTTCTCTCATTTTTTTATGGTGGGCTTTTCTCCTTTTGTTTGCCTCCCCCATTTTCTCTTTTTTTTATATATGGTGGGCTCATTTGGCCTCCCCCATTTTTATTTCAGTCTCATCCCGACTTGTGGGGGAATCATAGTCTCCATCATCCTTTCCTCACCAGGACAATGCTCTAATAATGATGATCATCACACTTTTATTTACTTACAACTCAACATGAAGAACTGATAGGAAGATATGACTCTGTATGAATGCCTCTGGTAGTGTACCAGGATGTGCAATGATCTAGCATGACATGTATCGAAAATATGAAGAACAGTGGCTTTGCCACAAATACTATGTCAGCTCTATACGATCATGCAAAGCATTATGATGATGAACGAACTAGCCATATGAAGTGACGATGGAATTTGCATGGCAATATATCTCGGAATGTCTATGGAAATGCCATAATAGGTAGGTATGGTGGCTATTTTGAGGAAGATATAATGAGGCTTATGTGCAACAGAGCGTATCATGTCACGGGGTTTGGATGCACCGATGAATATTTGCACCGATCCTCATGGTGAGAATGGGCTATGCACGGTACCGAAGAGGCTAGCAAATATGAGAAGGTGAAGATGCGTATGTCCATGGTGTCACATTAGTCATAAAGTAATCACATACTTATTGCAAATTTTTATTAGTTTTATCACAAATCAAAGTACTCCTCGCATGCCCCGAGGGAGGAGGTTGGTAGGAGTTAACCATCGCACGCCCCCGACTCAAAACAACACTAGGATTTCAACGAGGTATATAAATGCTCACACATCATCACCATGCCTCTTTAATTTTTAGATGAATAACAAGTTAACACCTCTTAATCTCGACACTTCTACGAATCAACAATTTTGGACTCACACCTTTTTCATATTACCACATCAATGTCATTAACCCACAACTTCTCTATATGTGCTACACGATGGGTTTGCTTATCATTCATTGAATAGCTAATATTCTTGGACTAGTCTTATGACCCATGCAAATTACCGTCACTATTACTCAGCTCTCAAACAAATATAAGTGAAGAATGAGAGCATATTATTTCCATAAAATCTACACGCCACCGTGCTCAAAAAGATATAAGTGAAGTACTAGAGCAACTGCCTAGCTCAAAAGATATAAGTGAAGCACATAGAGTATTTTAGCAAATTATCATGAAGGTGTGTCTCTCTCAAATAGGTGTGTCCAGCAAATGATGATTGTGACAAACTCAAAGCAAACAAAAGCAAACGACGCTCCAAGCAAAACACATATCATGTGATGAATAAAAATATAGCTCCAAGTGACATACCGTTGGATTGAGACGAAAGAGGGGATGCCTTCCGGGGCATCCCCAAGATTAGACAATTGAGTATCCTTAGAATTATACTTGGGGTGCCTTGGGCATCCTCAAGCTTGGGCTCTTGCTACTCCTTATTCCGTAGTCCATCGTGATCACACCCAAAACTTGAAAACTTCAATCACACAAAACTCAACAAAACTTCGTGAGATCCGTTAGTATAAGAAACATATTGCATGCTTGAGGTACTGTGATAAATGGATTCAAATTCATTTTTGCATAATAGTTACTGTATTCTAACTTCCCCATGGCTTACACCCCCCCTGATATAGTCCATAGCATAATCAAAACAAGCAAACTATGCAAGCAAAACAGAATCTGTTTAAAACAGAACAGTCTGTAGCAATCTGTAAAGATGCCAAACTTATGTAACTCTAAAAATTGTGAAAAATTAGGACAACGTAAATAATTTGTATGGAAATACTGTGTTAGAATTTCAGGTCATTATCGCGCTCCAGTAAAAAATGAAAATTCCTGCACTGGAGTCAAAGTTTTTTTCCAGATTCAGCATCGTTTCTACTCATCTTGTGAGTCATCCCAAAGGCTTTACTTGGCACAAAAACTAATTAAAAAATAAAAACTCAATCATTACAGAGGCAAAAATCATGTTATCACACAAAAACAGAAAGTAAAAACAAAAATAAAGATACATATTGGGTTGCCTCCCAACAAGCGCTATTGTTTTATGCCCCTAGCTAGGCATAATGCATAGTTTCAAGTGTTGGACCCCTTCATGTCCTTCAAAATTAGCTCTTCCAAAATCTTACTAAATGAGTCACCCTTATCAAAGCTAGTGGAAAATCCCAAGTGTTCAAAGGAATTTATAAAATCATCACTAACATCATTTTCATCATAATGATCCTCATAAAGAGCATGGACTTCATCACTAATAGGTTCTCTAATAATATTTTCATGCCAATCAATACTAAATCCTTCATTAATTCCCTTAGCAATCCATTCAAATTTATCACAAGTGTGGAGAAATAGGGATTGTGTCAATTCTTCGGGAAGGGCAGTTCTTCTCATATTCTCATCAAATCTTTGATAATCATTAGATTCCATCCTACGCAATGCATCTCTATTATGAAGGATTACTTCTATAGGAGGATGTTCAGATTTTATTCCATAGAAAGCAAAAATATCCTTATCTTCACGCACAATATAATCAAATTCATGCATAAGGATGTTGGGGGAAATTTTCTTAATCTCAGGATTGTCTATGCTAGGAAGTCCCAAAAATATCTTTTGTAGCATAGGGTGGAGGTGCACAAAATTTCTTTCCAATTTCAATATAAGCATAGTAATAGCATCTTCATAACAATTTGTTTCATCAAGTGTAGATCCTTCAATAGGCGGGGAAACTATTGAATGCTGAAAAAATTCTTGAATAGCATGTTTCCCAATGATGTTCCCACTACCCACATGATAAATTTTAGAATTTAGTACAATGTGAGTGTTGGTAATGGGGACTTGACTTTTAGGAGGATCATGAGTAGAATCAATAAACTTTTGTCTTTCTTCATCCAAGTCACTAGCACTACATTCACTAGCACATTCAATGATAACTTTCTCGAATTCAGACATGATAGCAAGACAAGCAAACTAGCAAGACCAAACTAGAAGCAAACTAGTAACTAGCAAAGGTAAATAGTTTTATATTTTTTGATTTTTATGAGATAAACTAAATATAACAGCAAATAAAAAGAATAACAAGTGAATGAATTTTTTTGCGAAGTTACTTGATAGTTGGTGATGGTATTCCCCGGCAACGGTGCCAGAAATCCTTCCTGATACTCGTGATCTGCGTTGGGTTTTCTTTGAAGAGGAACGGGTAATCGCAGCACAAAGTGGGTAAGTATTTCCCTCAGTTATGAAACCAAGGTTTATCGAACCAATAGGAATACCAATCCTCAACCATCTTCAGCGGCTGCACACAAAAGAACAAACAACTTGCACCCAATGCCGGCAAGAGGGTTGTCAATCCCCTTGATCTCGTTATTTGCAAGCAAGTGAGTTGTGTAGATAATAGTAAAGTGCAAAATAAAATAAAAGGTAATGAATAACATCAAGGTAATGATAGCGTTTGTGAATTTATAAGTGAATAGACCCGGGGACTATAGAGTTCTCTAGTGGCATCTCTCATAAGCAAAGCATACGGTGGGTAAACAAATTACACTTGGGCAATTGATAGAAAAGCGAATAATTATGCGATGTTCACAGCAATGATCATGTGTATATAGGCATCACGTCCATAAGCAAATAGGCTGACTCCTGCGTGCACCTACTACTATTACTCCACTTCAAGAGCGCTTCTATGCTTGCCTCTCTATGTATTAAGTTCATGACAAACGGAGTAATGCTTGGATAACGATGACATGATGTAGACAAAGTAAACTCAACTAATATGAATAACCCCCATCGTTTTATCCTTAGTAACAACAACACAAAGAGACAACTTGTCCCCTTCTGTCACTGGGATATAGAAACTCGTCAGGTTGAACCTACTACAACGCACCACTCCCACCGAAGAAATATCAATCTAGTTGGCCAAACTATCTCAATAGATCAGAGAGCATTACGAAGCTATGATGATCATGCAAATAAGAATCATAGTAATTAGGTTTTACTCAAATACTTTTCATGAATAATCTGAACATACACTCACATTCATCGGATCCCAACAAACACACCATACAAAGGGACTACATCGGATAGATCAAGGCAAAGATGCGATGAACATTGTATTGAAGATCAAGAGAGAGAGAGTGATAACCATCTAGGTACTACCTACGGACCCGTAGGTCTGCGGTGAACCACTCACACATCATGGTGAGGGCAACAAGGTTGATGAAGAGGCCCTCCGTGATCGATCTTCCCTCCGGCAGGGTGTCGGAACGCAGGTGTAGATGGCTTCCCGTTGGCACAGAGGCTTGTGGCGGCGGAAAAAGTGTTTCGGGAGCGCTTCTGATGTTTTTAGGGTAGATGTGAATTTATAGGCCAGAGAACGACGTCAGGGGACGCTCCAGGGGACCACCACATATCTGGTCACGCCTCCTAGGGGGCATGGCTGGATATGTGGTGGGCCCTTGGTGCATCTCCTGGCCCTCCTCCGAAGCTTCTAGGTCTTGTATTGGTCCAAAAAAATCACCAAAAAGTTTCGTGGCAATTGGACTCCGTTTGGTATTGTAACTCTGAAAAGGCAAAAACACGCAGAAAATAGGAACTGGCACTGGGCACTGGGTCAATAGGTTAGTGCTCAAATTTTTTATAAATTGGTAAATAAATACCCAAAAAGTATCCTAGAATGATAATATATCAGCATGGAACAATAAAAAAATTATAGATACGTTGGAGACATATCACCCTGGTCCTCGACCCCATTATCGATGGCTTCAGGCTCCATAAAGTGCCAATGGACGGTGGCAGCGGGCTAAACCTCATTTACGAGGATACCTTGGCCAAAATGCAATTTGATAGATCGCGCATCCAACACAGCCATACAACCTTCTGAGGAATCATCCCTGGAAAAGAAGCACGTTGCACTGGACGTGTTACCCTCGATGTGGTATTCGGCACCCCCGAGAACTACAGGTCCGAAGAACTTATCTTCCATATTGTGCCTTTTCATAGTGGTTACCATGCCCTATTGGGGCGTGACACTTTCACAAGATTTCAGGATATACCACATTATGGGTATATGAAGCTCAAAATGCCAGGGCCCGACGGCGTGATCACAATCATCAGTGACCCAGATAGATCCCTACGGGCCGAAAACAAAACAGCTTCCCTCGCCCTTGAGGCACTGTCCGAAACCCTCGCGGCGGAAGAATTAACCACACTCCGATCTATGGTGGATAGGGATGATGTAATTCTTAGCAAACGCCCCACATCCTTCAAACCAGCAGACGAGATCGTCAAATTCCAAGTACATCCAATGGACCCCAATAAAACGGCGTCCATTGGAGCTCAGCTGGACCCAGAGGTAGATGAAGCATTGCACACATTCCTATGCGCAAACTGGGATATATTCACCTGGCACCCTTGAGATATGCCAGGAATCCCACGGAGACTGGCGGAGCATAGCCTGAACATAATCCCAAATTTCAAACCCGTCAAGCAGGCGTTACGCCGATTTTCTAAACCCAAGCGTCAAGCCATGGGCGAAGAACTAGCAAAACTATTGGAAGCCGGATTCATCCGAGAAATCAAGCATCCCGAGTGGCTGGCAAATCTGGTCATGGTGCCAAAGAAAGACAAATCTTGGCGGCTATGTGTCGACTTCAAGGACCTAAATAAAGCCTGCCCGAAGGATCCCTTTCGCTTACCCGCATCGACCAGATCATCGATGCCACCGCCGGGCATGACTCGCTTTGCTTCCTTGATGCCTACTCCGGATAGCATCAGATTAAAGGTTTTTTACATCTGTGCCCCTCGTTCCTTAGTTGTACTCATTCATCCCCACGCTCTTAATATTTGCTCACTTTTCCCCACTCCTTTGTCCGAAACCCTCAGAAATGGTCACACCGGGGGATGCCGTCGGGTAAATGGTTTGGCCGTTAACTACTAACGAGTGGGGCCATGCTGGACTGTGTCGCCCGTTGGTCCTGACGAGCGAGTCCGGCCCGCCCCATTTCCGGCCACAATGACGCCGAACAGACGCGCATGCGTTTTCTCCTCGTCCGCTTTGGGGATGCATGGCGGCCTTCCAACTACCCTCATGTTCCAAAGTAAATGCGCACGCGCGGCAGGGCCCGGTCGTCAGCCACCCATGTTCAGGTTGTCGTCCTTATTTAAGTGGAAACCCGTGGACCGGCCAGTCCATAGCAGTTTCCACCCTTCCAAAGTGAAGCCTGCCCCCTCCACCCCCGGCAGGATCTGCAAACCCTAGCCCACCGGCGACAAACCCTAGCCAGCAGCCACCATGGGCATCTTCTCAGGGGCCGGCTCGAGCTCGGGCAAGAAGAAGGGAAAGGCCCCTGCCATCCCTTGGCACGTGCTACCCTTGCCGTCGTCTTCCTGTCCGCATCGGCAGCGGATTAGCGTCCCAGTGCACCAGGAGATGTGGCACTGGGAGCACCGCATCCCTCTCCCCTACCCCGACGTGGTCCTGCCACATGACTGGCACTTGGATCCAGAGAGGATCCCAGTGCTGGCGGTGCCACGGTCGGCGCGGGCGCATGCGGAGGAGGTGAGGCGCCGACGGCAGTAGCTCACGCCTGAGCAGCGGCTCAGCCCGGCTTACGCTGAAGACTGTCCCGATTGGGAGATTTGGTTTGCGTTTGAGCACGAGGAGCAGCACCGGCGTGGCGTCCGCGACGTGGGGGCTGGCACCCGGCCGCCCCTCGTCGTGCGCGATGAGGACCAGGAGGCCGAATACAAGGAGGCGCTAGCAACCGCCCTCCGTGAAAGCGAGGAGGAAGAGCGGCGCAAGTAGTAGTAGGAGGAGGAGGCGGCTTACCAGGCGCGGATGGCGGAGGCCATTGCGCTCTTCGTTGCCGGTGACTGTGTCGTGCCGCCGCTGGCCCTGCCGTCCACCGCCAAGCTCAAGCCGGCGCGGATCGCCCTCAAGCCCCAGGAGTACATCTGGGAGGGGGTGGTGCGCGAGTGGGTGAGCGCGCCACCCGTCTGGATGCTGGCGACGCCGAAGCAGGAGCGGGACTACCAGGAGTTCTGGCGACAGCAGCACCTGCGGGCGGAGCGTCGCGCGGGTCAGCGGCTCAAGCAATTGGAGGAGGACGCCGAGGCAGAGGAGGAGGAGCGCCGTGCCGAAGCCCAGGCAGCTGCGGTGCAGTGACGTGCCTTCAGACTGCGTCGGTATTTCCCCAAAGAGGAAGGGATGATGCAGCACAGCTACGGTAAGTATTTCCCTCAGTTATGAAACCAAGGTTATCGAACCAGTAGGAGAACCACGCAACACTATGTTAATAGTACCTGCACACAAAGAACAAATACTTGCAACCCGACGCGTAAGAGAGGTTGTCAATCTCTCCACGGTAAAAAGATAGATTAGATTGTAGTAGATTGGATAGATAGATGGCACAAGAACACAAAATAAAAGAAGCAAATAAAACGTGCAGCAAGATATTTTTGGGATTTTAGATTAATAGATCTGAAAACAAAAACGGCAAAATATAGATCGGAAAGCAATATGTTGGAAAAGTAGACCCGGGGGCCGTAGGTTTCACTAGTGGCTTCTCTCATGAGTATAGCGCACGGTGGGTAAACAAATTACTGTTGGGCAATTGATAGAAGATCAAATAATCATGACGATATCCAAGGCAATGATCATTATATAGGCATCACGTCCAAGATTAGTAGACCGAAACGATTCTACATCTACTACTATTACTCCACACATCGACCGCTATCCAACATGCATCTAATGTATTAAGTTCATGGAAAAACGGAGTAGTGCAATAAGAATGATGACATGATGTAGACAAGATCTATTCATGTTGGAATAGACCCCATCTTGTTATCCTTAATAGCAACGATACATGTGTGCCTCGCTACCCCTTCTATCACTGGGAGAGGACACTGATGTCTACTACGCAACCTTCTTCTTGTAGACTCGTGTTGGGCCTCCAAGCGCAGAGTTTTGTAGGACAGTAGCAAATTTCCCTCAAGTGGATGACCTAAGGTTTATCAATCCGTGGGAGGCGTAGGATGAAGATGGTCTCTCTCAAACAACCCTGCAACCAAATAACAAAGAGTCTCTTGTGTCCCCAACACACCCAATACAATGGTAAAATGTATAGGTGCACTAGTTCGGCGAAGAGATGGTGATACAAGTGTAATATGGATGGTAGATATAGGTTTTTGTAATCTGAAAATATAAAAACAGCAAGGTAACTAATGATAAAAATGAGCACAAACGGTATTGCAATGCTTAGAAACAAGGCCTAGGGTTCATACTTTCACTAGTGCAAGTTCTCTCAACTATACTAACATAGTTGAATCATATGTAAATCCCTCACGTGCGACAAAGAGTTCACTCCAAAGTCACAAATAGCGGAGAACAAACGAAGAAATTATTGTAGGGTACGAAACCACCTCAAACTTATCTTTTTCGATCAATCTTATGAGCTATCCCTATAAGTGTCACGAATAGCCCTAGAGTTCGTACTAAAATAACACCTTAAGATACACATCAACCAAAACCCTAATGTCACCTAGATACTCCAATGTCACCACGAGTACCCATGGGCTTGATTATACGATATGCATCACACAATTTCAGATTCATCATGTTCAATCCAACACAAAGAACTTCAAAGAGTGCCCCAAAGTTTCTACCGGAGAGTCAAGACGAAAACGTGTGCCAACCCCTATGCATAGATTCCCAAGGTCACGGAACCCGCAAGTTGATCACCAAAACATACATCAAGTGGATCAATAGAACATCCCATTTTCACCACAGATATCCCATCGCAAGACATACATCAAGTGTTCTCAAATCCTTTAAAGACTCAATCCGATAAGAAAACTTCAAAGGGAAAACTCAATTCATCACAAGAAGATAGAGAGGGGAAAACTCCATATGATTCATCTATATTAATAAAGCTCGCGGTACATCAAGATTGTGTCATCTCAAGAACACGAGAGAGAGAGATCAAACACATAGCTACTGGTACATACCCTCAGCCCCGAGGGTGAACTACTCCCTCATCGTCATGGAGACCACCGGGATGATGAAGATGGCCTCCGGTGATGGTTTCCCTCTCCGGCAGGTTGCCGGAACGGGCTCCCGATTGGTTTTTCGTGGCTACAGAGGCTTGCGGCAGCGGAACTCTCGATCTAGGTTTCTTTCTGGGGGTTTTGGTATTTATAGGAATATTTGGCGTCGGTCTCACGTCAAGGGGACTCCCGAGGGACCCACAAGCCAGGGGGCGCGCCCTAGGGGGGGCGACCCCTAGGCTTGTGGCTGCCTCGGGACTCCTCTCCGGTATATTTTTGCTCCAGTATTTGTTATATTTTCCAAAAATATTCTCCGTAAATTTTTAGCACATTCCGAGAACTTTTATTTCTGCACAAAAAACGACACCATGGTAGTTCTACTGAAAACAGCGTCAGTCCGGGTTAGTTCTAATAAAATCACACCAAAATCATATAGAATTATTGTAAACATGGCATGAATACTTCATAAATTATAGATACGTTGCCGACGTATCAGCATCCCCAAGCTTAATTCCTGCTCGTCCTCGAGTAGGTAAATGATAAAAGAAATAATTTATGAAGTGTGAATGCTAGCAAGTGCACAAGTTTGATCAATGATAATTCCAATCACTTTTTCTAGCATCAATATAAACCATAAACAGTAGCTCTTCTCATAAAACTTCTCATGATCAAGTAACAAGCTATTCACATGTTAAAGTATAGACCAGAAAGTTTCTTGAAAACTAACAAACCATATTCCTAGTCATCGAACAATTGCAATTCATCTTATTTTCAGGAAGGCTCTATGTAAGAGCTTTGATTTAGCAAATTCCACATACTCAACTATCATATAGTCTTCCATGATTATTGGCACTCAAAGCATATTTTTAGAACAAATAGCATCCATCGAACACAGAGAAAGATAGGGGCTTAATGTTTCGCCTCCCAACTTATTTATCATATAGATAATTGTCAACAATAATAATTCATGATCAAATATATTTGTGTGGATATATATGTCTAGATCATTCCCCAACACATGACGCTTGCCAAGAGAAAATGGCGAAATATAGGAAGTGGTGAAGATCACCATGACTCTTGCATAAAGGTAAGTACTAGAAAGTAAAAGATAGGCCCTTCGCAGAGGGAAGCATTGATTTGCAAAGGTACCAGAGCTCGAGCTTTTAAAACAGAGACGAATAATAATTTTGAGCGGTATGCTTTCATTGTCAACATAACAACCGAGAGATCTCGGTATCTTCCATGCTAGATACATTATAGGCGGTTTCCAAACAGAATGGTAAAGTTTTTACTTCCCCTCCACCAATCAATCACACTCCACGGCGAGCCGAATCCACGGGTACCGTCCATACAAACAACAATCCTGGGGGAGTTTTGTTTCATTATGTTTTGTTTTGATTTTTGAGCATGGAACTGGGCATCCCGAATACCAACCACTTTCTCGTGAATGATAGTGAATCAACACATATCGTGAGAATAACCCACCTAGCATGGAAGATACTGACAGCCCCTAGTCACTATATGAGCGATTCGGGCATACAAAACAGAATATTATTTGAAGGTTTAGAGTTTGGCACATGCAAATTTACTTGGAACGGTAGGTAAATACCGCATATAGGTAGGTATGGTGGACTCATATGGAACAACTTTGGGTTTAAGGGTGTTTGGATGCACAAGTAGTATTTCTACTTAGTGCGGAAGTTTTGGCTAGTGTGTGGTGGAAACAAGCACCACATGTTGGAGGATCCATAACAATATAACATCTATACAAATATACCCAAACATAACTCATTAAGTTGTCTTCCTTGTCCAATTTCAACTAATTTGCTCGAGTTTGAAAATAATTAATGAGCTCACAATCATAGAAGATGTCCAAGATAGTATACTTATGTGTGGAATCTCTCTTCCTTCAATATTCTTTCATGAATTGTTCAAGTGACCAATGCGGTGTTTGCTAACTTTCAATAAATTTTACCACCTATACTTATTATGTGTGAAGTCATTACTCCCCATGGGATAAGTATATGAAGCATATTTAATTTCAGATTTGTGATATTCAATTCATTCAACCATTTACTCATAGGATATAAGAGAAGCACGAGAGTGAATGACAAACTACTCCAAAAAGATATAAGTGAAGATCAATGCGTAGTCAACAATTAAATAACTATGTGAAGACTCTCTCATCTAAGAATTTCAGATCTTAAGTATTTTATTAAACATCAAGCAAAAGAAAAATAGCACTCCAAGAATATCACGCATCATGTGAACGAATAAAAATTTAGGCTCAACATAGGCTAACCGATAATTGTTGATGAAGAGAGGTGGGATGCGTAGCATCCCCAAGCTTAGATGCTTGATACTTCTTTAAATATTTACTTGGGGTGCCTTGGGCATCCCCAAGCTTGAGCTTTTGTATCTCGTTCAATCCTCTCATATCATGGTTTCACCTATTCTCAAAAACATCATCCACACAAAACTTGAAAAGAACTCGTGAGATAGGTTAGTACACATAATAATAAATCAACTCTTTATGTACTGCAAAGACAAGTTGCACAATAATTTTCAAACATCATCTACTGTTTACTATCATCTCC
The DNA here is from genome assembly GCA_039707655.1 of Elymus sibiricus. Taxonomy (NCBI): domain Eukaryota; kingdom Viridiplantae; phylum Streptophyta; class Magnoliopsida; order Poales; family Poaceae; genus Elymus; species Elymus sibiricus. Next base: position 402,170,941 of record CM077667.1, read on the forward strand.
ACAATTTATATCTACCAATATAGGCTATGGAAACTATAGGATAAGTAGATAACAAAACTATGACAGCAATCTGTCCAAACAGAACAGTCTGTAGCAATTTATGAAAACAGTGTACTTCTGTAACTCAAAAAATTATGAAACTTTAGGACATGCTAAATAATTTATATGACAACACTGTGTAAAAATTTCAGGAAATTTAAACGTTCCAGTAAAATTTGAAAATTCAAACACTACAGCAAGAGTTTCTGTTTTTACGCAGCACACATCAAACATGCAATGCAAGCATCCTAAGGCAATTCTTGGAACTTTTTATTGAACAACAAGATTATAAATAACACCTAACAGAGAACAACAAAATAAAATGACGCTCCAAGCAAAACTCATATTATGTGACGAATAAAAATATAGCTCCAAGTAAGATATACCGATAGTGTTGAAGACGAAAGAGGGGATGCCTTCCGGGGCATCCCCAAGCTTAGGTTCTTTTCACACCTTATTCTCCTCATATCGGTGTCTCACCCAAAACTTGAAAACTTCAATCACACAAAACTTAACGGAACTTCGTGAGAAGGGTTAGTGTAGTAAAGATAAATCATTCACTTAGATACTGTCAAGACAAGATTCATAATTGTTCCCACGTCATACCTACTGTATTATATCATTCCCATAATTTATATCACTCAATATAAGCTATAGAAACACTAAAACAAGTAAACTATGCATGCAAAACAGAATCTGTCAAAAACAGAACAGTCTGTTAAGATCTGTAGTGTAACCATACTTCCCTGTCTCTAAAAATTCTGAAAAATTAGGACAATCTAAGAAATTTGTATATAAATCATGTGAAAAAAATCAGATCAAAATCACGTTCCAGTGAATTTACAAAATTCCTGGACTGAGAGCAAAAGTTTCTGTTTTTGCACAGAATCCAGTCAACTATCATCCACCCTATCCCAAAGGCTTTACTTGGCACTTTATTGAAACAAAAGCTATAAAACATGATGATACAGCAGCTTAATCATGTGGACACACAAAAACAGTAGGTATAAATATTGGATTGTCTCCTAACAATCGCTTTTCTTTAATGCCTTTTTAGCTAGTCATGGTGATTTCAATGATGCTCGCATAGGAATAATAATTGAAACATGCAAGAGAGCATCATGAATATCATGACAAGCACATTTAAGTCTAACCCACTTCCTATGCATAGGGATTTTGTGAGCAAACAATTTATGGGAGCAACAATCAACTAGCATAGGAAGGCAAAACAAGCATAACTTCAAAACTTTGAACACATAGAGAGGAAACTTGATATTATTGCAATTCCTACAAGCATATGTTCCTCCCTCATAATAATTTTCAGTAGCATCATGAAGGAATTTCACAATATAACTAGCACATAAAGCATTCTTTTCATGATCTACAAGCTTAGAAATTTTACTACTCTCCACACAAGAAAATTTCTTCTCATGACTAATAGTGGGAGTATCATAAAAGAATTGAATACTACAAATTGGTTCCACATTAAAAGAGTAATATTCAGTAAAATGATATTCATAATTATGACAAGTATCATAATAGTAATCATCACTCTTTTTCATCGCATAAGTATCATCACAATAGTCATCATAAGTAGGAGGCAAGCAATCATTATAACAAATTTGATCGTTCAAAGTAGGGGGGATAAAAAGATCATCTTCATTAAGCATAGAATCCCCAAGATTGGGACAAACATTAATTGCAGCAAATGAATTCTCAAACATGTCATTTTCATCAAACATAGCATCCCCAAGCTTGTGGCTTTGTATATCATAAACATAATCACTCTCATCACTAATAGTATGAATAGCACCAATAGTATAGCAATTATTATCATCATCCTCCAAGTTGGTGCCATAAATATTTTCAAGATTATAAGAAGTATCATTATCTTCCCAATCATAATTATCACAACAAGCAATAGGCATAACAAAATCATCCTCAAGTGTATCATCTTCCACAACTATTTTTGATTCATTCTCATGAGGCCTATCAATAATGGGAGCAACATTATTTGGGAGAGATACCTCTTTACCTTTACTTTTCCTTCTTTTCTTCTTCTTCACCACATTATGTGTGGGTTTATTTAATTCCTCCAAGCTTCTTTTTGAAGAGGTTGGTTGAATAAAAAGCTCCTCCTCGTTACCTGATTCATCATAAGAAAAAATAGGAGGATATTGGGAAACCTCTTCCCTTCATTAGTATTCTCTTCATCTTCTATTCGTTTTCTTGTCTTTAAGTAATTGGCAATATAAGGATTCTCAATGCAACTTACCACGCAATACATATAGATTTTATTTAGATCAAAATCAATCATTTTCATGAGAACCCAAGCTGGAACATCCTTAGTTTTATGTTTCATTTCTTCATACCCCAAAAATAGACTAAGTTCATTATGATGCTCAAGGGTAATTAGGTTATCACAATTTTTGGACACAATTCGATCATGAAATAATTCACATTGGAAATTAAAATGACCACTTTCATTGGAAAGTTCACAAGGACGGCGAGAAATATTAAGTCTTTCAGCACAAACATATAGCCTCTCTTGCAACCATTTAGTTTCTAAATACTTATGCCTCTTACAAAATCTATCTTCCCTTTTAGGCATGTCTTCACAAACTCTATGCACTCCACAAAAATTGACATGCTTATGAGAAATCTTTTTATCATGACTAGTGCAATCATCATTAGTACTATGGATATTCAAAGAATTCATACTAACAACATTGCAATCATGCTCATCACTCAAAGATTTAGTGCCAAACATTTTAATAACTTCTTCTTCTAACACTTGAGCACAATTTTCCTTTCCATCATTTTCACGAAAAACATTAAAAAGATGAAGCATATGAGGCAACCTCAATTCCATTTTTTTTGTAGTTTTCTTTTATAAAACCAAACTAGTGAAAAACAAGAAACTAAAAGATTCAATTGCAAGAACAAATACTTGCAACCCGATGCGTAAGAGAGGTTGTCAATCTCTCCACGGTAAAAAGATAGATTAGATTGTAGTAGATTGGATAGATAGACGGCACAAGAACACAAAATAAAAGAAGCAAATAAAACGTGCAGCAAGGTATTTTTGGGATTTTAGATTAATAGATCTGAAAAAAAAATGGCAAAAGATAGATCGGAAAGCAATATGTTGGAAAAGTAGACCCGGGGGCCGTAGGTTTCACTAGTGGCTTCTCTCATGAGTATAGCACACGGTGGGTAAACAAATTACTGTTGGGCAATTGATAGAAGATCAAATAATCATGACGATATCCAAGGCGATGATCATTATATAGGCATCACGTCCAAGATTAGTAGACCGAAACGATTCTACATCTACTACTATTACTCCACACATCGAACGCTATCCAACATGCATCTAGTGTATTAAGTTCATGGAAAAACGGAGTAGTGCAATAAGAATGATGACATGATGTAGACAAGATCTATTCATGTAGGAATAGACCCCATCTTGTTATCCTTAAAAGCAACGATACATGTGTGCCTCGCTGCCCCTTCTATCACTGGGAGAGGACACTGATGTCTACTACGCAACCTTCTTCTTGTAGACTCGTGTTGGGCCACCAAGCGTAGAGTTTTGTAGGACAGTAGCAAATTTCCCTCAAGTGGATGACCTAAGGTTTATCAATCCGTGGGAGGCGTAGGATGAAGATGGTCTCTCTCAAACAACCCTGCAACCAAATAACAAAGAGTCTCTTGTGTCCCCAACACACCCAATACAATGGTAAATTGTATAGGTGCACTAGTTCGGCGAAGAGATGGTGATACAAGTGTAATATGGATGGTAGATATAGGTTTTTGAAATCTGAAAATATAAAAACAGCAAGGTAACTAATGATAAAAGTGAGCACAAACGGTATTGCAATGCTTAGAAACAAGGCCTAGGGTTCATACTTTCACTAGTGCAAGTTCTCTCAACAATACTAACATAGTTGAATCATATGTAAATCCCTCACGTGCGACAAAGAGTTCACTCCAAAGTCACAAATAGCGGAGAACAAACGAAGAAATTATTGTAGGGTACGAAACCACCTCAAAGTTATCTTTTTCGATCAATCTTATGAGCTATCCTTATAAGTGTCACGAACAGCCCTAGAGTTCGTACTAAAATAACACCTTAAGATACACATCAACCAAAACCCTAATGTCACCTAGATACTCCAATGCCACCACGAGTACCCATGGGCTTGATTATACGATATGCATCACACAATTTCAGATTCATCATGTTCAATCCAACACAAAGAACTTCAAAGAGTGCCCAAAGTTTCTACCGGAGAGTCAAGACAAAAACGTGTGCCAACCCCTATGCATAGATTCCCAAGGTCACGGAACCCGCAAGTTGATCACCAAAACATACATCAAGTGGATCAATAGAACATCCCATTGTCACCACAGATATCCCATCGCAAGACATACATCAAGTGTTCTCAAATCCTTTAAAGACTCAATCCGATAAGAAAACTTAAAAGGGAAAACTCAATTCATCACAAGAAGATAGAGAGGGGAAAACTCCATATGATTCATCTATATTAATAAAGCTCGCGGTACATCAAGATCGTGTCATCTCAAGAACACGAGAGAGAGATCAAACACATAGCTACTGGTACATACCCTCAGCCCCGAGGGTGAACTACTCCCTCATCGTCATGGAGACCGCCGGGATGATGAAGATGGCCTCAGGTGATGGTTTCCCCCTCCGGCAGGGTGCCGGAACGGGCTCCCGATTGGTTTTTTGTGGCTATAGAGGCTTGCGGCGGCGGAACTCCCGATCTAGGTTTCTTTCTGTGGGTTTTGGTATTTATAGGAATTTTTGGCGTCGGTCTCACGTCAAGGGGACTCCCGAGGGACCCACAAGCCAGGGGGCGCGCCCTAGGGGGGGCGCCCCCTAGGCTTGTGGATGCCTCGGGACTCCTCTCCGGTATCTTTTTGCTCCAGTATTTTTTATATTTTCCAAAAATATTTTCCGTAAATTTTCAGCCCATTCCGAGAACTTTTATTTCTGCACAAAAAACGACACCTTGGTAGTTCTGCTGAAAACAGCGTCAGTCCGGGTTAGTTCTAATTAAATCACACGAAAATCATATAAAATTATTGTAAACATGGCATGAATACTTCATAAATTATAGATACGTTGGAGATGTATCAGACACCGCAAGATCGAACCCATCACAAAGCACCTCTTCCCATGGCAAGAAAAATCGATCTAGTTGGCCTTACTAAACAAAATATTCAAAGAAGAAATACGAGGCTATAAGTAATCATGCATATAAGAGATCAAAAGAAGACACAAATAATATTCATGGATAGAAATTGATCATGAACTCAAAATTCATCGGATCCGAACAAACACACCGCAAAAAGTCATTACATCAAATAGATCTCCAAGAGACCATTGTATTGAGAATCAAAAGAGAGAGAGAGAGAGAGAAATCCATCTAGCTACTGCCTACGGACCCGTAGGTCTATGGTGGACTACTCACGCGTCGTCGGAGAGGCACCAATGAGGATGATGAACCCCTCCGTGATGGTGTTAGATTGAATCTCGCGGTTCTGGAACTTGCGGCGGCTGGAAGTATTTTTCGTCGACTCCTCTAGGGTTTCTGGAATATTTGGGTGTTTATAGAGCTCAAAGGTGGTGGAGGGGACTCCAGGCCACCACAAACCACCAGGGCGCGCCAGGGGCCTCTGGCGCGCCCTGGTGTCTTCTGGGCCCCGTGGGCCTCCTCCCGGGTGCTTCTTTGGCTCACTGGTTGTCTTCTGGTCCCAAAAAATCTCCAAAAATTTTCATCGCGATTGGACTCCGTTTGGTACAGATATTCTGCGAAGTAAAAAAATAAGCAAAAACATCAACTGACACTTGGCACTATGTCAATAGGTTGGTCCCAAAAAATGATATAAAGTTGTATAAAATGATTGTAAAACATCCAAGGATGATAATATAACAGCATGGAACAATCAAAAATTATAGATACATTGGAGACGTATCAGCACCCCCAAGCTTAATTCCTACTCGTCCTCGAGTAGGTAAATGATGAAAACAGAATTTTTGATGTGGAATGGTGCCTAACATGTTCATCACATATTCTTTTCTTTGTAGCATGGACATTTGGAATTTTAGATGGTTTAAAATAATAGTCTAGTTTTGACATGAAGACTGTAATACTCAAGCATACCAACAAGCATCCTTGTCTTTCAAAATATCAACACTAAAGAAAGTTATCCCTAGCCCATCATGCTCAATCATTGATCCACTCATGAAACACACTCAAATATTAGCCACACCCAATGCACAAGTATGATCATAGTGCCCCCTAGTTGGTGCTTTATAAGAGAAGATGGAGACTCAAATTGAAAATAAAAATTGCATAAAGTTAATAGATAGGCCCTTCGTAGAGGAAGTAGGGATTTGTAGAGGTGCCAGAGCTCAAAGCTTAAATTAAGAGAGAAACTTATTTTGGGTGTTATGCCTTTGCTGTCAACGAAAACGACAAAGTAGTTCTCAATGCTTTCCATGCTAGATACATCATAGGCGGTTCCCAAACAGAAAATAAAGTTTATTCCTTTTTCTACCATTCTTTCACAACCCATGGCCAGCCGTATCCACGGTTGCCTTCTATACCAACACATTCCAAGGAATTTATTATTTGACAACATAAAGTAAATTTCTTTTTCATTTCGGGACTGGGCATCCCTATTACCGCTGTACTCTCGTGCAATGACTAGTGAATAAACACTCATCTTGAGAATAACACATCTAGCATGGAAAAATATTGGACACCCCCTACCGTTTCATGAGCGGTACGAGCACACAAAAAGGAAATTCATTTTTAAAATTAGAGATGGCACATACAAATTTACTTGGAACGGCAAGGAAATACCGCATATAGGTAGGTATGGTGGACTCATATGGCAAAACTGGGTTTAAGGATTTTGGATGCACAAGTAGTATTTCTACTTAGTACAAGTGGAGGCTAGCAAATAGATTGAGAAGCAACCAACCAAGAAATGAAAATTCACATAAACGGGCATTAAGCATAACTAACACCGAATAATGCACCATAAGTAGGATGTAATTTCATTGCAGAACTATTAACTTTCGTGCTTGCATAGGGAATCACAAACCTTAAAACCAATATTCTTACCAAAGCATAATTACTCACCAACCTGGCTCACATATTACTATCATCATGTCTCAAAACTATTACAAGGAATCAAGTTTAATTTGTCCAATGATCTTCATGAAAGTTTTTATTATATCCCTCTTGAATATCTATCACTTTGGGACTAGTTTCATATATCGCCATTGCTTTTGACAAGCTCAAATAAATTTAAGTGAAGAACATGAACATAAAAATTTCATCTCTCAAAATAGCATAAGTGAAGCATGAGAGGATTTCTTCAAAATTTACTAACTCTCAAAGTAATCCAAGTGAAGCATGAGAGTGTTTCTTCAAAATTTATTAACTCTCAAATTAATCTAAGTGAAGCGTGAGAGAGTTTCTTCAAAAATTTACTAACTCTCAAATTAATCTAAGTGAAGCATGGGAGTATTTCTTCAAAAAAAATTAAAGCACACCGTGCTCAAAAAGATATAAGTGAAGCACTAGAGCAATTCCACACCTCAAAAAGTTTAAGTGAAGCATATAGAGCAATTCTAACAAATCATAGCATAATTTTGGCTCTCTCAAATAGGTGTTTCCAGCAAGGATACTTCTGACAAACTAAAAATCAAAGCAAGCAAAGACTCAAATAATACAAGACGCTCCAAGCAAAACTCATGATATGTGGCGAATAAAAATATAGCTCCAAGTAAAATGCCGATGGTCGTTAGAAGTAAGAGGGGATGCCACTCGGGGCATCCCCAAGCTTAGTTGCTTGTTTCTCCTTGGATATTATCTTGGGGTGCTGTAGCATCCCCAAGCTTAGGCTCTTTTCACTCCCTATTCCTTCATCCATCGTGATCTCACCCAAAACTTGAAAACTTCAATCACACAAAACTCAACAAAACCTTCGTGAGACCCGTTAGTATAATAAAGCAAATCACCACTCTAAGTACTGTTGCAAACCCATTCATATTTTATTATTGCATTATATCTACTGTATTCTCACTTTACCATGGCTTATACCCTTCAATACAAACCATACATACATCAAAACAAGCACACAATGCAACGAAAACAGAATCTGTCTAAAACAAAACAGCCTGTAGTAATCTGTACTCTAACCATACTTCTGTAACTCTAAAAACTCTGAACAATTAGGACAACGTAAATCATTTGTATAGAAATATTGTATTAAAATTTCAGATCATTATCATGCTCCAGTGAAAAATGAAAATTCCTGGACTGGAGTCAAAGTTTCTGTTTCAGATTCAGCATTGTTTCTACTCATCTTGTGAGCCATCCTAAAGGCTTTACTTGGCACAAACACTAATTAAAAGATAAAAACACAATCATAACAGTAGAATAATTGTGTCAACACTCAAAAAACAGAAATAAAAAGATGAAAATAAATTTATTCATTGGGTTGCCTCCCAACAAGCGCTATAGTTTTACGCCCCTAGGTAGGCATAATGCATAGATTCAAGTGTTGTCATCTTTGGTTTTCGCTCCATAGGATGCTCTCATGGTTGATTCATATGGTGGCTTAATTCTTGTTCTAGGAAAGTGTTCCGTACCCTTTCTTAGTGGAAATTGAAATTTAATAATGCCTTCTTTCATATCAATCACGACACCTATAGTGCGTAAAAATGGTCTACCAAGTATAATGGGACAAGACGGATTGCAATCAATATAAAGAACAATAAAATATATGGGCACATAGTTCCTATTTGCAAGAATAAGAACATCATTAATTCTTCCCAAAGGCTTTTTAATAGTAGAATTTGCCAAGCGCAAATTAAGAGAACATTCTTCAATATTGGTAAGACCAAGCACATCACATAGAGATTTCGGAATTGTGGAAATGGTAGCACCCAAATCACATAAAGCAAAGCACTCATAATTTTTAATCTTGAATTTAATGGTAGGTTCCCATTCATCATGTAATTTTCTAGGAATTGAAATCTCTAACTCCAATTTTCTTCAAAAGATTTCATCATGGCATCAACGATATGTTTAGTAAAAGCTTTATTTTGTTCATAAGCATGGGGTGAATTTATCATGGATTGCAGCAAAAAAATACATTCAATCCAAGAGAAACTATCATAATTAAAATCTTTGCTATCCAAAATAGTGGGCACATCACTAGTTAAAGTTTCGACCTCTTCAAACCCACTTTCGTCAATTTTTTCTTCAAGATTTTCACCCTCCAAAGCATTGGGACGCCTTCTAGCTAAAGTTGACTCTACTTCAGTCATTTTATCATCAATTTTAATATTACTAAACAAGAAATCAATAGAAGAAATACCAACCACTTTAAGATCTTGATCATTTTTATGAAAGCAATCACTAGAAAACGCTTTTTCTAAAAATTCTCTTTTAGCTCTTAGCATAGCGGTTCTTTTCTTACTTTCATCCATAGAAACATATAGAGCTTTAATTGATTCATCAATCTTAGGTGCAAAAGCTTTCAACTTAAGATTTTCTACATCATGAGAAATTCTATCAATGCTTCTAGACATATCATCAATCTTATTCAACTTTTCTTCTATCGTAGTATTGAAAACCTTTTGAGCATTGATAAATTCTTTAATATTATTCTAAAGATCAGAGGGTTCCTATTATTATTGCAAGAAGAATTACCATAGGAATTACCATAATTGTTAAAGGAATTTCCAGGGAAAGGCCTAGGATTAAAATTACCTCTATAAGCATTGTTATTAAAATTGTTTCGCGAGCTGAAATTCACATCTACGGAATCACTATTTGCTCAATCAAAGTAGACAAAGGCACATCATTAAGATCAATAGGAGCATTTTTACTAGCAACCAACTTCATAAGAGCATCAACTTTTTCACTCAAAGTACTAATTTCTTCAACCGAATTGACTTTTTTACTAGTAGGTGCTCTTTCAGTATGCCATTGTGAATAATTTGCCATAATATTATCTAGCAATTTAGTAGCTTCACCCAAAGTAATTTCCATAAAAGTACCACCCGTGGCGGAATCTAAAAGATTTCTAGGGACAAAATTCAATCCCGCATATTTTTTTGTATGATCATCCAAATATTTAAACCATGAGTAGGACAATTTCTTAGCATCAATTTCATTCTTTCCCAAGATTGTGCAACATGTTGATGCTCAAGTTCTTTAAAATTCGTGATTTGAGTTATAAGGGAAATAATTTTCGCGGGAGGAAAACTCTTAGTAATAAAAGCATCCTTGCACTTATACCAATAATCGATACTATTTCGAGGCAAATAAGAAAACCAAAAAAATTCACGATCCCGCAAGGAGAAAGGAAATAATTGCAACTTCACTATATCATCGTCCACATCTTTTTTCTTTTGCATATCACACAATTCTATGAATGTGTTTAGATGGGACGCGGCATCCTCATTAGGAGTACCGGAAAATTGATCTTTCATGACAAGATTCAACAAAGCGGCATTAATATCACAAGACTCTGCACTAGTGGCGGGAGGAGCAATCGGGGTACTAATAAAATCATAATTATTGGTATTGGAAAAATCACACAACTTGGTATTTTCTTGAGTCATTGTGACTACGCAAACAAGATTGCAAACAAACAAGAGATCTGACGAGAAAAGGGCAAACGAAAAAGAGGGCGAATAAAACGACACATTTGGAGAAGTGGGGGAGAGGCAAATGACAAATAATATAAATTGCAAGGAGACGAGATTTGTGATTAGGAACCTGATAGATGTTGATGATGTCTCCCCGACAACGGCGCCAGAAATTGGCAAGTTGACACGAGACTACTTTCATACCTCCTCCCTGGCAATGGCGCCAGAAATTTCTTTGACGTGGCTTGAGACTGCGTCGGTATTTCCTCAAAGAGGAAGGGATGATGCAGCACAGCTACGGTAAGTATTTCCCTCAGTTGTGAAACCAAGGTTATCAAACCAGTAGGAGAACCACACAACACTATGTAAAAGGTACCTGCACACAAAGAACAAATACTTGCATCCCGACGCGTAAGAGAGGTTGTCAATCTCTCCACGGTAAAAAGATAGATTAGATTGTAGTAGATTGGATAGATAGATCGCACAAGAACACAAAATAAAAGAAGCAAATAAAAGGTGCAGCAAGGTATTTTTGGGTTTTTGGATTAATAGATCCGAAAACAAAAACGGCAAAAGATAGATCGGAAAGCAATATGTTGGAAAAGTAGACACGTGGGCCGTTGGTTTCACTAGTGGCTTCTCTCATGAGTATAGCGCATGGTGGGTAAACAAATTACTGTTGGGAAATTGATAGAAGATCAAATAATAATGACGATATCCAAGGCGATGATCATTATATAGGCATCACGTCCAAGATTAGTAGACCAAAATGATTCTGCATCTACTACTATTACTCCACACATGGACCGCTATCGAACATGCATCTAGTGTATCAAGTTCATGGAAAAATGAGTAATGCAATAAGAACGATGACATGATGTAGACAAGATACTGTTGGAAATATGCCCTAGAGGCAATAATAATTTAGTTATTATCATATTTCCTTGTTCGTGATAATCGTTTATTATCCATGCTATAATTGTATTGATTGGAAACTCAAATACATGTGTGGGTACATAAACAACACTGTGTCCCTAGTATGCCTCTAGTTAACTAGCTCGTTGATCAAAAGATGGTGAAGGTTTCCTAGCCATGGACATGAGATGTCATTTGATAACGGGATCACATCATTAGGAGAATGATGTGATGGACAAGACCCAAACTGTAAACGTAGCATATGATCGTGTCAGTTTATTGCTATTGTTTTCTGCATGTCAAGTATCTGTTCCTATGACCATGAGATCATGCAACTCCCTGACATCGGAGGAGTACCTTGTGTGTATCAAACGTCGCAACGTAACTGGGTGACTATAAAGGTGCTCTACAGGTATCTCCGAGGATGTCTGTTGGGTTGGCATGGATCAAGACTGGGATTTGTTACTCCGTGTGACGGAGAGGTATCTCAGGGCCCACTCGGTAATACAACATCACAATGAGCCTTGCAAGCAATGTGACTAAAGTGTTAGCCACGAGATCTTGTATTACGGAACGAGTAAAGAGACTTGCCGGTAACGAGATTGAACTAGGTATAGAGATACCGACGATCGAATCTCGGGCAAGTAACATACCGAAGAACAAAGGGAATAGCATACGGGATTAACTGAATCCTTGACATAGAGGTTCGACCGATAAAGATCTTCGTAGAATATGTAGGAGCCAATATGGGCATCCAGGTCCCGCTATTGGTTATTGACCGTAGAGGTGTCTCGGTCATGTCTACATAGTTCTCGAACCCGCAGGGTCTACACACTTAACGTTTGGTGACGATATAAGTATAGTTGAGTTGTTATGTTGGTGACCGAAAGTTGTTCGGAGTCCCGGATGAGATCCCGGACATGACGAGGAGCTCTGGAATAGTCCGGAGGTAAAGATTGATATATGGGATAATAGTGTTTGGTCTCCGGAAGGGTTCCGGAATTCACCGGAAGGAGTTTCGGATGTTTCCCGAAATGTTCGGGTACGAGAACACTTTATTTGGGCCAAGGGGTAAAGCCCACGAGGCTTTAGGAAGGTGCAAAAGGAAGTTTTGCGGAGGCCAGGGGCCAGACGCCAGGGACCCTGGCGTCTGGGGCCAAACGCCAGGGACCCTGGCGTCTGGGGCCAAACGCCGAGGACCCTGGCGTCTGGTCCTGGAGTCCGAGCAGGACTCTTGCCTTGCGGGCCAAACCGACTTTGAGGAGGCTCTTTCTCCAAGTTTCGACCCCAGGGCTCAACATATAAATAGAGGGGCAGGGCTAGCACCCGATATACATCAAGATTTCCCCAAGCTGTGTGCGGCAACCCTAACCCTCTAGTTCCTACGTCATAATCTCCGTAGCGCTTGGCGAAGCCCTGCAGAGATTGTTCCTAATCACCATCACCACGCCGTCGTGCTGCCGGAACTCATCTACTACTTCACCATCGCTCGCTGGATCGAGGAGGTGAAGGCGTCATCAAGCCGTACGTGTGTTGAACGCGGAGGTGCCGTCCGTTCGGCACTAGTTCGTGATCGGTTCGAGGGACGACTTGCGATTTGGATCGCGGAGACGTTCGACTACATCAACCGCGTTTCTTAACGCTTCCGCTTAGTGATCTACAAGGGTATGTAGATTCACTCTCCCTCTCGTAGATGCTCATCACCATGGATAGATCTTGTGTGTGCGTAGGAAATTTTTTGTTTCCCATGCAACGTTCCCCAACAATATTCATGTAGGAATAGACCCCATATTGTTATCCTTAATAGCAATGATACATGCGTGCCTCGCTGCCCCTTCTGTCACTGGGAGAGGACACCGCAAGATCGAACCCATCACAAAGCACCTCTTCCCATGGCAAGAAAAAACGATCTAGTTGGCCTAACTAAACCAAATATTCGAAGAAGAAATACGAGGCTATAAGTAATCATGCATATAAGAGATCAAAAGAAGACTCAAATAATATTCATGGATAGAAACTGATCATGAACTCAAAATTCATCGGATCCCAACAAACACACCACAAAAAGTCATTACATCAAATAGATCTCCAAGAGACCATTGTATTGAGAATCAAAAGAGAGAGATAGAAAGCCATCTAGCTACTGCCTACGGACCTGTAGATCTATGGTGGTCTACTCACGCATCATCGGAGAGGCACCAATGAGGATGATGAACGCCTCCGTGATGGTGTTAGATTGGATCTCGCGGTTCTGGAACTTGCGGCGGCTAGAAGTATTTTTCATCGACTCCTCTAGGGTTTCTGGAATATTTGGGTATTTATAGAGCTCAGATGCGGTGGAGGGGACTCCCGAGGCCACCACAACCCACCAGGGCGTGCTGGGGGCCTCTGGCGCGCCCTGGTGTCTTCTGGGCCCCGTGGGCCTCCTCCCGGGTGCTTCTTTGGCTCACTGGTTGTCTTCTAGTCCAAATAAATCTCCAAAAAGTTTCATCGCAATTGGACTCCATTTGGTACTGATATTCTGCGAAGTAAAAAAACAAGCAAAAATAGCAACTGGCACTTGGCACTATGTCAATAGGTTAGTCCCAAAAAATGATGTAAAGTTGCTATAAAAGGACTGTAAAACATCCAAGAATTATAATATAACAGCATGGAACAATAAAAAATTATAGATATGTTGGAGACGTATCATGCAGCCACTGGCGGACGACGTCGCCACCGCCTGGGAGACGGCGTTCCCCTGGGCTGGCCCGGTGCCGACCCTCGTCGACTTCACCGGGCCCGACGACGACGACGACAAGGACGCCTAGGGCATTGCGCCTCCTCGTTTTTATTTTAATTTTAATGTTTTTAGTTAATGCCTGGTGGTCTTGTGAACTATCGCCGGCCTCTATGGCCGGCATTAATGTATAATTAAAGTTAATGCATGTTGATGTGATTTGATATGATGTTTGAATGTGATGTGATGTTTGAATTTGAATTTGGATTGACTTTTGAATTATAAGCAACATTTGAAATCCATTGCTTTGTGATGTTGCAATTATCATGTTAGCCTAGGTTGCAATGATCTAACAACAAATAAAACAAAAATACAAACAAATGATAATGTTAGCCTATGTTGATGAGCTCCGAAAGTTAGGGTAAACAGACCATTTCTAATAGAAATCATTATAAAAACAGTTTAAAATTTAAATAATGAAAAAATAAGTTCAGATTCTTCTTATTCACACTAAAATGATTCTTTGGTGATTTTTTTTCATAAACCTAAACCCACTGTCACTCTCTTCTCGGACTCTATACAATCTCGTACGTGGTAACTCATTTGTGTGAAGGAGTTTTCATGAAAATGTCCATAAACCAAGATTATTATTTTTTGTCATAGCCATGTCACATACAACGGCATAGTGTGCAGGTCTTCCATTTTTTTGATTTTTTTTGAATTTGTTCTGGTCATTTGACCTTGGAATGGTAGCTTACTTGAAAAAAAGATTTTTCATAAAAATACCCCTAAACCAAGTTTATATTTTTTATGGTAACTATGTCTTATAAAACGATGAACCGTGAAGGTTTTCTATTTTTTTGATTTTTTTTTTAATTAGTTAAGGTCATTTGAAAGTTGGTCAAACCTAAGATAACCCCGCCGACCGGCTCAAAACCCCGCAACATCTCTCCAAACCATAGCGTCGAACTGCAGCCGTCCGATCATACCCTAGCGCCAAGCAACATCCCTCAGATATGGTCTTCTAGAAGGAATTCAGAGGCGGACTGCGTGCAGGCTCCTCGCCGTTGGATCACATGGGCGGCTCCGCATCATTGGATCGTTGGGCGATCCGCGAGAGGTTGGTTCTGCTCGCCCATTCGTCTGTCCCAAAATGAAACCAAGTCCTTGTTGGGCCTTCGCAAGGTGTTGAACTATCGAAGGCCCACAAGGACAAAAGAGGACTATAAAATGGTGCACGTGCTGGTTCTGTTTTTTTCCTTTATTGATTTAATTGCACCGTTTTTTTCTTTATTGATTTGATTGCACCGTTTTTTTCTTCATTGATTTAATTGCACCGTTTTTTTTTCTTTATTGATTTGATTGCACTGTTTTTGTTTCATGCAATATGGCCACCAACAAGTAAAAAATGGGCTACCAAATTAGTTTCATCATGCAAAAAATAGTTTCTTTTCTTTCTTCTTTTTCAACATCAACATGGCTCATATTAGATAGAAAACTTCATTACACAACCGGACATCTACCCTATTAGAAAGGGTAAATCCATACAAAAGCATGCAAGATGTAAAACCTACGTACTTCATAGTAGAACCTATCTACTCTTCGTCGGAGACGTCGATGATCTCCATGCCCTCCGGCGGATAAATGGCCGCCGGCGACTGCGGCTGCTCCGTTGCCGCCCCCTCCGGCGCCTGTGGTTGCTCCGCTGCCGCCTCCTCTTCCTCTATCTCCGCCTCCAGCTCGTCGAAGAGGGCGTCAGCCTCCGCCTGCCTCTGCCGGATGAGCTCGCGGTTGGCTTCCACCTCGGCCTCATCCCGGATGGAATCCAGGATGGCCTGCTGCTCCGCCATCTCCTCCGGCTGGTCGACGGCGAATTCCGCCTCCGCCTCCGGGTCGTCCTCCTCCATAGCCGCCGGCTGATGCTCCTCCTCCTCCTCTGTCTCCGGCGAATCCGGAGGGAGACCCGCAGCGATGCGGGCGGCGCCGCGAGCCTGCATCTCCGCCTCAATTTGCAAGCGCCGCTCCGGAGTGAGTTGCGTGTAGGTGGTGATGAGGCGCTAGACCATCCTGACAGCGAGGGAAGTGCGAGAGGAGGCGGATGGGCTCGGGCGGCGGTGGGGTGGAGGGAGGAGGAGGATGTGCAAGGGCTGGGGGACACCGACCGGCTTAAATAGCCGGCTAAGGCCTCTGGCGGTGATCCGAAGCAGCGCCACGCGACGTTCACATCGCGCCGACGGTCGAGGCGCCCGTCGGACCAACGGGTTTCCCGGCGAGTCCGCGTGGGGCAACGCCGTCAGCCCGATGTGGCGGGCGCCTGTGAAAAGACGCCTGTACAAAGGGATGGAGGGAGTGGCGCGCATCGGCCCAACAGTCCACCGAAACCAGGGCCCCGCTCGTCAGCAGTTAACGGTCAAACCATTGACCCGACGACATCCTCCGCTATGACTATTTGTGAGGGTTTCAGACAAGAGAGTGGGGAAAAGTGAGCAATTGTTAAGAGGGTGGGGGGTGAATGGTTACAACTAAGGAATGAGGGGCAGAGGAATAGAAAACCCCAGATTAAAATGAAAGAGTCTGACCAGGCCGCTACCGCGTTTATCACCCCCTATGGTCCATTCTGCTTTAACACAATGCCCTTCGGGTAAAAAAACGCGGGTGTCACATACCAGCGCATGATTCAGACATGCCTGGATTTTTTTGGCAAAACAGTCGAGGGATACGTGGATGACGTGGTCATCAAAATCAGGCACGTCAACCAGCTGGTGGATGATCTCTGGCAAACCTTAGCTAACTTGCGAACCTATGATATACGGCTCAATCCGGATAAATGTGTCTTCAGAGTTCCCGTCGGCAAGTTGCTCGGATTCATCGTCTCCCAAAGAGGAATAGAAGCCAATCCGGCCAAGATCCGAGCTCTATCCCAACTAGCAATTCCTACAGAGCTAAAACACATTCAAAGACTAGCAGGCTGCGTGCGGCATTAAGCCGCTTTATCTCCCGCCTCGGTGAAAAGTCTCTACCACTCTACAAGATGCTCAAGCGGACCAAGAACTTGGAGTGGACCGATGAGGCTGCGGCCAGATTGGAGGAAATCAAAACTCTACTGGCCAACAACCCTATACTAACAGTACCTAGCATAGCTGAACCCATGTTGTTGTACAGCTCAGCCACCAATCAAGTGGTTAGTGCAGCTCTCGTTGTTGAACGAGAGGCTGAGGGTCACAAGTTCCGGGTACAGAAGCCCGTATACTATGTATCGGAAGTGCTAACCCCATGCAAATCAAGGTATCCGCATTACCAAAAGATAGCCTACACAGTTTTCATGGCATCTCGAAAGCTGTGGCACTACTTTCAAGAGTGTTCGGTGATGGTGGCATCCGAAGTACCATTGAATGACATAATCAATAACAGAGATGCCACTGGCCGCATAGCCAAATGGGAAATTGAACTCCTTCCTTTCTAAATCACGTATAAACCACGCCGAGCTATAAAATCTCAAGTGTTGGCTGATTTCCTCGCAGAATGGACGGAGGCCGAGCTCCCCAGGGAATACAGTACATACTCCCACTAGACGATGTACTTTGACGGATCTAAAACGCTCGCCGGACTGGGGGCTGGGGTAGTACTCACATCCCCAACAGGCGACAATATTCGGTACGTCCCGCAGATCATGTACACTGACTCCAACAATGCGGCCGAATACGAGGCCCTGTTGCATGGGCTTCAAATGGCAGCATCAATGGGCGCACAACGGCTCAAAGTAAGAGGAGACTCTAACCTCGCCATCTCTCAAATCAATGGCAAAATCAACGCCAAAAACCCGAAGATGGCAGCATATAGAAGTGCCATCCTCAAGATATCCGCATGGTTCGAAGGACTCAAATTCCACCATGTTTCCAGAGACAGTAACCAGGCCGCCGATGTCCCCGCCCGGATGGGAGAAAAACGCGATCCTATCCCCAACAATACCTTCATGGAATGGCTCTTTAAGCCATCCGTGGTAAGTCAAGATGAGGATCAGGACACTGGAGTCATGGACCGGCACAAATTATCCCTCCTGTCATCGAACCAGACGATCAAATCATCGGCGGATCAACGCCTGAAGAAACATCTTCGGCTCATGAAGTCATGGCAGTGATCGCGCCATGGACCGAACCATTCCTTGCTTATCTCCTCCAGCAGGAAATCCCCGATGACCAGACTGAAGCAAGATGCATAATACGGCGCTCAAAGGCTTACAAGGTACATGAGGGATAGCTATACAAGAAAAGCACACTGGAGTCTGATACGTCTCCAACGTATCGATAATTTATGAAGTATTCATGCCATATTCATCTATGTTTACAATACTTTTATATGGTTTTGATGCACTTTATATGATTTATTTAGAACTAACCCGGACTGACGCTGTTTTCAGCAGAATTACCGTGGTGTTGTTTTTGTGCAGAAAATGAAAGTTCTCGGAATTGCCCAAAACTTTTTGGTGATTTTTTCTAGACCGAATAGGCAATATTGGAGCGAAGAACCACCAGAGAAGAGCCACGAGGTGGGCACAACCCACCAGGGCGCGCCAGAGGGCCCAGGCGCGCCGAGTGTATCGTGCCCTCCTCGTGGCCCATCTTGGCGTGAAATCGACGCCCAAAAATCCTATAAATATAGAAACCATCATAAATAACCCTAGACTCTCCGCTCCACCACCGCAACTCTCTGTATCGACGAAAAACCAATCTGGGGGCGTTCCAGTACCTTGCCGGAGAGGGTAGATCATCTCCGGTGGCCATCTTCATCATCCCGGCGGAGGCCATGACGAGGAGGGAGTAGTCCACCCTCGGGGCTGAGGGTATGTACCAATAGCTATGTATTCAATCTCTCTCTCTCTCTCTCGTGTTCTTGAGATGTCATGATCTTGATGTATCACGGACTTTGTTAATATAGTCGGATCACATGATGTTATTCCCTTGCTACCTTGTTGTGATGAATTGAATCTTTCCCTTTGAGATATTGTTATGTTGGATTGAATATTGGATTTGAGAACACTTGATATATGTCTTGCATGTGGATACCCGTTGTGACAATGGGGTGTTCTATTGATTCACTTGATATATGTTTTGGTACTCAACTTGCGGATTCCCGCGGTGACATTGGGGTAATCTATGCATAGGGGTTGATACACGTTCTTGTCCTACTTTCTCTGATAGAAATCTTGGGGTACTCTTTGAGGTTCTTTGTGTTGGATTGAGTATTATGAATCTGAAATTGTTTGATGCGTATCATATAATTAACTCATGGATACTTGTGGTGACATTGGAGTATCTAGGTGACATTAGAGTTGGTTGATGCGTATCATATGGTGTTATTCTAGTATGAACTCTTAGATAGATCGATTGAAAAGGATAACTTGGTGTTATCTTAGTACGAACTCTTGGATAGATCGATCGGAAAGAATAACTTTAAGGTGGTTTCGTACCCTACAAACAATTTCTTCTTATGTTCTCTGCTAGAAAAGAACTTTGGAGTGATTCTTCGTTGCACGTTGAGGGATGGTTATGTGATCCAATTATATTAGCATTGTTGAGAGATTGCACTAGCGAAAGTACGGACCCTAGGCCTTGTTTTCAAGCATTGCAATACCATTTGTGCTCACTTTTGTCACTTGGTACCTTGCTGTTTTTATATTTTCAGATTACAAAAAACTATATCTACCATCCATATTGCACTTGTATCACCATCTCTTCGCCGAACTAGTGCACCTATACAATTTACCATTGTATTGGGTGTGTTGGGGACACAAGAGATTTCTTGTATTTGATTGCAGGGTTGCTTGAGAGAGACCATCTTCATCCTACACCTCCCACGGATTGATAAACCTTACATCATCCACTTGAGGGAAAATTGCTACTGTCCTACAAAACTCTGCGCTTGGAGGCCCAACAAGAGTCTACAAGAATAAAGTTGCGTAGTAGACATCAGAGTCCTCCAACGATGCATGCCCGAAGAGGAAGGGAAGCAACTCCTGGCGGAGATACATGTAGGCATGGGCGGTCACCACGCAGCAGCTCGGGCCCTGGTAAGCAATTTTCAAGCCGGATTCTTCTGGCCCACTGCTCGCGCAGACGCTCACACACTCGTTCAGCACTGTGTTGGCTGTCAGCTCTTTGCAAATCAAAGTCACATGCCTAAACGGCTCTCTGGACAATTCGATTACCTAGCCTTTTGCGGTATGGGGGCTGGACATGGTCGGACCACTTAAAAGGGGGACCAAGAAAAAGAAATACCTCCTGGTCATGGTTTTCAAATTCACCAAATGGATTGACACGAAACCTGTAATGTCAGCTAAGTCTAGACCGGTTATCGAGTTTATATCCGGTGTGGTCCATCGTTACGGTGTCCCCCATGGTATAATAACGGACAATGGATCTAATTTCACGGTCCAGGAGGTAAAAGACTAGTGTGCTAATATGGGCATCAAGGTTGATTACGCCTCAATATATCACCCACAAACTAATGGACAAGTCGAACGGGCCAATGGCCTCATCATGAGCGGT
The DNA here is from genome assembly GCA_039707655.1 of Elymus sibiricus. Taxonomy (NCBI): domain Eukaryota; kingdom Viridiplantae; phylum Streptophyta; class Magnoliopsida; order Poales; family Poaceae; genus Elymus; species Elymus sibiricus. The sequence continues at coordinate 402,191,867 of CM077667.1, forward strand.
ATTAAACCCCACCTGGTCCGCTCCCTAACAGAATCTGACTGCCATTGGGTAGAGGAGCTCGACTCCGTATTATGGGGCTTGCGCACCACCCCAAATCGGTCAATGGGATATACACCATTCTTTATGGTGTACGGGGCGAAAGTAGTTCTCCCCTGCGATCTTATTCACGACGCACCTAGAGTGCTCATGTATGAGGAAAAGGAGGCTGCGTTAGATCGATAGGACGACCTAGATGCCTTGGAAGAAGAGCATGACATAGCTCGGGCCCGTTCTACCTTTTATCAACAGCAGGCCCGACGCTACCAAAACAGTGAAGTTCGGGCGAAGGCATACAATGTGGGCGACCTTGTCCTCCGCCTCCCGAAAAAACAGAAGCATAAACTTATGCCTAGATGGGAGGACCCTTTTATAATTGATGAGGTGCTTGCAGGAGGAGCATATCTCGCAACCCGCCGGACAATCGCCTCGAGCCGAACTCATGGAACGCAGCTCGTCTTCGGCGCTTCTACGGCTAGGACGGCGCCGTCACCTTCGCGGGTTCTTCTTCTCCTCGCTTTTTCCCCTTCTTCTCTTTATTTTCCCGTTCTTGGGACTAGTTAGCATTTCTCAGGACATGTTCGGCTAAACCGAACTACGTGAAGACCTTTTCGGTAAACCATCTTTAAATGTATTACCCGGTCTCACCTGGGGGCTTCATGACGAAGCCGGTTAATAAATACGTGCATCTTTCATTTTTATCGTGTGTGCACCCTTCCAATATCGTCTTTAAGCCACTATATGCATCAGTTTGGCTTTAGAACTAGCCAAGCTGGATTGCCTCGCTCCTATGCTTACCCTCTACGTTCCCGATTGTTCGACTAGGGGGTAAAGGGAGCACCTCTGCGATTGTTGCGACCGGGTTACCCAGGTACGCACCTCAGACGGGTAAAGCCGAAAGCTAGCGTTCTTAAGAATACAATTGGTCGGCCACGAGGGAAGTGAAAATAACGGGTGATCGTCCCCAAAGCCTGGAGTCGTTTTCTCCCCGAAGTATGCCAACACCCGCACACCACAGGTATTCGGCTTTATCATCTGTGGTTAACTTAGAAACCCGAAGAAAGGAACCCATGGAGGAACTATTTTCTTCAGAAGATGTTTCTTACGTTAAACAGTAATATAACATAACCATTCGTACACGTCCTGTCTGCTCGCACCGTATGGCCGGATTGGCTAGTTCCTCGTAGTGATTCCTAGTTAAGCTAGGACACTGAGTATGGAACACTCCTCGGCCTTTGGTGGGGGAGGTGGAAGCCGATGGAGCCGGTTAAGGCAACATTTACAATACGAATGGAGTCTTGTGATGTAAAGTACATACTTACATAGAATCAAGTACAAGCCTACTTGTCAAGATCATCTATAATGGTGTTCAGGGCGCAATATTCTTGAGAGATGCAAGCGGCATGCATAACTTGGTCATATAGCAAATGCAGCGGCACCTCTTGACCATCTGGCCCTATCGGCCCAACCCGAGCCAAATGCACGGGGTCAAGTTTGGTAAATCGGGTCTTCACCACGGCCCATGCCTCCAAGCGCTCCCTCTTGAAAGGCTGATATCTTCCATAGCTCGAGTCGACGCCGAGCTCCCTTGAATCGATCTGCTAACTCGGCCATCCCCTCTGGAGGCGTCTCGGTCGGCCACAACGCCTTGACCATGTTTTTCATGGCCTTCCGAGCCCGCTCATGCACAATGGATAGTTCCTTGGGCAGGTTCCCTCCAAACGAGTTGCTCTCCTCCTCGGGACGCCCGGTCAGAAGGACTAACCAAAGAGACGTGGAATGTTCCTTATATTAGCACATTACGCAAACGACAAGGAAATTCAAATTGACATTTCACTCACCGAACATTCCATTTTTCAGTTTCTGGTTGTCCTCATGGGCTTGTGCCAGCTGAGTTTTTAAACTCTCGATCTCTTCGGCCTACTGCCGGTTTGTCTCTTTGAGAGCGTTCTTGTCGTGACAATGTTTTAGTACTCGGTTGCCAGGCTCATGCTGCGACACGGCATACCTCTGAGATTCCCTGGCCTCCTCAAGATCTTTCTGTAGTTGGCCTATGGACTCGGGCACTCGGCTGCTATAAAGCAGTCCTTCATTAGAAAAAATGCCAAAAACAGTTTTGCATAATAAAACTTTCCTTTTTTTACTCACCGTGTGCCTCCCTAATGAACTTCTTGACATTTTCTAGATCGGCCTTCACAGCCGCTAGTTCTGCTTGGTTCAACTCTAGGTCTTCAGACAACTTCCAATTTTGTTCCCTCGAGGCCTGCATCACATCACGACATTATTCAGATCCTTAACTCGGCCGTCCCGATCAACTTAAGGGTCAGGGGCTACTGGGTTAGGGATTATGGTCGGATATTTAAAACCGAATATTCACCTGCAGATTGACAGACAAAACATTGGCAGCTCCCTCGAGGCTAGTCCGGGCCGTTCCAAGATATTCGTCTATCGAATTAAGAGCATTGAACTCTTGTTCGAAGAACGCAGGATGCCGTAGGAATTTCTTCCTCCGTCGGCGACTCATGACACTTTCAAATTCGGATATAGTGCACGAGACCTCCTCTGGAAGATGGTCAGCTGAGGGTAACACCGCACTAACTCCGTCTTTTGCGGATATAGTGCACGAGACCTCCACCGGACACTTCCCGGATGTCGTCAGACGAAGACTGTTGCACCTGTCTCCTGTAAAGACCGGTAATGGTCGTAAGCGCACTTTATGGCCAGGACAGAAGCCGACCTATTAGTTCAGAAATGTTACCTCTTTGACGGGGGTGCGGCCGAGGTAGTTCTGGAGTCCCCCGCATTCTTGGAAGCTCCGCCACCATTCGGTGTCACTGTGGTTGTTGCCTGTCGGATTTCGGGCTCCGCAAAAACCCTAAGAAGTTCAAACTTAGGGGCGTGTGCGAAGATCCCCAATAGCTTTGCCCCCTCCTAGCTCTCAACGCGATAACCCCGCTCAATGGCGAGGAAGAAGACAGCACACGAGAGTTTACCCAGGTTCGGGCCGCTGCGAAGCGTAAAACCCTACTCCTGCTTTTGGTGGATTGCCTCACGAGGAGGTTTCTGGATGAACTAGTACAGCGGTGAGTTGCCTCGCGAGTGCGTTCTGGTGGCGTCCGATCCCCCTCCTAGCCTCTATTTATAGCGGCCCGGGCCCCCTTCCCTTATCGCAATGGCGGGAAGGGATCCCACAACGGCCAAATTCGAAAGGGGACAGGAGGTACATCTTATCCTGACGAAAGGTGGTCTTTGCCTACAAAGTAGCTGTTGGTGATGCAGTGGTGGGATCGGTGATGACATCCGTCCTGCTGCACCCGCTGGACTGGTCTCGTTGCACTGGAATGGCAACCTTTGGCGGGGCGTCTCGGGAGCCTGCGCTCGTCCCCGCCTCCTTTGCACCAAAGAGGAAATTGTCCCCTCTGGCGTGCTGGTGCCCGCCTGGCCTGGCTGGCGTCACCCTTGACCTCCTGAGGCCGAGCATTGCATAGAGATCTCCGCCACTCACGAGGGGGCCTGGGGAGGCCTATTCCCCTGCGGGTCTTGGCGCTGTTTCCTCGTGATGGTGGGACTCTCGCGAGGGCCTTGTCTTGAGTGAGACCGCGCTGGGCCGTACTTGGCTGTCGAAGTGGGCCACGCCCTGGCCCGCAGGCAGGCAAGTCTGGGTACCCCCGTTCCCCGGACGCCGACAGTAGCCCCCGGGCCCGAGGCGCGCTCGAGCAGGCTTCTGAGCGAAGCTATAGAAGATGGCCCGAAGCGCCATGGGCCCCAACCACCTGCGGGCCCAACCTAACGCGTGGCGCACAATGAGACATGGGCGTCTCAGCTCCCCGAAGACGTCGGGAACCGCCCTGAGTCGAGCTGACGCGAAGCCTGCGTGCCTCCCCAGCCATCATTGCTCTTCCTTGAATGCGGCTGTCTCCTTGTGTCCTCCCTCCCTCGGGCCACGCGGATGCGACCCGACGGGAGCAGGTGAAGCGACGTGAAGCAGGGTAGCACGCCGATCGAGTCTGGCACGCATCGCTTGAGGAGCGCACAACGCCTCCACTCCCCACGACGCCTCATGGGCAAGCGGTTGCGCCTATAAACCCGCCCCGCCCGGGGGGTCTTGCCATCCTGACGCGCCCTCTTGCTTCCCTTCCTTCCAAGTTATCTTCCTTGTCCTCCTCTTTCCCTTTGCTCTTCAATGGCGTCCGGGAGGAGTGCGGCGGGTGCGGGAGGACGTACGGGGCCTCCGGCTCTGCCGTCGGCCTCTGGAGGCAGCGGTGGGGGGCCCTCGAGGCCGGCTCACGCCCGCCGGCGCTGGGCCATTGCCGACGAGTAAGCGTTCTGTCCCCCCCTTTCTCTTTCAATCGCGCCCGACACGCCGGACCTGATTACCCCTTCCCCCAGGGTGCCCGCGCCCAAAAGGCGCAGGCTCGACGAGCTCCAGGAGGAAGCGGTCATGCTGAGGGCCCAGCTGGCGGATGCCGAGGCCGCCCTCCAGGCCGCGCTCAAGGGTGAGGCGGAGGCCCAGGCGGAGCTGGCGTCCCTCCAGACCCAGATCAAGGGGGCGGCTGACGCCGTGCTGGCCGCCCAGGACGAGGCGGCGCACGCGAAGATGCTGGAGGCGTAGCGCGCCAAGCAGTACCTGGAGATCGCCCACCGCATGGTTGGTGCGGTGAGCCGGTTCGTCGGGGAAGCCCCCGCGCTGCCGTGCGCCCACGGCGACGGAGGCTACCTCAACTTCTTCGGCAAGGTGATGGAGGCGCTGGAGACCGGCATCTCCCGAGTGGACGAGGACAACGTGTTCAGCGCGCGTGACCTCCTGGACATTGCGCTGACGCGTGTCTTCTCCAACCTGCGTCGCCATGCCGCGGAGCTTGATCTTCCCCGCGTCATGGAGCCGGTGCACGAGGAGCTCCAGAGGCCACTCAGGGATGAGGTGCGCCCGCACGTGGAGTCCCTGGTGGAGCGGTTCGTCCAAACGCCCTCTTCCGACGAGAGTGGCGACTCCGGCGCCGTGGCGGGCGATGGCCCAGGTGGCGACAGCGGCTCCTCTGCTTAGGCTTCCCCCATTCTTTTTTCTCTGGTTCCTGCCATGTCAAGAAACACCCGGTCCCTAAGGGCGTTAAACTTTTGTGTTTTACCTTCACCTTCCTCCGTCTCCCTTTAAATCGCCGGCTGCTTGCTTTGTGTGACGCGACTTCGTCTCTTGCGCGTAGTTTTGTGTCATCGTCGATGCGGCCCGACCCCCCCCCTTTGGGGGGGTCCGCGGGGGTGTCGCACCGTGCCCGACGATGGCGGCCTGCCGGGACCTCGCGAGGCGGGCCCTCCTGAGGAGGAGCGTATCACCCCCAAGGCCGGGATCTTAGCGTCGTAGCTTAATGAGGCCGGAATCCTCTCCTTGCGCCGTCCTTCCTTGTACCTGGGACCACAAGAATCCTGATGGAGTCACGTAGCGAACCGTAGCGCCTGTATTCTCACGTTAGTGCTCACACCTCCTACCCGGCATTCGGGCTATCATCTGATCAGAAAGTTTCTGCTCTGTTCGGTGGGTGTACTTAGCTTATCGGGTCGTGGCGAGCTTGTGCGTCGTGAGGTGTAGCTGGAACGTCCAGGGTGGTCGAGGATCCCACCAGGGAGGGCTTCTTCCTTGTGTGCGGGATGGTTTGGGAGCCCTTTCGGCACTCTGCGTTAGCAGGGCCCAATCCCGAGCAGGCCTCGACCGCCGTTGGGGCGTCCGGATCACCAGGACGAGACCAAAGGGGCGAGGCCTCGGCCACTGTTGGGGCGTTCGGATAACTAGGACGAGACCAAGGGGCGCAGAGCTACGTGATCGGTGAGGTTCCCGAGGCGCGTTGCTCGGGAACCCCCCTTGACGCTCAAGCGGCGCTCTACGTCGGCGGAGCCCAATCCCGCGCATACCTCGACCACCGTTGGGGCGTTTGGATCACCGGGAAAAGACCAAGGGGCGAGGGGCTACGTGACCAGTGCGGCTCCTGAGGCGCGTTGCTCCGGAGTCCCCCTTGACGCTCGAGCAGCTCCCATACCCTTCCGCCGGTTGCTGCTTCGGGAAGCGCCCGAGCCAATTCAGAGAAAAGAGACTCTAAGGCCAGAAAAAAGGAATTGCGAAGAGAGAAAAATTCCCACCCCTTTCCAAATAGAGTTACGAAATTTTCAAATTTCATTTCAAAGAGTGGCAATCCGAACACAAAAGGAAGCAAGCAACAGCCGCGTCCGACACCTAGGCTAGTCTTCGCCTTCGTCTTCCCCTAGCGCGGAGCGTAGGGCATCCACATTGCGTGGGCATAGTCATTGGAGGACAGTATTGTCCGCCAGCGCGGAGCATGGGGCTTCCACTTGGGCGTGGGATGGAACCCCTCCGCGTCCTCGGGGGGCTCCAGGCGTATACAGCCCACTCATTATTACGTGAGAGTGTCACTGCCAGAGATAGCTGGGCAAGCCCCCGGGCGCATGGCCCAGGTGCTCCCAACTCGGTTAAGAGCCATCCCGCGCAATTCTGCGCGGTTGCGCACCCCTACAGCCCAAACATGAGTGCACTGTTCCCGGCGTAGCCGCGGGATTGCGCTCCCGCGGCCCAAACATGAGCACAATGCACCCAGTGCAGCCATAGAGGTGTTGTGTCGGTGAAGCCACCTCGTGAGGCGTCGGGGCGCCAGCCAGGCCGCAGCTTGAGGACCTCGCGAGGCCCTGCCCCCCGAGGGATGTGTCGGCGCTCCCGTTTCCGTGGGTGGCCCGCGCTGCTCGTATACTGCCGATCCCCCCAGGCGGTCGCTCCTATGGCCCGGGGGGACTTGGCTGCGTGTAGCTTGCTCGCAAGGGTGGCGGCCGCGCCGCGCCTTTGCGTATCCCGGGATGCCCCCCTGTTTGCATCAACCTGGCCTGGTACTCTCTCTATGGAAGCCCCTAGGCCCGGCTTGGGGAGGACGTCCGGGACATCTCCCTATTCCGGGAGGGTGCTGGCACCTGCGGGGGGCGCCTGATCCATCGCGCCATCCGCAGGTGTGACGTAGCTCGGAACATAGGCCTCTGTATAAAGGCCTTGGCAACCTCCTGAACCGTCCCCGCGTGCACCAAGGGTAGCCTCCCCGGGTGGCAAGGTGACACCGCCCTGGGCGCGCGGCCCATAGACCCTCCTGTGGCGAGCCTCCGCCCGAAGTAGCTTACCTCTGCCGCCGCCGTGCGGCTGGCCGCGCGCGTCTTGATGTGGGTTGCCTCCCTAGTTATCCACTGTCCCTCTGTTACGGTTACCTGCCTGCCCGGAAGCCTGGGCCGCCTGTTCCCTGTGCCGGTTGGCGCGCTCCCGCCGGGATGACCCAGGCTGTTGATGATCCATCTGGGTATGAGTGCTCGCGGAGCGTTGATACGTCTCCAACGTATCTATAATTTTTGATTGTTCCATGCTATTATATTATCTGTTTTGGATGTTTTATATGCATTAATATGCTATTTTATATTATTTTTGGGACTAATCTATTAATCTAGAGCCTAGTGCCAGTTTCTGTTTTTTCCTTGTTTTTGAGTATTGCAGAGAAGGAATATTAAACGGAGTCCAAACGGAATAAAATCTTCGGGATGATTTTTCTTGGACCAGAAGAAACCTACCAAGCTTGGTGACCAAGGCAGGAGAGCCGCCGTGTGGCCACAAGCCACAGGGGCGCGCCCAGGGGCTTAGGGTGTGCCCCTGGCTTGTGGGCCCACGGCAGCCCTCCTAACCCTACTCTTCGGCCTATAAATTCCCAAATATTCCCTGGATACCAAAAAGAGCCACGAAAACACTTTTCCGCCGCCAGGAGCCTCGGTTCCCATGAGATCCAATCTTGGAGCCTTTTTCGGTAATCTGCCGGAGGGGGATTCGATCACGGAGGGCATCTACATCAACTCCATTGCCTCTCCGATGATGCGTGAGTAGTCCACCACAGACCTTTGGGTCCATAGCTAGTAGCTAGATGGCTTCTTCTCTCTCTTTGTTCTTCAATACCATGTTCTTCATGATCTTCATGGAGATCTATCCGATATAATACTCTTTTGCGGTGTGTTTGTCGAGATCCAATGAATTGTGGGTTTATGGTCAGATTATCTATGAATATTATTTGAGTCTTTTCTGAATTCTTATATGCATGATTTCATATCTTTGCAAGTCTCTTCGAGTTATTTGTTTGGTTTGGCCAACTAGATTGGTAATTCTTGCAATGGGAGAAGTGTTTAGTTTTGGGTTCAATCTTGCGGTGTCCTCACCCAGTGACAAAGTAGGGGTAGCGAGGCACGTATTGTATTTTTGCCATCGAGGATAAAAAGATGGGGTTTTCATCATATTGCTTGAGTTTATCCCTCTACATCATGTCATCTTACCTAATGCATTACTCTGTTCTTCATGAACTTAATACTCTAGATGCAGGCAGGAGTCGGTCGATGTGTGGAGTAATAGTAGTAGATGCAGAATCGTTTCGGTCTACTTGACACGGACGTGATGCCTATATGCATAATCATTGCCTTGGATATCTTCATAACTATGCGCTTTTCTATCAATTGCTCGACAGTAATTTGTTCACCCACCGTAATATTTGCCTTCATGAGAGAAGCCTCTAGTGAAACCTATGGCCCCCGGGTCTATTTTCCATCTTATATTTTCAGATCTATTTACTTGTGTTTTTACTTTTCGCAATCTTTTCCATCCATCTCTATCAGATCTCATCCTTGCAAATAACCGTGAAGGGATTGACACCCCTTTATAGCGTTGGGTGCAAGTGTTTGATTCTTTGTGTAGGTACAACAATTGGTGACTTGCTTGTGTCTCCTACTGGATTGATACCTTGGTTCTCAACAACTGAGGGAAATACTTATCTACTCTATGCTGCAGCACCCTTTCCTCTTCAAGGGAAAACCAACGCAAGCTCAAGAGGTAGCAAGAAGGATTTCTGGCGCCGTTGCCGGGGAGATCTACATCAAGCCTACCAAGTACCCATCACAAACTCATCTCTTGCATTTACATTATTTGCCATTTGCTTCTCGTTTCCTCTCCCCCACTTCTAAAACGATTTTCGAAAAGATTTGCCTTTTTATTTGCCCTTCTTTCGTTCGTCTTTTCGTTTGCTTTTTGGTTGCTTGTGTGCTAGATTGCTTGCTTTGTCACGATGTCTCAAGATAATACCAAGTTGTGTGACTTTTCCACTACTAATAATAATGATTTTATTAGTACTCCGATTGCTCCCGCCACTAGTGCGGAATCTTATGAAATTAATGCTACCTTGCTTAATCTTGTTATGAAAGAACAATTTTCTGGCCTTGCTAATGAAGATGCTGCATCCCATCTAAATACTTTCGTTGAGTTGTGTGATATGCAAAAGAAGAAAGATGTGGATAATGATATTGATAAACTGAAGCTCTTTCCGTTCTCTCTACGAGATCGTGCTAAAACTTGGTTTTCATCTTTGCCTAAAATAGTATTGATTCATGGAATAAGTGTAAAGATGCTTTTATTTCCAAGTACTTTCCGCCCGCTAAGATCATCTCCCTTAGGAATGATATAATGAATTTTAAGCAACTTGATCATGAGCATGTTGCACAATCTTGGGAGAGGATGAAATTAATGATTAGGAATTGCCCCGCGCATGGTTTGAGTTTATGGATGATTATACAAATTTTCTATGCTGGATTGAATTTAGCATCTAGGAATCTTCTAGATTCCGCCGCGGGTGGTACTTTTATGGAAATCACTTTAGGAGAAGCTACTAAACTCCTCGATAATATTATGGCGAATTACTCTCAATGGCATACTGAAAGATCTCCTACTAGTAAAAAAGTGCATGCTATTGAAGGAATAAATACTTTGAGTGAAAAGATGGATGGATTGATGAAATTGTTTGCTAGTAAGAGTGCTCCTATTGATCCTAATGATATGCCTTTGTCTTCTTTGATTGGAAATAATAATGAATCTATGGATGTGAATTTTGTTGGTAGGAACAATTTTGGTAATAATGTGTATAGAGGTAATTTCAATCCTAGGCCGTTTCCTAGTAATTCCTCTAATAATTATGGTAATTCCTACAACAACTCTTATGGAAATTATAATATGATGCCCTCTGATCTTGAGAATAATATTAAAGATTGTATTAGTTCTCAAAAGGTTTTTAATGCTACAATTGAAGAAAAATTGCTTAAGATTGATGATTTGGCTAGGAACGTTGATAGAATTTCTCTTGAGATTGATGCCTTGAAACTTAGATCTATTCCTCCCAAGCATGATATTAATGAGTCTTTAAAAGCTATGACAATTTCTATTGATGAGTGTAAGGAAAGAACCGCAAGAATTCGTGCTAAGCGTGAATGGCTTGAAAAAGTGTGTTCTCGTGATAATAATGATGAAGATCTTAAAGTGATTGATGTGAGTCCTATTGAATCTTTGTCTAATGTAAATCTTGATAATGATGGGACTGGAGATAAGTCAACTTTAGTTAAAAGGCGTCCCAATGATTTGGAGTTTATAGATCTTAATGCTAAGATTGATAAAAGTGGGATGGAAGAGGTCAAAACTTTAAATAGCAATGAACCCACTCTTTTGGATTTCAAGGACTTTAATTATGATAATTGCTCTTTGATTGATTGTATTTCCTTGTTGCAATCCATGATGAATTCTCCACATGCTTATGATCAAAACAAAGCTTTTACTAAACATATCGTTGATGCTATGATGAAATCTTTTGAAGAGAAACTTGAGTTGGAAGTTTCTATACCTAGAAAGCTTTATGATGAGTGGGAACCTACTATTAAGATCAAGATTAAGAATTATGAGTGCCATGCTTGTGTCTCCTACTGGATTGATACCTTGGTTCTCAACAACTGAGGGAAATACTTATCTACTCTGTGCTGCATCACCCTTTCCTCTTCAAGGGAAAACCAACGCAAGATCAAGAGGTAGCAAGTGCCCCATCACCTTCTTCAAAGGCACCATTGACGGGGCCGGGCGGCGCTCTGAAACTGGTCACCGGGATCCGCAGGAGAAGAAGCACGGCGTGCGGCGGGCCCTGCCCGGGCTCGCCCGGGAGTGAAGCGGGCACATCGTCCGCAGATGAGGCGACGGGCACGGCGAATGAGCTCCCGGCGCCAAGCGTCGGTGGTCGTGAAGAGGGTGGGGAACCCAGGCCCTCCTCGCGATGGTGACCAACTCGGCGATGTGGTCGACCCAAGCGTCGAAGCCCCCGTGCGTCGGGCGGGGGCGAAGCATCTCACTCGCCATCAGCAGCGCATCATGCGCGTTGAGGTCTCCCACGTGGATACAGTGCGATGTCGGTCCTGTGGGCGCCGCTCGTCTGCCACGCGCCTGGCCGACACGAGCAGCAACGGTGGTGGAAATGACGCTGGTGGCTTGGTAACGACTGCCCAGCATCGCGCTGCCGGGGCGCGGGTCTTGGACGGCGGTGGCGAGGTTGGTGAAGGCGGATCCGCCGAGGCCGAAGGGAGCTTGTCGGGCATCGGCCATCGACACGACGGGGCGAAGAAGAAGCGAAGCTTGCTGAAGACTCCGACACGCCCCTACCTGGCGTGCCAAATGTCGGATTTCGGGCTCCGAAAAAACCCTAAGAAGTTCGAACTCAGGGGCGTGTGCGAAGATCCCCTACAGCTTCGCCCCCTCCTAGCTCTCAAAGCAATAACCCCGCTTGATGGCGAGGAAGAAGACAACACACGAAAGTTTACCCAGGTTCGGGCCGCTGCGAAGCGTAAAACCCTACTCCTGCTTTTGGTGGATTGCCTCACGAGAAGGTTTGTGGATGAACTAGTACAGCGGTGAGTTGCCTCGCGAGTGCGTTCTGGTGGCGTTCGATCCCCCTCCTAGCCTCTATTTATAGTGGCCCGGGTCCTCTTCCCTTATCGCAATGGCGGGAAGGGATCCCACAAGGGCCAAATTCGAAAGGGGACATGAGGTACATCTTATCCTGAAGAAAGGTGGTCTTCGCCTGCAAAGTAGTTGTTGGTGATGCAGTGGTGGGATCAGTGATGACATCCGTCCTGCTGCGCCCGCTGGACTGGTCTCGTTGCACCGGAATGGCAACCTTTGGCGGGGCGTCTCGGGAGCTTGCACTCATCCCCGCCTCCTTTGCACCAAAGAGGAAACTATCCCCTCTGGCGTGCTGGTGCCCGCCTAGCCTGGCTGGCGTCACCCTTGACCTCCCGAGGCCGAGCATTGCATAGAGATCTCCGCCACTCAGGAGGGGGCCTAGGGAGGCCTATTCCCCTATGAGTCTTGGTGCTGTTCTCCTCGTGAGGGTGGGACTCTCACGAGGGCCTTGTCTTGAGTGAGACCGTGCTGGGCCGTACTTGTCTGTCGAAGTGGGCCACGCCCTGGGCGGCAGGCAGGCAAGTCTGAGTACCCCCGTTCCCAGGACGCCGACATTGCCGCCCTCACCGACGTTCGGCGCGTGGTCCGATGGTCCTTGGGGATAGAGGTCGACGCATTCAAAACAGCGCGGGACGAACGCCCCTTTCGGGAAGACGCCTTCTTGTTGTTCGTTGCAGAGGAAGGAAGGGTGCTGAGGTGGTCGGTATCGGGGATATTCCCCATGATACGTCTCCAACGTATCTACTTTTCCAAACACTTTTGCCCTGGTTTTGACCTCTAATTTGCATGATTTGAATGGAACTAACCCGGACTGACGTTGTTTTCAGCAGAACTACCTTGGTGTTATTTTTGTGCAGAAATAAAAGTTCTCGGGATTGGACGAAACTTTTTGTGGATTTTTTCTGGGAATTATAATGAATTATGGAGCGAAGACCTGCCAGAGGGAGGCCATCTGTGGGGCACAAGCCAACAGGGCACCCCCCTAGGCCGCGCCCTGATGGCTTGTGGGGCCCACGAGGCTCCTCCGACCCTTATTCCAGTCCTATAAAATAACATCCTCGGAGAAAAAAATAAGAGAGAAATTTTCATCGCGTTTCACGAGACGAATCCGCCACCACCTCCTGTTCTTCCTCGAGAGGGCTGATCTGGAGTCCGTTTTGGGCTCCGGAGAGAGGAAATCGTCGCCATCGTCATCACCAACCCTTCTCCATCAACACCACCATGATGCTCACCACCGGAAGTGAGTAATTCCGTTGTAGGCTTGTTGGACGGTGGTGGGATTGGATGATATTGATCATGTAATCGAGTTAAGTTTAATAGGGCTTGATCCCTAGTATCCACTATGTTCTCAGATTGATGTTGCTATGACTTTGCTATGCTTAATGCTTGTCACTAGGGCCCGAGTGCCATGATTTCAGATCTGAACATATTATATTACCTCTGAATATAAGATTGATTTGTATCCTATCTTGCAAGTTATACACACCTATTACATGTCTTGATCCGCATACCCCAAGGTGACAATAATTGGGATTCTTTCCGGTGATTGCCGTAGTTTGAGGAGTTCATGTATTCACCATGTGTTAATGCTTTGTTCCGGTTCTCTATTAAAAGGAGGCCTTAATATTCCTTAGTTTCCAATAGGACCCCGCTGCCACGGGAGGGTAGGACAAAACATGTCATGCAAGTTCTTATCGCAAGCACGTATGACTATATACGGAATACATGCCTACATTCTATTGCCGAATTGGAGCTAGTCCTGTGTCGCCCTAGTGTGTAACTGTTCCATGATTGATGTCATCTAAATCATTATCCATCACCGATCCACGTGCCTACGTTTTACATATACTGAATCTTGCTAAGGTACTATTGCTACTGTTACAGTCACAACTGCTACAAAATTGCTGCTGTCACTACTACTGTTACTTTGCTACTACTATTTGCCGTGCTAGTAAACCTTTGCTCCAGAGAGATGTCCCAAGTGCAGTTGAATTGTCAACTCAACTGTCAAGGCCAATAAATATCCTTTGTCTCCCCTTGTGTCGAATCAATAAATTAGGGTGAAATACTACGCGTGAAGACAGTCGTGATCCCCTATACTTGTGGGTTATCAAGACCTTTTTCTGGCGCCGTTGCCGGGGAGCATAGCTCTATTTATTGTGTTAACTTGAGGATATCCAATTTCAGCTATGAAGAATCTGAAAGATAATCGAACTAAGATCGTCCCTAGGAGGTAAGGAACCGGTATCTAGCTCTGCTTTTGATTCACCTACTATTTTGAATCAGCTTGTTACACCACCGCCTGTTGATCGTCCTAATATGTCACGTGAACTTGATGAAGCTACCTCTGAAATTAATGATGATACTATTGCTACACATGTTGAAACTGAAACTGTGCCACAGAATGAATTACTTGATGCTCATATTTCTAAAGCTAGAGAACTTGAAAATGCTGAAACTGATGAGGACTTTGAATCACCTGTTACACCTTGCTCTCCTAATAGATACCTGAAGGTTATGTTATGGATAATGAAACAGCTAGGGATTTCTTTGCTTGTTAAAATAGAGATGACTTGAAGAAACTGCTATGCAAACTGAAAGAAAAATCTATGATGGAGAAAATGAAATATCATCCTAATTTTGCTACTTCTCCTATATTTGTTACTAATAAGGATTATGAGTTCTGTGTGGATCCTGAGTTAATTCCTATAGTAGAGTCTGATCCTTTCCACGGTTATGAAAATGAAACTGTTGTCAAACACCTTATGAAATTAAATGATATTGCTGCTTTGTTTACCAATGATGAAAAGATACATTACTTCTATATCCTTAAGCTTTTTTCCTTTCTCGCTAAAAGGCGAGGCCAAGGAATGGTTCCTTTCTCTTGCTCCTGGTTATATGCGTAGTCCCCAGGATATGCTCCATTATTTTTCTGAAAAATATTTTCCTGCTCATAAGAAACAAGCTGCCTTACAGGAAATATTTAGCTTTGTGCAAATTTAATAATAGAATCTCCCTCAAGCTTGGGGGAGGCTTCTCCGGTTACTTAGAGCTTTGCCTGATTGTCCTCTTAAGAGAAATGAAATTCTAGATATCTTTTATAATGGACTAACTGATGCTTCTGGGGACTTCCTAGATAGTTGTGCTGGTTGTGTTTTCGGGGAAAGAACTGTCAGTCAAGCTGAAGAATTATTGAATAACATATTGCAAAATACCGATGATTGGACACTTCCCGAACCACCTCCGGAACCTATTCAAAAGAAGAGAGGTATTCTATTCCTTAACCCTGAAGATATGCAAGAATCAAAAAGATCTATGAAGGAGAAAGGAATTAAAATTGAGGATATCAAGAAACTACCACCTATTGAAGAAATACATGGACTTGATACCCCGACACAGGTAGTAGAGGTAAACTCTCTCCGTTCCTTTAGTGAAAATGATATACCTTACACTAAGACTCCTGAAAAATGCATGGATGACTATGATAATTACGTTGTCAAGCAAGAACACTTCAATAATTATGTTAAGGATCAATTGAGACGTAATGCCATGATGATAGACCGCTTAAGTGACTTGATGTTTAGAATTGCTAATAATGTGAAAGGTCTAGGTAAACATGCTTTTATGGTTCACACTCAACTAGACCAACTTGCTAAGTCACAAAATGATTTGCTTGCTGAAATTAATAATAATATGAATGATCATGTTGTTAGAGTAATGACTAGGGGAGGTCGTATGACCCAAGAACCTCTCTATCCGGAAGGTCATCCTAAGAACAGAACAGGATTCTCAGAAAATTAATGTTGATGCACCTAGTTCCTCTAATAAGAAAAAGAAGAAGAAAAATGATAGGAACTTGCATGCTCCTAGTGAACCTGTTATAGAAACACCTACTGAGAAACATAATGATGTTTCTATTTCTGATGCTGAGACACAATTTCGTAGTGAACATGCACCTAGTGATAATGAAAAGGAAGATGAAAATAATACTGTGCATGTAGATGCTCCACCAGATAGTAATAAAGAACATGATAATGATGTAGAGATAGAACCTGCTGAGGATCTTGATAACCCACCTACTAAAAATAAACGTTATGATAAGAGAGACTTTGTTGCTAGAAAACATGGAAGGGAAAGAGAGCCATGGGTTCAAAAACCCATGCCATTCCCTCGTAAGGCTTCTAAAAGTAAGGACGATGAGGATTTTGAATGCTTCGCTGAAATGATTAGACCCGTTCTTTTGCGCACTCGCTTGACCGATATATTGAAAATGCCTCCGTATGCTAAGTACATGAAAGATATTATTACAACCAAAAGAAAAATACCTGAAACTAAAATTGCTACTATGCTTGCTAATTATTATTTTGATGGAGGAATACCTAAGAAGCTAGGAGATCCTGGCATACCCGCAATACCTTGCTCTATTAAAAGAAATTATGGCAAAACTGCTCTATGTGATTTAGGGGCCGGTGTTAATATTATGCCTTTCTCCCTTTATAAAAGACTTGATTTGAGTAAGCTTACACCTACTGAGATATCTTTGCAAATGGCTGAAAAATCCACTGCTTTACCTATTGGAATTTGCGAGGACGTTCCTGTTGTGGTTGCAAATGTTACTATCTTGACAGACTTTGTTATTCTTGATATGCCCGAGGACGACCAAGACCCGGCTCATGAGGATAAATCATCTCAGGAGCCAAAATGAGTTCCGAAGATGAGTCGCCTGAAAGATGAGTCGCCCGGAAGATGAGTCCCGGAGATGAGTAGCCAAAGATGAGAAGCACACAATAAGTCGCCCGCGGTAAAAAGCCAGAATAGACTAGTCCTAATCCTACTAGGACTCTGCATGTAAGCCAGCCCCTTCAACTTATATAAGGAGGGGCAGGGCACCCCAAGAGGGACAAGTCATTAGAGATAGACAAATTAGAAACCCTCGAGACTAGAGGTAGTGAAATAGCACCCTTGTAATCGAGATCATCATCATCATCAATACACACTAAGCAGGACGTAGGCTTTTACCTCCATCGGAGGGGCCGAACCTGGGTAAAACTCGCGTCTCTTGATTCCGACCAACCCCGTTCAAGCTACCACCTAGTTGCGATGGCCTCACACCTAAGTTCTCTCACGAGGACATCTGCCGTGACAAAACCACGACAGTTGGTGCCCACCATGGGGCGGCGCACGGTGGTGTTGTGTTCTTGGAGAGAACTCTTCAGGGACCGAGAAGCTCGTGATTGTTCAGATGGAGAAGAGTCGGCACCGAAGGGTCCACATCGACTCCCAGTTCATCAGACGAGGTTGAAAAGAAAAGAAAAGGAAATTCAACGATGGCAAAAAGTTGCCTTTCCAAGTTCATGGCTAAAGACGAAAATTACGTGGCGAGACAAATCATATCAGAGAAAAGTAATCTCATAGTTATGGTACGCGACCTAGGCGATCCAGTTGGAGCTCCAAGATCTCTAGGCAACTCTATGCTGTTGTTGATCGAGAGAGACAAAGTTTTGTTTGGATCTGCTGTTGGTACTGCTGCCGAGTCCGACAGGAATTCGATTACAGCCGACGTACACCACGTCGTACGAATTTGTATCAAACACGCGCGTGGATGTGCAGGAATCAAGTACAAAGGAATCAGTATCAACACGCGCGTGATGTACTCCGGCCCGCCGGCTCCGCTGCGCCTCACTGGTTCTGCCTCGCCTCCACACGCTGCTCTATGGCCGGCTGCGCGCGTCCCGCCTCCGCTGCGCCTTGTTGTCCCCGCCCCATCTCCACGCGCCGCTGCTCTGGGCGGCTCCCGCCTCCACGCGCCCCACTCAGCACCGATTCCCGCACGCCCAGCCGGCTCGCCGCCCCGCGCCGGCCCGCAGGCTCCACTGCGCCTCCGCCACTGTGGCGTACGTAGACGATGGACAGGTCCTAGTATACTGCAATATGCGCGTACTGACCTGGCCTAAGCAAGCAGGCAGGGAGGTGGATGCTTTGCATGGAGGCTAGCTTATGTACGTAGTGTAGGATCGAAAGTATGTCTAGAGGGGGGGTGATTAGACTACTTGACCAAATGAAAATCTAATCTTTTTCCCAATTTTAGTTGTGGTCAGATATCAGCAATTGTAGTAAGTCAAGTTCACCCTACACATGCAAGTCTAAGAGTATAGCAGCGGAAAGTAAAGACATGCAAATGTAAGAGGTTAGGGATTGGAAGATCAAATGCAATTTGGAGACGTGGAGTTTTTCCCGTGGTTTCGATAGGTGGTGCTATCATACGTCCACATTTATGGAGACTTCAATCCATGGAGGGTAACACGAGAGTGCACGGAGGGCTCCACCCACGAAGGGTCCACGAAGTAGCAACCTCGTCTATTCCATGATGGCCTACGTACACGGAGGACTAGCCTTACTCGGGGTAGATCTTCACGAAGTAGGCGATCTCCTTGCCCTTACAAACTCTTGGTTCAACTCCACAATCACGAAGAAGGAGGCCCCCAAGCGACACCTAACCAATCTAGGAGGCACCACCCTCCAAAAGGTAATAGATGTGGTAGTATGATGAACTCCTTGCTCTTGTGCTTCAAAAGATAGTCTCCTCAACACTCAATCACTCTCTCATAGATTTGGCATGGGTAGAAGAGATTGATTGGATGGAAAGCAACTTGGGGAGGCTAGAAATCAAGATCCATATGGTTGAAGTGGATGATCTTGACCTCAACACAAGGGTAGGTGGTTCTCTCTCAGAAAATTGGATATGTCAAGTGGGTGTGTGTTCTGAGTGCTTCACTTGCGAGTGAATGGTGGTGGAGGGGTATATAGGCTTCTCCAAAAATCCAACCGTTACAACATTATTGACCAACTCGGTGAAACCGAAGTAGAAACTCGGTGGCACTGACTAGTTCAAAATGTGGCAACTTTTGGCGTTTTCGGTGGAACCAATATATGAATCTCGATGGTATCGATATGGGTGACCTAGGCAGTTAGCAAATGTCGGTGAGACCGATTCCTCAAACTCGGTGGGACCGATTTAGAGAAATGGGCTAACAGAAAGTTGGTCCAACTTCTCGGTGGTACCAATTCTCAGAACTCGGTGGGACCGAATCTAGAAAATGATTAACCAGGAAGTTGGTCACTGATTTTGGTGGCATCGAAAGAAAAGCTGGTAGTACCGAGATGCTAGGGTTTGGTTTGGCTTCTGTCTTGGATAAACTCGGTAGATACGAATGGGAATATTGGTGGCACCGAATTTTGACTTTAAGCTTTGGACAGAGGATATGTGTGGGAAAGTGGGTGAGTATTTTTGGTGGCTACCTCTAAGCACTTGAGCAACCAGATCATCATATTTACCTCATCCCCTTTTAGTAGTATTGGCTTTCCTATGGACTCAAAGTGATTTCTCACAAAATATAAATGGTAGAGACCTTGATCTTGAAGCATGGCCAATCATATTCCTTCCTTTCCTTGGGGAGGTTCTCCACACAATATTTTAGCCAATCCATCATTGAACTTTTTCCTGAGATACACTTAGTGGAAAAATTAGTCCAATGAAATATACGTTGTTATTAATTACCAAAACCACCTAGGGAGAAGTTGTTCTTTCAATCTCCCCCTTTTTGGTAATTGATGACAACATATAGATCAAAGCTTCGATGAGAGATATAATCAATGAATAGCATCGTCGCTTTGAGAAGTATGTGATAAGCAAGAGCTCCCCGTAAATTTGTGCATTATTTCAAATTTGCGTTTGAATGCAAATACACAATCAATTAGGATCATGGGTTACTCTTCCATGTTAAATACAACTTGGTGGTGCGCAAAAATTAATATGAATGAATTGCATAAGCACATCACACCAAACAAGTGAATGATCATCACATGGATATCTCAAAGATAGCAAAGTAGTAGCATCACACAAGAGTATATGATCAATCACCAACAAAGTTTCAACCAAAGGATAAACCAAATGTTTTTAAAACCGCAGAGAGAAATCAAAATGCAACTCTCTCTCTCTCTCTCGAAGCCCTATGATCTATAACCTCTCCCCCTTTGGCAACAAGTTACCAAAAAGTTCAAAGCTATAGAGCTACTCGTCGCTCTAGGCATGATCTCCTCCATGAGACAATGAAGCTCCTTCGGTGGCTGTCGAAGGAGTTGAGAGAAGAGCATCCGCGAAGAGTTCAGCTGAAGTCCTATGAGGTGGTGGTGTAGACATTGGAGGTGCTGGAGGAGCTGATGGAGCTGTGGCAGGTGCTGATGAGGTAGGCCTCGTCTCTGGAGCTGGCACGGTAGGAGTCCTGGCTTGGGTCTTGAACTGGGTGCTTGTCCTGAGAGGTGGACTCTCGTCATCATCGAAGGAATGAGGGCTAGGCACTGCATCCACTTCCATCTTAAGTTCATCCACAGTCTTCGTTAGCCCATCTACCTTGTTGTTCATTGTGGTGAACTTGTCTTCCACAATCCTCTCAAGGCGCTGTTGATTCAGCAATATGTTCTTGATATCCTTCTACATGATGTGAATAGTGCTGAAGAGTAGATCCATTTGCTCGCTCTTGGATTTCGGAACCTGAGCACTAGTGGCTCTAGCAGCCTCTGCCTCTGCCTGTGAAGTAGAAGAAGTCGGATGGCTGGGATCCATCACCACAACATTATCCTCGAAGTCTGGATGAAGTGGCATATGAGGACGATCAAGTGCATATACATTCTTCTCCAACTTGGAGTTGATGAGCATCTGAATGTAAGGTGCATATCCACAAGATCGTTTTTGGTCTGCAGCTGTCCTCTTGATTGTTTCCACAATCAGGTCCATCACCCTAATCCTGGCGTGGGTGTCTATATGGTGCAACATATTGATGGAATACCCTCTAATCATCTTGTCATCTCCAGACTTGGGCATCAAAGTGTACCCCAAGATGGTGTTTGTAGTGGGTAGTCCTACTTGCAGATGATAGACAGAGCCAAGCTTATGTGAATGCACATGAGCAGCTGGAATCTCCTTGTACATATTTGCCATAGAGTTATGATTCATCTTGGCTTCAGCATACACATCCAGATCTCCTTCTACCTGTGGGGCTCCTAAGATGGTAGCCCACTCATCAATAGTGGATTGGTACCTAACTCCCTCAGTCATCCATATAATCCCGCCATCTGGGTAGAAGTGAGCGGTAGAGTAGAACTGCATAATCATCTCATCGTTCCAACCAGAAAACTCTCTCCCAACAAAGTTTACAATATCAATGCACTTAAAGTTATCTTGCACACTGGGAAAGTAATCCTCATTCTCCTTGATATATGCCCAGTCAACATACCTCATGTCACTGACTGTTGGGCTCTTGTCCAATAGGACAGTCTCATAGAAGTCCTGCTGTTCTTTGGTGTAGAATCTGTCATCTACAACAGTCTTCCTCCTGGAGGCATAAGGATCATTTGCACTCCACAATCTCAGACCTGCATCCTTCCTCTTCTTCATGTCTTCAGCTACTGGGTGTGCATCATTATGCAATGGCAAGTGTGGTCTTAGCTTCCTCAGCACTAACAGATCATCTTCTTCTTCCATGGTGGAAGATCTCTTGTTCTTAGCACCAAGAGGGATGTCCCTAGTAGTTTTCTTGGATTTTGGAGGAACTGGCTTCTTGGACTCAGATTTCTTGCTCTTTGAAGGAGCTTGCTTGGGCATTGCATCGGCAAGTAACTTCTTCTTCTTGGATGAGCAGCTGGCTCTTCCTCCTCGGCCTCTTCCTCCGCTTCTGCTGGGTCTTCATACATGGAAGTAGGCCTGCCAATGACATGGACAATCCTCTTACTGGCTCTCTTCTTCTCTCCTACCTTCTTAGGCACTGATTTCCTTGGAGGCTCAACTGATAAAGATGTGTTTGCTCTAGCACTCTCAGGTTCTCTCATAGTTTCAGAGGTGGCATACTCCTTTCTGATAGTCCTCTTTGCTGATGTGGCCTCAGAAGCAGCCTTCTTTGCAGCTTTGTCTTTCTTTTCTTGCACCTTCTTTGCAAAATCTTCCTCTAGCACACAATTAGAATCCTCTTCCTCTGAGTTCAGCTTCTTCCTTGCCCTGGTGGCAGCCTTGGGCATCCCATGTGAACTTGGGATGCCTGGATCCTCCGAAGAAGATGAACTGGCATTCGGGCTTGTGCCTGGACTCAAGTCAACTTCCATCTTCCTCAAATCATTCTGGCTGTCATCAGAACCTGACATGCTGACCCCGTGAATAGAGTATAGAAGAGCAGAGGGGTTGAGCATCACAAAACACAGAAGATTTTCTCAAATTTGAACTCAAATTCTTAGTTTTGGATTTCTGCTAAGTGGGTTTCGGTACCACTGAGTTAGAGAATTCGGGGCCACCGAGACTGATTATACGTCTCCAACATATCTATAATTTTTTGCTTGTTCCATGATGTTATATTATCATTCTTGCATGTTTTACAATCATTTTATAACAACTTTATATCATTTTTTTGGACTAACCTATTGACATAGTGCCAAAGTGCCAGTTGTTGTTTTTGCTTATTTTTTACTTCGCAGAAAATCAATACCAAACGGAGTCCAATCGCGACGAAACTTTTTGGAGATTTTTTCTGGACCAGAAGACACCCAGTGGGCCAAACAACTGCCGGAGAGGTGGGCTCTGGAGAGCACAACCCACCAGGGCGCGCTAGGGGGCCCCGGTGCGCCCTGATGGGTTGTGCCCTCCTCGGCCCCCTTCCGCACCGCCTCTGATGCCTATAAATTCTCAAATATTCGGAAAACCCTAGAGGAGTCGACTAAACACAATTCCAGCCGCCGCAAGTTCCAGAACCGCAAGATCCAATCTAAACACCATCACGGAGGGGTTCATCTTCCTCATAGGTGCCTCTCCGATGATGCGTGAGTAGTCCACCATAGACCTACGGGTCCGTAGGCAGTAGCTAGATGGCTTCTTCTCTCTCTCTCTCTCTCTTGTGATTCTCAATAAAATGGTCTCTTGGAGATCTATTTGCTGTAAACTTTTGCGGTGTGTTTGTTGGGATCCGATGAATTTTGAGTTCATGATCAGTTCCTATCCATGAATATTATTTGAGTCTTCTTTGATCTCTTATATGCATGATTGCTTATAGCATCATATTTCTTCTTCGAATCTTTGGTTTAGTTAGGCCGACTAGATCGATTTTTCTTGCCATGGGAAGAGGTGCTTTGTGATGGGTTCGATCTTGCGGTGTTCTTTCCCAGTGACAGAAGGGGCAGCAAGACACGCATGTATCGTTGCTATTAAGGATAACAAGATGGGGTCTATTCCTACATGAATAGATCTTGTCTACATCATGTCATCGTTCTTATTGCATTACTCCGTTTTTCCATGAACTTAATACACTAGATGCATGCTGGATAGCGGTCGATGTGTGGAGTAATAGAGGTAGATGCAGGCAGGAGTCGGTCTATCTATCTTGGACGTGATGCCTATATAATGATCATCGCCTTGGATATCGTCATGACTATTGGATTTTCTATCAATTGCCCAATAGTAATTTGTTCACCCACCGTGCGCTATACTCATGAGAGAAGCCACTAGTGAACCCTACGCCCCCCCGGGTCTACTTTTCCAACATATTGCTTTCCGATCTATCCTTTTGCAATCTTTGTTTTCAGATCTACAAAACCAAAAACCCAAAAACATATTGCTGCATATTAACTCTTTCTATTTGTGTTCTTGAGAGATCTATCTCTCCTATCTATCACTACCTAATCTATCTTATTACCGTAGAGAGATTGACAACCTCTCTTTCGCGTCGGGTTGCATGTATTTGTTGTTTGTGTGCATGTGCTGCTTATTGGGTGGTGGTGATCCTCCTACTAGTTCGATAACCTTGGTTTCATAACTGAGGGAAATACTTACCGTCGCTGTGCTGCATCATCCCTTCCTCTTTGGGGAAATACCGACGCAATCTCAAGCCACGTCAAAGGAATTTCTGGCGCCGTTGCCGGGGAGGAAGCGGTCTCTTCTACATGCTTATCGTAGGCGCCGAGGGGACTCCATCATCATCTACCAGGTTCCTAATCACAAATCTTATCTCCTTGCAATTACATTATTTGACATTTGCCTCTCGTTTTCCTCTCCCCCACTTCACCAATTTGCCGTTTTATTCACCCTCTTTTTCGTTTGCCCTTTTTCTCGTCAGATCTCTTGTTTGCCATCTCTAAATTTTCAAAATAAATTTTCTCTTTTGTGTGCCCGTACCGCTCATGAAACGGTGGGGAATGTCCAATATTTTTCCATGCTAGATGTGTTATTCTCAAGATGAGTGTTTATTCACTTGTCATTGCACGAGAGTGCGGCGGTAATAGGGATGCCCATTCCTGATATGAAAAAGAAAAAATATTTACTTTATGTTGTCAAATAATAAATTCCTTGGAAAGTGTCGGTATGGAAGGCAACCGTGGATAGGGCCCGCCATGGAAAGTGAAAGTTTGGTGGAAAAAGGAATAAACTTTATTTTCTATTTGGGAACCGCCTATGATATATCTAGCATGGAAAGTATTGTGAACTACTTTGTCGTTTTCGTTGACAGGAAAAGCATGCCACCCAAAATATTTTTCTCTCTCAATTTAAAACCTTGAGCTCTGGCACCTCTTGAAATCCCTACTTCCCTCTGCGAAGGGCCTATCTATTTACTTTATGCAATTTTTATTTTTTCCTTGAGTCTCCATCTTCTCTTATAAGCACCAACTAGGGGGCACTATGATCATACTTGAGCATTGGGCATAGCTAATATTTGAGTGTGTGTCATGAATGGATCAATGATTGAGCATGATGTGCTAGGGATAACTTGCTTTAGTGTTGATATTTTGAAAGACATGGTTGCTTGTTGACATGCTTGAGTATTGAAGTCGTTATGTTAAAACTAGACTATTGCTTTGAATCATTTACAAGTCCAAATGTCCATGCTATACAAAAGAAAAGAATATGATGAACATGTTAGGCAGCATTCCACATCAAAAATTCTGTTTTTATCATTTACCTACTCGAGGACGAGTAGGAATTAAGCTTGGGGATGCTGATACGTCTCCAACGTATCTATAATTTTTGCTTGTTCCATGCTGTTATATTATCATTCTTGGATGTTTTACAATCATTTTATAGCAACTTTATATCATTTTTTGGGACTAACCTATTGACATAGTGCCAAAGTGCCAGTTGTTGTTTTTGCTTGTTTTTTACTTCGCAGAAAATCAATACCAAACTGAGTCCAATCGCGACGAAACTTTTTGGAGATTTTTTCTGCACCAGAAGACACCCAGTGGGCCAAACAACTGCCGGAGAGGTGGGCTGTGGAGAGCACAACCCACCAGGGCACGCCAGGGGGGCCCCGACGCGCCCTCATGGGTTGTGCCCTCCTCGGGCCCCTTCCGCACCGCCTCTGATGCCTATAAATTCTCAAATATTCGGAAAACCCTAGAGGAGTCGACGAAACACAATTCCAGTCGCCGCAAGTTCCAGAACCGCGAGATCCAATCTAAACACCATCACGGAGGGGTTCATCTTCCTCATAGGTGCCTCTCCGATGATGCGTGAGTAGTCCACCATAGACCTACGGGTCCGTAGGCAGTAGCTAGATGGCTTCTTCTCTCTCTCTTATGATTCTCAATATAATGGTCTCTTGGAGATCTATTTGATGTAAACTTTTGCGGTGTGTTTGTTGGGATCCGATGAATTTTGAGTTCATGATCAGTTTCTATCCATGAATATTATTTGAGTCTTCTTTGATCTCTTATATGCATGATTGCTTATAGCATCGTATTTCTTCTTCGAATCTTTGGTTTAGTTAGGCCGACTAGATCGATTTTTCTTGCCATGGGAAGAGGTGCTTTGTGATGGGTTCGATCTTGCGGTGTTCTTTCCCAGTGACAGAAGGGGCAGCAAGACACGCATGTATCGTTGCTATTAAGGATAACAAGATGGGGTCTATTCCTACATGAATAGATCTTGTCTACATCATGTCATCGTTCTTATTGCATTACTCCATTTTTCCATGAACTTAATACACTAGATGCATGCTGGATAGCGGTCAATGTGTGGAGTAATAGAGGTAGATGCAGGCAGGAGTCGGTCTATCTATCTTGGATGTGATGCCTATATAATGATCATCGCCTTGGATATCGTCATGACTATTGGATTTTCTATCAATTGCCCAACAGTAATTTGTTCACCCACCGTGCGCTATACTCATGAGAGAAGCCACTAGTGAACCCTACGGCCCGCGGGTCAACTTTTCCAACATATTGCTTTCCGATCTATCTTTTTGCAATCATTGTTTTTAGATCTATAAAACCAAAAACCCAAAAACATATTGCTGCATATTTATTCTTTTTATTTGTGTTCTTGAGAAATCTATCTCTCCTATCTATCACTACCTAATCTATCTTATTACCGTAGAGAGATTGACAACCTCTCTTTCGTGTCGGGTTGAAAGTATTTGTTGTTTGTGTGCATGTGCTACTTATTGGGTGGTGGTGATCCTCCTACTGGTTCGATAACCTTGGTTTCATAACTGAGGGAAATACTTACCGTCGCTGTGCTGCATCATCCCTTCCTCTTTGGGGAAATACCGACGCAGTCTCAAGCCACGTCAACTGACACTCTCATATTACAGAAACCTGGCAACTCAAGAGAATCTTGGTTTCACCGAGAGTGTTCTCGGTTGCCCTATATCACAGATCGGTAAGACCGATATTTCCAACTCGGTGTCACCGATACACACTTGGCGGACGTCCAACCCTAATTTTTTTATCTTCTATACTAATGGAAGTCTTTCGTGGATAGATCAATCTCAAACAGTGGCTTATAGATGGAGCAACCCTAATACACAATAAATTGATAAGGGAGCGCAAGAGGGGATCGGACTCTCACCCTAACTCAGTGACGAATCCGCTACGGCGACGACGGCGGTGGAGATTCCGTCGACAGCTAGGATCCCAGAGGCGAGGGCACACGGGGAGTCGAAGGCAAAGTCCGTAGATGCGAGCGACAGCTAGGGTTTGCGGGCACCACGGCTTTGAAGAAGTGAATTTCCAAAACCGGTTCCACGGAGTATAAGTACCCGTAGCTGTCGGTGACACCGGTTCTAAAATATCGATGCCACCGAGTTCCTCTATTGTCAGTTGACAGGGAAACTCGGTGAAGCCGAGATTGTGGAATCAGTGCTACCGAGATTCTAAAAATCTGATCAACCCTAGGCATCGGTGAAACCGAGATTTTGGAGTTGGTTACACTGAGATTGCACTAGGGAGGTTTTGGTAGTCAGCTCTTAACGAAACGGAACTCCGAGTGCTCCTCACAAAGAGGGTTCGAGAAGTGCTTGCTCATATTTTGTGATGAAGCATGAATACAATTTGAGACGAGAAAACATAGATAGCTAGAGGGAGGTACTTAGGCATTCTTATATATCCAATTGGCGAAAGAAAAATGAAAGCCAAATAACAACAATTGGATATCCTCGAATGAGAAAAGATATGCATACCAACATGCTCACACAACAAATTGTCAAATGAAATATGGTAAACATGCAAAACCACTCTAGTATCTACCAAGCACTTTGGCGATGACGGAGTCATCTATATATGAGTATATTGACTTAAGAGCCAAGTAAGAATACTTGATCATAGGTCATACTCATCGTTTAAGCACAAGTGGGGTTTCCACTTTTACATAAAGCATTTAATGTGTTCACATCTTTAAGAGATGCTTTAACTCAAGTCTTAGAGTAAAGCTCCTCCTTGATGTGACATCCCCCCGAAGAGGGATAAACTATCCTTGGGTTTGTCGTAGAAGACTTCATGTGGGAGAGGTAGTAGTGGATGCTCATTGTTGATGAAGATCATCTTGAGTTGGGAGCAATCCTCATTGTTTTATTACTCTTCTCACCTACATGGGTTAGTCCCACACAAGAGACAAATACAAGGATATCTATGGACATGGAGTGCAATGTATACATGATGATGTCCATTGATTCTTTCATTACCTTGTCTCTTGCTTACCTTTGAGGGAATGTGTGACTCCTTGAACTATTGCATAAAGTTGGAGTTGATTGCAAATAGTCCTTGCCAATAATGAATGTGAGTGAAATTCATTGGCGGAGTCTACCCCTCAAGAAGTTCTCTAGTTCTTCTTCTTGGGGACCCACATCAAGTTGATGGGAATCCTTGGAGTTGAAGTAGCACTAGTTGAAGTAGAGCTTGGAGTAGCCTTGGGAACCCACTTGACCAAAGCTTGGGACTCATCTTCAAATGTGTCAATCTCCTCTTGAAGCTTGTCCTTGCCCTTGAGCTTGTGGCCTTGTGGTGGAAGGTCATCTTGAGCTTTTGTTCCCTTGGGGAGAGTATGTTCATACTTCTCGTTTTGAGGAACAAACTTCGGCTTGGGGTATTGACCTTCTTCCCATTCAACTCCATTGGCATTGAAGTAGCCAATGCCTTGGTTCTTCCAGTATCCTCCATGCTTGCATACAATCTCCTCGAATTGCTTACATCCGGCAAGACTTTTGTAGATACCCTTTTCTATAATCCCTTTCAATAGATCATTTTCTTGCTCTAGTGTAACTTGGCTAAGAGAATCATTAGTGGAATCAATAGAACTACTAGAAGCAATAACATTAGATCTATCATTTTTATTGCTACTAGTTGAAGAAACTTTCTTGCCTTTGTTACTAGATTGCTTAGTCTTAACTTGTGGAATAAATGTAGACAACAGTAGTCATTTGGCTAGATAAGAATAAGTCTTCTTTCGGAGATCGTCATTGATCGCTTTAAGAAACTCATGTTCTTACTCCAAATTGAGCTTCTCGAAGCGTAGCTTCTCATGAGTTCTTACAAGCTCTCTATGATCTTCTAGAGTAGATTCATGGGCTAACTTAAGAGTGTTTAATTCTTTAGTTAGTCACTCTATTTCCTTCTTATCATCGTCACACGACTTATCTTGACTAGCATGATCATTATCTAGCTCATTTTGACTAATATCACTAGTTTTGTCAAATAGCAAGTCATCATCTCCAAGTAAGTCATCCTCATCACTATTGAAGTCAATGTATTCGAGGTGTGATACCTTGGGTCCTTTAGCCATGAAGCAACTTCCACTCCCTTCATTTGGTGAATCAAATATGTCGTAGGAGTTGGAGGAAACGAGTGCAAGCCCGGCAACACCTTCATCTTGACTATAGTCGGAGTCGGAGTGATAGCTTCTCTTGGAGTGATTGTCGGATTCGGAGCCGGAAACCCATTCACCAACATAAGCTTGATGCCTTCTTCTTGTGCAGCTCTTGGTGTACTTGTCCTTCTTCTCCGAGTCCCTACTTCTCCTTGAGGGTCTTCGTTCATAACGATCATCTCTACTCCTTCTCTCTCTTCGAGGTGACTCATCTCTTGAGCTCTGTCTTCTAGGTGACCCTTCTCTTCTTTTGTGGGGGTCCGTGCACTCATTGGAGTAGTGTTCCGGCCTTCCACAATTGTAACAATTCCGGTCAAGACTAGATGAACGCTTCTCATCATATCTTGAATTGGAGCTTCTTTCTTTGCCTCTACTCTTGTAGAACTTGTTGAATTTCTTGACCATGAGGCTTATCTCTTCATTGGTTACAAGGTTGTCACATGATGTAGCGGGAGTGTCACTTGTAGCTTTGTAAGCACCGCTTGACTTGGTGTGAAGTTCTTCTTTGTCCTTGAGTGACATCTCATGAGCAACAATCCTTCCAATGACTTCCGTAGGCTTGAGATCTTTGTAGTTTGGCATCATTTGGATCAATGTGCACATGGTGTTGTACTTTCCATCCAAGGCTCTAAGGATCTTCTTGATGATGAATTTGTCAGTCATTTCTTCGCTTCCTAAGTCGGCAATCTCATTTGTGATGAGAGCAAGCCTAGAGTACATTTTCGCGACCTCTTTACCATCCTTCATCATGAACTTGTCAAGTTGACTTTGTAGCACATCCAACTTAGATTCCCTGACGGATTTTGTCGTGGTTTTATCATGACAGATGTCCTAGTACAAGGACTTAGGGGTGAATCCATCGCTACGGTGGTTAACTCAAAGGGGTTGATCGGGACGAAAGACACGGGTTACCCAGGTTCGGCCCCTCTTGAAGGAGGTAATAGCCTACGTCCTGCTTTGAGTTGTATTGATTGGGTATCGATTACAAGGGAGCGGATTCGCTTGACCTAGCACTCGATCAAAGGTTTCGTAGCCTCAGCCGCCTAGGGAACCCGCCTTTATATACACAGGTCGAGGCCCTGGGCCTTACAAGAGTTTGGGCCGGGTTACATCTAGTAACCGACCTTATCTATTAATCGTCTTGCCTTATATGGCAAGTCATCTCCCAGCGGCTTACACCTCCGGGTCGTACACTGCCTTCCAGCTCTGGGACTCCGCCCGGCCCATCTGGCAAGTTACTTCCAGGCCTTGTCTTAATCTTCCGTTCTGCTTAAGGCCTCACTGTTTAAGTCGCCAACTTCCTAACATGCCCCCTCCTTGGGCGGGTTATACCACGGGGTTATATCCCCAACATTAGGCCCCAGATTGATTTGAACCTGTTCATGTCAATCTTCAAGTCTTCTGGTTGGCGAGTCTTGCATTCTTCATACCACTTGACCTGGAATAAATTTTCCTGACCCGCCATGTGAAATGGATGACGTGATCTCTGGTAAATCCAAAAAGATTTCAATGCCATCACAACGGATCTTTGCATTAATTAGTCAACCCGAGAATCGAGGCATTTTCTTTGTCAATCATCATCGTGTCTCCTCGATTCCCGCGTCGGACTGTTGCTGTTCCATCTCCCCTTATAAATAGGCGCGGGGGGTCCCATCCTTTTCACTTTTCCCCCGCCGCTGCTTCTCCCTTCTTCTTCCTCCAGACGCCCGTGCGACCGAAGCTCCGCCGCGCCATCCGGACCACGCCGTCATCAACCAGGCCGCTGCATCACCCTGATCGTGTCCAGAACTCGCCGGCGCGCGCCCGCATCTCCTGCACCTCTCAGGTTCCATTCCCCTTTTCTCCTAGATCCGCATTAGCTTGCCGATGTTCTTCCGAGTCCGCCGCTGCTCATCGAAGTTCTTGCCGTAGATGAGCAAAGGAAACGCCCATAGGCCTTCAACCGCTAGCCAGAAACCCGCGGTGTTCCGCTTAATGCGTTTTCCATATCCATTGTAGATCATCCCTTCACGAGAACTAATATACGAACTGTCTGTTCTTCCACGGACATTTTTAGGTTTAGAAAATGCTTCCCTTTTGTTTCTGTCCGTAGATCTTGTAATGGTAGCTGTAGTCGGTGGAACCTGTTTGTCCACTCTTAGCAATATTTTCAACATTTACTGTCTATTTGACCTGCCATCATGTTGCCGGCTCTCCTTGTAGCGATGTAATCCGCCTCATTCCTGTAGTTGGCGACGGCTCATAACTTAGTAATGAACCGCCAAGTAGCATCGTCGTTTTAGAGTCATAGCTATTTTGGTCATGCATTGTTCTTAATCCGCCGTGTCTCCATGCCTTTGCACAGCGTTTAACCTGCCGTTATGGCTAAAGCCCCCGCCTCTTGCGATTGGGTAGGCTCCGGGGTCACCGAGGAGATTCTCAATGATTTCGTAGTCATGGGAGTTTTGCCGGCTCAGGACGTCATCCAGTGGCGGGTTCATAGTAATGAGATCACTCCCGAACCCAAGGAAGGGGAGGTTATCGTCTTCACAGATCACCTTCTCCGTGGCTTCTCACCGCCCAGATCAAAGTTCTTCCGGGACGCCCTGCATTTTTACCAGCTTCATCCTCAAGACATTGGCCCCAACTCAGTCACCAACCTATGCCAATTCCAAATATTCTGTGAAGCATATCTTCAAGAAGAGCCCTCCGTCGAACTCTTCAGGGATTTTTTCTATATCAACCGCCAGACGGAAATTGCAGATGGTCCCAGCCTTGAACTTGGAGGTGTTTCAATTCAGAGGCGGAAAGACGTGTCCTTTCCTTCGGCGACTTTGCCTAGCCATCCCAAGGACTAGAATCATACCTGGTTCTATTGCAAGGATACTTCCCCAGATGTTGAAAATCCGCTGACGGGTTATCGTCCTTACCGGCTCAGCACCAACACCGAGCTCCCAGACCGGCTGTCTGCCATAGAGCGCGCCCAATATGCTTAGACGTTCTCAAAGATAAGAGCCTTATTGGCCAACGGGCTGACTGGCGTTGATCTTCCCGCTGCTGGGTTTCTTGGAGGATCTTACCATTGAGCCGGCGCGGCGGCTTAACGTGTGAATATACTGGTGAGGTGAATGACCCTCAGCGCTTCAATCAGACTCCCCTGATAGACAAGGACCTCAACCTGATTGTCAAATCATTGTTGGGAGAACCTCAAGAAGTCTGCAACAAGATGGGGTTAAGTCCCTTCTATGCTCTTAACCCGGCTCCTGAGGTGAAACTTTTCCTCTCAATCTTCCCTCTTTTTTCTTTAGATGCTGCATTTCATATGCCTCATTTAACCTATCTGTAAACATATATATAGGCCGACTCTTGTTTCTGGAAAAAGAGACTAACCACAGCCTCCACTTCCAAGAAGAAGAAAAGCAAGGTGACTAAGGCCCGGCTTCCGGCTCGTAAAAAGAAACGATCCAGCAAAGAACTGCTGGAACTGGATGACTCGGAGGTAGAACTTGACTCCCTTGGTCTTCTTTTCATGCAACTTATTGACGCTGACTCCTCTCAGGGTGAAGCGGAGGCAAGCCAAGCCGGTGCCACAGAGGTAACTATCATCTCCTCTGACTCGGAACCTCTACCAACAGAAAAAATCCGGCGGGTCATCCGGAAAGTAAAGTTTTCACATCCTCTTGCTCACTTGGATCCCGACTTTCTTTTGAAGAAGCGGTAACATGAGGCTAGACGTCAGACCCGGAGTGGCGGCTCTGAAGACCTGGTGGCCGGCTTACCCGAGACTCCAGCTCCTCGGAAGCGCCGTAACGAGGTATTTCATAACTTATATTTTCACTTCTTCTGCATATTAGTATTGTGCTGTAACTTGCTCATATTGCTCAATTTAACTTTGTCAGGAGTCACCTCCTTCGTCTGGCGACTCAACCGCCTCCAAACTGCCTCCTCTTGTTATCAACCCGGGGTAAATTTCTTTGCATCCCCTTACTGCTTATTAATATTATGTCCTTGCATATGACTAATAATGAAATCTTTGTTCACAGGGCCCAGGCTAAAAAGAGGAAATTAAGCGGGTCATCTACCCGTCCGAATGTCTCAGAGATGGAGAACCCGAAGCTTGGAACTCTTGAAATTCAAGTTGAGCCTTCTGAAGCTGATCAAGGCACCCATGATGAAACTCCCTAGCCTACTGAGCCGGCGGATGTTGACATTGTGATTCCTTAGGCTACTCCGGAGGCTGATCCTAAGCCGCCCAGCCCTCTGCCAACAGCTCAAGATGCGACTTCTCATGAAGAAGAGGTTACTATCATCGGGACAACTTTCACAGCTCCAGCCCCTTCCAACGTGCTGACCAAACACATCAGCAAGGATGAGGCGCCTTCACCTGAGAAGGAGAAGGCTAAACTTGACCTTCCTAACCTGGAGAAGCTTACTGCAGATGAGCTGCACTCTGGCTATCTGAGCCGGCTCGCCGCAAGCCGAGACATGGAGGCCAACTTACTTGGCATGATGAAGAAGAAATACGAGGTACTCAACCTTCCTTGCCTTCCATATATCCTTACATAGCCCCCAAGAGCCGTCTTATTTTCTCAAAGAAAAGTCGGGTCTTAAGAAATATATAGATCTTAATAGACCGTCGTGTAGCCCCCAAGGGTCGGGTCATTATGCAAATAATGAGCCGGCACTTATTGTACTGATAAAACGCCGAGTGTAGCCCCCAAGGGCCGGGTCATCATGTAAATAATGAGCCGGCGCTTAGTGTATTGATAAAAACGCCAAGTGTAGCCCCCAAGGGCCGGGTCATCTTCTTGAAGATGATCCGGGTCTTATTTGTATTGTAGACTTTGAAAGAACTTATACACATTAGCCCCGAAGTGTCAAGTATATTGCTTGCAATCTGCTGGAGACTTGTAAGAATCTTCCTCAACACTTCCCAATGTCATTATAGACCTTGCTGGCGGCTTAGAATTGAAAAAACTTGTGCCTGACTATAGTATTGTGCAGGATGCTTTAAATGTGGCCGAGTCTAGCTTGACCGACCTTAGGAAAAATCTGGCCTTGCAACAAGATGCCCGAGGTGAAGCTGACACAAAATGGCGGCTCTCCTCAACAGAGCTGGAAAAGACCAAGGCGGATTTTGAAGCCTACAAGCAATCTGTTGAGGCTGAACAAGTTGCCTTGGTCAAACGCGCAGAAGACGCCGAGGGCCGACTTAAGCCCGTTACTGAAGAGCTGTCCAGTCTGAAATGCCATGTCGCTCAGATGACTGAGGTTGTCTTTGGTAAGTGTTGTTGATTATGTTATGGGCATTCCCCCTCTTTTTTGAAATAGTCCTATACAAACTCGCCCGGCGACTTATAAAATTGATCTACTTGCAGGCCGACGAACCCGCCAGCTTCCAGATGACAGCTTGCTGAAGCTGAAAGCTTTATATGCTTCCACTGAGCAGCTGTATGCTGGGAGCCTTTTCACCATCAGGGCTTTCATGGGAAAGAAAGGTATGCCCAAACTTATCAAAGACGTGCTGAAGTGCCTTTCCACCATCCCCACACAATTTGAAGAATTGAAGAAATCCACCGCCCGTAAAGGCGCAATATCTGCTTTGAGCCGGGCGTTGGCTTACGCACCCGAGCTCAACCCAGAAGAGATGAGTGGCGGCTTTCCCCAGCTGAAGGACGACGGGTCAGAGTTTACTCAAG
Organism: Elymus sibiricus; assembly: GCA_039707655.1. NCBI lineage: Eukaryota > Viridiplantae > Streptophyta > Magnoliopsida > Poales > Poaceae > Elymus > Elymus sibiricus. The sequence goes on from CM077667.1 coordinate 402,226,590, forward strand.
AAGATTACGCCCGTTGCGTCAAGGCATCGCGAGCACTAGCTAGTCGGCTGGCCGCCGAAGCTGATCTGAAGGCATATCAGGCGGCTTATGATGACAACAATGTGCGAGTCCGGGCACCCACTTTTGAGCCGAAGGACTTGACTCCTCAACGTCGTAAGCACATCTTTGCCCCTGATGTTGACCCGTCTCCAATCTTGCATGACGAAGCTGAATTTGAAGCCTTAATCAATTGCAACTAGGATGTGGACAACCTTCAGATACAGGAGACAGAAGACCCGGTGCAGGATGACCCGTCAACGAGTTAGGCGAGGAGCTGGCCTCAGATGAAGTTAACCCGGGACTGTTTAATCTGCCGGGTTATAACTTTTGTGAAAAACTTGAGTCCACAAATTTTGGGCTCTGTAAAGCCTTGTAATAACTGTAGTTTAAACTGATGGCATGTGCCGTGCCTTCGTGCACGTTTGGAGTTTTAACAACTCATATTCTGGCAGCTTTGGAGTTATAAATTTTATCCATCATCTGCATGTTGTGTTACCATCATTTGTCCTGATTCCCATGGGCGGGTCATAACGACCAAATACTTTGATTCATGAGCAATACTAAGCCAAGGATAAAATATCATCCAAGGACTTAGAATCTTATCATAACAAAATTCCTGCAAAACAGGAAACAGAAAGCAGATGCATATCTCACATTATAGTTTAGGCGGCTTTGAAGGCACGGCCCCAAAGAGATCAACCCTTGTTTATATTTTTGAGAAAAAATCAAGTTTTTTGCTTCAAAGAAGCTAGGCATGAGTGCCCAAAATTGAATAGGCCGGATCTCACATGACATAAATCCGTCGTTTTAACTTTAACCAGTTCAGGGTCTTCAAAAAGATTGACTGTTAAGAGTACGAACGGGCCACATAGCGGAGATACTACAGCAGATAGGTGAGTTTATCCTCGCTCTCTGTAAGCCAGCTCTCACATGACATAAACCGCCGTTTTAACTTTGACAAGTTTAGGGTCTTGAAAAAGATTGACTGTCAAATGTTCGCTGGGTCACCTGGCGGAGTAGCAAGTTGCAAACAGGCAGGTTTAATCAAATATGGCTTTTAAGCCGGTCAAGAGGGTATGAAAGCTAAACCCAGTGGGTTGGAAGCCCCCAAGTGACCTTATTATGAACCAACTTTTGCACGAGACTGTTGGATGAAAACGACAGAGGCCCCGAATTATGGGGATGCTGGCTTTATTATATTATAAAAAAGGGGTATATACAATGACAGAAGTATGTACATTGATGAGAGCCGGTGGCTCAAGTGTAGTAAGGCCGAAGATGAGCAATGTTCCATGGCCTGGCAGTCTCCTCCCCAGAAGTGCGTGATTTGTCGCTCTGCCGCACGTCAATGAGATAATAAGAACCATTGTTGAGATTTCTGCTGATCACAAAAGGTCCTTCCCAGGGAGGTGACAACTTATGCATATCTGTCTGGTCATGAATCAGACGGAGCACTAAGTTGCCTTCTTGGAACGTACGGGTCTTGACTCTGCGGCTATGATAGCGACGAAGATCTTGCTGGTAAATCGCCGATCGTGCTGCTGCAAGATCCCGTTCTTCATCCAAGGCATCCAATGCGTCCTGACGTGCCATCTAGTTATTAGTTTCAACGTAAGCCGCCAACCTGGGCGAGTCATGATGGATATCACTGGGGAGAACAGCTTCTGTGCCATAAACCATGAAGAAAGGCATGTAGCCTGTTGATCTGTTGGGGGTGGTTCTGATGCTCCAAAGGACGGAAGGTAATTCCTCCACCCAACAACCCGGCGTTCGTTCCAAAGGAACCATAAGCCAGGGTTTTATCCCTCTCAAAATTTCCTGGTTAGCACGCTCTGCTTGACCATTAGACTGTGGATGAGCCACGGAGGAGACATCAAGGCGGATGTGTTCATTGTCGCAAAACTCTTTCATAGCCCCCTTGGACAGATTTGTACCATTGTCAGTAATGATACTGTGAGGATAACCAAACCGAAAAATCAGCTTTTTGACGAACTGAACTGCTGTTGCTGCATCGTACTTACTGACCGGCTCTGCCTCAACCCACTTAGTAAATTTATCAAGCGCCACCAACAGGTGGGTCTTCTTATCTTTAGACCTCTTAAACGGTCCAACCATATCAAGCCCCCAGACCACAAACGGCCAGGTGATTGGAATCATCCGCAACTCTTGAGCCGGCACATGGGCACGTCGTCCAAATTTCTGACACCCATCACATTTACTGACCAAGTCTTCTGCATCTGCATGAGCTGTCAACCAGTAAAAACCGTGTCGAAAAGCTTTAGCCACCAAAGAATTTGACCCGGCATCATGACCATAGTCGTCGGCATGTATCTCTTGCAAGATTTCACGGCCCTCCTCAAGAGAAACACATCATTGAAAAACGCCGGTGACGCTACACCTGTGCAACTCGCCATTGACAATAGTCATAGACTTAGACCGCCTCATAACTTGCCGTGCCAAAGTCTCGTCCTCGGGTAACTCACGACGAGTCAGGTATGCCAAATAAGGCAACGTCCAATCAGGAATAGCGCGAAGAGCTGCCACCAACTGTCCTTCCGGGTCAAGGATTGCAAGATCCTCCTCAGAAGGTAATTTGACTGACGGGTGATGCAATACGTCCAAGAACACATTAGGCGGCACCGGCTTACGCTGGGACCCTAGTCGTGACAATGTATCAGCCGCTTCATTCTTTCGACGATCAATGTGATCCACCTGATAACCCTTAAAGTGACCCGCAATGACGTCAACCGCCTGGCGATAAGCCGCCATACGAGGGTCTTTCCAATCCCAAGTGCTCGAGACTTGCTGGGCCACCAGGTCTGAGTCGCCTAGACATCTGACCCGGCTCAAATTCATCTCTTTGGCTACGCGGAGCCCATGAAGCAAAGCTTCATACTCAGCTGCATTGTTAGTACAAGGAAACATTAGCCTTAATACATAACAAAATTTGTCACCTCTAGGGGAAGTCCAAACGACTCCAGCCCCTGAGCCTTCCAACTGTCTGGATCCATCAAAGTGAATTGTCCAATATGTATTGTCCGGCTTCTCCTCAGGTGCTTGACATTCTATCCAGTCATTGATAAAATCCACCAGGGCTTGAGATTTGACAGCCATCCGAGGCACATACTTCAGATTAAGAGGCCCAAGCTCAATTGCCCACTTAGCAATCCTGCCGGTGGCTTCTCTATTTTGAATGGTATCTCCCAAAGGAGCAGAGCTGACCACCGTGATTGGATGTCCAAGGAAATAATGCTTCAGCTTGCGATTTGCCATGAACACTCCAAACACCAGCTTTTGCCAATGCGGGTATCTTTGCTTGGATTCTATCAAAACCTCGCTGACATAGTAAACCGGCCTCTGGACCGGGTACTCTTTGCCTGCCTCCTTGCGTTCCACAACAACTGCAGCGCTGACGGCCTTGTTATTAGCCGCCACGTACAGGAGCAAAGGCTCTTTTTCCACGGGAGCGGCCAATACAGGCGGCTTAACTAACTGCTTTCTGAGCGCTTCAAACGCATCATTGGCAGCATCACTCCAGACAAAATCATCTGTCTTCTTCACCATCTGATATAAAGGCATAGCCTTCTCGCCCAGACGGCTTATGAACCGGCTTAAAGCAACAATACGACCCGCCAAGCGCTGGACGTCATTAATGCACGCCGGATTAGACAATGAGGTGATGGAATTTATTTTATCCGGGTTAGCCTCAATGCCCCGCTCTGAGACCAAAAATCCCAGGAGCTTGCCTGCAGCCACACCAAAAACACACTTAGCCGGGTTAAGCATCATCTTATCATCCAGCAGAGTCTCCTTCTTCCGTGACTTGACCACAATATCGTCCACGTGAGCATGAACGTTGTGTCCGACCTGACCATGAAGGCAATTCTGTACACAACATTGATAAGTCGCCTGGGCACTTTTGAGCCCAAAAGGCATAGACACATAGCAGAAAGCCCCAAAAGGTGTTATGAAAGATGTCTTCTCTTGGTCTTTGACTGCCATCTTGATCTGATTATAACCCGAATAAGCATCCAGGAAACATAAACTCTCACAACCCGCTGTTGCATCAATGATCTGGTCGATACTGGGAGAGCAAACGGATCAACCTGACATGCCTTGTTGAGATCTGTGTAATCTACACACATGCGCCATGTGCCGTTCTTCTTAAGTACGAGCACGGGGTTAGCCGGCCACTCTGGGTGAAAAACTTCCACGATAAACCCTGCTGTTAAGAGCCGGGCTACCTCTTCCCCAATAGCTTTACGCCGCTCTTCATTGAAACGACGGAGGAATTGTTTGACTGGCTTAAACTTAGGATCCACATTAAGGTGGTGCTCAACGAATTCTCTCGGTACACCCGGCATGTCAGAAGGCTTCCATGCGAAGATGTCCCGATTCTCACGGATGAATTCGATGAGCGCGCTTTCCTATTTGCGGTCCATATTGGCCCCTATAGTGAACTGCTACGATGAGTCGCCAGGAACAAAATCCACCAACATGGTATCTTCTGCCACAAACTTTAGGGGCGGGTCAGACTCTTTGTTGGGTTTCTTCAACGGGGTCATATCTGCCGGGTCAACATTATCTTTATAGAATTTGAGCTCCGCCTCAGCACAACTTGACTCTGCATACGCAGCATCGCCCTCCTCGCACTCAAGAGCAATTTTCCGATCACCATGCACCGTAATTGTCCCTTTCAGACCTGGCATCTTGGGCTGCAAGGAAACATAATAAGGCCGGGCCATGAATTTGGCATAAGCCGGCCGTCCAAACAGAGCATGATATGGGCTCTTGATTTTAACCACCTCAAACCATATGGTCTCCACCCTGTAGTTGAACTCATCACCAAAAGCTACCTCAAGGGAATTTTTCCAACTAGATAAGCTGACTTGCCGGGTACCACACTGTGAAAAACTGTGGATGATGGCTTGAGATCCTTGTCAAACAGGTTCATCCAACGGAAAGTGTCATAGTACAGGATGTTGATGCTGCTACCACCATCCATCAGCACCTTGCTGAACATGTAGCCTCCTACCTGAGGGGCTACCACAAGGGCCAAGTGCCCCGGGTTATCAATTCGCGGCGGGTGATCCTCCCTGCTCCATGATATCGTGTGATCAGACCACTTTAAATATTGCGGAAGAGCCGGCATTGCTACATTAACTGCCCTCTTGCGCACCTTCTGATCACGCTTATCAAGACTCATGGTGAAGACGTGATACTAGCCTCCATTAAGTCGCTTTGGGTTACTCTGATACCCTGATTGATTGTTTTGCTGCTAACCACCATTGCCAGACTACTGATTATGACCTCCGTGGTTACCTTGACCCTGATAACCAGAGTTTGAACCTCCTGCACCAAAACCGGACCCATGAGGGCCGGACCCTGATCCGCCGGGCGGTCCATTACCGTTACCGTGATGCTGGTTAAGGCTGTAATTCCGGAACTCTCGCATGATATAACAATCCTTCCAAGCATGAGTGGATGGCTTGTTGGGAAGACTGTGCTTCGGGCAGGGGTCGTTAAGCATTGCCTCCATGTTGAACGGCTTGCCTTTGCCATAAGGCGGTTTACCGTTGCCCTTGCCGCGGTTGTTCCCTATGTTGGTATTCGCCACCAGATCTGACCCTCCGTCTGGATGCTTCCATTTACCGCCATTACCTGGGTTGTTATTGCCTGCCCCATTTTGCTGCTGACCCTTGCCGTTGCCATTCTTCTTACCCTTAGCCGATTTCTCATCATCAGACCCAGGATCCTCCATGCTGTCAGAATCTGCATATTTAGTGAGAGCTGCCATGAGCTCACCCATGTCCTGGCAATAACGCTTGAGCAGTCCAAGCTTCTGCTTGAGGGGCAAAAAATGACAATTCATCTCCAGAATTAGAACCGCGTGAGACGCTGTGATATTGTCAGATGAATGGATAATGGTTGAGACCTGCCGGACCCAATGATGGGCCGACTCCTCCTCACGCTGCACGCAATGATCCAAATCGACAATCGTCATAGGCTGCTTGCACATCCCTTGAAAATTCTTGATGAACCTTGCTTTCAACTTGGCCCAGGAATTAATGGAATTGGGTGGCAAACCCTTTAACCATGTACGGGCCGGTCCTTCCAACATCATGATGAAGTACTTAGCACAGACTACATCACTGACATCTAACATCTCCATGGCCAACTCATAACTCTCGATCCAGGCTTCTAGAGGCAGATCAGCTGTATAATTAGGCACTTTGCGCGGACCCTTAAAATCCTTCGGCAGGTGCTCGTTCCGCAGAGCCGGTGCTAAACACGGCACTCCCACCGAAGTTGAAGGTGTTATTGGGAGCGGCTCTTGGTAAGCCGCCGCAGCTGCCGCCTCGCACTGAGCTCTGGCATGATCCACGATTGCCTGAGCGTTGACAACGGGTGGGTCATCACGGGGTGGGTTTCGACGTCGCTCACTACTAGAGACCGCCGGTGACTCCAAGCACCGGCTATAACTGCAGCTTGGGATGGGGGTTGAGTGCACACGACTCCGGCTGTAAGTATACTTCTCCTGTTGAGCCACTGCTGTCTGTAAGTACCCAATGGCATTCCTTGCCTCTTCGGCGAAAGGTGTCCTCTCAGCAAGGGGGAGCGCATTGAGCCTGGCAGCCGCTGCTACCATGTTCTCCACCGGGTAAGAGTAATGACCAGGTGGTGTCAGAAAACGCTGCGGCGGGGTCTGATTCCTGCGGGGTGGGTCTGACTGCCGATGTTGAGTTGCCGCCGTATTCCCAGGTACTTCCGCCGTTCGGGTCATGGTCAAAGGCGTGTTCAGTCCTGCCCCCGGCATGTTAAAAAGATTTCTGGGCTCATACTGATCAGGCAGGCGGGTCTGATGCCTCATCCGAAAAACTGCATCTGAGGCTTGTTGATCCAGATTAAGGCGAAAAGCTTCAGTCCTGAGATGCTCTGACTTAGAATCCATCTGAGCCTACAACGCGTTGATCTCCTCCTGGGCCCTGGACATCTGGTCCTTCAACCTCGTGATCTCTGCGTTACGGTTTGCTTGGTTTTCCGTTGTGACCTCGGTTCCCATCAGAGTTGTCAGTTCGTTCATCAGGTCCAGCAAAACTTGAGCCGGCGGCCTGGCTGACCCGGACCCTGCTGCGCCTGCAGCCGTTGCCCCGGCCGTTGTGCTACTGGAAACCGGCACCGTGCCTGCCATGAAGATGGCGGCTTGGCTCGGCGGCTCATAAGGCTCCGGAATATCGTCACCATCGAAGTAGCCCCCAAGCCCACCGTTATGAAGCTGGTAGATTGATTCCGCCTCTCCACTCGAGGATCCATCCTCTGAGCAGATTAGGGTTTCTTCTCATGATACAGAGCCTTCCTCAAGCTCCGCGCCTTGGGTGAACCCGACGAAGACGTGTTTCCGGTCCGGCTTGATCCGGGCGGGTTGCGCGCGCCGGGCCGACTCGACGAGGTTGGTGCAGATGTCCGGCCCGGGCTTAGATCCGCCGCTCTTGCCGATGAAAAAGTGAATTCCGCCAAAGGGGACCCGGTACCCATACTCAATTGAGTCGGCCTCGGGGCCCCAGCCAGCATCGTCGATGTAGAGCTTACCGCGACGACTCTTAGTCATCCTGCCAACAGCGTATCCCTCGAACCCTGGGAGAGAGCCCTTCGAGTACTCCAAACCACCATGCACCTGCCCCACGGTGGGTGCCAACTGTCGTGGTTTATCACGGCAGATGTCCTAGTGCAAGGACTTAGGGGTGAAGCCATCGCTACGGCGGTTAACTCGAAGGGGTTGATCGGGACGAAAGACACGGGTTTACCCAGGTTCGTCCCCTCTCGAAGGAGGTAATAGCCTACGTCCTTCTTTGAGTTGTATTGATTGGGTATCGATTACAAGGGAGCGGATTCGCTTGACCTAGCACTCGATCAAAGGTTTTGTAGCCTAAGCCGCCCAGGGAACCCGCCTTTATATACACAGGTCGAGGCCCTGGGCCTTACAAGAGTCCGGGCCGGGTTACATCTATTAACCGACCTTATCTATAAATCGTCTTGCCTTATCTGGCAAGTCATCTCCTGGCGGCTTACACCTCCGGGTCGTACACCGCCTTCCGGCTCTGGGCCTCCGCTCGGCCCATCTGGCAAGTTACTTCCAGGCCTTGTCTTAATCTTCCAGCCTGCTTAAGGCCTCACTGTTTAAGTCGCCAACTTCCTAACACGCCCCCTCCTTGGGTGGGTTATACCACGGGGTTATATCCCCAACAGATTTGGTACCTTCGTGCATATCAACCAAAGTATCCCAAATTTCCTTTGCATTCTCAAGACGGCTAATCTTGTGAATTCTTCGGGGCATAAGCAGTTAAATAGAATGTCACATGCTTGAGCGTTGTATTGCAACATCTTCAATTCTTCTGCGATCGCTTCATGATCCGGTTCCTTTCCATCACCTAAGAATTCACCTTGCAAACCAACACGAACAACAGCCCATACGGCGGGGTTATGACCAAGAATATGCATTTTCATCTTATGCTTCCAACTAGCAAAGTTTGTACCATCAAAATACGGACCTCTACGGTGATAGTTTCCCTCACTAGACGCCATACTCTCCAAGGTTGTGAGACCAATGCAATCGAGACCAAAGCTCTGATACCACTTGTAGGATCAAAAGTATGTCTAGAGGGGGGTGATTGGACTACCTGACCAAATGAAAATCTGACCTTTTTCCCAATTTTAGTTGTGGGCAGATTTTAGCAATTGTAGCAAGTCAAGTTCACCCTACACATGCAAGTCTAAGAGTATAGCAACAGAAAGTAAAGACATGAAAATGTAAGAGGTTACGGATTGGAAGATCAAACACAATTTGGAGACGTGAAGATTTTTTCCCGTGGATCCGATAGGTGGTGCTATCGTACGTACACATTTATGGAGACTTCAACCCACGGAGGGTAACGGCCGCGAGAGTGCACTGGGGGCTCCACCCACGAAGGGTCCATGAAGTAGCAACCTCGTCTATTCCATGATGACCTACGTCCACGGAGGACTAGCCTTACTCAGGGTAGATCTTCACGAAGTAGGCGATCTCCCTGCCCTTACAAACTCTTGATTCAACTCCACAATCACGAAGAAGGAGGCTCCCAAGCGACACCTAACCAATCTAGGATGTACCACCCTCCAAAAGGTAATAGTTGTGGTATTATGATGAACTCCTTGCTCTTGTGCTTCAAAAGATAGTCTCCTCAACACTCAATCACTCTCTCACAGATTTGTCATGGGTAGAAGAGATTGATTGGATGGAAAGCAACTTCGGGAGGCTAGAAATCAAGATCCATATGGTTGGAGTGGATGATCTTGACCCCAACACAAGGGTAGGTGCTTCTCTCTCAGAAAATTGGATATGGCAAGTGGGTGTGTGTTCTCAGTGCTTCACTTGCGAGTGAATGGTGGTGGAGGGGTATATATAGGCTTCTCCAAAAATCCAACGTTACAACATTATTGACCAACTCGGTGAAACCAAAGTAGAAACTCGATGGCACCGACTAGTTCAAAATGTGGCAACTTTGGCGTTTTTAGTGGAACCGATATATGAATCTCGATGGTATCGATATGGGTGACCTAGGCAGTTACCAAATCTCGGTGAGATCGATTCCTCAAACTCGGTGGGGCCGATTTAGGTAAATGGGCTAACAGAAAGTTGGTCCAACTTCTCGGTGGTACCGATTCTCAGAACACGGTGGGACCGAATATAGAGAATGGCTAACCAGGAAGTTGGTCACTGATTTCGGTGGCACCGAAAGAAAAGCTGGTAGTACCGAGATGCTAGGGTTTGGTATGACTTCTGTCTTGGATAAACTCGGTGGATCAGTATGGGAATATTGGTGGCACCGAATTTTGACTTTAGGCTTTGGACAGGGGATATGTGTGGGAAAGTGGGTGAGTATTTTTGGTGGCTACCTCTAAGCACTTGAGGAACCAGATCATCATATTTACCTCATCCCCTTTTAATAGTATTGGCTTTCCTATGGACTCAAAGTGATTTCCCACAAAATATAAAATGTAGAGTCCTTGATCTTGAAGCATGGCCAATCCTATTCCTTCCTTTCCTTGGGGAGGTTCTCTACACAATCTTTTAGCCAATCCATCATTGAACTTTTTCCTGAGATACACTTAGTGGAAACATTAGTCCAATGAAATGTATGTTGTTATTAATTACCAAAACCACCTAGGGAGAAGTTGTGCTTTCACGTAGTCACCGAACAGTCTGATCGATTTGATCCGCGCGAGACGACGACACGAAGACGCATCGGTTGATGGTTAATAGCACCGTGTCAGTCATATGTGTTTATTGCCTTTCTTGATCTGAAAACCAAGAAGAAAAAGGAGAGACAACAACATGCATGAGCGAATCAAGTTGGATTTGATGGATAAATGCTAATACGTACACTGGGAGTATTGCTTCATATTACTACAAGAGCATACGCGAGCTACTGCCATTTGTCGGGTCATCGCTGGGCAAATCTCATCAATCACACATCCTTGTGGACAATGGACGCAGAAATTTCTGAATCCGGCTACGACCTGAAGGTGAACACGGACAGGGATTCGCCAAGCCAGCCACGACCTGGAAACGGATGTGCACACACACAGAGACACCGTGCCTTGAGCCGCCGTGGCGCCGGCCTCCGCCGCCCATGTCGCGGCTTCACCTCAAGTTGCCCCTACTGCCATGCCTCGCCTCGAGCCGCTCCGCTGCGCCTGCCTCCGTCGCCTCAAGCCGCCTCACTGGCCTCGCCTCAAGCCGCCTCGATAGCATGCCTCTCCACCGCAGCTTCACCTCCATCTCGCGTCGCCTCGCCTCGCTCGCATCGCCTCTCCGCACCGACCGGCTCCCACTCTGCCGCTCCGCGCAATAGTCAACGACGCTGAGCAGACCATGGACTCGCTCCACCGTGCCAGCACGCCGGCTCGCCGGTTCCTCCACCTCCTGCCCCGGCCTCGCCGTGCGCTGTTCCGCTCCGCCACACCGCACCTTGCCGCTCCGCACCGGCCACCTCTCCCGCGCCCAGCCGGCTCGCAGCCCCGCGTCGGCCACTCCTCCTGCGCCCGACCGGCTCGCCGCTCCGCACCAGTCGCCCCTCCCACGCCCGACCGGCACGCGGCCCCGCGTCGGCCGCTCCCCCATGCTCGCCGGCTCGCCACCCCTCGTTGTTTCCTCCGCCTTCTGTCGCACCCGCACCGGCTACTCCCCGTTCGTTCCCGGCTGCTCACGTGGGGAAGGAGGGGAAGTGGGAGGCCAGCTGGATAGGAAGGAAGTGGGGAGCCGGTTAGAAAAAGATGTGATGAGCCGGTTTAAAAAAATCCAACGGAATAGACAACTACACCATGGCGTCTGGTCTACATCGACACACCGAAGACGATGCCAAGTGTCTGCATGCAGTGAGCTGTTCAACAGACAGACGCGCAGGACACCGCCCATACAGTGCAATCTACCGGTGGCTACACGTCGTCCATGATTCATCCGACAAAAATATGAGGTGCTATTCGCCCTATCTATTTTTTATACATATTATTCGTCGGAGAACAATTACTCTACCCTACAATATGTTTTACGCAGGACAATTATTCATTATAAATGGGGCATTATACTGCAAATACGGAGCTCGCGCCAATATCATCATGCGCCAGCGGCCGTCCATGCCGCACTGTTCGACGGACATGCGCGCAAGCCGCCGCGGTCCGGTCTACCACAACACGCCGGGGCCGCGCCTGCCCGCTCGAGCCGCCCTACGGATGCACGCAGGTCGTCGTCCCAGCGACCCAGTCTCCTACAGCAACATTGGAGCAAACGAAAAAGTGACATCTGGAATCATGTCTTATGCAACATTACCAAAGCCCGCGCTAGCCTCCACTCGCGTCGGGTTGCCCAATGAATAGGCGCATTGGCCTGCCATCCCCACGGTCCTGTCTGCTCCACCACATTACAAGAAATAAGAGAGCCGACCCATGGATGAAACATCCCTAGAGAAGCTACAATTTGAGCCGGCCACCATTGAGCCGGCAATTAAAAAGCCAACATCAAAGAAAAAAATGGCCCTGGAGGAGCCAGGAGAGCCGGATCAAGAGAGAATAACAAGGAATGGGTCAAGAGGCTTATGAACCCAATTTGGGCAAAAAATGGCTTTATTTGAATGACATACACTGAGGACATACGATGAGCATCGCGAAGATCCTCAACTCGCCATATCGCATCTGGTTTAAATAAATTTCATCTTTCAGCCGTCAACTCTACATCGGCTTATGCTATAGCAGTATAAAGACTCTCAAGCCACCTCCTCGAGATGACTTAAGACTCGGGGGCTACACAGACATGGCTCGGCTGATTGGGTCGTTTTCAACAAATTCAAGAAGCCCGGGTCATTGCAGGCAAGATAACCTGGGCCCGGGGGCTGCTGCCTTATTGGCGAAAAGTTAAAGATCGCCCAAGAGGACTAGCTGCCACAATGCGCAGTTCAAACATGGGTGTCTTGCCTTATTGGCGAAAAATTAAAGGTTGCCCAAGAGGACTAGCTGCCATGATGCCCTATTCAAACATAGGTATCCTGCCTTATTGGATTATCATATTATCATATTATGGTCAATGGAATAAAGCCGTCTTATCTGGACCCCAGATGGTTTGTAGTAGTAGCATTGTCTCCTATATATCCTATCCTGAGCTTTTCCATGATCATAAGTCACCTGGGGGCTCCCGACTCAACGAGTTAGCCAGCAATAATTTCCCTCTTGACTCGGCTACAAGCCATTATAAAATAAGATTGCGGTTAAACCTGCCTGTTTGCAAGATGCTTCTCCACACAAAGTGACCCCGTGTACTATCGATAAGCCAATCCATCTAGACCCTGAACTTATCCAGGTTAAAACACCGGCTTGAGTCACGTGAGAGCTGGCTTACAGAAAGCGAGGATAAACCACCGACTATCATGCCAGCTTCATGGAAGCAAGACTGTGCTTCAAAAGCCGGTCTACAAGCTGTGCTATAAAACGCCGGCCCATATATATATTCTCCCGTCTCTTAAATAAGCAGGTACAAATTTTTGGATTTGTTTTACTAGATCTTCATCATGGTTTATCATAACCAGTATTAAATGATTGGGGTTTTCCAAGCCAGCTCAGAAGAAATGACTATTCTTGAAGAACTGGTATATTACATATTGTTGAGCTGGTATATTACATATTGCTGAGCTGGCCTATCACATATAATGCCGGGTCATCTAATTGACCAGTTCTTGGATTTTTTTCAACTTGTGCTCTGTAGTAAACTACAACACTTATGGATTTCTCAAACATATATTTGCCGGGTTGCACCGCAACCACAGGCAGGGATTTCATTTCAAGCACAAAGGCATTATTCTAGGATATTTGTACAAACGATAAATTACTGGGTTTGCATTATAACCACGGGCAAGGATTCATTCAAGTCAAATTAATATCAGTTCAAGAGAATTTATGAAGTGCATTATGATGGGGTATATTATTCTCACATAGTCCCAAGTCAATGCAAGCATACGACTCGGCACTTGGGTGATACATCATATGATGTTTTTCTTTTCAAAGGAGAAGTACATGTAAGTCCCAAGTCGCCGCAGGCAAACGACCCGACACTTGGGGGCTACAATACTCAGTTCAAGATCTACAAACTTTCTAAATCCCAAGTTGCTGCAGGCATGCGACCCGACACTTGGGGGCTACAGTGTTCCGTTGTGTAAACAGATTATATGGTCCAAATTGAAGACCCGACCCATCACATACCGATGAACCGACGCTTGGGGGCTACACATGTAAAGTACAAAACATTTAGTTCATGACTCAGACGAACAACCCGGATTTCTCCAAAGTTGCAACATTTTTATTTAAGCATGTCTTAAGCTATCACTTCGTTCTACCCTTAAGACTTGGGGGCTACAAGTTATCTCCTCCAAGCTATTCAGACAAGTCGGCTCAACATCATACGGATTTTTATTTTTCATCAAGTCTGAAGCACTGAAAGTTAGCTCAAACATCCTACGGATTTTTCATCAAAGTCTAAAGCATTGTAAGTTGGCACAACATCAGATGTATTTTGTTTTTTATCAAGCCAAGGCATTTGAAGACAACTCAAAAATATCATAAGGGCTATTTATCTGCATGGAACCAGTGTCAGCATGTTGATATGGCAGAGACTCATACTTTCCAGGAGCTGGTCAAATGTCAGAAACTGTTTTTTCTTTTTTGAAGTGAGTCGGTTGCTTTACATATTCTTATTTCAAGAGTTTAGCATGGATAAATTCAAACTAACCTGGGGGCTAATGTCACGGATAGTCCCCACGACCAAGACCAGGCTCATCAGGATAAATCATCTCTGGAGCCAAGATGAGTCCCGAAGATGAGTAGCCAAGATGAGTCCCAAGGATGAGTAGCCAAGATGAGTCGCGAGGATGAGTAGCCAAGATGAGTCCCGAAGATGAGAAGCCAAGATGAGTCCCGAAGATGAGTCGTCTAAAAGATGAGTCGTCCGGAAGATGAGTCCCGGAGATGAGCAGCCAGAGATAAGAAGCCCGCAATAAGTCGCCCGCGGTATCAAGCCAGAATAGACTAGTCCTAATCCTACTAGGACTCTGCATGTAAGCCAGCCCCTTCAACTTATATAAGGAGGGACAGGGCACCCCAAGAGGGACAAGTCATTAGAGATAGACATATTAGAAACCCTCGAGACTAGAGGTAGCGAAATAGTACCCTTGTAATCGAGATCATCATCATCATCAATACACACTAAGCATGACGTAGGCTTTTACCTCCATCGGAGGGGCCGAACATGGGTAAAACTCGCGTCTCTCGATTCCGACCAACCCCGTTAAAGCTACCACCTAGTTGCGATGGCCTCACACCCAAGTTCTCTCACGACGACATCTGTCGTGACAAAACCACGACAGTCGGCCACGAGGGCCACTAAGGAGCGATCAAGGCTCTCCTGGTAGAAAACCCCGTCTTCGAAACTAAGCGTCGTCTATGGGTCCTCATGGAACCCCGACTCGTCGTCACGAGAATAATTTTCCGGTTGAGGGGAAGGGCCGCTGATTGTCTTGATCCAGCGCCTCCAGTCCTGTTCGGAAGATTAATGAATTCTGTCAGCCAAAAACGGGCGTTGGACCCAAACTATGTGAATATAGTCGTACTTACCCATTTGATGGGGTTATGGCTCGAGTAGCCGTCCTTGGTATACGGGCGAGTAAACTCTTCTTCTTCTTCCTTGTAGAGGTCAGCTAGTATGGTCGCTAAAGCCGCCTGGTTGGCAAGCCATTGCCGTTTATTTCGGGTCGTGTCGTCTGACCCTTTGTATTGCCATAGAGGACGAATCCACTGCTGTAAAGGTTGGACGCATCGATTTATGGCAGCAGCCATCACATCGATGATGGTTAGCTTGTGGTGGGCCAGCAGCCTCATGCGGGCGGCCAGACGCCTCACTTCTTCGCTTTCCTCCCGGGATGGACTCTTCGGTCTCCAATTGAACCTTTTCTTCGGAGGAATATCTGATTATTCGGGCAATCCTCTTCGAGTTGGATCGAATAGTGGGACGTCCTCGATATAAGACCATTCCGAGCTCCAAAACTCGGGATCCTTCTTCGGAGTCCCTACGGGGTACCCCGTCCCAGCTATCCGCCACACTTCGGCTCTGCCTACTTCAAACATAGTTTCCCCCCGAGAGCGGGAAACGAGGCAGAAGTACTTTCCCCATAGCTCAAAATGGGCCTCGTAGCCCAGTAACATCTCGCAAAGAGTGATGAAACCCGAGATATGCAGGATGGATCTGGGAGTGAGATGGTGAAGTTCAATTCCGTAAAATTCCAGCAGACCCCTAAGGAAAGGATGAATAGGGAAGCCGAGGCCTCATAAGAGGAAGGGCACGAAGCATACCTGTTCCTCCTTGCGAGGGGAGGGGAAGTTTTCGGTGAAGGCCTCGCCATTGACGGAAGTTAAACCGAAACGGGTGGTCGCCAGATCTGAGGCAGGAAGATATCCCTGCGCCTCAAGGTCGCGCAATCGAAGCCTTGACACCGCGCAGCTGGCCCAGTCGCCCGGGAGGTTGCCGTGTGGACGCGAGGATGAGCCTGGGACGCTAGCCATATCTCTGGGCTCCTGGATCTTCTCTTCTCTTGATGGTTGGGAGAATGAGGTGCGTTGTTCATGGTACATTTGGCCTGTTTAAATAGGCAGTTTTCTCCTCCGACGCCTCGAAGAGGGCAATTATGTAAAAGATTGCTGGGCTGTTAACTCCCTGGTGGCGCATGGGAATCGAAGGATGCCATTAATCCTGAGTAGAAAAATCAACGTCATGGGCCCCGCGACGCTTCGAAAATAGGGAAGGCATCGGTAGCCGGATTGTTGCAGCCGAAGACTTTTTGCAGGACATGCAGTGATCGGGAACCTCGGCGTTGGAGGCTAGTTTGGGGGCTACTGAGGGAGTCCGGGACTAAGGGGTCCTCGGACCGTCGACCTATTTCCCATAGGCCGGATAGTTGGACCTCTCTGGGCCCAATACATGGAGGCCGAACTACAAGCCAACCTTGTGTTCGGGAAGGAAAGTTTAGATGTCTTAGTGTGTCCTTCAAGTCAAGATGGCCGGATCGACAGGTTTACCCCTTGATTGTAACCAATCATGTGTAACCCTAGGTACCCCTGGTGTCTATATAAACCAGAGGGTTTAGCTCGTACGAGGGAGAACCATTACTTCGACTCATCTAGGGTTTAGTTCATCTGATCTTGTGGTAGATCGACTCTGTAATCATCATACACCCATCAATACAATAAAAAGTAGAACATAGGGTTTTACCTCTTCGAGAGGGCCCGGGCCTAGGTAACAACCGTGTCTACATTCCTTGTTACCCATCGATCCAATATCTACAGCTCGGGACCCCCTACCCGAGATCTGCCGGTTTTGGTACCGACACCGTGATGTTAATTAGTCAGTAGGTATTCTGTTTCTGGGTTCTTGAATCCAAGGATCATTCTGCTCACTCATGTTGATAGTGTTTTCTCGTTCCTTTAGGATATTACTAACCTTGCTCTAGTCTTCAAGGTTCGTGGTATATCGTTCTTCCAATACCATGAACCATCACGGCAGAAGTTCTTCTTGAACCAAAAGATTGCAGTAAGAATGCTCTCGATGAGTTCTCCATTATATATTGTGGCTCTCCCAATTATCCTCCTTTATGCATGGTTTATCCTGAAGAATTATGTTGAACTCGTTCGACATGCTAACCTATGCATCTACAACTCAGAAAATCATGTGCTCTTGAGTTGTCGCTCTTCAGTTGTGTACTGAGCTTCATCTATCAGTGGATAGTCAAGAGTAGTTGTGCATCCGTGTTCACCAATGCCTATTATTCTTGTGGTCTGTCAAGTCATTCTATTTTAGATTGTCTAGGAGAAACAAACTCCGGTACCTCATCCATTTCTAGGATTGGGTCAAAGCACTTGTAATCCGCAGATTAAAATGCCAATCCAGCTTTTGCTCTGTTCTACCTTGAAGTATTACCCTCTTAATGTTGAGAATGTCATGGGAATTGCACAACCTGCTATGAATTCTTGATACAGGGATACTTATCACCGTTATCGTTCATTCCTCGGTCCACGTGTTGGTTGTAACTGGAATACCGACAAGTGAACCGTCATGAGTGAAATCAGTACTCCTAGCAACCCTATTGCTTGGGAGCTAATGGACATTAATCTCATTCTTAGCGTGTTGGTTACTGAATCATCATCTAAGATTGATCGTGCTAGCTAGTCCATCTTTCCTGGTGCGCTCTTCGAATCAATGAGTTAGGATTGTGTTGATCCCTTGCTCTTTTGATCATATCGCCTTGCCCTGAAAAGCAAGATTGTTCTTTAGCTTAATAACATATCGGTGGTTCGTGATTTTCCGAATATCTTCTCGGAGATATCACCAGGTTGTCCCCTGACCGTTATGTTGAGTTCGTGATCAAGTTGGTTTCCTATAAACCGCTCCTTCTCCAAGAATCTGTGTTGGATACCCTTGAACTGGTTGGTTAAGCTAAACAACAACTTGGAGAGTTGGAAGATAAAAGGTTTGCCTAACTTAGTTCACTCCAAAGGGATATCTTTTGTTATGTGTGTGTTGAACAAAGATGATATCTTCATCGATTGACCTTCGTGGTCCATTGTTGGATCTATTGTCTTATCCAAGCTTTGATTTGATCATGGGATATTATCAAATTAGAAGAACCAACTATTCACGTAATGTTGTCTTACTCATGGTTGTTTTCCTCGAGCATACACCATTATATCTTTTGGTCTGACCAATGCTATCACTTTGCTCACATAAGTTGTGGAATTCCATCAATATGGATGTCTCGATGAATTATTGTTGAGCCCATCAGAAAAACCTTTATCTTCTCCATAACTTATGTTGGACATTAAGCTAATGTTGGAAACTTTGGTAGGCATTATCTTCAGGTCTCGAACCTGAAGTATATATTTGGTGTAGGAAGTGACTTCCTCTAATTCATGTGTACTTGATGCAAGTTGCCGCAGTGAATTTGAGATAAGTTATTTTGTTCCCTCCAGAATCATCCCAAGCCAATCATGCCTGTGCGAAGTATTCTATGGGTTGATAGACTTGTCATCTCCAGTCCATATGTATCCCTAGCACACCAAGCCACTGATTGACCTGTTCAGGGAAAACAAGTTAAGTGCTAATCCTGAAGGAGCAAAATGGACGTGCACAAGACTTCGTTACCTCCAATGATGGTTCCCAACCAGAACTCGACAGTTTTTTGTTGTAAGATTTCCATGTGGACACGATTGTCCTGGACATTTTGTTCACATGTATCTTGCAATCCAGCTCATGTTTGGGAGCTGGCTTCCGTGGTTCATTTCCCGAGAATCTCGCAACTTCATCTCATCGATTTGTGTTGCAACCTTTCTCCTTCATACGTGTTGAGTCTGAAGTATCCCGTTACCAACCAAATCTGAATCTCAGGCAGATATGATGGTTCAAATTCCTCCAAGATCTATGATGTAGGTTTCCTCTAAGTTGATGTTTTGACCGACACACCTAGCCAAAAGATCTATCATTGTAGTATCTTGATTCAGCAAATTTGACCACTTCCCCATAAGGATTTCCTATGACTTATTTTAGAAGTTGTTCCTTATGGATTTGTTGTGTTCCCGAAGTCCGACCTCTACTTGATGTTCTAGATATCAGACAATATCTATAATCTGGTTACACTATGAAATCAAGGAGAACATTAGAAGCGAAGGGTTAAATGTCTCTTGGTCGATCATCCATATCTCATTCCTTGGCATAACTAAGGTGAAATCTGAGAAAGTGTTGTTTTTCATTGCATCTGCATCGTCCGTCATTGTTCATCATGGTAGTACGAAGTGTCACCAAGATCCTGGCATAGATGTTGGTAAAACCCTGATGAATATGGAAATGCTCAAGTTCTTGAGAGCACGCTCAGACACTAGGTTATATCCTCGGTATCAATTGGAATGTGTCTTCCGTTTGCCGCGTTGTCCTATAAGTCCAGTTTCTTTTCCAAGCTGAGTATGCCATTCTTTCGAATTTCTTCAAACGATCGTTTGTGAATTACCTTAGCCTAGTATGAAGAGTTTTAATAATCTCTGTATCAAAAGTAATTCTTTTTGCCACTTAAGGAAATAACTCTACGAGTCACCTCCCCTAAGGTGCCCCGTTATGGAATCAAGGCAATTAACTCCTCGTTACTTCGAAACCCATGTGCCATCTTCTTTAAGCGTGGAATTGTTGCCTAACAATTTGAACGATTGCCATCTGCTTCTTTCCATCGTTCTCGACGTGTGGTTTGTGTCTCAGCTCAAGAGATTTTCTTATGTCTCATTCCATGAGTTGATCGTGAGTTGTTTGATCTTTGTGAAGATTGATTCTCGTAGAATTTGCCATTAGTTTCGTCGTGGTGTTGGATGGAGTTCTCGAAGACAAAGTTGTCAAGATCAATATGATGCAATGAATCAACATCTTCGAGTAGGGCAAATGGATCAGGAAGATTGTGTTAGTTTTGTGTCCCCTCCTGTCCACTTACCCTACGCCTGAATCTCGGGACGAGATTCTTGCATAGTGAGGGTGAGTTGTCACAACCCTAGATTAATGTTTGTAAGTAGTTGCATCAGTGAGCATCCATGCATCATGTTAAATTGCAAATGAATTTTGAAATGGGGATGATCAAACCCTAGCATCACTTGAATCAAACTAGGTTCAACTTAAAGTCTTTTTCAATGAACCCAAAATGCCCTTCAAAATGTCCACATTTTTGGAATAATGTGAAACGCCCAACAAAATTGGTTTCATATTATTTGGACACATTTTAGATTTTTGAATCAAACCATATTGTATTTGAATTGGGGCATTGAATTGCTATAAATATTTTAAATGCTCCAAAAATTCTGAAAACACTTGAGGGCTTTTGGAATAATCCAAATAGTGTCCACAATTTATTTCAGAA
The DNA here is from genome assembly GCA_039707655.1 of Elymus sibiricus. Classification (NCBI taxonomy): domain Eukaryota; kingdom Viridiplantae; phylum Streptophyta; class Magnoliopsida; order Poales; family Poaceae; genus Elymus; species Elymus sibiricus. The sequence continues at coordinate 402,247,145 of CM077667.1, forward strand.
GTTTTAAAAATGATTTGGTATTTCTACTAAATCAAACAGACAAAGAAAAATAGAAAACAGAAATAAATGGAAAAAACACAGAGAGAAGGACTTACCTGGCCGGCCCAGCTGGTGGCCCAGCCCACCAGGCCACCCAGGTGCCTTCTTCAACCTTGTGCCAGTAGGCACGAGGGGGTGGCGCACGCAGAGGAGGCGAAGCCACCTCCTGCTTGCCACCTCCCGAGCGTCCCTATCCCTACCCGTGCGCCAGGAGAAGCCCCCCGCCCCCCTCTCACTTCTCCCCCGTTCTCTGCTCAATCTGGACCTCTCCTCATCTCCATTTCTAGCATCACCGAGAGCCACCCAGAGGGCCACTGATCGCCTACGTAGACACGGTCTATGAGATGCCGCACCTCCTGGTCTTATGCAACCGCCGTGCTCCGAATCCCCTCCATGTCAAAGATTGAGAGCCCGGGATCCTGTAATGGACCGCATCGAGATCATCTTCACCGGCCGTCATCGGATCTCTTCTCTGTTGATCCATCGTCATTTGAGCTTCCCCGAGCATGCTGAGCCTAGCGAAAACATCGTTGTGAGCACCCACGTCGATTCCCCCTTCTCCTATTGTCGCGCTCATCCTCTAGGCCGTAGCCGGCCATGGTCGAAAGCTCCCATCGATGCGGACAATGCCGTTGTCGTTGTGGTTGGCCAACATTGCATCCGAGCGCACCTTTGAGCTTCTGCTGCCACGCAGATGCCCCCAAGCACCTTAGCCCGCTCGATTTCGAGTTGTAGCCCTGCGCTTGACCATGTCCGAGCCGCCGTCGCATAGCTCATCGCCAGCCACGAATCCTGTGACCCCACGACCTTCCCTGTGTCCCATCGGATCCGCGTGAGCAAGGGCTACTCCCTGGTGCCAGCAGCGCATCGAACTGTCACCTTCAGCTCAAGTCTGGCGAGCACCCGCCGTGGTCTTGGTCGCCACCGGCCCAACTCTGGTCTTGTTGACGTGGCCGGAATAGTTTAGCCACTAACCCCCCACATGAGTCAATGACAGGCGGGCCCAGGTGCCCTAATAGCTTCAATTAGGTTTAATTAAAAACTGTTTAACACCGTGCCTGTGACAGGTGGGTCCCGGTCGTCAGGTTTGACCTGGACCTAACGTTGTTGACCTGCCGACGTCATGGTGTTGTCATGTTGGCATCATTAATGATTTTTTGGATTTTATTTAATCCAGGAAATTCCAGAAAATATCCTAAACTTCTAAAATTCATTGAAAATAATCTAAAACTCAGATGAAAATAATCTATATAAGAAAAATGATCAGAAAAAATCCAAAGAATCTGTTTATGCCTGCTTGAACAAGTTAACATCACCAACTAGGACAAATCCTGATTTGGACAATCTGATAAATAGTGTTGGAGTTGGAATTTGATGTATATTTGAATTCCACTTCACTTAACTTGACTAAATGTTGCATTAGGTAAATTCAGTACCTTAATATGACATATCATACATTGGTTGAGCACTACATTGAATGTTGTTCCCTTTGTTGTTTGCCGGTGTTAGTTCCCTCTTGGTAGACGTTATTCCGATGTTGAGAGCGATGCGACTGATGAAGACTCACTGTTATTTTCAGAAGTGTCAGTCGATACGTCCACTATGCATCACGAATTCCTATTGATACTTATGTTATTATTTTTCACTATTCCTTATTATGATACAATTCTTATGCCTTTCCTCTCTGAATATGCAAGGTACATCACAGGGAGGGAAATCTCTGGAAACTGGAATTCTGGACCTGAAAACCAAGAAAATGGCAGAAAATTCACTGGACTCCAAATGACCTAAAATTTCATGGAGAATTTTTATGGAATATATAAGAATTTCTGGTCCAAAAATATACCAGAGGGGGGCCCCGTGCTGGCCACGAGCCAACAGGGCGCAACCCAGCCCCTAGTCGCGCCCTATTGGGTCGTGGTGGCCCAGTAGGTCCCCTGGCCCCCTCTTCTCCTATATGGTGTGGTTTGACCTAGAAAAAAAATCACAAGATCACTTTCGGGACAAAGCACCACCATATCGAGGCGGAAATCAAGGTAGAGGCCTTTTTCTCTCCGGCAGAGAGATTCTGTCGGGGAAACTTTTCTCTCGGAGGGGGAGATCGAAGCGGTCGTCATCACAAACGCTTCCTCCTTCGTGGGAGGACCAATCTTCATCAACATCTTCACCAGCACCATCTCATCTCCAACCCTAGTTCATCTCTTGTATTCAATCTTTGTCTCAAAACCTCAGATTGGTACCTGTGGGTTACTAGTAGTGTTGATTACATCTTGTAGTTGATGCTTGTTGGATTAATTGGTGAAACATATTACGTTCAGATCCTTGATCGTCAACATTACACCTTAGATCTTGAACATGTTGATGAGGTGTGAGTAGTTACTTTTGTTCCCGAGGACATGGGATAAGTCTTGTGATAAGTAATCATGTGAAGTTGGTATTCGTTTGATATTTTGATGATATGTATGTTTTTGCTTCTCTTAGTGGTGTCGTGTAAACGTTGACTACACGACACTTCACCATTTATGGGCCTAAGGGAAGGCATTGTGGAGTAACAAGTAGATGATGGGTTGCTAGAGTGACAAAAGCTTAAACCCTAGTTTATGCATTGCTTCATAAGGGCCTAATTTGGATCCACACATTTCATGCTATGGTTAGATTTATCTTAATTCTTCTTTAGTTGTTGTGGATGCTTGACCTGGCTTGAGACTGCGTTGGTATTTCCCCAAAGAGGAAGGGATGATGCATCACAGCGACAGTAAGTATTTCCCTCAGTTATGAAACCAAGGTTATCGAACCTAGGAGGAGGACCACACAACGCTATGTAAACGGTACCTGCACACAAAGAACAAATACTTGCAACCCGACGTGTAAGAGAGGTTGTCAATCTCTCAACGGTAAAAATATAGATTAGGTGTAGTAGATTGGATAAATAGATCTCTCAAGAACTCAAAATAAAAGAGGCAAATAAAAAGTGCAGCAAGGTATTCTTGGGTTTTTGGAATAATAGATCTGAAAACAAAAGCGGCAAAAAGAAAGATCGGAAAGCAATATGTTGGAAAAGTAGACCCGGGGGCCGTAGGTTTCACTAGTGGCTTCTCTCATGAGTATAACACACGGTGGGCAAACATATTACTGTTGGGCAATTGATAGAAGATCAAATAATCATGACGATATCCAAGGGGATGATCATTATATAGGCATCACGTCCATGATTAGTAGACCGAAACGATTCTGCATCTACTACTATTACTCCACACATCGACCGCTATCTAGCATGCATCTAGTGTATTAAGTTCATGGACAAACGGAGTAATGCAATAAGAACGATGACATGATGTAGATAAGATCTATTCATATAGAAATAGACCCCATCTTGTTATCCTTAATAACAACGATACATGCGTGCCTCGTTGCCCCTTCTGTCACTGGGAGAGGACACTGCAAGATCGAACCCATCACAAAGCACCTCTTCCCATGGCAAGAAAAATTGATCTAGTTGGCCTAACTAAACCAAAGATTCGAAGAAGAAATACGAGGCTATAAGTAATCATGCATATAAGAGATCAAAAGAAGACACAAATAATATTCATGGATAGAAATTGATCATGAACTCAAAATTCATCGGATCCCAACAAACACACCGCAAAAAGTCCTTACATCAAATAGATCTCCAAGAGACCATTGTATTGAGAATCAAAAGAGATAGAGAGAAAGCCATCTAGCTACTGCCTACGGACTCGTAGGTCTATGGTGGACTACTGACGCATCATCGGAGAGGCACCAATGAGGATGATGAACCCCTCCGTGATGGTGTTAGATTGGATCTCGCGGTTCTGGAACTTGTGGCGGCTGGAAATGTTTTTCGTCGACTCCTCTAGGGTTTCTAGAATATTTGGGTATTTATAGAGCTCAAAGGCGGTGGAGAGGGGTCCCGAGGCCACCACAACCCACCAGGGCGCGTAGGGGGCCTCTGGCGCGCCCTGGTGTCTTGTGGCCCCCCCGGGCCTTCTCCCAGGTACTTCTTTCACTCCCTGGATGTCTTCTGGTCCAAAAAAAATCTCAAAAAAGTTTCATCGCGATTGAACTCCGTTTGGTACTGATATTCAGCGAAGTAAAAAACAAGCAAAAACAGCAACTGGCACTTGACACTATGTCAATAGGTTAGTCCCAAAAAAAGATATAAAGTTGCTATAAAATAATTTTAAAACATCCAAGAATGATAATATAACAGCATGGAACAATCAAAAATTATAGATACGTTGGAGACGTATCAGCATCCCCAAGCTTAATTCCTACTCGTCCTCCAGTAGGTAAATGATAATAACAGAATTTTTGATGTGGAATGCTGCCTAACATGTTCATCACATATTCTTTTCTTTTGTAGCATGGACATTTGGAATTTTAGATGGTTCAAAGCAATAGTCTAGTTTTGACATAAAGACTTTAACACTCAAGCATGCCAACAAGCAACCATGTCTTTCAAAATATCAACACTAAAGAAAGTTATCCCTAGCCTATCATGCTCAATCATTGATCCATTCATGAAACACACTCAAATATTAACTACACCCAATGCACAAGTATGATAATAGTGCCCCCTAGTTGGTGCTTTATAAGAGAAGAAGGAGACTCAAATTAAAAACAAAAAATGCATAAAGTAAATAGATAGGCCCTTCGTGTAGGGAAGTAGGGATTTGTAGAGGTGCCAGAGCTCAAAGCTTAAATTGAGAGAGACAAATATTTTGGGTGGCATGCCTTTCTTGTCAACGAAAACGACAAAGTAGTTCCCAATACTTTCCATGCTAGATACATCATAGGCGGTTCCCAAATATAAAATAAAGTTATTCCTTTTTCCACCATTCTTTCACAATCCATGGCTACTCGTATCCACGGTTGCCTTGCATACCAACACTTTCCAAGAAATTTATTATTTGACAACATAAAGTAAATTTCTTTTTCATTTTGGGACTGGGCATCGCTATTACCGTCGTACTCTCGTGAAATGACAAGTGAATAAAGACTCATCTTGAGAATAACACATCTAGCATGGAAAAATATAGGACACCCCCTACCGTTTCATGAGCGGTACGAGCACACAAAAAGGAAATTCATTTTGAAAATTAGAGATGGCACATACAAATTTGCTTAGAACGGCATGGAAATACCGCATATAGGTAGGTATGGTGGACTCATAAGGCAAAACTAGGTTTAAGGATTTTGGATGCACAAGTAGTATTTCTACTTAGTACAAGTGGAGGCTAGCAAATAGATTGAGAAGCAACCAACCAAGAAACAAAAATTCACATAAACGGGCATTAAGAATAACTAACACCGAATAATGCACCATAAGTAGGATGTAATTTTATTGCATAACTATTGACTTTCGTGCTTGCATAGGGAATCACAAACCTTAACACCAATATTCTTACTAAAGCATAATTACTCACCAACATGACTCACATATTACTATCATCATGTCTCAAAACTATTACAAGGAATCAAGTTTAATTTGTCCAATGATCTTCATGAAAGTTTTTATTATATCCCTCTTGAATATCTATCACTTTGGGACTAGATTCATATATTGCCATTGCTTTTGACAAGCTCAAATGAATTTAAGTGAAGAACATGAGCATAAAATTTCATCTCTCAAAATAATATAAGCGAAGCATGAGAGTATTTCTTAAAAATTGGCTAACTCTCAAATTAATCTAAGTGAAGCATGAGAGTATTTCCTCAAAAATCTAAAGCACACCGTGCTAAAAAAAGATATAAGTGAAGCACTAGATCAATTCCATAGCTCAAAAAATTTAAGCGAAGCATATAGAGCAATTCTAACAAATCATAGCATAATTTTGGCTCTCTCAAATAGGTGTGTCCAGCAAGGATACTTGTGACAAACTAAAAAACAAATCAAGGAAATACTTAAATAATACAAGATGCTCCAAGCAAAACTCATGATATGTGACGAATAAGAATATAGCTCCAAGTAAAATACCGATGGTCGTTAGAAGAAGGAGGGGATGCCACTCGGGGCATCCCCAAGATTAGTTGCTTGTTTCTCTTTGGATATTATCTTGGTCCATCCCCAAGATTAGGCTCTTTTCACTCCTTATTCCTTCATCCATCGTGATCTCACCCAAAACTTGAAAACTTCAATCACACAAAACTCAACAAAACCTTCGTGAGATCCGTTAGTATAATAAAGCAAATCACCACTCTAAGTATTGTTGCAAAGTCATTCACATTTTATTATTGCATAATATCTACTGTATTCTAAATTTACCATGGCTTATACCCTTCAATACAAACCATAGATTATCAAAACAAGCACACAATGCAACGAAAACAGAATCTGTCTAAATCAGAACAGTCTGTAGTAATCTGTACTCTAACCATACTTCTGTAACTCTAAAAATTCTGAAAAATTAGGAAAATGTAAAGAATTTGTATAGCAACACTGTGTTAAAATTTCAGCTCATTATCACGTTCCACCAAAAAAATGGAAATTCCTGCACTGGAGTCAAAGTTTCTGTTTCAGATTCAGCATTGTTTCTAGTCATCTTGTGAATCATCCTAAAGGCTTTACTTGGCACAAACAATAAATAAAACATAAAAACACAATCATAATAGTAGCATAATTGTGTCAACACTCAAAAACAAAAATAAAAAGGTAAAAATAAATTTATTCATTGGGTTACCTCCCAACAAGCACTATCCTTTTACGCCCCTAGCTAGGCATAATGCATAGATTCAAGTATTGTCACCTTTAGTTTTTGCTCCATAGGATGCTCTCATGATTGATTCATATGGTGGCTTAATTCTTGTTCTAGGGAAGGTTCCATACCCTTTCTTATTGGAAATTGAAATTTAATATTGCCTTCTTTCATATCAATCATGGCACCTATAGTGCATAAAAATGGTCTACCAAGTATAATGGGACAAGACGGATTGCAATCAATATCAAGAACAATAAAATATATGGGCACATAGTTCCTATTTGCAAGAATAAGAACATCATTCATTCTTCCCAAAGGCTTTTTAATAGTAGAATCCGCAAAGTGCAAATTAAGAGAACATTCTTCAATATTGGTAAGACCAAGCATATCACATAGAGATTTTGGAATTGTGGAAACACTAGCACCCAAATCACATAAAGCAAAGCACTCATAATTTTTAATCTTGACCTTAATGGTAGGTTTCCACTCATCATGTAATTTTCTAGGAATTGAAATCTCTAACTCCAACTTTTCTTCAAAACATTTCATCATGGCATCAACAATATGTTTAGTAAAAGCTTTATTTTGTTCATAAGCATGGGGTGAATTTAACATGGATTGCAGCAAAGAAATACATTCAATCAAAGAGCAACTATCATAATTAAAATCTTTGCAATCCAAAATAGTGGGCACATCACTAGTTAACGTTTTGACCTCTTCAAACCCACTTTCATCAATGTTTTTCATCAAGATTTTCACCCTCCAAATTATTGGGACGCCTTCTAGCTAAAGTTGACTCTACTTCAGTCCCTTTATCATCAATTTTAATATTACTAAACAAGGAACCAATAGAAGAAACACCAATCACTTTAAGATCTTCATCATTTTTACGAAAGCAATCACTAGAAAACGCTTTTTCTAAAAATTCTCTTTTAGCTCTAAGCATAGTGGTTCTTTTCTTACTTTCATTCATAGAAACATATAAAGCTTTAATTGCTTCATCAATCTTATGTGCAAAAGCTTTCAACTTGAGATTTTCTACATCACGGGAAATCCTATCAATGCTTCTAGACATATCATCAATCTTATTCAACTTTTCTTCTATCGTAGTATTGAAAACTTTTTGAGCATTGATAAATTCTTTAATATTATTATCAAGATCAGTGGTGTTCCTATTATTATTGTAAGAAGAATTACCATAGGAATTGCCATAATTATTAAAGGAATTTCCAGGAAAAGTCCTAGGATTTAAATTACCTCTATAAGCATTGTTATTAAAATGGTTTCGCGAGAAGAAGGTCACATCTATGAAATCACTATTTTTCTCAATCAAAGTAGACAAAGGCACATCATTAAGATCAATAGGAGCATTTTTACTAGCAACCAACTTCATAAGAGCATCAACTTTTTCACTCAAAGTACTAATTTCTTCAACTGAATTAACTTTTTTACTAGTAGGTGCTCTTTCAGTATGCCATTGAGAATAATTTTCCATAATATTATCTAGCAATTTAGTAGCTTCACCAAAAGTAATTTCCATATAAGTACCTCCCGTGGCGGAATCTAAAAGATTTCTAGGGACAAAATTCAATCCCGCATAAAAGTTTTGTATGATCATCCAAAGATTTAAACCATGAGTAGGACTTCTTAGCATCAATTTCATTCTTTCCCAAGTTTGTGCAACATGTTCATGCTCAAGTTGCTTAAAATTCATGATTTGAGTTCTAAGGGAAATAATTTTTGCGGGCGAAAATACTTAGTAATAAAAGCATCCTTGCACTTATTCCAAGAATCGATACTATTGCGAGGCAAAGAAGAAAACCAAATTTTTGCACGATCACGCAAGGAGAAAGAAATAATTTCAACTTCACTATATCATTGTCCACATCGTTTTTCTTTTGCATATCACACAATTCTACGAATGTGTTAGATGGGACACGTCATGCTCATTAGGAGTACCGAAAAATTGACCTTTCATGACAAGATTCAACAAAGCGGCATTAATATCACAAGACTCCGCACTAGTGGCGGGAGGAGCAATCGGAGTACTAATAAAATCATTATTATTGGTATTGGAAGATTCACACCATCTGGTATTTTGTTGAGTCATCATGACTACGCAAACAAGATTTCAAGCAAACAAGAGATCAGACGAGAAAAAGGCAAACGAAAAAGAGGGTGAATAAAACGGCAAATTTGGTGAAGTGGGGGAGAAGAAAACGAGAGGCAAATGGCAAATAATGTAGATTGCAAGGAGATGAGATTTGTGATTAGGAACCTGATAGATGTTGATGATGTCTCCCCGGCGCCAGAGATTGGCACGTTGAAGAGAGACTACTTTAGTACCACCTCCCCGACAACGGCGCCAGAAATTCCTTTGACTTGGCTTGAGACTGCGTCGGTATTTCCCCAAAGAGGAAGGGATGATGCAGCACAGCGACGGTAAGTATTTCCCTCAGTTATGAAACCAAGGTTATCGAACCTAGGAGGAGGACCACATAACGTTATGTAAACGGTAACTGCACACAAAGAACAAATACTTGCAACCCGACACGTAAGAGAGGTTGTCAATCTCTCAACGGTAAAAAGATAGATTAGGTGTAGTAGATTGGATAAATAGATATCTCAAGAACTCAAAATAAAAGAGGCAAATAAAAAGTGCAGAAAGGTATTTTTGGATTTTTGGAATAATAGATCTGAAAACAAAAGCGGCAAAAAGATAGATCGGAAAGCAATATGTTGGAAAATTAGACCCGGGGGTCGTAGGTTTCACTTGTGGCTTTTCTCATGAGTATAGCACACGGTGGGTAAACAAATTACTGTTGGGCAATGGATAGAAGATCAAATAATCATGACGATATCCAAGGCGATGATCATTATATAGGCATCACGTCCAAGATTAGTAGACCAAAACGATTCTGCATCTACTACTATTACTCCACACATCGACCGATATCCAGCATGCATCTAGTGTATTAAGTTCATGGACAAACGGAGTAATGCAATAAGAACGATGCCATGATGTATAAAAGATCTATTCATGTAGGAATAGACCCCATCTTGTTATCCTTAATAGCAACGATACATGCGTGCATCGCTGCCCCTTCTGTCACTGGGAGAGGACACCGCAAGATCGAACCCATCACAAAGCACCTCTTCCCATGGCAAGAAAAATAGATCTAGTTGGCCTAACTAAACCAAAGATCAGAAGAAGAAATACGAGGCTATAAGTAATCATGCATATAAGAGATCAAAAGAAGACTCAAATAATATTCATGAATAGAAACTGATCATGAACTCAAAATTCATCGGATCCCAACAAACACACCGCAAAAAGTCATTACATCAAATAGATCTCCAAGAGACCATTGTATTGAGAATCAAAAGAGAGAGAGAGAGAGAGAGAGAGAAAGCCATGTAGCTACTGCGTACGGACCTGTAGGTCTATGGTGGACTACTCACGCATCATCGGAGAGGCACCAATGAGGATGATGAACATCTCCGTGATGGTGTTAGATTGGATCTCGTGGTTCTGGAACTTGCAGCGGCTGGAAGTTTTTTTCATCGACTCCTCTAGGGTTTCTGGAATATTTGGTTATTTATAGAGCTCAGAGGCGGTGGAGAGGGGTCCCGAGGCCACCACAACCCACCAGGGCGCGCCGGGGGCCTCTGGCGCGCCCTGGTGTCTTGTGGGCCCCCTGGGCCTCCTCCCAGGTACTTCTTTCGCTCCGTCGATGTCTTCTGGTCCAAAAAAGATCTCCAAAAAGTTTCGTCGTGATGTGACTCCGTTTGGTACTGATATTCTGCGAAGTAAAAAACAAGCAAAAATAGCAACTGGCACTTGGCACTATGTCAATAGGTTAGTCCCAAAAAATGATATAAAGTTGCTATAAAATAATTGTAAAACATCCAAGAATGATAATATAATAGCATGGAACAATCAAAAATTATAGATACATTGGATACGTATCAATGCTTGCGAGAGGGGGTAATCATAAGTGGGTTGCTTGTTCAAGTAAGAACAACACCTTAGCACCGGTCCACCCACATACCAAATTATCAAAGTAGCGAACACGAATCAACTCAACATGATGAACATGACTAGACATAAATTCCCATGTGTCCTTGGGAGCGCTTGCTCCATATAAGAATATTTTCTGGTATGTCCTTTGCTATAAAAAGGATTGGGCTACCTTGCTGCACCTTGGTTACTATTGTTACTTGTCACTTGTTACGAATTATCTTGCTGCAAAAACTATCTACTATTGCTACTCACAGCACTTGCACAAAATATCTTTCTGAAAACTGCTTATCATTTCCTTCTGCTCTTCATTGGGTTCGACACTCTTACTTATCGAAAGGACTACGATTGATCCCCTATACTTGTGAGTCATCATCAGGCAAGCAACCCCCCTTTGAGCATTCCGATACAATCCCACTTTCTCGCTCTTGCTCTCTTTTACTACATTAGGACAACAACGATTCAATTGTTACATGTTTCGGTAGTTGAACCCATTCCTTTGCATGACCTGTCTTTGTCACAGTAAATAGTTGAAACCACTTAGCATGAGTAGCAACTGTTGGAGCCTTGTTGTGCTTAGTAATCCATGCTTGCTTACTGTGCTTTGCTATGCTTAGAGTCGTGTTGGGTATGATCCATCTTGACGATAAATTGAAATGGAGGTGTTCATGTCCTATTGTGTGAGAGTTAAGTGTGTGAATCCTTTTTGGTAAAGGTAGCGATGAGAGGCCTTGTAGGAGTACATGGTGGGTTGTCTCATTGAAACCGCTCTTAGGACCTGAGATCTTGTGTTTGTGTTCCAAGACAAGACACTACCGCACATTGGGCTCCGGTAACTCGAGCTCTCTAGGCCAATTAACTTCCCTGTTCTCAGTCCAGGAGTCAGAGTAGTTCGAAACGTTGATAGGTGTGGTCGGGTGAGAGATAAGTGTCACAAACAGCCCTGGAGTTCGTACTAGAACAACACCAATGATACATATCAATCAACCCTAATGTCACCTAGATTCTCCAATGTCACCTCTATCATATTCAATCCAACACAAAGAACTTCAAGGAGCACCCCAAGATTTCTATCGGAGAACGTGGTATGAAAATGTGCAATCAACCCCTATGCATAGATCTCCAAGGTCACCGGAATCCGCAAGTTGATGGCTCAACATATATCAAGTGAATCAATAGAATACCCCAATGTCACTACGGGTATCCCACGCAAGACGTACATCAAGTGTTCTCAAACCAAAATATTCAATCCAACATAACGAGATCTCAAAGGGAAAGATTCAATTCATCACAACATGATAGCAATGGACAAACATCATATGATCCAACTATATTAACAAAGCCCGTGATACATCAAGATCGTGCCATCTCAAGAACACGAGAGAGAGAGAGAGAGAGAGAGAGAGAGATTGAACACATAGCTACTGGTACATACCCTCAGCCCCGAGGGTGAACTACTCCCTCCTCGTCATGGCCTCCATCGGGATGATGAAGATGGCCACCGGTGATGGTTTCCCCTCTCCTGCAGCGTACCGGAACGTCTCCAGATTGGTTTTTCGTTGATACAGAGAGTTGCAGCAGCGGAACGGATAGTCTCTGTTTATTTCTGGGGTTTCTTGGATTTATAGGATTTTTCAGCGTTGGAATCACGTGCAAAGGAGCCACGTGGGCCCCACCACATATCAGGGCACGGCCTAGGGGGCGCCCTGATGGCTTGGGGCCCACAGGTGGGTCCCCTCCGATGGTTCTTCGCTCCAATATGGCTTATTTCCTCCAGAAAAAATCACCAAAAAGTTTCAGGCGATTTCGAGAACTTTCATTTTCTGCACAAAAACAACACCACGGTAATTCTACTGAAAACAATGTCAGTCCGTGTTAGTTCTAAATAAATCATATAAAGTGCATCCAAACCATATAAAAGTATTGTAAACATAGGCAAATATGGCATGAATACTTGAGAAATTTTCGATACGTTGGAGACGTATCAGCATCCCCAAGCTTAATTCCTGCTCTTCCTCGAGTAGGTAAATGATAAAAGAAATAATTTATGAAGTGTGAATGCTAGCATAGTGAATAGTTTTGATCATTGATAATTTCAGTCACTTTTCTGGCATCATAACCAGCAACTTTTTTTCATTAAAATCATCATGATAGAGTAGCAATCAATTCACATGTCATGGTTCAAACAATTCATTCACTTGAAACTTAACAATCATTGTTCTTGGTCACCAAAATATTCCAATGCATCATCAAGTCTAAGTAAGAGCTCCACATACTCAATTATCATATAGTCTTTTATGATTGCTAATACTCAAGGCATATTTTTAGAACAAACAACATCCATCGAACACATAGAAAGATAGGGGCTTAATGTTTCGCCTCCCAACATACTTATCATGAAGAAAATTGTCAACAATAATGAATCACGATCAAATATATTTGACTGGATATATAAGTTTGGATCCTTCCCCACCACATGATGCTTACCAACTAATAGATTGAGGTTGGAATAAGAAGTCGACTCAACATGAATAGGAAATAGCATGAAAGTAAATATATTGTCCCTTCACAAAGGGAAGTAGAGATTTGCATAGGTGCCAGAGCTCATTGTTCAAAACAGAGATGAATATGTAATTTTGAGTGGTGTGCTTTTCCTGTCAACGTCACAACAGAGTTTTCAATATCTTCCATGCTAATCACATTATTGGCAGTTCCCAAACAGAATTGAAATTTTTACTCCTCCTCCACCATTCAAACACATTCCATGGCTGGCCGAATCCACGGTTGCCCTCCAAACAATCAACTTTCTAGGCGGAGTTTTTGTTTATTTATTTTTGTATTATGCAGGACTGGGCATCCTTTTTACCAGCCTCTCTCGTGCAATGACAAGTGAATAAACACTCATCTTGACAATAACTCGCTTAGCACGGAATATAATAACCGCCCCGTCGGTCCATGAGCGCTACGAGCACACAAAATGGATGTTTATTTGAAAGTTTTAGAGGTGGCAAATGCAAATTTACTTGGAATGGCAATGAAATACCATATATAGGTAGGTATGGTGGACTCTCATGGAAGAAACTTGGCTCAAGGATTTGGATGCACAAGTAGTATCTCTACTTAGTACGAAGTTTTGGCTAGCAAAAGGTTCTAAACAAGAACCACATGTTAGAGGATCCATAACAATATAACTTCTATGCAAATATACCCAAACATAACCATTACATTGTCTTCCTTGTCCACCTTCAAATATTTGATCAAGTTTGAAAATAATTAATGGGTATTCACAATCATAAAAGATGTCCAAGATAATATATTTGTATGTGAAAGTTCTCTTTCTTATACTAATCATTCATGAATTGCTCATATGACCAATACAGTGATTGTTAAACTTCAATAGATTTTACTTTCTAAACCAAATGTGAACTTGCTACTAAGAATATAGCACATTAATAATTTCATATTTATGATATTTCCTTCATTCATAATTTACTCTTAGGATATAAGTGAAGCACAAGAGTAAACATCAAACTACTCTCAAAAGATATAAGTGAAGATCAATGAGTAGTCATACAATTAAGTAGCTATGTGAGGACTCTCCCTCAATAAAGATTTTCAAATCTGAGTATTTTATTCAAATAGCAAACTAAATAAAAATACACTCCAAGAATAGCACGCATCATGTGAATGAATAAAAATTTAGGCTCAACATAGGCTAACCGATAGTTGACGAAGAGAGGTGGGATGCGTAGCATCCCCAAACTTAGATGCTTGAGACTTCTTGAAATATTTACTTGGGGAGCCTTGGGCATCCCCAAGCTTGAGCTTTTGTATCTCGTTCAATACTCTCATATCCCGGTTTCACCTAGGTCTCAAAAACTTCATCCACACAAAACTTGGAAAGAACTCGTGAGATAGGTTAGTGCACATAAGAATAAATCAACACTTTATGTACTGCCAAGACAAGTTGCACAAGAATTTTCACATAAGAATAAATCAACACTTTATGTACTGCCAAGACAAGTTGCACAAGAATTTTCAAACATTATCTACTGTATACTATCATTTCCACAATTTATATCTACCAATATAAGTCATGAAAACCATAGGAGAAGTAGATAACAAAACTATGACAACAATCTGTCTAAACAGGACAGTCTGTAGCAATTAATATAAAAAGTGCACTTATGTATCTCTAAAAATTATGAAAATTTAGGACATTTTAAATAATTTATATGAAAAATCTGTGTAAAAATTTCAGAAACTTTCCACGTTCCAGTAAAATATGAAAATTCAAACACTACAGCAAAATTTTCTGTTTTTACACATCACACATGAAACATGCAATTCATGCATCCTATAAGGCAATTCTTGGAAATTTTTATTGAAAAACAAGATTATAAATAAAATCTAACATATAACAACAAAACAAAATGATGCTCCAAGCAAAACACATATTATGTGACGAATAAAAATATAGCTCCAAGTAAGATATACCGATATTGTTGAAGACGAAAGAGGGGATGCCTTCCGGGGCATCCCCAAGCTTAGGCGCTTGAGTATGCCTTGGATATTACCTTGGGGGTACCTTGGGAATCCCCAAGCTTAGGTTCTTCTCACTCCTTATTTTCCTCATATCGGTATCTCACCCAAAACTTGAAAACTTCAATCACACAAAACTTAACGGAACTTTGTGAGATGGGTTTGTATAATAAATATAGATCATTCACTTAGGTACTATCAAGATAATTGTTCCCACATAATACCTACTGTGTTCTACCATTCACATAATTTATATCACTGAATATAAGCTATGGGAACACTAAAACAAGCAAACAACGCATGCAAAACAGAATCTGTTAAAAACAAAACAGTTTGTGAAGATATATAGTATAAACATATTTCCCTGTCTCTACAAATTACGAAAAATAACAAAAACTTATATAATTTGAATATAAATACTGTGTAAAAATTTCAGAATTTTTTGAAACTCCAGTAAAATAAGAGAAATTCTTTAATGGAGGCAAAAGTTTCTGTTTTTGCACAGAATCAAATCAACAAGTATCTATACTATCCCAAAGGCTTTACTTGGTACTTTATTGAAATAAAAGACACAAAACATGATTACTACAGTAGCTTAATCATGTGAACAGAAAAAATTAGAAAGTAAAAGTGTTGGGTTGTCTCCCAACAAGCGCTTTTCTTTAAAGCCTTTTAGCTAGGCATGATGATTTCAATGATGCTCACATAAAAAGTAGTAATTGAAACATGCAAGAGAGCATCATGAACCATCATTTTCACAAAAGACATTAAAAAGACGAAGCAATTGAGGCAACCTAAATTCCATTTTTTTGCAGTTTTATTTTATAAAACAAAACTAGTGAAAAACAAGAAACTAAAAGATTTAATTGCAAGATCTAAAGATATGCCTTCAAGCACTCACCTCCCCGGCAACTGCGCCAGAAAACGGCTTGATGTCTACTACGCAACTTTATTCTTGTAGACTTTGTTGGGCCTCTAAGCGCAGAGTTTTGTAGGACAGTAGAAATTTTTCCTCAAGTGGATGACCTAAGGTTTATCAATCCGAGGGAGGTGTAGGATAAAGATGGTCTCTCTCAAACAATCCTGCAATCAAATACAAGCTCTTGTGTCCCCAACACACCCAATACAATGGCAAATTGTATAGGTGCACTAGTTCGGCGAAGAGACGGTGATACAAGTGCCATATGGATGTTAGATATAGGTTTTTGTAATCTGAAAATATAAAAACAGCAAGGTAGCAAACAATAAACAGCGAGCAAAACGGTATATTAATGCTTCGAAACAAGGCCTAGGGTTCATACTTTCACTAGTGCAATCTCCCAACAATGCTAACATAGTTGGATCATATGATCATCCCTCAACGTGCAACAAAGAATCACTCCAAAGTTCCTATCTAGCGGAGAACAATAAGATGAAATCGGTGTAGGTAGTAGAACCACCTCAAAGTTATTCTTCCCGATCAATCTTTTGGGCTATTCCTACAAGTGTCACAAACAGCCCTAGAGTTAGTACTAGAACAACACCAATGATACATATCAATCAACCCTGATGTCACCTAGATACTCCAATGTCACCTCAAGTATCTGTGGGTAAATTATGCGACATGCATTAAACAATTTCAGATATATCATATTCAATCCAACACAAAGAACTTCAAGGAGCACCCCAAGATTTCTATCGGAGAATGTGGTACGAAAATGTGCAATCAACCCCTATGCATAGATCCCCAAGGTCACTGAAATCCGCAAGTTGCCTCAACATATATCAAGTGAATCAATAGAATACCCCAATGTCACTACGGGTATCCCACGCAAGACGTACATCAAGTGTTCTCAAACCAAAATATTCAATCCAACATAACGAGATCTCAAAGGGAAAGATTCAATTCATCACAACATGATAGCAAGGGACAAACATCATATAATCCAACTATATTAACAAAGATCATGATACACCAAGATCGTGCCATCTCAAGAATACGAGAGAGAGAGAGAGAGATTGAACACATAGCTACTGGTACATACCCTCAGCCTCTAGGGTGAACTACTCCCTCCTCATCATGGCCTCCGCCGGGATGATGAAGATGGCCACCGGTGATGGTTTCTCCTCTCCGGCAGGGTACTGGAACGTCTCCATATTGATTTTTCATTGATATAGAGAGCTGCAGCGGCGGAACAGAGAGTCTCTGTTTATTTCTGGGGTTTCTTGGATTTATAGGATTTTTCAGCGTTGGAATCAAGCGCAACGGAGCCACGTGGGCCCCACCACATATCAGGGCGTGACCTAGGGGGGCGCCCTAATGGTTTGTGGCCCACAGGTGGCTCCCCTCCGGTGGTTCTTCGCTCCAATATGGCTTATTTCCTCCAGAAAAAATCACCAAAAAGTTTCGGGCGATTCCGAGAACTTTCATTTTCTGCACAAAAACAACACCACGGTAATTCTGCTGAAAACATCGTCAATCCGGGTTAGTATAAATAAATCATATAAAGTGCATGAAAACCATATAAAAGTATTGTAAACATAGGCAAATATGGCATGAATACTTCATAAATTATCGATATGTTGGAGACGTATCAGCCTACAAAGGATTTACTCACTCACGGTGGTGAGCATCATGGCGGTGTTGATGGAGAAGGGTTGGTGATGATGACGGCGGTGATTTCTCCTCTCTGGAGCCCCAAACGGACTCCAGATCGGCCCTCCCAAGGAAGAACAGGAGGTGGCGGCGGCTCCGTCTCGTGAAACGCGACGAAAACTTCTCTTTGATTTTTTTCACCGAGGATGTGATTTTATAGGACTGGAATTAGTGTCGGAGGAGCCTCATGGGCCCCACAAGCCATCAGGGCACGACCTAGGGGGGCGCCCTGTTGGCTTGTGCCCCACAGGTGGCCTCCCTCCGGCAGGTCTTCGCTCCATAATTCATTATAATTCCCAGAAAAAATCCACAAAAAGTTTCGTCCAATTCCGAGAACTTTTATTTCTGCACAAAAATAACACCAAGGTAGTTCTGCTGAAAACAATGTCAGTCCGGGTTAGTTCCATTCAAATCATGCAAAATTAGAGGTCAAAACTAGAGCAAAAGTGTTTGGAAAAGTAGATACGTTGGAGACGTATCAACTCCCACAAGCTTAACTCATTGCTTGTCCTCAAGCAATTCAGTTGACAAACTGAAAGTGATAAAGAAAACTTTTACAAACTCTTTTGTTCTCGTCGTTATACACATGCTAACCTAGTGCTCAAGTTTTTAGCATAAATTATAAATAACCACATCCATGATAACAATTAAACATAATATCAACTCATGGCAATACATAACCAACTAGCTAGCAAATAATAACATATCTCACATGCTAACAATTTATCAAAACAGTCATGATATAATATGGTGACATGGTATTTCACTAGCCCTTTCTGAGACCACAAAACGTAAATGCAGAGCAACTCTGAGGTTCAAGTAGCGACTAAACATGATAAGTCAGAGTAGAAAAGATCCAGTCATGCTCACATCCAACATTAACTAGACTCAATGCATAAAAATGACAATAGTGCTCTCTGGTCTGGTGCTTTTAGTAAGAGGGTGACGACTCAACATAAAAATAAATAGATAGGCCCTTCGCAGAGGGAAGCATTGATTTGCAGAGGTGCCAAAGCTCAAGTTTTTAAAACAGGATTGAAATATAGTTTTTTTGGGTGGTGCACTTTTCTTGTCAACGTTACGACAAAGGTTTTCAATATCTTCCATGCTAAACTCATTATCGATGGTTCCCAAACAGAATAGTAAAGTTTAGTCCTATCCACCATCCATACACAAACCATGGCTAACCAAATCCACGGATGCCTGCCAACATAACAACTGTCCCAAGGAGTTTTGTTTAATTAAATTTGATTATGCAGGACTGGGCATCCTTTTTACCAACTTCTCTCGTGCAATGACGGCGAATAAACGACCGTCTTGAGAATAACTCACGTAGCATGGAAGATACCGACCGCCTCGTCGCTCCATGAGCGGGACGAGTGCACAAAATGGATGTTTATTTGAATGTTTAGAGATGGCACATGCAAGTTTACTTGGAACGACAGGGTAATACCGAATATAGGTAGATATGGTGGACTCATGTGGAATAACTTGGTTTAAGGGTTTTGGATGCACAAGCAGCATTTTCGCTTAGTACAGGTGAAGGCTAGCAATAGGTTGGGAAGCGACCAACTAGAGAGCGAAAACGGTCATGGGTATGCATTGTGAAAAATTAACATTGGACATAGCATGAGTAGGGTACGAACACTCTGAATTTAAACATCCTGAAGGCTACATTGGTTTTGAATCAACTACATATTTGCACATGGGCCAAGTCAAGCCGCTTAAATTTCTCAAAGGGAAATACCATACTACCATACCACATCATAACCATTTGAATGTCTATTGACCTATAAGATAAATCATTATTCACTACTAGCTATTTAAGTATGGCATGAGAAGCTATAATCTCTAATTGCCATCATGAACATGTTCACTCATAATATACTGAATCAAGATCGAATGAGCTAAACATATTTACAAAAACGGAAAACAAGAAGAGTTCATACCAGCTTCCTTTGCCACGATCACTTTGTCAAATATCGTCATTATTGTCTTTCACTTGCATGACCGAATGATGTGATAATAATAGTAGTGCAAGAATACCGTGGACTAAGCTGGAATCTGCAGGGCAGTTTTGGACAAAGGAGAAGACAAGGTAATATTGGCTCTTTATTAGATCAACAATAAAGCATATAAGAGCCACTCAACATTTTCATCGTGGTCTTCTCCTTTCAAAGGCTCAACAAAAAGAAAAGAAATTCAGAGAAACACACTGAAATATTTTTGGAGTTTTTGTTTTTCTCAAGCGAGCAAATAAAGTAAGGGAAAACAAGACCAAGAAAAATTATTTACATGGGAAAGCTCCCAACATGCAAAGGAAATCTTTTTGGGTTTTCTTTTTAGTACAAAAGATAATTAAATAGGGAAAGAAAACTTAAAAAGAAGCGAGAAATATTTTTGGGTTTTCCAAAGTTTTCAAACACACAAGAAGAAAGCAGAAAAATAAAACTAATAAGGATATAAAATGAAAGATGATGAACACCAACAGTTTATGTGAAGTGTGTGAACATGAATGTAATGTCGGTGAGAAATACGTACTCCCCCATGCTTAGGCATTTGCCTAGCTTGGTGATCACCAATGGTAATAGCCATCCAATCCGGGAAAGTGTTCTGGCTGGGGCACCCGAGCATCCCACGCCTAGGCCTCGGCCTCCGCAGCAGCCAGCTCATTGCGGTAAGCGATTATATCTTCTGGCATTATTCTGTATCCGTTCCTGGCATGATAGTAAACAAAGAGGGTGCAGGCAAAGGAATAATATCGCAAGTCTTCTCACAAAATACCTAACTATAATGAAGGTGTTGTGGTGGTTGTGGTTCCTTAATGAATTGGTGTTCCATGATAGACTGGTGATCAAGATAAACCTTAGGCAATAAGTAATCAGTAGGGCGTATAGCAATTTCAAAACGCTTTGCCAAGCATGAGGCATAAACACCACCATGAACCTTGCCCTTGTTTCGGTTAAGATTTAATCGACGCGCAACAATAGCTCCTATGTTGTAAGTATTATCATCATAAAGTGCGTGGCGTAGAATAGCCAGAGTAGGGGCATTGAGGCCACCACCCTGTTCCATGGCAGTTATGCATTTTCCTATAAGAAAAGTAGTGCACGGACGGGAATTGGAAACTAGTGGCTCTAGTGTTTGACACGACCCTAGTTTCTCCCACAGTTAAGGTTTGGAGGAAGTCCTCAAACTCCTCGGGCCTAGGCTCACGTATTCCCCGTCAGAAGGAAGCAAACATATTTCACAAAATTCATGTAGAGGCAACTCATACTTGGTGGCATAAAGATCAAAACGTATCGTGGGAGCACTGGACGTATTTGTGAAGTAAAAGTTTTGCACGAAGGAATTAGTAAGGAAATAATATTGGTCACACTCATCTGCAAGGAAGTCGGTAATCCCGGCATTTGAAATGAATTGCATGAACTCTTCATAGAAACCCGCTTCGTTCATGAAGGGCGTATGTGGCCATTCACATGGCCAAACCTCCGTGTTGCGAACAAGGTTGATGTCTCGGTCCTGAGTTCTCCTAACAACTCCCTTGGGGCTCCGGCTTGAAGAACCTTTCCTCAAGAAATTCATTTTCTTAAGCACAAATTTCTGAAATTTTTGAGCCACAAATTCATGTCAATAAAACCTTGCAAGATTGATAGCAACTAATCATATGCATGCCTAGAGGTCATATCAAGCATTCATACTACTTGGAACTCAAAGAATTCAATATGCAAGCTCATTTTATGTAGCACCAAGTGCAGCACATTTTGCAAAATATAGACCACTAAACAAAAACTAATTTGAGGAGTGGAGGAGTCACATACCAAGGAACAATTCCTCAAAACAGTTTCGAAAACGGGGTTCCGAGCAAAGAGAACGAAAATTTCAGTTTCTAGGTGAAGAACACGGGAGAGAGATGGATATGAATTTTTTGCTAGAGGTAGGAGAAAGAGTGGGCTGAAGAGATAAGGCAGGGGACCCCTGTGGGCCCCAGAAGCCATCATGGCGCGGCCTAGGAGGGGCCCGCCCTGTTTGCTTGTGCCCCATAGGTGCAGTCCCCTGCTGCAATTTTTATGCCAATTTTTTTTATTCCAGAAAAATTCATGTTAAAAATTTGTGGCAATCTGAGACTTTTTATTTTCTGGCATTTTTCGACGTACGGGAAAAACAGAAAAACGGAAAATCCAACTAATTTATTTTATATAAACAGAAAATAAAAGAGGATAAACTTTTGATACAGAGTGTTGTGAGTACTAAATTCATCAATCACATGTCTTCCGAAAAGGATCCATTAATAAGGTTGATCATGTCTTATTAACAACCGTTTTTGGTTAACATGCAACCGAAGAATTTTTGTATATCACTAGGTTACCTAAATGGGGATTTGCATCTCCCCAACAATAATATTATAATATTTCTTCTTGACAGTAGGTAGAGGAATTGCAAAACTTCCAATGATAACCATGGGAGTAGGCTCAATGACATTAATATTATTAACCGAAGTGTTTTATAAAGGGAAAAAGGCATAACACTAACACCGGCCCCTAAGTCACATAGAGCAGTTTTAACATAATTTCTTTTAATAGAGTAAGGTATTGTGGGTAAGCCAGGATCTCCGATGTCTACTACGCAACTTTATTCTTGTAGACTCGTGTTGGGCCTCCAAGCGCAGAGTTTTGTAGGACAGTACCAATTTTCTCTCAAGTGAATGATCTAAGGTTTATCAATCCGTGGGAGGTGTAGGATAAAGATGGTCTCTCTCAAACAACCGTGCAATCAAATACAAGAAATATCTTGTGTCCCCAACACACCCAATACAATGGCAAATTGTATAGGTGCACTAGTTCGGCGAAGAGATGGTGATACAAGTGCAATATGGATGATAGATATAGGTTTTTGTAATCTGAAAATATAAAAAACAGCAAGGTAGCAAGTGTAAAACAGCAAGAAAAACGGTGTATAAATGCTTGGAAATAAGGCCTAGGGTTCATACTTTCGCTAGTGCAATCTCCCAACAATGCTAACATAGTTGAATCATATGATCATCCCTCAATGTGGAACAAAGAATCACTCCAAAGTTCCTATCTAGCGGAGAACAGTAAGATGAAATTGGTGTAGGTAGTAGAACCACCTGAAAGTTATTCTTTCCTATCAATCTATTGGGCTATTCCTATAAGTGTCACAAACAGCCCTAGAGTTCCTACTAGAATAACACCAATGATACATATCAATCAACCCTAATGTCACCTAGATACTCCAATGTCACCTCAAGTATTCGTGGGTAAATTATGCGACATGCATCAAACAATTTCAGATCTATCATATTCAATCTAACACAAAGAACTTTAAGGAGCACCCCAAGATTTCTATCGGAGAACGTGGTATGAAAACGTGCAATCAACCCCTATGCATAGATCCCCTAGGCCACTGGAATCTGCAAGTCGATGCCTCAACATATATAAAGTGAATCAATAGAATACCCCAATGTCACTATGGGCACCCCACGCAAGACGTACATCAAGTGTTCTCAAACCATAATATTCAATCCAACATAACGAGATCTCAAAGGTAAAGATTCAATTCATCACAACAAGGTAGCAAGGGAATAACATCATATGATCCGACTATATTAACAAAGCCCATGATACATCAAGATCGTGCCATCTCAAGAACACGAGAGAGAGAGATAGAGAGAGAGAGATTGAACACATAGCTACTGGTACAAACCGTCAGCCCCAAGGGTGGAGTACTCCCTCCTCGTTATGGCCTCTGCCAGGATGATGAAGATGGCCACCGAAGATGATCTACCCACTCCGACAGGGTACTGGAACGCCTCCAGATTGGTTTTTGTCGATACATAGAGTTGCGGCGGCGGAACAAGGAGTCTCTCTTTATTTCTGGGGTTTCTGGTATTTTTGGGATTTTTCAGCGTTGGAATCACGCCAAACGGAGCCACGTGGGCCCCACCACATATCTCACCGCGCCACCAGGAGGGCGCGGCCTATTGCATGGTGGCCCACTGGCACACCCCTTCCGGCAGGTCTTCACTCCGATGTTGCTTATTTCCTCCAGAAAAAATCACAAAAAAGTTTCGGGCGATTCCGAGAACTTTCATTTTCAGCACAAAAACAACACCACAGTAATTCTGCTAAAAACAGCGTCAGTCCGGGTTAGTTCTAAATAAATCATATAAAGTGCATCAAAACCATATAAAAGTATTGTAAACATAGATGAATATGGCATGAATACTTCATAAATTATCGATACGTTGGAGACGTATCAATCTCCTAGCTTCTTAGGTATTCCTCTATCAAAAGAATAATTAGCAAGCATAGTAGCAATTTCAGTTTCAAGTATTTTTCTTTGTTGGTAATAATATATTTCATGTACTTAACATACAGAGGCATTTTCAATATATCGGTCAAGCGAGTGCGCAAAAGAACGGGTCTAATCATTTCAGCGAAGCGTTCAAAATCCTCATAGTCCTTACTTTTAGAAGCCTTACGAGGGAATGGCATGAGTTTTTGAACCCATGGCTCTCTTTCCCTTCCATGTTTTCTAGCAACAAAGTCTCTCTTATCATAACGTTTATTTTTAGGAGGTGGGTTATCAAGATCCTCAGCAGGTTCTATCTCTACATCGTTACCATGTTCTTTATTACTATATGGTGGAGCATCTACATGCACAGTATTATTTTCATTTTCCTTTTCATTATCACTAGGTGCATGTTTACTACCAGATTGTGTCTCAACATCAGAAATAGAAACATCATTATGTTTCTTAGTAGGTGTTTTTATAACAGGTTCGCTAGGAGCATGCAAGTTCCTATCATTTTTCTTCTTCTTTTTCTTATTAGGGGAACTAGGTGCATCAACATTAATTTTCTAAGAATCCTGTTCTAATCTTTTAGGATGACCTTCTGGATAGAGAGGTTCTTGGGTCATACGACCTCCCCTAGTCATTACTCTAACAGCATGATCATTCATATTATTATTCATTTCAGCAAGAAAATCATTTTGTGACTTAGCAACTTGGTCTAGTTGAGTGTGAACCATAGAAGCATGTTTACCTAGACCTTTTACATCATTAGCAATTCTAAACATAGAGTCACTTAAGCGGTCTATCATCATGGCATTACGTCTCAATTGATCCTTAACATAATTACTTAAGTGTTCTTGCTTGACAACGTAATTATCATATTCATCCATGCATTGTTCAGGAGTATTAGTGTAAGGTATATCATTTTCACTAAAGGAACGGAGAGAGTTTACCTCTAGTACCTATGTCGGGGTATCAAGTCCATGTATTTCTTCAATAGGTGGCATTTTCTTGATATCCTCAATTTTAATACCTTTCTCCTTCATAGATCTTTTTTCTTCTTGCATATCTTCAGGGTTAAGGAATAGAGTACCTCTCTTTATTTGAATAGGTTCCGAAGATGGTTTAGGAAGTGTCCAATCATCGGCATTTCGCAATATGTTATTAATAATTCTTCAACTTGACTGACAATTATTTCCCTGAAAACACAACCAACACAACTATCTAGGAAGTCCCTAGAAGCATCAGTTAGTCCATTATAAAAGATATCGAGAATTTCATTTTCTTTAAGAGGACAATCTGGAAAAGCTCTAAGTAACCGGAGAAGCTTCCCCCAAGCTTGAGGGAGATTCTCTTCTTCAATTTGGACAAAGTTAAATATTTCCTGTAAGGCAGCTTGTTTCTTATGAGCAGGAAAATATTTTTCATAAAAATAATGGAGGATATCCTGGGGACTACGCATACAACCAGGAGCAAGAGAAAGGAACCATTCCTCGGCCTCGCCTTTTAGCGACAAAGGAAAAAAGCTTAAGGATATAGTAGTAACGTATCTTTTCATCATTGGTAAACAAAGCAGCAATATCATTTAATATCATAAGATGTTCGACAACAGTTTCATTCTCATAACCATGGAAAGGATTAGAATCTACTATAGGAATTAACTCATGGTCTACATAGAACTCATAATCCTTATCAGTAACAAATATAGGAGAAGTAGCAAATTTAGGATCATATTTCATTTCTCCATCATAGATTTTTCTTTTAGTTTGCATAGCGGTTTCTTCAAGTCATCTCTATTTTCACAAGCAAAGAAATCCCTAGTTGTTTCCTTCTCCATAACATAACCTTCAGGTACATGAGGCAATTCATATCTATTAGGAGAGCGAGGGGTAACAGGTGATTCAAAGTCTTCATCAGTTTCAGCATTTTCAAGTTCCCTAGCTCTAGCAATACGAGCATCAAGTAATTCATTCAGTGGCACAGTTTCAGTTTCAACATGTGTAGCAATAGTATCATCATTAATTTCAGAGGTAGCATCATCAAGTTCATGTGACATATCAGGACGATCAACAGGCGGTGGTGTAACAAGCTGATTCAAAACAGTAGGTGAATCAAAAGCAGAGCTAGATGGCAGTTCCTTACCTCCTCTCGTGCGAGAGGGGACGATCTTAGTTCGATTGTCTTTCAGATTCTTCATAGTGGCAATTGGATATCCTCAAGTTAACACAATAAATAGAGCTATGCTCCCCGGCAACGGCGCCAGAAAAAGGTCTTCATAACCCACAAGTATAGGGGATCGCGACAGTCTTCACGGGTAGCATTTCACCCTAATTTATTGATTCGACACAAGGGGAGCCAGAGAATATTTATTGGCCTTAACAGTTGAGTTGTCAATTCAACCGCACCTGGGATATCTCTCTGCAGCAAAGGTTTAGTAGCAAGGCAAATAGTAGTAGCAAAAGTAACAGTAATAGTGACAGCAACAATTTTGTAGCAGTTGTGACAGTAACAGTAGCAATAGTAACTTAGCAAGATTCAGTACATGTAAAGCGTAGGCACGTGGATCGATGGTGGATAATGATTTAGATGACATCAATCATGTAACAGTTACACACTAGGGCTAGGGACGGCAATGGGGCCCCATACCCGCCAAACCCATGGGGATTTCATCCATTAGGCGTTGGGGATGGGTGAAAATCTTCCCCATGGGGATGTTTACCGAACTTATTTATTCCCCATAGGGTACAATGGGGATGGGGATGGTATCCTATTCCCCAGACCCGATACCCAACGGGGACCCGCATTTTAGATATGACATGTAGGACCATGTATGTGTGTATATATAGAATGCAGTCAACCCTAAAAAAATCAATAACCTTACCTCTCATCTGGTCGTCCTCACCCTAGCCGCCGCCATGATGAAGAAGTCAACACATCCTAGATCAGCCACAATAGAAGAAACACAGCACCGTAGCTCAACGTTCCTAGGTAACGTTGACGCATCAGCTTCTCAAAGCCCGTTGTCTTCATCAGCCACGACCAAGGCACCGGCAGCCGGACGGCCATCAACTCGTCTCCTACAGCCATCCATCTCCACGGTGATCTCTCTCTCTCCCCCCTCTCTCAATCTCGTGAATATCCCCAAGGGTATACCTTGTCTTCTTCCCTTCTTGGAGATTGGAATCTGTCAAGATTGTTTTTCAGATATGTCTCACATGTATTATCTTGTAGTATTGATCGGCATCCACACTTTTTAGATTCAGTTGTGAAGCTTCAAAATTTTAGATTGGTTTTAGTACTGGTTGACATCCACAAATTTTCTGAAGAGATTTAGTTGTTTTTCGTGGACCCTTGGCTTGCAAAATTTTAGATTGATTGTATTACTGTTCGTCATCCGCTATTTTTTGGGGGGGGGGGGGAGGTCAGTTGAATTGTGCCATGCTAGCACTGGGTAATTACTCAGTAGTTTCAGAAATTAAAATCACACAATGACTGATTATGATTTTCACACTTCCTTACTATCGCAACACAGTCTATATGTACATGTATTGATTTGTACGCATGCCTATGATAAATGCCATATCATTTTTTAAATGATCTTCATGTAATTAGTAACTACATGTATTACTCAATACCATATATATTCTTGCATTTAATGTGATGAAATAATTTAGTGTGTACAGATCAACTCGTATCCATTTATTCTTTCCATGTAGTGAGAGATAAGTAACATTTTCAACATGGGGTAGCAGTACTGTACTATACTGATTAACAAAATCATATGTTTTAACGTACTTCTTTCATCTTGTAGATCCTTGATCTATTGGATTCCACCACAGGAAGCAACAGCCTAGTCACAGCTCCTACTTTGAAATCCCCTCAACATGAAGATGATGAGGTACCAGTATCACAGGCTGAGCCCATGAATACAGATTCATTTGTCTTAGAAGAAGACATTGAAGAAGATGAAGCAGAAGCGGAAGAAAATGAAGAAGAAGTAGTGGTTCGTCCTAGGAGGAAGTTGACATCTCCTGCTTGGAAGGAGTTTAAGAAAGTGAAAGTGATGAACAGAATGAAGGCCAAGTGTAATTGGTGCTCAAGGAAGCTTGGAGGGGAACCAAGAAATGGAACGAAGCATCTCCATGGAGAAAAATAAAAGTAGTGTGGCAATCAGGAGTGCCATCTTAGACAGCTATAAAGTTGAAAAGAAGAGGACTATCAACTACATGGAGAAAAATAAAAGTAGTGTGGCAATCACTACGGATATGTGGACATCTGAACATCAGAAAAGAGGCTACATGGCTATCACAGCGCATTTCGTTGATGAATCTTGGAAGCTTCGGAGCTATATTATGAGGTATTTTTGGTCATGTTTTGTGTTTTTTATTCAAACTGCACCACTGTTGTATAATATAGTCTCTAATAACAAGCTTTTGCATTTTTATACGCATATTTATTTATGTTCCAGCGCCACATACAACTCGTGTAATTGCTGAGATACTTCATGATGCGCTGGTCGAATGGTATCTGGAAGATAAGGTATCTACATTGACTATTGATAATGCCACAACAAATGATGCTTGCTTTCCCATATTAGAGAATCTGATAGGTCCAAGTAAGCTCATGTTAGGTGGCAAGCTTTAACATATGCGTTGTTGTGCGCATATTCTTAACCTGATAGTCAAGGATGGTTTAGATGTGTTAGAAGAATCGATTGAGAAAATCCGTGACAGTGTTGCATTCTAGACTAGCACACCTAAGAGAATAGATAATTTTCAAGAGGTTGCCAAGATGCTGAAAGTAGACCAAAGCAAAAATCATCCCTTGACGTGAAAACACGATGGAACTCTACGTACTTTATGCTCAGCGTTGCTTTACGCTACAAGAATGTATTTAATCGCTTGAGGCAGCGGGAAAAGACCTTTACTTGTGCTCCTAGTGATGACAATTGGAAATTTTGTGGAGAAGTCTGTGATAGGCTTAAGTTGTTTGCTGACATTACTGAAATATTTTCTGGGACTCAGTATGTGACTGCTAATATTTACTTTCCTAAGATTTGTGAAATTAAATTATCGAAGCTATGTCAGATGCTATGAGTGCGAAATTTGACAAGTACTGGTCCGATATCCAAGGCCTCATGGGTATTGCTACACTCCTTGATCCACGGTTTAAGATTTATATGCTGCATGTGTGCTTTGAAATGCTCCTTGGTGACGAGTCCATTATTGATTGTGACAGTAAAGTTCATGAGATCCGTGAGTTAGTGTCTAGCCTTATGCTTGAATATCAAATGGAGAGTGAGCAAGAGAATACAGAAGCCCAGTCTGTCTCCACTTCTGCAATGGAAACTAATGAGGTGATGTCCATCTTTAGTGCACGAGTTGCTAGAAAGAGGCCTGCAACCAGTTTATGAAGAACAGAGTTAGACCGCTACTTGGATGATGAGTATGTGCCAGCTAATCAAGAGAATTTTGATGTGTTGGGATGGTGGAATGTTGCTAGTTCACGCTACCCAACTTTGAGGGCTATTGTGCGTGATATATTTGCCATCCGAGTAACTACTGTAGCTTCTGAGTCAGCTATCAGTACAAGTGGAAGAGTACTTAGTGAGCATCGCAGTCGTCTGACCCCCGATTTGCTAGAGGCTTTAATGTGTTCGCATAACTGGGTGAGAAACAAAGCTAAAGGTTTACACATTTCTCTATCCTTTGACCCTTTAACCATTTCTAGTTTTGTGATTACAAGAAGTTTATGTTTTTGTTTTTTTGGACATGTCACATGTAGATGATGAGAAGACCGGGGCTGCTAGTTTCTGGAGTTGCCTTGACGATATACAAGAAGGTTTAGAGGTGAGTCATTCTAAGATTGTACATGGTACCATTTTTCAACTTTGAAGATTTTTGTCTATTCATCAAGCATTTTCTTACGGTTGTCTTATGTGTTTGTACAGCGCATCACACTGTAGAGGGGGTTCCTTCTGTGCTCACTGCAAGTCAGCTCAACTTCAACAAAGAATGATGCCGACCACGTACCAAGGCTGTAGCTATTAGCTTGCTACCTCTGCAATACTTTTGCACACGATCATGTTTACCTTAAATTAGGTATGGCCGCATGGAACCTTATGTTTGAGTCAATAAATTATGTCAAGTGAGTCAGACAAATTTTGTAGTCAATAAATTATGTCAAGTGAGTCAGACAAATTTCGTCCTTTTATCGAATGTGGTCATCTGGATCATTGGTTCCAGTACTTTTGTGATACTCTCTTCAAGAGTATGCTGTAGCTACTCAAATATTTTTATGATATTTGTGTTGGAAACATGCTCGTTATGGCTTCTTATGTGTTCAGCAATAGTGCATACGACATATTGTGGTCATCTACCATTATTAGTGCATTTTTATTTGTTACTACAAACAAAATATATGTTGATTATATATTATCTTATTATACATATGATTATTTGTTTGTGGGGACGAGGACCCTAATGGGGCCGTGCTCCCCATTGGGGCACGGGTATGGGAAAATTTCATCCCTGGTCATGCAAACGGGGATGGGGATGGGGTGATGGGGAATAGATGGGTACGGGGATGTTCTAGGGGTCCCCATAGGGGATTGTCCCCATTGCCATCCCTAACTAGGGCGACACAGAACTAGCTCCAATTCATCAGTATAATGTAGGCATGTATTTCATATATAGTCATA
Organism: Elymus sibiricus; assembly: GCA_039707655.1. NCBI lineage: Eukaryota > Viridiplantae > Streptophyta > Magnoliopsida > Poales > Poaceae > Elymus > Elymus sibiricus. The sequence continues at coordinate 402,278,116 of CM077667.1, forward strand.
CGTGCTTGCGATAAGAACTTGCATGACATCTTTTGTCCTATCCTCCCGTGGCAGCGGGGTCCTATTTGAAACTAAGGGATATTAAGGCCTCCTTTTAATAAAGAACCGAAACAAAGCATTAACACATGGTGAATACATGAACTCCTCAAACTACGACAATCACCGGAAAGAATCCCAATTATTGTCACCTTGGGGTATGCGGATCAAGACACGTAATAGGTGCATACAACTTGCAAGATAGGATCCAAATCAACCTTATATTCAGCGGTAATATAATATGTTCAGATCTGAAATCATGGCACTCGGGCCCTAGTGACAAGCATTAAGCATAGCAAAGTCATAGCAACATCAATCTCAGAACATAGTGGATACTAGAGATCAAGCCCTATCAAACTTAACTCGATTACATGATCAATATCATCCAATCCCACCACCGTCCAGCAAGCCAACAAAGGAATTGCTCACTCCCGGTGGTGAGCATCATGGCGGTGTTGATGGAGAAGGGTTGATGATGACGACGGCGACGATTTCCCCTCTTCGGAGCCCCAAACGGACTCCAGATCAGCCCTCCCGAGGAAGAACAAGAGGTGGTGGCGGCTCCGTCTCGTGAAACGTGGTGAAAACTTCTCTCTGATTTTTTTCTCCGAGGATGTGATTTTATAGGACTGGAATTAGGGTCTGAGGAGCCTCGTGGGCCCCACAAGCCATCAGGGCGCGGCCTAGGGGGGGCCGCGCCCTGTTGGCTAGTGCCCCACAGGTGGCCTCCCTCCGGCAGGTCTTCGCTCCATAATTCATAATAATTCCCAGAAAAAATCCACAAAAAGTTTTGTCCAATTCCGAGAACTTTTATTTCTACACAAAAATAATACCAAGGTGGTTCTGCTGAAAACAGCGTCACTCCGGGTTAGTTCCATTCAAATCATGCAAATTAGAGGTCAAAACCAGAGCAAAAGTGTTTGGAAAAGTAGATACGTTGGAGACATATCAGACAGCTCGTCCCCAAGTGGGAAGCCTAACCGATCCAAAGCTTGCATGTACTCATGCAGGCTCAGTGGATGACCCTCTTTCAGCTTACAATCCATCAAGGATCGCCAGACGTTCAACCTTTCGGTCCTAGCCTGCATTTGAAACATGCTCTTGATATTCTCGATCGAAAGCCTCAACATTTTGGAAATGCTATTGCAAATCGGGCTCCATACAAGCCAGCATGAGATAACTGATCTCGTTTGATTCACCAATGACTTTCTGGTGGGCATTCCTGGTTGTGGCATTACCATTCTCGGCAGGTTCCTCTGGAAGTGTATCCTCTAGAACATGATCCTTTTTATCATGCCTGAGAACAATTCTTAGATTTCTATACCAGGTGGTAAACTTACCATTCAGTTTATCCTTTTCCAGAATTGATTTCAACGCAAAGTTGTTTTCAGCAGGTGGTGATATTGATCTACAACAGAAAAATAAGCAATCACTAAGAAATGTGTTTATATAGAGTAATTCACAACTGGAATCAGAGCATTTGCCGTCTGCCAGGTCTTTGTCGTCCTCTGGCAGACGTCAAAGTAGTTCTTTGCCGTCAGCTTCGTAAAAATGGACGGCAAAGAACTGACTGATGGCAAAGATTCTGTTTGCCATCAGTCAGTTCTTTGTCGTCTGCCAGCGGACGGCAAAGAGCCCAAAGGCAGACGGCAAAGAGCCCACCTGGGACGCACTGGCCCCGTGGGGCTGGTTAGGTTAACTGGGTCGTCCGCCTCCGCTTTGCCGTCTGCCTAGGGGCTCTTTGCCGTCCACGAGCGGACAGCAAAGCCGACGGCTATAACGGCCGTTGCCCGACCCCCCCCCCCCAGCCCCTCTCTCTCTCGATCTCTCGCGCCCACCCCTCCCTCTCTCTCTCTCACTCCCCGACGCCCACCGCCGCCCCCGACGCCCACCGCCGACACTGCAGCGCCCGCCGCCGATCCCGACGCCCATCGCCGCCACCGCAGCGCCCACCGCCGCCCCCCGCGCCAACCGCTGCCGTCGCGCTCCGCCGCCCCCGTCGCCCCAACGCCCCCGTCACGCCCATCGTCCCCACCCCGGCGCCCCGCCGCTCCGCCGCTCCCACCGCCCTGCGGCCCCGTCGTCCCCGCCACCAGCCGCCCCTACGATGAGTACTCACCCGTCGGCCCCGCTTCATTTTTTTGTTTTTTTTCTGTTAAATTACTTAGATTAGTTTGTTAGTTTATTAGGTTAGTTAGGTTAGTTTATTACGTTAGTAAAAAGAAAAGAAAGGAAGAAAATTAGAAGAAAATAATAAACATAGAAGAAAAAAGAAGAAAAGAAGAAGGAAAAAAGGAAAAAGGAAAAAGGAAAAGAAGAAAAGAATAAGAAGAAGAAGAAGAAGGAAAAGAAGAAGGAAAAGAAGAAGAAGAAGAAGAAGAAGAAGAGGAGGAGGAGGAGGAGGAGGAGAAGAAAAAAGAAGAAGAAGAAAAACAGGAGAAGAAGATGAAGAAGAAGAAGAAGAAGAAGAAGAAGAAGAAGAAGAATAAGACCCCCGACCCCCGACGCCCGACGCCACTAACCCCCACTGACCCCCGACCCCCGATGCCACTGACCCCCGACCCCTGACGCCACTGACCCTCGACGCCACTGACCCCCGACCCCCGACGCCACTGACCCCCGACCCCCGACGCCACTGACTCCCGACGCCACAGACCCCCGACCCCCGACCCCCGACGCCACTGACCCCCGACCCCTGACGCCACTGACACCCGACGCCACTGACCCCTGACACCTCTTCGGCCTCCTGTTGACCGAAAAGGTGCTCTTCGGCCTTCCAGAGGCCGACGGGGTCTTAGTTTTGTAAATTATGAGTTAGGTCATATATTTTCCAATTTTGTTATGAAAAACATCATATTTGTGTTGATCGGGTGGATTTCAATGTGCAGTTGCTTCGTCGCTGCGAGGGTCTGCTGTTCGATGACCTCCCGCTCGTTGGACGAGCTCCCCTGCTGCGTTTGTGGGTGAGCACAAATGACATCTCCTCCCCCCCTTAATTTGCTCTGTTCCGGTCTTCGTGCCGATGAAACTTGCTAGCTATAGGTGTCTTCAATTCAACAGTATGCGTGACCAGTATGCGTCTCCCGTTCGAAAGGGCGGCATCTATAAATATGCATGTCTTTGCATATTTATTACGCCATCCTTTAGAATTGTCCAACGTTATCCATGGACAGCCCGAGTATGTGTAGATTGGGTTCTTTTTCCCGTATGCTCTGCTCCGGATCCGATGCGGAATTTCGTCAGTGCCTCCCTGTTGTTCTCCGGGTACACATCCTCTCTGCTTATTGCCGAGACATGTATCAGGAGAACAACGGGGAGGTGCTGCCGAAATTCTGCGTCGGATCCGGAGCAGAGCATGGGAAAACGCACCCAATCTACACATACTCGGGTGGGATTAGGACCTATCTTTACCTATTAGCGTGTAGGTTGCATGGACGTAATAAAACTGACAAACTTGATTAACTGATGAATATATATGCTGAATTATATATATATATCTTGTGTGTCTAGTAGCTAGGCAAGATGAGTGATCGTGCGTGGATGTACACCGGTCACACTAGTCAGGAAGACATGACCAAAGAATGGTTAACAAATACCAAGGGGTTTGTGAGAGCCGCATTTGCAAATGGCCAGGAAAAAACATGGTGCCCCTGTCCCCGGTGCGACAACTTTAAAAAGCAGATAGAGGGTGAAATGGGTAAACACCTGCAGAAGTGGGGTTGTACGCCTAATTATATGGTGTGGACTTTTCATGGTGAGTCTGCCCAACGTGCCAGAGCTGAGGTGGTTCGTCGTCGCACCGACGAGCATGGTACCGGGATCGAAGACATGGTGCAAGACTTTGATGATGCTCGGGATTCGGACGATGAAATGGAGGAATCTACAAAGGCATTCTATGAAATGTTGGAGTCTTCAAAACGTCCTCTCCACGAGCACACTGAGCTTTGTCAGCTGGATGCCATCGCGCAAGTAATGGCTCTGAAGGCTCAATTCAACCTGGGAAGAGAATGCTACGACGCGATGATGACAATATTTGGACGCTTTCTACCCAAAGGCCATGTACTGCCTGTAAACCTGTACCAGTCGGACAAAATCCTCCGTGTACTTAAGATGCCCTATGAGAAGATAGATGCCTGTGAGAATGGATGTGCCTTATTTAAGCTTGAGTATGCGGACTTGAACTATTGTCCCATTTGCAAGTCTTCCAGGTATGTTGTGGTAGACAATGGTATGGGTGAGAAGATTCAGACCAAAATCCCCGTTAATGTTCTTCTCTATATGCCAATCGTACCAAGACTTCAACGTCTTTTCAGGGTCGAAGAGACGGCCAGACAGATGACATGGCACAAATTGGGCAAAAGAACCGAACTAGATGCAGATGGGAATCAGATGTTGGTACACACTTCAGACACTTTTGCCTGGAAGCACTTTGATGCATTACATAAGGATAAAGCGACAGATCCAAGGCATCCTCGAGTCGCCATCAGCACTGATGGGTTCAATGTGTTTGGTATGACGACAACCCAATACAGTTGTTGGCCTGTATTTGTCATTCCACTCTATCTCCCCCCCGGAGAGATTATGAAAAGAAAGAACATTTTCCTGACGTTGATAATTCCAGGGCCTAACTATCCGGGGAAGAATATGAATGTGTACATGCAGCCGCTTAAGGATGAATTGCAAGAAGCTTGGGATAATTGGATCAAGACATACGACGCCGCTACAAAACAAAACTTCATGATGCATGTGCGGAACATGTACTCGATGCATGACTTGCCGGCGTATGCGCTATTCGTTGGCTGGAGTGTGCATGGAAGGTTCCCGTGCCCCACATGCAAGGCAGCTCTTCAGTTTCGTTGGTTGCAGGCTGGTCACAAGTTTTCTTGCTTCGACTTGCATAGACAGTTCCTGGATCCTCGCCATAAGTTCAGAAAAGACAAGAAGAATTTCATCAAAGGTAGAGTTGTCAAAAACTCTGCACCACCTGCGTTGACAGGCCAACAGACCCTGGATCAGTTAAACGCTCTTGAGCCTGATCCAGAGCGTCCAGGGTTTTTCAAAGGGTATAATTCGCAACACGCCTGGACTCACAAGACATGCTTATGGGATCTGCCTTACTTCAAAGACCTCCTTTGCTCACACAAGATCGACGTCATGCACACTGAAAATAATATCGCTGAGGCCCTTTTTGGTACATTGTTCGGCATAGAGGGGAAGTCAAAGGATAATCCTAAGGCTAGAGTCGATCAGGAGACTCTATGTGATAGACCGTTACAAAACATGCGACAACCGAAAGGAAAGCAGAACTGGACAAAGTCAAAGGCATGGTTCAATCTTGGAAGGCCAGCTATGAGGGAAATGATCTTGTGGGTGAAAATGCAGTTGATGTTCCCCGATGGGTATGCAGCGAATCTAAAGAGGGGAGCGAGTCTTGACAAACTGAAAATATTTGGTCTCAAGAGTCATGATTGGCACATATGGCTTGAGCGGGTAATGCCGGTGATGCTGCGTGGCTTTATCCCTAAGGATGAATGGCTAGTACTGGCAGAGCTGAGCTATTTCTTCCGTTCTCTTTGTGCAAAAGAACTATCGCCTGTCGTGTTATCTGAAATGGAAGAGTTGGCGCCGGAGTTGATATGCAAGTTAGAGAAGATCTTTCCACGGGGCTTCTTTAATCCAATGCAGCATTTGATTTTGCATCTCCCGACCGAGGCAAGATTGGGGGGGCCCGTGCAAAATCGTTGGTGCTACGCAACTGAGAAAATGCAGAAGACGCTTCGAGCAAAATGTAAAAATAAACGTCAAATTGAAGCATCGATGGCCGAGGCATTCATTATTGAGGAGGCGGCAAACTTCATGACAGCACACTACGAAGCCAAAAATCATCATTTGCATAATCCGAAGCCTCGGTACAATGATGGCGACCCTAAAAAAGGTCGATCCAACCTCAGCCTATTCAAAGGGAAGCTCGCACCAGCCGGTGCTTCGAAAGGAATAGCATTGGTTGTCGAAGAATGGCGGACCATTTCGTTGTATATCTTCAACAACCTAACAGAAGTGCGGCCGTACATCGAGTAAGTTCTCGGTACATTGTTTCGCAACTTCTAATTCCTTTGAACTGCTCTGATTAGCGGATATTTGATACAGTCGATACATCGCCAAATTCTCGAATGGAGCGGTGATCCAAAAGGATTCCATCGAAGAGTATGAGCTTCTGGCAAAGCATGGAGGCGGCTATCCCGGTTTCATCTCTTGGTTCAAACAAATGGTAATTTCCATTAGACCATTTCATTTCTTCATCTAATTTGCGGCTAATGCAACAATCCCTTCGTATTAAACTTGTAGGCTAATTCAGAGTCTATGGACGCCGAATTGAGACAAGTCGCTAATGGTTTTGACTATAAGGTCCATTCATTTGACAAATACGACATCAACGGCTATCGCTTTCGTACCTTTGGCAAAGAGCTATCTATGGCCGACCAAAAGTCTACAAATTGTTGTGTCTCTGCTATCGGTGAAGGAGGTACTGAGTATTATGGAAGAGTTGAAGCAATTTATGAACTTCTATTCTATGGTGAAAACCCACCGAACGTCGTAGTCTTCAAATGCTATTGGTTCCAGCCGAAGGAGACTAGAAGGACTCATGAACATATAGGGCTAGTCAAAATCAAACAAAGCACCCATTTAGATGTTCCCGGTGTCTATATTACGGCTCAACAGGCGATCCAAGTTTTCTATCTACCGTGGGCCTGCCAAACTGATCCAAATCTGAATGGTTGGGATGTCGTTTATGAAGTGCCGCCACATTTTAGACCACCTCCCCTCAATGAAGAGGATTATGAACCTGACATTAACCCAGACACATATGAAGGAGAATTCTTCCAAGAAACACGTCTTTCCAAAAAACGTTTCAAGAACCGCTCTACTTCACCCCAGAACATTGAAGTAGACACGACTGTGTATCCGACTTCACCCCTGAGCCGGAACAAGAAGAGCCGGAACAAGAAGAGGTTACTGCTGCGGATGACCTGTCAATGCTTGACCAATTACATAAAGGAGGCCTTCCACATGTTGTTCCCGATAGTGATGATGATGATGCATTTATTGATGATAGTGATGATGATGATCCCGGAGCATATATAGACGATCAAGATTATTATTAGTTCATGTCAGGTATTCAATTTTTATTATATACATGATGATGATACACTTAAATTATATACATGTCGCTATTCAATTTTTATTATTCATGTCGGTATTCAATTTTTTTATGTTGTACTAATTTCGTTCACTCTTTGTCATGGCAGGTGTTGAAAGATGGTGGGCGCGGGTCCAGAGCGTTCCGCGGCTCAGTCTTCGTCGGCGCGTGGTGGGAGGGGTACTTCCATTCCACCCCAGCATCTCCGAAGAGCGTTGCTCGACTGTATGCAGACACAGGCGGGAGCTTCTTCATCGGCGTCATTGCCCACCGGGAGAGGAGGTCGGGGGAAGAAGAGAGGTACTAGAGGTACACGTGCCCGTGCTGGGAGAGGTAGGCAGGCTGCTATGCCTTCCTCGCCGCCACCCCCAGCTGATTCACCTGAGCACAGGACTGCTAGGGTGGACCCGTCTGAGGAGGAGGCTACGCGGACTCCGGTCCACGAGCCTAGGGTGGACCCGTCTGAGGAGGAGGCTACACGGACTCCGGTCCACGAGCCTAGGGTCGACGAGCCTTCCCACGAGACTCCTGTCCCACAGGCTTCGTCCCACGAGACTCCGAGGCAGAGCAGGGATCAGGGTACGTCCCAGCAGACCCAATGGGATAGCTGGCTAGAGCCGAGTGGCCATGCTGATTGTGCCAGGGATGGGTTTGCTGATAGCGAGGACGAGATGGTTGAGGGGGGGAAGGTCTACCAGCATGGTGGCACACGACAACCCCCTTGCCGGCGACCCGCGAGCAGAGGTGGTTGATTAGGCCTAATGGGGAGAAGTAAGTGCATTTACTCTTTTTTAACCTTTTGCCTTCACATTTCTTCAAATATCTAATGCGTTGGCTTTGTCATACTGCAGGGGTTGGACTCATGCCAAGGGTGCCCGCCGGCCCAACTCCGTCCTTGGTGTGATTTGCCGGCACAACTTTCCGGGGTTTGTCACGTTGCCCGGTGAGGGCCGGGTTCGAGAGCTAGGATTGACCTGGGAGCACTACTTGGCTGCCCCGGCCCCGCCGGAGACGAGGATCGACGGTGTCTTGTGCCACACGAGGGCCGACATTGTGATTAGACAGTTTTGGGTAATTTTTCCTTTACACAATTAAAAATCAACAATAGCTATTTATTCTACTAATCAGTGTTGTCTCGTTTGATTCCAGACCTTCTACAGGTGTGAGGAGGGGTATGAGGAGGCCGCGGCAAAGGTTATCGATGTCGAGTGCAAGCGCCTACTACAGAACTTACGGCACGAGGATCGACCGCGGGCTGTTCGAGACTACTACGCCTCGCGGAAAGTTAAGAAGGAAAAGACGACGTGCCGCAGAAAGTTTCTGGAGAAGGAGCAGTACATGAAGGTAATTACCTTTTCTTAAGGCCTTGTACTTAGTTTCATTGATTTGATTCGTAGGCGTAGCGCTCAAATTATTCTTTACTCACTTAGGTGCCCCCGAGATGGTGTGTGGATAAGATGGATTGTTGGGAGGCGTTGGTGGATGAGTGGTGCTCAGAGCAATGGCTAGCCGTCCACAGCAACGCCAAGGACCGGCGTGCCAAAATGGCTGGGGTGCCACACCATCAAGGCAACGCCGACCTATATCAGTTCGGGGAGAACTGGGTATGTGGTTTGCTTCATGATTCATGCAATTCATTCTTGATGCTTGCTTGAGCCCTTTACTAATACTTTGTTCCTCTCTCTCTCTTTTAGTTGCATCACAATAACACGGAGGTGCCAGAGATGTACGACCTCTATGCCATGGCCCATACTACCTCATACAAGAAGGCGAAGGCATTCTCTGAGTCTGACCTTGATCATCCCGAGCCAGCATCCTACTGATCCAGAGATGGTGATGATAGCTGGCGGCGGGAGGCCCCATGGCTCGATAGCCATTGGAGATGGACTTATATGGTCTTCTCGCACTCTCCGGGAGATCAAGGCGCGCCAAACGAGCTCCTGTCCTGAGATAAGGCCTCGTCCACGGCCAGTCGAGCTCGCCATCGAGGTTAGTCATACGGACTCAGATAGCTTTCCTCCATTACATTGTGTGTGCGAACAAAGGTGATTACAATGCTAACGAGGAGTTGTGTTGCAGACTGCTCTGCAGAAAGAGAGAGAGGCAACCCAGGCGCTTCTGGAGGAACAGGCCCGGCAGGCGGCGGAGGAGAAGAGGGATTTGGAGGAGAGGATGGCTAGGTTGTTGGAGGATGAGAGGGCACGGAACGATGCGTCTAACCGGGCCATGTACGAGCTCATCGTGGTAAGTTTCTTCTTCATATTAGCCAAATCATGCACTACAGGTTCGTTTAATTAATAACCAATATGATTGACTTGTCAAAACCAAATGTGCAGTCTATGTGCGAGAAGAACGGCCAGACCCCTCCGCCGATGCCAGTCATTACCACGGCGGGAACGGTGAGTTTCATTTGAATGGTCATTAGTTACTAGTCTTAACATTTCAGTGTCATCATGCTAACGAGACTTTGCAAATGATCTTTGGTGTAGCATAACTCCCGAGCCGCATCGCACGACCCTTCTCCAGGGCATCCTTCTCCAGGTGACACCGGCCCGAGCAACCCCAGTGCTTCACCTCCGTGATGACGAGGACGGTAAGCCCTAATATGCCACTGCTACCTCTTGAGCTTGCATTGGTTTTCCCTTGAAGAGGAAAGGGTGATGCAGCACAGAGCAGATAAGTATTTCCCTCAGTTGTTGAGAACCAAGGTATCAATCCAGTAGGAGACACAAGCAAGTCACCAATTGTTGTACCTACACAAAGAATCAAACACTTGCACCCAACGCTATAAAGGGGTGTCAATCCCGTCACGGTTATTTGCAAGGATGAGATCTGATAGAGATGGATGGAAAAGATTGCGAAAAGTAAAAAACACAAGTAAATAGATCTGAAAATATAAGATGGAAAATAGACCCGGGGGGCATAGGTTTCACTAGAGGCTTCTCTCTTGAAGGCAAATATTACGGTGGGTGAACAAATTACTGTCGAGCAATTGATAGAAAAGCGCATAGTTATGACGATATCCAAGGCAATGATTATGCATATAGGCATCACGTCCGTGTCAAGTAGACCGAAACGATTCTGCATCTACTACTATTACTCCACACATCGACCGACTCCTGCCTGCATCTAGAGTATTAAGTTCATGAAGAACAGAGTAACGCATTAGGTAAGATGACATGATGTAGAGGGATAAACTCAAGCAATATGATGAAAACCCCATCTTTTTATCCTCGATGGCAACAATACAATACGTGCCTCGCTACCCCTACTTTGTCACTGGGTGAGGACACCGCAACATTGAACCCAAAACTAAGCACTTCTCCCATTGCAAGAATTACCAATCTAGTTGGCCAAACCAAACCAATAACTCGAAGAGACTTGCAAAGATATGAAATCATGCATATAAGAATTTAGAAAAGACTCAAATAATATTCATAGATAATCTGATCATAAACCCACAATTCATCGGATCTCGACAAACACACCGCAAAAGAGTATTACATCGGATAGATCTCCATGAAGATCATGAAGAACATGGTATTGAAGAACAAAGAGAGAGAAGAAGCCATCTAGCTACTAGCTATGGACCCGAAGGTCTGTGGTGGACTACTCACGCATCATCGGAGAGGCAATGGAGTTGATGTAGATGCCCTCCGTGATCGAATCCCCCTCCGGCAGATTACCGGAAAAGGCTCCAAGATTGGATCTCACGGGAACCGAGGCTCCTGGCGGCGGAAAAGTGTTTTCGTGGCTCTTTTTGGTATCCAGGGAATATTTGGGAATTTATAGGCCGAAGAGTAGGGTTAGGAGGGCTGTCATGGGCCCACAAGCCAGGGGGGCGCGCCCTACCCCCTGGGCGCGCCCCTGTGGCTTTTGGCCACACGGCGGCTCTCCTGCCTTGGTCTCCAAGCTTGGTAGGTTTCTTCTGGTCCAAGAAAAATCATCCCGAAGATTTTATTCCGTTTGGACTCCGTTTAATATTCCTTATCTGCAATACTCAAAAACAAGGAAAAAACAGAAACTGGCACTAGGCTCTAGATTAATAGGTTAGTCCCAAAAATAATATAAAATAGCATATTAATGCATATAAAACATCCAAAACAAATAATATAATAGCATGGAACAATCAAAAATTATAGATACGTTGGAGACGTATCAAACATCCCCAAGCTTAATTCCTGCTCGTCCTCGAGTAGGTAAATGATAAAAACAGAATTTTTGATGTGGAATGCTACCTAACTTATTTATCCATGTAATATTCTTTATTGTGGCATGAATATTCAGATCCGTAAAATTCAATAAAATAGCTTAATATTGACATAAAGACAATAATACTTAAAGTATACTAACAAGCAATCATATCTTTCAAAATACCATGGCTAAAGAAAGTTATCCCTACAATATCATATAGTCTAGCTATGCTCCATCTTCCCCACACAAAGTATCTAAATCATGCACACCCCCGATGACAAGCCAAGCAATTGTTTCACACTTTTTATGTTCTCAAACTTTTTCAACTCTCATGCAATACATGAGCGTGAGCCATGGACATAGCACTATAGGTGGAATAGAATGTGGTGGAGGTGCAAGGGAAAGGGAGAAGATAGTTTCACATCAACTAGGCGTACCAACGGGCTATGGAGATGCCCATCGATAGATATCAATGTGAGTGAGTAGGGATTGCCATGCAACGGATGCACTAGAGCTATAAGTGTATGAAAGCTCAAAAAGAAACTAAGTGGGTGTGCATCCAACTCGCTTGCTCACGAAGACCTGGGGCACTTTGAGGAAACCCATCATTGGAATATACAAGCCAAGTTATATAATGAAAAATTCCCACTAGTATATGAAAGTGACAAAATAGGAGACTCTCTATCATGAAGATCATGGTGCTATTTGAAGCACAAGTGTGGAAAAGGATAGTAACACTATCCCTTCTCTCTTTTCTTTCTCTTTTTTTTGGTGGGCATCTTTGGCCTCCTTTTTTTTGGGCTTCGTTGGCCCCTTTTATTTTTTTTGTAAAGTCTGGAGACTCATCCCATCTTTGTGAGGGAATCATAGCTTCCATCATCCTTTCCTCACACGGGACAATGCTCTAATAATAAAAATCATCACACTTTTATTTACTTACAACTCAAAAACTTAGAACAAAATATGACTCTATATGAATGCCTCCGGCGGTGTACCGGGATGTGCCACGATCTAGCATAGCAAATGACATTGAAAAACATCACGCTAGCTGTCTTACGATCATGCAAAGCAATATGACAATGATGGTGCAAGTCATAAAAAAACGGAACGGTGGAAGTTGCATGGCAATATATCTCGGAATGGCTATGGAAATGCCATAATAGGTAGGTATGGTGGCTGTTTTGAGGAAGGTATATGGTGGCTGTTTTGAGGAAGGTGGGTTTGATGCACCGGCGAAAGTTGCGCGGTACTAGAGAGGCTAGCAAAGGTGGAAGGGTGAGAGTGCGTATAATCCATGGACTCACATTAGTCATAAAGAACTCACATACTTATTGAAAAAGTCTATTAGTCATCGAAGCAAAGCATTAGACGCATGCCCCTAGTGGAGAGGTTGGTAGTAGTAAACCATCGCGCGCTCCCGACCCATCACACAAAGGGCGACAATCATTAAACAAATCATGCTCCGACTTCCTTACATAGCGGTTCACCATACGTGCATGCTACGGGAATCACAAACCTTAACACAAGTATCTCTACTAATCCACAATTACTTACTAGCATAACTCTTAATATCACCATCTCTACATCTCAAAACTACATGCACGAAATCAAACTTCTCATCATATCCAATGCACTTAATATGAAAGATTTTATTATATCCCTCTTGGATGTCTATTATATTAGGACCAAATTCATAACCTAAACAAATTACCATGCTGTTTTAGAGACTCTCAAAATAATATAAGTGAAGTACGAGAGTTCAATTATTTCTATAAAATATAACACCACCATGCTCTAAAAAGATATAAGTGAAGCACTAGAGCAAAATTGCCTAGCTCAAAAGATATAAGTGAAGCATATAGAGTATTCTAATAAATTCACGATTCAGCGTGTCCTTATCAAAAATATGTGCAGCAAGGATGATTGTGGCAAACTAAAAATCAAAGACTCATATCATACAAGACGCTCCAAGCAAAACACATATCATGTGGTGAATAAAAATATAGCCTCAAGTAAATTTACCGATGGATTGAAGACGAAAGAGGGGATGCCTTCTGGGGCATCCCCAAGCTTAGGCTTTTTGGTATCCTTGAATATGGCTTGGGGTGCCTTGGGCATCCCCAAGCTTAGGCTCTTGCCACTCTTTATTCCATAGTCCATCAAATCTTTACCCAAAACTTGAAAACTTCACAACACAAAACTCAACAGAAAACTCGTGAGATCCGTTAGTATAAGAAAAATAAATCACCACTTTAGGTACTGTTGTCAACTCATTCTTTATTTATATTGGTGTAATATCTACTGTATTCTAACTTCTCCATGGTTCATACCCCCCGATACAACCCATAGATTCATCAAAATAAGCACACAACACATAGCAAACAGAATCTGTCAAAAACAGAACAGTCTGTAGAAATCTGTAGAGTTAGAATACTTCTGTAACTCCAAAAATTCTGAAAAATTAGTACAACTAGGGAAATTTGCATATAAATCTTGTGTAAAAATTTCAGATCAAAAGCACGTTCCAGTGAGTTTATAAAATTCCTGGACTGAGCGCAAAAGTTTCTGTTTTTCAGCAAAATCAAATCAACAAACACCGTAGACCATCCCAAAGGTCTTACTTGGCTCAAACACTAATTTAAACAAGAAAACACAATTACTACAGAGGTAGTAATGTGGAAAACACACCAAAACATAAACAAAAAACAGAAAGCAAAAATAAAATTGGGTTGCCTCCCAACAAGCGCTATTGTTTAACGCCCCTAGCTAGGCAAAACGCAATAGATCTAGGTATTGTCATCTTTGGTATTCAATCCATCCTCAACCATATCTTCCAAAACCCTCTTTAGCAAATCCTTTAATTTCTTCCTATCCTTTCTAATAGGAGAACTTAGTTCATGAAAAGGACTATGATTAGTAACTTTGACATTCATAAACTCATAATCAGGATCATCACCATAAATATCATCATATAACACGCGTATCTCACTTTTAATGGGTTCCCTAATTTTTTTCTTCTAACCAATCATCATTGAAACCTACATAAATGCCCCTAGTGATCCAATCAAATTCATCATAGGTTTCAAGGTACATGGTTTGGGAAATTTCAGGGTAGGGAGCTCTTCTTCTAAGATTATCACGGTAAGATTGATAGTCCCTAGACTCAAAGCTACGCAAGGTTTCTTTATCGTGTAGGATTTCTTCAATTGGAGGGAGCTCAATATCCTTTTTATAGAAAGCAAAAATCTCCCTAGCTTCATGTAAGATAAAATCAAATTCACGCATAAGGATGATAGTAGCAATCTTTTTAGCCTTAGGGTGATTAATGTTGGGAAGTTCATAAAACACCTTTTGCAAAGCAGGATGAATATGCACAAATTTTCTTTCCAATTTTTCAATGAGCATGACAATAGCATCCGCATAACAATTTGTGCTAAGAAGAATAGATCTCTTATTCATAGGCATTACTCCCGTACAATCAAAGAACTCTTGAATAACGCTCTTCCCAATGATATTACCGTCCCCAACTTGAAAAGATTTAGCTTTATAATTAGGAGGAGATTCAATCTCATGATTTAGAGAGCAAGATCCAAGTTTTTCCTCAAGATTTGTACTAGAAACACCCTCAAAATTTTCAATGGTAACCTTCCCAGATTCAGACATGGTGAGGAAAAAGGCGAACGGAAGAAAGGCGAATAAAAAGGCAAATCTTTTCGAAAATTGTTTTAGAAGTGGGGGAGAGGAAAACGAGAGGCAAATGGCAAATAATGTAAATGCAAGAGATGAGTTTGTGATGGGTACTTGGTAGGCTTGATGTAGATCTCCCCGACAAGGGCGCCAGAAATCCTTCTTGCTACCTCTTGAGCTTGCGTTGGTTTTCCCTTGAAGAGGAAAGGGTGATGTAGCACAGAGTAGATAAGTATTTCCCTCAGTTGTTGAGAACCAAGGTATCAATCCAGTAGGAGACACAAGCAAGTCACCAATTGTTGTACCTACACAAAGAATCAAACACTTGCACCCAACGCTATAAAGGGGTGTCAATCCCTTCACGGTTATTTGCAAGGATGAGATCTGATAGAGATGGATGGAAAAGATTGCGAAAAGTAAAAACACAAGTAAATAGATCTGAAAATATAAGATGGAAAATAGACCCGGGGGCCATAGGTTTCACTAGAGGCTTCTCTCATGAAGGCAAATATTACAGTGGGTGAACAAATTACTGTCGAGCAATTGATAGAAAAGCGCATAGTTATGACGATATCCAAGGCAATGATTATGCATATAGGCATCACGTCCGTGTCAAGTAGACAAAAACGATTCTGCATCTACTACTATTACTCCACACATCGACCGACTCCTGCCTGCATCTAGAGTATTAAGTTCATGAAGAACAAAGTAACGCATTAGGTAAGATGACATGATGTAGAGGGATAAACTCAAGCAATATGATGAAAACCCCATCTTTTTATCCTCGATGGCAACAATACAATACGTGCCTCGCTACCCCTACTTTGTCACTGGGTGAGGACACCGCAAGATTGAACCCAAAACTAAGCACTTCTCCCATTGCAAGAATTACCAATCTAGTTGGCCAAACCAAACCAATAACTCGAAGAGACTTGCAAAGATATGAAATCATGCATATAAGAATTCAGAAAAGACTCAAATAATATTCATAGATAATCTGATCATAAACCCACAATTCATCGGATCTCGACAAACACGCCGCAAAAGAGTATTACATCGGATAGATCTCCATGAAGATCATGAAGAACATGGTATTGCAGAACAAAGAGAGAGAAGAAGCCATCTAGCTACTAGCTATGGACCCGAAGGTCTGTGGTGGACTACTCACGCATCATCGGAGAGGCAATGGAGTTGATGTAGATGCCCTCCGTGGTCGAACCCCCCTCCGGCAGATTACCGGAAAAGGCTCCAAGATTGGATCTCACGGGAACCGAGGCTCCTGGCGGCGGAAAAGTGTTTTCGTGGCTCTTTTTGGTATCCAGGGAATATTTGGGAATTTATAGGCCGAAGAGTAGGGTTAGGAGGGCTGCCGTGGGCCCACAAGCCAGGGGGGCACGCCCTACCCCCCCTGGGCGCGCCCCTGTGGCTTGTGGCCACACGGCGGCTCTCCTGCCTTGGTCTCCAAGCTTGGTAGGTTTCTTCTGGTCCAAGAAAAATCATCCCGAAGATTTTATTCCGTTTGGACTCCGTTTAATATTCCTTATCTGCAATACTCAAAAACAAGGAAAAAACAGAAACTGGCACTAGGCTCTAGATTAATAGGTTAGTCCCAAAAATAATATAAAATAGCATATTAATGCATATAAACATCCAAAACAGATAATATAATAGCAAGGAACAATCAAAAATTATAGATACGTTGGAGACGTATCAGCCACTTACTTGGCTCATTTTCTCAAAGAAAGACAAACTTAGCACTTAGACAAAATTACGTACTTTCGGTCTGTCGGAGCTCCTTGTGAGAGTTTCATGTCTCTTCTTGATGGAGGAATCCTGACTGTTGTCGCGGGGGTCATTTCTTCTTCTCCTTCTCTCGATATATACCTTGGTATATTGCAGGAGAGGAGAAGGGGAAACGACCATCACCGACGGTCAAAATATTAGTGTTAGGTAGTGTCCACCAACATACACCACCATATAATTGTGAGTGAGTGCACACCATACACACCATGAGGCATGAGAGTTTTTCTAAGGAAAACCTCGAAAGACCGAAAGTCAAGCTCAACAAATGGCATAATAACCTTGGTTAGCTCATATACTTAGCTTATTTAGTTCATTTATGACATAATTAGCTTACTTAGGTCAAAAATGGCATAATAACCTTGGTTAGCTCATAAATGTCATATTTTACCTAAGTTAGCTTTGTTTCCTCCAAAATGACATAGTAAGCTTACTTACCTCCAAAATGACATATTTTACCTAAGTTAGCTCTAAAATGACCTATACTTAGCATTGTTTTCTCCAAAATGACATAGTAAGCTTACTTAGCTGATTAGCTCCGAAACGTCCTATTTTACCTAAGTTAGCTCTAAAATGACCTATACTTAGCTTTGCTTCCTATAAAATGAGATAATAAGCTCACTTAGCTCCAGAATGACCTATACTTAGCTTTGTTTCCTCCACAATGACATAATAAGCTTAGTTAACTCAAAAATGGCATAATAGACTTGGTAACCTCATAAATGCCATATACTTAGCTTATTTTCTTGCAAAATGACACAATAAGCTTAGTTAGGTCAAAAATGGGATAATTACCTAGGTTAGCTCTAAAATGACACAAATAAGCAATAAGAAGAAGAAAAACAAGAGGAGAAAGAGAGAGAGAGAAGAAAAACGCTTCTTCATCTTCTTCTTCTAGATCTTCTTCTACTTCTTCTAGTATTCTTATTCTAACTTTCTTATTTCCAATTTTGCAGATTTGATTCACTTCACGGCAGCTTGCTTTGATGTAGTGCTAGTGTTTACTTTCTGTTTTCATTTTGTATCGATGAACTTATGTGAAACTTTCTACCTATGGATGAGACTATGTATGTATGGATGAAACTATTGTAATATGGTGAACAATGTGACATTTGATACTTTCAATTTGGTATAATTGTTGGTTGATCATATCCATATGGCAGGGATATTGTTTCTGTGAAATATATATATACATATCATATGTTTGCCTGTGAAAATTCTTGAATATAACAAAAACAGGAAAAAAAGAGGCAATAGTGGCTCTTTGCCGTCTGCCACCGTCGGCAAAGGCCTCTTTGCCGTCCGCCACCGACGGCAAAGGTGGCACGTGGCAGCCGCCTATACAACCTGGAAACTCCAGGCCTGGGACCATTTGGCTTCTTTGCCGTCCGGGGGCAGACGGCAAAGACCTTTAAACTGTGGCCGTCCGGGGGCAGACGGCAAAGACCTTGTGACGTTGCCGTCCGGGGGCTGACAGCAAAAAATGCCGTTACCACCTAACGGGGCTAATGTCAGTACTACACCGTCCACCCTCTTTGTCGTCCGCCGGCTGACCGCAAAAAAACTTTGCCGTCCACTGAGCATAGGCAGACGGTAAAGAACCCCTTTACCGGAGTTTGCAGTGCCGAAACTGTGGCCGTATGCTGGCGGACGGCAAAGGAGTTGGTCGTCCGCTGGCCTATCCTTTGCCGTCTGGCAGACGGCAAAGTGCCTGATTCCAGTAGTGATTGAAGCCTTAAACAGAACTACTCCCACTGAAGCCGGCATCCCTCTGCAAACTCTCAGTGATTCAGGATCCAACTAGTGCAAGCGACTAGTGAGCTTTAGCATCACTGCTAGCCAACTTGCCTTTTCGGTAAGCAACTCCTTGCTAATCGTATCTCTATACGACTCCTGACCGTTGGGTAGGTATTTTATACCCTAGCTCCCGTCCTTCTTTGCCACAAGGCCCAAAACCGTTTCGATAACTTTGTCAAGTTAACCTGACATAGTGCATGTGCGTGCGACACGAACCCTCCAGTTCAAGGACTCCAAGTAGCACCTCAATTTTATGAGCCCACCACTAGATGTACTCGACGTACGAAGGTGCAACATTCGGAATGACAATGCGCTTGATGTTAACGAGGCATCTTTCTACCATTTTAATATGCATAGAGACAAGAAGTAATATCAATCACATATAAACATAAATATGTGAAATAGTATGGCTCCTGCATGGTCGTCCTTCCAGGCCGGCTCCGATTCCGATGACCAGGGCAGATCTCCATCTTGTTCATCACGCCGGTACGCCAAGCCACGAACTTGATCTCTGTTCTCCAACTACTACAGCCAGTGATGAATTTACAGAGAATCACAAGTCGACACGCAGGTCGTTATACAATATAATGACAATACTTTGGCTCGTGCCAGCTGACAAATCATGACACGCAGGTCATGTTAAATTACACACATGCATCACATACATATGTGCCATATTATTCACAAAGCTGCAAAACAAAGTTGTGCATAGAATCGCATTCTACCGGTTTGAGTGATAGTGTACAAAATATAAGGTGCCACACACACGGCGGTCCTGCTAGCCGGTTAGCGGGCGGGGTTCTAAGGGGCAGCACCCGATGTTTTCGGAAAACACAGATCGAATCTGTACTCCGATCATGCAGAATTTCTGATCTGGCCGATCTCATTGATCATCGTGAACCCGATTCGGATTTACGTTTCACTGTTAACCCCGATGGCGAAAACCGACCGATAGGGGTAAGTTGTGTCATGACCTCATCGATTCCGAGTGACAGAAAACTTAGCCTCAACGAATACCATGTCTAGTTGATCTCATCAACCGTGCACATAGACGATCTCCTAAACGAGGACAAATCTCATCTGATGCCTCCACATATCTAATATGCATCCAATCTGAATCCAAATCCCATAGCAGAGGCTCTGATACCACTGTTGGGAACTACGGTAAGGTGCGTTGACTGCATATTTAAATTACCTACCCGCAAAACGTCCAGTAACATGCTAAGGGAGGTGGATCATGGATCGTTATCACTAGACGCGCAATGCCGTGCAGCAGAAGTAGAGTTCGGGCAGCGCATCTCCGGGGTCGTCTCCTCCTCGTCGATGTCCCACCTAACCAATCGGATCCCACGAGCAGGTTCTCCCGAGCGGCGCAAGAGCACCGCCTTTAACGGTATCCACGCGTGCAGGAGGAACGTCGTGTGGCGGACTGCTAGGTCCGATCACATAACCGGCGGCAAGTGGAGGTGGCTAGTTGCAACACATGCAAAGCCGCAGTGACGGTGCCGAAGCGATCGACTGAATAAGTGTGCCGCACGTGCACTATATATAGGCATCTGTCGCAGGCTCAACTCTTGGGCCTCGCACGGATCCTAAAGCCCACAAGTCTACTCGGTCACGATCCAAGTCCATCTCGAATCTCATACGACCAGTGTCCTCGGATCCGACTTTGCATGTTCCTTCCCTTAAGAGTCCGACCCTTTAGGTTCTCGTTCACTTGGTCGCAAGTCAGATTACACCCGAATTCGCTAGCCGGTAGTGGCCTCTAGCGAAGCATTCCGACTCCAAGTGTCTGATGAAGCTGGTTAGGTGAACCTGTACTTCACACTTCTGTTCCCTTTGCCACACGATATATGTTGTCATGCTCAAGGCGATATGGTCATCCTTGTTGCAACACGACCTCTTTCTCGTTCCGATGAATCCGACCAACACTTTAGATTATCTCATAATCCTCATCGCATGGCCATTCTTATCTAGGTCGGATCACCCGATGGGCCCAGAGTATATCTCTCCGGATCGGAGGGTCAAATCCCATCTTGGTCGACCATGTCTCGCAACATGGGTCTGGACAAGCCTGAAACCTACCTTTTTAACTACCCGGTTACGGAGTAGTGTTTGGTCAGCCCAAAGCAAGTCTGTCACCATCCCGAGTGCATGAGTCAGCTCAGGTCTTAGGACACAGAACATATGTTGTACTAGAGACTCACATATGACCTCATCTCAGTACGTCTAATAGTCCAGTCTGTCTGACTTGGACCTTATCTAGACTCGGATCTGACTACGTCAAATCCAACCAGATCTTTCTGAGTCCATATTATTGGGCTAGCATCCAATGCTACATGGTCAGTGAGACCAGACCATCCATAGTGTCATATGCTAGTCCAACTGGATGCGCGTCCACACAACCCTTTCAACTAGGGACCATTTAGGACAGTCGTCATACAATGCATAGTCTCACAAACAAGTCACGTACTTGTTAATACACATCATTGATAATGTCCAATGACTATATTTATTCATAAACACATAGCAAATATCATCATACATGATTGCCTCTAGGGCATATCTCCAACATGACTAGCTACAGGGCCCAACCAGACTGCGGCTTCGCGCCGCCGGCTGCCATCACGGTTCGCGAGGACACCGCGCCCAGCCCCGTCCGTAGGCCCCTTTGCCTTGCTACGCGCAAGGGTCGTCTCATCCTCCGAGCCCTAGGGGCTTCGCGCAACCTCCGGCTCCACCCGCCGCATCGGCTTATCTGCGGACTTGTGTCGGTGGCTTCGGGAGCCTAGCGCACGGGCGAGGCCCGGGGGCTCGCCGCAGCTCCCTGGTCGGTATGAGCTTCCTCGGTGGGCGTAAGAGTGCTCTGGTGGGGTCGGATCATTGACCCCCTCCGTCACTGTGGTGCCGCCCGCATCCGGCGCCTCCGGGGGAACCTCCTCCCCTCGCGAGGGCTCCTCCCTGGGCCGGCTCCCTCTGCATGGGGGAGGCGGGTCCTCGTGCGGCGCAAGAGTCGCTGCGCACTCCTTCCCTGCCACAGTGCGTGATACTTGTAAACTGCATTGGGATTTTCCCCGAAGGGGAGGGGATGATGCAGCATAGTAGAGGTAAGTATCTCCCTCAGTGAGAACCAAGGTTATCGAACCAATACGTGAACCACAAAACTCCTGTCTTCAGTGCCTACACACAAAAGAGCAAACACTTGCACCCAACGCGGGCAAGAGGGTTGTCAATCCCCTTAAACTCGTTACTTGCAAGCGATAAGTAGTGATAGATAGATAATTTGATAAATATAAATTGAAAATAAAAATAAAACAAATAATGGCAACAAGGTATTTATAGTTTTTGTAAATATATTTATGAGGAGACCCGGGGGCCATAGTGTTTGCTAGAGGCTTCTCTCTCGAAGAAGGCATACAGTGGGTAAACAAATTACTGTTGGGCAATTGATAGAAAAGCGCACAGTTATGTAATATTTATTCACGGCAATGATCATGTATATAGGCACACATCCATAAACAAGTAGACCAACTCCTACCTGCATCTAGTACTATTACTCCACCCATCGACCGCTATCCAGCATGCATCTAGAGTATTAAGTAAAAACAAAGTAATGCTTGGAGGATGATGACATGATGTAAACAAAGTAAATCCAATTAATATGAATGAACCCCATCATTTTACCCTTAGTGATAGCAATAGATATGTGTCATGTCCCTTTCTATCACTGAGATTGAGCACCGCAAGATTAAACCCACTACAACGCACCACTCCCACTTGAAGATAAACCAATCTAGTTGGCCAAACCAAACCGATAGATCGGAGAGCATTACGAAACTATAAAAATCATGCATATAAATAACCAGCAAGGATTCAATATATTTTCATGAATAATCTGAACATAAACCCACAATTCATTGGATCCCAACAAACACACTGCAAAGATTGATTACATAAGATAGATCACCGCGGGAATCGTGGTGATCTTGGCAATGAAGAACATAGAGAGAGAGAGATAGCCATCTAGGTACTAACTACAGACTCGTAGGTCTATGGTGAAATACTCACACATCACTATGTGAGCAACAAGGTTGATCTAGAGGCCCTCCGTGATCGATCCCCCCTCCGGCAGGGCACCGGAACATGGCTCTAGATGGGCACACGGCAGAACAGAGACTTGCGGCGGCGGAAAAAGTGTTTCGGGAGGCTCTCTAGAGTTTTTGGGATATATGTGAATTTATTGGCCAGAGATCAGGGCCAGGAGAGTGGGGAGGTGGCCCCAAGCCATCAGGGCATGACCACCCCCTGGACACGCCCTGTTGGCTTGGGGGCACCTCGTGTGCCCTCCGGTCTTCGTCCGAAGCTTCCAGGTCTTATTTTGTTCCCGAAAAAACCATCAAAAAGTTTCGGGGTATTTGGACTTCGTTTGGTACATTATTCCTGATAAGCCAAAAACATGCAGAAAACAACAACTTGCACTCGACATTGGGTTAATAGGTTAGTGCTAAAAAATAATATAAAACAACAAGTAAATTCTTAAAAAGTATCCTAGAATGATAATATAATAGCATGGAACAGTCAAAAATTATAGATACATCAACATCCCCAAGCTTAATTCCTGCTCGTCCTCGAGTAGGTAAATGATAAAAAACAGAATTTTTGATGTGACATGCTACCCAACGTGTAATCTCTTTCAGGTATGATCATTGAGAAACGATGAATCAACAAACATTAACATAGTAATATCCATAAACATAAGTAACATAATCATCAACTTTCAAACTAAACGATTCTTAAAGAATGTTTACCCCCCAGTTATTTTATCATATTAGCATGGCATGGCTCCATCTTCACCACATAAATACAAATGTCAAGCACCATGGTGTTAAGCCAAGCAATTGGATCGTACTTTTTCACACGCTTCCGATTTTTATACCTCACTCAATACATGAGCATGAAACATGGACATAGCATATAGGTGGAATAGAATATGGTGGTAGGTATCAAAGGGGTAAAAGTGGAGAAGAAAGTCTCGCATCAACTAGGCGGATCAATGGGCAATGGATATGCCCATCAATCGATATCAATGCGAGAAGTAGGGATTGCCATGCAACGGATGCACTAGAGCTGTAAGTGTATGAATGCTCAAATGAAGCTAAGTGTGTGTGCATCCAACTTGCTTGCTCATGAAGACCTCGGGCATTTGAGGAAGCCCGTCATCGGAATATACAAGCCAAGTTCTATAATGAAAAATACCCACTAGCATATGAAAATGATAAAACAGGAGACTCTCTATATGAAAAACATGGTGCTACTTTTAAACACAAGTGTGGAAAAAGAGGTAGTAGCACTGTCCCTTCTCTCTTTTCTCTCATTTATTTTTTTCTTTCTTTTTTTTCTTTTTTCTCTTTTCCTTTTTTCTCTTTTTCTCTTTTTTTTCTTTTTTTTTCTTTTTCGTCCGGAGTCTCATCCCGACTTGTGGGGGAATCATTGTCTCCATCATCCATTTCTCACTGAGACAGTGCACTAATAATGATAATCATCACACTTTTATTTACTTACAACTCGATATGAAAAACTACTAAACAATATGACTCCATATGAATGCCTCTGGCAGTGTACCAGGATGTGCAATGATCTAGCGTAACATGTAAACAATGATGAACGATGGCTTTGCCACAAATACTATGTCAGCTACATGATCATCCAAAGCAATATGACGATGAACACACAAGTCATATAATGTAACGGTGGAAGTTGCATGGCAATATATCTTGGAATGGCTATGGCAATGCCATGATAGGTAGGTATGGTGGCTGTTTTGAGGAAGATATAATGAGGCTTATGTGCAAGAGAGCGTATCATGTCATGGGGTTTGGATGCACCGGCGAAAGCTGCACCGATCCTCAAAGTGAGAATGGGCAATGCACGGTACCGAAGAGGCTAGCATACTATGAAAAGGTGAGTGTGCGTACATCCATGGATTCACATTAGTCATAAAGAACTCACATACTTATTGCAAAGCTTTATTATCTCTCTCGAAGCAAAGTAATACTCACATGCCCCTAGGGAGGAGGTCGGTAGGAGTTAACCATCGCGCGCTGACGTGGCTTGAGACTGCGTCGGTATTTCCCCAAAGAGGAAGGGATGATGCAGCACAGCGATGGTATGTATTTCCCTCAGTTATGAAACCAAGGTTATCGAACCAGTAGGAGGATCACCACCACCCAATAAGCAGCACCTGCACACAAACAACAAATACTTGCAACCCGACGCGAAAGAGAGGTTGTCAATCTCTCAACGGTAATAAGATAGATTAGGTAGTGATAGATAGGAGAGATAGATCTCTCAAGAACACAAATAAAAAGAGTAAATATGCAGCAATATGTTTTTGGGTTTTTGGTTTTGTAGATCTGAAAACAAAGATTGCAAAAAGATAGATCGGAAAGCAATATGTTGGAAAAGTAGACCCGGGGGCCGTAGGGTTCACTAGTGGCTTCTCTCATGAGTATAGCGCACGGTGGGTGAACAAATTACTGTTGGGCAATTGATAGAAAATCGAATAGTCATGACGATATCCAAGGCGATGATCATTATATAGGCATCACGTCCAAGATAGATAGACCGACTCCTACCTGCATCTACCTCTATTACTCCACACATCGACCGCTATCCAGCATGCATCTAGTGTATTAAGTTCATGGAAAACGGAGTAATGCAATAAGAACGATGACATGATGTAGACAAGATCTATTCATGTAGGAAAAGACCCCATCTTGTTATCCTTAATAGCAACGATACATGTGTGTCTTGCTGCCCCTTCTGTCACTGGGAAAGAACACCGCAAGATCGAACCCATCACAAAGCACCTCTTCCCATGGCAAAAAAAATCGATCTAGTCGGCCAAACTAAACCAAAGATTCGAAGAAGAAATACGATGCTATAAGCAATCATGCATATAAGAGATCAAAGAAGACTCAAATAATATTCATGGATAGAAACTGATCATGAACTCAAAATTCATCGGATCCCAACAAACACACCGCAAAAGTTTACATCAAATAGATCTCCAAGAGACCATTGTATTGAGAATCATAAGAGAGAGAGAAGAAGCCATCTAGCTACTGCCTACGGACCCGTAGGTCTATGGTGGACTACTCACGCATCATCGAAGAGGCACCTATGAGGAAGATGAACCCCTCCGTGATGGTGTTTAGATTGGATCTCGAGGTTCTGAAACTTGCGGCGGCTGGAATTGTGTTTCGTCGACTCCTCTAGGGTTTTCCGCATATTTGAGAATTTATAGGCATCAGAGCCGGTGCGGAAGGGGGTCGAGGAGGGCACAACCCATCAGGGCGTGCCGGGGCCCCCCTGGCGCGCCCTGGTGGGTTGTGCTCTCCACAGCCCACCTCTCCGGTAGTTGTTTGGCCCACTAGGTGTCTTCTAGTCTAGAAAAAATCTCCAAAAAGTTTCGTCGCGATTGGACTTTGTTTGGTATTGATTTTCTGCGAAGTAAAAAACAAGCAAAAACAGCAACTGGCACTTTGGCACTATGTTAATAGGTTAGTCCCAAAAAATGATATAAAGTTGTTATAAAATGATTGTAAAACATCCAAGAATGATAATATAATAGCATGGAACAAGCAAAAATTATAGATACGTTGGAGACGTATCACGCGCCCCGACCTAAACAACACTAGGATTTGAACGAGTAATAAGAATGCTCACACATCATCGCCATGCCATAACCAATATTTAGATGAACAACAAATTACCACCCCTTAACTATCGATATTTCTACTAACCAACTACCATACACTCACGCCCTTTCATATTACCACATCAATATCATTAACCCACAATTTCTCTTTTATGTGCTACGTGAAGGTTTTGATTATGCACTCCTTGAATAACTATTATTTTTGGACTAGTCTTATAACCCATGCAAATTACCGTCACTATATATTAAACTCTCAAACAAATTTAAGTGAAGAACGAGAGTGTAATTATTTCTATAAAATCTATACACCACCGTGCTCTAAAAGATATAAGTGAAGCACTAGAGCAACTGCTTAGCTCAAAAGATATAAGCGGAGCACATAGAGTATTCTAACAAATCATGGTGAACATGTGTCTCTCTCAAGCAGGTGTTTCCTGATTATATTTAGCTGAAGTGAGTCATTGTAAAGTGTATCATTCAAGGATAAAATGACGGGGTCTGAACGTATTGCTCGTCTTACTTTGTCTACATCATGTCATCTTGCTCCAAGTATTACTTTGTTTCACACTTAATACTCTAGATGCATGATGGATAGCGATCGATGAGTGAAGTAATAGTAGTAGATGCAGGCAGGAGTCGGTCTACTTGTTTATGGACGTGATGCCGATATACATGACCATTGCCTTGAATGAGATGTCATAACCATGTGATATTCTGTCAATTGCCCAACAGTAATTTGTTTACCCACCGTATGCTACGTTCGAGAGAGAAGCCTCTAGCAAAAACTATGACCCCCGGGTCTACTTAAACATATTAGTAAAACCTCAAAAATACTTTCTGCAATTTATTTTCTATTATTTACTTTTTATATTTATATTATATTTCTATCAGTATTTAATCCTTGCAAGTAACGAGTTCAAGGGGCTTGACAACCATGTTGCCCGCGTTGGGTGCAAGTGTTTGATTTTGTGCGTGTAGGTGTCGCCGAAGGTTGTTTGCTTGATTCTCCTATTGGTTCGAAAACTTGGTTCTCACTGAGGGAAATACTTATTTCTACTGTACTACATCTCCTCTCCTCTTCGGGGAAAATCCTAACGCGGTTTACAAGTAGCACTCTTACACTAGGGGGCTTTTACGGTCACGAAAAACACCGAGAGAATAGACTGCGTTCGATGCAAAGAGGGTACTCCCTCCATTCCGTTATACAAGGCCAGAAACTCATATTACAGGCACCAATGTAACATTTAATGACTGCTTTGCAAGTCAACTTTTCTTTTCGTTAACCGGGATCATTAATACGATGCATGCATGCAAGGAAGGAATGAGAAGAAAGTAGCTAAGTATCATTATGACTACATGCATGCAAGTATTAAACATGTTGCTAGTACGAGGAAACATCATTAATTTTTGCCTCGATTACTGTTGGTGGCCTTACATTGATGCAAAATGTATTTTTCATAGTGGCCTTGTATAAGGAAATAGAGGGAGTATCGTTTCTCTTTTTGGAATTACCACAATGGTGAAGGAATAGGGCGTTGTAGGGATCTCTAAACCTATGCTTCACCAAAAAACCTACCAAAATTGTCCGTCACTACTTTCACTTATAATCCACAGAACAGAAACATCAGTCAGCAAGTGATCGAAAGGCAAAGTCATGGGTGTTCGGATGAGTAAGGTGGTTTCTCGTTAGTGGGGTACCAGGATTTTTGGTCAGGGTGGTCCAGTTGATATAGGAAATATATTTACATCACAAATACAACATACCAACATACTAGCCGAGGTAGAGCTGTGTGTTAACATGAGGGGGCATATGCCCCCCCACCTCCACCTCTGAACCAATTTATGAAAAAAGGGGCTTAGCTGGACGGTTTGTCGTTTGCCCTCCGCGGGAAGATATCTGGTATGTTCGGCTCTGTACCCCAAGCAACCCAGCAAAAAAATTGGCGTTGACTCCAGCGCTGGACTCTATCCCCTCCAATTTTTTCCTTCACCGCAGCCCCAATAGCATCCCGTGATTGTTTCTTCGCCAAGTGAGTGGCTGGCAGCGGGATCCTCTGTCAATTATTTGGTGCGCAAATATTGACATGCCGAGCACACAAAGAATCCAAACGGACCCATCATCTAGCTCCGTCGCTACAAACTAGTGTATAATTTATCAAAAAATGTATAGGTAAGTTTAATTTTGCAACAACTCTACAATGAAAAGTTTCAATTTATCAATTGTTAGTTCAAATAAATCCATAACCATCATTAGTTTGTTGGGTCCACTTATCAATTTAAAGTTTTGATTTGTACTCACAGTTAAACCTTGAAGGCAAAATTCATACATCGAATTGAAAACGGAAATCATACTTTAAATTGGAAAGATGTGAAGTCGGTGCAGTTCCTGCCTCTGTGGTTCTGTCTCCCCATGCATGAGTTACTGATACGTCCATTTTGCATCATGATTTCCTATTGTTATTTATTATGTTTTGTTGAATAATAATGCTTCAGGGAGTGATTCTAATGCCTTTTCTCTCATAATATGCAAGGTTTACACAAAGAGGGAGAATACCGGCAGCTGGAATTCTGGACCTGAAAAAAGCACATCAGAGATACCTATTTTGCACATCTCCAATGAAGCTGAAACTTTTCAGAGATTATTTTTGGAATTAATAAAAAAACTGGAGCAAAGAACTGTCGGAGGGAGCCACCCTGGTGGGCACAAGACACCAGGGCGTGCCAGGCCCCCCTGGGCGCGCCCTGGTGGGTTGTGCCCTCCTCGGCCCACCTCCGGTGCCCATCTTCTGGTATATAATCACTTTTGACCTAGAAAAAATAAGAGGAGTACTTTTAGGACGGAGCGCCGCCGTCTCGAGGCGGAACTGGCAGGAGCACTTTTGCCCTCCGGCGAAGCGATTCCGCTGGGGGAACTTCCCTCCCGAAGGGAGAAATCGAAGCCATCGTCATCACCAACACCCCTCTCATCTTTGGGAGGCCAATCTTCATCAACTTCTTCAACAGCACCATCTCCTCTCAAACCCTAGTTCATCTCTTGTGTTCAATCTTTGTACCGGAACCTCAGATTGGTACCTGTGGGCGACTAGTAGTGTTGATTACCTTGCGTAGTTGATTACTATATGGTTTATTCGGTGGAAGATTATATGTTCAGATCCATTATGCTATTCAATACCCCTCTGATCTTGAGCATGATTATTATTTGTGAGTAGTTACCTTTGTTCTTGAGGTCACAGGAGAAGTCATGTTGCAAGTAATCATGTGAATTTGATATGTGTTCGATATTTTGATGATATGTATGTTGTGATTCCCTTAGTGGTGTCATGTGAACGTCGACTACATGACACTTCACCATTCATGGGCCTAAGGGAATGCATTGTGGAGTAGTTATTAGATGATGCGTTGCTAGAGTGACAGAAGCTTAAACCCTAGTTTATGCGCTGCTTCGTAAGGGGCTGATTTGGATCCAAACGTTTAATGCTATGGTTAGATTTTATCTTAATACTTTTCTCGTAGTTGCGGATGCTTGCGAGGGGGTTAATCATAAGTGGGAGGTTGTTCAAGTAAGAACAGCACCCAAGCACCGGTCCACCCACATATCAAATTATCAAAGTAGCGAACACGAATCAAACCAACATGATAAAAGTGACTAGATGAAATTCCCGTGTACCCTCAAGAACACTTTGCCTATTACTAGAGATTGTTCTGGCCTGTCCTTTGCCACAAAAGGATTGGGCTACCTTTCTGCACCTTATTTACCATTACCGTTACTTGCTTGTTACCAATTATCTTGCTATCAAACTATCTGTTACCTACAATTTCAGTGCTTGCAGAAATTACCTTGCTGAAAACCGCTTGTCATTTCCTAGTACTCCTCGTTGGGTTCGACACTCTCACTTATCGAAAGGACTACAATTGATCCCGTATACTTGTGGGTCATGAAGACTCTTTTCTGGCGCCGTTGCCGGGAAGTGAAGTGCTCTTGGTAAGTGGAAATCAGTAAGGAAAAACTTATACTACGTGCTAAAATTTATTGCTACTTGCTACCATGGAAAACAATCCTTTGAGGGGTTTGTTCGGGGTATCTTCACCTCGACCAGAACCACAATTAGTTTCCCCTCAACCTACTGCACCTACTGAAAATATTGGTTATGAAATTCCTTCAGGTATGGTAGAACAACTGCTTGCTAAACCTTATGCAGGAGATGGAACTGAACATCCTAATATGCACCTATTATATGTGAACGAAATTTGTGGATTATTTAAGCTTGCAGGTTTACCCAGAGATGAAGCTAAGAAGAAGGTTTTCCCTTTATCTTTGAAGGGAAAAGCATTGACATGGCATAGGCTATGTGATGATCTTGGATTGTGGAACTGGAATCGATTGCAATTGGAATTCCACCAAAAGTTTTATCCCATGCATCTAGTTCATCGTGATCGGAATTATATATATAATTTTTGGCCTCGTGAAGGAGAAAGCATCGCTCTAGCTTGGGGGAGGCTTAAGTCAATGTTATATTCATGCCCTAATCATGATATCCCGAGAGAAGTTATCATTCAGAATTTTTATGCTCGGCTTTCTCATAATGATCAATCCATGCTCGATACTTCTTGTGCTGGTTCTTATATGAAGAAGACTATTGAATTCAAGTGGGATCTCTTAGAAAGAATTAAACGCAACTCTGAAGATTGGGAACTCGACGAAGGTAATGAGTCAGGTATAAAGCTTGAGTTTGATTGTGTTAAATCTTTTATGAATACCGATACTTCTCACAAGTTTAGCACTAAATATGGACTTGACTCTGAGATAGTAGCCTCCTTCTATGAAGCATTTTCTACTCACGTTGATCTCCCTAAGGAGAAGTGTTTTAAATATCATCCCCTATTAAAGAAGAAATAATGAACCGGTCATAGCTAAAGATGAAACCATCATTTACAATGTTGATCCAGTTGTGCCTACCGCTTATATTGAAAAACCACCTTTCCCTGTTAGGATAAAGGAACATGCTAAGGTATCAACTGTGGTTCGTAAGAGTAATATAAGAGCATCTAAGCCCCCTGAGCAAATTAAAGTAGAACCTAGTGTTGCTATGGTTAAAGATCTCTTGGTAGAAAATATTGATGGGCATGTTATCTACTTCTGTGATGAAGCTGCTAGAATTGCTAAACCCGATGAAAAAGATAAACATAGAACCATAGAAGGCATGCCTGTTGTCTCAGTTAAAATAGGAGATCATTGCTATCATGGTTTATATGATTTGGATGCTAGTGTGAGTGCTATCCCTTTTACCTTATACCAAGAAATTATGGATGAAATAGCACCTGCTGAAATAGAAAACATTGATGTTACTATTAAACTTGCTAATAGAGACACCATCACACCACTTGGGATTGTTAGAGATGTTGAAGTCTTGTGTGGGAAAGTAAAATACCCTACTGATTTTCTAGTTCTTGGATCCCCACAAGATGACTTTTGTCCCATTATCTTTGGTAGACCTTTCTTGAGCACCGTCAATGCTAAGATAGATTGTGAAAAACTAACTGTCGGTGTCAGTTTTGGTGGTGTGTCTCATGAGTTTAATTTTTCCAAGTTTAGTAGACAACCTCGTGATAGAGCATTATCTAGTAAGGATGAAATAATTGGTCTTGCTTCTATTGCCGTGCCTCCTACTGATCCATTAGAACAATATTTGCTTGACCATGAAAATGATATGCACTTGCATGAAAGAAATGAAATAGATCAAATTTTCTTTGAACAACAACCTCTCCTGAAACACAATTTGCCTATTGAAACTCTTGGAGGTACTCCTCCACCTAAAGGTGATCCTGTGTTCGAATCAAAGCAATTGCCCGATACTTTGAAGTATGCTTATCTTGATGAGAAAAAGATATATCATGTTATTATTAGTGCTAACCTTTTAGAACATGAAGAAGAAAGATTATTGAAAGTTCTAAGGAAGCACCAGGCTCCTATTGGATATACTCTTGATGATCTTAAGGGCATTAGTCCCACTCTATGTCATCACAAGATTAATATGGAACCTGATGCTAAACCCGTTGTTGGTCACCAACAGCAATTAAATCCTAAGATGAAAGAAGTGGTAAGAACTGAAATATTAAAGCTTCTGGAAGCAGGTATAATCTATCCCATAGCTGATAGTAGATGGGTAAGTCTCGTTCATTGTGTCCCTAAGAAGGGAGGTATTACCGTTGTTCCTAATGATAAAAATGAACTCATTCCACAAAGAATTGTCACTCGTTATAGAATGGTAATTGATTTTAGAAAGTTAAATAAAGCTACTAGAAAAGATCATTACCCTCTGCCTTTCATTGATCAAATGCTAGAAAGATTATCTAAGCACACACACTTTTGTTTTCTGGATGGATATTCTGGTATCTCTCAAATACCTGTGTCACAATCCGATCAAGAGAAAACCACCTTTACTTGCCCTTTTGGAACCTATGCTTATAGACGTATGCCTTTTGGTTTATGCAATGCACCTGCTACCTTTCAAAGATGTATGACTGCTATATTCTCTGATTTTTGTGAAAAGATTGTGGAGGTTTTCACAGATGATTTTTCCGTTTACGGGACTTCTTTTGATGATTGCTTAAGCAACCTTGATCGAGTTTTGCAGAGATGTGAAGAAACTAATCTCATCTTGAATTGGGAGAAGTGCCACTTTATGGTTAATGAAGGTATTGTCTTGGGGCATAAAATATCTGAACGAGGTATTGGGGTGGATAAAGCTAAAGTTGATGCAATTGAGAAAATGTCGTGTCCTAAAGATATTAAAGGTATTCGAAGTTTCCTTGGTCATGCTGGTTTCTATAGGAGGTTCATTAAAGACTTCTCTAAAATTTCTAGGCCTCTTACTAATCTTTTGCAAAAGGATATCCCTTTTGTTTTTGATGATGATTGTGTGGAAGCCTTTGAAACACTCAAGAAAGCCTTAACCTCTACACCTATCGTTCAGCCACTTGATTGGAACTTGCCTTTTGAAATTATGTGTGATGCTAGTGATTATGTTGTTGGTGCTGTTCTACGACAAAGAGTTGATAAAAATTGAATGTTATCCATTATGCTAGCAAACCTCTAAACAGTGCTCAACGAAATTATGCTACTACTGAAAAAGAATTTTTAGCAGTTGTGTTTGCCTGTGATAAATTTAGATCCTATATTGTTGACTCCAAGGTTATTGTTCACACCGATCATGCTGCTATAAAATATCTTATGGAAAAGAAATATGCTAAACCTAGACTCGTTAGGTGGGTTCTCTTGCTTCAAGAATTTGACTTACATATCGTTGATAGAAAGGGAGCTGAGAACCCCGCGGCTGATAACTTGTCTAGGTTAGAAAATATTCTTGATGACCCACTACCTATTGATGATAGTTTTCCTGACGAACAGTTAGCTGCAATAAGTGTTTCTCAAAACACCCCTTGGTATGCTGATTATGCTAACTACATTGTTGCTAAATATATACCACCTAGCTTCACATACCAACAAAAGAAAAAAAATTCTTGTATGACTTAAGACATTACTTTTGGGATGACCCACATCTTTATAAAGAAGGAGTAGATGGTATTATTAGACGATGTGTACCTGAGCATGAACATGAACAAATCCTACGAAAATGTCATTCCGAAGCTTATGGAGGACATCATGCGGGAGATAGAACTGCTCACAAGGTATTGCAATCTGGTTTTTATTGGCATACTATCTTCAAGGATGCATGTAAGTTTGTCTTGTCTTGTGATGAATGTCAAAGAATTGGTAATATCGGTAAGCGTCAGGAAATGCCTATGAATTATTCACTTGTTGTCGAACCATTTAACGTTTGGGGTTTTGATTATATGGGACCTTTTCCTTCCTCTAACGGGTACACTTATATTTTTGTTGCTGTTGATTATGTCACTAAGTGGGTAGAAGCTATTCCAACTAGTAGTGCTGATCACCACACCTCCATTAAAATGCTTAAAGAGGTTATCTTCCCGAGGTTTGGAGTCCCTAGATACTTAATGACTGATGGTGGTTCACACTTTATTCATGGTGCTTTCCGTAAGATGCTTGCTAAATATGATGTTAACCATAGAATTGCATCACCCTATCATCCTCAATCTAGTGGTCAAGTTGAACTTAGCAATAGAGAAATAAAATTGATATTACAAAAAACTGTCAATAGGTCTTGAAAGAATTGGTCTAAGAAACTAGATGATGCACTTTGGGCCTATAGAACAGCTTATAAAAATCCTATGGGTATGTCTCCATACAAAATGGCATATGGAAAAGCTTGTCATTTGCCTCTAGAATTTGAACATAAAGCATTTTGGGCAATTAAAGAACTCAACTATGATTTCAAACTTGCCGGTGAGAAGAGGCTATTTGATATTAGCTCACTAGATGAATGGAGAACCCAAGCCTATGAAAATGCCAAACTATTCAAAGAAAAAGTAAAGAGGTGGCATGACAAAAGAATCCAAAAGTGGGAATTCAAAATAGGAGACTATATTCTTTTGTTCAACTCTCGTTTAAGATTTTTTGCAGGTAAGCTTCTCTCCAAATGGGAAGGACCTTATATTATCGAAGAGGTTTATCGTTCTGGAGCCATCAAGATTAATAATGCCGAAGGTACTAACCCGAAGGTGGTCAATGGACAAAGAATTAAGCACTATATCTCAGGTACGCCTATTAACGTTGAAAGCAATGTTATCCAAAGCATGACACCGGAGGAACACATAAAAGAAACCTTCCGGAACACTCCGGAATTCTGAAAAATAGGAGGTACGTGATACGGTAAGTAAACGGGCTCCGAAAAATCCACAAAAATATTTTTTGTCAGTTTTGGAATATTAGAAAATTTCGGAAATTAAGAAATAAACCGGAAGGTGATTGAGGTGAGCACGATACACCAGGGCACGCCAGGCCCCCCTTGGCGTGCCCTAGTGGGTTGTGCCCACCTCGGACACCTTCCCGACTCCGTTTTCCTTCCACATGCTTGTTTTCCAAGAATAAAAATTCTCTATATATACCCCGACTGTTTTGACGACCGCATCGCAGAAAAATCATATGTTCTTATTTCGTACTGTTTTCTCGT
The DNA here is from genome assembly GCA_039707655.1 of Elymus sibiricus. NCBI lineage: Eukaryota > Viridiplantae > Streptophyta > Magnoliopsida > Poales > Poaceae > Elymus > Elymus sibiricus. The sequence continues at coordinate 402,313,643 of CM077667.1, forward strand.
CGGATCTAGATCTCCATGACTCCACCAAGCTCCTCCAAGGACAAGTTCTTCGAGAAGGTCATCAACCCGTACTTGCCGGAGGTGATGGAGCACCCTCAAGCCATTGAGATGCGTGAGGGAGTGCTCCACATCCGCGATGTTCAGGGACCCAAGAGGACCGGAAGCGTGGAGGCTAGGCTCGAGGCGATGGAACAAGAAATCTTCAAGTGCCAAAAGATGGTGGAGCGTGGACTTAGTGCCAATCACTCCATGATCACGGAGTTCACCCGTGATCAGATGGTGGATGGTTGGTCTGTGAAGGACATCATCTCCACCCTCAACGAGCAAATTAATTTTCTGCAAAGCCAAGTTTATGATCTTCAAAACCAAGTTTTTGAATATGAAGCAAGATTTAAAGGTATGAGTTTAGCTGCCAGTTGCATGACTCAGGGGACTCTTGCATCAACTTTTGATGGGGAGCCCTTGCCCTGGAAGCTGGAGGACAAGCCTACCAAATCATCCCCACCACCTTCTTCATCACCACCACCAAAGGAGACTTGAGCACACGGGTATGGGCACTCCCCTTGGCTTGAGCCAAGCTTGGGGGAGGTGCCCCGGTATCATATCACCATCACTTTTATTCACCTTTACCTATTTTAGTTCGATCTTTAGTTTTCCTTTGCTTTAGTTGAATAAAAGTTTAGCATGATCTATTTTCGTGTGTTAGTTTCGTGGCCTATCTATCTATGTAATAGAGTGAGAGTTATATAATAAAAAAGTTTAGTTTGAGTTTTTGCCTCTCTACTTTCTTGCTGCAATCAAAATAAAGAAAAAGAAATAAATGAAAAGAATCATATGCTAATCTTATGGTGAGTAATGACATCTCATAAGGAAAAGTATAAGTAGTAAAATTTATTGGAGATTGACAAACATAGCATTGGTCAATGATCCAATTCATGAAAGAATTAATAAGGGAAGAGAAGATTAACATGCAAATACACTATCGGGGAAATCTTTTATGATTGTGAGCCCCCATTAAATATTATATGTCAAAATTGTTGACTTTGGACAAGGAAGACAACATAATGATTTATGTTTGTTCATATCCACATAGAAGTTATATTGTCATAAATCCTTCAACATGTGGTGCTTGCTCAATATCTTTGCTAGCCAAAAATTCCACACTAAGTAGAAATACTACTTGTGCATCCAAAAACCCAAAGCCAAATTCATTCTTTGAGAGTCCACCATACCTACCCACGGATCGAGTAAGATCCTTCAAGTAAGTTGTCATCGGTGCAATAAGGCAATAAAAATTGCTTCTAAAAGTGTTTTGATCAATTAGTGTAAGAGAAAATTGAGTGCTATACGAACTTATGATGGCAAAGTAATAAAAGTGACGGACTACATAATAAAGGTTGCTATCATGGGGGGCAATATAGCGTGACGTTCTTTTACATTAAGGGATTGGGCATACAAACCAAAAAATGCATGACAACCTCTGCTTCCCTCTGTGAAGGGATTATCTTTTATGTTTATGTATTTACTTTTATGCAAGAGTCAAAGTATTCTTCCCTATTCCTTTTTACCTTTTTCTTTTGCAAGCATCATGTGGTGAGGAAAGATCTAGGCACATATATCCAGTTGGATATGGGTGGGCATGAGTCATTATTGTTGACATCACCCTTGAGGTGAACACGTTGGGAGGCGAAACTATAAGCCCCTATCTTCCTATGTGTCCGGTTGAAACTTTTTGCTCATGGGTATACTGTGATTGTTAGCAATCATAGAAGACTAAATGATGGTTGAGTATGTGGACTTGCCAAAAGGCTCCGACATGAGACCCTTCCTGAAAATATGATGAATTGTAGTTGCAAAGTTGACTGAGAACATAGTTTGTTGGTTTTCAATAAGGTTTATGCTTTATACTTCTATGTTGTGATGAATTGTTACTTGTGCATGAGAAGCAATATGATGGAAGTTATATGAATAAGTTTATGCTAGAGTTTGTTGCTGTTATGATAATAAGCATGATGCTACTATGTCCGTATTTTGTTTTTATCGACACCTCTCTCTCAAACCATGTGGACATGCTTTTCAATTTCGGCTTTTCGCTTGAGCACAAGCGAGGTCGAAGCTTGGGGGAGTTGATACGTCCATTTTGCATCATGATTTCCTACTGTTATTTATTATGTTTTGTTGAATAATAATGCTTTAGGGAGTGATTCTAATGCCTTTTCTCTCATAATATGCAAGGTTTACACAAAGAGGGAGAATACCGGCAGCTGGAATTCTGGACCTGAAAAAAGCACATCAGAGATACCTATTCTGCACATCTCCAATGAAGCTGAAACTTTACGGAGATTATTTTTGGAATTAATAAAAAAATACTGGACCAAAGAACTACCGGAGGGGGCTAGCCTGGTGGGCACAAGACACCAGGGCGCGCCAGGCCCCCTGATGTCTACTACGCAACTTTATTCTTGTAGAATTGTTGGGCCTCCAAGCGCAGAGTTTTGTAGCACAGTAGCAATTTTCCCTCAAGTGGATGACCTAAGGTTTATCAATCCGTGGGAGGTTTAGGATGAAGATGGTCTCTATCAAACAACCCTGCAATCAAATACAAGAAATCTCTTGTGTCCCCAACACACCCAATACAATGGCAAATTGTATAGGTGCACTAGTTCGGCGAAGAGATGGTGATACAAGTGCAATATGGATGGTAGATATAGGTTTTTCTAATCTGAAAATATAAAAACAGCAAGGTAGCAAGTAACAAAAGTGAGCACAAACGGTATTGCAATGCTTGAAAACAAGGCCTAGGGTCCGTACTTTCTCTAGTGCAATCTCTCAACAATGCTAATATAATTGGATCACATAACCATCCCTCAATGTGCAACGAAGAATCACTCCAAAGTTCTTATCTAGCGGAGAACATAAGAAGAAATTGTTTGTAGGGTACGAAACCACCTTAAAGTTATCCTTTCCGATCGATCTATCCAAGAGTTCGTACTAAAATAACACCAAGTTATCCTTTCCGATCGATCTATCTAAGAGTTCGTACTAGAATAACACCATATGATACGCATCAACCAACTCTAATGTCACCAAGATACTCCAATGGAGCCACAAGTATCCATGAGTTAATTATAATATACGCATCAAACAATTTCAGATTCATAATACTCAATCCAACACAAAGAACCTCAAAGAGTGCCCCAAGATTTCTATCGGAGAACAAGGCATGAAAACGTGCAATCAACCCCTATGCGTAGATCCCCAAGGTCACCGGAATCCGCAAGTTGACGCCATAACATATATCAAGTGAATCACTTGAATACCCCAATGTCACTACGGGTATCCGCATGCAAGACATACATCAAGTGCTCTCAAATCCATAAAAGTATTCAATCCGATAATAACAAAATCTCAAAGGGAAAACTCAATTAATCACAACAAGATAGAGAGGGGAAAACACCATATGATCCAACTATATTAACAAAGTCCGTGATACATCAAGATCTTGCCATCTCAAGAACACGAGAGAGATTAAACACATAGCTACCGGTACAAACCCTCAACCCCAAGGTGTATTACTCACACATTATCATGGTGAGAAAGAGAGAGTTGTTGATGGAGAGGTGCAGCCCCAAAGAGATGGAGGCGATGGCGGCAACAGCGCCGGCGACGGGCGGCGGCCCCTTGCCCCCCCCCCCCCCCACTTCTTCCTTGGTCTTGGTTCTGCAATGGAGGAGCCTCTCCCCTTCTTGGCGGCTGCCAAGGGAGAGGCAAATTCATGGCTTTTGGTGGCTCTCCCGAAATTAAGGTTTTTTCTCTCCTTATATGTGCCTCTTTGGTGCTCTATGGCCCTCCGATGGATGAACCCTTGATCCAATGGCTCTTGGGCACCTCTAGAACCCTCCTAGGGACTCCTCACAGCCCTCATGAGTCCCCAAAGTCGTGGCTTGGCCGAATACATCAGATATGGTAAGAGTTGGAATCAATCACGTCATCAATTCTCGTAATCCTGTAATCAGATATTTTTCTCCAGTAAAACGGGTCTACAGATCGCATCCGAACTCCGTTTTGGACGAATTTGGAGTCCAGAATCAATGCCATAAAATCCCCCAAACTTTCCTAGTTTTAGCGTTTTTGATTTGACGCCGTCTTCGGGGGTCAAACTAACGATCTCTAAAAACTTTTCATGGACAGATTTCAGGAAAGTCAGATTCCTCCTCCAACAAGGCTCCTTTTGCGTTTTTTCGACAATTTTCAATTAATTCCTATACATCAAAGTGTGAAACAAGAACTTGTACACTTTTGCAACCATTAATAGGTTAGTCCCAATAAATCATAAAACCATAGTAAAAATATAGGCAAATATGACATGAATACTTCATAAATTATCGATACGTTGGAGACGTATCAGCATCCCCAAGCTTAATTCCTACTCGTTATCGAATAGGTAAATGATAAAAGAAATAATTTATGAAGTGTGAATGCTAGAATAGTATATAAGTTTGATCGATGATAATTCCTATCAAATTTTCTAGCATCATAACCAGCAACTTTTCTCATAAAAACATCATGATAGAGTAGCAATCAATTCACATGTCATGGTTCAAGCCATTCATTCACTTGAAACTTAACAATCTATGTTCTTAGTCACCAAAAATTTCCAATTCAACTTGTTCTCAACAAAGTCTAAGTAAGAGCCCCACATACTCAATCATCATTTAGTCTTCTATGATTGCTAGTACTCAAAGCATATTTTTAGAACAAATGGCATCCATCGAACAATGAGAAAGATAGGGGCTTAATGTTTCGCCTCCCAACTCATTTATCATAGAGATAATTGTCAACAATAATAAGTCATGATCAAATATATTTGACTGGATAATTATGTTTGGATCTGTCCCCGCCACATGATGCTTGCCAACTAATAGACTGAGGTTGGAATAAGAAGTTGACTCAATATGAATAGTAAATAACATGAAAGTAAATAGATTGTCCCTTCGCAAAGGGAAGCAGGAATTTGCAAAGGTGCCAGAGCTCAAAGCTTAAATCAGAGATAAATATAATTTTGGGAGGTGCACCCTTCCTGTCAACGTTACGGCCAAGAGTTATCAATATCTTCCATGTTAAACACATTAGCGGCGGTTCCCAAGCGGTAAAAGTAAAGTTTTACTCCCCCTCCACCAACAAACACACTCCACGGCTAGCTGAATCCACGGGTACCGTTCATGCCAACAACATTCCTGGGGGAGTTTTGTTTAATTATTTGCATTTTTTTATTTCGGGACTGGGAATCCCTATTACCGCCCCTCTCGTGCAAGGACGAGTCAATAAACACTCATCATGAGAATAACCCGCTTAACATGGAAGATACTGACCACCCCCCGTCGCTCCATGAGCGGTCCAGGCACACAAAACAGATGTTTATTTGAATGTTTAGAGGTGGCACATGCAAATTTACTTGGAATGGCAGTGAAATACCATATATAGGTAGGTATGGTGGACTCTTATGGAAGAAACTTGGCTCAAGGATTTGGATGCACAAGTAGTATCTCTACTTAGTACGAAGTGTTGGCTAGCAAAAGGTTCTAAACAAGCACCACATGTTGGAGGAACCACAACAATATAACTTCTATGCAAATATACACAACCATAACTCATTACGTTGTCTTCCTTGTCCAACTTCAACTAATTTGCTCAAGTTTGAAAATAATTAATGGGTATTCACAATCATAGAAGATGTCCAAGATAATAAATTTGTATGTGAAAGTTCTCTTCCTTATACTAATCATTCATGAATTGCTTATATGACCAATATTGTGCTTGTCAAGCTTCAAAAAGATTTCACTTTCTAAACCCAATGTGAAGCTACTACCAGGCATGATATGAACATATAATTTCAACTTCATGGTATTCAATTCATTCAACAATTTCCTCATAGGATAAAAATGAAGCACAAGAGTAAATGACAAGCTATTCTCAAAAGATATAAGTGAAGATCAATGAGTAGTCAAACAATTAATTAGCTATGTGAGGACTCTCTCTATTAATGAAGATTTTCATATCTGAGTATTTTATTCAAACATCAAACTAAACAAAAATAGAACTCCAAGAATAGCACGCATCATGTAAACGAATAAAAATTTAGGCTCAACATAGGCTAACCGATAGTTGACGAAGAGAGGTGGGATGTGTAGCATCCCCAAGCTTAGATGCTTGAGACTTCTTGAAATATTTACTTGGGGTGCCTTGGGTATCCCCAAGCTTGAGCTTTTGTATCTCGTTCAATCCTCTCATATCATGGTTTCACCTATTCTCAAAAACTTCATCCACACAAAACTCGAAAAGAACTCGTGAGATAGGTTAGTACACATAAGAATAAATCAACACTTCATGTACTGCCAAGACAAGTTGCACAATAATTTTCAAACATCATCTACTGTTTACTATTGTTTCCACAATTTATATCTACCAATATAGGCTATGGAAACTATAGGATAAGTAGATAACAAAACTATGACAGCAATCTGTCCAAACAGAACAGTCTGTAGCAATTTATTGAACCAGTACACTTCTGTAACTCAAAAAATTATGAAAATTTAGGAAAGGCTAAATAATTTACATTCAAATACAGTGTAAAAATTTCAGAAACATTCCAAGTTCCAGTAAAATATGAAAATTCAAACACTACAGCAAAAGTTTCTGTTTTTACACAGCACACATCAAACATGCAATTCAAGCATCCTAAAGGCAATTCTTGGAAATTTTTATTGAAAAACAAGATTATAAATAACACCTAACAGAAAATAACAAAATAAAATGACGCTCCAAGCAAAACACATATAATGTGACGAATAAAAGTATAGCTCTAACCTCTAAGTAAGATATACCGATAATGTTGAAGACGAAAGAGGGGATGCCTTCCGGGACATCCCCAAGCTTAGGAACTTGAGTCTTCCTTGAATATTACCTTGGAGGTTCCTTGGGCATCCCCAATATTAGGTTCTTGTCACTCCTTATTCTCCTCATATCAGTGTCTCACCCAAAACTTGAAAACTTCAATCACACAAAACTTAACGGAACTTCGTGAGATGGGTTAGTATAATAAGTAAAGATCATTCACTTTGGTACTGTCAAGACAAGATTCATAATTGTTATCATATAATACCTACTATATTATACCATTCACATAATTTATATCACTAAATATAAGCTATGGGAACACTAAAACAAGCAAACTATGCATGCAAAACAGAATCTGTCAAAAACATAACAGTCTGTGAAGATATGTAGTATAGCCATACTTAAATGTCTCTAAAAATTCTGAAAAATTAGCAAAACGTGAAAAATTTGTATATCAATACTGTGTAAAAATTTCAGATCATTATCACGCTCCAGTAAAAAATGAAAATTCCTGTACTGGAGTCAAAAGTTTCTGTTTTGGTTCAGCATCAATTCTACTCATCTTGTGAGTCATCCCAAAGGCTTTACTTGGCACATTATTGAAATAAAAGACAAAAAACATGATTAATACAGTAGATTAATCATGTGAACACACAAAAACAGAAAGTAAAAGTGTTGGGTTGTCTCCCAACAAGCGCTTTTCTTTAAAGCCTTTTAGCTAGGCATGATGATTTCAATGATGCTCACATAGGAATAGTAATTGAAACATGCAAGGGAGCATCATGAATCACATGGCAAGCACTTTTAAGTCTAACCCTCTTCCTATTCATAGGGATTTTATGAGCAAACAATTTATGGGAGCAAGAATGAGCTAGCATAGGAAGGCAAAACAAGTGTAACTTCAAAACTTTGAACACATAGGGAGGAAACTTGATATTATTGCAATTCCTACAAGCACATGTTCCTTCCTCATAATAATTTTCAGTAGCATCATGAAGGAATTCAACAATATAACTATCACATAAAGCATTCTTTTCATGATGCACAAGCATATAATTTTTATCACTCTCCACATAAGCAAACTTGTTCTCCTTCATAATAGTGGGAGCAAACTCAACGAAATAACTATCATGAGGTACTTGATAGACATAACAACTTTGAATATTAAAATCATGAAAACAAGTTTCATGGTTGTCATTACCCTTTATAGCATACGTGTCATCACAATAATCATCATACAATGGAGGCATGCTATCATCATAATAGTTTTGCTCATCAAAACTTGGGGCACTAAAAATATCATCTTCATCAAACATAGCATCCCCAAGCTTGTGGCTTTGCATATCATTAGCATCATGAATATTCAGAGAATTCATACTAGCAACTTTTCTATCATGCTCATCATTCAAGGAATTCTCATCAAGTATTTTCATAATTTCTTCCTCTACCAATTGAGCACAATTTTCTGAATCCTTGTTTTCACGAAAGACATTATAAAGACGAAACAAATGATGCAACCTATACTCCATTTTTTGTAGTTTTCTTTTATAAAACCAAACTAGTGAAAAACAAGAAACTACAAGATTTGATTGCAAGATCTAAAGATATACCTTCAAGCACTCACCTCCCCGGCAACGGCGCCAGAAAAGAGCTTGATGTCTACTACGCAACTTTATTCTTGTAGACTTTGTTGGACTTCCAAGCGCAGAGTTTTGTAGGACAGTAGCAATTTTCCCTCAAGTGGATGACCTAAGGTTTATCAATCCGTGGGAGGTGTAGAATGAAGATGGTCTCTCTCAAACAACCCTGCAATCAAATACAATAAATCTCTTGTGTCCCCAACACACCCAATACAATGACAAATTGTATAGGTGCACTAGTTCGGCGAAGAGATAGTGATACAAGTGCAATATGGATGGTAGATATAGGTTTTTGTAATCTAAAAATATAAAAACAGCAAGGTAGCAAGTAACAAAAGTGAGCACAAATGGTATTGCAATGCTTGAAAACAAGGCCTAGGGTCCATACTTCCGCTAGTGCAATCTCTCAACAATGCAAATATAATTGGATCACATAACCATCCCTCAATGTGCAACGAAGAATCACTCCAAAGTTCTTATCTAGCGGAGAACATAAGAAGAAATTGTTTGTAGGGTACGAAACCACCTTAAAGTTATCCTTTCCGATCGATCTATCCAAGAGTTCGTACTAAAATAACACCAAGTTATCCTTTCCGATCGATCTATCTAAGAGTTCGTACTAGAATAACACCATATGATACGCATCAACCAACTCTAATGTCACCTAGATACTCCAATGTCACCACAAGTATCCATGAGTTAATTATACGATACGCATCAAACAATTTCAGATTCATAATACTCAATCCAACACAAAGAACCTCAAAGAGTGCCCCAAGATTTCTATCGGAGAACAAGGCATGAAAACGTGCAATCAACCCCTATGCCTAGATCCCAAAGGTCACCGGAATCCGCAAGTTGACGCCATAACATATATCAAGTGAATCACTTGAATACCCCAATGTCACTACGGGTATCCGCATGCAAGACATACATCAAGTGCTCTCAAATCCATAAAAGTATTCAATCCGATAATAACAAAATCTCAAAGGGAAAACTCAATTCAACACAACAAGATAGAGAGGGGAAAACACCATATGATCCAACTATATTAACAAAGCCCGTGATACATCAAGATCGTGCCATGTCAAGAACACGAGAGAGATTAAACACATAGCTACTGGTACAAACCCTCAGCCCCAAGGTGGATTACTCACACATTATCATGGTGAGAAAGAGAGAGTTGTTGATGGAGAGGTGCAGCTCCAAAGAGATGGAGGCGATGGCGGCCGCAGCGCCGGCGACGGGTGCCGGCGGTGGCGACGGGCAGCGGCCCCTTGCCCCCCCCCCTTCTTCCTTGGTCTTGGTGCTGCAATGGAGGAGCCTCTCCCCTTCTTGGCGGCTGTCAAGGGAGAGGCAAATTCGTGGCTTTTGGTGGCCCTCCCGAAATTAGGGTTTTTCTCTCCTTATATGTGCCTCTGTGGTGCTCTATGGCCCTCCGATGGATGGGCCCTTGATCCAATGACTCTTGGGCACTTCTAGAACCATCCTAGGAACTCTTCACAACCCTCATGAGTCCCCAAAGTCGTGGCTTGGCCGAATACATCAGATATGGTAAGAGTTGGAATCAATCACATCATCAATTCTCGTAATCCCGTAATCAGATATTTTCCTCCAGTAAAACGGGTCTACAGATCGCATCCGTACTCCGTTTTGGACGAATTTGGAGTCCAGAATCAATGACATAAAATTCCCCACACTTTCCTAGTTTTAGCTTTTTCGATTTGACGCCGTCTTCGGGGGTCAAACTAACAATCTCTGAAAACTGTTCGTGGATAGATTTCAGGAAAGTCAGATTCCTCCTCCAACAAGGCTCCTTTTGCGTTTTTTCAACAATTTCCAATTAATTCCTACACATCAAAGTGTGAAACAAGAACTTGTGCACTTTTGCAACCATTAATAGGTTAGTCTCAATAAATCATAAAACCATAGTAAAAATATAGGCAAATATGACATGAATACTTCATAAATTATCGATACGTTGGAGACGTATCACCCCCCTGGGCGCGCCCTGATGGGTTGTGCCCTCCTTGGCCCACCTCCGGTGCCCATATTCTGGTATATAATCACTTTTTACCTAGAAATAATAAGAGGAGGACTTTCGGGACGGAGCGCCGCCGTCTCGAGGCGGAACTTGGGCAGGATCACTTTTGCCCTCCGGCGGAGCGATTCCGCTGGGGGAACTTCTCTCCCAGAGGGGGAAATCGAAGCCATCGTCATTACCAACACCCCTCTCATCTTTGGGAGGCCAATCTTCATCAACTTCTTCAACAGCATCATCTCCTCTCAAACCCTAGTTCATCTCTTGTGTTCAATCTTTGTACCGGAACCTCAGATTGGTACCTGTGGGTGACTAGTAGTGTTGATTACCTTGCGTATTTGATTACTATATGGTTTATTTGGTGGAAGATTATACGTTCAGATCCATTATGCTATTCAATACCCCTCTGATCTTGAGCATGATTATTATTTGTGAGTAGTTACCTTTGTTCTTGAGGTCACGGGAGAAGTCATGTTGCAAGTAATCATGTGAATTTGACATGTGTTCGATATTTTGATGATATGTATGTTGTGATTCCCTTAGTGGTGTCATGTGAACGTCGACTACATGACACTTCACCATTCATGGGCCTAAGGGAATGCATTGTGGAGTAGTTATTATATGATGGGTTGCTAGAGTGACAGAAGCTTAAACCCTAGTTTATGCGCTGCTTCGTAAGGGGCTGATTTGGATCCAAACGTTTAATGCTATGGTTAGATTTTATCTTAATACTTTTCTCGTAGTTGCGGATGCTTGCGAGGAGGGGGTTAATCATAAGTGGGAGGTTGTTCAAGTAAGAACAACACCCAAGCACCAGTCCACCCACATATCAAATTATCAAAGTAGCGAACACGAATCAAACCAACATGATAAAAGTGACTAGATGAAATTCCCGTGTACCCTCAAGAACACTTTGCCTATTACTAGAGATTGTTCTGGTCTGTCCTTTGCCACAAAAGGATTGGGCTACCTTGCTACACCTTATTTACCGTTACCGTTACTTGCTCGTCACCAATTATCTTGCTATCAAACTATCTGTTAATTACAATTTCAGTGCTTGCAGAAATTACCTTGCTGAAAACCGCTTGTCATTTCCTAGTACTCCTCGTTGGGTTTGACACTCTCACTTATCGAAAGGACTACGATTGATCCCCTATACTTGTGGGTCATGAAGACTCTTTTCTGGCGCCGTTGCCGGGGAGTGAAGTGCTCTTGCTGATTGATCCCCTACACAAACATTTTCCTCAAAATGCAAACCCCACAAGCACAGTGGCATGGCGCTCCACCATCAGGCACTCGCCTAGATCTCCGCAGGTGATGACCTTGTTTTTAGCGGAGGGGCAGCGGTTGGTTGTGGTGCCCAGGTTTGCTCCAGCAGTGCAATCTTGGTGAACGCCTTGGGAGCCAGCTGCAGCATCATCCAGTCCTTCTGGACTTCATCAGAGTCTCCTGACAGACACCAGTCAGACGCAGGGATTCCAACAGACGCCCTGCTAGAAACGAGATGAAAGTTTCCAGTTTGGCTCTCTCGCGCTCCCCGGAAAGTATCATCCAGTTTCGGACTGTGGCTTGCAATCTCCCTAGCACCTATTTAATATTCAACCATACTGCATTGTTAAGTATCATGGCGTTTCTAAACTTCCACAAACTCCACACAGCAGCAGCAGTTACAACATTAATAGAAGAGTTTTTCTTATTGGAGACCCAAAGCCTAGCAATAGAGAAATAATCTGCTCCTAGGGATCTGTTAAAAAGTTCACTAATTACACACCAAACAGATTTAGGTACCACACAATCAAAGAACAAATGATCAACTGATTCATTAGTAGCACAGAAGACACAATCTAATGGCTTAATGACATGTCTCTTCCTAAGGTTATCCCTGGTCATAATCTTGTTATGGGAAATGAGCCAGAGGAAGATATGGATTTTAGGGTGAACTAGTAGTTTCCATACAACAATAATAAACACTGGGACAACTCCTCTAAAGTTAATCACATTGTAGAGAGAGCTGCCAGAGTAAATCCCTTTGCTATCCAGCTACCAAACCAGAGAATCGGTGTCATTTGTGAGGTTGATGGATTTGACCACCTCAACCAATTGGTACCAGGATTCCATCATCTTAGGGCCAAAACACCTTCTAAAAGTGAGTTTGACAATGTCACCATCCCAGATTTCACTGATAGTTCTAGAGGGTTCATTACAAATGGAGTATAGGGGCCAGAATTGGATAGCCAGGGGTGAGGTGCCAAACCATGTATCCTCCCAGAATCTGGTTTTCTCCCCATTCCCAACCATCCATCTGAAACCAAATTAGATAGCATTCACTACCTGCATCGCTCCTTTCCAGAATCTAGAGGCATGGAGGGTTGAGCTGGTGAAGATGTTTGGACTACAAGTATTATATTTGGAGTCTATAATCTTTTTCCAAATTTTACCCTCCCCTTGAGAATATCTTTGTATCCGAGAGCCGAACAGACACATGTTGAGCTCTTGCAGGTTTGGGGTCCCTAGCCGACCAAACTATTTTTTTATACAAACCAGCCTCCAGTTAGCTAAATGCAACTTCTTGTGCCCCTCAAAGTCATTCCACAGACAATGAGCCATTTGAGTATTAATCATCTCAATGGCCCACTTTGGGAATTTAAAGAAGCACATCAAGTAGATAGGGATGCTGGCTAGACAGGCCTGAATTAGAACTAATCTTCCTTTATAAGAGAGTAATTTGCCTCTCCATCGAGCAATTCTCTTGATTATCTTGTAAATCAGAGGCTGGACATCCTCTCTTCTAAGTTTATCATAATGCAAAGGGATCCCTAGATATTTAATGGGGAAGACTCCCTTCTTACATCCTAGTGCTTCTGTAAAATTAGCAAGCTCAACATCTGTCATATTTATGGGAATCAGTTCACTTTTTGTGTAATTGATTTTCATCCAGAAACCTGTTCAAAATAGGAGAGGACCATCTTGAGGTTTAGAGCTTTATCTAGGTCCTTTTGAAGGAAAAGGATTGCGCCATCTGCATATTGGGGATAGATAACCCCTCTAGGGTAGAGGGATGGGCAGAGCCCAATTATCAGGTTTTCATCTACAGCTTTGACAAGCATTCTGGCCAATACATCTACTACTAGGTTACACAATAAAGGGGAGATATGGTCCCCTTGTCTGAGCCCTTTGCTGGTAATAAAGAAGTCACTTTCAGAACCATTAATTTTCACCCCAACAGACCCACCTCTCACTATGGATTTAATCCAGGCAATCCACTTTGGGCCAAAACCACTTTTTACCAACAATTCCTCAAAAAATCTAAATTAACAAAATCAAAAGCTTTTTCATAGTCTAACTTTAGTACCATGCCCTGCTCATGCCCAGAATGCACAGAGTGTAGCACCTCATGTGCAGTAACGAGACTTTCTAGGATATACCTTCCTTTCATGAAGTGAGACTGAGAAATGGTAATCAGTCTCTGGAGAATGTAGTTAATTCTATTAGTAAGCACCGTAGTAAAGATTTTGAAACTACAATTTAGCAAGCTAATTGGTCTAAAAAATTCATACTAGTGGCATCCACCTCTTTACGGATAAGAGTTAATAAAGCAAAGTTAAGTATGTATATATCCAGGTTCTCTCTATGGAACTCATCAAACATACTAGTTAAGTCAGTTTTGATAAGATCCCAAAACTGTTGATAGAACAGGAAAGGAATCCCATCAGGGCCAGGTGCCCCATCAGCATAGGAGTCAAAGATTGCCTTTTTCATTTCTTCTTCTGTGAAGGCTGCCTGAAGATGATCATTTTCTTCGGGAGAAACTTTTTCTTCATCAGAAAAGAAATATGTGCTTAGGGTGCAACCATTCCTACTATCAGCTTTAAAGAGGTTATGGTAGTAATCTCCAGCTACTTTAAGGAGATCTACAGTTTCAGAGACATGTCCATCAGAGCCCTCTAGAGAGTGAATGAAGGTTTTCCTTTTTCTCTGGTTAGCAACTGCATGAAAGTATGCAGCATTCCTATCTCCTTCTTTGATATCTCTATCTCTAGATCTCTGTTTAGTTTTAACCTCCTCTCTCAACCAGTGGTTTTGGAGTTCCAGATGGATCTCCTTCAACCTTGCTTTTTCTATCTCAGAAAGCTCATTACTCTCTGATTTGATGTCTAATTTATCATATTCCTCCATGAGGTTCTTTTTAAGCTTCCTAAGATCAGCTTCTATATTGAGGCTCCACCCTTTAGTCACTTTCCTAAGCCTCCTAATTTTCTCTTGCCAAACCTATATAGGGTTTATGCCAGAGACAAGATCATTCCAAAAAAATTCCACTAGGGCTGGGAAATCCTCCCTCGGGAGCCACCATTTTCCAAATTTGTAACTACTAGGTTCGGCTCTCTTACAGATCCCAGAATCCCAAATGATGGGAGTGTGATCCCAGGATCCCAGAATCCTCTGTGTCCACTATGTGTCCTCTGTTTCCTGGAAGTTTGATGCGTTGTGCTATTTTGATTTACAACTCTGTGATGTCTCCTTGCGTGTGAATTAGTCCATACTTCATAACACGGTTGTTAATTATGAATTGAAATGCTAATTTGAGTTCCTGAAACTATTGTGGTTCCTTCTATTGCAGTGCAGTTCGGAATTTCCATGTCACATGAGAGGTGAAAGAATCTTATGCTAATTGCACCTGGCACTAAAGCTTTATAGTCTTCTGTTGATCATACTTCCTTTCAACTATAAGCATGTGTGCAGTTTGTCGTGATGATCTTATACACTAGGAAGGATTCATCAATAATCAATAGTCGAACATCTATGAGGCAACAACCTACTTCCACAGTTAGGCAGAGTGGAGAAAACAATATGAGGAGAACATCATTTATGATGCCTAATGAACTGCCATATGTTACAAAGATGCATAATTCTACCTTCAATTTACAACTTAGCTAAAAAAAACTTATTGGTCAACAGTTCACCATGTTTTTTACTTTGAATTCAATATGCATACATACCAGAAAGTTCATAAGATAGGCGCCTTCATTATGAGCACCATCATTGTTAATCAGGCAAAAAAAAAACTGAAAGCTCTGTATGGCTTAGCGCTCAGTAACACGGCATTTTAGTTTATTATCAGCACTTGCACTATCAAAAACTAAATCCAGAACCAGAAGGAAACATGAACAAAATATTAATTATAAACAGAAACTGATTCTGATAGGTTGCTTATGTTGGGGAGAAAAAACTACTCTTTTACTCTTGCGTGCAACTAAGTTCACGTCATTTGTATCGAGAGAAAAGCTAGACGTGAGTATGTAATTATTAGTACATTATTTGCCTATAGTAACTATGTCTAGATGATCAACAAGGGGGCCTTTATTAAAAAACATATGTAACTCTGTCACGTACCTCAAATTTCCGAATGCAAAAATTCAATATTTGATATAACTCCCCTAAAAGCTTCTTAGCATCTAAATTCAAGCAATCATATAGTAAGCCTAATTGAGTGCATATTCCAGTAAGTGAGCGGATGGGTGCATGATGAGAACACTATATTCATGTCACTACTGAAATCTGGAGACAATCCAACACTTGTAAAAGCAAGGTAGGAGCAGTGAATATTACTCTTTCTAGGCAATAAGTATAGAAAATATATTTGTACATGCGAAGTGTGGTAAGCAAACGTTGTTCTTTTTGAAGCCGTAGGACTGTCACTTTTAGACCGAGTGACAAGACAGAGATAGTGTGACTCTTTTTGCGTATAATATGGAGAATGGCATTACAACGTTTGCTTACAACTAACCTTCAAGGAAACGGCATTACAACTAAAAATGAGATTTTGTAAGCATATAATATGGAGAATGGCATTTTGGAGCTCGGCCCCCATGGAGGCCAAATTTAAAAAAAAAACAAAATTCAAACTTTTCGGTTTCAAACAAATCCGAAAAAGTGTACAAGTATACAAGGATGTGATGTGTATGTGTGTAAAATTTCAGAATGAAATACCTTGAGATGCGATCTGTGCAAACAGAATAAATTCATGGACTTTTGTGATGAATAGTATCATGTGTTGAAAAGCCTTAGATTTGTCTTTCTTCCACAACCCTTGTTTCAACGCATTTAGTCCTGGAAATTTACACACATGTGTGTTGTACTTCCATGTATATCTGTATCTTTTTCAGAAATTTTTGAAATGTAAAAATATGAACTTTGATTTTTTCAAAAACCGGACTCCGGTCCATGGAGGCCGAGCTCCAAAAGCAATTTTCGTATAATATACCGTTGTAAATATGTGATGAATGTATCTACAAATATTTGCACCTAAAAAATAGTGTATAGAAGAATCAAACATAGTTTAGTTCACAAGAAATGGTAAGATAAGTAACGTACTCCAATTTCTTGAGCTTTTCCGCTGTAATTGTCACATTAATCAGTACAAAATCGATCTCTGTCTGGGCTTTTCTCATCTTGATGGAGTTCTGCGTCGTACTCCCTCCGTTCCTTTATATAAGATGTGTATGTTTTTTGAATAAATTCTATAATGTAAGGTGCATTTCTTCTAATTCCTCCTAATCCCGTTCTTAGTCCTTCAGAAAAAAAGGAAAGTATCTCTCCTGATTGCATGCATCTCTCCTTGTAGCAAAAGAAGGAAAGTATCTTTCTCTCGATTGCATGTATCTCTTTCTTTCTTGCACTAACTGATTTACTTTCCACTAACCAACGATTTGTCAAGGGTAATTTTGTCCTAAATTATCTAATTTTGTATCTTGGTCATCGTGCTGAAAATAGTACACCTTACATAAAGAAACGGAGGGAGTATTATTGTAGATTGAATGATACTCAAGTCAAGTACACAATTTGAAATTTATTATCTATTGATGGCAGTGGAAATGCATACCTTAGCTGGTAGAAAAATAGACCATGTGAGAACAACCGCAGTTCTTATGAGCTGGAAGATTGTCAAATAGTGTTCCTAAATATAAGCCATTTTAGATATTTCAATATGAACTACATAGAGCAAAATGAGTGAATCAACACTCTAAAATACATCTATATTAGTCTGTATTGAAATTTTTAAAAAGTCATATATTTAGAAACGGCCGGAGTAGATCCCAAGTCACATAGGCATTGCAATGTTAGCATACATAGATTTTCAGACCTTTTAACCTATAACAACATAAGACATGCAAAGAAAACAAACCTTTAGAGGAGAAGGAAACTTCTAATCATCTCAATACTAATTTGGTAATGCTGAAACTAAAGTGTTACAGAGGACACCACATTCATGCATTTTTAACACAGCCATACTAAGTTGCATTTTGAATACTGTGATGGTAAGAAATGTTTTAACTTCAAGCAAAATCCGCAAAATTGGCCCTTTGTTAAAATAATTTCTATAGACAAACACAAATGGCAGTTTGTAGGCCAAAATCTCACTTGCAGTTCCATATCCTCATCTATGATCCTATTTCTGGACCTAACATGCTTAGTTATCAGCAACAATTATTTGAAGGCTCTTACCTGTATCTAGAATGGTCATACTGAACATTTGTGATTCGAGAAATTTGGAAGCAGAGTATCTATTGTTTTTGGATAAATGATAACAATTCCCTGCTATTTTCAATTCTATGCAGAGCAAAAGTTTGCAAATACTTCTTCATACATACCATTTGCAGGATAATACTCATTTACTAGAGTTTACACGGCAAAGTAAAACAGAAATTGAAAATATATTCAATGGGAAACAGTTGTGAAACCTAAAGTTAATTCACTGAAAAGAATGATGTGACGTTGCACACTAACTGATTTCTCTGTTCATCTCATTGCTTGACCATAGTATAAATTCATAAAGTAGATGGAGGAAAAGAAAACGTATACACATAATATTGGAAGCAGAAAAGAACACCTACATGGTTTCACATTTATGTACTCTCTTCGCCTTCATCCATGCCACCACGCCACTGCAAGTTAAATATGATTTAGCTAGCACTAACTCTTCCATGAAAATGATCATTAAGTTATTTAGCTCATTCTTATGCACTTCAATCTACCATAACCGACAACCCAAAAATGGAGAATATAACTTTTTAGTACCAGGAGAACCTGTAGTGTGCCCTTTTCTCTAATATTCATCGTACATTGCGCTTCTCCTCGGCGTCATATATATAGTTATATACAGAAAAAAAAGTAACACACGGATTAAACAGAACACAAAACAGAATACATAAAAGTTATAGGAATATCTGAATATCCATTGTTTGCACCAACAACTATTGAATATCTGAATCCAAATCAAGAAATCAAACTCGTCAAAACAGAATACATAAGAAGTGTAGTTTTTGTACTCATGACGAGAAAACTCTTTTTTCAATGCAAGTTTGCGCATTCTACGTGGTCAGCCATACAAATAGCGTCCAATTTGTATCCGCCGACAAGTGTTGCCAATATTTTTGCTCATTGGTTGGACGGAATTTCAAATAGGTTCAAAACGCTAATTCGGGTGGGAGCATACGCCTATTTTATTATGGGCACTTTGGCTATGTGGAAATGATTTGATTTTGGGGGGCAAAACACCTCTCCTTTGCAGATTATTTTCTGTTGTACGCACTCGCTTCATACGTGGTCTACGCTATACTGAATGGAGTATCAACCTCTGTTTAAGGCGGTGTGTATGCGGTTGGAGCGGGTTGCCAGGGAGGTCTTCACCCAGTATGGTTGGCAACATTATCTCTGGATTGGTGCACCACCTCCTTTGACATAGGCATAGTGTCGGTTCTATATGATCCGACTTTTGCTGACATGTCGCATTTTTTTCTTCTTTCAGTTTGTTTTTGTTTGGTTGTGTGCATCTTAGTTATGCAGAGGCAGGACGTTTTTCATCATGCTTTGTATCCGCTTGATGCTACATTTTGAGTCAATAAAAATACCCTTTATTGAAAAAACAATCAACATGGAGGACCACCCGGGTCAATGATGGCACTAGCCGAGTCCACAATACCACTACACCCCACTGTGCAGACCACACAGCCACGCCACACCACGAAACTGTGTCATGCGTCTACCTGTAATTGTCAAGGCAACACTTTGCTGCTGCCTCCATTGTACATGCCTTAAAAGGATGGCTTCTTTGGAAAACGAAAGCATAACCATTTGGGGATTGATGTTTATCATTTTGTAGGGACCACTTTCAATATAAGTGCATCTCCAAGGCAGACCCGCAAACCTCCCACAACGGTCCGGACTGCACAGTTCGGACCGCGAAAGTCATTCAACGCGGGCCTGTATCGGTCCGGATGCGGCAACGACACCGTTGCTCCTGTATGTTTAAAAGAAAGAATTAGAAAGGGAAGAAACAAAATTCGATCCCAGGTCTTCTAGCTCAAAGGCATCACTGCTAGCCACTAGCCAACTTCATCTTTGTGTGACATACAAGGGTGCGTCCTAGTTGAGGGTGAAAGAGCTGATTTTGCATTGGGTTTTTTCGGGTTGTTGTTTTGCTTTTGCCTATCTTTTTCACCGGGTTTTCCTCGTTTATTTCTTTATTTTCACTATTTTTTCTTTTCTTTCTTTTTCTTCGGGTTTATTTGGTTTGCTCTGTTTTTTTCTTTGTTTGTCTTTTTTTGTCTCCTGTTTTTATTGTTTATCCTTTTGATTTTCTTTTGGTTTTTTCTTTGTTTCTTTCATTGTCTTTATCGGTTTTCCTACTTTTTTGGTTTCCCTTTGTTTTTGTTGGTTTTTATTCTACATTTTTTGCATATGTCAAGAACATTCTCTATACATATTTACAATTACTTGATTAACATTTTTTTAAATAGTTGTTCAACACTTTTTTTAAATGTTTGATTGATATTTTTCATATTTTAATACATGGTCAACATTTGTTCTATACACATTCAAAAAAGTTCAATCGCTTGATTAACAATTTTTCAAATACTTGGTTAACATATTTTAAATTCATGAATAACTATTTCACACGCATTGTACATTTTTTGTACACAGAGTTAAAAAAAATTCTGTACACATTTAACATTTTTCAAATGCTTTGTAAACAGTTTTCGAATGCAAGATTAACATTTTTTTTAAATGCATGGCCAACATTTTTCTATACACATTTAACAATTTTCAAATGATTGATTAATATTTTTGAAATACCTGTTCAACATTTTTAAAAATGCTTTATTAATATTTTCATATACATGATCAAAAGATTTCATCATCTTTTTAATACATGGTTAACATTTTTTCCATACACATTCAACATTTTTGAAATGTTTGATTAAAAAATTTCAAATACTTGTTTAACATATTTTAAATACATGATCAAATTATTTAACACCTATTGTATTTTTTTATACATTTTTTGTATACACAGTCATTATTTTCTATACATATTTAACATGTTTTAAATGCTTTATAAACATGTTTCAAAATATTATGAAAATTATATTTTGTAATATATATTCACTTTTTTTGGAAGTGTAAACACGAAGTAAAAAAACAAAAACAAAAAGGTCAAACAAAAAAAAGAGGCAGTGTCCTCGAGCGATCTGGGCCGGCCCATTTAGGCCGCTCCCTTAAACGACAATTTTTTTTGCTTGGTAATATGTGTCTCATTCATATCATAAAGATCAAAGTACAAGTCAGATAAGGACCGACATGACAAAACTGAAAAGATAGAAGAACATCTTTGAGTTTGACACCAACGTCCATCACCTGCCTCCGGCACCACCACAGCAGCCACCGAAAAAAAGAATGACGAATCACCTCCTCACCCGAGTTCGACGCGGCTCCATCGCTGATATGCAGCTTTGCGGACCTCCAAGGTGGCTCACCAAAAGTGAAGCCCTTGTCGTTGAACGAATCAGACCGGGGCAACACCCCGGACACGCCATCGAACTCCAAATCTGGCACCCCACCACGACTAAGACGTCGAAGGAGGAAACCATACCTGCCTTCCACGAACCCAGCACAAGTTTCGTCTTCTAGATGTCGTCGATGCAGACCACAATCTGCATCCGCTCCTCGACTACCTCCCAAGCTCCGCGCCGACGCTGGAGCAAACGCCGTCGCAACGGCGGAACCCGAGGACACAGGTCCACCACAAGGATGCCACCGCCGCCACACCATCCTTGCTTGAACAGACTGGTTTCCAAATCCATCCCCAACCATAGGACCGATGGCCTCGTCAGGGAAGGATTCGAATAATCTTTATTCAGCGCCGCCATCACCGCTGCCGAAGCCAAGACGATGAACAACCTAAAAAACTAGACTACAAGGACTAAAAACGATCCACATGTGTGGATCCGGCGACCCCCCTCACCACCGGCGACCGAGGTCGCAGGCGGAGGAGAGCCGCCGGAGGACGGCGCTAGAAGATTGTGCTCTCCTGGCGGCGGCTAGGGTTCCAGCCTCCAGGGAAGAGAGGAAAAGCGATATTAGACAGCTGACTCTACCCAAATCACACCAGAAACAAGACCCACGCCTGACTGAATGCATCTAAGACAACGGCCTCAAGGGATCCCACTCCTAACGAACACCGCCCAATATTGAGGAAGTACACTTTAACAATGTCCCCAAGGATGTCTAAAAAAACAACAATAATCCTACATATACGTAGCCCATTGATACGTCTCCAACGTATCTATAATTTTTTATTGTTCCATGTTGTTATATTATCATTATAGGCTACTTTTTGAGTATTAATTTATCAATTCATATTATTTTTGAGCACTAACCTATTGACCCAGTGCCAGTTGATGTTTTCTGCATGTTTTTGACATTTCAGGTTACAGTGCCAAACGAAGTCCAATTGCCCCGAATTTTTTTATGATTTTTTCTGGACCAAAAGAAGACCTGGAAGCTTCAGGAGGAGACCGGAGGCTGCATGAGGGAGGCACAATCCAACAGGGCCAGACCTGATGGTTTGTCCCTCCCTGGTGTCCCTCCTACCCCCGTTCTCTGGCATATAAATTCACATATATTCCAAAAATTCTACGGGGCATCCCGAAACACTTTTTCCGCCGCCGCAAGTCTCTGTTCCACAGCGATCCCATCTGGAGCTCCGTTCCGGTGCCCTGCCGGAGGGGGGATCGATCACGGAGGGCATCTTCATCATCCTTGCTGCTCCCATGGTGATGTGTGAGTAGTCCACCACAGACCTACGGGTCCGTAGTTAGTACCTAGATGGCTATCTCTCTCTCTCTTTTGATCTTCAATACAATGATAATCACATCTTCACTTTGATATATCCGATGTAATTCTTTTGTACGGTGCGTTTGTTGGGATCCGATGAATTGTGGGTTTATGTTCAGATTATTCATGAAAAGTATTTGAGTCACCTCTGAATATTATGATTCTTATTTGCATGATCATCATAGCTTCGTAAATCTCTCCGATCTATTGAAATAGTTTGGCCAACTAGATTGATATTTCTTCAGTGAGAGGGGTGCGTTGTAGTAGGTTCAATCTGGCAATACTTTGTATCCCAGTGATAGAAAGGGACAATACACGTCTTTGTACCGTTGCCACTAAGGATAAAACGATGGGGTTAGTTCATATTAATTGAATTCTCTTACATCATGTCATTGTTCTCCAAACATTACTCTGTTTTACTTAATACTCTAGATGCATGCTGGATAGCGGTCGATGGGTGGTGTAATAGTAATAGGTGCAGGCAGGAGTCAGCATATTTTCTTATGGATGTGATACCTATATATACATGATCATTGCCGTGAATATCACATAACTATGCGCTTTTCTATCAATTTCCCAACAGTAATTTATTTACCCATCGTATGCTTCCTACATGAGAGATGCCGCTAGGGAAAACTATGGCCCCCGGGTCTATTCACTTATATATTTACAAACACTTTCAATACCTTGCTGTCATTATTTACCTTTTATTTTATTTTGCAGTTTACAATTATCTACTATCATCTACACACTTCATTTGCTTGCAAATAACGAGATCAAGGGGGTTGACAACCCTCTTACCGCGTTGGATGCAAGTGTTTGCTTTTTGTGTGCCGTCGCTGAAGACGTTGTTGATTGGTATTCATATTGGTTCGATAAAGCTTGGTTCTTAACTAAGGGAAATACTTATCCGTATTGTGCTGCAATTACCTGTTCCTCTTCACGGAAAACCCAACGCAGATCACAAGTATCAGGAAAGATTTCTGGCGCCGCTGTCGGGGAATATCATCATCAATTATCAAGTAACTTCACGCAAATTATCATTCACTTATTCTTCTTTTTATTTGTTGTCTATTTAGTTTGCTTCATAAAAATCAAAAATACAAAAGTATTTATCTTTGCTTGTTACTAGTTTACTTCTTTGCTTGCTAGTTTACTTGTCCTGCTTGTTACTTTGCTTGCTCGGTCACCATATCTCAAGATAGGTTCTACAATATCTCTTACTACCAAAGAATGTCCAAAACAGAAAGTTCTATGAAAACTTTCATGACCTCACAATATGAGCATAATAAATTCTTTACTTCTGAAATTAAGAAACATTCAACTTTGCTAGACGCTATTAGTAAGCAACTTGATGAAGTCAATAAGGAAGTGTCTAATCTCCAATCACAATTTTCTCAAACCGAAGAGTTGATAGGAAAGATCTTTGATAAGCAAACCACTCTGGTGAATAGGATGGCCACTAAAGCGGAATCTTTCCCTATTAATAATCATGATGAAGATCTTAAAATGCTTGGTACTTCTGCTATTGAATCTTTATTTACTAATCTGAAAGTAAATGATAAAGGGACTGAAGATGAGTTAACTCTAGCTAGAGAGCGTCCCGTTTGCTTGGAGGGTGATGAATCTAATGCTAAAACTGAAAAAGTGGGTTTGGAGAGGTTAAAACTTTAACTAGTGATGTGCCCACTATCTTGGATTACAAGGACTTTAATTATGAAAGTTGCTCTTTAGTAGAATGTATTTCCTTGTTGCAAACCATTATTAGCTCACCCAATGCTTATGAACAAAACAAGGCTTTCACTAATCATATAGTGGAAGCGATGATAAAAGCTTATCATGAGAAACTTGAACTAGAAGTTTCTATTCCTAGAAAATTGCATGATGAGTGGGAACCTACTACTAAAATAAATATAAATAAATATGAATGCAATGCTTTGCGTGACCTTGGTTCTAGTGTTTCAACTATACCTAAATCTCTTTGTGATGTGCTTGGTCTCACTAATATTCAAGATTGTTCCCTAAAATTGCATCTTGCGGATTCTACTATTAAAAAACCTTTAGGTAGAATAAATGATGTTCTCATTGTTGCAAATAAGAATTATGTGCCTGTAAATTTCATTGTGCTTGATATTGATTGCAATCCTACTTGTCCAATAATACTTGGAAGACCTTTCTTACAAACTATAGGTGCAATTATTGATATGAAAGAGGGAAACATAAGGTTCCAATTTCCATTAAATAAAGGTATGGAACACTTCCCTAGGAATCGAATTAAACCACCTTATGAATCAATTATGAGAGCTACTTATGGGTGGAGTGTCAAAGATGACAACACTTGAAACTATGCATTATGCCTAGCTAGGGGCGAAAACAATTGCGCTTGTTGGGAGGCAACCCAATAGTTATCTTTATTTTTGCTTTTTACCTTTTGTTTTTGTGTGGTAAAATGATTATTTACTCTGTAATGATGGTGTTTTTATGTTTTAATTAGTGTTTGTGCCAAGTTAATCCTTTGGGATGACTCACAAGATGAGTATAATTGATACGGTGCAAAAACAGAAACTTTAGTGACCAGTGCAGAATTTCTCTGATTTTTATTCAACGTCTTTTTGATCTGAATTTTTTACAAAATATTTCTGTATAAATTTTTCAGGTTATACTAATTTTTCATAATTTTTAGAGTTAGAGAAGTATAGGATCTTTACAGAATATGGGATCTGACGAAGTTTTGTTGAGTTTTGTGTGATTGAAGTTTTCAAGTTTTGGGTGTTATCACGATGTACGAAGGAATAAGGAGCGGCAAGAGCCTAATCTTGGGGATTCCTAAGGCACCCCAAGGTAATATTCTAGGAAGACTCAAGCGTCCAAGCTTGGGGATGCCCCGGAAGGCATCCCCTCTTTCGTCTCAATCCATCGGTATGTCACTTGGAGCTATATTTTTATTCGGCACATGATATGAGTTTTGCTTGGAGCGTCGTTTGCTTTTGTTTGATTTTATTTTTAGTTTTCCACAATCATCATTTGCTGGACACACCTATTTGATAGAGACACACCTTCATCATAATTTATTAGAATACTCTAGGTGCTTCACTTATATCTTTTGAGCTTGGCAGTTGCTCTAGTACTTCACTTATATCTTTTTGAGCACGCTGGCATGTAGATTTTATAGAAATAATTGCACTCTCGTTATTCACTTATATTTGTTTGAGAAGTTAATAAATAGTGACAGTAATTTTCTTGGGTCATAAGACTAGTCCAAAATTAATAGATATTCAATGAGTGATAATCAAAACCATCATGTAGCACATTAAAGAGAAATCTTGGGTTAAGGATATTGATGTGGTAATATGAAAGGGTGTGAGTGCATGGTTGTCAGTTCGTAGAAGTATCGGTATTAAGAGGTGTCAATTTCCCATTTGTCTAAATATTAGAAAAAAGGCATGGTGGGGATGTGTGAGCATTCCTATTCCTCGTTGAAATCCTAGTGTTATTTTGGGTCGGAGGCGCGCGATGGTTAACTCCTCCCAACCTCCTCCCTCGGGGCATGCGAGTAGTACTTTGATTTGTGATAAAACTAATAAAACTTTGCAATAAGATATGAGTTTTTTATGACTAATGTGAATCCATGGACATACGAAATCTCACCACCTCATATTTTGCTAGCCTCTTCGGTACCGTGCATTGCCCATCCTCACCTCGAGGATCGGTGCGAACTTCGCCGGTGCATCCAAACCTCATGACATGATACACTCTATTACACATAAGCCTCATTATATCTTCCTAAAATCAGCCACCATACCTACCTATCATGGCATTTTCTTAGCCATTCCGAGATATATTGCCATGCAAATTTCACCGTTACATCATATGACTAGTTCATTCATCATCATATTTGTTTGCATGATCATATAGAGCTCACATAATATTCGTGGCAAAGCCACCGTTCATCATTTTTTGATACATGTCACGCTAGATCATTGCACATCCTGGTACACTGCTAGAGGCATTCATATTGAGTCATAGTGTTTCATAGTTCTTCATATTGAGTCTTCATATTGAGTTGTAAGTAAATAAAAGTGTGTTGATCATCATTATTAGAGCATTGTCCCAGTGAGGAAATAAAAATGGGGGAGGCCAAATGAGCTCACCAGAAATTAAAAAAATGAATGAGAAAAAAAGAGAGAAGGGACTTTGCTACTATCCTTTACCATACTTGTGCCTCAAAGTGGCACCTCGTTCTTCATATATAGAGTCTCATGTTCTGTCATTTTCATATGCCAGTGGGAATTATTTTTCATTATTAAAACTTGGCTTGTATATTCCGATGACGGGCATCCTCAAATGTCCGAGGTCTTCATGAGCAAGCAAATTGGATGCACACCCACTTAGCTTCAGTTGAGCTTTCATACACTTATTGCTCTAGTGCACCATTTGCATGGCGATCCCTACTCCTTGCATTGATATCTATCGATGGGCATCTCCATAGCCCGTTGATACGCCTAGTTGATGCGAGACTTTCTTCTCCACTTTTTACCCCTTTGATATCTACCATCATATTCTATTCCACCTTTATGCTATGTACATGGTTCACGCTCATGTATTGCGTGAAGAATAAAAAGTTGATGCACATTGAAAAATTACAATCCAATTGCCTGACTTGGACAACATGGTGCTTGACATTTGTATTAATGTGGTGAATACAGAGCCATGCCTTACTAATATGATAAAATGAATGGGGGTAAACATTCTTTGAGGATCGTATATTTCGAAAGATTGATGATTATGTTGCTTGTGCTTATAAATATTACTATGTTGAT
Organism: Elymus sibiricus; assembly: GCA_039707655.1. Lineage (NCBI taxonomy): Eukaryota > Viridiplantae > Streptophyta > Magnoliopsida > Poales > Poaceae > Elymus > Elymus sibiricus. Next base: position 402,341,215 of record CM077667.1, read on the forward strand.
GTTTGTTAATTCATCGTTTCTCAATGAGCATACATGCAAAAGATTACATATTGGGTAGCATGTCACATCAAAAATTCTGTTTTTATCATTTACCTACTCGAGGACGAGCAGGAATTAAGCTTGGGGATGTTGATACGTCTCAAACATATCTATAATTTTTTATTGTTCCATGATGTTATATTATCATTCTAGGATACTTTTTGCGTATTAATTTACCAATTTATATTATTTTTGAGCAGTAACCTATTGACCAAGTTCCCAGTGCCAGTTGCAGTTTTCTGCATGTTTTTGACTTTTCAGGTTTACAATACCAAACGAAGTCCAATTGCCCCGAAACTTTTTTATGATTTTTTTGGACCAAAAAAAGACCTGGAAGATTCAGGAGGAGACCAGAGGCCGCACGAGGGAGGCACAAGCCAACAGGGCGCGCCCAGGGGGTCAGCGCGCCCTGATGGCTTATCCCTCCCTGGTGGCTCTCCTACCCCCGTTCTTTTGCCTATAAATTCACATATATTCCAAAAGCCCTAAGGGGCATCCCGAAACACTTTTTCCGCCACCACAAGTCTCTGTTCCGCCGCGATCCCATCTGGAGCTCCGTTCCGGTGCCCTGTCGGAGGGGGGATCGATCACGGAGCGCTTCTTCATCATCCTTGCTGCTCCCATGGTGATGTGTGAGTAGTCCACCATAGACCTACGGGTCCGTAGTTAGTACCTAGATGGCTATCTCTCTCTTTTTTGATCTTCAATACAATGATCATCGCATCTTCGCTTTGATCTATCCGATGTAATTCTTTTGTACGGTGCGTTTGTTGGGATCCGATGAATTGTGGGTTTATATTCAGATTATTCATGAAAAGTATTTGAGTCACCTCTGAATATTATGATTCTTATTTGCATGATCATCATAGCTTCGTAAATCTCTCCGATCTATTGAAATAGTTTGGCCAACTAGATTGATATTTCTTCAGTGAGAGGGGTGTGTTGTAGTGGGTTCAATCTGGCGGTGCTCTATATCTCAGTGACAGAAAGGGACAAGACACGTCTTTGTATTGTTGTCACTAAGGATAAAACGATGGGGTTAGTTCATATTAATTGAATTCTCTTTGTCTACATCATGTCATTGTTCTCCAAGCATTACTCTGTTTTACTTAATACTCTAGATGCATGCTGGATAGCGGTCGTGGGTGGTGTAATAGTAATAGGTGCAGGCAGGATTCAACCTATTTGCTTATGGACGTGATGCCTATATATACATGATCATTGCCGTGAATATCACATAACTATGCGCTTTTCTATCAATTGCCCAACAGTAATTTGTTTACCCATCGTATGCTTCCTACGTGAGAGATGTCGCTAGGGAAAACTATGGCCTCCGGGTCTATTCACTTATATATTTACAAACACTTTCAATACCTTGCCGCCATTATTTACCTTTTATTTTATTTTGTAATTTACAATTATCTACTATCATCTACACACTTCATTTGCTTGTAAAAATAACGAGATCAAGGGGATTGACAACCCTCTTGCTGCGTTGGGTGCAAGTGTTTGCTCTTTTGTGTGCAGTCGCTGAAGACGGTTGTTGATTGGTATTCCTATTAGTTCGATAAACCTTTGGTTCTTAACTGAGGGAATACTTATCCGTATTGTGCTGCAATTACCCGTTCCTCCTCACAGAAAACCCAACGCAGAGCACAAGTATCACCCATACGAAAGCCTACGAAAACTTCCAATCTAACCTTCTCGGCCCCCTGAATTTCACGCGGGTGGGCCCATCCCCCCACATTGATCCACTAAAAGTGCTCCACATTGGCCATTACGTAAGATATTAACATAACATTACGTTGATCTAGCAAAACCCAGAAAACAATGTCTCCGAGGAGGTGAAAGACGCCCTCGAGCATCATCATCAGTGGTAAGAACCCTCGCCGAATAAAAGCTATTCATCTCAATAGAACTCGGGTAGGCTGCCTAGCCATTGCGAACCTCCGAGTCCGAGCCACGGTTCCGTTCATATTTATAAATGTTGGACTAGCATGACCACAAATCAACATGGAGGACCACCCGAGTCAATGACGGCACTAGCCGAGTCCACAATACCACTGCACCCATTGTGCAGAGCACACAACCACGCCACACCACGAAACTGTGTCATACGTTTACGTGTAATTGTCGGAGCAACACTTTGCTGCTCCCTCCATTGTACATGCCTTAAAAGGATGGAAGACGAAAGCATGACCGTTTGGTGATTGTCGTTTATCTCATTTAGTAGGGACCACTTTCAATATCTCTACTCCTATAAAAAACACAGTTGGTGATGATGGTGTGTCTTCCATCCTTCAATTATGGTCGTCGGATCTGCATCCAACGCACACGAGACACTTTAGGGCAATTCTGCAAAAAGGCGCCTGTACTCCGTTATACATTTGCAGCTAACCCCACCCCTCTTGAACAATCCAGTATGTTCCCCAACTCACCCGACCATCTAGCCGCCGTAAGAGCATCTCCAACAGGCGCGCAACGCGCAAATAGCGATCTTTAGCGCGCCGGCGAGCGCTGGCTCCAGCGACCGCTGCATAAATTTGCGCGCGCGCGGCGCTCCAGCAGGCGCTGAAAAAACACGGCGCGCGCGCCCAACACAAACAACATATGCGCTCCAAACAAAATCAAAAAGATCAAACACATATAAAAAATAAATCAACAATAAATAGTTCAATTTTATTACAACTCAAACAAATAGTTTATCTTCCAATACAACAAATAGTTCAACAATACAACATCAAACATACAACATCAAACAACCAAATCATCATGCGTTTTGTCGGCCATTCCATTCCCACCACTCCTCGATGAGATCGTTCTGAAGATCATCATGTGTTTCAGCACGCCGAATAGCATGATAGGAGGCAACAAATCGGGCCACCCTCGCAGCACTCCGCCGCACTCGCACGGGATGTCCCAAGAGCTCGTACTGAGAGTAGTCTAAATTTTGGCCACGTTCATTCTCGATGATCATGTTATGCATGATCACATAAGCGTGCATGATGTATCAAAGGATCTTTTGATCCCAAAATCTAGCCGGTCCTCTCACAATAGCAAATTGGGCTTGCAAAATCCCAAATGCTCTCTCCACATCTTTCCTATCCTCCGCCTGAGCATTGTGGAAATCTAGATTTTTCTTACCTTTCGGTTTTTTCAACGGATTCACAAATGTTTGCCACTTTGGGTAGATGCCATCTGCACAATAATAGCCATAGTTGTATGTATGGCCATTTGCTACGAACTGCACCGATGGCAGTTCACCATTTGCAATCTTATTCGTGAGTGGTGACCGATTAACAACGTTGATGTCATTCAAAGATCCAGACATTCCAAAAAAAGCATGCCAAATCCAAGTCTCTTGATCGGCCACCGCTTCAAGGATTATAGTGGAACCCTTTTTAGCGCCGTGGAATTGTGCATGCCATGCCTTAGGACAGTTCTTCCAACTCCAATGCATGCAATCTATTGAGCCAAGCATACCTGGGAACCCGCGAGCTTTGTTCATCTCCGAGCGGCAGTGGGCGGCCGAGCGTTGTTTGTCGGAGGAATGACGCGCGCAAGGGGCGACGGCAACTAGAGGGAGGGGGGAGGAAGCAGGAGCGGCGCGGGGATAGGTCGGGGAAGCGCCGTCGGGTCGCCGGAGCAAATGGGGTGGCGCGGGCGACAGCACGGGCGCTGGGTATGGAGGGAGGTGGAAGACGCGACGCGGGCGCTCGAGTGTGCAGCGCGCGGGAACGGGCACACGAAATAAGCGGCGCGCGATGCCGTTTCGCTCCTCACGCGAAAGCACTTATGTCGCGCGCGCGTTTTTTGCGCGGCCGCTGGAACGCCCGGAACCGCTGCCCGCGCGCAAAAAAAAAGAAAATTTTCAGCGCGGGGCTGATATTGCGCGCGTGTTGAAGATGCTGTAAGAGCATCTCCAACAGGCGCGCTTCGCTCGGCGCACTAAATACTGTTTTGCAGCGCGCGCGAAGTATTTTTTTAGCGCGCGGCCGAGCGCTGGCTCCAGCGGCCGCGGCATAATATAGCGCGCGCACGGCGCTCCAGTAGACGCGCAAAACTGCAGCGCGCGCGAGCAGCCAGCGCTTGAAATATGCATATTTCTCAAAGACAATTTGATGGATAAAACATAGAAAATTCAAAAGCATTTCACAGACAAGCTAAAAACATAGATAAAACATACATAAAATATAGATAAAACATGCATAGATAAAACATAGCTAGTAGATAAAATAAAAAAATACATAGACAAGCTAAAAACTGCTCGTCGTCCTCCGAATCTGAAGTAAAAACGTCCTCCTCCGAATCGTCCGTATCCGAAATCTCGAGAAAGGCATCAAGAAAACGGTTATCGTTGCGGTCCCAGGTCGACGCTTCTCCAAGCTCGATGTTGAAGTCCGCGTACGCTTGTCGGCGCGATAGGCGGCTCGCTCCGCCCTCCTCTGCGCCCTCCTCTCCGCCCTCCTTTGCGCGAAGAACTGGCGCTCGTCAATGACGTCCTGCAGAAATCGTTGGCGCCACGCTGTCATGGCCGCCTCGTCCGTCTTGGCGATGCCGAGGCGGCGCTCCCGCCTCTGGTTCTCGCGACGGTCCTCGTCGGTGACAAGCCGCGGGGGAGGCGCTAGATTCTCCGCCCGTTCCCGCGTTGTCACCTCGGGGAAATTCATCTCCCTACGAGGCCGTCGGAGGCGCCACGCCGCCGCGTCGTACGCGCGGGTGGCCTCGTCGGCGGTGTCGAAGGTGCCGAGGCCGAGGCGCATGTCGCCGGATCGTATCTCCGCGGAGAAGGAGCCGGACGGGCGCTCCCGGACGCCGCGGAAGCCCGAAGATCCCCGACGGCGCGGCGGCATGGCGGCGAGGTGACGAAGGCGCGAGAGGAGCAGCGGCAGAGCGCGAGGGGAGCAGGGGCAGAGCGCGAGGGGAGCGACGGCAGTGCGCGAGAGGCGTGGGAAGAGCGCGTCTCCGACGCTCGATTTATAGAGCGCGCGCAGCGCCGCGCGTCAAAACTGCCGCGCGCAGGGCCTCCTTTTCACGCGCGCGCAAACCCTTCCCGCGCGCGCGATTTTCCCGCGCCCGCTGGAGCGCGCGAAATCGTTCGGCGCGCGCTAAAAACGCCTTTTGCCGCGCGAGGGTTTTTTTCAGCTTCATGCTCTAAGAACCACCGGCCAACAGGATCGGAATCGATGGCCGCTGCTGGCGCGATCCACACAGCTCCTCTCATCCCACCGCCCACCACCACCACCACCGCGGCCACCTCATCCTCGCCGTCTCCTCCTCCCCTTGCCCGTCTGCCCCGAGGCCGACCTCGGCAAGCACGCCGTTGTCGCCGTCCGCCGACGCCTCTCGTGCCTTCTCCCCTGCGACCCAGTCCCTCCGCCTACTATCACCATCACCCCTTTCCTCCTCGCCATCCCTTCCACACACCCCATCTCCCGTGATGGCACCCCCCGCAAGTACGCCGCCGGTTCCGTCCGTGCCCCCAACGCCCCTCCTGCTTCCTGCTGCAGCAGCCTCACCACCACACCCCACTCCTCAACGTCGTCTCCTCCACCCGCTCCCTCATCTCCCACCGACTGCTACTTCCTCCTGTGATGGTTGACATGGAGGTGCTCTGCTCGTCTACTGCCTCCCCTCCCCAAAGCCCATCCTGCCAACTCATGAGTACCCGCAATGCAAGATCTCAAAGATGTCTACTGTAATTCCCACTCTCTGCGCTAATGATCTTGATCTGCTTGTGGTTAGTAATCAATCGTGTGCATTTGTCTTCTTTATTGTTAGGTTCATGGATTTAGATAGCATCCAGTAGTTGTATATGTTAAATTCCTTTATTTTGCATATGTTTCTTCTGAAGTCAAGTGGCTTCTTTTGGGTGTCAGATTAAAAAAAAATCGGATTGTAATTTTGGAATCATTCTTCATGAAGAAGATTTTATGGGATCCGTGTTACAATCGAACCGGAGTCAAGTTCTAGACATTATGAGGCCATATTAGATTTGATAATCCATTGAGTGGTGACAAACTGACAATGCCTTGCAATCAAAGGTTAGGCCATGAGTTAGTAATCCCATGAGATCCGGTGTTAACTAGACACTTCGACCTTTCTACTTTTACTATACTGAATTTTGGAGGGCATCGATAATTAAATCCAGGAAGTTCACCCAGACACTTCTATTTGGCTTTTCAAAATCCATGAAATCTAAACCATTTGCGTACCTATGTTTGCTACGTTTATTTTTTTATTCAGGCATACTTTATTAATTATAATTATACGATAAGCTATGCTAATTGTGAAGTGTTCCTCCCTTTTTTGGCAAAATAAAGTGTTCCCAACCACGCTCATCCCTCTGTAAGTTCTGTGTTTCTCTGATTAAGTCCAAGAAATTGGTCATTTTTAGGAGGAGAGATGTGTATGAGATTTGTATCCGCAAAGTACCTCATCAACTGCGAATTTAGCCTTTCTAATTGACTCTTTGTAGAAAATTGTAGTTCATCCTTACTTGTATTCCAACCCCTCGGGTCAATATCCAGACTGTTTTTTCATTGTGGTCCGTGTCAGATTTTTGTACACATGATTCTGGTGCAAGGTAAGTAGAGCAGCATTGTGATCTGTGATTTTTTTCTTTAGTAGAGAAGTTCTGAAGTTACAGACTCAAAGAATAGAGATAAGGTTTCCCTCTTTGTTGTATCAAGATCAGAGGCATCAATTATATATGCTCTAGGTTACATGGAGTCATGTATTCAGTGTAAACAGTGGGACTCAATTTTGCTTCACATGTATGCTGTTTTGAAAGATAGTAATGCATTTTGGTGGATGAACACATGGTTAAGGAATCTTATGAGGTGGTGTTCTTTCAGTTTTTTCTTTCTTTACATTGGGAGAGGTAAAAGGAGCAGGGAAAAGACAAAAGGGTTGTCCATGAAGTTGAATTTCAGTTCAGAGCCTACTGCACGTATAGTTGCGGATCATTGAAGAGTGTCACTGTACCTAGCGTCACAAATCTGAAAAGTTCAATCTTTAAGTTGTGCAAGAAGGCGGAAGAGCGATTTGATTGAAAACAAAATCCTTGTGGCAATGATAGAAGTTGTTGACGTTAATAAAAAGGCTACTGGCGAAAGTGTTGTTCTAATCTCGAGCTCATGTGAGCTTGGGTGAACAGTAAAATCAAAATAAAATTAAAAAATTAAAAAAATTCCGAATTTTTTTTGTGTAAAACTTTAACAAATGTTTTGATAGCTCGCAAAATTTCAGTGCCAGATGACATTCGTGTAAAATGTGGCAAAAAAACAAAATTGATGCTCCAAAATGCGTTTGAAAATAACATTTTTGGAGCATCTGTTTTGTTTTTTTTGCCACATTTTACATGAATGTCATCTGGTGATGAAATTTTGCAAGCTATCAAAACATTTGTCAAAGTTTCATACAAAAAAAATTCAGATTTTTTAATTTTTTTTTGATATTTTTTCGATTTTACTGTTCACCCGAGCTCACATGAGCTCGGGATCATAACAGCCGCGTCCGGCTACTGGACCTTATTAAGCAATCGTCCTTTCTTGACTCATCCAAGAACAGGAGAGGGCATTAAAACCAACAATTGGTGTGGGACTGTTGTACATGATTGACTATGGTATGCTTAAGTTTTATAAGTTTATGGCTGTGAGAAAATGTATATATGGTCTAATTTTTTGATTAATGTACGATACTGTCAGAATTTCTGTTCCACTAAGTTTCCCATCTATTCTCTTTGTTAATTGACCATTGGTTTTATTAGTTGAAATTTTCTAAGTGATTCCTTGATGAGTATTTTTTTTACTTATTTAAAAGCCCGGGACACCAAAAACAGATTAGTTTGTAGTTCATTCACATTGCTTTTTGTAGTATACGACCAGTCCATATATGTATGTTGCGATCATGGCTAATTTCATTCGTTAGGTTCTGCAATAATTGCTTTTACAAAAAGCATATACATACTTTTGTACTCCCTCCGTCCCATAATATAAGAGCGTTTTTTACACGTCCCATAATATAAGAGCGTTTTTGACACTATACTAGTGTCAAAAACCGGTAGGAGCTAGGGTCCTGCCAGGCCTAGACCATAGGTTGTAGGGGTGGAAGGATGGATGGCGAGGGGTTGGGCGCGGCCGGCGGCGCGACGGCGTCGTGATCGCGCGAGGAGGAGGCGGCGGCGGTGAGAGAGAGGGCTAGGGTTTTAGGGTTCCGGCTCCTATGGGGAGCCGGGCAATAGTTATGACTTATTGCTTAATTCCAAAAGGTGGCCTTACAACTGTTTATATAATCCTTGCTGCTAATAAAAATAAGATAAGTTGGGCTAAGCCCCTAACTAGACGCGCCCATTGGGCCTTCTCCGGCTATAAGTGACGCCGGTCATAACAAAAACGCTCTTATATTATGGGATAGAGGGAGTAGTTGTGTGAGATCTACGGGAAGTGCTATATGATAAAAGATATGTAGCACTGATAATATCCTTCTGATTTTTTGCCTGATATGTGCTATTGAGTGCAGTGTTGCTTGTAGATAGATTTTTCATGACTTCAACACGTGCCTTCCATCTCCTAGATGATGTGTTATCCCAAACTCCTTGAGTTCATATATCAGTTTTAATCTCTCAAGTAAATTTTGATATTGTGCAAGTTCTGTATACTACTTGAAGTCCCATGGAAAATGGTGATATTCTTTTCTAAGACACTATTCATGACTGTACACTCATATACCTACATGCAACCGGCATAATTGTTGAAAATGTTTTAAAAGAAGTACTCCCTCTGTAAACAAATATAGGACGTTTTAGATCACTAAGTAGTGGTCTAAAACGTCTTATATTTATTAACAGAGGAAGTATATCTTAATTAGTTTAGTTCCATTGCGGAGCAAATCCTATTTGACTCTCATTTTGCAGATAGTCACCCAAACACACCGTGTCGTGGGCTGGCATACCATGGTCGGAGACGAGACCGAGCGCTCGAAGTGGAGCAACATTATATAGTCTCTTGGCAGATTTAGCCCTTTTAAAAAATGGTACCATTGTGTTCATATTGAATACTATTTTGGGTTTGCGAAACAACAACCGCTAGAATAAATTTTGCAATTTAGCATGTTTTTCTCATTCTGGTTGTGAGTAGATGTATCTACTCCTAAAAAGGGACTTGGTAGCTTCTTGTCTTGGTTTTTTTCCGTCTTACCTCCCACCTTCGTCCGGTTTTTTTGGTCCCCCCTCACACCTCCTACAAACCAGGCTTCTTCCCTCGCACGTAACAAAAAGAAAACCAGAAGAAACGGCTCCTCCCTCGGCCCTCGCACGAAACGAAAAAAAACCAGGCGAAGAGGCCCTCTCGCCCGTAGCGAAAAATAATCGAGCATCGACGGTCCGCTCGCTCTATTTGCTACGCCCTAGGTCACGTCGGCCCTGCTGCTACCATTCCGCTCGTACGCCGCCACCGCCGCCGCCATTCCGCTCGCACGCTGCCGTCACCATCACCCCTCTCGCATGCCTCCGCCATCACCCATCGCCGCTGCTCGGACGTGGAGCTCGTGTGCCATGGCCGCCATGGCATCCATGGCCGAAAAGAGGTGACCCTCGGCCTCGGCCGTGGCCGCCTGCTCGGGACACGGGGCCGCCACGTCCGTCGCCGCCAGCGCCTCGTGGACCGCCGTCAGGAGCTCCAGGTCCGCCGCCATCTAACTCAGGTACGCCTCGTAGACGACGACGTCCGTGGTCGAGATCTGATCTGATCACAAGGTCCACAGGAAAAAATCTGGAAATTCTTGCGCTGGATGTCGTAAACGAAACTGATCTGATCTGATCCCAAGTTCCCAAGTCCTGAGGAGAACGTACACCTACGTGAATCCATGTCCGAGTTGGGAGCGAGATGATCCGATGAATCGTGCAAGGAATTTCTGAATCAGGACTTCTATTTGGGTATATATGTTTGTTGGTTATTCAATTCAATTGTTCGTACAACAGATTTTTCTAGCACAAATTCCAGTAGTTGTGTTTCTTCTTTTGAAGATCACTGGCCACATCACAACTGTTCCCATCCAACAGGCTAAGAAGAACTGCAAAAGCAACAACAAATTTCCTATGGTACATTGTTTCTTAGTTTCAGTCCATCAGATTCTCTGGTTGAAATGCATCTGTCTTGCTGCAGCGGCCAGTGCAGCTCCGACTTCCGTTCATAGTCACACTCTCTCTTGCTGCTCTCTGCCATCAAGTTCAGCCCTGGTCTAGACGATTTCATGCCCTCCGTTGCGGTTGTTGCTATAATATGATTTATTACAACTTGTCTGAATGGGTTAGAAGAGGAGTGATGAACTGTTTCATGGGCATTCATGTTCGTTTTAATTTCATTGTCATTTGAAGTGTGAACTTGCTTCAAACAGTTAATTTGCCATCCTGCCACAAAATTTCTCGGCAATGGTGGTTGTATTGGAAACATCTTCTTCCAAAAGGTAAATGTTTTCTCACCTTATTATGGGTTGTTCAGATAAGTGATGCAATGAGTAGCACTGTAGTCGTTCATGGAATTTATACTGAAAAGACACTTTGTGAACTCTGAATATTTTTATTTAACCTCCACGATTGTAGTCCTCAAACTAAAAAGTAAATGCTTATTCCTCTATATCCAGGATACTATTGTGAGATTGTATGATACATAAAAGACGGCCTCAAGCCCCTGTACGGAAGCATCGAGTCTCGCCGTTCTACCAAGTTCGCTGGAACACTGACCGCATGTGCTCCACCTGAGGTACGCCATTCTAAAATCCACACAGCCAGGCCATGAGTAGCCTTGAAGTAGCAAGTTGTTATATTTCAAAATTGATTTGAAAGAGCACGTGTTTGGGCTTTATACTTCACCATGATCTTTTACTGTGTGCATGTAACCATAACGTCTATAGTCTACGGAGTTTGCAAACGAGAGTGAAACCTATAATGATGAGTGGTGATTAACATATGATTACTAGAGCAGTAATTCAGAGCAAGAAAGCTATTTTACTAGAAAAAGTAAATCCAGTATTATACATAGTACGGATATACTTCACCTGCAAATTTTTCTTATCATTCTAGCAATCCTGAGGTTATTTAAGCCACAAGATCACACTACTGGTCACACTACTAACATAAGGTCCAAATGAAACCCGAGAAATTAAATTGAAATCTTCGTGACTGCAACAGTTAGCCATGTAGTATGCAAGTTTATATGTGAATATATCAAGTTTACTATGAACTAAAACAGGGCAGATTTGACAAACAACACACTTCAGGCTCACACACTTCAGGCTGAAGTTTCCAAATGTTTGTACAAGGGACCTGTTAGAGTTAATGAAGCTTCATTACTCTTCCCCACATTGGTAACTTCACTTTTTAGAACTGAAGTTTCATTACTCTTCCCCACATTGGTAACTTCACTTTTCAGGATTGAAGCTTCACCGAGGTGAGGTTGTTCCTTTGGGCATTGCTATCTGCTGTATATGTACATGAAGGACAATTGAATTAAGATTTCAATCGGACAATCTCAGTACGTAGGTCGTCGTTTTCGTTGCCACCCATCGAAGGTAGACATCGCTACCCCTTCCCTCGATCCCACGCACTGAAAAAAGGAAGGAAATAAGCCGAGAATAGGAAACCCACTCACGGACGTCAATCCCCTTCCTCTCTCCTGTTCTCCTTCCTTTCCCAGCTCAGGTTCACAATCGTTAGAGAGGTGGACATTGATTGGAAGGAGGCTAAGGGGCCTTAGATCGTGGATCCTCTTCGATCCGGACCTCCTCGCGGCCTTCCGCGCCGTTGCGGATGCATACACCCAGGTGCTTGAGATCGAGGTATCCACGCATGCGCCCTACTGGGACGAGCTCCGTGCGCTGTTGCCGGGCCAGACAGCGCCATGCCCTTGGCGCCGTGGTGGTACATCGGCAAAGTTGATGAGGAAGTGGCGCTACACGAGCAGCGTGGCTCCGGCTGATGCTCCATTGCGCCGTGCGCCGGGGCGCGGGCAAGGCGGCCTGGTTCGTCATGTGCGGCGGGTGCACTGGTCGCTATTAGCTCTATGACCACGGCGCCGCCGCCGGCACTGCGAACCGCATGCTGTTTCCAGATGCAACGAGAATGACTTTTTGGGTTCACTGTACTTTCTGAACGATTCTAACTTTTTTTCTTCTGAAGTGTCACAGAATACCAAAAATCTTGATGATGCATTAGGCACCGGCAGTTCTTGACCAGAATTGATCCAAAGGACATAAACCTTAAAGTCCTCAAGCAAATAAACTACAGGTTTGTCATTATGAACTCACTGTAATTTTCTTGTTGATTTTTTACACTTGCAGCACTCTGAAGTTACCGTAGTTAGGACTTAGTTTTCTACTTCAATTTTCAATTTATTTTCAGGTTATAATCTCTGAACTCAGCAATCAAAAGTATTAGTAGGCAGTACCTGTTGTTTACAGTCAGTGGCGGACCCAGGATTAGGTCAGGCCCCAGGCAACCTTCGGCCACTGTAGCAGTCGAGCTACAGTAACGCTACAGTGTACACGGGAGATGGGCCTCACGCCCCAGGCCGCCGCCCGGGCTGCCTGGGGCCTGAATCCGCCCATGTTTACAGTGTAGCTTACATTCTTTTACAATGTACAGCTTCTTCACTTGATAGTGTTCAGTAGATGTATTTTCGTGCCAAATTCACTGTTGTTTTGCCTCTTGATGTGTAGTAATCTCCACTCTAAGTTCAATGTAACAGTGATTCTAAGCTTTATTAGTCAGTTCTCCCATGCTTTACAGTACATCTGAATATCAGTTATACTAGCCAGAAGTGGATTTTCCCCATGTTTTTTATGCAAAGTTCAATGTAACTGTGATGTAGATGTGATTCAAAGTTTTATTAGTCATGACGGACTTGAATTCCTATGATCTGATTTTTTCTTCTTCTTATTTTTAGTGTTAGCGAGAGCATGTTGATCCGGTGGGCATTAGCATTACTCGAGAAGTAGTGATCTGCAGGACACAGTCATGTGAAATTTAGGAAATTTGGTTGCTAGGGATCTGACCTGGATTGATCTGTAATGTTTCGTTACAGGTTTCATCCAGATCTCCTTGTGATTTCCTACTTTCTAGCTTTATTCTCCTGCTCTTCTTCTTTTCTTCCTCCATTTTTCTGTTCTCTCTTTTTTGCTACGTAGAAGAAGTATGTTTCCTTTTGCTCTGCATCGGCGGCGAGTCTGTGGGTAGAGGGGTTTGGTACAAGGGGTTTAGGGTGGTTGTTCTGGCATGCTATTGGGCCCTGCTAGAGTGCATTTATTCGGGCTGGTTGTAAACGACCTAAAAGTTGCATTGATATACTTCAGACAAAATTTGAAACTTATTTTGTCGAACTGGATAATATGTCATACAAGCAGTGGTGGAGCTACAAACAATATGCTGGGCGGACAAAGCTAAAGAAGAAATTCTGAATCATTGACATTAATAATTACCTTCTATTCCGATTTGTGACAAGATCTGGTGAGTAATATAAACAAAAGAAGCTATACAACAACATCAACAACAACAACAACAAAGCCTTTAGTCCCAAACAAGTTGGGGTAGGCTAGAGGTGAAACCCATAAGATCTCGCGATCAACTCATGGTTCTGGCACATGGATAGCAAGCTTCCATGCACCCCTGTCCATGGCTAGTTCTTTGGTGATGCTCCAATCCTTCAGGTCTCTCTTTACGGACTCTTCCCATGTCAAGTTCGGTCTACCCCGGCCTCTTTTGACATTATCAGCACGCTTTAGCCGTCCGCTATGTACTGGGGCTTCTGGAGGCCTGCGCTGAATATGTCCAAACCATCTCAGACGATGTTGGACAAGCTTCTCTTCAATTGGCGCTACCCCAACTCTATCTCGTATATCATCATTCTGGATTCGGTCCTTTCTTGTGTGGCCACACATCCATCTCAACATGCGCATCTTCGCCACACCTAACTGTTGCACATGTCGCCTTTTAGTCGGCCAACACTCAGCGCCATACAACATTGCGGGTCGAACCGCCGTCCTATAGAACTTGCCTTTTAGCTTTTGTGGCACCCTCTTGTCACAGAGAATGCTAGAAGCTTGGCGCCACTTCATCCATCCGACTTTAATTCGATGGTTCACATCTTCATCGATATCCCCATCCTTCTGCAACATTGACCCCAAATATCGAAAGGTGTCCTTCTGCGGCACCACCTGCCCATCAAGGCTAACATCCCAAAATATAATTTCATTATTATAGTATTTTAGTTAGCCATTAACAATACTTGGAAACATAGATATGGAGTAAACAACCAAATTGGTAACAATGAGACAGACAGATGAATACCTAAGTTAAATTTATGGAAATTATTACATATGCAGCTTGTAAAGATTTAGCTGAATTTAGAGAAGAAGCTCACTTACCTGTTTGCGGGCTGGCCGGCTGAGGCTGGGTCACCGCTGCTTGATGCGTGCAGTTCCGCGCCTGCGTGCGCGTGGGGTGCAGTACTGGTGGGGTGGTGGCCTCATGGTCAGCCGGGTCGCCGTGCTGCTGTTCCGCCATGGGCAGTGGTTGAAGTTTTCCGGTGGCTAGCGGGTGGCATAGCGGTGGCCGGTGGCCGGTGGCTGCAGGCTGCTGTTGGACACGGAGATCTCATTTTTCTAACCACTACAAGCAACCGGTGAAGTAGTAGGAAGTAGGAACTTGGTCCAGAGGAGATGTGTGCTCTGCAAGTCAAACTTTTGGTATATCCATGCAGATTGTTGATATCTTGGTGTACAATCCTATATCGTTTGATATCCGGAGGATTCTGTGATTTTTATGATATGTACTTTTGTTTTCTTTCAGGCATGCCCAGTCTGCAATGAAGAGGTATTTAGTTAACTTGTGATGTTCGTGGTATTGCTATGGCCTCTTCGTATTGTGATGTTTGCGGTGATGCTATGGCCTCGTCGTCGCACCATGATAATGGAAAGTCTTGCTCTCATGTGGCCTATTAAGCTACACGATACTCTTGAAGAGGTATTTGGTTAGCTTGTGATGTTCGTGGCGTTGCTATGGCCTCATCGTATTGAGATGTTTGAGGTGATGATATGGCCTCATCGTCACACCATGATAATGGAAAATCTTGCTCTTCTATGGCCTATTAAGCTACACGATACTCTTGTGCTCAAGTCTTTCATACTAGCATAGCAAAATAGTGTGTATTACAAACGATTAAATTCCTATGTATCATGGTCGATGGAATGTCTTCTAATTTTTCTTTAGGTATTGGAATTTTTTTGTTTTCAGCGTTCACTTATTTCATGGCATCTTAGATCGCTTCTATAAAACAATTCCACTCACAATGGCATCATTATTCTACACATGTGCACGCAGACACAAACATACACACACACGCGTGCATATGTCCGAGAAGGTAATGAAGAGCATGTTATGTCATATTTTCCGGATTCATGGATAGGTAAGTAAAATACAGTGTAAAAAAGAATGTGATATCTATTTTAAGAAAGGAGAGATTGTATTGTCGCCCGTAGCAACGCACGGGCATTTAACTAGCTGATCTTCCGCCTAGCATAACAAATTCCTCATTGTTCCTTGTCTCTCCACCCAATAGATCTCTCTAACATACTTGTTCTCATTGCTGGTATGTATACTATGTCATTTTTCACATGTTGGCATGTGATTTCAAATAAGTTTTTTTGGTTGAGAAAAAAATGTAATATTCAATATTCTCCACCCAAATAGATCTCTCTAACATAATTGTTCTCATTGCTGGTATACGAGCTTTTATTATTATTATTTTAATAATTTTTTACTTTTGTAAATAAGAGATAAAAACCGAAGACTTTGATTATGCTTTGAAAATGTTGATTGACAAAGTTACTGACGCAACTATGATGGATTGGAAACTAATCGAGTATTACACAGCCAGAAGAGATGCATATAAATAATAATTATTCTTTTGTATATATGTTCCACACAATAATACAAAAGGTGTATTTCTATATACATTTATTTTTGCATACTATAGAGAGATGGAGATGTAGATGGATATGTCCATATTCAAAAAAATAAATCCATGACAAGGGTCCTAAGACGATGTAGTTGGTAAGGGCCAAAAATTGATCGTGTTCTATACAACAATATCGAAAAAGAAAAGAATTTAAAGGCCCGTGGCAACGCACGGGCGTTCTACTAGTCTTTTAATTTAAGGAATATGTGTGGCTCTGGCCACTTGCAGTTTAACATTTTGTCAATTTTTGCTAAGATGTTCTCCTGCAGTTATTTGATTACTATTTGACCCACATCATTTGCATTTTTTTTGGCCGATTTTCCTTTTTCTTGTAGGTTCGACGAGAATTCGGTATATGCTCTAAATGTTTGGCTTAGAAGAAGCATTTTATCAGTTGGAAACCGTATGTTTGATTGTGCCGAATGTGTACCTAACAATTGTATAACATCGATCTCGTTGTCCCGGTAGATTATTGTGTTGTTTCTTACCTTTTATCATTCCGTAGCGTAGCACGGGCATTTTACTAGTGAGCAACAGAATATTGGCACGAGAAAAGTGGCACACCACTCTCGTGCAGTAGCATGACTAGTTTGAATCGAAAAACAACACTTTTCATGGTAGTAGCCAGTTCCGCGTGCAGTCCCGCAGTCATTCTAGTGCCATGCATGCTGCCTTCACCCAGCCTTTACCCATCCATGCAGTATACAAAGGCGCTCGATGCTTTCACGCAGTCATGCTATTTTGACCAAGATTTCTTGGGATTCTTTTCTCCGTTAGTACAGAACCCAACAAGTCTTCGATAACTCACATCAAGCATTTCTGACGTGATTTACTCCATCACGGAAGGCACTCTTTTTATTTCACATAGAAAACAAACTGACAAGCTTAGAGCAACTCCAACGCGCCGACCCAAACGGACGCGTGTTCTGATGTGATTTACTCCATCATGGAAGGCACTCTGTTTATTTCACATAGAAAACAAACTGACAAGCTTAGAGCAACTCCAACGCAATTCATTTGTAGGCATTCCAAGCTTTGGAGGCATTCAAGGTCCAACACAATGGCAAGTGCTTCAACCTTTCTCATTGTTGGAGGGTCATCAAAGACGAGGAGAAGTTCAAGGCGCAATATGCCGCCCTCAAGTCGCGCGGGGGGGGGGGGGGGGGGGGGGGGGGGGGGAGAAGGCCGTGGAGGAGGAGGAAGACGGCGAGAATCCATGGCCGCGGGGGAAGATCAACTCCAAGAAGGAGGACAAGCGGGATGCGGCGTCGAACGCCTTGATCGCAAGCGTGGAGGGCATGATGAGCAAGAAGGACTCGAGGGAGGAGGAGCGCCAGCGATACAAGGAAGAACAAATGAATGCCTTCATGAAGATCCAAAGAAGGAGGCTTGACATGGAGGCGGAGAAGCAAGCCAAGATGCTTGAGATGGAGACGGAGAAGCAAGTCAAGATGCTAGAGATCGAGGCCGCCAACGCCAAGACCAAGGCGAAAGAAGTGGCTCTCGTGAGCATGATGACGGGGGTGGAGATCATGAAGGTGGATCTCAACACCGTGTTGCCAAGGAAGAAGCCGTGGTTCGAGAAGATGCAGGCCGACATGCTCCAGTTTGACGACGAGTGATCTATGGCGGCGAGCGCCATCCTTTTTTGTATGCCGGCAAGTGTGCTGGCATGACCACGGCCGCGATGGCGTGGTCGAACTCTCCCGTCCCTTTTTGTGTGCTGGCATGTGTGCCGGCCGCTGGCAAGTGCGCCAGCTGAACTGCGTGCTCTTTTTCTGAAGCTGGCATTGTATGCCGGCGCTGGCATGGTGTCGACATGAACTTCGGACGACGACGGGACCGCTGGCATGATCTATGGCCGCGGGCCTTTTTCGAAATTTGCGTGCGGACATGAAATGGGTCGTGGCCGTTGGGCGCACTGCCGACCCAAATGAGGGCGGACGCCGAGCGGACGGTCGCCCCAAACGGACAAAAAGCGAACAAATCCGCCGTGCGTTTGGGTCGATGCGTTGGAGTTGCTCTTACGTTTTACTTCTTTCTTTCTTTTTTTGACGTGCAAGGCAGGAGCTCCTGATCGCAGAGCCGAAAGGCAAAGGCTCCATGAAAGACAAGCCAATCCCAGGATCTGACGAAAAGGACACGGCCAAACCGCAGAGAAAATTGAAAAGGAGAAAGGGACGAGTGGACACCGGCTACCAGAAGCAGAGACGAGAGACATCGAGTCGAACACAGTATGCGGTACTCGAGTGCCCGGTGAAGAGTTCATGGCTTGGCTTGTTGGTGCCAATCTTTCCTGTCGGTATCGATTCAGTTTCTGAAGAAGAGGGGTTTCCCCCGGAGCCCGTTTTTACTGAAAAATTATGGATTCAGTCTTTGCACATGTTGCTAGAGGGAAAATGGGAAAAAAGGAGTTGAACTGAAATGCACATAAGACGTGGTTGAAAACATTGTCGACCAAGTGACCAGATCAGTGTCCATCTAAACATGTTATTTCAGACTGGAATCAGAGCAGTCAACAACATCGCTGCAAGCCTGCAACATAGGCATAGCACTAACGAGAGCCAGCCGCCTACAGACAACTAACTATTACACCGAGTACTACGGGCTGGCAGTCTCCAAAGCCTGCTCGAACACTTCCACATGACAGATGAGTAGAAGCAGATGACACAGTCACACTACGCTACATCGATCCCGGAGATAACCACTGGCGGACGGCGGCGGCGGGCGCGCGTCCCGCCGGCTCGAGCGCCGCTGGACTCACTCTAGTGGCAGAAGATGACCTTGAGCTCGCGCGGCGCGGAGCACTCGTGAGTGAGCGAGGGGCTGTCGTGGGCGTAGGTGAAGGCCTGCGGGCACGCGCTCTTGAAGAAGTCCGAGTACTTGGAGGGGCGGCAGGCGGCCGGGCTGTTGTACGCGTTGCGGCAGCACAGCTCGTCGGTGCCGAAGGCGAGGCAGCCGCTCCTGCACGCGGCGACGGGGCCGCCGCCCGGCCGCACCTGCAGCTCGCCGGGGCAGGTCTGCGTCAGGTCCTTGCGGCAGGCGAGGACGGGGCAGTTGCCGCGGCCCTCGTGCGGGGTCACGGAGAGCCCCACGTTGAAGCCGTCCACCACGCTCACCCCGTAGGACGACTGGTCGTTGCCGTGGTGGAGGGAGACCTGCGCGAGCGTCGCGGGCGCCGCGCCGCCGAGGCCCCCGCACTGGAGCCGGCCGCCGCAGTCGCCCGTGGCGCAGCGGAGCTGCTCCCCGCCGGCGGGCGTGCAGCCGGTGCGCGCCCAGATGCGGCCGGACCAGGCGTGGGTGGGCGCCGGGAAGGAGCGGTGGGAGAGCGACGGGAGGAAGAAGCCGCCCCCCTCCAGGACCTCGCTGCCGGCGCTACCCTGGATGCCCGGCCAGACCGGGTACGGGCAGTTGTTCACGACGGTCAGGGTCATCGGGGCGAAGTCGGCCAGGAGGAGGCCGCAGCTCGGGAGGAAGGTGGCGAGCAGGAGCAGAAGCTTAGGGGAAGCCATGCCCATGGTGGTGGCTACTGGCTAGTGCGCTCCCTGAATCCTGAGCACTACTTGGTCAGTAGACTGTGGACTGTAGTAGAGTGGTGCCTAGCGAGAGGGTTTTGGGGTCCTTTTATACTCCCTCTGTTCACTTTTGTAAGGCGCTGTAGAGATTTAGGACAGCATGCAAAACAGACTTAGAAAAGTGAACGGAGGGAGTAGGAGATTTTGGATTGGACTGGAGCGTGATGGGCGGAGCGGAGCGGTTATCGTCTTTGGAGTGTCGTGTCACGGTGTTATCGTGTACAGTACGTACTATAATCTTGTTTGGATTCAGATAACACAGGCAGGCAGTAGGAAACTTCTGGAGGAGTAGCTTGTGTGATACGCTGACAGTGAGCACCTGCTTGATTAGCAGTATGCCAATGATGCCCCCCTAGAAAAAAGCAGCATGCAAATGATGCATGGATATGTAGAAACCTAATAAGTGGGATGTGATGTTAGATCTTTTTACAAACTAAAATAAACATATAAATATGCAATACCAACTGCTGAGGCTGCACCACTTTCTCACCACAAGATATGCAATCCAAACTTTGTATAGTAGAATTTTGAAAGAGTAGCTTTTTTTTTTTAAGCAGAGATAGAAGATGTACCTCATTTCCCCGAGTCGATAAAGTTTAGATTGGCCATATTTTTTTCTAATAAACATGCTTTTCTTGTAGAGTATGAAGCATGGAGACGTGGTTTGCCACATTTCAAACAAGAACCCCTTGTAACAAAAAGGCAAGCGTTTTAGCTCAGCAATTACCTAGTTTTTTGTTTCTTTTGCAATGACGGCAATTACCTAGGTTGACGCATGTAATTTGATGCACACGGAGATTTCGTAGGCGCAAATAAATAGAGATCAAATATGAAATTTTGTATTTTGAGTGAGAAAGTGCATAAATAGCTCTAAAAAATGAACAAATAACAAGGAACTCTACATTTCTACTTTCGACAAGCCAAAATTTACACTCTTAAGTATCCTCAGATTTCCAATGCAAAAATAAAGTATTCTGAGATTTGTTAAGTTACGTCCATCTCAATTATTTCCACATTGCGCTTGTCTTAGCATAAAATTTACACTCACTTTTCGCTAAACCAAATTGATATTCCCAAGTAGTACTATACATTATGTGAAGTGTTGAATACGAGATCTCAAAACGAAAGACCTCTCAACCATCTCCACATGTAACACTTGTCCTGGTACACATGTTTTCTTCTCCACCAAGGATCATCCATTCCCAAAAGTTACCCCGGGAGTTGCTTACCCTTGAACCTGCTTTCCCAAAGCTGCTTTCCGGAAACAATCAAAGCTATATGTATCCAAAGCTAGCAACGCAACATGCCACCATTTCATGGGCAAGCTTTGGATTCTTGTATTCGTCCCAAGTCTTTTTACTACATTAACCCATGTTTCCTTAGATGGGCGTCTACCCAGCTACCTAGGCAGGCTGGCACCAGCATTTTTGCCAAAACCCGCGAGCAGCCATGATAGTTCCCGACGGCCGAGGGTAGTGGCCCGGCGAAACTAGCAAAGGCGCCAAATGCCGCTGCCATCTTTTTTCGGAAGACCACGGCCACTGGCCACTGGCCACTGGCTACTGCTGGCTAGTGTGGTGGATGGATAAGAACGGGAGGACATGCCACGAGCTCGATTCTGAGGGCGTGACGATGGAGGGCTAGGACGGGGAAGGCTTTGCCTCTTTGTTGCACCGGCCGCGGCTGACGGGCCCCTCTGTTTGACAGCGCCTTCAAAGTTCAAAGTTGAAGCCTTAGCGCCTACTGGTTGGTTGGTTGGTTTGGTGGATGGAAGCCAGAAAAGCATAGCCGAGAGCGGCAATGCCGTGGACACGGGCGAGTCCGGCCAGCCGGGATGCATGCACGGCGCCGTGAGTCATGGTATGGGGCTCAAAGCCTGAAACCGCTCTGTTCAAGCCCACCCACCACCCACGCACATGCAGCACTTGTGCCATTGTGGATGCACTGATTGTTTCTGTGTGCACTGTGATTCTTTTTCCTCGTTTGCAATTGGGTGACTTGGGTCAGCCCGGCCTATACTATCAAGGTTACCCCTCACGCCGAGCCAAAGAATATGAAGCCCCCCCGTTCACATTGCGATCGGAAAGAGTAAAGGAAAAAAAAATGAAAAACCCCAGGTCTCACTCTTACCGGCCACAGAGGCTTAAATGCGATTTCCTATTTGACGCACACACCCGATCAAGCCAGCGAACTTTTTTTTTATAACGGGAATATATTAATATCAAACGGATATCAATTACACCCGGCCTCTGCAACAACATAATATAAGGAGCTAGTCGAGACATCAAGGATGCATACAGCCAAAAGAAAAGAAAAAAGAAAAACTGTTGAACTAAGCAGCGAAGCAGCAGGAACTACCATCATCAGAGGCCACACCCGGACTGCAAAAAAGGTTCTCCAAGAACGACGCCTCCAAGAAGGAAACCGTGCACCAACACCGTCATCGTCTGATCATAGATCATGAGTTTTCACACTGAAGAAAGTCCGACTATCCACGCAACGCCTTCAACAAGGAGACGAATAGAGATCCGTCATTGCCACGTACAACCAGTGAAGGTCAGACCTAGAGTTTTCACCCCGGAAGTCAAGACTTTGTGCCCAAAGAGCACCACCAAGAAGAAGTCCCGCTATGTTGTCATCCTGCTAGCCGAGACTGCTGCAAAACACCGATCATCCGGTCCACAATCTTCACCACATCCAAACTCGCATCCGTCATCACTTGAAATCTCGAACTCAACATGAGCCATCAAGATCCAGTGGTCATTCCATCCGGCACAACCATCTTGAAATTTCCTATCATTATCAGCACCACAGTAATCTTCAGTAAATATGCCGTTGCGTACCTCATGTTGCTGACAGATCGGAGTGTGACAGGTCCACACCAAGACCGATGACAGCGACAAAAAATCAGGCTGATTGCCGGTGCGGAGATCTGGTCGAGGTGACCCCACTAAGCAATACCTGCAATGTATTGTCCCTCTTGAGCCCGATGTTGGGGACGGTCACTCTTGGCGCCCGACGGTCCATGTGTTGCGGCAGCAGATTGTCAGCAACATCACGGACACTTCTGGCACCCACGAACTAACTCCAGTCGCAATTCTACGTCGCATGGACCAGATGCACGTCCACGAGTGGCTCATCACCTAGCGGTCCATGTGCTACGTTGGCAAAATGTCGGCGACACCACGAACTTGGTCGGGTCGCAACATGGTATCCCCGCAGACCAAACCCGTGTCCACGAGCGGCTGTCGGTGCACTGATGATCTGACCACCGCCATCTTGTGCCGTCGGCCTCACGATCCGGTCGCCGTTGTCATGTGTGGACGACCTCACGATCTGGCCGCCGCATTCATGCGTCGTGGCCTCACGATCTGGCAGGTCGCCGGCCTTCGGATCTGGATGTCGGAGCTGGATGCATGTCATGCTACCAAGGACTTTCTGTTGGAAATATGCCCTAGAGGCAATAATAAATTAGTTATTATCATATTTCCCCGTTCATGATAATAGTTTATTATTCATGCTAGAATTGTATTGACCGGAAACTAAATACATGTGTGAATAGATAAACAAATACTGTGTCCCTAGTAAGCCTCTACTAGACTAGCTCGTTGATCAAAAGATGGTCAAGATTTCCTGACCATGGACATGAGTTGTCATTTGATAATGGGATCACATCATTAGGAGAATGATGTGATGGACTTGACCCAACCGTTAGCATAGCATATGATCGTTTAGTTTATTGCTATTGCTTTCACTATGTCAAATACACGTTCCTCTGACCATGAGATCATGCAACTCCCGGATACCGTAGGAATACTTTGGGTGTATCAAACGTCACAACGTAACTGGGTGATTATAAAGGTACACTACAGGTATCTCCGAAAGTGTTTGTTGAGTTGGCATGGATCAAGATTGGGATTTGTCACTCCGACTATCGGAGAGGTATCTCTGGGCCCTCTCGGTAATACAGCATCACAGAAGCCTTGCAAGCACCGTGACTAAAGAGTTAGTTGCAAGATGACGTATTACGGAACGAGTAAAGAGACTTGCCGGTAACGAGATTGAACTAGGTATCGAGATACCGACGATCGAATCTCGGGCAAGTAACATACCGCCGGACAAAGGGAACAACGTATGTTGTCATATGAGGTTCACCGATAAAGACCTTCGTGGAATATGTAGGAACCAATATGAGCATCCAGGTTCCGCTGTTGGTTATTGACCGGAGAGTCGTCTCGGTCATGTCTACATCATTCCCGAACCCGTAGGGTCCGCACACTTAAGGTTCGATGACGATATAGTATTATATGAGTTATGTGATTGGTGACCAAATGTTGTTCGGAATCCCGGATGAGATCACGGACATGACGAGGAGTCTCGAAATGGTCGAGAGGTAAAGATTCATATATTGGAAGGCTATATTCGGACGTCGGAAAGGTTCCGAGTGATTCGGGTATTTTTCGGAGTACCGAAGAGTTACGGGAATTCACCGGGAGAAGTAATGGGCCTTATTGGGCCATACGGGAAAAGGAGAGGCAGGCCACGTGAGGAGGCGCGCGCCCCCCCCTTGCCCAAACCGAATTGGACTAGGGGAGGGGGCGCAGCCCCCTCTTTCCTTTCCCTCTCCCTTCCCCCTTTCCTACTCCGTATGGGAGGTGAAATCCTACTAGGACTAAGGAGTCCTAGTAGGACTTCCCACACTTGGCGCACCCCTAGGGGGCCGGCCTCCTCCTCTCCTCCTTTATATACAGGGGCAGGGGGCACCCCAAAGGCACGACAATTGTCCTATAGCCGTGTGCGGTGCCCCGATCTCCGTTTTCCACCTCGGTCATATTTTCGGAGAGCTTAGGCGAAGCCCTGCCAGAATTACTTCACCGTCACCGTCGCCACGCCGTCGTGCTGACGGAACTCATCTACTTCCTCGACGTCTTGCTGGATCAAGAAGGCGAGGATCGTCACCGAGCTGCACGTGTGTAGAACTCGGAGGTGCCGTACGTTCGGTACTCGATCGGTGGAGCTCGAAGGATTGTTCGACTACATCAACCGCGTTGTGAGACGCTTCCGCTAACGGTCTACGAGGGTACGTAGACACACTCTCCCCTCTCGTAGCGATGCATCTCCATGGATAGATCTTGCGTGAGCGTAGGAATTTTTTTGAAATTCATGCTTCGTTCCCAACAGTGGCATCCGAGCCAGGTCTATGCGTAGATGTGATTTGCACGAGTAGAACACAAACGAGTTGTGGGCGTGGGTGTATACATATTGCTTGCCGTTACTAGTTGATACTTGATTCGGCGATATTGTGAGATGAAGCGGCCCGGACCGACATTACGCGTACGCTTACGCGAGACAGGTTTCACCGCTACGTGCACTCGTTGCATAAAGGTGACTGGCGGGTGTCTGTCTCTCTCACTTTAGTTGAATCGGTTTCAATGAAGTGGGTTCTTTTAGAAGATCAAAAAGCAATCACTACACCACGTTGTGGTTTTGCGTAGGTAAGAACGGTTCTTGCAAACCCGTAGCAGCCACGTAAAACTTGCAACAACAAAGTAGAGGACGTCTAACTTGTTTTTGCAGGGTATGCTGGTGATGTGATATGGCCAAGACATGATGTGATATAAGTTGTTGTATGAGATGATCATGTTTTGTAAGTTATCAGGCAACCGGCAGGAGCCTTATGGTTGTCTCTTTATTGTATGCAATGCCAACGCCATGTAATTGCTTTACTTTACCGCTATAAGTTAGCAGTAGTAGTAGTAGCAATAGCCGGCGAGACGACCACGATGCTACGATGGAGATCAAGGTGTCACGACGCTACGATGGAGATCAAAGGTGTCAACCCGGTGACGATGGAGATCATGACGGTGCTTTGCTGATGGAGATCAAAAGCACAAGACGATGATGGCCATATCATGTCACATATATTGAATTGCATGTGATGTTAATCCTTTTATGCATCTTATTTTGCTTAGGACGACGGTAGCATTATAAGATGATCCCTTCACTAAATTTCAAGATAAGTGTTCTCCCCTAGTATGCACCGTTGCGAAGGTTCGACGCTTCTAAGCACCACGTGATGATCGGGTGTGATGGATTCTTTCGTTCGCATACAACGGGTGTAAGCCAGTTTTACACACGCAGAATACTTGGGTTAAACTTGACGAGCCTAGCATGTACATACATGGCCTCGGAACACAAGAGACCGAAAGGTCGAACATGAGTCATATAGTAGATATGATCAACATGAAAGATGTTCACCATTGATAACTAATCCACCTCACGTGATGATCAGACGTGGTTTAGTTGATGTGGATCATGTTACACTTAGACAACTTGAGGGATGTTAATCTAAGTGGGAGTTCTTAAGTAATTTGATTAATTGAACTTCAATTGTCATGAACATAGTCTTACTTGTCTTAGCAAATTTATGTTGTAGATCAATAGACCACGCTGTAGTTCCCCTGTTTTTATTATGTTCCTAGAGAAAACGAAGTTGAAAGTTGATGGAAGCAACTATGCGGACTAGGTCCGTGATCTGAGGATTGTCCTCACTGCTGCACAGAAGGCTTATGTCCTTAATGCACCGCTCAGTGAAATACCCCTACGGCTTCGTCTGAGGACGTTATGAACGTCTGGCAGACAAGAAAAGATGACTACTCGAGAGTTCAGTGCGCCATACTTTACGGCTTAGAACCGGAGCTCCAAATATGTTTTGAGCAACACGGAGCATATGAGATGTTCCAAGAGCTGAAAATTTGTTTTTCAAGCTCACACCCGGGTCGAGAGGTATGACACCTTCGACAAGTTCTATAGCTACAAGATGGTGGAGAACAGCTCCGTTAGTGAGCATGTACTCAGAATGTCTGAGTACTTCAAACACTTGAATCAAGTGGGAGTTAGACTTCCGAATAAAGTGGTGATTGATAGAGTTCTCTAGTCACTATCACTAAGCTACTGGATCTTCGTGATGAACTATAAACATGCAAGGGATAGAAGATCCTTAAGCTATTCGCGATGCTACAAGCTGCGGATGTAGAAATCAAAAAGGGAGCATCAAGTGTTGATGGTTAATAAGACCACTAGTTTCAAGAAGGGCAAGGGAAAGAAAAGGGAACTTCAAGAAGAACGGTAAAACAGTTGCCGCTCACGCGAAGAAACCCAAGGCTGAACCAAACCCGAGACTTAGTGCTCCCATTGCAAAGGGAAATGTCACAGGGAGCGGAACTTCCCCAAAGTAACTGGCAGATAACAAGACTGGCAATGTCAACAAAGATATTTGATATACATGTTATTGATATGTACCTTACTAGTACTCGTAGGAGCACCTGGGTATTTAATACTTGTTCAGTTGCTTACAACTTGAAACATGGAGCTTCGGAATAAACGAGGGCTAGCTAAGAACGAGGTGACGATGTGCATTGGAAGTGTCTCCAAGGTTGATGTGATCACCATCGCCACGCTCTCTCTACCTTCAGGATTAGTGATGAACCTAAATAATTATTATTTGGTGCTTGCGTTAAGCATGAACATTATATCTGATAGTGTTTATTGCAAGACGGTTATTCAATTTCAGAGAATAATTGTTATTCTATTTATTTGGATAATATCATTGATGATCATGCACTTAAAATGAAAGGTTTATTGAATCTTGATCGTAGTAATACATATGTTCATAACACGAATGCCAAAAGATAATGATAGTACCACATATTTGTGGCACTGCCGCTTAGGTCATATTGGTGTAAAACGCATGAAGAAACTCCATGCAGATGGATTTTTGGAATCTCTTGATTATGAATCATTTGAGACATGTGAACCGTGCCTTATTGGCAAGATGACTAAAACTCCGTTACCCGGAACAATGGAGCGAGCAACAGACTTGTTGGAAATAATACATACCGATGTATGCGGTTCGATGAGTGTTGAGGCGCGCGGTGGATATCGTTATATTCTCACGTTCACAGATGATTTGAGTAGATATGGTTATGTCTACTTAATGAAGCATAAGTCTGAAACATTTGAAAAAGTTTAAAGAATTTCAGAGTGAAGTAGAGAATCATTGTAACAAGAAAATAAAGTTCTTACGATTTGATCGAAGGAGGAGAATATTTGAGTTACGAGTTTGGCACTCACTTAAGACAATGTGGAATTGTTTCACAGTTAACGCCACCTGGAACACCACAGCGTAATGGTGTGTCCGAACGTCGTAATCGTACTCTATTGGATATGGTACGTTCTATGATGTCTCTTACCGATTTGCCACTATCGTTTTGAGGTTATGCATTAGAGACAGCTGCATTCACTTTAAATAGGGCACCGTCTAAATCCGTTGAGACGACACCGTATGAACTGTGGTTTGGAAAGAAACCTAAGCTGTCGTTTCTGAAAGTTTGGGGCTGCGATGCTTATGTCAAAAGGCTTCAGCCTGATAAGCTTGAACCCAAAGCGGATAAGTGCGTCTTCATAGGATACCCAAAAGAAACTGTTGGGTACACCTTCTACCACAGATCCGAAGGCAAAGTTTTCGTTGCTAAGAATGGATCCTTTCTAGAGAAGGAGTTTCTCTTGAAAGAAGTGAGTGGGAGGAAAGTAGAACTTGATGAGGTAATTGTACCTCCTCTGGATAGTAGTACGCCACAGAAAGAAATTTCTGTGACACCAACACAGACCAGAGAAGAAGATAATGATGATGATCATGAAACTTCGGAGCAAGTTGCTACTGAACCTCGAAGGTCAACCAGGACACGTTCCGCACCAGAGTGGTACGGAAATCCAGTCTTGGAGGTTATGTTGTTAGACAACGGTGAACCTTCGAATTATGAAGAAGCTATGGCGAGCCCGGATTCCGAGAAATGGCTTGAGGCCATGAAATCCGAGATAGGATCCATGTATGAGAACAAAGTGTGGACTTTGGTAGACTTGCCCGATGAACGGCGAGCTATTGAAAATAAATGGATCTTTAAGAAGAAGACGGACGCTGATGGTAATATCACCGTCTATAAAGCTCGACTTGTTGCTAAAGGTTGTTGACAAGTTCAAGGAGTTGACTACGATGAGACTTTCTCACCCGTAGCGATGCTAAAGTCTGTCAGAATTATGTTAGCAATTGCCGCGTTTTATGATTATGAAATCTGGCAAATGGACGTCAAAACGGCATTCCTTAATGGATTCCTTAAGGAAGAATTGTATATGATGCAACCGGAAGGTTTTGTCGATCCTAAAGGTGCTAACAAAATATGCAAGCTCCAGCGATCCATCTATGGACTGGTGCAAGCATCTCGGAGCTGGAATACTTGCTTTGATGAAGTGATCAAAGCGTTTGGGTTTATACAAACTTATGGAGAAGCTTGTATTTACAAGAAAGTGAGTGGGAGCTCTGTGGCATTTCTCATATTATATGTGGATGACATATTATTGATGAGAAATGACATAGAATTTCTGGAAAGCATAAAGGAGATTTGAAAAAAAGTTTTTTAATGAAGGATCTCGGAGAAGCTGCTTACATATTAGGCATCAAGATCTATAGAGATAGATCAAGACGCCTCATTGGACTTTCACAAAGCACATACCTTGACAAGATTTTGAAGAAGTTCAAAATGGATCAGTCAAAGAAAGGGTTCTTGCCTATATTGCAAGGTGTGAAGTTGAGTAAGACTCAAATCTCGACCACGGCAAAATAAATAGAATGGATGAAGGTTATCCCCTATGCCTCGGCCATAGGTTCTATAAAGTATGCCAAGCTGTGTGCCTTGCCATGTGTCTGGCAAAAGAGGTACCAAAGTGATCCAGGAGTAGATCACTGGACAGCGGTATCCTTAAGATGACTAAGGAAGAATTTCTCGGGAATAGAGATGATAAAGAGTTCGTCGTAAGGGGTTACGTCGATGCAAGCTTTAAACACTGATCCGAAAGACTATGAGTCTCAGACCGGATAAGTATAGTGGGGAAATTTTTTGGAGTAGCTCCAAACAGAGTGTGGTAGCAGCATCTACATATAACATAGAGATTTGCCAAGAACACACGGATCTGAATATTGCAGACCCGTTGACTAAAAGCTCTCTCACAAGAAAAACATGATCAGCTTTAGAACGGATTAAGTGTTAATTACATGGAGATGTAATCTAGATTATTGACTCTAGTGCAAGTGGGAGACTGTTGGAAATATGCCCTAGAGGCAATAATAAATTAGTTATTATCATATTTCCCCGTTCATGATAATAGTTTATTATTCATGCTAGAATTGTATTGACCGGAAACTAAATACATGTGTGAATAGATAAACAAATACTGTGTCCCTAGTAAACCTCTACTAGACTAGCTCGTTGATCAAAAGATGGTCAAGATTTCCTGACCATGGACATGAGTTGTCATTTGATAATGGGATCACATCATTAGGAGAATGATGTGATGGACTTGACCCAACCGTTAGCATAACATATGATCGTTCAGTTTATTGTTATTGCTTTCACTATGTCAAATACACGTTCCTCTGACCATGAGATCATGCAACTCCCGGATACCGTAGGAATACTTTGGGTGTATCAAACGTCACAACGTAACTGGGTGATTATAAAGGTGCACTACAGGTATCTCCGAAAGTGTTTGTTGAGTTGGCATGGATCGAGATTGGGATTTGTCACTCCGACTATCGGAGAGGTATCTCTGGGCCCTCTCGGTAATACAGCATTACAGAAGCCTTGCAAGCACCGTGACTAAAGAGTTAGTTGCAAGATGACGTATTACGGAACGAGTAAAGAGACTTGCCAGTAACGAGATTGAACTAGGTATCGAGATACCGACGATCGAATCTCGGGCAAGTAACATACCGCCGGACAAAGGGAACAACGTATGTTGTCATATGAGGTTCACCGATAAAGACCTTCGTGGAATATGTAGGAACCAATATGAGCATCCAGGTTCCGCTGTTGGTTATTGACCGGAGAGTCATCTCGGTCATGTCTACATCATTCCCGAACCCGTAGGGTCCGCACACTTAAGGTTCGATGACGATATAGTATTATATGAGTTATGTGATTGGTGACCGAATGTTGTTCGGAGTCCCGGATGAGATCACGGACATGACGAGGAGTCTCGAAATGATCGAGAGGTAAAGATTCATATATTGGAAGGCTATATTCGTACGTCGGAAAGGTTCCGAGTGATTCGGGTATTTTTCGGAGTACCGGGGAGTTACGGGAATTCACCGGGAGAAGTAATGGGCCTTATTGGGCCATACGGGAAAAGGAGAGGCAGGCCACGTGAGGAGGCGCGCCCCCCCCCCCCCCCCCTTGCCCAAACCGAATTGGACTAGGGGAGGGGGCGCAGCCCCCTCTTTCCTTTCCCTCTCCCTTCCCCCTTTCCTACTCCGTATGGGAGGTGGAATCCTACTAGGACTAAGGAGTCCTAGTAGGACTTCCCACACTTGGCGCACCCCTAGGGGGCCGGCCTCTTCCTCTCCTCCTTTATATACAGGGGCAGGGGGCACCCCAAAGGCACGACAATTGTCCTATACCCGTGTGCGGTGCCCCGATCTCCGTTTTCCACCTCGGTCATATTTTCGGAGAGCTTAGGCGAAGCCCTGCCGGAATTACTTCACCGTCACCGTCGCCACGCCGTCATGCTGACGGAACTCATCTACTTCCTCGACGTCTTGCTGGATCAAGAAGGCGAGGATCGTCACCGAGCTGCACGTGTGTAGAACTCGGAGGTGCCGTACGTTCGGTACTCGATCGGTGGAGCTCGACGTCTTTTTTTTCTGTAAATTTTGATATATTATTTGTATTTTTCTGAATTAGAATGATTTAGTTATGATTTTTCTAAGATTAATGTGGTAAAGGGGTTTAGGGTTTAGGGGCCACCAACCGGGACTAAAGATAGACCTTTAGTCCCGGTTGAAGACACCAACCGGGACTAAAGGGCTGGGAAAAAATTTAAAAAAAAAATTCCTTTAAAAATTTTGAAAAAAAAAATTAATTTATTTTTTCCAGTCCCGGTTGGTATCTCCAACCGGGACTAAAGGGGCTGGCACCGTTCGAAGCCGGTCGCAAACCCTTTAGTCCCGGTTGATGTCTCCAACCGGGACTAAAGGTCCCGTTCGAACCGGGACTGATGCCTGCGCCGTTCAAACCGGGACTAATGCTCACATTAGTCCCGATTCGTAACGCAACCGGGACTATTGGTCCGATCCGGATCGGACGAAAGCCCTGTTTTCTACTAGTGAGTGTGCACTAGCGTGCCCACCTAATAGACAGGGCCACCATAGTATAGCAGTTTTTGTGCTTGACCCACGGGCTGCAAATATCCTCGGCATCGAGAAGGATAGAATGGTGGACAGTCACGGTTGTAGATTCTCCTATCACCAGCTCCCCCTTGAACACTATGCGCGACGCTTGAATCGGCAGCGCGAGGACACTCCGCCCCAACGCAAGTTTTACACGGCGGTATGATTCAGCCGACAGAGAGTCTGGCAGCGGATGGGCAACACACCGTAGAGGGTTTATGGCCGACTTGACACCTCTCGCGAACACGGCGATCTCGGGTTCATATATGTCTGTGCGCGCGCTGATGCGGCCGTAGAGACCTGCAGCGCGTAGCTCGGTGGGCATGCACAGCGAGACAGACATGGTGAGTTCGACAGCTTCGCTTATCACCGCGCAGAGGACGTCGACGACGCCCATGCTGGTTTGGATGGAGACGGTGTTGCATCTGTCGGACATGGGCGTGCAGTACCAGTCCGCCACCCGGGCGTGCTCCTCCGCGGCTTTCTTCGTCGTTGGGGCGATCACCACTCCTAGGGCAACGCCACAATCAGCATAGATGTACCAGTTTGGCCCGCTGGGAGGCAGGGTCATCTGCATGCATGCGATGGGTGTGAGCATGCATCGTATTGGATTGGATCCTCTAGCTAGCAAGGAGCTAGTTACCGTTTTTTTTTTTTTTTTGAAAATAAGGAGCTAGTTACAGTTAGTAGCACGATGATCATATATACCTTGAAGTCGACGAGTTCAGCTCCGGGATTGTCTCTTGCCCATTTTGCTCTTCGTGAATAGAACTCCTTCACGTTTTTGCTCTGGCAGATGACCCTGGGAGTGGTATGAATGCTACCGAAGGCCCATACATGGCCGCGGAGAGGGAAGTTGACAGATACCTCGAAAATCTCCACGAGAGAATCGCACAAGCTATCCTTGAGGGACCACTTAGGCGGTGGCAGCTGCTGCGGCCGGTCTCCAGCTGCGGCACGCGAGGGCGGCGCCGCACAGGCAATCAGTCTAGCGCGGGTGATGAGGTTCACAGGGCCGGAATCTCCTGTGGAACGGACGACGTCGATCAGCTCCAGGAGCCCCCGTGTTGCCTCCTTCACCTTGTAGATGGCCTGGTCTGGACGCCTGGCGACGTCGATCAGGCCCCGGAATCCCGAGAGGTCGATCCGCCTCTGTAAACAAGTGAGAACTAATGAATGTTTCCATCTAAGGGCCTGTTCTGAACCTCTCCAGCTCCTAGCTTCAGTAACTTCAGATATAAAACGCTGCAGAACGCATTTGCTCCTAGAAGCTGAAATCGCGAAGCAGTCATGGGCCGTAGTGCATTTTTTAGGAGCGAGGAAAACCGAGCTCCACGAATTAACGGAATCTAGAGTTGGCCCTATTTACGCCGAAACTGCCACCGCCCAGGAAAACGTTTGGGGCTGACCCGGAGCAGAACCGAGCCCCCCCTCTCCCTCTCAAACAGTTATCCCCCTCCTCCTCCCTCGTTCTCCCCACCTCTCCCTCTCGAACCCTCACAGCCACCGCCAGTCGCGCCGCCACACCCACTACCCCCATCGCCGGCCGGACCCCCTCCTCGCCTACAGATCCGGCCATCCGGGCCTCTTTCCCGCCGGATCCCCTGCTCAGCGGCGCTCCTCCCTCCACCGGCTTGGAGCAGCAACCGCATGGCAATGGCGAGGTCACCCGGACGCCATTGACTCCCGAGACCAGCGCCGGAGCCAGGAGCAGCAGCCCTTCGACCGAGTCCTCTTGCCCAAACCACAAGGTGAGCTCCAACAATGGATTTCTACCTATGTCAGACAAGCTGTTCCTGTACTGTTACTGAAAACTGAATTTTTGTTCAATGGAAACTGAATTTTTCTTCGGTGTGAGAGGGATCCGGATTATGTTCCAACTATTCCTGATAGATACAAGAAGTATGCTATTCCTTCAAATGCATCGGATGCTTCAACAACGGCAGAAAGTGGTCCTAACATGGATTTGTTTAGGCATGAACTAGCTACTGCCATTGCTCTTAGTTGGTGAAGTAATCATGTTCCTAATTTTAGATGTATGACCATATTGATTTACAAACTTGTATGCAAATGGAGCTTTTGTTATATGACACATGACATAACTAGTTTTTCTGCTGAATTATATTTTATGTTAGCTGAGAAAAATTGGGATATTTCAAAATACTACATGTTTCCTGTACATTTGTTCCTTCATGTACCAACAAAATGCTCTCTGTACGTACATGTTTTCACCATAGCTTTACCACACAAATGTACTCTGTACATGTTTACAACGTAATATTAGTGATTCTTTCACAAATACATTTGGGCTATGTTTTCAACATAGCATTACCACAAAATAGTACTCTGTACAACCTCAAAATCGCAGAAATTGTCCTGTGAAAAAAAAATAGCCCAGCCATTCACCCAAGCACTATGGCCTAGCTTGTTTTTTTTTTTTTTGGCCTGTGTGCAGTTCGCCCCACATATGGGCTCCTTCTAGCTGGCCCAAGCTGTCAACCAGCAGGCCTAGAGCGCCCCAGCTGGGCTGCCAGCTCAACCAGGGGCTTGGAGAAGCTAGCGATGCTCCAGAACGCTCCAGGTTCGCCAACTGAAGCAAGAATTAGGGGAAGAAGCTGGTTATGAGAAGTTTTTGAGAAGCTAGATGGTTTCAGAACAGGCCCTAAATCTACTGAAAATTCTTTCGCCGAGATAAGATCGAATCAAAAACAAAAAGGAAGATCTATCGGATTTGGATCCCCTGTTTGCGTACCTGCAGATCGCCCAAGAAATTCCTCCGAGGCGTTCTTTGGGGCGGCGGCACCCCGGCAATTCCAGGCGGCATCTCTCGCACGCTCGGAGCTCCAGCGGCGACTTGGCGATCCTTGTCCATGGCAGGATACGTACGCTAGACTAGGCTAGAACCCCGTACCGGCTGGGCTCCAGCTGCCCTTTATATCGAATCGGGACCAACGCTCATCTCTTTCCGTTATTGTCGTCAGTCATCGGCTGCACCGATGGCGGGTCACTTGGGATTGGGAGGAACCCGGTGCCGTATAAGAGCGTTGAGCCCGTGGCATGGCCAACGCTCACCAAGCCCGTCTACGCTTTACGACGACAGCGCAGGGCTGACGCCGCTGATGAAGATCGATGCACGCCCTTGGCCACGGCTTTGTCCCTGATCGCATCCATGCAGGCGTTGATCATTGCAGTTTCTGAATAGTGCGTGTTTCCATTTGCGTGTGCTTAGTACTAACACTGGCCATTCATTTTGTAGGCCGGCTTCGCTGCCATGGAATGGCGGCTCCGGTCTCCCGCACGAGGTGGAAGCTGTTTCGGTTCATAAAACTGAATGCGTAAGGATCTGATAAATGGCACACGTGTGGCACAAAGCAAGTTCGTCCCTGACTTTTTGATGACAAGTTTAGTTATCCGAGGATGACGACTTTAGTTGTGAAGCATGACAACTTTCTGTTTGAATGACAAGTTTTAAATTTTTTTAGATTATAATTTTAGTTGTAAAAACGTTAGGGCATTGTTACTTCGTGCCACACGTATGGCACTTGTCATTTCGGATGTTTAAAAAGGTTGTAGTACCCACGCATGTAATCAAACAATTTCATTCAAACGCGCTCGCTGTCATTGATGAGACGTGTAGATCTTGAATTACGCGAGGAAGACACGTCAGCTGCTGGGAATCGTTCGCTGGAACTGCACATCAACGCGCGGATATTGGTGCGGGCTACTGTGGCCGCGCATCGGCGGCTGGACTGCTAGGTGAGTGAACTCCTCGGCTCCTCTCATCTCTCCTTTCGATCTTCTATCCGCGCATAAGGTGAGGCACATGGAGAGCCTGCGCTGGTGCGCGAGTCAGGTCAGAGCAAGCGCGCTAGCGAAGCAAGCAAAGCGTGTGCCACAACTGCTTTTTGATGACGGGCGGAGGCGGCGTATCTGGTTGTGGTCGTAGCGGGGGCAGCAATACATCTATGACTGTTGAGTAGCATCTAGATTAGTGTTGTCTTTGTCCCCACTTTAAAGTATATGCATGTATTATGTTTGGTGTTTTTGTATACGTCAAATCAACTGTCCCACACGGCCCCGCCCCTCACACATCTTTCTCTTTCTATCTCTCTCCTCCACATGCATGCATGACGAAATGTAAAATCCACTCTCTATCCTCCTATAAAATAAGTCTACTCTTTTATTCTACCTTGGCAAGGTTAAACATTCATATCTTTTAAATTATAATTTTGTTTAATATATTTGAACTCGTGGCGGCGAGACATTTAGAACGAGATCAAACTTGAATACATTTGAAGCACGTTTAAATTATAACGTTTCATATTATATATGTGAAACAAACCTATTTCACTAGAAAAATATGAAGCAAATCTATTTTCATTAAAAGAAAATGTGGAACAAACCTATTTCACTGGAAAGGTATTTAACCCAAATATGAACCGAACTGTCAATTTATGGAACAGATTATTTGAAAACTTGCAACAGTCTATTTGAAAAGAGTGAAATATGTTATTTCCAAAATATGGAATTGAAATAGATGTGTGTGTGTTTTGTGTGAAACAAGCCCGTGAAAAATTAAATGTAGATTATGAAAACAAAAACTATATGAAACTTAAATGTTAACTTGTGAAACTGATTTTTTTCAAAATGTGTAGCGGTTTATCTCAAAAGTGTGAAATATGTTCTTTCAAAAATGTGCAATTGAACTACGTATGATTTTCTTGAAACAAGCTAGTGGAAAGTGAAACACAATATGAAACTGAAATGTCCACTTATGAAACTGATATTAATTGCAAATGTGTAACATGTTACTCAAAAGAGTGAAATATGTTATTTAAAGAATTGGAACTGAAATAGACTTGATTTTTAGGAAACAAGCTAGTGAAAAGTGAAATGTAGTTTCCGAAATTGAAAAAAACGGAACTGGATGTAAAAAAATGCATTCATAGGACCACAAATTTAATTTCCCCATTTTTGCAACAGAAATGTATGACTGGTCTACACTAACGGGCCATATATTTTACCCTTATGTGAAAAATGAGAACTGTACGCAGAGTCAAAGCCTACCAAGAAAGCCCAGTGGCTAGAACATAGCCGTTCGCTGTAGAACCTACGAGACCGCTCAAAAAAAAAACCCTACGAGACCGTTGTCTAGAGCCTAGGCAGGGTCAAAGGGTGGTCTCACCGGCCCGCGTCTTCCTCTACAACGCCAACACTCCAGCGGCTTCCAGAACCGAGCGCCTCTCCACGAACATTCTCGAAAAATCCGAGCATCCCAAATAAAACCCGCGCCCCGTCCGTCCCTCGTCCAGCAGTTCCATCGCGATTCCCAACTCGCAGCAAGCGATCAAGCGATTTCCCTCAGATCTTGGAGTTCTTAGCAGTTCCGATTTCGTGTTCGAGTTCCCGTTTCCCACCGTTCGAGCTTAGAGAGGAGGAGGAGAGGAGATGGCGAAGGGAGGAGAGGGCCCGGCGATCGGCATCGACCTCGGCACCACCTACTCCTGCGTCGGCGTGTGGCAGCACGACCGGGTGGAGATCATCGCCAACGACCAGGGCAACCGCACCACGCCCTCCTACGTCGGCTTCACCGATACCGAGCGCCTCATCGGCGACGCCGCCAAGAACCAGGTCGCCATGAACCCCACCAACACCGTCTTCGGTACGTACGTGCGCCGCTCCTCTTTGGTTTTGAAATCATCTCGTGTTCATGCTTGGCTTGCTGCGACTGGTAGTACTATGCCCAATTGTGTGCCCGTCGGTGCAGAGCGACATGAAGCTGTGACCGTTCAAGGTCATCCCTGGCCCTGCTGACAAGCCGATGATCGTCGTCCAGTACAAGGGCGAGGAGAAGCAGTTCGCGGCCGAGGAGATCTCCTCGATGGTGCTCATCAAGATGAAGGAGATCGGTGAGGCCTACCTCGGCACCACCATCAAGAACGCCGTCGTCACGGTGCCGGCCTACTTCAACGACTCGCAGCGGCAGGCCACCAAGGACGCCGGGGTCATCGCCGGCCTCAATGTGATGCGCATCATCAACGAGCCCACTGCCGCCGCCATCGCCTACGGCCTGGACAAGAAGGCAAGCAGCTCCGGCGAGAAGAACGTGCTCATCTTCGACCTCGGCGGCGGCACGTTCGATGTGTCGCTGCTCACCATCGAGGAGGGCATCTTCGAGGTGAAGGCCACCGCCGGCGACACCCACCTCGGCGGCGAGGACTTCGACAACCGCATGGTGAACCACTTCGTCCAGGAGTTCAAGCGCAAGCACAAGAAGGACATCAGCGGCAACCCTCGCGCTGCGCCGGCTGCGCACGGCCTGCGAGCGCGCCAAGCGCACCCTGTCGTCCACCGCCCAGACCACCATCGAGATCGACTCCCTGTACGAGGGCGTCGACTTCTACTCCACCATCACCAGGGCTCGGTTCGAGGAGCTCAACATGGACCTGTTCCGCAAGTGCATGGAGCCCGTGGAGAAGTGCCTGCGCGACGCCAAGATGGACAAGAGCACCGTGCACGACGTCGTGCTCGTCGGCGGCTCCACCCGCATCCCCAAGGTGCAGCAGCTGCTGCAGGACTTCTTCAACGGCAAGGAGCTGTGCAAGAGCATCAACCCCGACGAGGCCGTGGCCTACGGCGCCGCCGTGCAGGCCGCCATCCTCAGCGGCGAGGGCAACGAGAAGGTGCAGGACCTGCTCCTGCTCGACGTCACGCCCCTGTCCCTCGGCCTGGAGACCGCCGGCGGCGTGATGACGGTGCTCATCCCGCGGAACACCACCATCCCGACCAAGAAGGAGCAGATCTTCTCCACCTACTCGGACAACCAGCCGGGCGTCCTGATCCAGGTGTTCGAGGGCGAGCGCGCGCGGACCAAGGACAACAACCTGCTGGGCAAGTTCGAGCTGTCCGGCATTCCCCCGGCTCCCCGCGGCGTGCCCCAGATCACCGTCTGCTTCGACATCGACGCCAACGGCATCCTCAACGTGTCCGCCGAGGACAAGACCGCCGGCGTGAAGAACAAGATCACCATCACCAACGACAAGGGGCGGCTGAGCAAGGAGGACATCGAGAAGATGGTGCAGGAGGCGGAGCGGTACAAGGCGGAGGACGAGGAGCTGAAGAAGAAGGTGGAGGCCAAGAACGCGCTGGAGAACTACGCCTACAACATGAGGAACACCATCAAGGACGACAAGATCGCCTCCAAGCTCCCCGCCGCCGACAAGAAGAAGATCGAGGACGCGATCGACGGTGCCATCAGCTGGCTCGACACCAACCAGCTCGCGGAGGCGGATGAGTTCGAGGACAAGATGAAGGAGCTGGAGGGCGTCTGCAACCCCATCATCGCCAACATGTACCAGGGCGCTGGAGCGGACATGGGTGGCATGGGCGGCGCCGCCGGCATGGACGAGGATGCGCCGGCAGGTGGAAGCGGTGCGGGGCCCAAGATCGAGGAGGTCGATTAAGCTGAGAGCGGTGATGATTATGGCAGCCGGAGTCTGAAGTCTCTGAACTCTGAAGTGTGATGGGTTGTGTCATCGTTTGTAGTGTTTGGCTGTTCCCAAGGCAGGTTTTTAGGTGTGGTTGAGTCGAGAGGGAGGGCTTTTGGATGGATGTCAGTGTTGATGTAATCCTGAAATTGGATCGATTTAAGTTGCCGGCGTTGTACCGGAGTTCCCCGTTCGTTCTTTATCTGTGCAAAACGAGCCACCGAACGCACGATCAACTGACTTTGACCATGGGTTTATGCTTCAGAGTGCAAAATCTGACGCTCACTACACGAAGTTTTGTCTCACGATGATCACCGAATCCTTGTTCTTCTTTTGTTCCTTCTTCACACAGGGGTGCTGTGCCAACGGCAAAGATCTCGGGTAAAGTTCACTGAAGCGAGTACAAGCAGTGTACTGAATTCTGCTTGAATGTAACTTTACTCGTTGACCAGGAAATTAGTTGGTCTCAATCTGCCATTCAGTGAGTTCTCTTTTTTTGCAAAACTCCATTCAGTGAGTTAATTGCTTGGATGAACCCAAGAAAATATGCTTGGATGATTGCCGTGTTGCCGAAGAGGAGCAGGCATTGAGAAATCGAGGGAATTGTGGCTTCGAGCCTCAGCACCAGAGCAGGGGGAGCACCAGGTTCACGCCAGGGAGACTTCAGCCTAATGTAACAAATTCGTTTGCTCGTTCAGGGAGTTAAGATTGCAAAGCAGATTCTAGCAAATTCCTGGGATCGTTGTTGCTCCAGTGTCTTGGTATGAGATTGGGGCGCAGTTATCTAAGAGCATCTCCAGCCGCGCTCCCAACACGCCCCCAGGCCACTTTTTAATCGCCGGCGTCGAAAAAATCTTCTAGTCGTCCCTCGAGGACGCCGATTTCTGCTGGTTGGACCCTTTTTTGGGGCCGGTGATCTCAGGCAGAACCTAGCGCGCTAGGGCACTTGGGGGCTCCGGCAGAAGGAAAAGCGGCGCGTGGGACACCACTGTCAGGCGAAAAACGCCTTTTCCCCGCCAGTTTCGCCCTCGCGCGCCACAACACGCCTTGCCGCCATGCCGATCCGGCGCCGCCCACCTGCCCATGGCCGTTGCACCGCAGCTAGAATTTCCCCGCCGGATCTCTATCCCGTCTCCATCCCGCTCTCATGGGCGATTCAGGCGCCGCTCCGACTGCCACGCAGGCTGGGTACCAGCGGCTGCCCATCCACCGCGCCCGTCAGGTGTTCAACGATTTGCCTGTTCGGCCATGAACTCAGACGACGAGGAGGCATTCGCAGCTTTGATGGAGGAGGAAGCCGAGGCCGACGCCGCCGACGAGGAGCACCTCATGATCCTCGCCGCGCTGGTCGGCCTGTTCGCGAACTATGGCAAGCCGCGGCGAGGTGGCTCAGCGTCGGGCCGCCGCAAGAGCAAACAGATGCATCGAATGAAGGGCTATTGCATGCTCTACGCCGACTACTTCGCCGACGCTCCTCTGCACGACGAGAAAGTATTTTGGCGCCGTTATCGGATGGGCCGGAAGCTCTTCCTCAGGATTGTGAATGCCATCTGGGAGTTCGACAGCTATTTCATTTGCAAGAAGGATTGCACCGGCACGGTTGGATTCTCCTCACTCCAGAAGTGCACCACAACTATGAGGATGCTTGCATACGGAGCCCCCGGTGATATACAGGAAGACTATGGACGCATGGCCGAGCCCACCACCATTGAGTGTTTGTACAAGTTCTGCAGGGCAGTGGTGGCAGTGTTTGGACCATAATATTTGCGATCACCCAATGCTGAAGACACTGCTCGGATCCTAGCACATAATGCAGCAAGAGGATTTACTGGGATGCTTGGAAGCATCGACTGCATGCATTGGGCATGGAAAAACTGCCCATTTGCTTGGCAGGGGATGTACAAAGGCGCCAAAGGAGGTTGCAGTGTGGTACTTGAGGCAGTGGCTTCAATCTCGATTTGCTGTTGTCCGGTACCCCGCTATGACCTGGTCGAAATCACAGATGTGGGTGGTGATGAATTGTTGTGTCATCTTGCACAACATGATCATTGAGAGCGAGCAGGAAGAGTGAGTGTTTGACACTGAACCATATTTCAGGCAGGGTCCTCTTGCAGTTGTTGATCACCAGGTACCGACAACATGGTCTTTCAATATGCGCGAGGAGATCTGAGACCCACAGGTGCATCAACAACTGCATGACGATCTGGTGGAGCACTTAGGGAGGCTCAAGGGCAACGCCTAGTTCGATTTGTTTTAATTTATGTTAGAATTATGAGCTTTGTCGTGGTTTTGTCACGGCATGATGTTCTCGTGCGAGAACTTAGGTGTGAGGCCATCGCAACTAGGTGGCGGCTTGAGAGGGGTTGGTCGGAATCGAGAGACGCGGGTTTACCCAGGTTCGGCCCCTCCGATGGAGGTAAAAGCCTACGTCCTGCCTTGTGTATATTGATGATGAGGATGATCTCGATTACAAGGGTGCGGGATCGCTACCTCTAGTCTCGAGAGCCTCTAATCTGTCTATCTCTAATGACTTGAACTTGTCCCTCTAGGGGTGCCTTACCCCTCCTTATATAAGTTGAAGGGGTAGGTCTACATGTAGAGTCCTACTGGGAGTAGGATTAAGACTAGTCTCTCTTAAATCCTAATCCGGGTCTTGTTTCCTTTGTGAGGGAGTCTTTCCTTTCCTTGGGCCTTCTCTGTGAGCCGGTCCACCATAAGATGAGTCGGCCCTCCCATGAGCCGCCCTCTGGGTCGTTGGGTCTTGTCGTTCATCTGACCCGCCTTCCGGGTCACCAATGATCCGCCAAGCTCGGTCGGGTCACTAGTGAGTCGCCAAGTCCCGGCCGGGTCATACTTCAGGCCGGGTTATACCGCGGGGTAATATCCCCGACATTAGCCCCCAGGTTAGCTTGAAATTATTCATGGTAAGCTCCTAAAATAAGAATAACAAATATCTTAAGGGACCGGCTTGCTTCACTGGCCGGCTTAATGAAGTAGCTCCTTGTAAATCTGGGTTTCTTCTTCATATTAACGAGCCGTCTTCACAAACATCTTGCAGGTCCGTGTTCTTTGCAAAAATTGGGAATAAAATACCCATATGTCGTTGAGTCGACCTCTAATGCTTTGGCTTAAAGATACTTTTGGGCATAGGAAATCCACATGATGTTGAGCCGGCTTCCATTGCTTTGGCTTCGATGAAAATATTGGAGATAAGAAAATCATATGAAGTTGAGCTGGCTTTCCATTGCTTTGATTGGGAATAGAAAATCGTCCATTGTTAAACCACTTTCAACTTGTAAAGCCGGGTTGCTTATATAGACTCTGACGGGTTATGATCTTTTGATAATGCCAGGTCATGATTGTTGGTGACGCCGGGTCAAACAACTGGACTCCAGCTGACTTGATAAAATTATTGGGAATAAAGAACTCCGTGTGATGTTGAGCTGGTCCTCCAACGCTTCAGCTCCATGAAGAAAAGAGACTCGTCTCACTCACAATTGAAATCTTGAAAGTGTTCTTCTATTTTTTATATCAATATTACCTGTAGCCCCCAAGCTCCGAGTTTATCCATGACGACTTGGTGCTTTTCAATAATATCTTTGATTGTGTAGCCCCCAAGTGCCGGGTTGCCTTGCATGTA
This sequence comes from Elymus sibiricus, assembly GCA_039707655.1. Lineage (NCBI taxonomy): Eukaryota > Viridiplantae > Streptophyta > Magnoliopsida > Poales > Poaceae > Elymus > Elymus sibiricus. Next base: position 402,384,249 of record CM077667.1, read on the forward strand.
GCAGCCTGGGACTTACAATTGTCTTTATAATTTATAAAACTTCAACCAGTGTAGCCTCCAAGTGTCGGGTTGTCTTTCCTGCAACAACTTGAGACTTTGAACTTGGTGTTGAATGTTGAGAAATCTGGGTTGTCATCTGAGTCGCCAGATATAGACTGAGTGTCTTGTATTTCACATGTGTAGCCCCCAAGGGTTGGCTCATCAGTATGTGATGGGCCGGGTCTTCAATTTAGACCTTATAATCTGTTTGAACAGCTGAATACTGTAGCCCCCAAGTGTCAGGCCGCACGCCTGCAGCGACTTGGGACTTTAATTTTTTTTATCTGAGCGCTGTAGCCCCCAAGTGCCGGGTCGTTTGTCTGCAGCGACTCGGGACTTATATGTACTTCTCCTTTTGGAAGGAAAAACATCATATGATGTAGCCCCCAAGTGCCAGGTCGTATGCCTGCAGCGACTTGGGACTGTGTGAGAATAATATAACCCATCATAATTTGTTGAATGACTCCTTGACCGTGGTTGTAACCCGGTATTTTGTCGAATATCCTGGAATAATGCCTTTGTTCTTGAAATGAAAATCCCTGCTCGTGGTTGCGGTATAACCCGGCAAATATATGTTTGAGAAATCCATAAGTGTTGTAGTTTACTACAGAGCACAAGTTGAAAAAAATCCATGAGCCGGTCAATTAGATGACCCGGGATTATATGTGATAGGGCGGCTCTTCGAGAATAGTCATTTCTTCCGAGCTGGCTTGAAAACCCCAATCATTTAATACTGGTTATGATAAACCATGATGAAGATCCATCCATTTTGGCTATCAAAGATCTATTTGTTCCTGCAGAGGTTACGATGTAACCCGGTTTGATGACCGGCTTGATATGCATGTATGATGCATGATGCAATGCAGGATGATGTATGTATATGATAAAAACAACTAACAGAGAATATATACATGTATATCTCAAATATTTGTAAGTCGGCTTTGAAGGCACAACCAGAAGAGATCAACTCTTGTTTTTTTTTTTTGAAAAACTCAAGGTTTTTGCTTTCAAGAAGCTTTATCCTAGCTCACTGTAAGCCGGCTCTCTCGTGACAAGAGCCGCCGTTTTAACCTTGACAAGTTCAGGGTCTTATTGCGAGATTGACTGTCAAGTTCAGGGTCTCTTTGCAAGATTGACTGTCAAGAGTTCGGCGGGTCACCTGGTGGAGTAGCAAGTTGCAAACAGGCAGGTTTAACTCATATATGGCATGGAAGCCGGTCAAGAGGGTATGAAAGCTAAACTCATTGAGTTGGAAGCCCCCCAAGTGACTTTAGGATGATCCAATAAAGCAGGGCACCCATGTTTGAACGGTCGCAACATGGCGGCTCGTCCTCTTGGGCGACTTTAAATCTTCCGCCAATAAGGTAGTGCACCCATGTTTGAACGGTCGTATCATGGCGGCTCGTCCACTTGGGCGACTTTAAATCTTCCGCCAATAAGGCAGTGCACCCATGTTTTGAACGGTCGCATCATGGCGGCTCGTCCTCTTGGGCGACTTTAAATCTTCCGCCAATAAAGCAGTGCACCCATGTTTGAACGGTCGCATCATGGCGGCTCGTCCTCTTGGGCGACTTTAAATTTTCCTGCTAATAAGGCAGCAGCCCCCGGGATCGGGTTATCTTCCTTGTAATGACCCGGGGTTCCAGAATATTTGAGCCCGGTTGAATCTGCCAAGTCATGTATGTGTATCCCCCGAGTCTTAAGTTGACTCGATGAGGTGGCTTAAAAGTCTTCATCCTTGGCCGTGGCATAAGGTGGGATATGGTTGACGGCTGATAACTGAAATTTATTTAAGCCAAAAGCGTGTGGCGAGTTGATGATCTTTGCGACACTCATTGTATGTCCTTGGCGTTGATAACGCAACATGAACCCGCGGAAGGTTGAAATGGCGGGTTATAAAGGATCCCATATGAGTTTTGTCAGTAACCCGGCCGATGGGTCGACCCGGCTAGTTGTTGAAGTTAACCAAACCGTAGTGGCGCCGACTTGTACGCCTATCCATTGAGCCATTCGGTGGAGGCAGAGGCTGATAATATATCATGACTTGCTTCAGAGTTGTTGGAATAGACCGGGCTGCAGGAGCGGCGACTTGCGTGCGCTCATTAAACGGCTTGTGCACACAGGTGCGGCCCGGTGTATTGATGTAGACCAGACCGCAGGGGCGGCGACTCACGAGCGTCCGTTGGGCGGCTTGAGTGAACAGGCACGACACCAGCGCGTCGATGTAGACCGGACCGCGACGTTGTAAGCTGGCGCGGACGGATAGTCGGCCGCGGCGCTATAAACCGACACGGACGTGCGAGTCGGCCGCGGCGTTTTAAGCCGGTGTGGACGCGCGAATCGGCCGCGGTGTTGTTGATGGAGACCGGATCGCGAGGGCGGCGGCTCACACGCATCCGTTGGACAGATGCTGGCGCATGATGGTTTTGGCGCGGGCTCCATGCGCGCAATATAACACCACTTTTGTAATCAATAATTGTCCTGTGTAAAATATATGGCAGTGCAGAGTAATTGTCCTTAGAGGAATAATATGGAATGAAAGACAGGTAGGATGAATATCACCTGATGATAATTTCGTCCGATGACGTATGCGATCGGTTGAAAAAAAAACAAAGTTCATGTATGTATGCTTCGTGCTGATGAACACTGATCGCAGCCGTTTGCCATCCGTAAATTAATTTGGCAGCGTGTAGATATACTGAACGTGTACTTCAGCTAGTACGAATTGCGTTCCCGTGGATGCCTCCCTTCTTCCACTTTTTTTGACTGCCATATGTGGCAGTAACACTTTATGATGGGATCCCTCCATCATCATGTAAGGGATGTATATCCCAGACTTGATCAAAGTAGTATTTGCTCCATTCCACTACTTAGTGGAGATAATATGTCGCACAGATACCAATTAGTGATATAGCACTTTGTTTTGGACGATGATACCCCCACCCGTCTTGCCTCCAGCTCATGTGCGTAAGGGTGTATTTTGTGGTCAGTAAACAGAAACAGCAGGCCGCCGAGGGATAGCAGATCGCGCAAGCCGCCGTAGTTGACGACGACAATGCTCTGACGCCCCACGACGGCAGTGCAGTCGTGCATATGGGAATGCGACTCGACGGCGGCAGCGGCGGCATCCACGGCTGCGGAAGCACCCTCGGCAACCTCCGTAGCGCGGCCATCCCAACTCCTCAGCGAGCACCACATGCATCGTCTCTCCTGCACGCCTCCGCCACATATAGCTCGCCGTGGACGTCATACAATGCGAAGAAGTCCTGGCAGCAGCTAGAGTCAAAAGCGATCACGAGCTCTTTTTCTATCCTCAGGTCTGTTGTCCATGGCCACCTGCATCGGATAGGGTTGACTTGGTGTATTAGTCCACTTGGTGTGGCTAGCAGCTGAGACATTTTGCCAAAGGTGCACGGACGCGGGGACTCCGGCAACCGACGCAACGACGCCAGAGGCTCGTCGTGGACACCGAGATGGAGTCGGCCTCGCGCCAAGTAGGAAGTACTAGTAGTTCGCTGGCCTCAAAGAATTGTTGCCCTGCTGAAAATCTCCTCGAGACTAGAAGACCACCACAACAACTCATCGGATCAGGTTAAAAAAGGACAGCAGCTTTGGTGATTTGCACGATCGTATAAACAGAAATCCTGTCAGTCTCGATGACGTGTGACTGTGTAAAAATTGATCTGGCTTCGGATTGATGAATAGTCAGAGACGCCTGCGACGGCGCACAAGTCATAACCCTAATTTTTCTTCAACTCAAATCTTGTTCTATCAGCAGCTCTGCCCAAATTTGTCCCATGCTGGGTTTATCGTTTGCAATCTTTTCGTGCCAAATCTTCTTCATCCGACGAATCACGAGCTTCTCGATCCCTGCAAGAGCTCCCTCCAAGAACAGAAAACCACCGTCGACCGCCCCACGGTGGGCGCCAACTGTCGTGGTTTTGTCACGGCATGATGTCCTCGTGAGAGAACTTATTAGGTGTGAGGCCATCGCAACTAGGTGGCGGCTTGAGAGGGGTTGGTCGGAATCGAGAGACGCGGGTTTACCCAGGTTCGGCCCCTCCGATGGAGGTAAAAGCCTACGTCCTGCCTTGTGTATATTGATGATGAGGATGATCTCGATTACAAGCGTGCGGGATCGCTACCTCTAGTCTCGAGAGCCTCTAATCTGTCTATCTCTAATGACTTGAACTTGTCCCTCTAGGGGTGCCTTACCCCTCCTTATATAAGTTGAAGGGGTAGGTTTACATGTAGAGTTCTACTGGGAGTAGGATTAGGACTAGTCTCTCTTGAATCCTAATCCGGGTCTTGTTTCCTTTGTGAGGGAGTCTTTCCTTTCCTTGGGCCTTCTCTGTGAGCCGGCCCACCATAAGATGAGTCGGCCCTCCCATGAGCCGCCCTCTGGGCCGTTGGGTCTTGTCGTTCGTCTGACACGCCTGCCGGGTCACCAATGATCCGCCAAGCTCGACCGGGTCACTAGTGAGTCGCCAAGTCCCGGTCGGGTCATACTTCAGGCCGGGTTATACCGCGGGGTAATATCCCCGACAAGCTTGCTTCGTTGAACTATTTGATTTGTATCGATTTCTTGATGAACTTTCACATAAAAATTTAGTTTTTGTTGAAGCTGTGCCGAAAGAATGCCGAATTTGGGCCGAATTTGCGCCAAAACTGCGCCGAAATCGCCGGCTGGGGGCGACCTTGGGGCGGCGGCTGGGAACCCGAGCCCCCCCAAGTAGATTATTTCGTCGGTTGGCCCCCAGGCGGCGCTATTTCAGCCCCTGGGGGTGCCTAACGGCTGGAGATGCTCTAAGGATTTGTGGCGATGAAAAATGGCGGCACAAGTTTTTTCTGTGTGTCGGTGTTGGTGACTTGCAGCAGAGGCCTTGGCAAGAGGGGGTGGCAGCACAGATGGACTGCATTTTGGATGATGATCCTTGAATATTGATTATGATTTCTAGGGTGAAAGACTAATGTCTGTTTTTCATTGGTTGTGTCTAGCAATGGCCTTGCTGAAGGCATTGTTCTGTGAACTCGGATTTTATTCGGGATGAAAACTCAAGATATTTGATGGGACGACAACAACGCTTGTGCATTGTCTTCTTGGAGCTGTCATTTTTGGAGAATCTCTTTTGCGGTCGGGGTGTTGTCTTTATTGGTGGTTAGAATGTTGTTTTGAGTGTTTCATCACCGTGACGGGGCCTGTGATTTCTATTTCTCTCCTTTTTTTCTTGGTTCTGTGCATCCTTGATGTCTTTCGACATCGTGTTGGTACAAAGCCTGGGTGTAATTGATATATTTGCGATATTAATATATTCCCTTTATCGAAAATATAAGGATGGTGATATCTCGCGATAGGGAGACTCACACGTCGCCTTCCCCGCGGGTGACATGGAAGGCTCTCCTAACCCTAGTCCCCTCCGTCGCAATCGAAGCACGCCGTCAGGCTAAGCCCGGGCGTGCGGCAGACGACGACGGCGGGGATTCTCCTCCCTCTCGTGTGTAGTGCGGTGTCGCAGGACGCCCATGCACACAGTGGCTCGACCTCGGTCTGGATCACGACGACATGGCAGCTGGTTTCCAGCGCCGGCGTGTGGCATGGTGTCGATGAGCGGCCTATGCGACACAAATTGGGCACCGTGAAGGTCTGGGAAGGTGCGGCTCGCTAGGAGGATCGCCGGCAACTCCAGGGGAAAGCCCAGTGCTCATCGGGATCGAGCGATGTCGGTGCTTCTGCATCGTAGTCCCTCTTGAGGGCATCATTTCTGGAGCTTGCACCGGTTTGGAGGGACCGGCGGCGGTGCTAAGGTCGTGGCAGCCTCGTTTCTTTGTGTCGTAGGGCCTTTTGAGCAGGATATCCGCTCTCAAGTGACTTGTGGCGACGAGGCTGACGGTTGTTGTTGCATGGCAGCATAGTAGCCTGTAGTCGGTCTGGTGGCCGCGTTCTAGCCACGTTCTTTCTCATTGCGGCTTCATCTGAGAAGTTGGGCGATGGGGCGGCGGCCTGACTTCCTCGACGGCGGTGGCATCCGTGGTCATGTGGATGACACAACGGCTGGATCTCGTGGAGGTAGCGACATCTATGATGTAGGCAGTGACATGGGACGCTCCTCCACCAATAGATCGGGTTTGATGCGGCCCAGCGGGTGACACATGCGGTTCTTCCAAAGGCATCATGTCATGTGGCCGGCATGTGTAGTTGCCGGCAGGTGTAGTTGCCGACGGGTTGTACGCACGACGTCTTATGCGCAGACGCCAAGTCATGTTTCTTGTCGGCATGTGCTGCATGGTGGCTCTGATGGAAGTGGCATGTTTTACCTGTTGCTGTTGGATCCAAGGTGGTTCGACGGTGATTGGAGGCGAGGCTGTATGGGGCGTCTTTGTCTTCTAGTTTCTCCTCCTACTGTATCTGGCTAGCGAAGTGTTGATGTTACATGTGACTTCGACGACGAGCATGCACACTCCAGTGAAAACACTAGATCTTCGATCGGGCTATGTCGATGTGCACTTGCGTCACACCCTTGGATGAAGGTGGTGGATCGAAAGATCGACCTTGAGTTAGACTCGTCATCATCGGCGCACGTGCAACGATTTCTTCTTAAAGGTTTAGACTAGGAGTTGCGTATTTTTTGTTTTGGTTTTGTCATGTATCATAGGGTTAGTGTCTGTCTGGTGGAGTTTCTGTCGTGAGGCATCCGGCCTCGGTTTATTTTCTTTCCGGTTTGAAGTTGTTCGGCTGCTGGATTTTGAATAATAAATAATATATGTCATGCAGAGGGGTTATCCTCCTTCAAAAAAAGTTATGAGTGATGGTAAAGGGTAGGATATGGGTGGATAGAACCTCCTTCTGTCCCACATAGACCTTCTATACCCATCTACTTTGATTACCATTGGTGGTTGGGTCCCGCAGCGGGCTACTTGAGAGGAAATTATGCACACCTGACCTTCATCTCAAAATTAAAAAAACATTCTCGCGTCACATGGACATCACATCCATTTTAAAAAGAAAAAGCCTAAAAATCTTTCACGAAAAAAGAAGAAAAAAGTCTCACTTCCATTTAAAAAAATATAAAAAATCAAAAACTTTCTCACCGCGACCAACCAGCATGCGCCACATGGCATAGCTGGTTGGCCACCCTTGTACCATGCCTTAATAGGTTTAATGGGCATAACATCGAGCGGGTATAATATACTTTAACATTTACAATTGAAAAAGTAGAAAAATAAGTTTAGAATTCAAGTGATGATGGCTGAGGAGACCCATACGGCCTCCTCCAGTGGGCTCTTGGAGGCAGTAAGGGAGTACGAGCAATGGTGATGGAAGCCCAACGCAGTGGGAGGCGGTAGTGGGAGCTGGGAACGGTAGATCAAGAGTTACACAAAAGTTCAGTAATGATGAGTCAAGATTTCATCATTTTGAGGAGTCGCGTAGGACATAGAAGAAGTGACGTGAGGCTATGGTCGGTTTAGGGAATAAGTGAAACATGCCAGTACAAGCAGTCAGACATCAGTGGGTTGGTGTGAAATAGAGTTGACTTTAATATCTTTTGCCTTGAATGGCAACCGATTTCTTGTTTTCCAGATATACGAGAGTAGATGGAGAGAAATAATCCAGAGTAGAAGACTCGGGGCTATGGGAGATGGTACGAGATCAGCTCATGACAGATTCAGTTTTTGGTACGAGATCAGCAAAAGACAGAACTCTTTTTGCGAATACAGATATGAACGCAATGTAAAATAGGGAAAGTAGTGGCTGCACCCACCTTCGGTGCACCCACGCAGTGAACAGCACTCATGTAAAATATTCAGTTTTCCATAACTGTAACCATCAATTTTTTAGTCACGTATGCACTATCTCCAAACCAGGCATGCTACTGTTCGACGTTTATGTTTCATCAGAGAGAAAGATCAAAGCACTTGTGACAGTGCATACGTGCGTGTGTGCGGGGTGGCTCTGGCAACGGGTCGCCCCTGCTGGGGCTGGCGAGGCGCCTCCCTCGGTCACGCGGGTGATGAGGCCATGACGGTCCTAGGTCACCTCGGTCACGCGGGTGATGAGGCCACGACGGTCACCTGGCTGAGCCGCAGACGACGATCGTCCTCGTGGGTAGTGTGTCCTGGGCTTGAGGGTCTACTATAGTTACTTCTCTATATGCAGGTTGGACGCCATCCAATTGGGTTCTAGGGTGAACCGAGCTGCCGGCTGCCGGTGCGGCATCCTTCGAGTCAGGATGAAAGGGTAGGGGCCCTTTGCAGAGGCAATAACAGATGGTGGTCTGGTCCATGACTGTCTTTGAGGGTGGTTGTGATCACGAAACCTGCGTGGCAGTGCATTGCTCCCAATATCGTAGTTTAGTTTTACTAGTGTAGGTCACCCAGTAGGGTGTTGGCCGCAGCGTGGTGATGCTTTGGCTTGCTTTTGTTGCTGCCTTCGAGTTGTTTTGCTTGAGCTCCTTGCACCAATCGCTTTGTTTTTCATTTGCTTTTCTTGTAAGTTGTTGATCATGTAATCCTGGCCGATTGATGCCTTTGTTAATTCAAAGTCGGGCCCTTCTTGAGCCTTTGTTCTAAAAAACCCTCATCTTCCTACCCTGAGCGGTGTTTGGCGAGTTCGGCATTTCGCCGAGCACCTAGTAGGCGCACACCAGCAGTGATGCTGGTGTGACTCAGTTGCCGTCGTCGCGCTGGTGGCGGTCACGTACATGTGCTACAATTTGCCAGCGACGTCGTGGTGCTGGTGCTGCTCTCATCTACCTCGGGAAGACCTCGACGGTGCTGGCCACCATACTGCAACAATGACTCGCCTGACTCGCTCTCACTCGGGAATACCTCGACCGTGCCCGCTGTCATACCACACCACTGACTCGCTTCGGTCGCCGTTCGAGGAACCATTATCTGCCAGCTCCCCGTCGGCGGCCCCAGTCCAGCCGCAACAACTTGACTTGGTTCGTGCTCTAGCTGTCATGGCCACACCAGTAGGCAGCCGGGAGGAAGCTACAACCGCTCGGCAATCGCGTGGACGCTGCTCGCCCCTTCTGCCCTGACGGCACCATGGTGCCATTGCCATGCCATGGTCGCCCTGACGGCTACTGCTTGTTGCATCGGACTCGGGAGCCAGCAATGGCACACGCACGAGAGAAGCCATCACTGCCCCGCGTCGTGGCCGTCCATGAGCACTTGCGCACCGGTGAACGGCGAGCTGGCAGTGCCATCTTCGGTGGCGGCTCCATGTGTGGTGTTTTTCAGGGAGACCTTTTGTGGGACACGAGTCATAGTGGGGAGTAACTTAGATTAGTGTCATGCATACGACACTAGTATATGTTACTATTTTTATACGACAAGGTAACATAAAAATAGTATCATAGATGATCAAAAACCCTTTTTGGAGGCCGAGCTCCAATGAGGCCGTTTTTTGAAAAAGTCAAAATTCATTAGAATTCGTATTTTTACATTTCAAAAAATTATGAAAAAAATAATAGATATACTTGGAGGCATAATGCACAAGTGTGTAAATTTTCAGGACGAAATACGTTGAAACGTGGGCTTTGCAAAAAAGACAAATCCGGGGCTTTTTAACACATGATACTATTCATCCTCTCAGGCTATGAATTTGTCTTTTTTGTACAGATCGCATTTCAAGGTATTTCATCCTTAAATTTTACACACATACGCATAACATCTTTGTTTACTTATACAAATTTTTTCAGATTTTTTTGAAACTAAAAAATTTTGATTTTTGATTTTTTTCGAAAAAAGGCCTCCATGGAGGCCGAGAGCCAAAACGCCTCCCTCCATAGATGATTGCATTTATAAGATTGTATACTCATTTTGCTTTGGATTGTGTTATGTTACCTCTCTCCTCATTAACTACACGTCACATAAGCAAATTTGTCTTGAAATGTGCTATCTTACTAGGTAAGTTACTCCCGCTATGATCAGCCTTAGGCGGTAGCGCGCATCGAGCATTGGGGGGCTGTGGGTGGCTACTGCAGTCTCGGATTGGCTATTGCTGTTTTTAACGTATGGTATGGCAAAAATGTTTGCAAGTGTATTTTCATGCACTACTAGTTCAGTGATTTTTTAAGTTCCAACATTCGGCGTACAATCAAAGGGAGAAGATGACCAATATGGTGTTTGATGTAGTTTTGTCTTTTGCTGGTCGTTTTGTACCTTGTTGTCTCTCATTGTGTTTTCTATTGTTTTCATTGATATATTTCAGTTATAAGACGCCCTTTGGTATATTCTATTTTTTGATATTTTGGTAAAACTCTCTATGTATTCTTTTTCTATATGTGTATACCTAATTATAAACTAGAACCAGCTACAAATATATTTCATATAGTATACATCATAAATATTACAGACTGATACCAAGTATGTAAGGGTAGACAAACAAACATATACACCTTATTAAAATAAGTGTCACAAAATAATCTAGAACGTTTGTGATTTTATATTTTATTATTTTCTCACATTTAAGATGATTTGGTTTAAATGTTTTATAAAATATAACATTGAAAATACGACATTAATTTAAGTTTTAACATCTGATGATATTTTAGATAATACATTAGATATAACTGCGTATTGACAAAATTAGTATTACAAAGGTATTGAAGTTTGATAAAAAAAATGCAAATGCATAGCACATGGCACATCCAACCAATATAAAAGATTGAGGTAATTACACCAATGGTGCCTAAACTTGCTACTAATGTTCAGTTTGGTGCATCAACTTGAAGAATACTCCGACTTGATGCGAAAACTTGGCTCTTTCATGCAAATACGATTCCAATCATGTTTTCATACGTCCGCGGTACTGACTAGGATCCCAACGTGTATTCTGGACCCACTGTCAGCGAGTGCCATCACGCACAAAGGCATGTGGCTGCACTGTTGGGTGTATTATTGCGGAAAGCACCTTCGTTTTGTTTAATTTTCGCACAGAAGCCCCTGAGCCCGTGGGACACAACATCCCACACGTATCCTAACATCCCGCCTGATTATGTGCCTCGAGCTCTTCTCTTCGTCTCTCTCCTAGTCTGATCGTTTGGTGCGTCCGCCTGGGTTGATCGTGACCACGCCATTGATCGTCGCGGGTGTGGATGGAGGAGCCTCGTCGGCGAGCTAATGGTGATGCAGCCCCTCCATACGGTGAAAATTGCCTTGTCTCCTCTGCCCCTCTGTCTCTTGGTTTGGTTAGGATTTTAGATGTATTCTGGCGCAACAGGAACTAGGATCTATATGTCGTGGGGCTGCTGTCATGATACTTAGTTTTCTTTAGGTTATTCCCCTAATGCGCAATGACACTTAAGGATTCGAAACTGATGTCTGTTCATAGGTAATGCATGGGCTAGAAAGGCACGTCCTTTTTGGTATTTGTGATGGACAAAAGATGCAGATTTGATGACACAGAGGATGGTGGATTTGATTTTATTAGAAATAGACAGTAGGGATACTGAACATTTAACGGTAGCATTACTGAACTTGATGAAAGTAGCATTGTTGAACTTTTTGACAGATGCTTAACTGGATTTTTGACACTAAATATTGGGTAGTTGCTTAACTGAATTTTTTGACACTTACTTAGCTGAATTTTTGACACTTGCTTAACTGAATTTTGGCTATTAGGTACACACTCAATTTTGATCAGTGCCCATGTGTTGGTGCACTGTGCGTGAGGGGATAACATGTATGTACGTGCATAGTGTAAGCTAGTTAGTATTGCTTGGGTGACTTTGTGTAACCTGTCAACAAATTCAAGACCTGGCATCAGTTCTAGGCAGTAAAATAGCGAAGGGCATTTGTTGCATGGAAACCATCTCGTGTGTATGTGTGCTTTGTTTCTTACTCTGTAAGATCTTCCTTGTTTCTTCCAGCAATTCCATCGAGCAACCTGTGCGCGTGCGTGAGTCCACCGTACCAAGGCAGCGGTAGACTCTCTGCCAACAATTTGTGTTGTTTAATTAATTTTTGGGTTGTTTAGTGCAAGTGTTTTATGAAGTGAATTCTATGTTGTTAAGATAATGTTCTTACCACTTATTTATCTATATTTGCTGATGCTAAATGAATTATTAACTAAAGTTAAGAGGATCCAGAGTTAACTGAATTTTGTTTTGTTTACTAAATTGTTTGTTGTAATCTGAACTAAGTACTTCTTATATGCGTTGCAAGTGCTTTTGATGGTCTTTTCTCAATTGAGATTCGCCACAAAGGCTTCTTTTGTGGAATCGATGGCAAAAGTAGATACACAGATTGTGAAGTTGATTGGTTTGACAACTGTGATAGTGATACTTGGTCCATTTTGTGGATTGATGGTTTTCTGCAGCAGCTAGGGTATGGCAGAGAGAGTGTAAAACTTGATGTGTTCTGTTGTCAGTCGGAAAGACATTGGGTGATGGACTAAGAGATATAAAGTGTGATGCAGACATCCTTGCAATGATAGCAGCAACTATAGAGCACAATAATTTGTTGTTGATTGTAGATCATGGAGAGACACATGACAATGTTTTCGGAAATGACATTATGCTAAATGATAAAAATATCCAGGATGAGGAAAGAAGGGTGCCAAATAGTAGGAGGGGAAGGAGGTTATTTGGGGGAGGAGCATCCTCAAGTTATGGTGATGAAGAAATGGAGAAGGAAGGTGGAGTAGATGCAGCAAAAGTAGATTCAGAGACCAATGAGGATTTCTGTGGCAGTAACTTTGATATAGAGGATGGGGACAATGATTTGTTCGAGACAAATATAGACAAAGAAGTGGATGATCACAGAGAGAAGGATACATCATGTGACTATTAAGCAAAGCTAACTGGGGATGCTCTAGATGATTCCCACCTAGACTTGTCCAGAGAACAGAGGGGCAAGTTGAAGTAAAACTTCAAGGCATTTAATGCAGAAACAGATTTGAATGCCCCTATTTTTAGATTTGGCATGGTGTTTGGTAATGTGAAGGAGCTTAGACATGCTATAACATCCTATAGCATAAGGAATAGGGTTCAAGTGAAGAAAACAAGGAACACTTCTACCAGAGTTGTAGCCCAATGCTCTCATGATTGTCCATGGTATCTTCAGGCAAGCAAGGACAACATAACTGCTAGTTTTGTCATAAAAAAGTACATTGATGAGCACACTTGTAGTAAGTCATGGAATCTTAAAGGGTTGACAGTTCCTTTTCTAACCAGAAAATTCAAAAATGAGTTCAGAGACAATGAGAAGATGCCCTTAAAGAAATATGCAGAGAAGGTTCAGACAGAGTTCAACCTCATATCAACCAGGAGCAAACTTGGAAGATCCAGAAGAGCATTAGTGAAGGAGATAAGAGGGGATGATGAGGATCAATACAATCAGTTATGGGATTATGGAGAGGAATTAAGACAAAGCAATCCGGGTAGCAAATTTTTTCCTTTGAACAAAGGATATAGTAGATGAGAAGATAAAAGAGTCACATGAGCACTTCTCAACATTGTACTGGTCTTGGATGCATGCAAGAGAGGTTGGCTTATGGGGTGCAAGCCAATAATTTTTATTGATGGATGTCACATAAAGACCAGATATAAAGGAAATTTACTCATAGCTATTTGTATTGACCCAAATGATTGTATCTATCCTATAGCATTTGGCATTGTGGAAGTGGAGTCAACTAGCAGTTGGGAATGGTTTCTGGCAAGTTTAAAGGAAGACATCAACATATGCAACACATCTCCATACACAATCATGAGTGACAAGCAAAATGTATGAGCTCAATAGATTACTTTGTGCTCCCTACATGACTTGATGTTGTGAACTTTACTTGCTTTTGTTAAACTGTAGGGTCTGATAAAAGCAGTGGCAAAGATATGGCCTGATGCTGAACACAGGTTTTGTGTGAGGCATATGTACTGGAATTTTCACAAGATCCACAAACGTGAACTGCTGAAGAACAACTTGTGGGCAATTGCTAGGGCCACAAATATTCCTGCATACACTAGAGCAGTGGAAAAGATGAAATAAGACAGCTTTGATGCATACAAATGGGCTGAGAAATGGCCTCTAAGAACCTGGATTAAATCATTTTTTAACCCTTTTCCAAAGTGTGACATTCTACTCAATAACATGTCTGAAGTTTTCAATAAGTAAGCATTTCGTGTACTTGAGTTGTAGCACGTGTAACTTAGTTAATTCTCATGTGTGTAGTAACATGTTTGTTTTCAATCAATTTACAGCTGGATCTTGGACTCGAGAGAACTACCCATTAAGTCAATGTTGGATAACATGAATGACAAGATCACAATGAGGATGTACAACAAGCAAGAGGAGGTGACAACTGATAGAAATGGACTAGAAGATTGTGCCCAAAAATCCAGAAGAAACTTGACAAGTTTACTGAATGGGCTGCTCACTGCATGGTTCAAGGGGCAGGTCAAAAGGTTTTCAAGGTGTTGTCAATTAACCATTCTTATATAGTTGATCTGAACAACGAGAGTTGTGATTGCAAAAGATGGGAGCTCTCAGGAATTCCATGTCATCATGCTATAGCTTGTGCTAGAGAGGAGAGGTTAGATCCTGAAAGCCTGGTGCATGAATGCTATTCAGTACAAACTTACAAAAAAAGCCTATGGTTTCAATATCAAGCCAATGAGAGACCAGGAGCACTGGACAAAGATGGATGGAGTAGAGGTGTACCCACCTGTGTACACAAAGGTCATGGGCAGACCAAGGAGAAATAGAAAAAAGATCCACAAGAGAAGCAAGGCAAGGAAGGAGGGAAGAAACTGACTAAACATGGTGTAACCATGCATTGTTCTCTGTGTGGAGGTGCAAATCACAATAAGAAAGGCTACAACAAATGGCAAGAAACTAACAGAGAGGCACCTCAAGTTACATGAGATGATTCAGAAGAAGAGTTTGATGATCCATCCATAATTTCTATAAGTTACAGTGTTCAACAAGTTTCTCATTTCTGTTAGTACTTTTATTCATATGTGCAACTAAACTGTTGTAAATGCAGAACATAATGCCACACATAGTACATCCAACCATGGATCCAACTCAGACCCCGGGATCAATGGTTTATCTCTTGTAACAAATGATAATGTTCTCAATTTGCTATATTTCTTTGCTTCAATCTTGTTCATTATCACTTGAACTGAATGTGTGCATTGTCGTTTGCTTAATTCGGAGAGGATGACATATCAACCAGTCATGGATCATGGCCCTCTTCCTGTATCTGTGTTTGTTGCACAAGCCAGAGCTACCATGCCTCCACCTAGAGTGACAACAACTATGTCAAGTGGCAGGGTCAGAAGGAGGGGGGTTACTGAAGATGTTCTTGAAGATGTTCCGCAATCAAGCCACCAAGTAAATTCAAATGCAAGAGGCAGGAGAGGCAAGTTGCAGGAAGAGGTGGAAGAGGAAATGGGAGAGGCAATGCGACAGGAGATGGAAGGACAGGACCAGTGGCTGGACTATGGAACTTGATGTTTGGATCAGATGTAGATAGCTGACATGTGGGAGCAGAGGAGGAGCCAATCACACAAAATGCACCACAGGAGGATGAGTGGAATGATGACTTCCTCTCCATGTAGATGGAAAAACTTATACACAAGTTCATGTCTGAACTTGATGAAAATGCACCTAATTTCATCAACGAACTTGATCGTTTGCTTATAGGCCTATTTTGATTACCAGAATCGCTCTTATTAATGTAATGAATATTTGGATGTGATGTTATGTGCCTTGAACTTAAGTATTTGGCTTTCATGTTATGTACCAGACCTGTTTATAGTGTTGCTATCAAAAAAATGGTATTGAATATCACTGTCTTGCTTTCAAAATTTAGCTATGATGTTCATACAAATGCTGTCAAAATTTGGCACTTAACATCACTGTGTTGCTGTCAAGTTTTAGCTACGATGTTCACACAATTGTTGTCAAAATTGGGCACTAAATATCGCAATGTTACTGTCAAAATATAGCGGTGATGTACTATTGTAGTACATCAATTATATGATTCAAGTCATGTTTTCTATACAGGTACATGAAATGCTAATTTGGATTCAGTACAGGAAATTGACATGAATCTGAAATTACAGTACAGGAAACAAAACATCTCGTGTTGCTATTTTCATTCAGTACACAGACCAAGCATTTCAATAGTACATCTCATTGACTTCATCAAAATACTTTGTCTCAACTCAACCAAAATACATTAGTACAAAATGCATCCGGACCTGCCAGCCACTTCAAACATGATTGCGACTAACCAAAATACATTAATATAGCAAACACTCTTGCTATCATTCTCTTCTCATTG
This sequence comes from Elymus sibiricus, assembly GCA_039707655.1. Classification (NCBI taxonomy): domain Eukaryota; kingdom Viridiplantae; phylum Streptophyta; class Magnoliopsida; order Poales; family Poaceae; genus Elymus; species Elymus sibiricus. The sequence goes on from CM077667.1 coordinate 402,400,579, forward strand.
CTCTGCTTCTATCTCACCATCTTTCTCCTTCAACTTCTTGTCCAGAACCACTTTATTGCCAACAAGATCAACAATCACACTTCTCTCCCATCCCTGCCATTGTTGGTCTATCCATTTTACATAACCACAAGTTCTCTCATCCTGTCAATCGACAATTCACACTATTATAAGAGGCTTCAATAGTAACTGTTGTGATCTACTCACATTATCACACATCACAGAATTTATTCCATTACAATTGTTACACATTCTTCTTATGAGAAATATAAAGTTTTAAAATACCATTAACATTTTTAGAGAATAAACAACAAGGAATTTTTTTGAATCAAACTGTCAGTTATTGGATCCACTAAAGAAGTTGCTTCATCGAAAATCAAAATCCTTCACTTTTTCAGTACGACCCTTGCCAAAAAAAAACAAGTTGCCGCTAACCACGCTCCAGTTTTCGCCATTCTCTATGAACACATTCCAATTTACAATATCAAGTAATAAATTGACATAATAAACAAACAGTACCCAGAATTAGCACCCAAGGTTACCTCATACTGGCACACAAAAAATCATGGCCCTGCGTCAACATGTTCACTGCATACGTGCCGAGCAGGCACATCCCTATGGCCACACAAGTCGCCCTTGGGACATGAGGTGTAGGAGCACGGTGAGCAGCAGAGGAGGACCGACGGCCGGGGAGGAGGTACCTTGCGCCAGAGAGGTTGGAGGTGCTACAACAGCTAGAGCCGTGTGTGGAGGCGCACATTCTGCCCCTTCTCAAGACGACGACCGAGCTATGGTAGCCGGAGGACTTGCTGCTGCTGCTCAAGCTGGCGGATGAGTTGTGGTAGCCGGAGGACTTGCTGCTGCTGCTGCTGCTGCTCAAGCCGGCGGACGAGCTGTCACAGCCGGCAGACATGCTCCCGGACGCGGCGGCGCTGGGCGCGGACGGCTTCAATGCGGCGTTCCTCGAGCTCCGCAGCAGGGCGTAGGGCGTAGCTGGTGTGTCTGGTGGGAACATGGTCACGAGGAGGCCCTCCTCGCCGTCCTACTTGTGCACTGCGCGCCGCCGCGGTCGAAGGGGGAATGAGGATTAGGGATTTGGGGTAGAATACGGGCGAGCTGATGTGTCCCACCGCTTAGGGGCTTGTGTGCAAAAATAAACAGAACAAAGGTGTTTTTCACAATATTACACCCAGCCACGCGGCCACACGCCTCTGTATGCGATGGCACTCGCTGATAGTGGGACCCGCAGACACGTTGACATCCTAGTCAACAGCGTGGATGTATGAAAACGTGGTTTGAACCGTATTTGCGTCAAAGAGCCAAGTTTTTGCACTAATTCGATGTATTTTCAAGTTCATGCATCAAACTGAACATTGATGGCAAGTTTAGACATCATTGGTGTAATTATCTCTAAAATATTTAATTGTATGCATTGTCAGGTGAGTTTCCTTAAACCTATGAAAGCAGAATATCTGAAGGGACAATAATACATTCCATATTGAGAACTGAGCTTTAGCTCGAGTGGCGCTGGGTGCGTTGATGCACCAGCCTCCTAGAGGATCGAACTCGGGTATTATCATCTTTCCAATTCTATTTTTTAAAATAATACCTTCCATATTAACATTTCAAATGCTTTGTCACTGAAATCATATTTACATATGAGATCAGATGTTGTAAATTTTGCAAATAGTCGTTAACATTCAAAACAACTATGTCGTTTTTGTGGTCCTCCATAGTGTTTCTTTTTTTACAAAAAATAAGTCAAAGCAACTTCAGTGCACTCGTGCAACAATCTTCTACATACCTAGGCTAACAATTTGAGCATTCTGATACACAAACCCATGTCGAAGATCGGTGAAGTGAGAAGAAATGACAACGTTATTGTCCATATTTATATATTTATGTTTGTTGTCCGATTCAAACTAGAGAGAACCATTCCCAAAAGCTGGACGCAACTGGATGTCTTTTATTCGTCACTAGATGACCAGTTGCGCCAATGGCGCAAAGGCCAAGAGTAGCCATGTATTGAAAGAGTGTACATTAATATTATTCGGGCACATATTGAAACATATGAGAAAAATTTCCACTTACTATAAGTACAAGCGATGCAATAACCATATAATGTTCAAGGACATATCAGTATTAACAGAACCGTTAATTAGTCAGACACAAATCCACACCCGGGATGCACATTGCACAGGGTTGAAACTTTTAAGCCTCACATTCCCAAGCAATCTTAAGGAGGGCCAACAGAATTGAAATCATTGATGCAAAGTATCAGCAGTTAGTAATATTTATACACACAGCTTCTTTATTGTAGTCATATGATGATGAAATCAGTACGTAAATCAGCACCAAGGATAGCCTATCAGACAAACAAAAATTCTGCATCCCACGGAACAACACTATTATGCAGGACTCATTTTAAAAGGCCCTCAGTTCTAATTTCTATAAGAGCTTGAAGCTTTGGAGCCAAGGCTACGAACCTTCAAATCCAACCAAACATCTTACCATGCAAACACGGTAAAATGGGAAAGAAAGACTCTAAATGTGACGCACCAAAAGCGGAAGAAAATGTTGAACGACCTGGGCGTGATGAGTTGTGCCGGTGACCTGGTGACGCCGAGCAGCGCGTGGATGTGGACCAGCTTGATGACGGTGGTGGCGGCGCCCTCCTCGTCGACCTTCAGGCCAGAGTCTACAATGCTCATACTTTGCATCGAGTAAACCCATCTCACTAAGAACAGGAATGAGCATCGCCTTTGGCATGCTCTGCCTTTGGCATGATCTTGATAGCATCCGCTTCCTACAATAGAACATGCAAAGAGAACATAATGAGGATAATATTAAGCATGCACCACTCTGCACAAAAAACTCTCCAAGAAAGCAGCTTTTATTACTCTACCTCCAGTTCTCTAGCTTTCAATATTAAAGGAAATTGCCAACTACCGGTAAATTATGATATAGTAGAAACTATAACTATGACTTGTGAGGTTAACAGAGGACAAAGATCAGTGTAAAGCAACATATGCAGGACTTGCTCATCATGCATCATCACTGCTGGACCTATTTTTAGAAAAGGTATCACATAAATAGAAGGAAAATCCAAAGAAATCCATACCAAATGGATCACCTATAGCAGGTAGGTGATGTAGCAGTTGTGCTGCCACAATAAAATCATATAGACTACCATGCAGTCGAAATTGTAGTCCCTGACCACACACTCATACAACCCCTGTAAGAACCTCATTGCTTCTAAAGCAGCATGCTCATACACGAACCATTAGCCCAAAAGAACCTCCTATCTGGCAGCAAGAAAACACCATCCCTAGGAAGTTCTAGCTCCACCCCAGTGGGCACAACCCCATCCTCAGCAACCACACACAGGTAGCAAAGAGCTGGCAGAGCAAACTATGACGCCATAGTCTCCAAAATAGGGATCACAAAAGGCATAGTAGAGCACATCCTGTGCACACACAAAAATGGCACAAATATAAGAACCAGCATAAAAAAACAGAACACATGAATGTGACACGCAATACCCTGTCAGCAACAGACTAAAGTGATAAATTATGCACATAAACAAAAGGAAACAAACTAAGGCAGACAAGACAGACCTCAACAGCGAACGAGCAGTGAAAACCTAGTAGAGCACCGGACGACAAGGCAAGGCAAGCCAACAACAAAAGGACCTGCACGAATTTGTGCGACAAGGAATACATGTATTCAGTGAGATATTTCATAGAAGGTAAAACAGATACAAGTATTTGAATGAGCGAAATATGTGAAACATGTGACCGCTAAAATATTTCCACAATGTGAAACTGAATTAGGTACTGAAATGAGTGAGATATTTGAAATATATCAAACAAATAAAATCAAAATAGGCATCAGAATGAGTGAGATCGGTGTTGAAATGTGTGAAAGATATGTCATATGTGATATATGTGACCAGATCACACATATTTAAATATGAAACTGAAGTAGGCATGACAATGAGTGAGATACCTGAAAAACATGTGTTCAGTGAAGTAGCTAATTAAAGAAGGTGAAATCGTTGTGATATAGGCGCTATATATGCAATCAGTGAAATAGTTCAAAAAGTGAAATTGAAATAGGCACCAAATACGAAAGGCCGGGAGTAATAGTGAATTCTAAAGAGCAAACACAAACCTTTGTAAGCAGAGCATCAAACGAAGAGCAATCAGATGAAATGGCGAGGATATCCAGACGAACGAAAAACCTAGCTCATGCTGTAGACGGAATAAGCAGGGTACAACGGAACACAAATGAATCACGAGAGGTGCGTTAAAATAACCAGCAGATGAGCCATTGAATTATGCGAACAATACACTATTATGCCTGCAGTTCCCATGAATGCAGTCAGGAAGCACAAACCATTGTTGGATGCATATGTAAACAATAACAAGACGGTCCTCCCAATTTTCTGCCTAACTAACCTCCATTCGTCAGCAAACATGGAGCATTCTACCAGACAGAAGGCTACTGGACTATGTAACCCATAGAGCAAGCATGCATGTGCCTACCATTCCTATAGATACGGACGCGCAACCATTGTTTGGTTCATATATAAACAACGAGAAGCAGGGACGTAGCTCTAGTGTAGTCACTGGTGTCAAATGACACCAATGATTTTTAAAAATCCTTCACTAAATTTAATCTAATAGCTACAATTTTTAGAAAATGATACCATCACTATAGAGCTGACCCCATAGGATCTCTTTTCCAGCTTTGTCCCTGACGAGAAGATGGTTTATTGTAGTATGGAACACCCAGATTAATTATTTGTGTAGCTACATGTCCTTTGTTATGAAGCAGCAAGTACCACTCGCTGCACACATCCTTCACAAGGCACTAACCTGAACAGGGGTTCGCAGTCACTACTCCAACAATTAGTAAGCAGCCACCTTTGCTTGGAGCATATATAAAGACAAATACCCATCGTGGATAGATTTCCCTAGTTAGGAAGCAGTAAGCACCACACGTGCACACACTTCACCCAAAGCACTAACCTAATCAGGTATTGCAGTACACTGAAAACTGTCCATGCCGCACACATATGCATATGAACCAAAAGGCAGACATATCTTCTCCAAACAGCAAGGAGGGCAACCATTAGCAACGAGGGGCAATTTTTTTGCAATGGGACTGGAAGCAAAGGGTTCCAAATAGCACCACACTAAACACATGCAAGATGAATATGTAGCAAGAACTAATAAAGCAAGCCAATTAGAGCACATCCAACCTTACAGGTCAATGGAACCGATGCCGAGCGAACAAGCAAATCACCTGGACAGTTTTAAAACACATTAACATGGGAGATACAAAAGTATTTAGTACTAAAATCCACTGGGACTATCGAACTATAGGATTGAATCAATGAAGCTTGTTAATAGGTTTGTTAATAGGTTGGTACTGTGTACAGTATAGTCTGTTCCAGGTACAGAGGATAGTTTGTTAGTTAGTTTGATAACCCAGGTACAGCGCTCAGTCTCCTTACTCATGAGAAAAGTGCTGGTTTCTTTGTCTGCTTATGGCTGAATCTTAGGAGGGAAACGCTAAAGAAATTGGTAGTGCCTTTGGCATCAGTGACAATTTTTCTGAAAAATAAATGTTTTCTTAAATGACAAATATATGATATATGTTATTAAGTTTTTTTAAATACGCAATGAATATTTTAAAGACACAACACTTTCACAGCTAGGGGGTCAAGAAACAGACTGAACTCCACATATCCATTAGACGGAACAGTGAACACATTGCCGTCTGAATCATTTTCATCTTTGATATGGCCTCCAACAACATATACACTATGCAGAAGAGAGAAACATGCAATTCAATATTAACAAATCATAGTTGAATGCATGCAGTTCATACTTCATACTGCATGAAACCAAAATATACAGAACAACTGACCTTTATCACAAAACTTGCATTCCTGTCAGAGAGCACAATAGTGACCAAATTTATAAGAGGTCCGTTGGTACTTCAGTTTTGCTCTTTACTTGGATCAATTCACTTGGATCAATTTGCTCTTTAACAAACTGCCAAACTTCAAAAGCCGATGGTTGCCAAGTTCCGGATTATCAGTATTTCTAGGAGCACCATGTTCTACTGAATTTTCAGCAGTGTACCTAAGAATCAAGATAACAAAGTTGTAAATATTCAGGCCACGTGCATTATTCAGATGTGGGTCATTTGGTGGAAGGATACCTTCTAGAACTTCTGGGCAAAGACCGGGCTAGTCCATACAGAGTGTCGGAGTCGAGAAGCCAACCACTGCCACAAAGTTTGCTGAAATCAAAGGAAGAAGAATCCAGCGAAACAGCACACTTTTTCTTAGTTCTTCCTTCCTGCCAACACACAAACAGGGTGCAATCACAAAGCCCAACCTCATGTAGTTTGTCAACACATTATTCTGCGTCCATTCATTCAAGGGGAGGCAAGTTGAGAGAGCAAGAGACAGTGCAGAAGCTCGTACCTGCGGAGCAGCAGCACCATCCCAACCAAACCATCACCTCGCGCGCCTTGAGCTTGAGGAAAGAGGGCCGACGGCCTGGCGTCGCGGGCCGCCGGTCTGTGCTCTTCCTTCTGGCCGCTATCCAGCGCTGTCACACAAAGCGCGACCGTCGGAGCCCAGGTGCAGAGCGAGCCGGCCGTCGGAGTCGAGGAAGACGACGGGCCTGTCCGCCACGCCGCTGGTCTTCTCGCCGGCCACGGACTCCATCTCGAGCAGCTGGTGGACGATGGAGGCGCGCAAGATCACCTCCATCGCGCTCGCGTCCGCTCGCGTCCCGCGTCGTCCGCCTCGAGGCGGAGGCCGCGGGGCTCCGCGCGCAGCTCGCTCCGGGCGCCTGAGGGGGAGCTGGCCAGGGCCGACGACGACCCCGCCGCCACCGCCGCGGCGGGAGGGGACCGGACCAGGTACCCCCGCCAGGGACCCCTTGGCGGCCCCGGGGCTCCCATGCTGCGACGAGGGCCTCCGCTTCTTGGCCGCGAAGAACTGGGGAGGGGCGGATCCGGCAGGGGCTTAGGGCTTGGAGGCGGGACGTGGGTCGCGGGGGCTAGGTCGCGGGGGAGATGCGGGCTAGGTCCAGCGAGCCGCGCTCGTCCCGCTGAGCACCGAGAGGGCAGGGAGGAGGAGAGGACGCGGCGACGCGAGGGCGAGCGGAAGCGATCTGGATGGCGGCGGGGCAGGGAGGCGGGCGCGGGTCGAGGGGGAGAGAGAGGTGAGGCAGGAGGAAGAGGAGAGGGGCCGGCGCGAGTGCGGGAGGAGCAGCGGCTAGGTCTCACTACGGGAATCCAGGAATTTGCCGTTTGCCAGTTCTTTGCCGTCTGCTGTCGGACGGCAAAGAACGTATTTGCTGTCCGTTGACAAGAAACTGACGGCAAAAAACGGACTGACGGCAAAGATATTGTTTGCCGTCCGCCAGCGGACGACAAAGGGACCAAAGGCAGACGGCAAAGAGCCCAGCTGGGCCCCACTGGGGCGTGAAGCTGGTTAGGTCAAATGGACGAGCTCTTTGCCGTCCGCCGTATCTTTGTCGTCTGCCTTTGGTCCCTTTGTCGTCCGTTAGCAGACTGCAAAGAAGACGCCTGGCTAACGGTCGTTAGCCCCCGGCCCCACCCCCTCTTTGCCGTCTGCTAGCGGACGGCAAAGGGGCGAACGACGGACGGCAAAGACCCTCACCCGGCCTAACAAACCCCCCCGGCCGGCCCCGACCCCCTCTCTCTCTGTGTGCATCTCTCTCTCACCCCACACGACCACCGGCCGCCCCTCACCCGCCGCCACCCCTCACCCGCCGCCCCTGCCCCGCCGCCCCTCACCGGCCGCCACCCTCACCCGCCGCCACCCTCACCCGCCGCCCCTCACCCCGCCGCCACCGTCACCGGCCGCCCCGCCCCGCTCCCTAGCCCCTACGCCGGCCCCTTCCCCGACGAGCTCCCCCGCCGCCCCTTCCCGACGACCTGCCCCGCTGCCCCGCTCTCCGGCCCCTGCGCCCGCCCCTCCCCCGACGACCTCGGAGCGGCCGCTGCTCTGCCCCACCGCCCCACCGCCGCCCCACCGCCGGAGCAGGCCGCGGCTCTGCCCCCCTCTCCGCGGCCTTCCTCCCCCTACGCCGGCCCTCCTCCACCACCGCATCGACCCTCCTCCACCACCGCGCCGGCCCTCCTCCACCGGCCCTCAAGGTGATTTTTTTCCTTTTTTCTGTTGTTTTACTATTTAGGTTTAGGTTAATTAGTGTTTGGTTTAGGTTAGGGCTAGGTTTAGTTTAGGTTTAGATAAATAGAAGAAGAAGAAGAAGAAAGATGAAAAAAAAACTAAGAAGAAAAGAAAAATAAGGAGAAGAAGAGGGAAAAGGAAAAGGGAAGAAGAGGAAAAAGGAAAAGAAGGAAGAAGAAGAAGAGGAGGAGGAGGAGGAGGAGGATAGGAAAGAGAGGGCCAGGGTGGCCTGTCGGCGGAGGGCGTACCTCGGCGTCGATGGAACCCTAAATTTCAACTTGGCGGTGGCATCGTATTTTAAATATTTAGTTAGGTTGACGGAAAAAACAATAATGCTATGTTACTCATCTTTGGATTTCAATGTGCAGTTGTTTCGTCGCTGCGAGGGTCTGCTGTTCGACGACCTCCCTGTGTGTTTGACGAGCTCCCCTGCGTTCGTGGGTGAGCACACATCTCCTCCCCCCCCCCTTAATTTGCTCTGTTCCGGTCTTCGCGCCGATGAAACTTGCTAGCTATAGGTGTCTTCAATCATCAGTATGTGTGACCAGTATGCGTCTCCCGTTCGAAAGGGCAGCATCTATAAATATGCATGTCTTTGCATATTTATAACCGCCATCCTTTCGAATTGTCCAACGTTATCCATGGACAGCCCGAGTATGTGTAGATTGGGTTCGTTTTCCCATATGCTCTGCTCCGGATCCGATGCGGAATTTCGTCAGTGCCTCCCTGTTGTTCTCCGGGTACACATCCTCTCTGCTTATTGCCGAGACGTGTATCAGGAGAACAGCGGGGAGGTGCTGCCGAAATTCTGCGTCGGATCCGGAGCAGAGCATGGGAAAACGAACCCAATCTACACATACTGGGGTGGGATTAGGACCTATCTTTACCTATTAGCGTGTAGGTTGCATGGACGTAATAAAACTGACAAACTTGATTAACTGATGAATATATATGCTGAATTATATATATATATTTCTTGTGTGTCCAGTAACTAGGCAAGATGACTGATCGCGCGTGGATGTACACCGGTCACACCAGTCAGAACGACATGACCAAAGAATGGTTTACAAATACCAAGGGGTTTGTGAGAGCCGCATTTGCAAATGGCCAGGAAAAAACATGGTGTCCATGTCCCCGGTGCGACAACTTTAAAAGGCAGACAGAGGGTGAAATGGTTAAACACCTACAGAAGTGGGGTTTCAGGCCTAATTATACGGTATGGACTTTTCATGGTGAGTCTGCCCAACGTGCCAGAGCTGAGGTGGTTCGTCATCGCACCGACGAGCATGGTACCGGGATCGAAGACATGGTGCAAGACTTTGATGATGCTCGGGATTCGGACGATGAGATGGAGGAATCTGCAAAGGCATTCTATGAAATGTTGGAGTCTTCAAAACGTCCTCTCCACAAACACACTGAGCTTTGTCAGCTGGATGCCATCGCGCAAGTAATGGCTCTGAAGGCTCAATTCAACCTGGGCAAAGAATGCTACGACGCGATGATGACAATATTTGGACGCTTTCTACCCAAAGGCCATGTACTGCCTCCAAACTTGTACCAGTCGGACAAAATTCTCCGTGTACTTAAGATGCCCTATGAGAAGATAGATGCCTGTGAGAGTGGATGTGCCTTATTTAGGCTTGAGTATGCGGACTTGAACTATTGTCCCATTTGCAAGTCTTCCAGGTATGTTGTCGTAGACAACGGTATGGGTGAGAAGATGCAGACAAAAATTCCTGTTAACGTTCTTCGCTATATGCCAATCATACCAAGACTTCAACGTCTTTTCATGGTCGAAGAGACGGCCAGACAGATGACATGGCATAAATTGGGCAAAAGAACCGAACTAGATGCAGATGGGAAACAGATGTTGGTACACACTTCAGACGCTTTTGCGTGGAAGCACTTCGATGCATTACATAACGATAAAGCGGCAGATCCAAGGCATCCTCGAGTCGCCATCAGCACGGATGGATTCAATGTGTTTGGTATGACGGCAACCCAATATAGTTGTTGGCCTGTATTTGTCATTCCACTCAATCTCCCCCCCCCCCCGGAGAGATTATGAAAAGAAAGAACATTTTCCTGACGTTGATAATTCTAGGGCCCAACTATCCGGGGAAGAATATGAATGTGTACATGCAGCCGCTTAAGGATGAATTGCAGCAAGCTTGGGATAATGGGATCAAGACATACGACGCCGCTACCAAAAAAACCTTCAAAATGCATGTGTGGTACATGTACTCGACGCATGACTTGCCGGCGTATGCCCTATTCGTTGGCTGGTGTGTGCATGGAAGGTTCCCGTGCCCCACATGCAAGGCATCTCTTGAGTTCCGTTGGCTGCAGGCGGGTCGCAAGTATTCTTGCTTCGACATGCATAGACAGTTCCTGGATCCTCGCCATAAGTTCAGAAAAGACAAGAAGAATTTCATCAAAGGTAGAGTTGTCAAAAACTCTGCATCACCCGCGTTGACAGGCCAACGGATATTGGATCAGTTAAACGCTCTCGAGCCGGATCCAAATCGTCCTGGGTATTTCAAAGGGTATAATACGGAACACGCATGGACTCACAAGTCATGCTTATGGGATCTGCCTTACTTCAAAGACCTCCTTTGCCCATACAACATCGACGTGATGCACATTGAAAAGAATATCGCCGAGGCCATTTTTGGTACATTGTTCGGCATAGAGGGGAAGTCAAAGGATAATCCTAAGGCTAGAATCGATCAGGAGGCTCTATGTGACAGACCGTTACAAAACATGCGACAAGCGAAAGGAAAGAAGAACTGGACAAAGCCAAAGGCATGGTTCAATCTTGGAAGCCCGGCTATGAGAGAAATGATCTTGTGGGTGAAAATGCAGTTGATGTTCCCCGATGGTTATGTAGCGAATCTAAAGAGGGGAGCGAGTCTTGACAAACTGAAGATATTTGGTCTCAAGAGTCATGATTGGCACATATGGCTTGAGCGGGTAATGCCGGTGATGCTGCGTGGCTTTATCCCTGAGGATGAATGGCTAGTATTGGCAGAGCTGAGCTATTTCTTCCGTTCTCTTTGTGCGAAAGAACTATCGCCTGGCGTGCTAGATGAAATGGAAGAGTTGGCGTCGGAGTTGATATGCAAGTTAGAGAAGATCTTTCCACCGGGCTTCTTTAATCCAATGCAGCATTTGATTTCGCATCTCGCGACCGAGGCAAGATTGGGGAGGCCCGTGCAAAACCGTTGGTGCTTCGCAACTGAGAGGATGCAGAAGACGCTTCGAGCAAAATGTAAAAATAAACGTAGAATTGAAGCATCGATGGCCGAGGCATTCATTACTGAGGAGGCGGCAAACTTCGTGACAGCACACTACGAAGCCAAAAATCGTCATTTGCATAATTCGAAGCCTCGGTACAATGATGGCGACCCAAAAAAAAGTCGATCCAACCTCAGCCTATTCAAAGGGAAGCTCGCACCAGCCGGTGCTTCTAAAGCAAAAGCGTTGGATGTCGATGAATGGCGGACCATTTCGTTGTATATCTTCAACAACCTAACAGAAGTGTGGCCGTACATCGAGTAAGTTGTCGATACATTATTGTTTCGCAACTTGTAATTCCTTAGAACTGCTCTTATTCCTGGATATTTGATATAGTCGATACGTCGCCAAATTCTCGGATGGAGTGGTCATCCAAAAGGATTCCGTCGAAGAGTATGAGCTCCTGGCGAAGCATGGAGGCGGCTATCCCGGTTTCATCTCTTGGTTCAAACAAACGGTAATTAATTACCATTAATGGGCCATTTCATTTCTTCGTCTTATTTGCGGCTAATGCAACAATCCTTTCGTATTAAACTTGTAGGCTAATTCAGAGTCTATGGACGCCGAGCTGAGACAAGTCGCTAATGGTTTTGACTATAAGGTCTGTTCATTTGACAGATACGACATCAACGGGTATCGCTTTCGTACCTTTGGCAAAGAGCTATCTATGCCCGACCTGAAGACTACAAATTGTTGTGTCTCTGCTATCGGCGAAGGAGGTACAGAGTACTATGGAAGAGTTGAAGCAATTTATGAACTTCTATTCTATGGTGAAAACCCACCGAACGTCGTAGTCTTCAAATGTCATTGGTTCCAGCCGAAGGAGACTAGAAGGACTCATGAACATATAGGGCTAGTCGAAATCAAACAAAGCACCCATTTAGATGTGCCCGATGTCTATATTACGGCTCAACAGGCGACCCAAGTTTTCTATCTACCGTGGGCCTGCCAAACTGATCCAAATCTGAAAGGTTGGGATGTCGTTTATGAAGTGCCGCCACATTTTAGACCACCTCCCCTCAATGAAGAGGATTATGAACCTCACATTAACCAAGACACATATGAAGGAGAATTCTTCCAAGAAACACGTATTTCCAAAAAAACGTTTCAAAACCGCTCTACTTCACCCCGGAACATTGAAGTAGACAGCGACAATGAATCCGACTTAACCCCTGAGCCGGAACATGAAGAGCCGGAACAAGAAGAGGTTACTGATGCGGATGACCTGTCAATGCTTAACCGATTACATGAAGGAGGCCTTCCACACGTTGTTCCTGATAGTGATGATGATCATGCATTTATTGATGATAGTGATGATGATGATGCATTTATTGATCCCGGAGAATATATAGATGATCAAGATTATTATTAATTCATGTGAGGTAATCAACTTTTAGTTCATGTTAGGTATATGATGATACACTTAAATTATATACATTTTATTATTCATGTCGGCATTCAATTTTATGTTGTACTAATTTCGTTTACTATTTGTCATGGCAGTTGTTGAAAGATGGTGGGAAAGGGTTGAGAGCACTCCGCGGCTCCTTCGTTGGAGGGTGGTGGGATGGGTACTTCCATTCCTGCCGACTCTCTCCGGAGAGCGTTGCTCTCTAGTCTGCATACACCGGTGGCCGCTTCTTCGTCGACCCCCGTGAGAGGAGGTCGGGGGAAGAAGAGAGGTAGTAGAGGTGGGAGAGGAGGGAGAGGAGGTCGCGGCAAAGGTAGGGTGGCTGCTACGCCTTCCTCGCCGCCACCCCCAGCTGATTCACCCGAGCACAGGACTGCTAGGGTGGACCTGTCTGAGGACGAGGCTACGCGGACTCCGGTCCACGAGCCTCGGGTCGACGAGCCTTCGACCTACATGACTCCTGTCCCAGAGGCTTCGTCGCATGAGACTCCGGAGCAGAGTAGGGATGAGGGCACGTCCCGACAGACCCCATGGGATACCTGGCCGAAGGAGCCTAGTGGCCATGCTGATGGTGGCGGGGATCGTTTTTTTGATAGCGACGTGGAGCTGCTTGAGGGCGCCACTGTCTACCAGCGTGGTATGACACGGCTCCCGCCCGTGCCGGTGACCCGCGAGCTGAGGTGGTTGATTAGGCCTGATGGGGAGAGGTAAGTGCATGTACTCTTTTTTAACCTTTTGCCTTCACGTTTTTTCAAATATCTAATGTGTTGGCTTTGTCATACTGCAGGGGTTGGCATCATCCCAAGGATGCCCGCAGGCCCAACAGCATCCTTGGTGTCCTTGTCAGGCAAACTTCCCGGGGTTTGTCACGTTGCCCGGTGAGGGTCAGGTTCGAGAGTTAGGACTGACCTGGGAGCACTACTTGGCTGCACCGGCCCCGCCTGAGGAGAGGATCGACGGTGTTTTGTGCCACACGAGGGCGGAGATGGTGATCAGGCATTTTTGGGTAATTTCTACTTTACACAATTAAAAATCAACAATAGCTAGTTATTGTACTAATAAGTGTTGTGTCGTTTGATTGCAGACCTTCTACAGGTGTCAGGAGGGATACGAGGAGGCCGCGGCAAAGGTTATCGATCAGCAATGCAGGCGCCTACTACAAAACTTTCGGCATGAGGCTCGGGTGCAGGCTGTTCGAGACTACTACGCCTCGCGGCGTATTAGGAAGGAGAAGTCGACGTGCCGCGGAAAGAAGATGGAGAAGGAGCATTACATGAAGGTAATTACGTATTCTTAAGGCCTTGTACTTAGTTTCCTTCATTTGATTCCTACGCGTAGCGCTCAAATATCTCTTTATTAACTTAGGTGCCCCCAAGATGATGTGCGGATATGATGGATTGTTGGGAGGCGTTGGTGGATGAGTGGTGCTCAGAACAATGGCTATCCGTCCACAACAATGCCAAGGACTGGCGTAACAAAATTGGTGGTGTGCCACACGATCAAGGGAGCGCCAACTTAAATCAGTTTGGTCTGAACTGGGTATGTGGTTAGCTTCATGATTCATGCAATTCATTCTTGATTCTAGCTTGAGCCCTTTACTAATACTTTGTTCCTCTCTCTCTCTTTTAGGTGCATCACAATAAAACGGAGGTGCCACAGATGTACGACCTCTATGCGATGGCCCATACTGGCTCGTACAAGAAGGTCAAGGCATTCTCTGAGTCTGACCTCGATGATCCCTTGAAGTTCAGCAACATCTCCTCCCACAACAAGCTCGTGAGGTACAGAGATGAGGGGAAGGCGAGGAAAGGGGAGGACTTTAACCCGAGCCAGGAGCCTATTGATCCAGAGCTGGTGATGATAGCTGGCGGCGGGAGGCCCCATGGCTCGATTGCCATTGGAGATGGCCTTATACGTTGTCCTAGCAACCTCCGGGATATCAAGGCGCGCCAAACGAGCTCCTGTCCTGAGATAAGGCCTCGTCCACGGCCAGTCGAGCTCGCCATCGAGGTTAGTTATACGGACTCAGATATCTTTCCTCATTACGTTGTGTGTGTGAACAAAGATGATTACAATGCTAACGAGGAGTTGTGTTGCAGGCTGCTATTCTGAAAGAGAGAGAGGCAACACAGGTGCTTATGGCGGCGAAGGAGAAGGAGGTGGAGGAGAGGACGGCAAGGTTGTTGGAGGAGGAGAGGGCACGGTCCGATGCGTCTTACCGGGCCATCTACGAGCTCTTCATGGTAATATTCTTCTTCATATTTGTCAAATCTTGCATATAATGTTCCTTTCATTAATAATGAATATCGTTGACTTGTGAAAACCAAATGTGCAGACTATGTGCGAGAAGACCGGCCAGGCCGCTCCGTCGATGCCAGTTGAAAGTGTTGGAAATATGCCCTAGAGGCAATAATAAATTGGTTATTATTATATTTCCTTGTTCATGATAATTGTTTATTATCCATTCTATAATTGTATTGATTGGAAACTCAAGTACATGTGTGGATACATAGACAACACTGTGTCCCTAGTATGCCTCTAGTTAACTAGCTCGTTGATCAAAAGATGGTGAAGGTTTCCTAGCCATGGACATGAGATGTCATTTGATAACGGGATCACATCATTAGGAGAATGATGTGATGGACAAGACCCAAACTATAAACGTAGCATTTGATCGTGTCAGTTTATTGCTATTGTTTTCTGCATGTCAAGTATCTGTTCCTATGACCATGAGATCATGCAACTCACTGACACCGGAGGAATACCTTGTGTGTATCAAACATCGCAACGTAACTGGGTGACTATAAAGATGCTCTACAGGTATCTCCGAGGGTGTCTGTTGGGTTGGCATGGATCAAGACTGGGATTTGTTACTCCGTGTGACGGAGAGGTATCTCAGGGCCCACTCGGTAATACAACATCACAATGAGCCTTGCAAGCAATGTGACTAAAGTGTTAGCCACGAGATCTTGTATTACGGAACGAGTAAAGAGACTTGCCGGTAACGAGATTGAACTAGGTATAGAGATACCGACGATCGAATCTCGGGCAAGTAACATACCGAAGAACAAAGGGAACAGCATACGGGATTAATTGAATCCTTGACATAGAGGTTCGACCGATATAGATCTTCGTAGAATATGTAGGAACCAATATGGGCATCCAGGTCCCGCTATTGGTTATTGGCCGTAGAGGTGTCTCGGTCATGTCTACATAGTTCTCGAACCCGCAGGGTCTGCACACTTAAGGTTCGATGACGTTTCGGTAGATTTGAGTTATGCATGTTGGTGACCGAAGGTTGTTCGGAGTCCCGGATGAGATCACGGACATCACGAGGAGCTCCGGAATGGTCCGGAGGTAAAGATTGATATATAGGAAGTCCCGTTTTGGCCACCGGAAAAGTTTCGGGTATTTCCGGTAGTGTACCGGGAGTGCCGGAGGGCCATCGGGAGGGGCCACCCACGTCGGGAGGCCACATGGGCCTAAAGGGGGTTGCACCAGCCCTTAGTGGGCTGGGCAAGGCAGCCCTATAAGGCCCATGCGGCTGGAATAAGTGGAAAAGGCATAAAACCCAAGAAAAGGGAAGGGGAACCAAATATGGAAGGTGTCCTATTTGGACTAGGAAGAAGTGGAGGAGTCCACCTCCTCCTCCTTGGTTCGGCCGCACCTAGGGGGGAAACCCTAGGGCGCCAGCCCCCTCCCCCTCCCTCCTATATATACTAGAAGGGAGAGAGGGCCAAACACCCTAAGCCACGGTGCAGCCCTCTCTCCCCCCGTCTATACGGTTTTCCTCAAATCTGTTTTTGTCGGTGCTTAGGCGAAGCCCTGCCGGAACAGCTCCACCACCACCCCCACTACGCCGTTGTGCTGGCGGAGAACTCGTCTATCTCTTCGCTCTCTCTTGCTGGATCAAGAAGGCGGAGATCGTCATCAAGCTGTACGTGTGCTGAACGCGGAGGTGCCGTCCGTTCGGTACTTGATCGGGACGGATCGTGATTGGATCGCGGGACGCTCGGTGATTTGGATCACGAAGACGTTCGACTACATCAACCGCGTTTCTTAACGCTTCCCGCTTAGCGATCTACAAGGGTATGTAGATTCACTCTCCCTCTCGTAGATGCTCATCACCATGGATAGATCTTGTGTGTGCGTAGGAAAAATTTTGTTTCCCATGCAACGTTCCCCAACAGTGGCATCTGAGCTAGGTCTATGCGTAGATGAGATCTCGAGTAGAACACAAAGGAGTTTGTGGGCGTTGATATTCAGATTGCTTCCCTCCTTAGTCTTTTCTTGATTCAGCGGTATTGTGGGATGAAGCGGCTCGGACCAACCTTACTCGTCCACGTACGAGAGACCGGTTCCATCGACTGACATGTAACTTTGTTGCATAAGATGGCTGGCGGGTGTCTGTCTCTCCCACTTTAGTTGAATCGGATTCGACAGAGGCGGTCCTTGTAGAAGGTGAAATAGCAACTTTTATATCACCGTTGTGGTTTTTGCGTAGGTAAGAATCGTTCTTGCTAGATACCCGTAGCAGCCACGTAAAACATGCAACAACAATTAGAGGACGTCTAACTTGTTTTTGCAGGGTATGTTGTGATGTGATATGACCAATTACATGATGAGATATATGTGATGTATGAGATGATCATGTGTTGTATAGAATATCACGACTTGCATGTCGATGAGTACGGCAACTGGCAGGAGCCATAGAGTTGTCTTTAATTATTGTATGACCTGCGTGTCAATCATTAAGCGCTATGTAATGCTTTACTTTATCGCTAAAC
The DNA here is from genome assembly GCA_039707655.1 of Elymus sibiricus. Lineage (NCBI taxonomy): Eukaryota > Viridiplantae > Streptophyta > Magnoliopsida > Poales > Poaceae > Elymus > Elymus sibiricus. The sequence continues at coordinate 402,418,316 of CM077667.1, forward strand.
GTTAGCAATAGTCGTGGAAGCAACAGTCGGCGCGACAACCTCATGGCGACAGGTTGATGGAGATCAAGATGATGGAGATCATGGTGTCATGCCGGTGACGATGGAGATCATGCCGGTGCTTTGGAGATGGAGATCAAAACCACGAGTTCATGGCCATATCATGTCACTTAGGATTTGCATGTGATGTTAATCCTTTTATGCATCTTATTTTGCTTAGGACGACGGTAGCATTATAAGGTGATCCCTCACTTAAATTTCAAGATAAATTGTGTTCTCCCTGAGTGTGCACCGTTGCGAAAGTTCGTCGTTTCGAGACACGCCGTGATGATCGGGTGTGATAGACTCTACGTTCACATACAACGGGTGTAAGCCATGTTGCATGTGCGGAACACTCGGGTTAAACTTGACGAGCCTAGCATGTACAGCATGGCCTCGGAACACAAGAGACCGAAAGGTCGAACATGAGTCATATAGTAGATATGATCAACATGAAGATGTTCACCATTGAAACCACCTCAACTCACGTGATGATCGGACTTGAGTTGGTGGATTTGGATCATGTGACACTCGAATGACCGGAGGGATGTCAATTTGAGTGGGAGTTTTTTAAGTAATATGATTAACTAAACTCATTATCTTGAACAATAGTCTAAGTTGTCTTTGCTATATTTATGTTGTAGATCATGGCTCGCGCAGTAGCACCCCTGAATTTTAATGCGTTCCTAGAGAAAGCTAAGTTGAAAGATGATGGAAGTAACTTTGTGGACTGGGCCCGTAATCTAAGGATTATCCTTACGGCTTCCCAGAAGGCTTATGTCCTTGATGCACCGCTTGGTGATCCACCCGCTCCAGTTGAGTCTCTAGACGTTGTGAACGCCTGGCAGGCTCGTTCTGATGATTACTCAATAGTTCAATGTGCAATGTTGTATGGCTTAGAACCGGGACTTCAAAGACATTTTGAACGTCATGGAGCATATGAGATGTTCCAGGAGTTGAAGTTTATCTTTCAGAAGAATGCCCGGATCGAGAGGTATGAGACCTCCGATAAGTTCTATGCTTGCAAGATGGAAGAGAACGGGTCTGTTAGTGATCACATACTCAGAATGTCTGGGTACTCCACCCGTCTGGCTGAATTGGGGATGCCCCTTCCGCCAGAGGCTATCACTGATAGAGTTCTTCAATCATTGCCACCTAGCTACAAGAGCTTCATGTTGAACTATAACATGCACGGGATGAACAAGTCAGTCGCCGAGCTGTTTGCGATGCTGAAAGTCGCTGAGTCTGAAATTCAGAAGTAGCATCAAGTGTTGATGGTCAATAAAACCACTAGTTTCAAGAAAAATGGCAAGGGTAAGAAGGGTAACTCCAAGAAGACTGGCAAAGCAGTTGCTCCTCCCGTGAAGAAACCCAAGGCTAGACCCAAACCAGAAACTGTGTGTTTTCATTGCAAGGGAACTGGACACTAGAAGCGGAACTGCCCCAAGTATTTGGCTGACAAGAAGGCGGCCAACAACAAACAAGGTATATATGATATACATGTTATTGATGTGTACCTTACCAACTCTCGTTGTAGTGCCTGGGTATTTGATACCGGTGCGCTTGCTCACATTTGCAACTCTAAACAGGAACTGCGGAATAGACGGAGGCTGGCAAAGGACGAAGTGACGATGCGCGTGGGAAATGGTTCCAAGGTTGATGTGATCACCGTCGGCACGCTCGCTCTTCGATTACCATCGGGATTAGTGATGAACCTGAATAAATGTTATTTGGTGCCTGCGTTAAGCATAAACATTATATCTGGATCTTGTTTATTGCGAGACGGTTACTCGTTTAAATCAGAGAATAATGGTTGTTCTATTTATATGAGTAATATCTTTTATGGTCATGCACCCGATGTGAGGGGTTTATTCTTATTGAATCTCGATAGTAATGATACACATATTTATAACATTGATGCCAAAAGATGTAGAATTGATAATGATAAAACCACTTTCTTGTGGCACTGCCGTTTAGGTCATATTGGCGTAAAACGCATGAGGAAGCTCCATGCTGATGGACTTTTGGAATCACTTGATTTTGAATCACTTGACACATGTGAGCCATGCCTCATGGGCAAGATGACTAAAACGCCGTTCTCTGGAACAATGGAACGGGCAAGTGACTTGTTGGAAATCATACATACTGATGTGTGCGGTCCAATGAGCATTGAAGCGCGCGGTGGTTATCGTTACTTTCTCACCTTCACTGATGACTTAAGTAGATATGGGTATATTTACTTAATGAAACACAAGTCTGAAACGTTTGAAAAGTTCAAACAATTTCAGAGTGAAGTTGAGAATCATCGTAACAAGAAGATTAAATTCCTACGATCTGATCGAGGAGGAGAATATCTGAGTTATGAGTTTGGCAGTCACTTAAGACAATGTGGAATTGTTTCACAACTGACACCGCCTGGAACACCACAGCGTAATGGTGTGTCCGAACGTCGTAATCGAACCTTATTGGATATGGTGCGATCTATGATGTCTCTTTCCGATTTGCCACTATCGTTTTGGGGTTATGCATTAGAGACAGCTGCATTCACTTTAAATAGGGCACCATCGAAATCCGTTGAGACGACGCCATATGAACTTTGGTTTGGTAAGAAGCCAAAGCTGTCGTTTCTTAAAGTTCGGGGATGTGATGCTTATGTCAAAAAGCTTCAGCTTGAAAAGCTGGAACCCAAAGCGGAGAAATGCGTCTTCATAGGATATCCAAAAGAGACAGTTGGATATACCTTCTACCTCAGATCCGAAGGCAAAGTGTTTGTCGCTAAAAACGGAACATTTCTTGAGAAAGAGTTTCTCTCGAAAGAATTGAGTGGGAGGAAGATAGAACTTGATGAGGTTGTTGAACCTTTACTTCAATCTGAGAGTAGCACAGTACAGAAAGATGTTTCTGTAGAGCCTGCATCAGTTGAAGAGGAAGTTAATGATGATGATCATGAACCTTCGAATCAAGTTGCTATCGAACCTCGTAGGTCGACAAGGACGCGTACTGCTCCTGAGTGGTACGGCAACCCTGTCTTAGAAGTCATGTTGTTAGACAACGATGAACCTACGAGCTATGGAGAAGCGATGATGGGCCTGGATTCCGAGAAGTGGTTAGAGGCCATGAAATCCGAGATGGGATCCATGTATGAAAACAAAGTATGGACTTTGGAAGTATTACCTGAAGGGCGTAAGGCCATTCAGAACAAATGGATCTTTAAGAGGAAGACGGACGTGGACGGTAATGTCACCGTCTATAAAGCTCGACTTGTGGCAAAGGGTTTTTCACAAGTTCAAGGAGTTGACTACGATGAGACCTTCTCACCCGTAGCGATGCTTAAGTCCGTCAGAATCATGTTAGCAATAGCTGCCTTTTTCGATTATGAAATTTGGCAGATGGATGTCAAAACAGCGTTCCTTAACAGTTTCCTTAAGGAAGAGTTGTATATGATGCAACCAGAAGGTTTTGTCGATCCAGAGAATGCTGACAAAGTTTGCAAACTCCAGCGATCCATTTATGGACTGGTGCAAGCATCTCGGAGTTGGAATCTTCGCTTTGATGAGGTGATCAAAGCGTTCGAGTTTATACAAGTTTACGGAGAAACTTGTATTTACAAGAAAGTGAGTGGGAGCTCTATAGCGTTTCTAATATTATATGTAGATGACATATTGCTGATTGGAAACAATATAGAAATGTTGGAAGGCGTGAAGGAATATTTGAACAAGAGTTTTTCAATGAAGGACCTAGGAGAAGCTGCTTTCATATTAGGCATCAAGATCTATAGAGATAGATCAAGACGCTTGATAGGACTTTCACAAAGCACATACCTTGATAAGATTTTGAAAAAGTTGAAAATGGATCAGTCCAAGAAGGGGTTCTTGCCTGTTTTGCAAGGTGTGAAGTTGAGTAAGACTCAATGCCCAGTGACTGCAGAAGATAGAGAAAAGATGAGTGTCGTCCCCTATGCTTCAGCCATAGGCTCTATCATGTATGCAATGCTGTGCACAAGACCCGATGCCAGCCTTGCCATAAGTATGGTTGGAAGGTTTCAAAGTGATCCAGGAATGGAACACTGGACGGCGGTCAAGAATATCCTAAAGTACCTCAAAAGGACTAAGGACATGTTTCTCGTTTATGGAGGTGATCAAGAGCTCGTCGTAAAGGGTTACGTCGATGCAAGCTTTGACACTGATCCGGATGACTCTAAGTCACAAACCGGATACGTATTTATTCTTAATGGGGGTGCGGTTAGCTGGTGCAGTTCCAAGCAAAGCGTGGTAGCTGATTCTACATGCGAAGCGGAGTACATCGCTGCCTCGGAGGCGGCGAAGGAAGGTGTCTGGATGAAGGAGTTCATGACAGATCTTGGAGTAGTGCCTAGTGCGCTTAACCCAATGACTCTGTTTTGTGATAATACTGGTGCCATTGCTCTGGCCAAGGAACCAAGATTTCACAAGAGGACCAGACACATAAAGCGACGTTTCAATTCCATCCGCGATTACATCAAGGAGGACGACATAAATATTTGCAAAGTACACACAGATCTGAATGTTGCAGATCCGATGACTAAACCTCTTCCAAGGGCTAAACATGAACAACACCAGAACTGCATGGGTGTTCGATTCATTACAATGTAAATCACATAGTCATGTGAGCTAGATTATTGACTCTAGTGCAAGTGGGAGACTGTTGGAAATATGCCCTAGAGGCAATAATAAATTGGTTATTATTATATTTCCTTGTTCATGATAATTGTTTATTATCCATGCTATAATTGTATTGATTGGAAACTCAAGTACATGTGTGGATACATAGACAACACTGTGTCCCTAGTATGCCTCTAGTTAACTAGCTCGTTGATCAAAAGATGGTGAAGGTTTCCTAGCCATGGACATGAGATGTCATTTGATAACGGGATCACATCATTAGGAGAATGATGTGATGGACAAGACCCAAACTATAAACGTAGCATTTGATCGTGTCAGTTTATTGCTATTGTTTTCTGCATGTCAAGTATCTGTTCCTATGACCATGAGATCATGCAACTCACTGACACCGGAGGAATACCTTGTGTGTATCAAACATCGCAACGTAACTGGGTGACTATAAAGATGCTCTACAGGTATCTCCGAGGGTGTCTGTTGGGTTGGCATGGATCAAGACTGGGATTTGTTACTCCGTGTGACGGAGAGGTATCTCAGGGCCCACTCGGTAATACAACATCACAATGAGCCTTGCAAGCAATGTGACTAAAGTGTTAGCCACGAGATCTTGTATTACGGAACGAGTAAAGAGACTTGCCGGTAACGAGATTGAACTAGGTATAGAGATACCGACGATCGAATCTCGGGCAAGTAACATACCGAAGAACAAAGGGAACATCATACGGGATTAATTGAATCCTTGACATAGAGGTTCGACCGATATAGATCTTCGTAGAATATGTAGGAACCAATATGGGCATCCAGGTCCCGCTATTGGTTATTGGCCGTAGAGGTGTCTCGGTCATGTCTACATAGTTCTCGAACCCGCAGGGTCTGCACACTTAAGGTTCGGTGACGTTTCGGTAGATTTGAGTTATGCATGTTGGTGACCGAAGGTTGTTCGGAGTCCCGGATGAGATCACGGACATCACGAGGAGCTCCGGAATGGTCCGGAGGTAAAGATTGATATATAGGAAGTCCCGTTTTGGCCACCGGAAAAGTTTCGGGTATTTCCGGTAGTGTACCGGGAGTGCCGGAGGGCCATCGGGAGGGGCCACCCACGCCGGGAGGCCACATGGGCCTAAAGGGGGTTGCACCAGCCCTTAGTGGGCTGGGCAAGGCAGCCCTATAAGGCCCATGCGGCTGGAATAAGTGGAAAAGGCATAAAACCCAAGAAAAGGGAAGGGGAACCAAATATGGAAGGTGTCCTATTTGGACTAGGAAGAAGTGGAGGAGTCCACCTCCTCCTCCTTGGTTCGGCCGCACCTAGGGGGGAAACCTTAGGGCGCCAGCCCCCTCCCCCTCCCTCCTATATATACTAGAAGGGAGAGAGGGCCAAACACCCTAAGCCACGGTGCAGCCCTCTCTCCCCCCGTCTATACGGTTTTCCTCAAATCTGTTTTTGTCGGTGCTTAGGCGAAGCCCTGCCGGAACAGCTCCACCACCACCCCCACTACGCCGTTGTGCTGGCGGAGAACTCGTCTATCTCTTCGCTCTCTCTTGCTAGATCAAGAAGGCGGAGATCGTCATCAAGCTGTATGTGTGCTGAACGCGGAGGTGCCGTCCGTTCGGTACTTGATCGGGACGGATCGTGATTGGATCGCGGGACGCTCGGTGATTTGGATCACGAAGACGTTCGACTACATCAACCGCGTTTCTTAACGCTTCCCGCTTAGCGATCTACAAGGGTATGTAGATTCACTCTCCCTCTCGTAGATGCTCATCACCATGGATAGATCTTGTGTGTGCGTAGGAAAATTTTTGTTTCCCATGCAACGTTCCCCAACAGAAAGACCGTGGATGTCGCCTAGAGGGGGGGTGAATAGGCGCTTTAAAATAATTACGGTTTAGGCTTGAACAAATGCGGAATAAATCTAGCGTTTAATTTGTCAAGCACAAAACCTAAATCGACTAGGCTCACCTATGTGCACCAACAACTTATGCTAAGCAAGATAAACAACTAAGTGATAGCAAGATATATAACAAAAACAATATGGCTATCACGAAGTAAAGTGCATAAGTAAAGGGCTCGGGTAAGAGATAACCGAGGCACGCGGAGACGACGATGTATCCCGAAGTTCACACCCTTGCGGATGCTAATCTCCGTTTGGAGCGGTGTGGAGGCACAATGCTCCCCAAGAAGCCACTAGGGCCACCGTAATCTCCTCATGCCCTCGCACAATGCAAGATGCCGTGATTCCACTAAGGGACCCTTGAGGGCGGTCACCGAACCCGTACAAATTGCAACCCTTGGGGGCGGTCACCGGTACCCGTCAAATTGCTCGGGGCGATCTCCACAACCTAATTGGAGACCCCGACGCTTGCCCGGAGCTTTACACCACAATGATTGAGCTCCGAGGCACCACCAACCATCTAGGGCGCCAAAGCACCCAAGAGGAACAAGCTCTAGGGTGCTCAAACACCCAAGAGTAATAAGCTTCTCAAACTTCACTACCACGTATCACCGTGGAGAACTCAAACCGATGCACCAAATGCAATGGCAAGGGCACACGGAGTGCCCAAGTCCCTCACTCTCAAATCCCACCAAAGCAACGAAAGCTATGGAGGAATATGAGAGGAAGAACAAGAAGGAGAACACCAAGAACTCCAAGATCTATATCCAAGGGGTTCCCCTCACATAGAGGAGAAAGTGATTGGTGGAAACGTAGATCTAGATCTCCTCTCTCTTTTCCCTCAAGAACTAGCAAGAATCATTGGAGGGATTGAGAGATAGCAAGCTCGAAGAAGGTCAACAATGGGGGAAGAACACGAGCTAGAAGGATTAGGTCCAATGGGGAAGAAGACCCCCTTTTATAGGAGGGGGAAAATCCAACCGTTATCTGCCCTGCGCCCGCAGCCAAGCGGTACTACCGCTCCTAGGAGCGGTACTACCGCTTAGGCGGTACAACCTCGCACTAGCCTGAAACACACTAAGTGTACCACAGTAGTGCCGCCGGAGCGGTACTACCGCTGCCCCTGGCGGTACCGCTTAGGGGGTTTAGACCAGGAGAGGCAGCAGTAGTAGAGGCAGCCAGGGCGGCAGTACCGTGCGAAGCGGTACTACCGTCCTAGTACCGCTCTACTACCGCTTAAGGGAAAATGGAAACAGAGGCGTGCACTAAGGAAACCCCGCAAGCGGTAGTGGCGGCGGTAGTAAGGGCGGTAGTACCGCCAGAGCGGTACTACCGTGCTACTATCGTGAATGGCAAACTGGCAACAGAGAGTTGCACGCTCGGGGAAACCCCAAGCGGCAGTGCCACGGAAGTACCCAACGGTACTACCGCATAAGCGGTACTACCGCGGGCACCAGCGCCACTACCGCTTGCATGCCACTGAAAATCCACAGAAAACAGAGGATACAAATAAAACCAGAACTGCCATAACTTCTGCAAATGAGCTTCGAATTGAGCAAACTCAAGCTTGTTGGATAGATGACGACAAATACTATCCAACAGCGACATAAACCTCTATGAGAAACCTCTATGAATGAAGAACCGACATAAACTCCAACATCGAAAACATCATAGAAGATGCATATATGAACTCCGTTTTTGATGAACTCGAGCTTTTCATGAAGATGACCATAAGCTCAAAAACTCACAAAGAGAAACACCAAACAAGAACCAAGAAAGATGATGCAATGATGCAATGGTTTGAGCTCTCTACGAACGATACGATCAAGCTACTCACTTGAGAGCCCCCCTTGATAGTACGGCTATCGATCCTATAACCCGGTCTCCCAACTACCACCATGAGACCGGTAAAATAGAAAACCTATCAAGGGCAAACCTTTGCCTTGCGCATAGTCCACTTTAGCTAGATGATGACGATCTTGACCTCCTCAAGTTGGACCACCTTTCTTGATTGCACCGGCTCGATGAAGACTAGTTGATTGCTCCCCCATACTCCACTATGGGTGAGCCACTCTTCGGCACATCTTCACAAGTCCATTGTCACCACAATGGACAGCAAGCTTCAAGCATGTGATCTCTTTGTGATGCTCCACTTGAACTTGCACACCGCAATCTTGATGACGATCACCACTTGATGTCATCCTCCATGGGTTGAATGAGATCTTCCTCTTGACGCAAGCCCATGGACATATACCTAACCCCACATAGAACTCTCGCATAGAACATGGGTTAGTACACAAAGCGTAATGGACAATGCTTACCATACCGTGAGATCACTTGATCCCACTCGGTACATCTTGTACGCTTTGTGTGTTGATCAACTTGAATCACTCTTCATATTTAGTCTTGATCAACCTTGAATCTTTCCAATTCTCTTCATTAAGATGATGTCTTGAAGGTAAACATGAATGTCCACACAATCTTCTTCTTCAAGACATGCTTGCAATAGGCTCATCTCTTACATGACCAATCTTTGGATAACTCCATGAATAACCACCTTGGTCATCTCAAAATCTTCTTGAAACCAACAAATGTACTTCAAGAAAAGCCTATGGACAAACCCTTCAAATATAACTCAAGGCAACCATTAGTCCATAGGGATTGTCATCAATTACCAAAACCAAACATGGGGGCAGCGCATGTTCTTTCACCAGTCATTACCACGGCTGCAACGGTGAGTTTCATTTCAATGCAATGATCTTTTCAGTGTCATCATGCTAACGAGACATTGCAAATCATCTTTGGTGCAGCTTAACTCCGGAGTCGCATCGCACGACCCTTCTCCAGGGCAGCCTTCTCCAGGTGAAACCGGTCCGAGCAACCGCGGTGCCTCTCCTCCGTGATGACGAGGACGGTAAGCCCCAAACTTAGCTCGTTTTTCATCTTCTTAGCACTTAGACAAACTTAGCACTTAGACAAACTTAGCTCCTTCCGAAATATTAGTGTTCTTCATCTTCTTCTTCTTATTCTAGTCTTCTTCATCTAAATTTCGCCCGAATGACACAAATAAGCAATAAGAAGAAGAAAACAAGAGGAGAAAGATAGAGAGAAGAAAACCGCTTCTTCATCTTCTTCTTCTTATTCTAGTCTTCTTCATCTAACTTTCGTATTTCCCATTTTGCAGATTAGAGTCACTTCTTGGAAGCTTGCATTGATGGAGTGCTTGTGATTTTGTATCGATGAACAATGTTAAACTTGCTACATATGTGAAACTTGTTACTATTGTAATATGGTGAACAATGTGACATTTGTTTTGGTATGTTTGTTGGATACTTGTGCTTGTGCTTGTTGTTGGATGATCATCACTAGGGTTATTGTGAAATATATACATATATAGCATATTTTGCCTATGAAAATTGGATATTAGAAAAAACAGAAAAAACTGGGGCAATATTGCCACTTTGCCGACGGCCACCGTCGGCATAGTTTCTTTGCCGTCCGGCACCGACGGCAAAGGCGACACGTGGCACCCACCTGTGCATCCTGGGAGTGCGCCTGATGCCATTTGGTGCATTTGCCGTCCGGGGGCGGACGGCAAAGAAGCTATGCCGACGGCCACCGTCGGCATAGCAGTGGCACTGTAGCAAAGGAGTGTGGCGGGGGCGTACGGCAAAGAAGATATGCCGACGGCCACCGTCGGCATAGCAGTGACCGTCGGCAAAGGAGGCTGGCGGGGGGGCGGACGGCAAAGAAGCTATGCCGACGGTGGCCGTCGGTAAAGGAGTGGCCGTCGGCAAAGGAGGGGAGGCAGACGACATAGGGTGCGGACGGCAAAGGGGGAGTGGCAGACGGCAAAGGCTCCGTTAGCCACTAACGGGGCTAACTCAAGTTTAGGCCATCCAGACACTTTGCCGTCTGCTGCCTGACGGCAAAAACACTTTGTCGTCCGCTGTATAAAGGCAGACGGCAAAGCACTCCTTTACCGGGGTTCTCAGTGCCGGAAATTTTGCCGTCTGCTGCCCGACGGCAAAGGCTTTGCCGTCGGTGGTCCTGTCCTTTGCCGTCCGCTATGGCAGACGGCAAATAACTGAATTCCAGTAGTGTCTTCTCCACAGGAGCGGCTCCCTTTTATACTCCGATGCGTGAAATGACGAAAATGCCCCCGGCGGGGGACCGAATTAACAGGCGGTGGCACGAGCGACTATTCATAGCGATTTAAAGGCGACGTGGAGGCAACGGTTGTGCTACGAGTTCTTGAGGGTTTATATGTTCAATGAATGTAGTTGAATGCCAATTCTTTTTGAACTCTCATATGATAAGCATCGTTTTTTTCCATATATTTTTGTTCGATTTATGTGATCCTTAAGAAATTGCCTGAATACAATATGGCACCGGCACAAAGTCTCTTCTTCTGGATGTAGACAATAAGAAAGATATCCATCTCCTTATCTAGGGTTTTAATAACTTGAAAACTAACATCTTGATGTCTTAGCACAACCGCCAAACAATCATCATTTTTCAAAACCACCAAGTTCAAGCCCAACCAAGTCCATTTTGGCGCACTTGTTCCTGTGCCTCTGTACTTTCAAGATCGAGTTGTTAATCACAGTAAATATAAGAAACTATATGATAAAGCTCACACAATCAACTCTATCAACTTATTGAGAAATAAATAAATTGATGTGTTAAACCTTGGCTAGTTTGTAGATATTAAGAAAAAGATTAGTAGATATTAAAAAAAAGAATATTGCTCCCCGTTCCATAATGTAATGCATATAGATTTTTTGAAATGTCAAACCTCATAAACTTTGACCAACTTTGTGAAGAAAAACAATTACATCTACATTGCTAAACATATATCATTAGATTCATTATAAGATGTAGTTTCATATTATATATTTTTAGTATTTTATATATATATATAATTTTTCTATGAACTTTAATCAAAATTTGTAAAGTTTGAATTTTTTAAAAATCTATATGCATTACATTATGAAACGGAGGGAGTAGTAGATAGTGTGATGTGTTAAACCTTGGCTAGTTCGTTGATTAAAGACGGAAGAATTGAAAAGTAAAGCAGGATGCGTCGTGCTGTCGACATATGAATCAGATTGAGGCACAGGGAGAACAGAGACGACTGGGCGGCAAGGCACGGAACGTCCGCGACTAATTTCTTCATCTTAACAAACTGGGAAATGTTAGGTGGACATCGCTTCTTGGTTCTCGTTAAAAAAAAAAACATTGCTTCTTGGTTCTCGTTCAAAAAAAGAACATTGCTTCTTGGTTCATCGGTTGAGTCGCGGTATGAATGTTCAACTATTCTACTTCTTCCGTTTATAAATGTAAGCGTTGGTAGAGATTTTAATATAGATTACATACCAAACAAAATAAGTGAATCTAGACTATAAAATACGTCTACACTGCATTTGGATGTCTGTATTGAGGCCCTGAATCGGATTTCGTATTCCCGAACTCCCAATTCGGCTGTTTGGTATGCGCACGGAAACATCCGTCGGAAATCGGACGAATACAGTCCTGAAATCGGCCGCACGCACCGAGCGCTCCCACGTTTCCGAGTGAAAAATGACAAAATTGGCCCTTTGGGCAAAGTTCAGCACAAAATGAACCCATTTCGAAAAAAATTCACAAAATGGCCCTTCCTTCATGACGCCCGCACCCGGGGCGCCATGGTTGTTTGCACAACGCCTTGGTCAAGGGCGCCATATATGGCGCTGACCTGCCATGTCACCGGTGGACGGGCCCGTCTGCAGGCACGCATGACGCCCCAGGTCGGGGTGCTAGAAAGCACGACGCCCTGGGCCGGGGCGCCATGCCCCTTCGCTGTAAAAACGGTCTGGGCAGCTCGAGGAGGCTCAGACCCGAGCCAGAGGGCTCTGTTCGTGAGTTCTATCTCCTCCCACCCGGTCGCCCCTCTCTCCGCCCTCCAGATTCGTGGCCAACAAGTCCGGATCGAAGGGGAAAATTGGTGGATCTTCTTCCCCTCCCATTCCTCAAGGTATTCCCCTAACTTTCTCCTCTTTTTATTGGTTAATTTTGTTGCATTGACCCATGTATAGAAACCCTAGTTCCTCTCTTTTTTTCAAATTTGTTGATATTTGCACTTGTTTTAGAAAGGTATGAGTAGGGATTTGTATGTTATGACTAGGATTTGGTACTTATGGTAGGTTTTTTTAGTTTCTTTGTACTAAATTTGACATAGGAAAAAATTAGGTTGTTTGCAAATGTGTGTATGCATGTTCACTTGTATGAATGATTTGTCTTAGATGTATATTTGCACTTGTATGTATCCATTTGTTGTATGGATATGGATATTTGCACGTGTATGTATTTTGATTTTGCAATACTCCGGATATTTACAAATGACAATGAGACTTATGATATACATTGTAATTTTGTAGGATGGCTTCTCTTATCCATCCATCGTACGATCTATTTCATCGTGGACGGTTCATGGCAGATGAAAGAAGGGTTTTCGATCAACTTCACTTGAGGTCCGGTGCGGTTCATGACAAGATGAAATATGACGAGCGATACACGGAGTATATCCGGAAGACCGGGCTTCTCCCATTTATCTCACTCGTGTCTCGTTCGATGCCTAAGATGAACCCCTGTGCGATCACGGCACTCGTTGACCGATGGCGTCCTGGAACACATACTTTTCACTTTTTTGCTGGAGAGATGACGGTGACTTTGCAGGATGTTACAATGATCACTGGACTTCCTATCAAAGGACAACCTATTTGTTTTAGCACAGATTCTGAGGGATGGCGTGAGACTATGGTGGAACTCATCGGGAGGGAGCCGGGGGTGCAAGGGAAGTCCGCCGGTGCTACTTATCATTGGATTGCTCAGAACTTTAGCAATTGCCCGGGTGATGCTGATGATGAAACAGTGGAACAATATTGCAGGGCATACTTGTGGTATGTAGTCAGCCGGACTCTTTTCTCTGACGGCACTGGTGTGAACGCTTCCTTTATGTGGTTAAAGTTGTTTGCTGGGTGGGAACATGTGCACTAGCTTATTTGTATCGGCAGGTAACGAGTTTTGCATAGTATCATCACAATGTAGATAATTTATCTAGTTTGTATTGACATATTTTTTGTATGTGTGTAGTTGGACGAGGCTTGTAGTAGGGGCATGGATCCAAAGAACACAACGAAGGCAAAGGAAGCCAATATCGGTGGTCCGATGCTTCTCTTGTCGATTTGGAGTTGGGAACGCTTGCCGGTTGGGCGGCCAACGCCTGCAGGTCTTGGATATGAGGAATGGGATGATCACAATGACCCGGACAGGATGCCTACATGGGCGTATACGTGGGACAAGGTTGAAGGTTTTGTCGGCAGTTCAAAAACCATGTATTTGCACTATTGCAACGAGCTCGACATCATGACCCCGGAGCAGGTTAGTTTGTTGACTTTGTTGCCCCTTCGGTTTTCAAAAAATCATACTAAGCATCTATTTTATTGTTTCACGGTATAGGTGACCTGGGAGCCGTATGGAACGGCGGGCGATATTGGCAGAAGTCTCACTTTCAGATTGAACCGAAAGTGTTTAGAAGAAGCACACCTATGGCGGATGCGTTGCCCATTGATTTGTTACTATGCTGTCGAGTTTCATCAGCCACAACGGGTTATGACACAATTCGGCTTATTTCAGGAGACCCCGCCAAAGTACAAGGACACTTTGATACATTTGCATAGGTAAGTGCTTAATACCACTTGAACTACTATTTTTATTGTTTCACGCTAGTAACCAAAATGAATTTGAATATGCAGTCTCGACAAGATGAAGCAGAAGAGTATAAAGAAGTGGAATCGTGAGCATGACATGTATATCCAGGAGTTCAAGCACAAGATCAATAAGATTGAGCTCTCATTGCGTGAACCTATTTCTAAGCCTCCCCCGCGGTCTTTCGATGCGGAAGCATTCAACCACTATCTCGTATGGTTTTGCTCCGTTACCCGTACTCAAATAAACCCACCGGCATTTGATCCGGATGACATATTGCATGAACCCAATCCGGGTTTCGACCGGATGGCCAATATGGAGTACAACAAACTTATAAGAGATGGTAGACGGTATGAATCGGCGCCTGTTGTCCGCTTTGTGGTAAGTTACCATTTCATCTAATTGCAAGCATAAGAAACTTTCAACCGAAAATGATGTATATTGTCGTTTTCAAAAGCAATCGGAGCTCTCGAAGCATGTGAACGACGCTGGTGAGGCACTCAAGTACCCTCCAGGTGAAGAGTCCTACAACAAGCTTAAAGATTTTGTGGAGGTATGACGTTTGATAAATTGATTTCCATACACATTTGTTCATGTTTATATCCCTAACTTCGATATGTTAATTTCACAGTGGAGCAAGTGTTGGGCACGTGGCTTGGGTGCTCTACTAGGCTGGCGCTCTATCGACGTTGCCTTACCTACTACGTCGAGGTCGAGATCATCATCAAGCGCCACTCAGCACCAACTCGACGACTCGGTTGATGGTGAGGGTGAGGAGGTCGAGGGGGAAGAGGGCGATGCACAGACTCATGATGAGATTAACACCTCGCAGATGGCAGATGCACCTCAGCCTAGTCAAAGGCGTGGCAAGTATAGTCATGACAAATACGCAAGAAAGGCACGTAAGGCTCCGGTGATCGATGACGTTTCAGAGGAGGAGGAGGTGCCGCAGCTGCAGAGGAGAAGGCGCTTAGTGAAGGGGAAGGATGTTGCACCGGCTAAGAGGGGGAAAGGAAGGAAATGATGCATTTGTCATGAACTATGTAGTTGTTATATGAATATGTCGGGAACTATGTGGGTGTTTCATGAACTATGTCGTGAACTATGGCGTTGTTATATGAATATGTCGTGAACGATGTCATATGAATATGTTTTAATCTATCATGAATAATGGACATGCATGGTCCTTCCTTTGATAGCCAGCATGACGCCCCAGTGTAGGGCGCCATGGTTACTGGTATGGCGCCCCAGGGTAGGGCGCCGTGGTGTGGACAGACGACTAAGTCCTAGAAAACGCAAAATTCCTTCTCTGATGTTTAGGGCGCCATGGGTTTAATATTTTGGCGCCATGCATGGCACCTCAGTGTAGGGCGCCATGGTTATTGGTATGGCGCCCCAGGGTAGGGCGCCGTGGTGTGGACAAACGAAAACGCAAAATTCCTTCTCTGATGTTCAGGGTGCCATGGGTTTAAAATCTTGGCGTCATGCATGGCGCCCCAGTGTAGGGCGCCATGGTTACTGGTATGGCGCCCCACCCTGGGGCGCCATGGTTACTATGTTTTTGTTAAACTTGCGCAATGTTCCTGTTTTTACTAACTTTGACATAGATTTCAACACATAAGTTCACATCAGAAACTCCCTTCAGTACATAAGTGCGACACATCCAAAAGCTCACATCATACATAAGTTCGACACATACAAAAGATTCACATCATACATGAGTTCGACACATACAAATGATTCACGTCATAGCTAACATCCAAGCCAATAAGCAAAGCCTCGACCAGCGCCGTCATCACCACGTCCTCGACGACCACCGCCATCACCGCGACCACGTCCTCGACGACCACCGCCATCACCGCGACCACGTCCTCGACGACCACCTCCATCACCGCGACCACGTCCTCGACGACCGGCCTACAATGCTTAAAGGCCCTAATGCATGGGGGAAAAGTCCAGAAGGCACGTCCAAATATTCGAACGGTTGCATCATTGTATATCCTTGTTCTCACACCATTTGGCTCCACCACATAGTACATGCCCGGATTTTCTGCCGCCATCGCTTTCAACACCATCGCGAGGTGGTTGTATGATTCTTCCCAACCACCATACAATATCTCAAAGGCGGATTGCTTGGCCTTCCATGCCTTCCCATACTTCACCGTGTATCCAAATACCTCCTTCACCATCTCCATCAGTGCCCTAATGGGATATGTCGGGAGTATCTTTATGGAGTTTGAAAATCGATGTGCAATGAATTTGGAGGTCAATTGACGGTGATCATCCTTTACATTAGCATCATCAATATCCTTGCCACTACATCGGTGGTGAAACACAGAACTTGTAATCTTCCATTGCGGTCCGCCTTTGACACATCTTGCACGGATAACCCAAGGGCAATGATTCTTGTGTTCCTCACATTTGACCACATAACGCAATTTGGAGTTTGACTTCTCCACAAAGAATGGTCGATGAAACTTAACCGCATAGTCCTTGACCCATATTTGAAGTTCTACCAAGCTATCAAAGATTGTTCCTTCACTAACACCATACACTCTTGCCTTGGTATCTCGCTTTGAAGTTAACCTTGGTGCAAGAATTTTACTTGTGCCACCATCAACAATCGCCTTATCGGCTAGGCTTAGATCACGGAACAATGACATATTGTGACCACGGCCTATTACCTTCTTGAAAGCATTGGCCTCTTTAGCCGTCAAACCATCCTCATCCATTTCTTCATCCGGGCCTTCGTCCTCCGAGTCCCCCGCATAGGACCTATTGTATGGAATGTCATGGTCCATGTCCTCTTCCATGCAATTTGCCTCCACATCGCCCACATAATGGTCACGAAGATAAGCCTCTGATTCATCACCCTCAAACTCATCACCATCCATATGCAAGTCTTGATTATCAAGTTGGACATTCCCGACGGGGCTCAAAGGTTGGGTCATTGGAGGTTGGCTCATTGTTGTGTCATGCACATCCGGATTGACATGTGTTGAATCTCGAAACGGGCTACTCACATCACATGAAGATGCACACCGATTCAAATCAATGTGCAACCGAGCATGAACAACCTTTCTGGCAAATAACTCAAATGATTTATCTTGTGAGGCCAACACACTCTCCTTATATGCTTCCCAATGAAACTCGGAGTCAAGAGGCATTATCTTCCAACGAATGTGTTGCCCATACCCAACATTATACCTTCCGATTAAGTCTACCCCATCACTTTCTTCCATCCAGTTTAACCTTCTTCGAAGATCAACGACAACCTCCTCAAGGCTAGGACTTGTGGGAAACACCATCACTATCGGGTTCTTCTTCGGGTCACCATAATCTGGGCCTCCCTTCTCAAAGGAGACAAAGTCCACATGATGCACATTCACGATCCTCGCCATCTACAATCATAAACACCTAAGTGCATCAATGAAAATTGCAACAATTTGATGACCTAGGGTTTCCCCAAATCACCACAATGCGGAGATTTCAACCAACAAAAAGAGGAGGAATGAGGGAGAATACCTTTAGGGGTTGGGAGGGAGGATAAATCACCGATTTCGAGCTCCGATCCGAGAAATATTGTTGGCATTAGGGAGGGGCATGAGTGGGGCGTTCGGGGTGGAGAAAGGGGGAAATGAGAGGGTTAGGAGTGAAACAGAGGGCCTGGCCCGTTTTTACAGCGAAAGGGCATGGCGCCCCGGCCCAGGGCGTCGTGCTTTCTAGCATAGCGCCCCGACCTAGGGCGTCATGCGTGCCTGCAGACGGGCCCGTCCACCGGTGACATGGCAGGTCAGCGCCGTCTATGGCGCCCTTGACCAGGGCGTTGTGCAAACAACCATGGCGCCCCGGGTGCGGGCGTCATGAAGGAAGGGTCATTTTGTGAATTTTTTTCGAAAATGGTTCATTTTGTGCTGAACTTTGTCCAAAGGGTCAATTTTGTCATTTTTCACCGTTTCCCAGGGCTACCCCTCCGATTTGGCTGGAAACACCCGTCCCCGCAAAAGAAAACGATTCGATCCATCTTTTTCCTTCGCTCACCCGCTCGACCACGAACGACCGCGCGAGCACGACCTAGTAAAGAGGAGGTGGCGCCCAGTGAAGCCCGCCGACGGCGGCGCCCGTGAAGCCCACCGACGGCAGCGCCCAGGTACTTCTCCTCGCCGGCCTTCCTCCTGCTCCTACGCCGGCGCATGCAACCCCACCACCGTAGCTCCCGTTCCCTTCCTCCCATGGCATCTCCATCTCCTCTGCCGCCCCTCCTCCGTCGCCCATCTCCTCCATGGCCGAACTGGCCTGGACCTAGCCGTCCGCCCCGCTCCTCCTCCTCCTGCTCTATCCCTGCTCCAGCGTCCACTGTACCCCGTCCTCCTCTGCCGCCCATCTCCCTCTCTTTGGTGTATGTTATTCAGATAAAAACATTGGCTTGCGGCAGTGTGAGTACTGCTATGTCTCTTTTAATGTGATGAACTGATGATGATCTGGATGTTATCAATTGGGCAGCTACAAATTGTTTGCTGCCATCAATTCGAATATGTATTTTGTTACAGCACCAACATGACAGTCCACGAGAAGATGTTCTCACACGCGCATGAATGGCATTGCTTCAGCAAGATGCCAAAGAGGAGAGACTGAGTTGCTTCAGAAGGATTTTTCTTCAGTTTTATATCAAGAGTTTCTTGAGAGGCATGATCTGTTTGTAGAAAATGTGTTTTCTTTAGTTTTTGTTTGTCTATTCTAGAAGACTGAGTATTATTCAGTTTATCACAGGTTGAATGTAAAGAAAAAATAAAACAAAAGATCTAACTTGTATTTTTTTTCAGCTGATTAGATGATATGATATAATATTTGTTAATTTTTATTATAGTCACACATTGTGCAGATTTTGATTTGATGCATACAAAAAGCACTATGCAAATCCATAGTTTGACATCCAAACATGATTTGGTATTGAAACCTCGCTGAGATTCCATGGGTCAATTCATGAGCATCCAAACAAGCGAATTCGTATTTATGTCCATTACAGTTTCCTTGCCGAATTGGTATTGAAACCAATTCAATACGAAGGCATCCAATACAGACATCCAAACAGAGCGCTATATAAATCCTTATTTAGTCTGTACTGAAATCACTAAGGGCCTGTTCGGTTCAAGGGGTTTTAACGGGGATTGACAGAGATTGTGGGGGATTAAATCCCCTACAAGCCAAATTCCCGTCCAATCCTCTCCAAACCCCTCGCGAGGAGGTTGAACCGAACAAGGCCTAAAAGGGCTTATATTTAAAAATAGAGGGAGTACTATTCGTATGGAAGAAGAATATTTAACTATCCTCAATGAAACTGCTGACACCCAAAGTTGAAGACAAGCTTCAAGTACACTAATCGACTCCACTTGATAGAACTTCCTTGTTCTTCCCACTGTCAGGTGTTAACTACTTAATTTTCTCTTGGCACTTTTATTCTGGAACATGGTATTGTAGAAAACACATGGTATCACACACCATTGTTTATAAAGCATCCCGCTTCAGACGCTTAAGCGACAAGGCGCCCTGACAGCGCCTTAGATATTTGCCCGCTTTAGGCGCTTAGGCGTCGCTTAAGCGTTAGAGCGGGTGGTGCTCGCTTTAGGTCGCTGCATGGCTTTGTAAACAATGTCACACACAGTTACCTAATAGGAACAAACTCTAATTCATGAGACAACTAATCAAATACCAACACAGTGAAGTTCCATATTCGCGTATCAAATACCGTTGAGTTCAAGCAATTACGAAAAAAAGACTTTCACCCTACTTTGTATATAAAGCAACGTTTTATATATAAAACAACGACCAACGACAACCTGATACAAACACACGTCACCCCACACACGCACACACCCAAGGCAAGATACATAGGAGCTGAGTGCAGCATCATCACCCCCTACCACTACAAGAGCTACCGGGGTCCTCAACTGTGAACACGCCACCGTGAGGAGACGAAGCCGCATACGATGAACCGTGAGCTCCAAGGCAACGCCTTTAGGAAGGTTACGACACCGGAGAGCCCGATTCAACGATCAGGGTTCCCCCCAGAGCAACACGACGGGCGATGAGAGTCGCGACGACGCCTTCAAGAAAGGGACAAAAATCGCCACTGCCAGCCTGAAGACAAAAAAGGTTTTCACCTCGGCCACCGATCACCGCCACCGGCATATAGTACGAAGGCCGCACCACCGCCATCGAACGTCACACCCCAGCCACCACGCCGCCCACACGGCCATGGCCACCGAGCAACACCTCAGCCACGGGATCCGCCCACGAGCCCGTGCTTCCACCACCGGAGCTACCGCCAAGGCATCCAAGATCGCCCCACCACCCGCACCATGGTCCACCGACGATGTTGCCGGCAAAGCGCTACCTTTAGGCAAGTACGGCCCAGCCAGTCGGAGCGGGGTAGGGGAAGGCCACCGGCGGTTGCTGGCCAGGCCGCATCCACCTCGCCATTTTCTCGAACCGGGTCTGAGCCGCCATCACTAGCCTCGACGACAGCAAGACCCGTATAGGCACCCCTGCCATCTCCCCGGAGTGCCCGTGACCCCGTGGTCAGCCAAAGACAAGACGCGTTAAGCCGCTGTGCACCACCCGTCGGGCGCGCCTCCAACCGCATATCCGAGCACCTCATTAGACAGGAGGAGAGGGTCGAACCTCCGCCACTACGTCGCCACCCGACCAACCAAGATGGTCCCAGTGGAGGCAGCCGCCCGCAGCCCGCGTCGCCGCGAGGTCAAATCTGGCCAGGCCACACCACCACCTCCACCAGCCTAGACGGCCATGGCAGAGGTGGCCGCCCTCAGCCTGCGCCGCCCACCGGGCCAGATCCGGCCGAGGTCGCCGCATCCAAGCCCCCGTGCACGCCTCGCCGCCCGTCACACGCCAGCCAGCCCCGTGCCCATCACAACGCCGGCCAGCCGCCGCGCCCCACGCCCGCGCGGTGTCCTGGCCTGTCGACGCCAACCCCTCCGAGTGGGGAGACGAGGAAGCCCCGCCACTGCCGGCAGCGACCGAGCTTTGTCCGACCGTGCCCTTTGGCGGCGGCGAGGGAGAAGGTGGGGGAGACGAGAGGCCCAGCGGGATCTAGGGGTTCCTCCCTGTCGCTACGCGGGGGCGACGAGGGATGGAGGAGGGGCAATTAACCCTGGTACATCCGCTATGAAACATAAACACGAGACTTACGCTCATGCAATTTCCTACAAGGAGTGCTATAAATTCAGTGAAGTCCAAGAGCGCTCTCCTTCACTTCGTTTACCCTCTGATCTCACTTTTTAACTAAGAGGACAGTCATAACTTGGAATTACAACATTCACCAAACAATCCTATCCCGATTCAGTTTAAGCATGTTAATTACCCACTATTCACCAGACTTGCAATTGCCTCCTTTCTTATTGTTATTATAGTAAATAAACATTCTACCATGATATTAAACGAGATTGTGTAAAACACGTCCTACACATAAATCGATTGACACAACATTGGACATTCTGATGAAACTTCATATGTTAGGACAAACAGTTCCCAAATCCAACAACAAATCATTAAGGTAGCGAAGTAGAGCACCAACACCAGAGGCAAATATCAAGGCAATAGTGACATTATATAATATAAACTGTTAGATAGGTTGAAAGATTTATTTGCGCGTGGATTTGTTATCCTACATTAAACATTTTACATACCGAAATACAAGTGATACATGGAAAATCGAAACCAGTTGCATAATTCAAAGAAGTTATGAATAGCAGAGGTAATCAGCATTTACATGATTATGAGCACAAATTGTTGAACAAAACGGTACATCACAACATAACATTATTCAAACATATGAAAAGATTCCGAAGTGAAAATAGACTGACGACTACAGTAAATCCTAAATCCCAAATCCCCAGGACGTCCATGAAAACATCTCACCGAAAAAGTTCTGTATTTGATGCATCTTCAAGTCATGAGTACTGGTAGTTGTATCTGCTCCATTTCTAAAACTTGTTGCTTGTATATGTGGCCCAAACAAAAGTGAATATTATGGGCCAAGATTCCATCAACAGGCTGAAAAGGATTCTCGTTGTTACCATTACCAGTGTACGAGTTAGCCCAATTCGAGTACATAATGGTCGTGCCAGAAGAGCCCACTTTGACCAAAAGTCCATTTGTTTGCATATAACAACAAGAGGGCTAATGACGCAGATAGCAACGGCAGACTTGTGAGCAACCCGTGCTAGCACCATGTACAAACCTAGTGCAAAAGTTGTTATGAAGCATGTGGTCGATGTTGACCCAAAATACAAGGCTGCGATTAAGTAAATCCTACGGGTTTGTGGGTTTAAAATGGAGTATCCAGAATACATGAGACCTACCATAGCCATCGCAGACAAGACGAAGGAGAATGTGCTGGCTATTATGAATGCATCAAATGCATACCTCCCGGCAAGTGTTGGTGTGCCTCCATTAATATGATCATCAGCTTTGTAGCCTCCAGGAAGGGCGAAAGTAGCAGTAAACGTTGCAGTTGCAATTAGAGCCACACCAATACATAGTGTTTGTGTTGATTCTTTCATCTTTTCTAACTGTTCTCTTTCATCATATTTTAACTGGCGAGTGTAGTTTTCTTCAAAGTGATCACGACGGCAGCCACCACTCCTAGCATTAACAACTGTCAGTGCAAAGTGTATCTTCACTTCACTGTTCTGAAAAAACGAAAAAGAAACGAAGGTCAAGCCAAACCACACAAATCTCCATTATTTGCTTTCACATCAAAGCCAGTGCTTAAAAGTACAATTTAGTAAATTACCTGATCATCAAAAAGTCCTGGGGGAACCTTATGTAGTGATATATCTAGAGGAGTTTGCCCTTGATTATTTGATAAATTTAAATGTGTTTGTCGATTCCCTAACAAAGCACAAAACATTCGAAGACTCCGTGCCTGGATAGCTAGGTGTAGTGCAGTGTTCCCATCATTGTCTTGAATATTAAGAATCCATAAGAGTGATCGATTTCTGCAAGCAGAACTGAATATTTTAACTTTCTTTTTCTCAGCAGCTACATGAAGGAATGTCCTTCCCATACTGTCCTGCAAACCGGCACTGCTCGGAGAATTGTTAATAAACATAGTTATTGTCCCTCTTTCACCAACAGAGGCAGCAACGTGTATTGGAAATAATCCATTGCAGTCCGATTGATACAATGCAGCTGAGTTAGCTTCCAATACTTGCCAACATATACTTCCTCGCTGACTTTGCTGTGCCAGAGCTGCGGCAAAATGGAGAGGTGTACTCCCGTTTTCATCCCTTTGTGTAGTGAGATCACTGTTCCATTTCAAGAGCTTTTTTGTAAGCTCTGCAAATAGGCAATTCTGTTAAGTTCATCAAGGCAAGAAGAACAACTACTATGAAAATGACACTCAATTATAATCGGCATGCCAAACAAAAATATCAAAATCGTCTCAATAGTCTTTCATAAGGCAACTCCATTGTGTCAATATCGTGTCTTGTTCGTGATTCATGGACACTTAAATTATATATTGGAATACCAAATTAGGATATATTATAAACTCACTCACTGTGTTACCAAGTTTGTTATTTACACAAACCAAATTCATAAGCCCCACGTCTTGCACATTTGAGTTATTAGACCTAAATATGGAACTCTACACCAAGTGAGGATCTGGTGCAATCTAGTGTGCCATGCTTGTGTAGAACACCACAAAGATGATTCCGACATGGAAATTCTTGTGTTTGTAGGCACCTGAAGTAGATAGCAATAATTTGAAAACTGTGTGTAAAATAGATGTTGGGAATGAGGCAGAGCCAAAACTCTGAGATGAGATTCACGCTTTGTCCTTCCTTCTGTTAATTACTATAATCATAATCTTCTCAAATTTCCAGCAAGTACATGGCATAAGACTACCAAAGAGTGAATCAGCAATGCTCCGCAATCAAACTACTATCAAGGCCATGTCTTAGCAGTCAGATGGATTTGGAGAGAGAATGGATGAAATGAGTATTCATCAAGGTCTGTCACTGTGGGCAAGCGAGAATTTGTGCTGGCTACCGCCATCAACAGCTGCAGATGGTAGCCTTGCTTGGATGAGAATTGGTAATCCTAGATAATGTTGTTATTAGAAATACCAGGTGACAGGCCTGTTTTATTCATTACTCCCAATAATGTCAGTATTAACAATGTAGTCATTGCAGTGCATGAATGGTGTTTGTTGAAGTGCCTGACCGGATGTCTTAAATAGTACTCCCTCCGTTCCTAAACATAAGCCTTTTTAAAGATTCCAATGCGAACTACATACCAAGGAAAATGAGTGATCTACACTCTAAAATACGTCTATATACATCCGTATGTAGCCCGTGGTGTAATCTCTAAAAAGTCTTATATTTAGAAACGGAGGTGGTACGTACTAAGGAAAGTTTCAACAAAATCAGAACTCAAGAGATATACCAGACACATTCTGAATCTATATGACAAATTTAATTCACTCACCCTGCAGCTCAAAATTTTCTTTACAAAAAATATTTTTCATTCATACAGTAATTCTATTAGAAGACCACTGTTGTTAGTTATTTGGAAAGAAGAACACTAATCACAAGAGTCCACAATAGTTGCTATGCATAATTGCACTACCGTAAATAATAAACCTTTTCAAATCTTCAGAACATCTAGGTCCCCGTGTTACTGGCAGTTTTCATACGAATGAGCACTCTGAGGTTTACGATCACCTTTCACAGGATAAAAGGGAAAGAGTGAGGTCTGAGAACTTATTCGGCAATCAGCAGAAGAGGAGGAGAGAAGTGGAACAATGTGAAATAGTGCAAATCTGTGAAAGTCATTGGGATTTGGAAGTACTCACTTGCTATTTTAATACAAATGTTAACTAGTAGTAACTCAAGGTTATGCTGTAAACGAGGCCCTTGATTATTTGAGAGCCCTGTTAAAGTGCACACTCTGCAGCTGCCCTCAGTACGGGTATGCCAGAATTGCAATATGTGGAAGATAAAGGCAGACTCAAGGCTTTTGTCAGGAGATCCACTGAAGGCTCATTCCGTTTGTTTCTGGAATGCACTAGTGAGTACTACCTCCTACAAAAACGTCTTATATTTTGTATCTGTTATCTCAGGCAACGGCGGAGCTACGTGTAAATCTGAGGGGGCCGTGGCCCCCCCCAGCCCAATTGGAATTTTTTATTTACCAGGTAGTAGTGGCCCTTGCAGCTTTTGGAAAAGCCCATCATCACATATACGCACACGCTCCTGTTCGGCTGCTTGACCGCTTCGCCTCTGTTTCTATATTTTTCTATTCTCCAATCACGCTCGGGCATGGCTGCTCCCTGCTCCACCCATGTTCTGCTAAGTAGTACTAGTTGCAACCAATTGCCTATTCACTTTGGTTCTATTCATAGCTGTTCTGTAGTATACCACTTCTTTTGTAGTTGTTACTTGTTAGCTGACTCAGAGAATGTCTTTGAAATTTGAAGGCTAAGAGGTATATCCAAGTCAACAAGTCAAAAATAAAAAATATTTGGTGTAGTCAGTTCTCTTATGAAGTATATGCTGCTAATCATACATGTATTTTGCGACCATACTATAGGTATACATTTTGCCTGGAGGCTACAAGTTCTGTTTTCTTGCAGTTGGTTAACTTTTTTTGTCTTTGGCCCCCCCATAGATTCTTGGCAAGCTCCGCCACTGATCTCAGGGGACTATAAATCAAACTTTCCTGTACACACTGGAACAAAACTGGTTAGCTGAAAGTGAAAGGCATATGCTAGATGTTGCTCAATGCTTGATGCTTCAGGTGAATTTCAAGAAATTTTACTGGGAAAAACTACACATATACAAATCCAACTAGGAGATATAACAGGCAAAACAATGCTAAAAAAATGGAAAATATGTGCACATAATTGTAGCTTAATCAAGATTTATTACATGGAATGGAAAGATGTCTGATACCTGTGCCTCGGAGAACCGCAGCATGCAACGCATTCTGTCCATTTTTCCCAGAGTAGGAAAGTTTCATGTGACTCGCATTATAAAGTGTCTCAATAATGATGTCCTCATCCAGCAAGATGGCCAGGTACAGAGGTGAAATGCCGTCTTTCGGAAAACTGGCCAACTCCGAGTTTTCCTCCATTAGCAGCTTGACTATATCATTATTTCCAATACGGACTGCTTGATGCAATGCTGTCTCCTTAAGGCTGTTTTCAATTTCTAGGAGTTCCTTCACTCTGTTGACACCTGTATTCTCGCCTCTGGCCAGACTGATGAGATGACAGACCATTCGGGACATCCCGGCCCGTGAAGCGCAGTGCAGGGGCGTGTCACCGTTCTTGTTGCGCGCAAACAGGAGGTGGTTTGCCTTACTATGGATGATGTCAGCACTCCTCAAGAATCCATCACTCTCACCATATGTGGCCACCACATGGAGTGCATTGCCCCCTTCAATGGTGACCCCGTCCAGAAGTGACACGGTAGAAACTGAAGGCAGGTTCAAAAGTGCTTCAACATCATCAGAAGCTTTCTGGATCGATGCGCCTTTGTCGCTGCAGCTGTGGGAGCCGTATGCCGTGAGCAGGTCATGAAATTTTGTACTAGAATTCATGGAAGGATGCGGCTGACCGTGTTCCCTGTTGAGAAGAAACTCCAAGTCTTGCCAGGCGCCAGAGCAAGCCGATGATAGCAGAAGGGGGTTCATGACCTCCGGGAGAGGCTTCACCGCGGAAGCCTGGATGCTTGGGGCCATCACAACCAGCATTGTCTTCGAATCCTCCGTGCTCAGCAGATCCTTCAGCTGCTGACAGTTACCAAGGCCTGTGGCCACCGTCAGTTTGGCATCCACCGACACTTGCACGGCATTTTCCTCGGTGATCAAGCTAGAAGGTTCGTCGCCGCTGCTCCTCGACGCCATCAGCACCACTACGTGCAAGCTCTCTCTTCCACTAACTGCTCACAAATTGGATGCGAGGTGTATGATGGCTGCCGAGGTCGACATGAGATACTATTGAGTAGTTGTACAGCTCTGTGCAGACTACAGAGTCGTCGCCCCCCGATGAGAAAGTCATCTTCTCCATTCCTAGCCTGTTTATCTTTAATCAGCCTGATCCAAATCAATTAGTAGTTAATTCTGCAACTAGATGGGGAGTAGTTAATTTAGTATCATCACATGTTGCTGCTATAATATGCTGTGCTCCAAACCAAGTATTCAGCCTTGTCGTTTCTTCGTGATTATATGGTGGATCTTTCGTTGCAACCAACCATACGCACTAAAATAAGGGAAGACAGCGAGATTTCAGATGCTAACCAGTCAAAACAATTCAACAAATTTCGGATTAAGATGGCATATGTAGAGAGCAAACAAAAGCTGAGAGGGACTTATCAAATTCGCTGCCAAGCGTACGAGTTCCCGGCAGGCGGCGGCCGTGCGGCGCGACAATGCCGGAGGCCGGCGACTTGCGACCGGCGGAGGAGCCGACGCCAGAGCGTGACGAGATCCGCGCAGATGCGGCTGCATCTCCGCGTGAGGCGCGAGGAGCAGCAGAGGGAGGCGGGAGCCGGGAGGCGAGGCGAAGACGGCGGCGGCAACCGGCGGAGAGTCGCCAACATGGACCACCCCCCTCGAAGTTTATTTGTCTCAAGTGAATAATTACTGCACCAAATATGCTTGAGACGTTAAAATGATATGCCGGTTCAGTTTTGTTTATAAGGATATAAGATAGGACTAGTGGCTGAAGGTGCGGCGTGGCAAGTTGCCTTGACTTATACACTTGTTATTGTTGTTTAAAAATTATAAGAACAATAAAGTATACATGTCGGATGAGTAGAAAATGTCAACTGGTTAAACATTATGGGATTCGTTGCATTGGCTAGATGGTAGAAATTTGCTAATGAGAAAAAGAAAAGCGAGTGAAGTATATTAGTTTGTTTGAGGCTAAGCTATCATAAGCAAATGTGAAACAAAAGATTGACATGCTAAAACAGTTGGGTCATTTAGTAACACATATGGTTTGCCTCTTCAGTGGTGATAGTACATTCCTTTTTTTCATATACTTTGAAATGTTCAAATATCTACTCCGAAGTAGGAGGCCGACCGTGGAAAAGAAGTATCCTATGCAATGGCGTCATAAAGTAGCTGTAGGTTCCCCTTCTCTTAGCATTTTCTAGATCTCTAATTGCTAAGCGTGATTTTTTTTCACATAAAGGACACCATAATCAGCGAATAGGGGCTTAGAACACCATCCTTATATAATGTTATGCCATCAAGGTTTAATTCATAGACTTGGCACTGGTGCTCGTATTTTTCTGGATTCATTTCATGCCTTCCGGTGATGTGCGTTCAGTGGGAGGAGACGTTTTCGTCGACTACGAAAGCGTCGGCGATGACTTTGTCAATCTAAAAATGTGGTGTCGGCTCACTATCAGGTATGTACTCATAGGGGTAAGGTGTGCGTGCGTGCGTTCGTAGGGGTGATTGTATACGCGTGTATGCTGGCATATGCATTGTATTGCGTTAAAAAGGTAGCAATCACAAAAGAAAAAACCAGTACGTAGAGCGAACCGACCTGTGGTTGGATGGTTAGGACGGCAGTGGTATTTCTTACCCACCAGGGTTCAAGTCCCGGACTTGACATTCGTACTCACATTTTTCTAGATTTATTGTAGGCCTTCCAGTGATGTGCGTTCAGTGAGAGGCGACGTTTTCGTCGACTATGAAAGTGTCTGTGGAGACTTCATCAATCTCAAAATGATGTGGCAGCTCAATCTCTAGAAGGTGGGCATGTGGGTAGGGTGTGCGTGCATGCGTTCATAGGGATGATGTATGTATGTATGAGTCTATGTGTCTGTACTGTGTTAAAAAATGTACACAATCTGCACTCAATCACAAGATGATGTGGCGGCTCAGTCTCTCGGAGATGCTCATGTGGATATGGTGTAAATGCATGCGTTTATATGTATGAGTGTATGTGTATATGTATGACTGTATGCGCCTGTACTGTATTGAAAAACTGGTATAATCTTAAGAAAAATTAGTACATAGCAAACAAATAAATGAAAAATCTGAACACGTGTCAACAGGAAAGGCACTCTCACCAATATACTTGAACCGCACGATAGCGCTCCTACCTTAGCAGCTTTAATATAGTAGTATATGTACGTGTGGGGAGCTTCGACGCTGCAGGGGCCGGGAGAGCAACTAGTTGACGAGCGCTTGCTGCGCGCGAAACGAAGGAACGTTTCGCGACCGCCGAAGATTTCTGGTTTTTCATTTCCGGTTTCTGGTTTTGAACATTTTTCAGCTAACCTCTTGAACTATTTTGGTTTTCCGTTTTCCCTTTCCGCGGTACGGGACGTTGGTTTCCTGTTTCCCTTTTTGTTTTTTCACATTATATTTCCGAGAAATGGAGATTTCTGGGGAAATTACGGGTGGGGGCTTCCAACACAATCAAATGTAAACTTTCAACTCCGATTTGAAATCAGTTCCTACTTCTTAGTGTCAACTTTCACTGACAGTCAGAATCATTGTCAACTTTCAAGTTCAACCTGCACAGCCCTGATGCAAGCAGAGGCACGTTTCATCAATCTTCAGAGCCACGTTAAATAAATCTTCACAGACACGTTTCATGAATCTTCACAGACACGGTTCATCAATCTTCAGAGCCACGGTTCATAAACCTTTAGAGGCACGTTCCATGAATTTTCAGAGCCACGGTTCATCAATCTTCAGCGTGCAAACGGCGCCTCCGGCGGCGCAACCCTTGCTCGCCTTCGACTCGGTTAGCATTCATATACATCTTGAAGGGGGGGTCATAGGTCGGAGTGCGCGTTGGTCGTGCAGCGAGTTTTGTCGTGCAGCGTGCAAACGGCGCCTCCGGCGGCGCAACCCTTGCTCGCCTTCGGCTCGATTAGCATTCATATACATCTTGAAGGGGGGGGGGCATAGGTCGAAGTGCGCGTTGGTCGTGCAGCGTGTTTTGTCGTGCAACGTGCAAACGGCGCCTCCGGTGGCGCAACCCTTGCTCGCCTTCGGCTCGGTTAGCATTCATATACATTTTGAAGGGGGGGGGGGGCATAGGTCGGAGTGCGCATTGGTCGTGCAGTGTGTTTTGTCGTGCAGCGTGCAAACGGCGCCTCCGACGGCGCAAGCCTTGCTCGCCATCGGCTCGGTTAGCATTCATATACATCTTGAAGGGGGGGCATAGGTCGGAGTGCGCGTTGGTCGTGCAGCGTGTTTTGTCGTGCAGTGTGCAAACGGTGCCTCCGGCGGCGCAACCCTTGCTCGCCTTCGGCTCGGTTAGTATTCATATACATCTTGAAGGGGGGGCATAGGTCAGAGTGCGCGTTGGTGTTGGGAAACGTTGCATGGGAAACAAAAAATTTCCCACGCACACGCAAGATCTATCCATGGTGATGAGCATCTACGAGAGGGAGAGTGAATCTACATACCCTTGTAGATAGCTAAGCGGGAAGCATTAAGAAACACGGTTGGTGTAGTCGAACGTCTTCGCGATCCAAATCGCAGCCGTCCCGCGATCCGTCCCGATCTAGCGCCGAACGGACGGCACCTCCGCGTTCAGCACACGTACAGCTTGATGACGATCTCCGCCTTCTTGATCCAGCAAGAGGGGCGAAGAGGTAGACGAGTTCTCCGGCAGCGCGACGGCGTGGCGGCGATGGTGGTGGAACTATTCTGGCAGGGCTTCGCCTAAGCACCGCCGAAAACTAGGGGAGACGATCTATTAGGGAGAGAGGGCTGCACCGTGGCTTAGGTGTGTTGGCCCTCTCTCCCCTCTAGTATATATAGGAGGGAAGGAGGAGGGCCGGCGCCCCTAGGGTTCCCCCTAGGAGTTGGCAGAACCAGGAGGAGGTGGAGGAGTCCACCTCCAATCCTACTCCAAGTAGGATTCCTTTCCTACTTGGAGTTTCCCTTCCCCACTTGGGGTTTTTTCCTTTCCCCTCACCCTAGCCGCATGGGCCCTTAGGGGCTGGCTTGCCCAGCCCACTAAGGGCTGGTGCGCCACCCCTAAGGCCCATGTGGCCTGCCGGCGTGAGTGGCCCATCCCGATGGCCCTCCAGAACCCTCCCGGCACCCCCGGTAAATTACCGAAATTACCCGAAACTTTTCCGGTGACCAAAACGGGACTTCCTATATATCAATATTTACCTCCGGACCATTCCGACGCTCCTCGTGACGTCTGGGATCTCATCCGGGACTCCGAACAACCTTCGGTCACCAACATACATAACTCAACTATACCGAACTTTAAGTGTGCAGACCCTACGGGTTCGAGAACTATGCAGACATGACCGAGACACCTCTACGGTCAATAACCAATAGCTGGACCTGGATGTCCATATTGGTTCCTACATATTCTACGAAGATCTTTATCGGTTGAACCTCTATGTCAAGGATTCAGTTAATCCCGTATGTTGTTCCCTTTGTTCTTCGGTATGTTACTTGCCCGAGATTCGATCGTCGGTATCTCTATACCTAGTTCAATCTCGTTATCGGCAAGTCTCTTTACTCGTTCCGTAATACAAGATCCCGTGGCTAACTCTTTAGTCACTTTGCTTGCAAGGCTTATTGTGATGTTGTATTACCGAGTGGGCCCTGAGATACCTCTCCGTCATATGGAGTAACAAATCCCAGTCTCGATCCATGCCAGTTCAACAGACACCTTTGGATATACCTGTAGAGCATCTTTATAGTCACCCACTTACGTTGTGACGTTTGATACACACAAGGTATTCCTCTGGTGTCAGTGAATTGCATGATCTCATGGTCATAGGAACAGATACTTGACATGCAGAAAACAATAGCAATAAACTGACACGATCACATGCTACGTTCATAGTTTGGGTCTTATCCATCACATCATTCTCCTAATGATGTGATGCCGTTATCAAATGACATCTCATGTCTATGGCTAGGAAACCTTGACCATCTTTGATCAACGAGCTAGTCTATTAGAGGCATACTAGGGACACAGTGTTGTCTATGTACCCACACATGTATTTGAGTTTCCAATCAATACAATTATAGCATGGATAATAAACGATTATCATGAACAAGGAAATATAATAATAACCATTTTATTATTGCCTCTAGGGTATATTTCCAACAGTCTCCCACTTGCACTAGAGTCAATAATCTAGCTCACATCGCTATGTGATTTACATTGTTATGAATCTAACACCCAATGAGTTCTGGGGTTCGATCTTGTTTGCATGTGAGAGAGGTTTTTAGTCAACGGTCTGCAACATTCAGATCCGTGTGTTCTTTGCAATTCTATATGTCATACTGCAGATGCTACCACGCTCCACTTGGAGCTATTCCAAATGGCTGCTCCACTATACGTATCCAGATTGCTACTCAGAGTCATCCGGATTGGTGTAAAAGCTTGCATCGACATAACCCTTTACGACGAACTCTTTATCACCTCCATAATCGAGAAACATTTCCTTAGTCCTCTATTTACTAAGGATAATTTTGACCGATGTCCAGTGATCCACTCCTGGACCACTCTTGTACCCCTTGACAGACTCATGGCAAGGCACACACCAGGTGCGGTACACAGCATGGCATACTATACAGAGCCTATGGATAAGGCATAGGGGACGACCTTCGTCCTTTCTCTTTCTTCTGCCGTGGTCGAGCTTTGAGTCTCACTCAACTCCACACCTTACAAATCAGGCAAGAACTCTTTCTTTGACTGATCCATTTTGAACTCTTTTAAAATCTTGTCAAGGTATGTACTTATTGAAAGTCTTATCAGACGTCTTGATCTATCTCTATAGATCTTGATGCCCAATGTTTTAAGTAGCTTTATCCAGGTCTTCCTTTGAAAAACTCCTTTCAAACAACCCTTTATGCTTTCCAGAAATTCTATATCATTTCTGATCAACAATATGTCATCCACATATACTTATCAGAAATTCTATAGTGCTCCCACTCACTTTATTGTAAATACAAGTTTCTTATAAACTTTGTATATACCCAAAAACTTTGATCACCTTATCAAAGCGTATATTCCAACTCCGAGATGCTTGTTCCAGTCCATAGAAGGATCACTGGAGCTTGCACACCTTTTAGCATCCTTAGGACTGACAAAACCTTCCGGTTGTATCACATACAACCTTTACTCACAGAAACCGTTAAGGAAACTAAGTTTTGACATCCATCTGCCAAATTTCATGATCGAAAAATGCAGCAACTGCTAACATAATTCCAACAGACTTTAGCATCGCTACGGGTGAGAAAATCTCATCGTAGTCAACTCTTTGAACTTGTCGGAAACTACTTTGCGACAAGTCAAGCTTTATAAATGGTGACTTTTACCATCAGCGTCTGTCTTCTTCTTAAAGGTCCATTTGTACTCAACGGCCTGCCGTTCAACGGACAAGTCTACCAAAGTCCATACTTGGTTTTCATACATGGATCCTTTCTCGGATTTCATGGCTCCTAGCCATTTGTTGGAATCCGGGCCCACCATCGCTTCTTCATCGCTCGTAGGTTCACTGTTGTCTAACAGCATGACCTCCAAGACAGGATTGCCGTACCACTCAGGAGCGGTACGATTCCTTGTCGTCCTACGAGGCTCGGTAGTAACTTGATCTAAAGTTTCATGATCATCATCATTAGCTTCCTCTTCATTTGGCGTAGGCGCCGCAGAAACATCTTTCTGTGTCGTGCTACCATCCAACTGAAGTGACGGTTCAATAACCTCATCAAGTTCTACCTTCCTCCCACTCAATTCTTTCAAGAGAAACTATTTCTCAAGAAAGGACCCATTTTTAGCAACAAACACTTTGCCCTTGGATCTGAGATAGAAGGTATACCCAACTGTTTCCTTAGGATATCCTATGAAGATGCACTTTTCCGCTTTGGGTTCGAGCTTATCAGACATAAGCGCCGCATTCCCAAACTCTGAGAAATGACAGCTTAGGTTTCTGCCAAACAAAATTCATACGGTGTCATCTCAACGGACTTAGATGGTGCCCTATTTAAAGTGAATGTAGTTGTCTCTAATGCATAACCCCAAAATGATAGTGGTAAAACGATAAGAGACATCATAGTACGAACCATATCCAATAGAGCATGACTGCGACGTTCGGACACACCATCACACTATGGTGTTCCAGGCGGCATGAGTTGCGAAACAATTTCCACATTGTCTTAAGTTGCATACCAAACTCGTATCTCAGATATTTACCTCCACGATCATATCCTAGACATTTTATCTTCTTGTCACGATGATCTCAAACTTCACTCTGAATTTGTTTGAACTTTTCAAACGTTTCAGACTTGTGTTTCATTAAGTAAATATCCCCATATCTACTCAAATCATCAGTGAAGGTAAGAAAATAGCGATATCCACTGCACGCTTCAACACTCATTGGATCGCTACATCAACATGTATCATTTCCAATAAGTCACTTGCCCGCTCCATCATATCGGAAAACGGGGTCTTAGTCATCTTGCCCAAGAGGCATGGTCCGCATGTCTCAACCGATTCGAAATCGAGTGAGTCAAAAGATCCATCAACATGGAGTTTCTTCATGCGCTTTACACCAATATGACCTTGGCGGCAGTGCCACAAGTATGTGGTACTATCATTATTAACTTTGCATCGTTTGGCATCAATGAACATGTGTTTTACTACGATCGAGATTCAATGAACCATTCACATTGGGTGCATGACCATTGAAGGTATTATTCATGTAAACAGAATAACCATTATTCTCTGACTTAAATGAATAACCGTATTGCAATAAACACGGTCTAATCATGTTTATGCTCAACGTAAACACCAAATAACATTTATTTAGGTTCATCACTAATCCCGAAGGTAGAGAGAGCGTGCGATGGTGATCACATCAACCTTGGAAACACTTCCAACACACATCGTCACCTCGCCCTTAGCTAGTCTCCGTTTATTCCGTACCTTTTATTTCGAGTTACCAATATTTAGCAACTGAACCGGTATCTAATACCCAGGTGCTACTAGGAGTACTAGCAAGGTACACATGAATAAAACGTATATCAAATATACTTCTATTGACGTTGCCATCCTTCTTATCTACCAAGTATCTAGGGCATTTCCGCTTCAGTGACCGTTCTCCTCATAATAGAAGCACGCAGTCTCGGGTTTGGGTTCAACCTTGGGTTTCTTTACTGGAGCAACAACTGGCTTGCCATCCATGAAGTTTCACTCCTTGCCCTTGCCCTTCTCGAAACTAATGGTTTTACTAACCATCAACACTTGATGCTCCTTCTTGATTTCTACCTTCGCGGTGTCAAACATCGCGAATAGCTCGGGGATCATTATTACCATCCCTGGCATTTCATAGTTCATCACGAAGCTCTAGTAGCTTTGTGGTAGTGACTTGGAGAACTATATCAACCACTATCTTATCTGGAAGATCAACTCCCACTCGATTCAAGCGATTGTAGCACCCAGACAATCTGAGCACATGCTCACCGATTGAGCTATTCTCCTTCATCTTGCAGGCAAAGAATCTTGTTGGAGGTCTCATACCTCTCAACACGGGCACGAGCCTGAGATCCCAATTTCAGCTCTTAGAACATCTCATATGTTCCGTGACGTTTCAAAAAACGTTTTGGAGCCTCAATTCTAAGCCGTAATGCATGACGCATTGAACTATCAAGTAGTCATCAGAACGTGCCTGTCAAACGTTCGCAACATCTTCAGACGACGCTTGAGGGGGTGGCGCACCGAGCGGTGCATTAAGGACATAAGCCTTCTGTGCAGCAAATGAGGACAATCCTCAGATCACGGACCCAGTCCGCATTATTGCTACCATTATCTTTCAATTCTATTTTCTCTAGGAACGTATAAAAAACACAGGGGAGCTACAGCGCGAGCTAGTGATCTACAACATAATTTGCAAAGACATTTTGACTATGTTCATGATAATGAGTTCAATTAATCATATTACTTAAGAACTCTCACTCAAATTGACATCCCTCCGGTCATCCGAGTGTTACATGATCCAAATTCACCAACCCAAGTCCGATCATCACATGAGATGAGGTGGTTTCAATGGTGAACATCTACATGTTGATCATATCTACTATATGACTCATGTTCGACCCTTCGGTCTCTTGTGTTCCGAGGCCATGTCTGTACATGCTAGGCTCGTCAAGTTTAACCCGAGTGTTTCGCATGTGCAACACTGGCTTGCACCCGTTGTATGCGAACGTAGAGTCTATCACACCTGATCATCACGTGGTGTCTCGAAACGACGAACTTTCGCAACAGTGCACACTCGAGGAGAACACAATTTTATCTTGAAATTTTAGTGAGGGGTCACCTTATAATGCTACCGTCGTCCTAAGCAAAACAAGGTGCATAAAAGGATTAACATCACATGCAAATCATAAGTGACATGATATGACCATGATCTTGTGCTTTTGATCTCCATCTTCAAAGCACCGGCATGACACCATGATCTCCATCATCTTGATCTCCATCAACGTGTCGCCATGAGGTTGTCGCGCCAACTATTGCTTCTACAACTATTGCTAACTCATAGCGATAAAGTAAAGCAAAAACGGCGAAAATAAATTAAAGACAACCCTATGGCTCCTGCCGGTTGCCGTACTCATCGACATGCAAGTCGTGATAATCTATACAAAACATGATCATCTCATACATCACATATATCTCATCATGTTTCTGGCCATATCATATCACATCATACCCTGCAAAAACAAGTTAGACGTCCTCTAATTTGTTGTTGCATGTTTTACATGGCTGCTATGGGTATCTAGCAAGAGCGATTCTTACCTACGCAAAAACCACAACGGTGATACACAAATTGCCATTCAACCTTCTCAAGGACCGCCTTTGTCGAATCCGATCCAACTAAAGTGGGAGAGACAAACACCCGCCAGCCATCTTTATGCAACAAAGTCACATGTCAGTTGATGGAACCGGTCTCTCGTAAGCGTACGAGTAAGGTTGGTCCGGGCCGCTTCATCCCACAATACCGCCGAATCAAGAAAAGACCAAGGGAGGAAGCAATCTGAGCATCAACGCCCACAAACTCCTTTGTGTTCTACTCGTGATCTCATCTACGCGTAGACCTAGCTCATGATGCCACTGTTGGGAAACGTTGAATGGGAAACAAAAAATTTCCCACGCACACGCAAGATCTATCCATGGTGATGAGCATCTACGAGAGGGAGAGTGAATCTACATACCCTTGTAGATCGCTAAGCGGGAAGCGTTAAGAAATGCGGTTGGTGTAGTCGAACGTCTTCGCGAACCAAATCGCAGCCGTCCCGCGATCCGTCCCGATCTAGCGCCGAACGGACGGCACCTCCGCGTTCAGCACACGTACAGCTTGATGACGATCTCCGCCTTCTTGATCTAGCAAGAGGGGCGAAGAGTTAGACGAGTTCTCCGGTAGCGCGATGGCGTGGCGGCGATGGTGGTGGAAATATTCCGGCAGGGCTTCGCCTAAGGACCGCCAAAAACTAGGGGAGACGATCTATTGGGGAGAGAGGGCTGCACCATGGCTTAGGTGTGTTGGCCCTCTCTCCCCTCTAGTATATATAGGAGGCAGGGAGGAGGGCCAGCGCCCCTAGGGTTCTCCCTAGGAGTCGGCCGAACCAGGAGGAGGTGGAGGAGTCCACCTCCAATCCTACTCCAAATAGGATTCCTTTCCTACTTGGAGTTTCCCTTCCCCACTTGGTTTTTTTTCCTTTCCCCTCACCCTAGCCGCATGGGCCCTTAGGGGCTGGCTTGCCCAGCCCACTAAGGGCTGGTGTGCCACTCCTAAGGCCCATGTGGCCTCCCGGCATGAGTGGCCCCTCCCGATGGCCCTCCGGAACCCTCCCGGCACCCCCGGTACATTACCGGAATTACCCAAAACTTTTTCGGTGACCAAAACGGGACTTCCGATATATCAATCTTTACCTCCGGACCATTCCGGAGCTCCTCGTGACATCCGGGATCTCATCCGGGACTCCGAACAACCTTCGGTCACCAACATACATAACTCAACTATACCGAAACGTCACTGAACCTTAAGTGTGCAGACCCTGCGGGTTCGAGAACTATGCAGACATGACCGAGACACCTCTACGGTTAATAAGAAATAGTGGGACCTGGATGTCCATATTGGTTCGTACATATTCTATGAAGATCTTTATCGGGTGAACCTCTATGTCAAGGATTCAGTTAATCCCGTATGTTGTTCCCTTTGTTCTTCGGTATGTTACTTGCCCGAGATTCGATCGTCGGTATCTCTATACCTAGTTCAATCTCGTTACCGGCAAGTCTCTTTACTCGTTCCGTAATACAAGATCCCATGGCTAACTCTTTAGTCACTTTGCTTGCAAGGCTTATTGTGATGTTGTATTACCGAGTGGGCCCTGAGATACCTCTCCGTCATATGGAGTAACAAATCCCAGTCTCGATCCATGCCAGTTCAACAGACACCTTTGGATATACCTGTAGAGCATCTTTATAGTCACCCAGTTACGTTGTGACGTTTGATACACACAAGGTATTCCTCCGGTGTCAGTGAATTGTGTGATCTCATGGTCATAGGAACAGATACTTGACATGCAGAAAACAATAGCAATAAACTCACACGA
Organism: Elymus sibiricus; assembly: GCA_039707655.1. Lineage (NCBI taxonomy): Eukaryota > Viridiplantae > Streptophyta > Magnoliopsida > Poales > Poaceae > Elymus > Elymus sibiricus. The sequence goes on from CM077667.1 coordinate 402,457,299, forward strand.
TCATATGCTACGTTCATAGTTTGGGTCTTGTCCACCACATCATTCTCCTAATGATGTGATCCCGTTATCAAATGACATCTCATGTCTATGGCTAGGAAACCTTGACCATCTTTGATCAACGAGCTAGTCTATTAGAGGCATACTAGGGACACAGTGTTGTCTATGTACCCACACATGTATTTGAGTTTCCAATCAATACAATTATAGCATGGATAATAAACGATTATCATGAACAAGGAAATATAATAATAACCATTTTATTATTGCCTCTAGGGCATATTTCCAACAGTTGGTCGTGTAGCGTGTTTTGTCGTGCAGCATGCAAACGGCGCCTCCGGCGGCGCAACCCTTGCTCGCCTTCGGCTCTATTAGCATTCATATACATCTTGAAGGGGGGCATAGGTCGGAGTGCGCGTTGGTCGTGCAGCGTGCAAACGGCGCCTCCGGCAGCGCAACCCTTGCTCACCTTCGGCTCGGTTAGCATTCATATACATCTTGAAGGGGGGGGCATAGGTCAGAGTGCACGTTGGTCGTGCACCGTGTTTTGTCTGTGAATCGTCTAGAGTCACCGTTTTTTCAGTCACCAGAGTGACGCGCGTCATGCTGGCAGACGCATGTCTGTGAATCATCTAGAGTCACGGTTTATCAGTCACCGAGTCACGCATGTGTGTGAATCGTTTAGAGTCACGGTTTATCAGTCACCGGAGTCACGCGTGTCATGGTGGCAGACGCATGTTTGTGAATCGTTTAGAGTCACTGTTAATAAGTCACACGTGTCATGGTGGCAGACGCATGCCTGTGAATCCTCTAGAGTCACGGTTTATCAGTCACCAGAGTCACGCGCATCATGGTGGCAGAGGCATGTCTGTGAATCCTCTAGAGTCATGGTTTATCATTCACCGGAGTCACGCGCGTCATTGTGGCAGACGCATGTCTGTGAATCCTCTAGAGTCACGATTTATCTTTCACCAGAGTCACGCGCGTCATGCTGGCAGACGCATGTCTGTGAATCCTCTAGAGTCACTGTTTATCTTTCACCAGAGTCACGCGCGTCATGCTGGCAGACGCGTGTCTGTGAATCGTCTAGAGTCACGGTTTATCTGTCTCCAGAGTCACGAGGGTGATTCTTGTAGAGGGATGGGATGAAGTCGTCGACAGAGGCATGTGTGTGAATTGTATAGACACGCGGTTCATCAGTTTACATACACAGGAGATGGACTTCGTTTACATGTTTTCAAATAAATGTTTACATGTTTACGATGGGGACGTACATTGGGAAAACAGTTATGGTGACATTTTAAACGTGTCATTGACAAGTTTTAGTCTTCATCCATGTTTAAGATCCTTCGAATCTGTTGACCCATCGCAACAGGTTTGACTTCATTTTCTTCACTGAGTAATAGCATGTATAGTGCTTCTGCCTTCCAGATTTCCAGTTCATCCTATGAAAATTCACCAACAATTAATAAATAATATGTAATCTTGGCACTAGTGCATACAGTTGTATATGTAACAAGAAGTAAAAAATATTCCAGTTTTTTATATGCTCCTAGCACAGTGTGAGGGAAAACTTACGTCAAAATGATCTATGTATTCAAAGAATTTTATCCCATTGTATAGGAATGCAAGCTTCAGAGCAGCATATGGTGATTCACCTTTGTCAACCATTGGAATGTCTTCTACGAAATTTACTGGCCAATTACCCTTCAGCTTGGTTTCCATATCTTTGTGATGTACCATGTCGAAAACTGCTTTAAACCTAGGTACCTGCATGTATCATTTTTTTTGGTTTGAAGAAATCAGCAAGTGGAATTGTTTGAAATTGGATTTTTTTGTATTTAGGATACTTACAACTTTCAATTTGTGATTGTGGTAGGCATCAGAGTCTCTTTCCCTTTTTTCTTTCTTTCATCAAAAACGTCAAGCAGCTTATTTGCTTCCTCATCGCTCAAAATGTCAAAGTTTGGAACACTTTCTTCCTCTATTTCCTTGCGAGATACTTCTTGAGGATCGATGATGTGGACTTTGTTCGTGTATTTGTCCAGCATATATACGGCGTAAGGGCTTTGCTTCTCCATTATTAAGAATATCTGCGAACACGGAAGTTTTTTTGTTATTTAATGCTATATGAAGAAATTTGTTGAAACACGTATTTTGATTTTGTTTTGGAGAAAGGGCTTTTACCATATTTGCTGTTGAGAGCTTCTTCTGTTGATGTTCCTTGAGGTACATGGGAATCAATTGGTTCTTCTGTTTATCTAATTCAGCTTTAAACTTGTTAACGCCTTGATTGTGATTATTTACTTTCAGTATGTGCTGCACCAAAAGAAATAAGTTTGAGCAAAAGTGTCAGGAAAAATAAACTGGTATCGACATGAAACGTGCAAATTTAGAAGAATGTGTCCGTGCTTTTTTAAAATTTACCTCTGCAAAGGAAGGGCCTAAAATTATTCTGTCTTCATCACTTTCTTGTGAAGGTTTTATGCTTTCCCAGATATGTGCTATTTCGTCGAGCACCCTCTTTTCAATGCGAGCTTTGTTCAGTCCTGGTCTTGGTCCAAATGCTGCCTTCAGTTGCGCTCCAGTGAAAAGTGCTTCTATGGAGCCTCCATGCCTCCGCTTATATAGATTTTTTATGTGAGAGAAAAAAATGAATTATTGTTGTGAGGCGGTCTATAAATTGTATTTTGAGGTATTTTTCTGCGTGCATGAGTAAACATATCACTTTTTGAATTCATTCTGCCAGCTGTCGCTCATGATTATTTGCAGGAGCTTCGCTGCGTCGTCCGTGTGGTCGAAGCGTGGTGCTTCATGTATGTCACGCTGCTTCGTTGTTTGCTCTTGTTTTTGCTACTTGTCTCTGTCAAAGCAGATAAAAATTGATGGTCATTGTTTGCATGCTAGAAAATATATCTCAAACCGTTCCAGAAAAGTTATCTTACCTTTCTTGGTTGAAAAAAAGTTTGAATCTTTTGGTTTGAATTCTTGTATTCTTGCAGGCAACTGGTTCCACTTTATCTTGTTGCTTTTACCGAATATCGCTGTGAATAGAAACTCTGGTTTCCATTCGTCATCTACCTTACTATGCTGTAGTCATGATATCAGAATACTTCTTATTTTCATGGTGTGCACACGTATACGTATGTTGAAAAAATTGTATATATGGAAACTATGATGCTGAAACTAAATATAATTGTTCTACTGTTAACTTACATGAAGTTCGTCATCTTCCTTCACCAGTGATTGGTCGTTCCAGTATCTTACAAATTGGACCATGAATTGTCCGCATTGCGTATCCTTTTGTTTTGGCGTGGAAACTCTTTTAGGCCTGGCTGCTAATTTTGCCCAATTTGGTTCGTCCTGGGCTTTTAGTGTCGCTTCCCTGTAATGCCTCTTCATCAGTACATACATCCTTTCAATATGTAATTTAAAGGATAGAGTTTTCATTTTTGTTTTGTTGTTAAGAAAAGTAATCATACCGTGTTATCGGCAGAAAGATAACAAAGCTTCAGACCACATACCAGTTCTTTATGGCTTCTATGGTGATCTCTCCATGTCATCTTACTATACTGCTTGTAATTTAGTGAGTCCAGAATGTCAACTCTATCCTCGTACTTGTTCAGGACATATAACGTGTGGTGTGAAGCGGTGTTATGAGGTATCATGATCTGCGTTGGGTGACAGAGAGAGTCAAATGTCATGTGAACATGTGGGCTTAAGAAGGAGAATAACTGATGTGAAGTGAACTTACCAGCTTCTTATCTAGAAGGTTTTTTCCTCTCATGAGTGTTTCGAACTGTTGTAGTGATTCATCCTTGTTGAACTCTTTTAGTCCTCCATCTTCATATTCTAGGCCGAGTACAAGCTGCAGTAAAGAAGGATTGAACGTTTAGCAAAACATTTTTTGATCGATTATGTGATGCAAGTGCTTGCAGTGCTACATACATTTGCGAATTCTGATGTGAGTATGGCTTTATCGCTTGTGTTGTACTGTTTATGTTATGTCCATTCTTCGAACAGTGCGTTACACATGGTGGCCTCCATTTGTGCCCTTGATCCTTTCTGCAGCTGGTACAGCATGAGTTCTCCGGTAATATAATCTTCACGATTTGCGCTTTTATACAGGCGTGCACTGCAAGCAAAAAGGTTTACACAAAAAATAGAGTCACTGGTTAGGTAGCTTCACTTGTCTTTTTTTTAGGGCAGAGAGGCTACTTACTTTCCGCATTCCTCCTGTCCTTCGTTGCTCATTAGATAGTCATGAAGGGCTTTGGCCTTGTCCATGTGAATGAAATGTTGATGCTCAAATGTTGGAATGTTAGTTCTGCCGTAGAGCCTGGTTGACCGTTGTATCGTCCTCTTGATAGATATTATGTTTGTCGGCGTGATCTCAGATGACTGACGTGTTGAGGTATCTAGGGAATCTGGCTGCAACCTTGCCAGGCGCTCCGCCTGTTTCTTGTTAAATTTGTCCTCATTAGCCATGGTTAAGGCTGTTTTGAAATCTTGAAATTTCATTGTTCCTCGAAGTACAAGTTCATTGTAACTTTCTAGTTGAGCAGGTGTAATGTCCTTAAGAAAGCGTGCCAGTTCTTCTTCAGGGGGTAGCGTTTTTGGGAGTAAGAAGTCCAAAGACTCGTCTGGTCCTATGCTTGATGTGCTGCTTACTGCTGGTGTTTTTTCCAATTTTCTCTTAACACCTTTGTTTGCTTCTTTACGAACAGAGATGGCAGCATCATGTTTCCTCTGTTCAAGCATCTTCTGTTCAAATATCTTTCTGTTCTCGTTGACGTTTTCTTTTTCAGTCTTCTCCTCGGTTGGGCCGGGGGGTCGATCTGGTTCTATTGGAGGATCCTTGCATTCATGCTCCCTCTGCAAATCAGCATCTTGTTGCTCATGTTGGTCTGTGTAAGTTTCCTTGCTGTCTTGGTTAAGTTCTTTCTCTTGACTGCATGTATTGTTGTCTTGTTCGTCTTCTTCATCTTCACTGGCCACCACTTCAATAACTTCTATCTCTCCAGTGCATATATCAATTTCCTCGGGAGATTGAGGAATTTCTTCTTCGGTTATGCCGCATTCGACTTGTTTCATTTCTCTATCTTCGATTGCAACTTTATGTTTCAGCATATCTATCCGATTAAACAAACAAATAAAAATGGTGAGGCTTGGCTTGTAAAAACTACCTCTCAGCAGAGAATTAGTTTTTAGTTTTTTGAAAGACTAACCTGTCGTACAGTTTAGCAATACTAGGTTTGTATTGCCCATGTGTTCGCTCAATAATTGATACAGAATTCTCTTCCTGAACTCAGGGACTTGTTCTTCTGTCAATAAGATGGTTGTTCCTTCTTGGGAGTATACTTGAGGTTCATGTACATGTAGAACGCACAGTCCAGTCTGCGAGTTGGAAGAATGATTCGTTAATATTGCTGGCCCCTTGGCATGAAAATACTTTCTATGCTTTTCATGTTAAACTGTCTCAACGTGCTAGATAAAAGATAAAGAACAAGGATGGTAGTGTTTACATGTCTGCTCCCTGAAGTGGCACGCCCATGTTGACCTTCTTGAAATGGTCAATGTTACTTGGTGAAAGTAGAACCTTTGAACTTAGTTGTTTCCAGATCCTCTTTAAATTTCTTGTTACAACGTTGAAGAATTGTTTTGGCTGTTGATTATCCTTTATAGAGTCAAGTAGCTCAAACCGCTGTTTTTCATGTTGAGTACTATGGTCACGTAGTGACCGATAGTTTTGTCTTTCTTGAACCCACCTATGGCAGTTGGCAGAAGGAACTGCAAAAAGAAAAAAATGAAACATAAACATTTTTAACATAAACATAAACATTTGTAATTGTTCTTAGATATGGTAGTTTGTTCTATTTACCATGTCATAATCTTGTAGATGTTCTCCTTCTTTGATGTCGAAAAACCTCTTAAGCTTCCCAGGCAGAATTTTTTGTTTTATCTTTTTCGTCATCGTGGTCTCTAAAGTTCAATGGATTTTTGCTTTTGGCTTGGTGTATTGCATGCTGCTTGTTTTGTGATGCGTACATATAAAGAATTTGTCAGTCCACATGTACACAGGCTGATATTCATTTTGTTAAACATGAGATTGTGTCATGATTTTTACTTACAGTGTTGTTTAGTGTTAGGATTTTCCTCCGTGTGCCCTTGAATTCATTTTGTAGGACTGCTAACATGGGCTTGATGATTGTATTGTTGACCGCATTACCATCTCTGAAGCTTCTGGCAGCGTCTCCGATCTTGGTTTCCAGATTGTTCGTTATTATGAAATCATCATTTCTGCAATATATATATACATAGAGAGAGAGATAGAGAGAAAGAATATATTAGTTCACAGGAAAAAAACATTGAAATAATTTATTCTGTGGAAGTAACATGGACTTACTTTTCTTCGTCTGTCCATTGCCTGCTGCATACAGCGTTGTATATTTTTTCGATGGTTTCTTTCGTGGGTTCAGTGTCTTTGATGCCTTTTGTACCTGAAGAGGACATGATTTTAGGTTTAATTGGCATTGGAGTAGTTGGTACTTTGTGTTATGTTGTTAGAGGAGTTGGAATAATAATTTTAATTTCCTGATTTGCTGCTATGAGTTGTACCTTGTCCTTTGTCGTTACTTTCCTGTCCTGGTGTGTCATGAGGTCCCTCCTGTGCATTTTCTGTTGCATTCTCGTTTTTGTCTAGAACACTCTGAAGATTTGCTTCAATTTGTGTATGTGTGAGCTCATCTTCTTGGGCTTTCTGTGTTAACACGGAGATGTGTAGTTAAATCAAAATAAAATTGCAATATTTAATTTTATATAAGCACCTTGTGGAATACAACCTCTTCAGACGTTGTCGCCGGTGCCGTGTCCTGTGATCCTGTTGCTTGTTGGTCATTGGCAGTGTGCTCTTCTTTCTCTTGCGGTTGTTCAATGAAAGAGGTAATTTAAAATGTGAGTTCATTTGTGCCTGGGGAGCTATTTTTTAATTCATAGAAGCAACTTGTGTAAATTTACCTCTTCAGATCCTGTTGCCGTTGTAGTCCTTGGTATTTCTTTCTCGCTGAGTGAATGTTTTGTTTCTCCAGTGTCAGCGTTGTATGCCATTGGAAGAATATGTTCTCCTTGTTTGTTGACCTCTTCTGGTTGCTCGCTTACGCGTACAACGTCAGTACTCTCCTTTGTTTCTTGCGGCTGTTCAAACTAAAAAGAAATTATTAGGGACTGTATTTGTTCCTTGACCACCAATTATTTTTTAAATTTTGTAGAAACAGGAATTATTGGTTGGTTGTGTTGACCTCTTCAGTGTTTGTGAGCTGGGTTGTGCCTTGTACTCTTGCTTCTTCTTCCTCATCTACTGAAGTTCCTGGGTCTGTTTTTTGTAAGACTTGTTCTTGGTCTTCCGTGACAACACTGTCTTGCTGTTCTATGACGATGCTTTTGTTTGTTTCTTTTTCCTGTTTGATGAACCAAAAATGTAAATAACGATGGAACTTCATTTGGAATGTGCGATCTCTTATAGTTCTTGTCCAACTTTACCTCTTCAGTCATTGGTGCCTGTGTGATCTCTCCTAGTTTTTGTGTGTTAAGTGAAGATTGCTCTTCGGTTACAGCACTTGGTCCTGTTGTATTGATAAGCTCCCCTGATTTTTCGGTTTCCACTTGTCGTGTTTCTTGTTGTTCTTTTGCAGCAATGGTCTCGTTTGTTTCCTGCGTCCATTCAGATAAAAAATGTCACTGTAATAAACCGGATCCCAGGATAAATATCCGAGAAATGTTTTTATTGTCGTTTTATTTTACCTGTCCGTCGGTCGTTGTGGTGTTTGTGTCTGCCTACACTGTATTTCTTTTTGAGGTAAAACAGGTTCCAGGAGCTTGTCATCAACTGCCATCTCTGAGGCTTGTAGCTCCATATCAGGAGCAACTTCGTCTTGAGTGCGGCTTTGATGTGACTTAGATTCATCATGGGATCCGGGTTCAACCTGGGTTGCATGTTGTCTTTCCTGCTCTTGTAGTACCTGGAGATGAAAGATGGTGAGTTTTGCGGTTCATTTTTCTTGGGAAGTGATGAGACTACAACATGTGTACAACATCGGTACTGTCCTTTGTTTCTTATGTCTGTTAAAACTAAAAAGTAATTATTAGGGATTGTATTTCTTCCTTGACTACCAATTTAAAAAAAATTGATGTAGAAACAGGAATTGTTGGTTGGTTGTGTTCACCTGTTCAGTGTTTGTGTCTTGGTCTGTGCCTTGTATTTTTTGCTTCTTCTTCTTCATCTAGTGCTTCTTCTTCATCTAGTGAAGGTCCTGGTTCTTCTGCAGTGTAATCTGCAGCGTCTGTTATTTGTAATAATTGTTCTTTGTCTCCGATGACAGCATTGTCTTGCTGTTCTATGTCGATTCTTTCGTTTATTTATTTTTCCTGTTCGTTGAAACAAAATTGTAAGTAACGATAGAATTTCATTTGGAATGTGCGATCTCTTATAACTCTTGTCCAACTTTACCTCTTCAGTCATTGGTTCGTGTGGGATATCTCCTAGTTTTTGTGTGTCAAGTGAAGGTTGCTTTTCGGTTACAGCTCTTGGTTCTGTTGTATTGACAAGCTCCCCTGATTTTTCGGTTTCCACCTTTTGTGTTACTTGTCGTTCTTTTGCAGCAGCGGTCTCGTTCGTTTCCTGTGTCCATTCAGATAAAAAATGTCATTGTAATAAACTGGATCCTAGGATAAATATTCAAGAAAGGTTTTTTCTTGTCTTTTTATTTTACCTGTGTGTCGGTCGTTGTGGTGTTTGTCTCTGCCTCCGCTGCTACTTCTTTTTGTGGTAAAACAGGTTCCAGTTTGTCATCAACTGCCATCCCTGAGGCTTGTACCTCCGTATCAGGAGCAACTTCAGCTTGAGTGTGGCTTTGCACAACATCCTCTAGTATTTCCTGTTCTTGTAATACCTGGGTATGAAACATCGTTAGTTTTGTGGTACATTTCGTTTGGACCTGTAGTATGTGGGGAAGTTGGTTATGGACGGTCACCTCGTTACTGTTTTCTTCTTGTTGTTTTTGTTCATCTTGTGCTCTGTCGTTGCTTGAGCCTATCCCTGTTGGACTTGTTTGTTGTTTCTTGTCCAGTCGAGTCTATATTTCGTTCCAGGTTTGTTAGTTTGTAAAACACATACGTATCCAGCTTATACAAAGGAAGAAGTCTGTTTATACTCAATTTTTGGCTGGTTACAATGCCTGAGGATGAGCCTTTCCTTGAGAGTTCTCTCGAATCTGCTGAGATGACAGGTGATTTGTTCTTTGGATGCTCGTGCTCACTATTGTCGCCAGCATCACGCTGTTGGTCTTCCTGTTTGTGTGGCATGCTCTTGTCACGTGCCTGAAAGTTTGAAACACAAATGTTTTCATTTCAAGTATGGCAAGAGCCTGCAGAGTAAGACAGTGGTTTTGTTTATTGTGTATGTTGACCTGGGTTACTTTTCTGCGCTCTTCGTCTGTTACTTGTTCTACTTGTCTTCCTTGGTTTTCTTCTTCCATGTCTTTCGTGATAAGACTTTTTATGCGCTTGCGCTCCTGGTCTTGATTGTCTTTTAGCTGCTTCTTCTCAGTTCTGACACGGTTTTCAACTGTCGTCTTTTGTGTTCTGGTTCTTTTGATTCTCTCTTCTTTCTCTTCTTCTTCATTAGCTCTTTTTCTCGTTCTTCTCAGTGGTTCTTGAACTGTTTGCACTATTGCTGTCAGGTTCCTGTTGCGAATCATGAGCTGATAGGCATTGTGTTGATTGAAAGTATCAACCAGTGTCACCGTTTGGTTTATCAGTGTTTCTCTAGCTAATTGGTCGTAATTTGCCTCATCTTCAATGCATTCTGCGACATTATTCTGCCTTATTGCGGGTAACCGTGTTGCTTCGTCAAGCACTTTTTTCAACATTTTGTTGATCTTTTTGAACGCTTCTTCAGATCCTTTGCTGCTGCTTGTCTCGTGTTCGCTTCTCATTCTTGTGCTGGCTGTTGCTCCCTCCCTAAGCTTGGGTGGAGCTTGTAGCAGTTTTGTCGTTTGCTGGTCATGTCTCTTACTCTGTGCTGGTACCAGTTGCATTGAAGTTGAAAGTGATCCTGTGTTTCCGTGATTCGTGTAGAATATCCTATCTACTGTCCCTTTCCATGTCTGCATTGTTTCGGTAGGACGAAGTTTTGTTAGAATGAGCAGTGTTTTTACACGGTATGAGGAATTCATAGACAACGAAGCCAACATACCTGTATCTTGCCAAATTCATAGTCATCTGGACGTCCTTTTCCATCCTTCTTCATGTCTTCTTGAGCTATCTTCTTTAGATCCTTCTCATCAAGATAGTTCGCTCTGGGCGTTGAACTTTTGTTCATTCTTTTAGATATTCTGTTCATTTCTCTTGTGTTTGGTAACAACAGGGAGTCAAGGTACATGATTACTGCTCCTTGCACCAAGCCATAGAGGTGGTCTTGGTTTCCTTTTTGACCCTTTTTGAATTTTTGCCAATTAATGGCTCCATTCTGGATCGTTTCATCAATGACCTGGCAGAAATCCATCTGCGCCATATCTACATAATTCATATTCCTAACCATTATTGCTTGTCTGCTGTAGCGAGGGAAGGTTGTTCCACAGACAACCTTGTTGAAAAATATGAGGAAAAAGATTTTGACTGCCTTCTTGTTTTCTTCTTCTCGATCTATTTCTACAAGCTGCTTTAGTTTCTCAATCAGATCTGAATGTTTGAACTCAATATTTTTGAAGCCAAGTTCTGACTGGAGCTCGCAATTCATTGGCCTTGGTGCTGACTTTTTGTTGCCGTTCGGGTATCCAAAAACTTTATGGATGCCTTCCTTGGTAATTCTTATTTCCTTGTCTTCGTCGCCATAATCGAAGCTTATCGTCATGTTCTTTGTGTCCATATTTTTGTAGATGTATGCTGCGAGGTTCCTGTTGATTGAGCATCTTATTTTGCAGTTCTCTATGCTGCCAAATCCAGCCAACCTAACATCTTGTCGGTGACGTTCTTTCAGTATTCCCCATGCTTGCTTGACCTGTACAATTGCAGCCCCTGCCTTGATTTGACATTTTTCGTCAGTTTGTGTTATATTTGCTGCATTGTCTATCATCGGTGCCAATTGTTTTCCGCTTGTCCTTTTCCTCTTTGTCCTCTTTTGGTTTGTATTTTCCTGTTTCAGAAAAAATAGAAACAAATGTTTTGTTAGGAAGTACCGTTCTATTTTCAGTGCTAGACAGTGGCAACAAATACTTGTAGAGAAATTATGTATTACATGATCGTTGTCGTCCTCTCCGGCATCGCTGCCATGTGCAGGATTGAAATCATTGTCACTATCTGTGTTGTCCCTGGCACCACTGGACTCCTGTGAAACTCTGTTTTCAGAATTGTCTCCTTCTTGACTACGCTGTCGTTTGTTTTTGTTCTTCCTGTCGATTTGTTTTTTGTTTGTGGATGGTTTTGCTTCATGGGGTGGCGGGATTACCATTAGAGGCTTTGGCTGTTGCTTCAAGGTATCACTCGCGACCAATGGCTCAGTGTTTTTCTTTCTCTTATGTGTCTTTTCTGCAAGATTACCAGCATCCGTGCTTTCTGGCTATCTCTTTTGCTTGGATTCTTTTGCCTTTTGCCTGCTGTAAGTTACTGTGCTTTTCTGTGGCTGTGGTATGGTGGTAGGTGCCTTTTTGTGCTTGCTTGGTCTCGTGCTTGTTCCTGGTTGGCCAGGAGAGATGCTGCGTCTTTCTGGGAATTCCGTATTAATTTGAGAGATGATTGTTTGAATATCGGCGTCTTCGTGCCCTGCTTAATTTCGAGTTAGTAGATAAGGTTTGTGACGCAATATTGACTATAAACAATAAGACATAATTCTAAATCATACCGATGGATTATACAATGAGATATAATGCCTTTCGATGAAAATAAGGTACTATGCAAGCATTTTAAAATAGTTGTCATTGGATTGCAGCATCTGTTTGTCATTGGAATAACGATAGAGCAGAAAAGAGTTGTCACTTAGAAGCACAGTTGGACGATAACAGTTACCTTGATTGACTGCATGTTGTGCATGTATGACTGTTGAATCAACAATATTACCTATTTTCTGTTGCTCATTATCCATGAAGTCCTTCGCACCAGCCATTTCTGCATGTAAAACGAGGTGCTGTGAGGGACCGAGTTGGATTTGACAGCAAATTAGGTACCCATGGTGTGGAAAAATTGATATAATCTGTATGGGCACAGTTTGTTTGATGCTTGAAGCACAGACGCACCTACACATGGAGCACGGATTTAAAAAATCAGGGGCACGTAATTTGAAATGGATCAGATGTAGATATGTAAACAATCGTGGGTAACTATTTTCCTACGTTATTTCTACTTGTTAGATAAGTTGAAACAGGGTATTCGAAAACAGATTTGGTGCGGCTGCTAGGGTTTCTGTTCGTGCAAGGCGGGGAAATCGATACTACGAGCGACCTGGTGCAACGGGATGGAATGCACAAATGTTTACCTTCGGTTTCGCGTGCGGGACTCCTCGAATCCATCCGCTCGTTCTGTCGTTGCTCTTTGTTGTGATCTCCGCCGCTGGTTCTGCGAGCGTAGTTCTTCGTCGACGGTCGCCGGCGCCGTGAGGGGATTTTGTGGCGGGCACCTTTTGAGTGCTTGTGTCGGAGTGGAGGGTGGTTGGCGAATCGCGGCGGTGGTTATCGGCGAGGCTAGTGGGGTTTCGAATTCCGCTTGTGTAGCGACCCGATCTCAAGGGATCGGAGTCTCTGTGCTTAAGTGTCATCCCTGGATCGGTATGCTGACACACACAGTACTCGAGGAATTATAACAGAGTTCAATCACACACTTTATTACATCTAGGTCCTCAAAAGAGTATTTATTACAATAATATGGCTGAAGGCCAGCTAAATAAAATAACTGCGGAAGCTTCGAAGGTAAATGAGTCCATCAACTCCACTGGCAAAACTGAGTGCAGAACAACGACCTATCACACCTTAATCCTCGTCAAAAAACTCTGCAACATGAGACGTTGCAGCCGTGTAGGTCAGCACATGGAATATGCTGGCAATGTCACACCATAGAGTAATGATGAAAAATAACTATCTCTATATGCAAATTTGGCTAGTGGAGGCTCTAGGTTTAATTTTGCATAATGCTAATTTTTCCCTACAACAAAGGAATAAATTTTTATTTACTACCAAGTTTATACCATTATTGAGAAGGTTCCTCCAACTCAATTCCCAAAATTCCCAAGTTATTAAGAAACCAATTCATTAATTAAATAGGGTGTTGAGATCAGCCAATAATTCACTTCTAGATACTCAAAGTTGTCCATAACCGGGGACACGGCTAATCATGATTAGTTTATACACTCTACAGAGATTGCGCACTTTTCCCCACAAGACTCGACCACCTCCATGATCGGAAGATCGAGACATAGTCTTTCTGAATGTGTTCCCCTTAACCCTGGATAGGCCGGTACACCTACTTTCCCCTACATCTGCTAGCCTACCCGGAAAGGCTCACACAAACGTACTCAACTACGCCAGAGCCCATAATGGCTTGTGGCTGCACACGGAAGTTTCTAGGCATGAAATATCATATGATCCCTTTGAGCCTGGGTGGCATTCCGTAGGGTGATCACACGGGTCCTCCGGGATCCCCTAGGGCAAGCACTGGATTCTCCAGGTGCCCTAGCCATTCCACCTAGAGTTGTGTTAATGTTTCCACCTTAAGGTTATCCCAAAATTATTATTTCTCTCATAACTTACATGAATCACACATACCAATCCCCGTCTACGAGCATGGCTAAGCAATACATAAGCATAACGAATATTCCCGGGGTGATCAAGGGTCATAGGTTCCTACCTCATGAACTACATAGCATACCATAATTTCCCAATCCTACTCATGCAAATTTGTAAGAGTGAATCTAATGCATAGTAATAACTGGGTATAGGAAAATATGATCTAAGTGTGAACTTGCCTTGCTGACGTTCGTTAAACTCTAAGGATTGATAGTACTCCGCTTCGCACTCCGGACAATCTAGCGTGCCAAACAATAAGCACAATAAGCAATCAAGATCACCATCGAGCAAACAAGATCATATGCAAAACAACATCAAAAGAAAAAGTTGGAAACTCAAAGAAATTGGCAAAACAAGTTTCTGTACAGAAACTATTTTTAACAGAGGAAAATCATATAAAATTGTATTTTAACAGAAAGTATTTGCTATTATTTTTAATTAGCAAAAAGAATCACTTAAAAAGGTTTTATAAAACAAAAGTTATGGCCTATTTAAGATAGAACTAAAATCTGTCCAGATTCAATTTTCATAATAACAAAAATTATTTTTATTAGTTCTCTGGATACATATAACTTGCAGAAAACTGTAGAAAAAGGAATTTCTCAAAAACCTATTTTTAAATAAAAGTTATACCTAAATTAGTGTTTAATACAAATCTATTTAAACTCAAAATTTAAAAGTTCAAAAATATTTTTTTTGTTGGATGCACGTGATAGGTGGGGTTTTTGTGAATCCGTAGCAAAAAGAATCATCGAAATCGGAGTTGTAGAATTAAAGATAGAAAAAAAACAAATCTGAGATCCAATCTGAAAACGGGATTTTTATGAAATCGTGAAATTTCGGGCAGATGACAAGTGGCGAGCTCTGGATGGCTGTTGGGTGGGTGCTGCGCGGCTTAGGAGCGAACGGCCTCTATCTAAGGGGTTCGGCGGCGACGGCTTATTCACAGAAAAAAAAACACAACTAAACCGAGACCGGTTCGATCTAAACAGGAGAAAACCGAACGCTTCGTTCGTTCTAAAAAAAAAATACATGCTACGTACAGAGAGAGAGCGTTCGCTTACAGAGAGAAACGGGAGGTGGGCAGGGAAGAAGATGGCGGTGGGGCGGCGGCTCCGGCGATCAACGGCGTCGGCGAAGTTGTCCAACGGATGCGGGAGGTCGGGGGCGATCGATTTTTGCTGAAGGTGAAGGTTGGTGATGACCGAAGCGAGCGGGACGTCGAGGTGAACTCCGTGAACTACGGCGGCGTTGCGAACTCGGGGCGGTCGCGGCGTCGGAATCCGGCGATGAACCGCAGCTTCTGTGGCGAGATCCAAACGGCGAGAGCTCCGTGTATAGATGGTTTCGGGGGTTGTGGTTTGCGGGAATCGGTCGAGGGAAGTCACGGGTATTTATAGGACATCTTGCTTGGACGAGGAGAAGGCTAGAGATAGGATTCCATGGGTTTAAGCCGAAGTCGGCGTCCGGTTCGTTCGTATACAGAGCTGGACTTTGTTTCGTTTTCGTGCAGGAGAAGAAGGTTGAGGCCAGCCCGGTTGCCAGAAGAAAAAATAATAATAAGGGAAAGAGAGAGATAGACAGGTGAGAGAGAGAAGGCACGTGAGGAAAACGCACTACGTGCGGCGGCGTACAGGCCTACAGGGGCTGGCCGCTCGCCTCCCCGGGCGTGCGTGCGTGCGTTGCAGGCTGGCTGCCTTGTTTTTTTTTTTTGCCAAAACAGGCTCGCCTCGCTACAGGGCTAAGAGCATTTCTAGTAGTACCCCTAAACCCTCAAACCCTAAAAAATAACCGCTTTTTTACGGGTTGAGACGAAAAATTCTCAAATAATAGAACCCCTTAACCCTTAAACCCTCAAAAAAATTTAGAGGCTCAACCCCTATTCTCCTTCCCAGCCTGTAGAAACAGGGGCTGGCCAGCCCAACCCCTCCCCGACCCGGTTCCCTCGCCAACGACGCGCGGGAGGGAGTTTTCAGCTCCTCCTCCCCGGATCCGGCCGCCGCCGGCCTCCGGCCGCCCTGCCCGGCCGCCCTCCCGCCGCGCCGCGCCCCGGCGCTCCATCCCCGGCCGCCCCTCCGCCTCCCCGCCCCGCCGCGCATCGCCCCGCCGCCTCCCCGCCCCGGCCGCGCGTCCTCCTCCCCGCCCCGGCGTCCCCTCCCGCCTCCCCTGCGCCGCCGCGGCCCGGCCGCCCTCCCGCCTCCCCTCCCGCCTCCCCTCCCGCCCTGACCGGCCGCCCAGGAGCCGGCATCGAGGAGCCGCATCGAGGAGCCGCGCCCCGGTCGCCCAGGCCGTCCAAGCCGCGCCGCCGCCCTGCCCTCCCGCCGGCCGCCCCTCCCGCCCTGCCCCGGCCGCCCTCCCGCCGTCCAAGCCGCGCCCCGGCCGCCCGCCGGCCGCCGACGCCGCCTCCTCCGAGGTGAGGTATGTGCTTTTTTTTTCATTTTGTTTCATTTTCTTTATTGTTTCATTTTTTAGCACTAATTAGTGACTGTCCTTTGCAGATGGAGATGAACAATGAGGAGATTGTCATGGACTCGATGTCCGATTCGTCGGATTGGTCGACATCCGACGATTCCGACATTGATGAGTTGTTGCAAGACGACGACGTCGAGATGATGAGCCTTCTCATCGACGTGCAATCGTTTGAAGACCGCGTGAAGCTGATGGATCAGAGGAGAGGGTCGAAGATGGGGCGAGTCACCATCTACCGGAACCGCGCTCTCGGACACGAGCATTGGATGGGCGGCGCATTGGCCCATGATGTATCGTTGTTTTACTTCTCTATGTCCTATTTGATTCGAGCAATTAGTGTAATTTGCTCAAACATTGTTGTAATAATTTGAATGATTATTGTTTTATTCGGTGTTGTAATAATAACTAGAATGATTATTGTTTTATGTCAAATGTGATGGAATTTGTGATATGTCATATGATGAAATGTGATGAAATGTGTGATATATGAAATGACAGTTTTAAAGGTTGGGGTTGAGGCAAAGACTAGAACCCTCAAATCCAACCCTTAAAGCAGTTTAAGGGTTGGGTTTGAGGGTTCTAGTCTTTGCCCCTGTTTTTCAACCCTTAAAAGTGTCAAAAACTGGCACTTCTCAACCCTTAAAACTGCTATAAGGGTTTGAGGGTTTGAGGGTTCTACTAGTAATGCTCTAAGGCTGGCCTAGCTGCATGCGTAACGTGCTAGGGCGCAGGCCATATACGTGCGTGTTTTTTTTTTGAATTCGTTTTTTTCCTATTTTGCAGAAACAAAACGGGAAAACTTATATAAAAAAATATATAGGGTATTATATACCAAAACGATCAGAAAAATAAATCCTAAAGCGTGAACATTTGTTTAGAGGCAAAATAAAAACTAAAAAAAACATTATTTTTAAAAATTCCAAATAAAACCAAATTTGACTTTCAAATATATTGGCATTATTTTCTTCTGACTTTTGGGGTGTCATGTTACCTCCTCTCATACTTTTTTTATCAAAGTATTTTGTCAAGAATTTGTGAATAAAATTTCAAATATCAATTGAAATGAAGTCAAATAAAAGAATAGAAATTTAATTTCCACATTCATTCCAATCAAAATGCATAGATGCTTAACTGTAATTGTAAAACATTCAAAATTGAAAATTTGGGATGTTACAGCTTGCTTGAGAAGGAGAAGAGCAGAGCGTGCGCGAGGGGAAGTGTTTGAGATTTTCGATTGGGGAAACGAGAAGGGAGATAGTAGTAGAGAGAGCGAGGGAACTGTCCTGAATCCTGCATCAAGATTGGTGAAGAGCCGGCTCGTTTTTTTGCATGGGGAATGGAGAAGGAAGACAGTAGTACAGGGAGTGGGGGAAACGATGGAACCGTAAGGAATCTTGCATCAAGATTGGTGAACAGTCGGCTCGTTTTTTTGCTTGGTTCTCAACCGTCGGGGGGTGTGACGCTATTCTTTTTTTTTACTGCGGTGACGCCGCTAAAAAAATATAACTCTATTTTTTAATGTTTCGACTGGCACATTTCCATGCCCCTATGTGTTGAAGAGTGTTGCGCTGTACAGGCATGGCCGTGTGCTGCAATTTTAACAGTGACTGTGCACGGACTTGTAGCCTCTGGGTGCACGGTTTTGCAAGCATAGGGGCGGCATTTGTGGATCCCCCTTGGTGCACGTCTTTCGTCCGTCACACTCAAAGAGTGCACGGATCTGCAGACCCCCAGGGCACACACCTTGACTGGACAGGGCCACGTGCGTGCCCCCTGTGTGTTGGAGATCGTTGCGCTGGACGTGGTTGTGATCATTCCATTCAGAACCTCGTTGAGTAGAGCCATGTCCGTGCGCCGTTCAGTTGGAGCTCCCGTCTGTTTGATATTTTTTTGCTGACACCGTTTAGTGTGTTGGCTGTACAGTCACGGTAGCGTGTGAAGCCAGGGCACGACATCGTTGTATTTTAAAAGTGACCGTGCACGGAGTTGTTGCGTCTGCGTGCACGGTTTTGAAGGCATCAGAGGAGATGTTTTTACCCCTTCTCTCGGTGGGGCACGGGTGATGGTGTCCTGGACTAGGGGGTACTCACTACGTCGTCTCCCGACCAGTGGGTCGGGCCGAGGACCCGCAGGGCGATTCACTAATGGGCCACTTCGGGCAGCCCATGACGAATACAAGGAGGATTCCACAAGACTTGGCGCACAAGACAAGGACTCCTCTAAACCCTAGGCCTACGGTGCAAATATAAACCGAGGCCAGGCTAGTCAATAGATCATCATATGACATCTCATAATCTCGTGGTAGATACATGTACTCTGTACTATCCCCCATATCAATACAATCAAAAGCAGGACGTAGGGTATTATCTCTTCAAGAGAGCCCGAACCTGGGTAAAATCCTGTGTCCATGTTACCATCGCTCCAAGACGCCTAGCTTAGGACCCCTACTACGAGATATGCCGGATTTGACACCGACATTGGTGCTTTCATTGAGAGCCTGCTGGCAGTCGCCGCGGTGCGATCGGAATTCAGATCGTTTCCGGCGCGATCTATGCGTTGGAACCGAGCTTTGTTGTCGATGTCGGCATCTTCGTCGCCGGCTCGACTGGTCACCTCGGCTGGACCGAGGACTGCGCTCCGTGCCGGATCGTCAAGATCGGACGGATACTTTCATCGTCATCATCTCCGATCTCTATCAAGATCACAAGAAATCATACATGGAGCTCGGGGGCTCGATGTTGACGTCCTCGAGCAACCGTGCAGTTTTTCTGGACAGCGACTCGTGTTCGTCGTCCCCGCTTCCTCGAGCGTCGCCTTGACGATTGCTTCGGTGGAATTGTGTGGAATTGAGCCTACAACAACCCTGTAAAATTTCGTCGCGTTCCGATGGAGGAATCTTTGGCAATCTCCAATATACCGGAGCCCTATCGAATCTGGACGGGAATCTGGATGAGTTTAGGACGAGGTGTCCAATATCTAGCTTGGACATCCGTCGACAAATCCCACCGTTCATCGGCTGTGGAATTCATATACCGATCACCCCTCAAAATTTCAGCTCCATTCGACCGTCCAAACTTCGGGAAACATCCGATTAGTACAACGAATTTTGGATCTATTTTCTGCGAGAAAACGAATCCGACCTGAGTTCATCTTTTTCATGAACGGGTTGTCGGACGTCCTTTTTGAAGGAAATTTTCTCATCATCTCGGTCATCCGACCAAGAGTTCGGCATCGCGAGGGCCGAATAATCATCAAGCGAACCTCGTCATCCGCGGGTTGTACGGGTCGGGCGCTCCGTTGCTTCATTAAGCCAGCGTTGACCTCCTCACAAATTCCGACCTGCGTCGGCATCGTCGCGCCGTTACTTTTTCAAGCTGACGTCCACCACGCCAACCTGCTTTGACACGTCGGCTGGCATGGGGCTCTAGCGTCACCTTACCGATCTGCTCCGTCACCTCGGCTAGACTGGGGGCTTCGTCATCTCCTCATCAACCCGCTCACCAGCCGACCAGCTTCAACACCTCAGCTGGCCTGAGACTTCGGCGTCGGCAGCCGACCTGCTCCGTTAGCTCGGCTAGACCGGGGCTTTGGCATCCCTTCATCAACCTGCTCCGGGGGCTTCGGCGTCACCAGCCGACTTGTTTCAACACCTCGGCTGGCATGAGACTTCGGTGTCACCAGCCGACCTGCATGAGACTTCGGCGTCCGCCGATCACAGCTTCGCCATGTTAACTGGACCGAGGACTTCATCTCGCCACATCAACCGTGCAGCGTCGCCACTTCGTCAAGCCGAACTCTTCGTTCAGGCACCTCGGCACCCAGGCCTTATTCCTTTACTTATTTGCTTCACTTAAATTAACTAAGTAGATTTTTAAAAAAAATATATATTATTATCTTTCTTTGTTATTACTTTTGGCTTGCACTATTTTATGAGTGCAGGAAATCGACTTCGACTCCGTCACGCGGTCACCCCGGCGTCACCTTGCCGACCTACTCCACCACCTCGGCTGGACCAGAGGCTTCGCCTCGCCACATCGGCCGAGCCGTGACACTACTTCGGAGTACCAAACTCCTCGTTCTGTCACCTCGGGACGGGCTTGGGGGCTGGGACCTCGATCATGCCGAAGACTACACACCGGATCTGTCAAAGTTCAATGGGCGTCCTCGTCCCGCCACAAGCCCGGATCTCGTCATCGATACCGAGCACATTAACCAGCTAAGCCACTTTCATGCTCAAACACTTTCAGTTTTAAATTTTGTTCGGTTCGACCAAGCATTATACTTTTTTGCGAAACACTTTCTTTGTCAAAACTTTGTTTGTTACAAACAAATTCAAATACCCCGTTTACTTGGGGGCTTCCTTTATGAAGACATTCCTCTTGCATATGATTATTAATGTATCACACCCTTCCTTGTTCGTGTTTACGCCAATATATGCATCATGTTGACTTAAGTGTTCCGCAAAGCTGGGTTGCCTTGCTCCTGTGCTTACCCCTACGTTCCCGATTGTTCGGCTAGGGAGTAAAGGGAGCACCTCTGCGATTGTTATGATCGGGTCATCCGAACTCGTACCTCAGACGGGTGAAGCCGAAAGCTAGCGCTCTTACTGTTTTCAACTATGGTCGGCCACGACGGAAGACAAGCATACATAAATCTATTGCACACCCCTCATGGTAATCATGAGAACCCAAAGAAAGGAACCGTTGGTGGAACTATTTTCTTTGAAGATGCTTCTTACGTTAAATAGTAATATAGCATAAGTTCCCTGGGCGCACTTTGTCTGTTATAGCCTAATGGCCTGATTGCCTGGTTATTCGAAACACCTCCGATATCCTCGGATGGCGTAGTAGATAACACTTTTCGGCCCTTGGCCGAAGAGGGAGAAGCCGACGGTCGGTTAAGACGCGTTTAAAGTTCGGGCGAACACATATATGATATAAGTACTTCGGTACATACAATCATTATACATAAAATTCTTTTACCCAAGTCACTTGGGGGCTCTTAAATTTGTATGAGCTGTTTTATAATAAATGTGTTTTCTTCTTGGTCGTTGCAAAGTCTTTTTCTACTACTCCTTTTTCTGACACTAGTGTGTGGTCAATAGCCGGATAGCCTGGTTTCTTTCTAAAGCCGCTCGAGTTTAGTTCGCTAAACAGGTCTCGGAGAAACACTCCGCCTTCGGGATATGGAGGTTGAAGCCAAAGGCTGGCCCGCTTGGAGGCCGGAGATCGGATGTATCATGTTAAAGCACGACCGAAGCACATATTAATTTTAAGACCAGTTTCGGATTGGCACAATTTTCTTTTATCTAAACATAAAGTTTTTTGCATAAATTTTGTTTTTTCCAAGCATAACTCTCGCAGTACACTTTTAAAGCATCGGTAATATCAACGGGGGGCTGCGACTAGAGCCGAACCCACCAAAAGCCAAGGCACTCCGAGGAGTCCTCGGCGAAATGTTCTCGGATATTGCTTTATATGCACCAGTTTCGAATTGTGTCTTCGGTCAATAGTTGGGTTGCCCGGCTCCTGTGCTTGCCTCCTACGTTCCGCTTTGTTCGGCTAGGAGTGCAAAGGGAGAATCACTGCGATTGCACTTACGGGTTAACTGGTCAAGTACCTCAGTGGAGAAAGCCGAAAACTGACTGTCATAATAAGCATAAACTGGTCGGCGATCCGATGACCGTATTAAATAATGGGCCTTTCATAAAATTGGCCGGAGTGTTAACGGCTTGACCTCGGCTGACGCCGAACACTAACCGGGGGCTAGTAACTGGCTTCCCAAACTTTAAACTCCTATGACTAAGTGAAAGTTATAAAGCCTGCATATCTGATTGCCTCGTTTCCGCTAACACAACCACCTCCGGGCACCGAGACGTCGGCTAAGGATTGTATTGTTAGTACGGAAACACCCTGTGTAGCATCTACGAAGGGGTGGAAGCCGACGATGGGCCACTTTCAGGTTATAAACAGTCTCAATGGAGAATTTGCCTTCCATAATTATCGTAATAAATCCATAAATATGCATCAATTTGACTTAAGATTTTGGCCAAGCTGGGTTGCCTGGCTCCTGTGCTTATCCCGTACGTTCCGGATTGTTCGGCGAGGGGGTAAAGGGAGCACCTCTGCGATTGTTACTTCCGGGTCATCCGTGTTAGTACCTCAGACTGGGTGAAGCCGAAAGCTAGCCATCTTAAGAATATGATTGGTCGGCAACGACGGAAGTGAAAATTTAGGTTCACTAAGGACCACAGAGTTCGGAAACTTTCCCCGAACTAAATCCTCAATATTTTCCTCCCACATTGATCGGAGTTGAGGTTTCACGATCATGGTCAACATGATATCCTGGGAAAAGGAACTTATAAATGAACTATTTTTCCCAGAAGATGTTTCTTACGTTAAGTCGCCATATAACATAGCTCTCCGCGTACCTTTGTTTATAAAACCATATGGCCGGATTGCCTTGTTTGCCGTAAATCTTTGCCCTTATAAAGGCTTTATAAAGTAGGGCAAACACTCCTCGGCTATTAGCCAAGGAGGTTGAAGCCGATGGTCGGTCAACAAAGTCTTGTACAATGTGGATCCGAGCATTAATGATGTAAAGTACTTGGATACGTAGAATCATTACACATAAATTGTGTCAAACGTAACAAAGTTTGTGTCAAACGAATATCGATCCTTAATTCGACCACCCGTGCCCAAATTAAGGCTCGGGGGCTACTGCATTGCATATTCAATGCAGCAAATTCAAAGTGCAATACGGTTTCTGAGGAGATTCGATCCTTAGGTTGGTCGGCCGCACCCAACCCGAGTCTCGGAAACTACTGCGTACCGCGTTTACATCCCTAACGAATGCCGCCGAGCAAGAACTTGATCCTCAGGCCGATTTTGCAAATCGACCTAAGTCTCAGGGGCTACTGGGATTAGTGGTTTTATTTTTGATTATTATTTTTTCCTTCAGGCGCATCTCGGGTTATAGACCGACACACACACCTTGAGGGCTACTGGCTATATATCTCGGCAAAGAATACATTGCACAAATCGGAATTAAATTTACAAAAATCAGCCCATGTCCGAGGTGGTGCACTACCTCGGAAGGAGTCTGGCATAAAGCTCGGATGCAAGTGGCTGGCTCCATAGAGGGCATTTCCGGCATTAAGCTCGGTTGAACCCCTTCAACTTTTTCAAGACCGAGGTAATCTATGACACCTCGGATGTAGTCCGGCGCTCGGATACAGTCCGGCGCAAGAGCTCGGATGCAGTCAGGCGTTGGAGCTCGGCTGTAAAAAAACTCTTCGGATACAGTCCGACGTTGGAGCTCGGAAGCAGTCCGGCGTTGGTGCTCGGCTGCAAAAGATACCTCGGATGCAGTTCGGCGTTGGAGCTCGGACGCAAGAGGACACCGCCGCACGGGAAGCACTTGAACCCGAGGTGTGGCGTAAAAAATAACAAGGCATTGATAAAGGCCGATAACTTAAAGGGGCTCCTCGGATGCCCGCCATGTAAACTCTTCGGATTCAGCTCGGCGATCCTCAAGATCGGACATGGGAAGATTTGTTGAACCAGTTTTCAAGACCGACGACCAAAGACGAAGAACAGTTCGGAAGAACCGAGGAGCGTCCCCAACTTGAAGACCGGTTCAGGGGGCTACTGATGGTGTCCTGGACTAGGGGGTACTCACCACGTCGTCTCCCGACCAGTGGGTCGGGCCGAGGACCCCCAGGGCGATTCACTAATGGGCCACTTCGGGCAGCCCATGCCGAATACAAGGAGGATTCCACAAGACTTGGCGCACAAGACAAGGACTCCTCTAAACCCTAGGCCTACGGTGCATATATAAACCGAGGCCAGGCTAGTCAATAGATCATCATATGACATCTCATAATCTCGTGGTAGATACATGTACTCTGTACTATCCCCCATATCAATACAATCAAAAGCAGGACGTAGGGTATTATCTCTTCAAGAGAGCCCGAACCTTTGTAAAATCCTGTGTCCATGTTACCATCGCTCCAAGACGCCTAGCTTAGGACCCCTACTACGAGATATGCCGGATTTGACACCGACAACGGGTGTGCAGCCAGCACGGGCATGGAACCTCCTTGCCAAGGGCCACGTCCGTGCACCAGTATTTCCGTCGATCACTGTCTCGCGGGGGCACGGGCACGGGTGTGGAGCCAGCACGGGCACAGAACCTTGTTGCGTAGAGCCACGTGTGTGCCCCGGTCAGTTGGAGCTCCCGTCTGTTTGAGATTTTTCTGCTGACACCGTTTAGTGTGCTGGCTGTACAGTCACGGTAGCGTGTGAAGCCAGGGCACGACATCGTTGTATTTTAAAAGTGACTGTGCACTGACATGTTGTGTCTGCGTGCACGGTTTTGAAGGCATCGGAGACCCCTTCTCTAGGTGGGGCACGGGTGTGCAGACAGCACAGGCACGGAACCTTGTTGTGTAGGGTCACATCCGTGCCCCAGTATTTTCGTCGATCACTGTCTCTTTGGGGGCACGGATGTGGAGCTAGCACGGGCACATAACCTCATTGAGTAGAGCCGCTTTTGTACCCTAGTGTTTCCGTCAGCACGAATCCTCGTTGAGTAGAGCCATGTCCGTGCCCCTGTATTTCCGTCGATCACTGTCTCCTGGGGGCACAGATGTGGAGCCAGCACGGGCACAGAACCTCGTTGAGTAGAGACACGTCTGTGCCCTAGTGTTTCCCTCGATCACTGTCTCCTGGGGGCGAGGATGTGGACACTACACGGGCACAGAACCTCTACGTTGAGTAGAGACACGTCCGTGCCCTAGTGTTTCCATCGATCACTGTCTCCTGGGGGCAAGGATGTGGAGACAGCACGGGCACAGAACCTCTACGTTGAGTAGAGACACGTCCGTGCCCTAGTGTTTTCGTCGATCACTGTCTCCTGGGGGCACGGGTGTGCAGCCAGCATGGGCACGGAACCTCCTTGCCAAGGGCCACGTCTGTGCATCAGTGTTTTCGTCGATCACTGTCTCGCGGGGCACGGGTGTGGAGCCAGCACGGGCACAGAACCTCGTTGCGTAGAGCCACGTCTATGCCCCGGTCAGTAGGAGCTCCCGTCTGTTTGAGATTTTTCCGCTGACACCGTTTAGTGTGCTGGATGTACAGTCACGGTAGTGTGTGAAGCTAGGGCACGGATGTGGAGCCAGCACGGGCACAGAACCTCATTTGAGTAGAGCCACGTCCGTGCCTTAGTGTTTCCGTCGATCACTGTCTCGTGGGGGCGCGGATGTGGAGCCAGCACGGGCACATAACCTCATTGAGTAGAGACACGTCCGTGCCCTAGTGTTTCCGTCGATCACTGTCTCTTGGGGGCACGGATGTGGAGCCAGCACGGGCACAAAACCTCGTTGAGTAGAGACACATCCATGCCCTAGTGTTTCCGTCGATCACTGTCTCCTGGGGGCATGGATGTGGAGCCATCACGGGCACAAAACCTCGTTGAGTAAAGCCACGTCCGTGCCCTAGTGTTTTCGTCGATCACTGTCTCCTGGGGGCACGGATGTGGAGCCAGCACGGGCATAGAACCTCGTTGAGTAGAGACACGTCTGTGCCCTAGTGTTTCCGTCGATCACTGTCTCCTGGGGGCACGGATGTGGAGCCAGCAAGGGCATAGAACCTCATTGAGTAAAGCCACGTCCATGCCCTAGTGTTTCCGTCGATCACTGTCTCCTGGGGGCACGAATGTGGAGCCAGCACGGGCACAAAACCTCGTTGAGTAGAGCCACGTCCGTGCGCCGTTCAGTTCAAGCTCCCGTCTGTTTGAGATTTTTAAGCTGACACCATTTATTGTGCTAGCTATACAGTCACCGTCGAGTGTGAAGCCAGGGCACGACTCCTTGTAGTTTAAAAGTGACCGGGCATGGACCTGTTGCGTCTGCGTGCACGGTTTTGCAGGCATCACAAGAAATGTTTTGCCCCCCCCTCTATTTTCATCGATCACCATCTTGGGAGGCACGGATGTGGAGGTAGAAAGGACACGACACCTCGTTGCGCAGGGCCACTTCGTGCCCCTGATTGTTGGAGATTTGTCCCCTGCGCAGGACCGTTTAGTGTACTGGCTGTACAGGCACGGTTGTTTGTGAAGCAAAGGAACGACATCCTTTGCGTGCACGGTTTAGTGACCGGGCACTGATACGTCCATTTTGCATCATGATTTCCTACTGTTATTTACTTTGTTTTGTTGAATAATAATGCTTTGGGGAGTGATTCTAATGCCTTTTCTCTCATAATATGCAAGGTTTACACAAGGAGGGAGAATACCGGCAGCTGGAATTCTGGACCCAAGAAAAGCACGTCAGAGATACCTATTCTGCACAACTCCAATGAAGCTGAAATATTACGGAGATTATTTTTACATTTAATAAAAAATACTGGAGCTGAAAACTACCGGAGGGGGCCTCCCAACCCACCTGGGCGCGCCAGGCCCTCCCGGGCGTGCCCTGATGGGTTGTGCTCAGCCTGGCCCACCTTCGGTGCCCATCTTCTGGTATAAGGTCTCTCTTGACCTAGAAAAAATCAGAGGAGGACTTTCGGGACGAAGCGCCGCCGCCTCAAGGTGGAACTTGGGCAGGAGCACTTTTGCCCTCCGGCGGAGCGATTCCGCCGGGGGAACTTCCCTCCCGGAGGGGAAAATCAAAGCTATCGTCATCACCAACACCCCTCTCATCTTTGGGAGGCTAATCTTCATCAACATCTTCAACAGCACCATCTCCTCTCAAACCCTAGTTCATATCTTGTGTTCAATCTTTGTACCGGAACCTCAGATTGGTACCTATGGGTGACTAGTAGTGTTGATTACCTTGCGTAGTTGATTACTATTTGGTTTATTTGGTGGAAGATTATATGTTCAGATCCATTATGCTATTCAATACTCCTCTAATCTTGAGCATGATTATTATTTGTGAGTAGTTACCTTTGTTCTTGAGGTCACGGGAGAAGTCATGTTGCGAGTAATCATGTGAATTTGATATGTGTTCGATATTTTGATGATATGTATGTTGTGATTCCCTTAGTGGTGTCATGTGAACGTCGACTACATGACACTTCACCATTCATGGGCCTAAGGGAAGGCATTGTGGAGTAGTTATTAGATGATGGGTTGCTAGAGTGACAGAAGCTTAATCCCTAGTTTATGCGCTACTTCGTAAGGGGCTGATTTGGATCCACATGTTTAATGCTATGGTTAGACTTTGTCTTAATACTTTTCTTGTAGTTGCGGATGCTTGCGAGGGGGTTAATCATAAGTAGGTTGTTAGTTCAAGTAAGAACAGCACTTTAGCACCGGTCCACCCACATATCAAATTATCAAAGTAGCGAACACGAATCAAACCAACATGATAAAAGTGACTAGATGAAATTCCCGTGTACCCTCAAGAACACTTTGCCTATTACTAGTGATTGTTTTGGCCTGTCCTTTGCCTCAAAAGGATTGGGATACCTTGCTGCACCTTGTTTACCGTTACCGTTACTTGCTCGTTACAAATTATCTTGCTATCAAACTATCTGTTACCTACAATTTCTGTGCTTGCAGAAATTACCTTGCTGAAAACCGCTTGTCATTTCCTTCTGCTCCTCGTTGGGTTCGACACTCTTACTTATCGAAAGGACTAAGATTGATCCCCTATACTTGTGGGTCATCAAGACTCTTTTCTGGCACCGTTGCCGGGGAGTGAAGCGCTCTTGGTAAGTGGAAATCGGTAAGGAAAAACTTATACTACGCGCTGAAATTTATTGCTACTTGCTACTATGGAGAACAATTCTTTGAGGGGTTTGTTCGGGGTATCTTCACCTCGACCGGAACCACAATTAGTTACCCCTCAACCTACAGCACCTACTGAAAATGTTACTTATGAAATCCCTTCGGGTATGCTAGAACAACCGCTTGCTAAACCTTATGCAGGAGACGGAACTGAACATCATGATATGCACCTTTTATATGTGAACGAGATTTGTGGATTATTTAAGCTTGCAGGTTTACCCGGAGATGAAGTTAAGAAGAAGGTTTTCCCTTTATCATTGGAGGGAAAAGTATTGACATGGTATAGGCTATGTGATGATCTTGAATCGTGGAACTGGAATCGTTTGCAATTGAAATTTCACCAAAAGTTTTATCCCATGCATCTAGTTCATCATGATCGGAATTATATATATAATTTTTGGCCTCGTGAAGGAGAAAATATCACTCTAGCTTGGGGGAGGCTTAAGTCAATGTTATATTCAAGCCCCAATCATGACATTCCTAGGGAAGTTATCATTCAGAATTTTTATGCTCGGCTTTCTCATAATGATCAATCCATGCTCGATACTTCTTGTTCTGGTTCTTATATGATGAAAACTATTGAATTCAAGTGGGATCTCTTAGAAAGAATTAAATGCAACTCTGAAGATTGGGAACTCGATGAAGGTAATGAGTCAGGTATAAAGCTTGAATTTGATTGTGTTAAATCTTTTATGAATACCGATACTTTTCACAAGTTTAGCACTAAATATGGACTTGACTCTGAGATAGTAGCCTCTTTCTGTGAAGCATTTGCTACTCACGTTACCTCCCTAAGGAGAAGTGGTTTAAATATCATCCCCCTATTAAGGAAGAAATTAAAGAACCGGTCATAGCTAAAGAAGAAACTATCTTTTACAATATTGATCCAGTTGTGCCTACCGCTTATATTGAAAAACCACCTTTCCCTGTTAGGATAAAGGAGCATGCTAGGGTATCAACTGTGGTTCGTAAGAGTAATATAAGAGCACCTAAACCCCCTGAGCAAATTAAAGTAGAACCTAGTGTTGCTATGGTTAAAGATATCTTGGTAGAAAATATTGATGGGCATGTTATCTACTTTTGTGATGAAGCTGCTAGAATTGCTAAACCTGGTGAAAAAGATAAACATAGACCCATAGAAGGCTTGCCTGTTGACTCAGTCAAAATAGGAGATCATTGCTATCATGGTTTATGTGATATAGGTGCTAGTGTGAGTGCTATCCCTTTTACCTTATACCAAGAAATTATGGATGAAATAGCACCTGCTGAAATGGAAGACATTGATGTCACTATTAAACTTGCTAATAGAGACACTATCACACCACTTGGGATTGTTAGAGATGTTGAAGTATTGTGTGGGAAAGTAAAATATCCTACTGATTTTCTAGTCCTTGGTTCCCCACAAGATGACTTTTGTCCCATTATCTTTGGTAGACCGTTCTTGAGCACCGTTAATGCTAAGATAGATTGTGAAAAACAAACTGTCGGTGTCAGTTTTGGTAATGTGTCTCATGAGTTTAATTTTTCCAAGTTTAGTTGACAACCTCGTGATATAACGTTACCTAATAAGGATGAAATAATTGGTCTTGCTTCTATTGCTGTGCCTCCTACTGATCCATTAGAACAATATTTGCTCGACCATGAAAATGATATGCATTTGCATGAAAGAAACGAAATAGATCAAATTTTCTTTGAACAACAACCTCTCTTGAAACACAATTTGCCTATTGAAACTCTTGTAGGTCCTCCTCCACCTAAAGGTGATCCTGTGTTTGAATTGAAACAATTGCCTGACACTTTGAAGTATGCTTATCTTGATGAGAAAAAGATATATCCTGTTATTATTAGTGCTAACCTTTCAGAACATGAAAAAGAAAGATTATTAAAAGTTCTAAGGAAGCACCGAGCTGCTATTGGATATACTCTTGATGATCTTAAGGGCATTAGTCCCACTCTATGTCAGCACAAGATCAATATGGAACCTGATGCTAAACCCGTTGTTGATCACCTACGGCGATTGAATCCGAATATGAAAGAAGTGGTAAGAACCAAAATATTAAAGCTTCTAGAAGCAGGTATAATCTATCCCATAGCTGATAGTAGATGGGTAAGTCCCGTTCATTGTGTCCCTAAGAAAGGAGGTATTACCATTGTTCCCAATGATAAGAATGAACTCATTCCACAAAGAATTGTCACTGGCTATAGAATGGTAATTGATTTTAGAAAATTAAATAAAGCTACTAGGAAGGATCATTACCCTCTACCGTTCCTTGATCAAATGCTAGAGAGACTATCTAAGCACACACACTTTTGCTTCTTAGATGGATATTCTGGTTTCTCTCAAATACCTGTCTCACAATCTGATCAAGAGAAAACTACCTTTACTTGCCCTTTTGGAACCTATGGTTATAGACGTATGCCTTTTGGTTTATGCAATGCACCTGCTACCTTTCAAAGATGTATGACTGCTATATTCTCTGATTTTTGTGAAAAGATTGTGGAGGTTTTCATGGATGATTTTTCCGTTTACGAAACTTCTTTTGATGATTGCTTAAGCAACCTTGATCGAGTTTTGCAGAGACGTGAACAAACTAATCTTGTCTTGAATTGGGAGAAGTGCCACTTTATGGTTAATGAAGGCATTGTCTTGGGGCATAAAATATCTGAACGAGGTATTGAGGTAGACAAAGCTAAAGTTGATGCAATTGAGAAAATGCCATGTCCTAAATGTTGGAAATATGCCCTAGAGGCAATAATAAAATGGTTATTATTATATTTCCTTGTTCATGATAATCGTTTATTATCCATGCTATAATTGTATTGATTGGAAAATCAAATACATGTGTGGATACATAGACAACAAAGTGTCCCTAGTAACCCTCTACTAGACTAGCTCGTTGATCAAAGATGGTTAAGATTTCCTAGCCATAGACATGAGATGTCATTTGATAACGGGATCACATCATTAGGAGAATGATGTGATGGACAAGACCCAAACTATGAACGTAGCATATGATCGTGTCAGTTTATTGCTATAGTTTTCTGCATGTCAAGTATCTGTTCCTATGACCATTAGATCATGTAACTCACTGACACCGGAGGAATACCTTGTTGTATCAAACGTCGCAATGTAACTGAGTGACTATAAAGATGCTCTACATGTATCTCTGAGGGTGTCTGTTGAGCTGGCATGGATCGAGACTGGGATTTGTTACTCCGTGTGACGGAGAGGTATCTTGGGGCCCACTCGGTAATACAACATCACAATAAGCCTTGCAAGGAAAGTGACTAAAGAGTTAGCCACGGGATCTTGTATTACGGAACGAGTAAAGAGACTTGCCGGTAACGAGATTGAACTAGGTATAGCGATAACGACGATCGAATCTCGGGCAAGTAACATACCGAAGAACAAAGGGAACAACATACGGGATTAACTGAATCCTTGACATAGAGGTTCAACCGATAAAGATCTTCGTAGAATATGTAGGAACCAATATGGGCATCCAGGTCCTGCTATTGGTTATTAACAGTACAAGTGTCTCGGTCATGTCTACATAGTTTTCGAACCCGCAGGGTCTGCACACTTAACGTTCGGTGACGTTTTGGTAGTACTGAGATATATGTGTTGGTGACCGAAGGTTGTTCGGAGTCCCGGATGAGATCCCGTACGTCACGAGGAGCTCCCGAATGGTCCGGAGGTAAGGATTTATATATAGGAAAGTGGTATTTGGGTTCCGGAAAAGTTTCGGGTATTTCCGGTAGTGTACCGGGAGTGACGAATGGGTTCCAGGGGTCCACCGGGTGCCCCCCCCCGGGGCCACATGGGCCCAAGAGGTGGCGCACCAGCCCCTAATGGGCTGGGGAACTGACCCCATAAGGGACCATATGCCCAAGAGGAAAAAAGGTGGGGATAGGAAGGAATAGGACTCCTTCCTAATATGAATCCACTTCCTAGTAGGAAGTGGATTGGAATCCTCCTTGCCCTGGTTCGGCCGACCCCTAGGGGAAACCCTAGGGAGGCTTGCTCCTCCCTCTCCCTCCTATATATACTAGAGGAATAGAGCCCCAAAACACACGACCACGTGCTAGTTCTCTATTCTCTAGTTCCTCCACCAAATAGATTCCGGTACTGCTTAGGCAAAGCCCTGCCGGGATAACTCCACCACCACCACCACCACCACGCCATCGTGCCGCTGGAGATCTCATCCACCTCTCCGCCCCCTCTTGCAGAATCAAGAAGGCAGAGATCGTCATCGAGTTGTACGTGTGCTGAACGCGGGGGTGCCGTCCGTTCGGCGCTAGATCGGGACGGATCGTGATTGGATCGCGGGACGGCTTGCGATTTGGATCGCGAAGACGTTCGACTACATCAACCGCGTTTCTTAACGCTTCCCGCTTAGCGATCTACAAGGGTATGTAGATCCACTCTCCCTCTCATAGATGCTCATCACCATGGATAGATCTTGCGTGTGCGTAGGAATATTTTTGTTTCCCATGCAACGTTCCCCAACAGTGGCATCATGAGCTAGGTCTATGCGTAGATGAGATCACGAGTAGAACACAAAGGAGTTTGTGGGCGTTGATGCTCAGATTGCTTCCTCCCTTGGTCTTTTCTTGATTCAGCGGTATTGTGGGATGAAGCGGCCCGGACCAACCTTACTTGTACGCTTACGAGAGACCGGTTCCATCAACTGACATGTGAGTTTGTTGCATAAAGATGGCTGGCGGGTGTCTGTCTCTCCCACTTTAGTTGGATCGGATTCGACAAAGGAGGTCCTTGAGAAGGTTGAATAGCAATTTGTGTATCACCGTTGTGTTTTTGCGTAGGTAAGAATCGTTCTTGCTAGATACCCGTAGCAGCCACGTAAAACATGCAACAACAATTAGAGGACGTTTGACTTGTTTTTGCAGGGTATGTTGTGATGTGATATGGCCAATTACATGATGAGATATATGTGATGTATGAGATGATCATGTTTTGTATTGAATATCACGACTTGCATGTCGATGAGTACGGCAACCGGCATGAGCCATAGGGTTGTCTTTAATTTATTTTCGCCGTTTTTGCTTTACTTTATCGCTATGAGTTAGCAATAGTCATAGAAGCAACAGTTGGCGTGACAACCTCATGGGGACACGTTGATGGAGATCAAGATGATGGAGATCGTGGTGTCATGCTGGTGACGATGGAGATCATGCCGGTGCTTTGGAGATGGAGATCAAAAGCACAAGTTCATGGCCATATCATGTCACTTATGATTTGCATGTGATGTTAATCCTTTTATGCATCTTATTTTGCTTAGGACGACGGTAGCATTATAAGGTGACCCCTCACTAAAATTTCAAGATAAAATTGTGTTCTCCCCGAGTGTGCACCGTTGAGAAAGTTCGTCATTTCGAGACACCACATGATGATCGGGTGTGATAGACTCTACGTTCACATACAACGGGTGCAAGCCAGTGTTGCACGTGCGGAACACTCGGGTTAATCTTGACGAGCCTAGCATGTACAGACATGGCCTCGGAACACAAGAGACCGAAAGGTCGAACATGAGTCATATAGTAGATATGCTCAACATGGAGATGTTCACCATTGAAACCACCTCATCTCACGTGATGATCGGACTTGGGTTGGTGAATTTGGATCGTGTAACACTCGGATGACCGGAGGGGTGTCAATTTGAGTGGGAGTTCTCTAATAATATGATGAACTGAACTCATTATCATGAACATAGTCAAAATGTCTTTGCAAATTATGTTGTAGATCAATAGCTCGCGTTGTAGCTCCCCTGTGTTTTTTATACGTTCCTAGAGAAAATAGAGTTGAAAGATGATGGTAGCAATAATGCAGACTGGGTCCGTGATCTGAGGATTGTCCTCATTTGCTGCACAGAAGGCTTATGTCTTTAATGCACCGCTCGGTGCGCCACCCCCTCAAGCGTTGTCTGTAGATGTTGTGAACATCTGACAGGCACGTTTTGATGACTACTTGATAGTTCAGTGCGTCAAGCATTACGGCTTAGAATTGAGGCTCCAAAATGTTTTTTGAACGTCACGGAACATATGAGATGTTCTAAGAGCTGAAATTGGGATCTCAGGCTCGTGCCCGTGTTGAGAGGTATGAGACCTCCAACAAGATTCTTTACCTGCAAGATGAAGGAGAATAGCTCAATCGGTGAGCATGTGCTCAGATTGTCTGGGTGCTACAATCTCTTGAATCGAGTGGGAGTTGATCTTGCAGATAAGATAGTGGTTGATATAGTTCTCCAAGTTACTGCCACAAAGCTACTAGACCTTCGTGATGAACTATAAAATGCCAAGGATGGAAATAATGATCCCCGAGCTATTCGCGATGTTTGACACCGCGAAGGTAGAAATCAAGAAGGAGCATCAAATGTTGATGGTTAGTAAAACCACTAGTTTCAAGAAGGGCAAGGGCAAGGAGGGATACTTCATGGATGGCAAGCCAGTTGCTGCTCCAGTAAAGAAACCCAAGGTTGAACCCAAACCCGAGACTAAGTGCTTCTATTATGAGGAGAATGGTCACTGAAGTGGAACTGCCCTAGATACTTGGTAGGTAAGAAGGCTGGCAACGTCAATAGAAGTATATTTGATATACGTTTTATTCATGTGTACCTTGCTAGTACTCCTAGTAGCACCTGGGTATTAGATACCGGTTCAGTTGCTAAATGTTGGTAACTCGAAATAAAAGCTACAGAATAAACGGAGACTAGCTAAGGGCGAGGTGACGATGTGTGTTGGAAGTGTTTCCAAGGTTGATGTGATTATCATCGCACGCTCTCTCTACCTTCGGGATTAGTGATGAACCTAAATAAATGTTATTTGATGTTTGCGTTGAGCATAAACGTGATTAGATCTTGTCTATTGCAATACGGTTATTCATTTAAGTTAGAGAATAATGGTTATTCTGTTTACATGAATAATACCTTCAATGGTCATGCACCCAATGTGAATGGTTCATTGAATCTCGATCATAGTGTTACACATGTTCATAATATTGATGCCAAAAGATGCAAAGTTAATAATGATAGTACCACATACTTGTGGCACTGCCGCTAAAGGTCATATTGGTGTAAAATGCATGCAGAAACTCCATGCTGATGGATCTTTGGACTCACTCGATTTCGAATCGGTTGAGACATGCGGACCATGCCTCATGGGCAAGATGACTAAAACCCCATTTTCCGAGTTGATGGAGCGGGCAAGTGACTTATTGGAAATGATACATGTTGATGTATGTGGTCCAATTAATGTTGAAGCATGCGGTGGATATCGCTATTTTCTTACCTTCACTGATGATTTGAGTAGATATGGGGATATTTACTTAATGAAACACAAGTCTGAAACGTTTGAAAAGTTCAAACAAATTCAGAGTGAAGTTTGAGATCATCGTGACAAGAAGATAAAATGTCTACGATATGATCGTGGAGGTAAATATCTGAGTTACGAGTTTGGTATGCAACTTAAGACAATGTGGAAATTGTTTCACAACTTACGCCACCTGGAACACCATAGTGTGATGGTTTGTCCGAGCGTCATAGTCGTGCTCTATTGGATATGGTGCGTACTATGATGTCTCTTATCGTTTTGCCACTATCATTTTGGGGTTATGCATTAGAGACAACTACATTCACTTTAAATTAGGGCACCATCTAAGTCCGTTGAGATGACACCGTATGAATTTTGGTTTGACAGAAACCTAAGCTATCATTTCTCAGAGTTTGGGAATGCGATGCTTATGACTGATAAGATCGAACCCAAAGCGGAAAAGTGCATCTTCATAAGATACCCTAAGGAAACAGTTGGGTATACCTTCTATCTCAGATCCAAGGGCAAAATATTTGCTGCTTAAAACAGGTCCTTTCTCGAGAAAAAGTTTCTCGCGAAAGAATTGAGTGGGAGGAAAGTAGAACTTGATGAGGTTATTGAACCGTCACTTTAGTTGGATGGTAGCACGGCGCAGAAAGATGTTCCTGCGGCGCCTGCACCAAATTGAAGAGGAAGCTAATGATGATGATCATGAAACTTCGGATCAAGTTACTACCGAACCTCGTAGGTTGACAAGGACACGTACTGCCCTGAGTGGTACGTCAATCCTGTCTTAGAAATCATGTTGTTAGACAACGATGAGCCTACGGACTATGAAGAAGCGATGGTGGGCCCGGATTCCAACAAATGGCTAGGAGACATGAAATCCGAGAAAGGATCCATGAATGAAAACCAAGTATGGACTTTGGTAGACTTGCCCGTTGAACGGCAGGCCGTTGAGTACAAATGGACCTTTAAGAAGAAGACAGACGCTGATGGTAAATGTCACCATTTATAAAGCTCGACTTGTCGCAAAGAAGTTTCCGACAAGTTCAAGGAGTTGACTACGATGAGACTTTCTCACCCGTAGCGATGCTAAAGTCGGTTGGAATTATGTTAGCAGTTGCTGCATTTTTTGATTATGAAATCTGGCAGATGGATGTCAAAACATCGTTTCCTTAACGGTATCCGTGAGGAAAGGTTGTATGTGATATGACCGGAAAGTTTTGTCAGTCCTAAGGATGCTAAAATGTATGCAAGCTCCAGCGATCCTTCTATGGACTGGAGCAAGCATCTCGGAGTTGGAATATATGCTTTGATGAGGTGATCAAAGCTTTTGGGTTTATACAAAGTTTATAAGAAACTTGTATTTACAAGAAAGTGAGTGGGAGCACTATAGAATTTCTGATAAGTATATGTGGATGACATATAGTTGATCGGAAATAATGTGGAATTTCTGGAAAGCATAAAGGGTTGTTTGAAAGGAGTTTTTCAAAGGAAGACCTGAATGAAGCTACTTAAATATTGGGCATCAGGATCTATATAGATAGATCAAGACGTCTGATAAGACTTTCAATGAGTACATACCTTGCCAAGATTTTGAAAGAGTTCAAAATAGATCAGTCAAAGAAAGAGTTCTTGCCTGATTGGTACGGTGTGGAGTTGAGTGAGACTCAAAGCTCGACCACGGCAGAAGAAAGAGAAAGGACGAAGGTCGTCCCCTATGCCTTATCCATAGGCTCTATACAGTATGACATGCTGTGTACCGCACCTAGTGTGTGCCTTGCCATGAGTCTGTCAAGGGGTACAAGAGTGGTCCAGGAGTGGATCACTGGACAGCGGTCAAAATTATCCTTAGTAACTAGAGGACTAAGGAAATGTTTCTCAGTTATGGAGGTGATAAAGAGTTCGTCGTAAAGGGTTACGTCGATGCAAGATTTGACACCTATCCGGATGACTCTGAGTAGCAATCCGGATACATACAGTGGAGAAACCATTTGGAATAGCTCCAAGTGGAGCGTGGTAGCATCTACAGTATGACGTATAGATTTGCAAAGAACACATGGATCTGAATGTTGCAGACCGTTGACTAAAAACCTCTCTCACATGCAAAACATGATCGAACCCCAGAACTCATTAGGTGTTAGATTCATAACAATGTAAATCACATAGCGATGTGAGCTAGATTATTGACTCTAGTGCAAGTGGGAGACTGTTGGAAATATGCCCTAGAGACAATAATAAAATGGTTATTATTATATTTCCTTGTTCGTGATAATCGTTTATTATCCATGCTATAATTTTATTGATTGGAAACTCAAATACATGTGTGGATACATAGACAACAAAGTGTCCCTAGTAAGCCTCTACTAGATTAGCTCGTTGATCAAAGATGGTTAAGATTTCCTAGCCATAGACATGAGACGTCATTTGATAATGGGATCACATCATTAGGAGAATGATGTGATGGACAAGACCCAAACTATGAACGTAGCATATGATCGTGTCAGTTTATTGCTATAGTTTTCTGCATGTCAAGTAATTAGTCCTATGACCATGAGATCATGTAACTCACTGACACCGGAGGAATGCCTTGTGTGTATCAAACTTCGCAACGTAACTGAGTGACTATAAAGATGCTCTACAGGTATCTCTGAGGGTGTCTGTTGAGCTGGCATGGATCGAGACTGGGATTTGTTACTCCGTGTGACGGAGAGGTATCTCAGGGCCCACTCGGTAATACAACATCACAATAAGCCTTGCAAGCAAAGTGACTAAAGAGTTAGCCACGGGATCTTGTATTACGGAACAAGTAAAGAGACTTGCCGGTAACGAGATTGAACTAGGTATAGCGATACCGACGATTGAATCTCGGGCAAGTAACATACCGAAGAACAAAGGGAACAACATACGGGATTAACTGAATCCTTGACATAGAGGTTCAACCGATAAAGATCTTCGTAGAATATGTAGGAACCAATATGGGCATCCAGGTCCCGCTATTGGTTATTAACCGTACAGGTGTCTCGGTCATGTCTACATAGTTCTCGAACCCGCAGGGTCTGCACACTTAACGTTCGGTGACGTTTTGGTAGTATTGAGATATATGTGTTGGTGACCGAAGGTTGTTCGGAGTCCCGGATGAGATCCCGGACGTCACGAGGAGCTCCGGAATGGTCCGGAGGTAAAGATTTATATATAGTAAAGTGGTATTTGGGTTCCGGAAAAGTTTCGGGTATTTTCGGTAGTGTAGCAGGAGTGACGAATTGGTTCCGGGGGCCACCGGGTGGGGCCCACCCCCCCGGGGGCCACATGGGCCCAAGAGGTGGCGCACCAGCCCCTAATGGGCTGGGGAACCGACCCCATAAGGGCCCATATGCCCAAGAGGAAAAAGGTGGAGATAGGAAGGAATATGACTCCTTCCTAATATGAATCCACTTCCTAGTAGGAAGTGGATTGGACTCCTCCTTGCCCTGGTTTGGCCGACCCCTAGGGGAAACCCTAGGGAGGCTTGCTCCTCCCTCTCCCTCCTATATATACTAGAGGAATAGAGCCCCAAAACACACGGCCACGTGCTAGTTCTCTATTCTCTAGTTCCTCCACCAAATAGATTCCGGTAGTGCTTAGGCGAAGCCCAGCCGGGATGACTCCACCACCACCACCACCACGCCGTCGTGCTGCTGGAGATCTCATCCACCTCTCCGCCCCCTCTTGCTGGATCAAGAAGGCGGAGATCGTCATCGAGCTGTATGTGTGCTGAACGCGGAGGTGCCGTCCGTTCGGCGCTAGATCGGGACGGATCGTGATTGGATCGCGGGACGGCTTGCGATTTGGATCGCGAAGACGTTCGACTACATCAACCGCGTTTCTTAACGCTTCCCGCTTAGCGATCTACAAGGGTATGTAGATCCACTCTCCCTCTCGTAGATGCTCATCACCATGGATAGATCTTGCGTGTGCGTAGGAATATTTTTGTTTCCCATGCAACGTTCCCCAACACTAAAGACATTAAAGGTATTCAAAGTTTCCTTGGTCATGCTGGTTTTTATAGGAGGTTTATTAAAGACTTCTCTCAAATTTCTAGGCCTCTTACTAATCTTTTGCAAAAGGATATTCCTTTTGTTTTTGATGATGATTGTGTGGAAGCCTTTGAAACACTCAAGAAAGCCTTAACCTCTGCACCTATCGTTCAACCACCTGATTGGAACTTGCCTTTTGAAATTATGTGCGATGCTAGTGATTATGCTGTTGGTGCTGTTCTAGGACAAAGAGTTGATAAGAAATGGAATTTTATCCATTATGCTAGTAAAACTCTAGACAGTGTCCAACGAAACTATGCTACTACTGAAAAAGAATTTTTAGCAGTTGTGTTTGCTTGTGATAAATTTAGATCCTATATTGTTGATTCCAAAGTCATTGTTCACACCGATCATGCTGCTATAAAATATCTTATGGAAAAGAAAGATGCTAAACCTAGACTCATTAGGTGGGTTCTCTTGCTCCAAGAATTTGACTTACACATCGTTGATAGGAAAGGAGCCGAGAACCCCATAGCTGACAACTTGTCTAGGTTAGAAAATATTCTTGATGACCCACTACCTATTGATGATAGTTTCCCTGATGAACAGCTAGCTGCAATAAGTGTCTCACAACGCATACCTTGGTATGCTGATTATGCTAACTACATTGTCGCTAAATATATACCACCTAGCTTTACTTATCAACAAAAGAGAAAAAAATTCTATGACTTGAGACATTACTTTTGGGATGACCCACATCTTTATAAAGAAGGAGTAGATGGTATTATTAGACGTTGTGTACCTGAGCATGAACAGGAACAAATCCTATGGAAATGTCATTCCGAAGCTTATGGAGGACATCATGCGGGAGATAGAACTGCTCATAAGGTATTGCAATCTGGTTTTTATTGGCCTACTCTCTTCAAGGATGCTCATAAGTTTGTCTTGTCTTGTGATGAATGTCAAAGAATTGGTAATATCGGTATGCGTCAGGAAATGCCTATGAATTACTCACTTGTTGTTGAACCATTTGACGTTTGGGGTTTTGATTATATGGGGTCTTTTCCTTCCTTCATTGGGTACAGTCATATTCTGGTTGCGGTTGATTATGTCACTAAGTGGCAGAAGCTATTCCAACTAGTAGTGCCGATCACCACACCTCCATTAAAATGCTTAAAGAGGTTATCTTCCCGAGGTTTGGAGTCCCTAGATATTTAATTACCGATGGTGGTTCACATTTTATTCATGGTGCCTTCCATAAAATGCTTGCTAAATATGATGTTAACCATAGAATCGCATCACCCTATCATCCTCAATCTAGTGGTCAAGTTGAACTTAGCAATAGAGAAATAAAATTAATATTACAAAAAACTATCAATAGGTCTCGTAAGAATTGGTCTAAGAAATTAGATGATGCACTTTGGGCCTATAGAACAGCTTATAAAAATCCTATGGATATGTCTCCATATAAAATGGTGTATGGGAAAGCTTGTCATTTGCCTTTAGAACTAGAACACAAAGCATTTTGGGCAATTAAAGAATTCCACTATGATTTCAAACTTGCCGGTGAAAAGAGACTATTTGATATTAGCTCACTAGATGAATGGAGAACCCAAGCCTATGTAAATGCCAAGCTATTCAAAGAAAAAGTAAAAACATGGCATGACAAAAGAATCCAAAAGCGGGAGTTCAAAATAGGAGATTATGTTCTTTTGTTCAATTCTCGTTTAAGATTTTTTGCAGGAAAGCTTCTCTCAAAATGGGAAGGACCATATATTATCGAAGAGGTTTATCGTTTTGGAACTATCAAGATTAATAACGGCGAAGGTACTAACCCGAAGGTGGTCAATGGACAAAGAATTAAGCATTATATCTCAGGTACACCTATTAACGTTGAAATCAATGTTATCCAAACCATGACACCAGAGGAACACATAAAAGAAACCTTCCGGAACACTCCAGAATATTTAAAAATAGGAGGTATGTGATACGGTAAGTAAACGAACTCTGAAAAATCCGCAAAAATATTTTTTATCAGTTTTGGAATATTTTAGAATTTTGGAAATAAAAAATAAACCGGAAGGTGATCGAGGTGAGCACGATACACCAGGGAGTGCCAGGCACCCCTGGGCGCGCCCTGGTGGGTTGTGCCCACCTCGGATGCCTTCCCGACTCCGTTTTCCTTCCAAATACTTGTTTCCCAAGAATAAAAATTCTCTATATATACCCCCGACTGTTTTGACGACCGCATCGCAGAAAAATCCTCTGTTCTTGTTTCTTGCTGTTTTCTCGTCAGATCTAGATCTCCATGGCTCCACCAAGCTCCTCCAAAGACAAGTTCTTCGAGAAGGTCATCAACCCGTACTTGCCGGAGGTGATGAAGCACCCTCAAGCCATTGAGATGCGTGAGGGGGTGCTCCACATCCGTGATGTTCAGGGACCTAAGAAGACCGGAAGCATGGATGCTAGGCTCGAGGCGGTGGAACAGGAAATCTTCAAGTGCCAGAAGATGGTGGAGCGTGGACTTAGTGCCAATCACTCCATGATCACGGAATTCACCCGTGATCAGATGGTGGATGGCCGGTCTGTGAAGGACATCATCTCCACCCTCAACGAGCAAATTAATTTTCTGCAAAGCCAAGTTTATGATCTTCAAAACCAAGTCTTTGAATATGAAGCGAGATTTAAAGGTATGAGTTTAGCTGCCAGTTGCAGGACTCAGGGGACTCTCGCGTCAACCTTTGATGGGGAGCCCTTGCCCTGGAAGCTGGAGGACAAGCTTATTACATCATCACCACCACCTACATCAACTCCTCCACCTTCTTCATCACCACCACCAAAGGAGACTTGAGCTCATGGGTATGGGCACTCCCCTTGGCTTGAGCCAAGCTTGGGGGAGGTGCCACGGTATCGTATCATCACCACTTTTATTCACCTTTACCTATTTTAGTTCGATCTTTAGTTTCCCTTTGCTTTAGTTGAATAAAAGTTTTAGCATGATCTATTTTCGTGTGTTAGTTTCGTGGCCTATCTATCTATGTAAGCAAGTGAAAGTTATATAATAAAGTTTAGTTTGAGTTTTTGCCTCTCTACTTTCCTGTTGCAATCGAAAAAAGGAAAAGAAACAAATGAAAAGAATCATATGCTAATCTTATGGTGAGTGATGAAATCACATAAGGAAAAGTATAAGTAGTAAAATTTATTGGAGATTGACAAACACAGCATTGGTCAAAGATGCAATTCATGAAAGAATTAATAAAGGAAGAGAAGATTCACATGCAAATACACTATCTTGGACATCTTTTATGATTGTGAGCCCCCATCAAATATTACATGTCAAAATTGTTGACGTTGGACGAGGAAGACAACGTAATGATTTATGTTTGTTCATATCCACATAGAAGTTATATTGTCATAGATCCTTTAACATGTGGTGCTTGCCCAATATCTTTGCTAGCCAAAAATTCCGCACTAAGTAGAGATACTACTTGTGCATCCAAAACCCCAAACCAAACTCTTTCTTTGAGTGTCCACCATACCTACCTATGGA
Organism: Elymus sibiricus; assembly: GCA_039707655.1. NCBI lineage: Eukaryota > Viridiplantae > Streptophyta > Magnoliopsida > Poales > Poaceae > Elymus > Elymus sibiricus. The sequence goes on from CM077667.1 coordinate 402,500,285, forward strand.
TCAAGAAAGATCCTTCAAGTAAGTTGTCATCGGTGCAACAAGGCAATAAAAATTGCTTCTAAAAGTGTTTCGATCAATTAGTGTAAGATAAAATTGAGCGTTATACGAACTTATGATGGCAAAGTAATAAAAGCGATGGACTGCATAATAAAGGTTGCTATCATAGGGGGCAATATAGCGTGACGTTCTTTTACATTAAGGGATTAGGCATACAAATCAATAAGCGCATGACAACCTCTGCTTCCCTCTGCGAAGGGCCTATCTTTTACTTTTATGCACTTACTTTTATGCAAGAGTCAAAGTATTCTTTCCTATTCTTTTTTTTTACTTTTTCCTTTGCAAGCATCATGTGGTGAGGAAAGATCTAGGCACATATATCCACTTGGATATGGATGAGCATGAGTTATTATTGTTGACATCACCCTTGAGGCGAGTAAGTTGGGAGGCGAAAATATAAGCCCCTATCTTCCTTCGTGTCCAGTTGAAACTTTTTGTTCATGGGTATGCCGTGAGCGTTAGCAATCATAGAAGACTAAATGATGGTTGAGTATGTGGACTTGCCAAAAGGCTCCGACATGAGACCCTTCCTGAAAATATGATGAATTGTAGTTGCAAAGTTGACTGAGAACATAGTTTGTTGGTTCCCAATAAGGTTTATGCTTCATACTTCTATGTTGTGATGAATTGTTACTTGTTCATGAGAAGCTATATGATAGAAATTTATGGAAATAAGTTCCTATGTTAGAGATTATTGATGTTATGATAATAAGCATGATGCTTCTATGTCCGTATTTTTGTTTTTATCGACACCTCTCTCTCAAACCATGTGGACATGCTTTTCAATATCGGCTTTCGCTTGAGGACAAGCGAGGTCTAAGCTTGGGGAGTTGATCCGTCCATTTTGCATCATGATTTCCTACTGTTATTTACTTTATTTTGTTGAATAATAATGCTTTGTGGAGTAATTCTAATGCCTTTTCTCTCATAATATGCAAGGTTTACACAAGGAGGGAGAATACAGGCAGCTGGAATTCTGGACCCAAGAAAAGCACGTGAGAGATACCTATTCTGCACAACTCCAATGAAGCTGAAATTTCACGGAGATTATTTTTACATTTAACAAAAAATATTGGAGCTGAAAACTACCGGAGGGGGCCTCCCAGGTGGGCACAACCCACCAGGGCGCGCCAGGCCCCCTTGGGCGCGCCCTGATGGGTTGTGCTCATCCTGGCCCACCTCCGGTGCCCATCTTCTGGTATAAGGTCTCTCTTGACCTAGAAAAAAATCAGAGGAGGACTTTTGGGACGAAGCGCCGCCACCTCGAGGCGGAACTTGGGTAGGAGCACTTTTGCCCTCCGGCGGAACGATTCCGCCGGGGGAACTTCCCTCCCGGAGGGGGAAATCGAAGCTATCGTCATCACCAACACCCCTCTCATCTTTGGGAGGCTAATCATCATCAACATCTTCAACAGCACCATCTCCTCTCAAACCCTAGTTCATCTCTTGTGTTCAATCTTTGTACCGGAACCTCAGATTGGTACCTGTGGGTGACTAGTAGTGTTGATTACCTTGCGTAGTTGATTACTATATGGTTTATTTGTTGGAAGATTATATGTTCAGATCCATTATGCTATTCAATACTCCTCTGGTCTTGAGCATGATTATTATTTGTGAGTAGTTACCTTTGTTCTTGAGGTCACGGGAGAAGTCATGTTGCGAGTAATCATGTGAATTTGATATGTGTTCGATATTTTGATGATATGTATGTTGTGATTCCCTTAGTGGTGTCATGTGAACGTCGACTACATGACACTTCACCATTCATGGGCCTAAGGGAAGGCATTGTGGAGTAGTTATTAGATGATGGGTTGCTAGAGTGACAAAAGCTTAAACCCTAGTTTATGCGCTACTTCGTAAGGAGCTGATTTGGATCCACATGTTTAATGCTATGGTTAAACTTTGTCTTAATACTTTTCTCGTAGTTGCGGATGCTTGCGAGGGGGTTAATCATAAGTAGGTTGTTAGTTCAAGTAAGAACAGCACCTTAGTACCGGTCCACCCACATATCAAATTATCAAAGTAGCGAACACGAATCAAACCAACATGATAAAAGTAACTAGACGAAATTCCCGTGTACCCTCAAGAACACTTTGCCTATTACTAGTGATTGTTTTGGCCCGTCCTTTGCCTCAAAAGGATTGGGCTACCTTGCTGCACCTTGTTTACCGTTACCGTTACTTGCTCGTTACAAATTATCTTGCTATCAAACTATCTGTTACCTACCATTTCAGTGCTTGCAGAAATTACCTTGCTGAAAATCGCTTGTCATTTCCTTCTGCTCCTCGTTGGGTTCGACACTCTTACTTATCGAAAGGACTACGATTGATCCCCTATACTTGTGGGTCATCAGGCATGGACTTGAGCCTCTTCGTGCAGCACGGTTTCACAAGCACAAGATGCACACTATCATACTACAATACAGAGGCACGCTGGAATACAAACGGACGCTGGAACGCACGCTGGAATACAGACTGGCGCCGGAATGCAGACAAACTCTTGGTGAGACTAGAAGGGGAGCAGTGTTTCTGCAGGTGCGCAGAAGTCGAGGATTTTAATACAGATTGTTAGAATTCGAGGCATCATTTGCTTTGTGCCAGCGGTACGTTTCTGTTATGAATTACTGTGATGCAGTAAATAATTGCAACACGTCTTTTCAAGTTGCACCTTATTAGTGCTATAAAAGGTAGCTACTCCATAATCTCTGCGCATTCTTCCTCGTCCATAGCCCCGAACAGAAAAGAGTAGCCTCCCTTGTTCGTAGCTCCTTGCCTCTGCCATGGCCCGTGGGAGCAGTTCTGGGTTGAGAAATAACCAGGGAGCGCTGACGAGGAAGGCAGAAAGAGCTGAGAGGTCCCGTCGGGACGCGGAGGCCTCAAGGGCAGGTCAAGGGTCTCAGAAGCGCATTCGTCTAGGAGGTGAAGAGGCTGAGCTGACAGGTCCAGAGGCAGGCCAAGGCTCTCAGAAGCGCATTCCTCTCGGAGGTGAAGATGCTGATCTGACAGGTCCCCTTGCCGAATTGGTCGCTCGGCTAAATAAGCAGAAGGAGTTGATCGCTGGCTGGGTGAAGTTGGAGGAGAAGAGCAGTACCTCGCTTGAGGAGGCCCTCGGCGTCATCTTGGAACTCCGTACGGAGCGCGACCAGTTGATGGCGGACATCACCTCCTTGGCAGAGCTTTTCAAGAATAGCAATGCCTTGGTGAATAAGACCATCGCCATCAACATCGACCTTATGGATGAGATGGCGAAGCTATGCATCCAGCAGCAAGAGCTGATGGAGGATTCCGTTGCTGCTACGAAGCAACGTGTCGAGGACTTGAAGGAGATCATCCACGCTCGGCAAGATAAATTCTTCGCCATGGACACAATGGAGAAGATGGTGTGGGAGGGGCTAGAGAAGATGAAGCTCATGGATGCGATGCAGAAGGAGATACAGGAACTTCGCAGTCAACAACTCAACATGAATGTCGCGGGGTAGAACAAGTAGAGAGTAAGGACCCCCGATCTATTTTCCGGGCGTTAGCGTATGTGTCCTTTTGTATTATTGTGATTTTGTAAGACAGTCATCCGTTGCGTAAAATGAACGTCCTAAAAGGCATGGTTGTTGGAACCGTGAAGTCACAGCTGTACATTTATCAGAAGGGACTTATAATGTTAGTGCTATGTTATGCGGAGGCATCGTCATGTTTCTGTTTTCATATACGGTCAGAGAGGTCCTGCATGTGAAGTCTCAAAGTAGGATCGTGTTCGGTTTTACATCCATAATTTGTGAAAAAAAAAATCAATGGTACATTTACTGAGTGATGCACGGCGGTGATTCTGCGACAGGCACCGTCCCGTATTATGAAGAGGATCGACAGTGACGCCAATAGAGGCACGAATGTGAAGAGAGTGACTTAAGTTGAAATGCATAGTGTTCAGCATTTCCAGATGGCTGGAGACGGTAAAATGTTGTAGCCATCAACATAAAGAGACATAAAGTATATTTAGTTAAGAAGCTGTGAGCAGCTTCATAGGTGCACAGACGGTCCAAAAGGTACAAGCTTACAGACGGTGCAAAATATACAAGCATCGTTGATCACGTCTAGAGTACAAAAGGGTGCAGCAACATCTAACCCCAGCACTGTATTCAGCACTCACAAGTGAATGGATCCGTCAAATCCAGGTACTCGATGCATGCTTCTTCTAAGTCGAAGTAGCTGTGGTCGCAACTCGATGACAAAATAAGGCGAGCATGCCTAGAAGCCTTATTGTCCCACTGAAGCACCTCTCGTTGGTGTTTGTAAAAACCTTCTGTGAAGTTAACGGCGACGCAAAACTTAAGTTGATGGTCTCCAACACCGTTGCATTCAGAATAAAGAATGTGGCAAATCCAATGCTATTTTCACAGGGTTCGTAGTCTTCCAGCGTTACCGTCTTCAGACGAATGCCATGATGCTTGAGAAACAGCTGGTGCTCATCATGCAACTCATTCATATCACTTTTTTCATTAGAGCCTCCTGTCTAAAATATACAAGAAGATTGAAAATGCTTAAGGTTGAGGCAAGAAATGAACGAATAATTCTATAACCTCCCTCATAAAAAGTTTCTCCTAGATCTTTGTGTAGATGCAGCCATGCAGCTTAAGGTGGAGGCAGCAAATGAAGGATTAACACTAAAACATGTCTAATAATACGGGACCGTGCCTCTACTGGATGTTGAATCCGCTCATGATCTAGACATCATGTTGGCAAACCAGTACCACAGGTGTTGCACGTGCTGTCCATTTATATCTAACAATATTACATAGCAATTATTTAGAACAACTGGTAATATAACCTACTGGATATGAAAAGCGCATATATGTTACCTCGAAGCAGTGATTTAAACTTCTCTTTGATATGTGGCAAGTAATCCTCGAATCTAAATGAACGGTATGACAATACCCTACTGGATGCATCTGGTCTGTAAATAGCCAATTGGATTGCCTAACCATATCTATAATTACCTAATTGCCGTAGTCAATGCCATTATTTTTCTATGGATCACTCTCTATGCACCGACGGCTATCTGGACAGAAGCAAGGTAAATGCCCAAAATTAGTAGTTCACCACTTTCCCTACTGGATGCATCTAGTCTATAAATAACCAATTGGATTGCCTAACCATATCTATAATTACCTAACTGCCGTAGTCAATGCCGTTATTTTTCTATAGATCACTCTCTATGCACCGACGGCTATCTTAACAGAAGCAAGGTAAATGCCCAAATTTAGTGGATCACCACTTTCCCTATTGGATGCATCTGGTCTATAAATAGCCCATTGGAATGCCTAACCATATTTATACCTTTATTTGTGATGCAAAACAGAAGCACGGTTTTCTATTAGGAAGATGCACCGTATTGGTACACAGCAGATCGATGGCGGTGCGTGTACGAGAGGCACGGTTATGGAAACACGATGCACGGTTTTCAGACAGGAACGTCCGTGATGCAAAACATAAGCATGTATTCATAATACGAAGATGCACGTATCTGTAATCTGGATATGCACTGTGCTTTTTGTCTCAGAGGCACGTCTGACAGGGAGACACGAAACAGGGTCCGTGATGTAAAATGACAGCACGGTTTTATATTAGGGTAGTGCACGTAAGTGTACGCAGAACATGCACGGGTGTGCGTGTGAGAGAGGCACGTCTCGCTGGGAGACACGAAACACAGTCCATGCTGAGAACAGGGAGACGTGGTGACCTGTAGGAACCGACGAGTAGTTAACCTTTGAGCAAAAACGACTCGGTTATCAACTTACGATGTCCATGAATGTGATACCGAAACGTCAGTAGACAGTTGTGCTTCCCCATCGGAATATGCGCACCTGTACAATGAGCATTCACTCAGTTTCGGTGAAATAAAAATACAAGCATTCATTCCGTCTCTTGGTCACTAGACCTTCTTTATATCTTATTCCATCTATATGTCCCTCTCAATCACTTCCCTGTCTCCATCTCTCCATCCCCATTAGTTCGCCGCCTCTAGGGTTCGTAGTTCTTTGCCAGTCCAGTTCCACTCTACCGTTTACTTATTCTTTATTAATTTTTAAGCTGTGTGTACAGAAATTGCACGCCCGTCATTCGTTAGGGTTGCTCTACTCCATCCTCGTTCGTCCCCGGCTGCTAGTCTGCTTCTACACGTATAGATCCTATTAAAATGTATGCGTCCGCTACATGCTCGAATCCGTGATTACGTTTTTTCAGCAGGTTCCTTTGATTTTTCTTGTTTTATCTTTATGGTTTACGTTTGTTTGGTTAATGATCGACCAGATCCACTACAAAGTACTCCTTCTGTAAAGAAATCTAAGACATTTAGAAAAATAAATTAGTCATCTAAACAACACTCTTATATTTCTGTACTGAATAGGGAATATACAATTAGATTTCACTAGTGCAGGCGACTGCTATACAAACGGTTTTTAACCCCTTTCCGTGACGTAGTCTCAAACTGTCGCCTTGCATGTGTGGGCGATTGGGGGGGGGGGGGGGCTATCCCACATGACCCAAAAAAACCGTTGGCGATGCCTGCTCCCGGTCACACACGATAGGCAAAATTATGTCATGTGTGATTGGACGGACTATCCCAAATAGGTATTTAGGAGAAATCGTGTGAGATGTGCATACCATCCCACACAGTGAATCCCAAACATACGTTTCCGTTCGTATTGTACATCACACACAATTTTCTGCTTAACATCGTTTGTGTTAGGGGTGGCCATCACGCACGGTGCCTAGAAGAAACTGTTTGGCATAGGGCTGTCCATCACACACACGTTTTATGTGAAAACGTTTGCGAATGGGTGTTCTAACACACACAGTTTGTGCCCGGAAATCATGTGTGATTGTTCACTGATCCAACACGCCAATTTTCCAGCAAGCGTGTGGGTTTGTTGAGGTCATCGCTGACGGTGTTCTATGACAAACCGTCTGCAATATGAAACCCCAATAATCACGCTAATTGCTCTATTATTTATAATCTAGCTAGTAAACAATTTGATACTTCATATCAAGCACACAATATATTTCATTTCGTATTACGGCAACCAGGATTTCATAATTGAAATACATCAGAGTACAACATCATATAGGCATATAGTACCTAGATACCCAATTACACGACAGGACCGAGTTTCACATGCAACATCTAAAACCTTTGGAAAATAGCATCATATACGGTAAATAGACAGAAGAATCTCGTCTAGAAAACTGTTGAAACGGAAGGCAAATATTGAGCCTTCACTGATGTCGAAGGTTCTTGCAACTTTATGCCAGTGCTTGTGGATGGTTGCCCGCCCATCCTTCATCCTCTTGAGGAAGACTTCAAGATTATACCGTGGGTGCTATATGAATACCTTCCTCGCCACTTGACCATACAGGTGGTTTGAGATGTACTCATCGATGAACTGCTTTGGAAAGGACTGGAAACAAAGATATGCGTAAATTGCGTTACTAAAAATTGAAATGTCACAAAGGGAAAAAAGACAAGGTAAAAGAGATAGTACCATCCTATAGTTCACTGATGTCTTCTTCATTGTGCAGACAAACAGCTTGTTGTTTTTCGTCGCAAGTTTCTTTATCTTAACAATCTTTCTGAGTTTCTTGATTTGACTGATATTCATGAACACATCATTTCCCCACATGAAAAATGGGTCGAACAGTGGGTCTAAACCTCTTAAGGCAGGACCTACATGTGCAACACCAAATTATTGTTAGAAGCCTAAATATTAGAATGGTTCCTGCAATTGCACAATAATGTGCTATTAGCCAAAGGATCATGAAAGTGCAAACCTCGATGGTAAACCTCAGTGTCTCCCATTGTTCCCCCTGTAACGTGTTTAAGAATAGATATTGATCAGTAAAATCTGTGAATGAAAGATAAACGCATTGCATATCCAACATATGAATTCAAGCCACATGGAAAAGCCAAGCGCGCTAAGAACTATGAAATATAGCAATTGTAGGTTTCACGTGCATAACAAAACAAAATTGTACCAACAATAATTGAACATCACATTGCAGATGATCACCAAAACAACTGAACCAAACAGTTAACTGAGCATCACATTGCACAATACAACATAGTAGTAGAAGGTCAGATTGCATACTAGCATTACATTGCATATTTCAGTAGAGTTTCTTAAGGGAAGGCAGGAGCAGCACATGTAGCAGGTCAAATAAACATGTGTAACAGGCGTAGCTAGCTGAACACAGGTCATTAGTAATTAAGCTTCAAAAACAAGATATTCCTCATCGTTGGAGATATCGATAACGCTGGGCTTGGACGAGGGCGAGGCCTCCACATCGTGGGTTCCCTCCTCGTAGTGGTGAGTTGCCTCTGCCTGTTCGGGCACCAACCTGCCTGCTATGGAGTTGAGGAAAGCACGGGCACGCTGAGAAAACAACTCGGAGTCGTCGTCGAAGGCAACATCGGAGCCCTAGAGAAAACACAACGAGCTATTGTTCAAAGCAGCCAACCGCGTGGCGGCGTCCATGCGCGAGGCGTCGACGGTGGCCTCGATGTGTAGATGCTGCTCCAAGATCTGGGGGTCAGCACGCATGGCAGCCATCACAGCCTCATTCGCGCGTGCGGTCGTGATTTGTTTCTCCGCTGCTAGGTGTTCCTTGAGATCCTGGCTATACCGCGTGCACCATGTCTTTCGGCGGCGATTATGTGGGGGTTGGGCCGGTGATTTTGGTGGAATGTGTCGCGCCGGCGGTCGGGCCATGTAGAATGGAGGAGGAGGGGGTGGAGGGGGGAGTGGCTATTGGGGAAGGTTTGGATTACCTGACTATGACTAGCAGGATGAGGCCGAGCAGCAGGAAGGAGCGTCGCTGGCGAGGAGGCGGCGCTGCAAGCATGCAGTGAAGGTTTGAACTTAGGAAATGAAGGGGGGAGCAGGGGGAATGGGAAATGTGGCTTTTGGTTGGTACGAGGGGTGGGGGAGGTAGATATTTGCACGGCAGCCCAAAATTTCGTTCGGTGCGGCAAAAAAGTAGCGCGCACAGTCACATCGGACACAGTACCATTACCATAACTGTGTGCGATATTCAACAACACAAACGTATCCTATAGTTTATCCCGTGTGTGATGAGACTGAACGTGGAAATTTTGGTCTCCAAGCTTCCGGCGTAAGATATCGGATACTACATTGCACACGATACTTGCATTTCATGTTCATTTGGAAGAGAAAATGGGGATACGGCGGCAAATTTTTGTCCGAATTTCCCTCGTTACATTGGTCATTGCTTAGTTTAACAACACTTGCAAATTTGAGTACTACACAAAAGAGCCTACAGCACCGCCCGCACTTACTTAATCGAGCAACTAATAAACATTAGTTAATTGACTTAAACATTACTCTAACAAAACACCATCGCTCTAGACAGAGACTAATATTCCGCCTGGCATTCGTCGATCTCCGCCGCCTCCTCGATGACCAGCTCCCGCTCGAAGAACTCCGGGGAATGGAGATCCATGGGATCCATCGCCACATACTCCAGCATCTCGTAGTCTTCATGCACCATATCTTTGGATAAGGCCGCCATGATCCGGGCGTGGGCGGCCTTGCTCCGGGCATGGACAGCCTGTGGGGACCCTGACTCATAAGTCGTGATCACCGAATGCACGTGTACAGTGATCCCAGAGATCAATGCTCACTAAACACACAGAAGCCGAATAACAAGAGTCTTACATCCTCATTTAGCGTCTTATACAAATAAAGACCATGAAGGTCAAGTCTTACATAGATAGGGCCGCAAGGGCCAAACACTTAAACATAACAAGCAGTGGAAATCTTGATCGGAAGCGTGAACCCATGCCATCTGCCTTAAACCTACAGGCATTCTCACTGGAAAGCGTCCTAGTTCGCATGTTCGTCGCCGTCGAACTCTTCACCATATCCCTGCTCTTCCATGCCTGGCCAATTAAATAACCAGTGGCAAGCCAATGAGTACTTTGAATGTACTCGCAAGCAACCCAAGTTTTGGAACAAGGTATAACAAAGCATGATATAGCACTAAGTAGGAAAGTTTTGCGGAAAGCTAGTTTTGAGTGCAATGACATGATCAAGATAACTAGTAATAGCATGCATCATGAGGATACAAGTATTCGCACAACAGGTTACCGATATCAATATAATCAAGGTCTGAACATCTCATGTTCAACCATCATGTCAAGTCATCTGACTTATCTCAAGTACCATCTTTGTCACCTTCACACACGCACACACCAAGTTTAGTACACATTGGACGTAGCACAAGAGCGGTCATCCAACTGTCCTTGACCGTGGACACGGCTATTCGAATAGTTTTACACTCTGCGGAGGTTGCACACTTTACCCACAAGACTCGGGAAACTTGAGGTAAGTACCCGAACATTGTCTTTCCCCTGACGATACTAAACAAAGAGTCCACTCGATTGGTACCCAGCCCACATGCTGTACATCACAAGTAACATCCATGTAGGGACCAACGGTGTGCCCGGTGCCTGTGAAGACATCGCATGATCGTCCTTACCAGCACGACCCCGTATCAAGAGTGACTACGTCACTCCCGCCACTAGTAATGTGGGCTCTATGCTAGTACGCATCAAAGTAATCAACAAAGCCCCGTCCCATAAGGGGTATCGTGGTTGTACATGTAAGGTTGGAATAACGGTCGCAACTTACACCAATCCGTTTTCGAAAACCACACTCACTCACTTGCTCCGGTACACCACTTCTTTCTCAAGTGGTTACCCAACTCAACATCATCTCCCTCGGGCATTAGTGGCACCCGACGGGGTTTTCGGAAAGTCTTTGAAAACACTCTTGTTTCCAACACCATGCATATTCCCGTCCCATTTGCGTAGCATCTACTAAGCATCCTATCTACTCCCACCCGCACAACCCTCATAAGTATGGTAGGGTCATGCACGAGGCAAGTATGAACGGAAAAGTATCGGAGGCATTCCCACCAAAGTGGTCACCACATCAACATGATCATCATCACGGAATCAAGTGCTATATGACATGTAAATAAAGGGGTTCATAGTCATGGTCAAAGGGCTGCTTGCCTGGCTCAACAAAGTCTTCGGGGTCTTCAAAGTCTTCGGGTCCAACTCCCTCGTCAACCTCGCAATCTGTCGTCGCGGTAAATAACGAGAAAAAAATCATCACAAAAACAGACCACAAAACTCACTTCTAAAATGTTGCCCTACTCTGATAAATACTACAAACTATACTAAAAATATCTGTCTATGGTTTTGTTGTGAGAAACATTTTGAAAACTATTTAAACGGAGGCTAAAAATATTAAAAACTAGGTTTTAAATAAAATCACTAAATAAAACATTTTCACAAAATTACACAAGTGGCACTGTTAAATTCTACAGAATATTCTAAGATTTTTGGTGAAAGAATAATTGGTTTTGGACAATTATTGAATTCTGTGGGATTTTTGCAAAATGCCAGAAAATAGAAAAGGAAAAAGGCCAGGTGCCACGGCTAGAGGCGGCCAACAGCTGGGCCAGCCCATCCAGCCAGCCAGCAGGCGGCCCAGGCGGCTCAGCGCCCCCGCGCGCGTCAGGTTTCAAACCTGACGGGCGGGGCCCGTTGGCCACAGAGAGGGGGAGAGACGCGGGAGGGGCGAGAGGCTGACACGCGGGCCCCACCCCGCGGTCGTCTTCTACCTCTCGACAGAGGAGGGGGGAAGCTCACCGGCGGCGTTCCAGGCGACGGCGAGGCGAGCTAGAGGTGGGAACGGATTCAGCGTCGAGCCGCCGTTCCTCTGGAGGTGGAGGGGATGTCGGAGACGCACTGGTTCGCCGGCGACGAGAAAACACGGCGGAGCCGATTCGGGAGGAGATCGCCGGCGTTGTTCCTCAGTGGGAAATGGACGGGTAAGAAGGAGAAAAGGGTCAGGAGGGCCCTACGGACCTAGAGAGAGGGACAGGAGGACCAGAGCAGGCCGGTAACCCGAGATCGACGGAGCCCCGACGCGGCGGCGCCTCGGTCGATCTCGAGCACTGGTGCTCGGGGAGTCCAAATGGGGGCTTGCGGGGGACGATTGAGAGGAGGAGGGGGTCAGCAGAGGGAAAAGAGAGGCTCGGGGTGGCCTTTTATAGGCGGCCCGCGGTCAACCGAGCTCGGGTGCGCCGGGGAGCTCGCAGCCGAGGCCAGAGGCCACGGGGGCTCGCGATGGCGTGTCTGGGGCGCTCATGGACGCGGTCCGGGGCTGGGGAGGAAGAGAGGGAAAGCAGGGCGTGCTCCTGGTGGACCCCGAGCTCGCGCGCTCACTGGCCGAGCTGGGCGGCGCCGGGCACGCGCTGCAGAGGGCAGAGGAGAGAGGGGGAGGAAGGGGCCATTGCCCTGGCGCGTTGCGGACGTCGAGACGCGGTCTCTGGCATGCGGGGAGGACCCGAGGTGGTCGGGGGCACCAAGTTAACTCTCTGGAGGGCGGCTACGCGCTCCAGAACGCCCGTTTGGCCGGCATCCGCGCGTTCTCGCGCGTCTCCCTTGTCCTGGCGCGTCTGGGAGCTACTGGAGATGCCCTGGGTGGCGTAGGAGGTAAGCAAGGGCAAAGGGGAGGATAGAGGGGCTGAGAGAGATGAGAGAGAGAGAGAGATTCTTGCTGTCCAGAGAGGAAAAATGGGGGTTTCACCCTTGCCATCATGCTCTCTGGCGCCAGGACTTTTACCATAGGTGAGGAAGGGTGGTATGGTGTTGTGGTAAAAGTTGTGGCTCAAGGAGAACAAGGGAAGGTGTTCAATCATTGAGATTTGCTTCCCACCAGAAGGTGTTTGATGCTGGTTTGGGCAAGTTAATGGATTCTACTTGCCTTGGGATTTAACAGGGTGGTAATGTAGGTAGAATTAGAGTGGATCACCAAGTTTGAGCCCATTTGAAGAAAGTTCACAATGTAACTTTGTAAAACCCTAGGAATCAACAGAATCAGATTTCTGTAGATCTAGGCATGCATTTCACTTTCCCCAAATCCACCACTTGGTGTAGCATCATTATTTGGGGTTTAGAACGTGCCCACAAAGTTTGGGGTCAAGGGAAGAAACTTCACAATGTAAAGTTGTTCAAACTTGACTCTGGACAGGAATGGTTTTGGAATATTTTGGTGAAGCAAATCAATTGGGATTGAGATGAAACTTTGCAAACTCACCACATATAGCATGTGTGTCTTGCTGGAATTTTTTTGGAATTTATTGAGAATATTTCTTATAGAAATATTTCAAAAGCTTGATTTTGGCAGAAAGGGTTTTAAAGTGTTTTGCCCATGATTTTGAACATGACCATGTGTTGAAACTCATATATATGGAAAATATATGTCCATTGAGTTTCCCTAAATTTTCTCAAATGTTTTTAAAACATTTAAATAATTTTTTCCTATGAAAAACCATTTCTGGCCTTAAGAAAAAGCCTTGAAACAACATAGTAAAATAATCTTAAAATTAATATTTGATGGTTTTGGGAAGTAATATATATAGTAGGTTTCAAGTAAAGCCTTTGGGTAAAAAGGATCCACCCAATTTGAGGACTTGTAGTGCAAACCTCAATTCAGGGGGTTTTGAAATCCTAGTTTGAATAAATCCTTTTTGGCCAAAATAATATTTGATAAAAATATTTTTGGGTACTATTCACATGGCATGTTCATTGGGCAAGAAGTTTGGATCAAGGAAGATAAATATGGAGAGGAGTAGAACCTAAGATTGCCATACACAAACAACCAAACAAGCAAGCAGGCAACAATTCAACAAGCACATACACTCAAAAGTTTTAATTGGTTCCAAGTTTTGTAAATCCAAGCATAGCAAAGTGATACAACACAGGGTGTGACAGACCTACCCCCCTTACAAGAATCTCGTCCCCGAGATTCCTAGGCTAAGTGCTAAAAAGATAAGGGAACTCAGATCTAAGATAGTCTTCACGCTCCCAGGTTGCTTCTGCTTCAGTGTGGTTGCTCCATTGGACCTTGAAATACTTGATGGTGCGGCTTCGGGTGCAACGTTCAGCTTCATCCAAAATATGAACTAGCCTCTCACGATAAGTAAGGTCTGGCTGAAGGTCGATGGCTTGATGGTTGATGTCTTTGTAGAGGTTGGGGTGGTTGGGAACTTGAAGACACTTCCGGAGTTGTGACACGTGGAACACGTTGTGCACATCTGATAACTCGGAAGGTAGCTCTAGCTGGTAAGCAACTTCTCCTCGTCTGTCGGTGATCTTGAAGGGGCCGATATATCTTGGTGCGAGTTTTCCCTTGACGTGAAAACGCTTGGTTCCTTTGAGAGGCGTGACACGGAGGTAAACATGGTCTCCAACACGGAAACTCATGTCCCGACGGCGGGAATCAGCGTAGCTTTTCTGTCTGGTCTTGGCGGTCTTGAGACTCTCTCGAACGAGTTGAACTTGCTCCTCTGCTTCGCGGAGGATGTCTGGGCCAAAGACTAGTCCTTCTCCGGTTTCTGACCAATTGAGGGGAGTACGACACTTGCATCCATACAACACCTCAAATGGTGCCATCTGAAGGCTCGACTGGTAGTTGTTGTTGTAGGAGAACTCGACAAATGGTAGGCAATCTTCCCACTTGGTTCCATACGCCAATACACAAGCACGGAGCATATCCTCGAGTATCTGGTTTACTCATTCCGTGTGTCCATCGGTCTGGGGTGAAAGGCAGTGCTGAAGGAAAGCTTGGTTCCCAGGGCTTCTTGGAATCTATTCCAGAATCTCGAGGTAAACTGGGTACCTCGGTCTGACACGATCTCCTTAGGAATCCCATGGAGACTCACGATCCGGTTGATGTAGAGGTTGGCCAGTTGGTTCCCATTGTAGGTCGTCTTGACGGGAATGAAGTGGGCTACCTTGGTCAGGTGATCGACAATGACCCAGATGGAATCATGTCCTTTCCTTGACCTAGGTAATCCTGTGATGAAGTCCATCCCGACTTTGTCCCACTTCCATTCAGGCACTTTGAGAGGTTGCAATAGTCCAGCGGGTCGCTGATGCTCAGCTTTGACTCTCTGGCATATGTCACACTTTGCAACAAAGGTGCCTATCTCCTGTTTCATGCCATGCCCCCAGAATCTTGCTTTGAGGTCTTGGTACATCTTGGTTCCTCCAGGGTGGATGGAATACGGAGTCTCGTGAGCTTCTTGCAAGATCAAGTTCTTGAGCTCTACCTTGTTGGGTACGCAAATGCGCTTCCCGAACCATACAAATCCTTGTTCATCCACTAAGAATCCTAGGGCCTTGCCTGTCTTGATCTTCCTCTTGATGCCTTCAATGCTCTCCTGTCCCTTCTGGGCTTCCTTAATATCATCCATCAACGTAGGCTTTGCTTCGAGGCTGGCTAGGAATCCACGTGCAACTAGTTCCAAGCCGAAGCTTTCAAGTTCTTCATACAGGGCGGGTAGCCTTTCCTTAATCATAGCATTCAAGGAACAAACCTTTCTGCTTAAGGCATCAGCTACCACGTTAGCCTTTCCAGGGTGGTATTGAACACTGAGGTCATAGTCCTTGATCAACTCCAACCATCTTCGCTGCCTGATGTTCAATTCCTTTTGAGTGAAAACATACTTTAAACTCTTGTGGTCTGTGTATATCTCACATCGCTTCCCCGGAAGGTAATGTCGCCATGTCTTCAAGGCATGAACTACGGCTACCAACTCAAGGTCGTGTGTAGCGTAGTTCTCTTCGTGAGGACGTAGCTGTCTGGATAGATATGCTACGACTCTACCTTCTTGCATCAGAACACCTCCAAGCCCGGTTCTCGATGCATCACAATATATCACAAACTCCTTGTGAATATCGGGAGTGGCCAAAACTGGGGCTGTTGTCAATCTCTTCTTGAGCTCTTGGAAGCTTTCTTCGCACTTCGGTGTCCATTCGAACTTCTTGTCTTTCTTCAAAAGCTTAGTCATGGGTCGGGCAATGCTCGAAAATCCTTCGACGAACTTGCGGTAATATCCCGCGAGTCCAAGGAAGCTCCTGACTTCCTTCACACTGGTTGGGGATTGCCATTCAGTCACGGCTTCAATCTTGGCAGGATCCACTGACAATCCTTCTGCAGTCAACACATGACCCAAGAATCCAACTTCATGCAACCAGAATTCACACTTGCTGAATTTGGCATAAAGCTGGTGTTCTCGAAGCTTGTCTAGGACCAATCTCAAGTGTTGCTCGTGCTCTTCTTCCGACTTGGAAAAGACGAGTATGTCGTCAATGAAGACGACAACAAACTTGTCCAAGTACTCCATGAAGACCTTGTTCATGAGGTACATGAAGTAGGCAGGGGCATTGGTCAACCCGAATGACATGACCGTATATTCATACAGGCCATACCGGGTTACAAACGCCGTCTTCGGAATGTCTTGGGGCCTGATCTTCAACTGGTAGTACCCTGACCTGAGGTCGATCTTGGAAAACACCTTCGCTCCATTCAACTGATCGAATAGGTCTTCAATCTTAGGAAGTGGGTACTTGTTCTTTATTGTAACTTCATTGAGAGAACGGTAATCGACACAGAGTCGGATAGTTCCGTCCCTCTTTGACACAAATAGAACAGGTGATCCCCAAGGAGAGGCACTAGGGCGAATGAATCCTTTCCTGAGCTGTTCTGCCAGTTGCTTCTTCAATTCAGCCAACTCTTCGGATCCCATTCTATAGAGCTTCTTATAGATGGGTCCTGCTCCGGGCATTAGTTCAATGATGAACTCAATGTCGCGGTCAGGAGGCATTCCGGGCAGCTCTTCAGGAAATACATCTGGGTATTCACATACCACTGGCACTTGATCCAACTCAATTCCCGACAGACAATTAACCTGAGGGGCTTGAGTGGAGGCACAGCCGGGGACATACTTGACTTCCACTCCTTGGCTATTGGTTACGGTGACGGTCCTCTTGGCACAGTCGAAGTAGCCTTGGTTCTTGATTAGCCAGTCCATGCCTAGAATCACATCCAAGCCTTCCGACTTCAGGACGATAAGGTCTGCTAGGAAGGCTACCCCGTTGATGTTAACCTCAACTCCTTTACAACTTATCCCGGACTTCATAACTGATCCCGGGGTTTGAATCAACATACGACTACCCAGGGGCATAGGCTTCATCCCACTCTCTAGTGCAAACTTTTGAGTGACAAAAGAATGCGAAGCTCCACAATCAAACAGTACAGTTGCTGGGGTTGAGTTGACGAGGAATGTACCCAGTATGACGTTTGGGTCTTCCTGGGCTTCCTCAGCAGTGACATGATTCACATGACCCTTGCCATTGTTGGGCTGGTTGCGGGGAGCTGGGTTCCTTGGTGGTGCTCCACGGCCTTGACCTTGGTTCGGCGCATTGGGGCGCGGTGCATCTGGCTTCTTGTTGGGGCACTGCCTAGAGATGTGTCCCGGCTGGCCACATCCAAAGCAAGTGACTTGACCAGGGTTGTTGGTGTCGTAGCTCCTACCGCCGTTGTTGTTATTGGGGTTGTTGTAGGCTGGCCTGGGATTGGCATACTGCTGAGCCTGGTAGCTCGGACGAGGTGCAGGAGGTCTAGCCTGCTGCAGCTGATAGGTTGGTTTGGCTGGGGCTGACTGCCAGGGGCGAGGCTTCTGGTTGCTGGAACTACCTTTGCTGATCATCTTGCGCTTGTGAGTGTCGTCTATGGCACAACGCTTGTCTTCCAGCATGAGGGCCTTGTTCACCAGGTCGAAGAAGGTCCGACAGTCGCAGACGATGAGTTGGTACTGCAGGGTCTGCTGGAGTCCTTCCATGAAGCGTTCCATCTTAGCAGCCTCCGTGTTGACATCTTCAGGTGCATACCTTGACAGCAGGTTGAACTTCTGCATGTACTCCTTGACAGAGCCACTTCCTTGCTTCAGCGCTCTGAATTATCTCTTCTTGATAGCCATGGTCCCAGAAGGAATGTGGGCGGTGCGGAATCCTTCCTTGAAGTTATCCCAGGTGATCACACGATCGCCTTGCATGACCTTGAATCCATCCCACCAAGCTCTGGCGGTACCTCCGAGGCAGTGAGAGGCATATAGCACCTTCTTACGATCCTCATTGCAATTGACCAGTGCAAGGAGGTCCTCGATGGTGCGGATCCAGTCATCAGCATCCAGTGGTTCAGCAGTCTCGGTGAAGGTTGGGGGCGAATTCCTCATGAACTCAGACAGAATGGATAGGCCATTGCCGTTCCTGCCTTGCTGCTGGTTGTTCACAAGGGCTTGGGCCATCTGCTGGATAGCAACGGTGTTGGTTTGGCGTTCCTCCTGGAGAACTTGGAGAAACTGAGCTATGCTCATGTTCTCGGGTGGAGGTGGTGGCGGGGGAATATCGCCTTGTGGCTGCTCCGGGTGATCTCTAGCGTGAGCAGCCCCACCAGCTCCCTGTTGCTGGCTGGAGTTGCCGGCTTCAGGGTTGGTGAAGAAGCTGTTGCGGGTTGCAGTCACCATCCTATTTGGAGCAGCCAAGTCAAATAACTGGGATAAACGAGAGGAAAAGCAATACTGGAGAAAACGCGCCTAAGGGGGTTGGTACAGTGCAAGTGTGACAAAACAAGGGTTGAAATACCAACACATATATTAAGATAAGATGGACGATGGAGTCGCTTACATGTTGCCTAAGGCAAAAGTGCGACTTACATCGGAACACAACAACAAAAGCAAACATCAAGCACACATGATTTTATATGAACCATTACACGGACTCGACTTCGCATGAGGGGTACATGACTGATCCTACCCTAGGGGTTCTCGGACTCAGGTGGTGGAGTGCTCGGTCTCGTAGTCACGCTCTTCTGGGTCTTCCTCGTGATCATCATCTGTACGGGCATCGTCTCCGGTCGAAGGGGTCGGAGAACGAGGAGCTCCATCCCGACGACGCTTCGTCGGTGGGTTAGTGAAGAGCTCACGGTACTCCTTCGCACTCATGCGACGTCGTCGTGTGGGTGCATCTCTAGCTGGGGGTACTCCTCCTCGGTAAGCGACAGCTGGTCATCCCTCAGGGGCTCCATCCTTCTTGATCCTGTCTGGCTTTGTCTTGGCTTGACGAAGTAGCTCTCGGGTGTGGTGAAGTTCCTCGCGGAGCTTCACGGATTCCTTAATCAAGTTGTGAACCAGACTGTCGGTGGAGAGGCTGAAGTAGGTCTGGAACCTGAGTGAGATCACATCCTCCTTGGACGGTATCAACGTCCAACTCTCGCCATTCCCATCCTTCTTGAAGGGTAGGTAGCGAGTAGCTGGCTCGTCAGCCATCTCTGGAATGATGTCTCGAAGGTGGATAAGTACCTTGCATGCAGCTGTCTCGACTGCGAGTGCCAGGGTCTGCATCTGTGGTCCTTCAAAGAACCAACTGGTCGGGGAGTCGTTTGCCTTCACGACCACATCAACGTGGTACTCCTTCGTGACGGCATCGACCCAATGCTCGTGGTATAGGAAAACGGGTGATCGGCGATACTGGCACTTCTCCAGGCTATCCTCAAGGAGTAGGGGAAAGTCGGATGCTAGGAGGGCTTCGGGTACGACGGCCATCTACAAGGGTTTAAAGGGAGGAGAGTCAGTTTAGTGCTGCGAGAAGACTAGAAGAGGTAAGAAGTGCAGAAACTCCTAAGCATAAGTGCTAGGCGTAGTTTTGAAAACGGTTTTATCCTAACTAACGTCCATGCTAACTAAGGGCTTCCTACAGTCAACCTGGCTCTGATACCAGCTCTGTGGGGACCCCGACTCATAAGTCGTGATCACCGAATGCACGTGTACAGTGATCCCACAGATCAATGCTCACTAAACACACAGAAGCCGAATAACAAGAGTCTTACATCCACATTTAGCATCTTACACAAATAAAGACCATGAAGGTCAAGTCTTACATAGATAGGGCCACAAGGGCCAAACAC
This sequence comes from Elymus sibiricus, assembly GCA_039707655.1. Taxonomy (NCBI): domain Eukaryota; kingdom Viridiplantae; phylum Streptophyta; class Magnoliopsida; order Poales; family Poaceae; genus Elymus; species Elymus sibiricus. Next base: position 402,520,233 of record CM077667.1, read on the forward strand.
TTAAACATAACAAGCAGCGGAAATCTTGATCGGAAGTGTGAACCCATGCCATCTGCCTTAAACCTACAGGCATTCTCACTGGAAAGCGTCCTAGTTCGCATGTTTGTCACCGTCGAACTCTTCACCATATCCCTGCTCTTCCATGCCTGGCCAATTAAATAACCAATGGCAAGCCAATGAGTACTTTGAATGTACTCGCAAGCAACCCAAGTTTTGGAACAAGGTATAACAATGCATGATATAGCACTAAGTAGGTAAGTTTTGCGGAAAGCTAGTTTTGAGTGCAATGACATGATCAAGATAACTAGTAATAGCATGCATCATGAGGATACAAGTATCCGCACAACAGGTTACCAATATCAATATAATCAAGGTCTGAACATCTCATGTTCAACCATCATGTCAAGTCATCTGACTTATCTCAAGTACCATCTTTGTCACCATCACACACGCACACACCAAGTTTAGTACACATTGGACGTAGCACAAGAGCGGTCATCCAATTGTCCTTGACCGTGGACACGGCTATTCGAATAGTTTTACACTCTATAGAGGTTGCGCACTTTACCCACAAGACTCGGGAAACTTTCGTGTCAAGCCACGAGTCGCGGTATTGTCCATACCCGAGGTAAGTACCCGAACATTGTCTTTCCCCTGACGATACTAAACAAAGAGTCCACTCGATTGGTACCCAGCCCACATGCTGTACATCACAAGTAACATCCATGTAGGGACCAACGGTGTGCCAGGTGCCTGTGAAGACAGCGCATGATCGTCCTTGCCGGCACGACCCCGTATCGAGAGTGACCATGTCACTCCCACCACTAGTAATGTGGGCTCTATGCTAGTACCCATCAAAGTAATCAACAAAGCCCCGTCCCATAAGGGGTATCGTGGTTGTACATGTAAGGTTGGAATAACGGTCGCAACTTACACCAATCCGTTTTCGAAGACCACACTCACTCACTTGCTCCGGTACACCACTTCTTTCTCAAGTGGTTACCCAACTCAACATCATCTCCCTCGGGCTTTAGTGGCACCCGACGGGGTTTTCGGAAAGTCTTTGGAAACACTCTTGTTTCCAACACCATGCATATTCCCATCCCATTTGCGTAGCATCTACTAAGCATCCTATCTACTCCCACCCGCACAACCCTCATAAGTATGGTAGGGTCATGCACGATGCAAGTATCAACGGAAAAGTATCGGAGGCATTCCCACCGAAGTGGTCACCACATCAACATGATCATCATCACGGAATCAAGTGCTATATGACATGCAAATAAAGGGGTTCATAGTCATGGTCAATGGGCCGCTTGCCTGGCTCAACAAAGTCTTCGGGGTCTTCAAAGTCTTCGGGTCCAACTCCCTCGTCAACCTCGCAATCTGTCGTCGCGGTAAATAGCGGGAAAAAATAAAAATCATCACAAAAACATAGCACAAAACTCACTTCTAAAATGTTGCCCTACTCTGATAAATACTACAAACTATACTAAAAATATCTGTCTATGGTTTTGTTGTGAGAAACATTTTGAAAACTATTTAAACAGAGGCTAAAAATATTAAAAACTAGGTTTTAAGTAAAATCACTAAATAAAACATTTTCACAAAATTACACAAGTGGCACCGTTAAATTCTACAGAATATTCTAAGATTTTTGGTGAAAGAATAATTGGTTTTGGACAATTATTGAATTCTGTGGGATTTTTGCAAAATGCCAGAAAATAGAAAAGGAAAAAGGCCAGGTGCCACGGCCAGAGGCGGCCAACAGCTGGGCCGGCCCATCCAGCCAGCCAGCAGGCGGCCACGCGGCTCAGCGCCCCCGCGTGCATCAGGTTTCAAACCAGGGAGAGGGGGAGAGACGCGGGAGGGGCGAAAGGCTGACGCGCGGGCCCCATCCCGCGGTCGTCTTCTACCTCGCGACAGAGGAGGGGGGAAGCTCACCGGCGGCGTTCCAGGCGACGGCGAGGCGAGCTGGAGGTGGGAACGGATTCAGCGTCGAGCCGTCGTTCCTCTGGAGGTGCAGGGGATGCCGGAGACGCACTGGTTCGCCGGCGACGAGAAAACACGGCGGAGCCGATTCGGGAGGAGATCGCCAACGTTGTTCCTCAGTGGGAAATGGACGGGTAAGAACGGGAAAAGGGTCAGGAGGGCCCTACAGACCTAGAGAGAGGGACAGGAGGACCAGAGCAGGCCAGTAACTCGAGATCGACGGAGCCCCGATGCGGCGGCGCCTCGGTCGATCTCGAGCACTGGTGCTCGGGGATTCCAAATGGGGGCTTGCGGGGGACGATGGAGAGGAGGAGGGGGTCAGCAGAGGGAAAAGAGAGGCTCGGGGTGGCCTTTTATAGGCGGCCCGCGGTCCACCGAGCTCGGGTGCGCCGGGGAGCTCGCAGCCGAGGCCAGAGGCCACGGGGGCTCGCGATGGCGTGTCTGGGGCGCTCGTGGACGCGGTCGGGGGCACCAAGTCAACTCTCTGGAGCGCGGCTGCGCGCTCCAGAGCGCCCTTTTGGCCGGCATCCGCGCGTTCTCGTGCGTCTCCCTTGTCCTGGCGCGTCTGGGAGCTACTGGAGATGCCCTGGGTGGCGTAGGAGGTAAGCAAGGGCAAAGGGGAGGACAGAGGGGCTGAGAGAGATGAGAGAGAGAGAGATTCTTGCTGTCCAGAGAGGAAAAATGGGGGTTTCACCCTTGCCATCATGCTCTCTGGCGCCAGGACTTTTACCAGAGGTGACGAAGGGTGGTATGGTGTTGTGGTAAAAGTTGTGGCTCAAGGAGAACAAGGGAAGGGGTTCAATCATTGAGATTTGCTTCCCACCAGAAGGTGTTTGATGCTAGTTTGGGCAAGTTAATGGATTCTACTTGCCTTGGGATTTAATAGGGTGGCAATGTAGGTAGAATTAGAGTGGATCACCAAGTTTGAGCCCATTTGAAGAAAGTTCACAATGTGACTTTGTAAAACCCTATGAATCAACAGAATCAGATTTCTGTAGATCTAGGCATGCATTTCACTTCCCCCAAATCCACCACTTGGTGTAGCATCATTATTTGGGGTTTAGAACATGCCCACAAAGTTTGGGGTCAAGGGAAGTAACTTCACAATGTAAAGTTGTTCAAACTTGACTCTGGACAGGAATGGTTTTGGAATATTTTGGTGAAGCAAATCAATTGGGATTGATATGAAACTTTTCAAGCTCACCACATATAGCATGTGTGTCTTGCTGGAATTTTCTTGGAATTTATTGAGAATATTTCTTATAGAAATATTTCAAAAGCTTGATTTTGGCAGAAAGGGTTTTAAAGTGTTTTGCCCATGATTTTGAACATGACCATGTGTTGAAACTCATATATATGGAAAATATATGCCCATGATTTTGAACATTTAAATATTTTTTTCCTATGAAAAACCATTTCTGGCCTTAAGAAAAAGCCTTGAAACAAAATAGTAAAATAATCTTAAAATTAATATTTGATAGTTTTGGGAAGTAATATATATAGTAGGTTTCAAATAAAGCCTTTGGGGAAAAAGGATCCACCCAATTTGTGGACTTGTAGTGCAAACCTCAATTCAGGGGTTTTTGAAATCCTAGTTTGAATAAATCCTTTTTGGCCAAAATAATATTTGATGAAAATATTTTTGGGTACTATTCACATGTCATGATCATTGGGCAAGAATTTTGGATCAAGGAAGATAAATATGGAGAGGAGTAGAACCTAAGAGTGCCATACACAAACAACCAAACAAGCAAGCAGGCAACAATTCAACAAGCACATACACTCAAAAGTTTTAATTGGTTCCAAGTTTTGTAAATCCAAGCATAGCAAAGTGATACAACACAGGGTGTGACACGGCCACAATCTTGGCTAGGGAGGCCGCCGATGAACGGACGCCTGCTAGAGCACACTCAACGATTACCAACTCAACGGAGGTGGGTTGTCGACCGGTGTCGGAGAAGGCATATGTGATTTGTGTAGCGACCGACACGAGATGGGCGTGGGTAGCCTCGAGATGGGACTGGGCGTTCACCATCAGGGCTACGGCGACCGCCGAGGAACTGACAGCTGATGTGACATTCTCGCCATTTGCTATCCCCGTCGCGGTTGTTGCTGCCGCCCTCTCAGCTGCAGTAGCTGCCCTTTCGGTTGCTGCAGCCACGCTATCGGAGGTAGCGGCCGCGTTCAAGCATGTTGAGAGCATGCTCATGGCTGATGCGGCCGCGCTCGGGCCGGAGTCGGTTGCCGAAGTTGCCCTCACGACGGGGATCCACGTCCCCATCTTTCACCGGCGATGATTGAAAAGTAAAATGGTCTGAAGAGTCAGTGCGGTAAACTGCACGGCGGTGTATTGTAGACGACGAAGCTTCAGGCCTAAGCCATTCATTACGAGGATTGGCCCAAGATATTTTGTACTGCATCACAAACGATTCATGAACGTCAACTGTTTATGAAAGACTTAATTTTCAAAATGTTTTTAAAACAAAAAATGAGGTTAATTCGACAAAGGATGGTGTTTGGTTTGCAATAAGATTTATGTGCAGTGAACACTGACTAATAGCTGTGTCGTGCTAAAATATGGAATTATTAAGGGTCTGTTTGGCATTTTTATAGATTAATTGAGTTTTCTAGACATTTAATGGGTATAATTCAAATTTGAACTATCGTCCCAATGTCCGTGCATCCAAATGGGATGAAAAATCATATTAGTGTCCATGGCTTCATCTTTAGGTCACGTACAATAAATGGGAATGAACTTCAAACATCTCGGCATCTTGGCTCGGGCACAAACGTTGAGAAACTTGGTTTCTAAATTACTGTAAATCCAAAACGCGTCAGAAATTCTAAAAACTTGGAATGTTGTCATGACATGGCACATATGTGCCATGGTAAAAAACTTGTCCAACATGGGACAATTTTAGCCACAAGTCCCTTACAAAGCAAAGCTTCTCACTTCAATCTTTGAGGTCCCGATAAGGAAAACGTCGCCTTATGTAGGCAAAACGAGATCCGCTCATCTTCTCGCCATGAACTTTTGTTAGAGGCAACTCGCACCAGTAAGAGTGTCTTGCTAAAATATGGAATTATTCAGGGTTCTTTTCTCATTTTCATACGTTAACTGAGTTCTCTAGGCATACAATGTGGATAATTAAAATTTGAACTAAAATCACATGGTCCGGTGCATCAAAATGGGTTGAAAAATAAGTGTTCATGGCTACTTTGGGCCCCATGCAAGATATGGGAATGGATTTCAAACATCTCGGGGTCTTGACTCGGCCACATACATTGAGAAACTTGGTTTTACATTCATGTATAAATCAAAAACTCGTCAGAAAATCAGGAAACTTGGCATGGTGTCATGGCATGGCTCATATGTGTCCTAATGATAAATTGTCCGATTTGGGACAAGTTCTAGCACAAGCTCTTACAAACCTCAGCTACTCATGGGGAAGCTAGCTTTTGTGGTTTCGATAAGGAACGCGTCACCTTATGTGGGAGAATCGACATCCGCTGCCTCTTCTCGTCTTGAACTATATATTTCTAGAGGCAACATATACCAAAATGAGCGTCGTTCCAAAATATGAAATTATACATGGTTTGTTTGGGCTTTTTATACATTAATTGACTTTTATATGCATTATTTAACGTGCATATATAATTCAAATTTGAACTACATTCACAAGGTACGGTGCATCAAAATGGGTTGAAAACCGTATAAGCTGTACATGCATCTTTAGGATCCCATGCAATATATGGGAATGAATTTCAAACATCTCGCGGTCCTGGCTCGGCCATACAAACACTGAGAAACACGGGTTTTAAATCATGTGTAAATCAAAAGCTAGTCAGAAAATTCATGAAACTTGGCATGATGTCATAACATGCATGGCTCATATGCGCCCTGGTAAAATAATGTCCAATTTGGGACAAGTTTTGGCTCAAACCGCGCACAAACCAAAGATTAATTATCACGCGAAGCTTTGTTGCTTCGATATGGAATGTGTCACCTTATGTGGGCGAATCAACATCCGTTGCCTCTTCTCGTCTTGAACTATTTTTATAGGCAACATATACCAAAATGAGAGTATCGTGCCAAAATATGAAATTATAAATGGTTCGTTTGGCCTTTTTATACATTTATCGACTTTTATATGCATTATTTAACATGCATAATTCAAATTTGCACTATAATCAGAGTGACCGGTGCATCTAAATGGGTTGAAAACCGTATAAGTGTACATGCATCTTTAGGATCCCATGCAATATATGGGAATGAATTTCAAACATCTCGCGGTCTTGGCTCGGCCGCAAAAACATTGAGAAACTAGGGTTTTAAATCATGTGAAAATCAAAAACTAGTCAGAAAATTCATGAAACTTGGCATGGTGTCATAACATGCATGGCCCATATGTGCCCTGGTAAAATAATGTCCAATTTGGGACAAGTTTTGGCACAAGCCCAGCACAAACCAAAGATTAATTATCACGTGAAGCTTTGTTGTTTCGATATGGAGTCTGTCACCTTATCTGGGCGAATCGACATCCGTTGCCTCTTCTCGTCTTGAACTATTTCTATAGGCAACATATACCGAAATGAGAGTGTCGTGCCAAAATATGAAAATATACATGGTTCGTTTGGCTTTTTATACATTAATTGCCTTTTATATGCATTATTTAACGTGCACAATTCAAATCCGAACTACAATCAGAAGGTCCGGTGCAACAAAATGGGTTGAAAACCATATTAGTGTGCATGCATCTTTAGGTCCCATGCAAGACATGTGAATGAATTTCAAACATCTCGGGGTCTTGACTCGGCCACAGAAACATTGAGAAACTAGGGTTTTAAATCATGTAAATCGAAAACTCGTCAGGAGATTCATGAAACTTGGCATGGTTTCATGAACATGGCACCTAAAGGCGTCATAGCATTTTGTTTTCCTATCTGATACTTGTTTTTTAATATATATTTTCTTTTAGAGACAACATTGAGAATATTAATTAAATTATAGTAAATCTAGAACTCACACAAAATTCAAGAAATTTGGCATGGCGTCATTATATAGCACAAATATGTTGTGGTATTTTTCGTGTCATTAATAGCAAACAAAAGCTTTTTGGAACAAAGAACTGTCACGTTTCAACGAAAACGGTTGCATTATTTTCAAACCGTTGGCATTCTACTGCCCTTTACGTGCTGCCAAGAGTCGCACCCTTTAATTGGCTAGGGCTTAGGAGGTGCCGTGCGAGCAGCTGCTTGAGTTGACAGGAGGCGTGCGAGCTGACATCCGCCGCGCAGGCTCACCGGGAGGCGTGCGGTTAGTACGCCGAAGACTCACCAGGAATCAAGCCCTTTGACCTCCGTATCCGTCCTCCTTGCTTCCAACCTGTCCATCAATGGCGCCCGAGCCGCTGTTTAATACGCGGCTTTACTGCCCACTCACTCACAATCCTCCATATATCTTCGCCTCACATTCCCCTCCATCTTCAGACCTCCACGGCGACCTACGCCATGGTGCAGAAGGATCATATGCCACTAGTCTTCCGGTTTGGTGAAGTTGACACCGACCCAGAAGAGATAGAACATAAAGACGAATGGGACGCCATTGACATGGCCCTGGAAGAGCTGCATGCCGCAGCGGATGCTGCCCCGATGCACTCGCCATCAACCATCGCCGCGCCCGCGCCAGCCACCATCCCCGTGGCATTGACGGGCTGGTCACCCAGTATCATCGCAGCGCTGGAAACCGCGGGCGTCAGGGAGGTCCCCGCCGACCCGCGTGAGCTCGTGTACGTGCAAGCGCCAGCGCCTCCTCCTGCCCCGTGCTCGTGCACGCCCTTGCACACGGCACGCCGGTCCCAGTGCGCGTGCCTGCACCGACGGTGGCCGACCCCTTGTGCGCGCCTGCACCCACTGCGCCCGTGCCCGTGCGTGCGCCTGCACCCGTCACGCCCCCCTCAGCGGATTGGTCCGCCGCCGTCGACAGCTTTCTCGCAGCACCGCTAGTCGCCGCCCCCCGGCCCCGCGCCCGTCGATCGCGCGACGACCGGCTCTTTGATTGTGAAGTCCATAACATTCTGGTCTCGATTGAAGAACTGTACAACTGCGCCCCAGAGCACGAGAACGCCGCCACAGGAGGCCTCCGCCGCCGCAAACTAGTTTTCTTTATATCGTATCTCGATTGTATGAATGTAAAGTGAAAGCTTGACTGAATGAAATCTATGGTTTGATGAACTAAATATTTATCTCTGAATTCACGTAGCAAAGAAAACACCATCATAGTTTTATCTGAATGAACACACATCACAAACGGTTCAGGTTGAATACCCGTTTGAAGATCGACAACTATCTTCACCCGTAAGCCAAGTCAAAATATTGGCGCGAAGGATTGGTCCAATGCATCATCGCAAACGTTTCTCCAATATGATCCGTGTGCCTAGTACATACAATCCGGGAATATTTGCATCTATCATAATGTCTAAATTGCCATGTGTCAAATCGGAAACATTGGCATCTGTCGATCTAGTAACACTGGCATTTGTCAACATTGTAGCACTGGCATTTGTCAAGTATTCCAGAAACAAAATCACAATTAGGGTGTAATTTTGCAACTAAAATTCACTTTAAACATGGATTTCATTCATACATTAAGCACTGGTCTTTGTACAATACTGTTCAACTCGACAGCTGAACCAAACAAACTTTTCCCCAATTGTTGCCAACCACGTACTGAATTAGCTAGTTCAACTATATACTAGCTAATTAAAGTACGTGGTACAGTTCAACCATATCTATAGTTAGATGAACTGAACTAAATAGCCCCTAAATACTAGTACTACGGAGGGGCTTTGTACTACTTCCAGCAGAATCGAGCGCGCTCAGTAAGAGCAAGTGGAGGAGGAGCCTGCCGACGAGTTGGCGGAGACGTGTCCGTTGCCTGCCAGTGCTGCCCTCCGACGCTCAAGACGCCCCTCCTCGAAGCGACGGGACTCTGCGTAGATCTCGGCATTCCGTGCCGCCGCTGCGGCTTCTCCTTCACCCACGGCGTCCGTGAGCTTCTTCGCATGCGTGACCTGGCGCTCCACCTCCTTCTCTAGGAAGTAGATGTAGCGCGCAAGGGTTGCGACGCAGAAGCCCAGCGGTGGGCCTTTGGCGGACTCCACCTCCCGCATTCGGACCTTGGTGGCGGCGCGGGTTATGACCCCGCAGCCTGACGGCGGGGTCGTGGCAAAGACGGACGACGATGGGGTGGCCGCCCAGGCGGCGGCCGGCATGGTGGCGGCCACGGCGGCCACCGGCAGCAGCTGCCTTCGGGTATCGGTGGTGGAGCGTGTAGTTGGTGGCGTGTGCACACCCACCAGGGACGCCACGTGCACGACACGCTTCAGAGGACTGCCGCGCCGACGCGGTGAAGCCTCCCAGTTGGAGTTGTCCTCTGGCGGAGTGGCTGGGCGACGACAAACAGCCGGTGCCATTGGCGATTGGGGGAGAAGCAAACTAGACAAGCTACGGGGAGGGGGGATGAAGGCAATGTGGAGTCGCCGGCCGTGAGGGTTTATATAGCAAGCCGACAAGGATTGGGGATTTCACCGAGCATGGCGGGAAGCTAGAGCCGTAGGACGGTTTTGCGTGCGGGAACCTGCGCGGTTCTGAGCAGGAACGGGATCATCGAGCGGGCACGTGGCCAAAACCCAAAAGCGGTGCCGAAGCGTGCACTGGAATACTCGGGCGGCAACGCGGTGACAAGACGTGAGAGAGGATGACGGACTGAGCAGAGGCACATGGTCCAAATAATAAAACGTCTGCGATATTAATACAGGCAAACGACACTTCCCAACGTAGCGTCTGTAATGATTTCATCCATCGCTGACAATTATTTGGCAGAACCGTCTGCCCACAACACACACAGCTTGTCAGTATGAATCATCTGTGTTATTTCTGGTGTTCGCACACGATTCTCATTACTCACATGTTTGCTGTATATCGCACACATCGTGTTATACCGAGTTGTTTGTGTTCTGCTGTATCAGCGCACACAGTTTATCCGAGTGAACTGTATGCCGTACTTCGCACACGTATGTAGTTTTGGTAACCGCTTCTGTATCTTCCCTAATCACAAACGGTTCATAAGAACAAACTGTCTGTCGTAGATCGCACACGTAACTACTTTCTGAATCGTATTTGATGCATCCACCTTCGCACACAGTTCGTGCCATTAGCGACGGAGCTTGCACTATACCGTTTGCGATTCATGCATCGCACACAGTTTCGCCGAAGGGTATCTGATTGATGTGTCGTGTTTGGACCATTCTGTAGTAGTGTTTGCTGCTCAATTTCTAGTTACCTAGCTACATACCTGCCAGATTTCTTTTTACCTATGAGTAAACAACAAAATTCCGTTAATTTTTTCTTTTGAGGTATCATTAACTAAATATAACCAGCTTATAGCACACCTTTTTCGCTACGAAATTACTAGTATTCCATGATCTAAATTAATTGACGCTGAACGTTCTTCGAATTATAATATTTATGATTGCTTTAACCTAATTGTTGTTATTTGCAATTGCTATTTGTTTAACCTACTGTATTTTTTGTTCTTTAATTTCACCATTTTCTAGTTATACCATAAATTTTTGCTCTTAATTTATACAGAAATGGTTTGCCCTACTTGCCGCAACCCAAAAGGCCGTTGCGAACCTTACCCTGAAGAACTCAAGGAGTTCGAGGTTATTCTACATGAAAATTGCTCGAGCCACATGGTTAGTGGACAAATTAACCATACTTATCTTTGTATCTTACTCAGTAGTCGCTGACCATGATCCAATTTTGAAGTTCACCTGTTTACTTGTTTTTAATTTAATTCTTGTTTTTTTACTTACACCTTTTAATTTTTAATTTTTTTCCTAGTACGTGCCTTGCAATGCTAGAGCATTTCTTGCTGATTATATTATTGGACAAAATGAGCGTAAAAAGAAATGGCATGACAACCAGATTGTGGCCACACTTTCTACCTATGAACACAAGTTTTACGATGTTTTCTTGGAGCACGGTCCAAACTACACAAAACTCCATGGTAATGACTGGGTGCCATTTGCTACTGATTATGGTCTACAAACTGGCGACCACATAGAGTTATTTCTGCCTGACAATGGACTGAATATGCATGTGGTAACTTATCGCAATCATAAAAGGCTGTTTCCATTGCCTCATCTTGGTAAGAAACTAATATTTCAATTAAATTTTTTGCTAGCTTCTATATTCATGCCTAGTATTAAATATTGTTCACAACTAATCTTGCATATGTTCTTTTGCTAGCTCTGGACGATCTTTCTTCTAATGATTCCAAGTACGTTCAGTGTTGTGTCTACTCATGGGATATTGGGCTTACGTACAAACAGACACAACTCTTTCTGCGTCACCTATTAAGAGATACATTCATCCGTTGTCGCCCGTTTGTCCATGCGTTCACAACGACCAACACAAAAGATAGTATCATGGTCAGTTATCATTCTACATATTAAATGTTTTTAAGCATTCTTTGTCGACCTGCTGACAATCTCACACTGCAAGTTCTGCATTTCTATTATACCTGCACTGTACTAAAAAAACATTTCAGTGTGCTGTTGTTCTATTTTCTTGGTCTATCTATTGATTGTTTTCATTTACTGATTCCATAATAAAATTACATTCAATACTATAAATACTATTGTTTCCACACTGAACAACTCCCACTATTTAATTGAATGAGAAATTAACCTTTTTTATATTTACTTTATATCTCTTACATTTAGAAAATTCCAAAGAATGTTGTCTCAACCTTGAAGACGTGAGTGGACGTACCCGCCAACGCTAGGATGACCCTTGAAGCACGCGGTAAACACACCAATGTCATCACACCTTCGTCATACTCCATCTGCAAAAAAGGCAACAGGATGGTGATTGAGAAGTCTTCTTTCAAAGAATTCTTTTCAGCTGCATCTTTTGCTGAAAAGAACGTTGTTTTGATCACCTTCAAAGAGCTCAATGATCATTCTGTCTCCATTATCTTTCAGCGCATTGTATAGCTGTTGTACACTGCTACTAAAGACTTGTTTCCTTACTAGGTTGAAGTTGTCTTTTGTCTCTGTGCGTCTAAATGGTACTAGTTTAGTAGCTGAAATGGCAATTATGTACCTCCTCATATGAACCAGCTGGCTATTTGAAGTCCGAGAACCCTCTTTCACGTGAAATCATCTACCAAAACCACAACTCTGTTTTTTTTCATCGAAATTTTTCTTCAAATTGCCAATCAAAATTCAACAAAATGCGCATACATATTATATCGAGTAAACATGTTAACAATAAAGTATTTAGAACACAGTCGCATAACCTGAAACTCTCCTGCTTCCACAACAGTGCCTAAGCACAGTTTTATATTAGGAAGATGAACTGTAGTTGTACATAACAGATCCACGGTGATGCGTGTACGGCAGTCACGGCTCATATGGAAACACAAATCAAGGTTTTTAGACAGGAATGTCATGATACAAAACAGAGGCATGCATTCATAATAGGAAGATGCACAAATCTGTAATCTGGACATGCACTGTGCTTTTTGTGTGAGAGCCACGGCACAAAGGGAAACATGCACGGATGTGCGTTTGAGATATGCACGGTTTTATATTAGCAAGATGCACGTACGTGCACACAGAACATGCACGGGTGTGCGTATGCGAGACGCACGGCTGACACAGACTCACGAAGCACGGTCCGTGTTGTAAACTAGAGCACGGTTCTATCGGCGGAAGATGCACCAATTTGTGCGCAAGACATGCACCGCGGTGCGTGTGCGAGAGGCACGGTTCTCTGCGAGTATCTAACCTTCACCAAACATGACTCAGCTACCCTGTGTATCTGCTTCAGATAAAAATGTGCATCTCATAACAAATACCCGTGCCTTTTTCACAGAACGTGAGCGTGTCGAATGAAAAACACTACAAACAAAATACACGTCCCTTATTCATCAACAAACGTGCCTCTAGCACTTGCATAATAGTGCTCTCAACGAGTATAACCGTCAGTTAACAAACTGCGCAAACCGTGCTTCATGTCCATCTATATACACATCAGTTTTATATATCTGAATAACAATCTTTCGTACCATATATATTTTTAAAAACATCTGCATACAACTACACACTACACAAATGTTTTACTTCACAGTCTATAAGTAGCATCACTGCGGCAGAAGACTGAAAATAACAGCAAGCTCCTCATCACACTCTTTGAAGGTTATGAGCTCCAAATTGTTTACTTCAATATAGGATGCGCGAAGAAAATTACTGAAACCTTCCTTCTTGAACACCATTCTACCACCCAAGCCAATAAAGTAGGAACAAGGAATGCTCACATATATATCATCAACTTGAGATTCCAAAGTAACTTCAAGAGTTAAAGAACCAGTCCTAGGAATTGACAAAATTTCCTTCAAACTCCTCACAACCATGCTCGGAATAACCTGACCAAAACATCAAGTTATAAGGTGTTCTGTTTACAATTTTAAAACGGTAAACTAAAGCAAATAACAAATAAATAAACAATACCCAAAAAAAAGCTCACCATATGTTGACCATTAACATTCATGGAAGTAATCCGATGAACAAAAGGAGAACACGGAATGTAGTTGTCATCAAAGAGTTGTCGCGACATGAAATACATTTGATGATAATTCAGATCGACACCACGACTATAAAAACAACTATCAACAAGTTCCCTCTCAGATTCACTCAGATCCTCAAGCGCTACAAAAAATAAATTTCACAAGTTAAGCAGAACAGGAAAACATATCACGTCAAACAAAATTAAAAATTCCTTAAAAACAAACCTTACCAACACAGGGTAAAGGGAACAACATATCACCACCTCGATGAAAATCAACAGCAATCATAGTTCCATAGTGCTCAAGCCTAAAAGTAACCATGCCACCAAGACGTAGACCATAATCATTCACCAGTCCCTCCCAGGAAGGACCATGGAATTTACTGCTCACCCGACCATGCCTAAACAGAACACCATATAAGTCACCCTCACTGGTGTGAAGAGCAAGATCAATATCTTTGTCACCCCTCCTAATAGCTAAAGCTCTGCACTACTCAATGTACCGAGCAAGATGTGATCTAACACTGCATGGAACATACTACAAAAAGAATGGAAGTAAACATCATAATCATATAAACGAAGGCATTAGAATACCTTCCAACCAAAACAACATAAACCATATGTCACAATCAGATAAACAAGAAATAGTATCTTACAACACGCCTCGAACAACGACGATCCAGCACCACAGTGAACACAGACGCACAAGAATCAAAGGAAGAACAAGGGCCACCTGGCGCTTAGCAAAAGGGGCAAGCCATTACCTGGAAAGAAACGGTGACCAATAAGAAACAGTTGAAAGTTTACATTTGATTGTGTTGGAAGCCCCCACCCGTAATTTCCCCTGAAATCTCCATTTCCCGGAAATATAATGGGAAAAAAGAAAATAGGAAACAGGAAACCACGATTACACGATTACCCGGGGACGACCACAGCGGGGCGATGACGGCGGGGCGACGGCGGAAGGAAGACGGCAGCGGGACGACGACGGCGGGGCGACGGCGGAAGGACGGGACGACAACGGAAGGAAGACAGCAACGGGACGACGGGGCGGGACTTGTCCGGCGCGACGACGAATCCAACAGAGAAACAAATCTGAAGAAATAGATCGGAACATTACTAGAAAACCTAAATTGTTTAAGGACTTAATTGCAAAACGAAAAACCAGAAAAAGGAAACCGGATATCACCGGACTGTTCTCCGCGCGACAAGTGTCACGCGCGAAGCGCGGTTGAAAGGTCTCCAGCGCGCCCAGAACACCCCGCGTGACCTTTGCGAGGTGTACTCCTAACTAATGATTTCGAGGCGCCGGCTAGCGATACTGGCGCTCGCATCCCTCGTGCAGCGGGCCGGCCCAGGAAACACAATGAGAAGCGAGGAAGGCTATCGCCAAAAATGCTTGAAAATATGGAAGAGCCAGGATTCGATCCGTGACTGCGTGTACCAAAACCAACGAACATAGCCAATAGGCCGAACTCTCTACGTGTACAATTGAAAGACAAACACTTCTTATTATATACCCACCTATTATGCATACAATTTTGTGATAAAATGGAAAAAATAGAAAAATAAATGCACAATATAAAACGTGAATTTGAAGAAAGTTAATAAAATTTAAAAGGTTCGTGCAAACTGAAAAGAAATACAGAAATTTGAGAAAACTTCACGAATTTCAAAAAGTTCGCAAAAATTAGGTTAAAGTTCATGAAATTTTGAAAAAGTTCACAAGTTTGAAAAAAGTTCATCAATTTTGAAAAAGTTCACCGATTTTGAACAATAAGTTTGCCAATTTAAAAAGTTCACTAATTTTGGTAAAAGTTTGTCGATTTTGAAAAAAGTTCATCAAAATTGTAAAATAGTTGATCGATTTGAAAAAAGTTCATGGATTTTAACAAAAAGTTCATCAAATTTTTTATAAAAGTTCATGGATTTTGACAAAAAGTTCATCGAATTTGGAAAAATGTTCATTCGAATTTGGAAGTAAAATCATCAAAATTGAAAAAGAACTTCGTCTTTTTAAAAAAATCATCGAATTGAAACAAGTTCACTTATTTGAGAAAAATAAAACAAAAAATAAAAAAGAAACAGGAAAACATAAAAAAATAAATAAAGGGCATTATACGTAGAAATACAAGGACGGAAGTAAGTGTTCACTAACCGGCAATTGTGCTTGTGGTTAGTACAGTTCGAACTCTCGCGGACAAGTGAGCAGGTCCTGGGTTCGATCTTTAGCGGGCGCATCTGGTTTTGTTCTATTTTTAAACAGGAAGAAAAAGGCAGATCGATGGGTCGGCCTGGTCGCAGAAGAGGGGGTGCCCTGCAGGCGCCGGTTTGCAAAAAAGAACTAAAACCGGCGCATGTGGCGCTAAATAGGGTTTGCCGTACGTGTGTGTGTTCATAAGAATGAGTTAGATCTGGGCATACCCCGGGCCGGGCCGTGTTTCAGGCCGGGCTTTACAAAGCTCGAACTGGAAATCCCAAGCCCGAGCCTGGCCCGGCCGGTCAAAAAAACCTATATACAGGCCCGAGCCCGGCCCGAACGGCCTAAAAACATGAATGCCGGGCCGGGCCGGGCCTCCGTGTAAAATGTCGTTTTTTTATAAGCACGAGCCCAGCCCGAACTGCTACTCGGGCCTAGTGTGCAAGCCCGAACCCGCTCCGAACGTAAAGCTCGGCCCGGCCCGGGTTTTTCGGACCGGGCTCGGGCCGGGTCATCGGGCCGGGCTGCCCATGCCTAGGTTTAGAATGAATGTATGCACGTATATATGAGCACTTGCGACTGTATCGTGTTCAAAAAAATATGATGAAGATGCAGAGTGCGTTTTGAAAAACTGATTTTCCGTAGTGTGAAAAAAATCGAAAATTTTAACCTTATACTTTCACACATGATGTACAATAAAATCAAATGTGTGTTTCTAAAATGGGCTGACTATTTTGTTGTTGGGCCGGAATTTTGTCTTTTTTGTCCAGACCACAAACTACAGTATTTGTAAAAGATTTTTCACACGTGCATGCGGAACATGCATTAGTTTTCGTGGATTTCTTTTACATTTAAAATATGAATTTTATAAAAATAATCGAGCTAACTGAAGCTCGGTCTCCATTGGCATTTTTTGGAAGATGCAACGCTATTATGTCGTGAAATCATACCGAACTCTCATTTGCTTTTGACGCCTTTGGTTAACATCTTTGTTTTTGGCACTTTGCATACATATATCAGTTAGGCCTGTTTAAGTTAATGCATGCCAAAAAATTAACATATGCATGTAGTTTGGTTGTCTGCATGTAAGCTAACTACATCAGGGAAGCAATTTTTAGCGGGGGTTGACTGAGTCACACTTGTTAGACGAACTAGACGATGTTTGGTTGGGAATGACATAAAAAGCGAATCTGCATGATCACCACTTCTCACTAGGGACGACCTTACCACACATGGTTTCAACATTGTCTCGGTCCTAGCTAGAAAACAAATGACAACTCATCCTAGCTACTAACAAATGGAAGTACAAATTAAGAGACATATGGTTGAATAGGAAAAAAATCATCGATGATAACTAGGTGGAATTCCATCATCTTCCTTTTCTTCTTCTCCTGCTGTTGTTTCTTCTTCTGATGTTGTTGTTGCTGCTTCTTCTTCTCATATTATGTTGATGCCTCTTTTTTTTCATAGCCGTGTCTGACCTCTGTTATCCCACATCATCTGGGCCCACTCCATTCTTGTTCTTCCAGGCTTCGTTGTCAAACGCCTCCACACCATGGTTGGAGCTAACAACATCATCACGCGTCACCTCTTCCTCCTCCAGCACAAGTTGATCACAACCCCATTGTAGGATCCATTTATGAAGGATGCAACATGCAAGAACAAGCTTAACCTGTGTAGGGTAAAGGTTGAATGGTTTCCAATTTAGGATTTTAAACCTATTCTTTATAGCTCCAAATGTCATCTCAATCGTCACTCTAAGGCTAGAGTGTATGAGATTAAACAGTTCATGTGGAGCCCTAGGATTCTGGAAGAGAACTTGTTCAGATGGTACCTTGTTTTCCTGGAGGGTGGAAGAACACCATGCGGACATGTATAGCCAACATCTCCTAGGTAGAATTTGTCATCAAGGATATTGATGCCATCAAGTCAACTCATGTCGTCAGTTAGAATGTTAGCATCATGGTTTGATCCTTCCCACCCAGCTAACACATAGGTTGTCACAACCCTAGTTTAATTATGATTGCCAATGCATTCATGCATGCATTTTTAAATTCCTTGAAAATGAAATGAGGGGTGATCAAGCCTCACTATGCAATTTTTTGTCAAATAAGCAATATAAAAATTGCCTCAAATAACTCCAAGAAAATGTTCCCGGTATTCTAAGAAAATATCGGCAAGAGGTAAAATTCAAATCAATATTTTTGGAATCACAGAAGTATTTATTTTGGACTTTTGAACTAACCAAACAATTATTTGCATTGGATTTATAATTATTATAAATCAAATATAAGTCAAATAAATCTGAAACTTTTTATGTGGCACTGGTAAAATCCACTAAGACCACATGATAATTCTCAGGTTTAGAGAAATTGGTTTAGTATTTTATCTGAGCCAAAACAAATGTCAGAAAATATAAAACAGAACAAATAAAGGGAAAGGGCCATTTACCTGGGCTTACCTGAGCCAGAAGAGGCCCAGCCCAAAGGGGCAGGGTCGTCTTCTACCTCTGCCAGTAGGCAGAGGCGAAGCCGAGCACGGCCGACGCCGGCCACCTCCTGCTTCCTCCTGGGCAGCCCCGGCCCTTCTAACCGCGCCAGCACGACGGCCAGGGCAAACTGGTCTCATTTCCCCCCCTCTCCCTGTTGTCTCTCTCCTCTGCTCCTCTCGCTCCCGGAAGCCGCCGCCGCCGTCACCTGCAACCATCGCGGCCACCGGCCTCACCTCGCCGCCCCGAGCTGCCCAAGAGCCCCGTCACCTCACGTTCATCCTCTCCACCGTAGGAATCGAGGCCAGAGGCCACTCTGCATCGCCGTCGCCGTCTTCTCCAACCTCGGCACCCGCCGGCCGCCGTCGTCAAATTCGCCGGCTAGGGAGCTCCTCCGACCTCGTTGTCGACGCCATCGAGCCCACCGTGAGCCGCCGCGTCCATTCCCCCTCTTCCCAGCTCTTCCTGCGCCCCCTAGGCCATAGCGCCACCGCGGCCGAGCTCCGGCCGCCGCTCAGCTCGTCGCCGGCCTCAACTCCGGTGGCCCCGAGCCCTCCTGTTGCCCCCACTAGATGCGCGCGTGCGCGGGCAACCCTCAGGAGCCCTCAGCCGCAGCTCCCGTGGCCCTCCGGTGGCCCTCCGCCATGGCCAGAGGTCGCCGGCGACCAAATCCCGGCCGGCTGACGTGGATGGCCATTAGGGCCTAATCCCCCTCTTAATTAGCCCCCCCTGACGCTGACAGTGGCCCCCCAGGGCAGGTCAAACCCCGGTCAGCGTGGGATTAACCCTGGGTCACTGACCAGTGGACCCCACTGGTCAGGTTTGACCTGGGACCGGCGCTGTTGACCTGCTGACGTCATGATGACATCATGATGACGCAATAAGTGAATTTCTGTAATAAAAATAATCCAGAAAATGTTTAAAACTTCTAAAATTCATAGAAAATAATATGTAAGTCAGATTGAAATAATTTATATATGAAAAATTATCAGAAAAATCCAATGAATCTAATGGTGGCATTTTCATTCATGTTAGAGCAAGCTAAATAGGCAAATTTGGACATTTTGTTCCAAACACAATATGTAACCTCACACCTGGAGTTGAATTTGAACCTTGGGTTCAAACCATCTTCATTTAACATGTTGATAGATGCATTAGCTCAAACCAGCAACATATTGCCATGACATTATCATGCATCATTGTGAAGCATTTGTCGTGCTTAATTTATACCTTGTTTGATCTTGTCGATAGACTTGCGAGACGTAGTTATCGACGACATCGAAGAACAGCTGAGTTCTTCCGATAAACAGGCAAGCAACCCCCCTTGAGCATTCCGATATAATCCCACTCTCTCGCTCTTGCTCTCATTTCAATGCATTAGGACATTGCGATTTAACTGCTACTTGTACTGCAGTAGATGAACCCATTCCTTTGCATGACCTGTCATTGTCACAGTAAATAGCTGAACCAAGCAACCTAGCATACCTGGTAGATGCTTGAGCCATGTTGTGCTATCACCCTATTATGCTTGCTATGCTTAGAGTTGTGTCAGGTCTGATTCATCTGGGTGATGAACCGGAGTGAAATAATTGTGTCCTGATGATGAGGGTTAAGTGTGAACCTGTTTTGGTAAAGGTAGCGATGAGAGGCCATGTAGGAGTACATGGTGGTTTGTCTCATTGAGACCGCTCATAGGAACTGAGTTCCGTGTTTGTGTTCCAAGACTAGCTACTACCGCACATTGGGCTCCGGTAACTCGAGCTCTCTCGGCCTATTAACCTACCCTGTTCTCAGTCCAGGAGTCACAGTAGTTCGAAACGTTGATAGGTGTGGCACGGCCTGCGAAGTGGATGAACGGCCCAATCGGGACCGGCTTGGGGCCCTGCTCACAATGTTTGAGGCCATGTTCGAAACCTCTGCCGGACTTCCATTATGGGTTCCAACTCAGATAGGCGACTGCCTTGGGCGTGACTCGTTGTAAGTTAACGTCCGTGGCCGACTCCCTCGCCTGGCTTCCGCTTGAAGGTTGCCGAGGTGCCTTTTTACGAGCACATGGCGATAAGTGGCGGGAGCATGTGTGACGAAGTACACCCCTGCAGGGTAAACTATCTATTCGAATAGCCGCGTCCGCGGATATGGACTACTTGGAGACTTGCATTGTTCATAGACAAATTAAATGGATACTCTAAAATACTCCAGATAAGTGTGAGTGCTATGGATGGCTTCTCGTAGGAAGACGAGAGAGGATCCATAGTGGTGTATTGATATGGTGAACATGTGGACTCGTGTGTGCTCTCTCGTAGGGAGACGAGAGAGTAGTGATACGTTGGATACTTTATCTTATTTTAGTCTAGCCAAAGGTCAAAGCTGGCATTCTGCAGTGAACCCCACAATCCTGTTCTTGATATATGATGCATATGTAGTTAGTTCTGATGTAAGACTTGCTGAGTACCTTCGTACTCATTGTTGCTTATTTACATTTTTGCAAAGATAGACGTTGTTCACTTTATGTTTCTTCTGACGATGACATCGACGGAATAGCTTAGTAACCCAGACAGGAGTCTGGCTCTTTTGGTAGGGTCGTTGTAGCTTTTCAGGCTCTTCCAGCCGCTTTTAGTAGATGTCTGTACCCAGACATGTAACTTCCGCTTGTTGTTTGTATGCTCTGAATGTTGGGTCATGTGACCCCCCTGCTTGTAACATTATACTATGTTGGCTCTTCGGAGCCTCCTAAATAAATGTTATGTTGTAGAGTTTTGTTGTGATGCCAAGTTGTATCTACGCATATCGTGCATAGTGCGTGTATGATTGAAATGCATTGGTATGTGTGGGATTCGACACCTAGCTGTATACCTTAGTAGCCTGCTTTACGGGGAAATGCCTCTTTGTGCTTCCACCGAGCCTTGGTAGCTTGCTACTGCTCCGGACACATTGATTGACCGGCATGTATCCTTCTTGCTGTTGTGTCTGTCTCTTCGAGGAAATGTCTCGCAGTGTAATGGAGTCCATGTAGCCTGATATGACTCGTCTACGCGCAGTTGATGACATGTATGTCCCACGGCGTAATGGAGTCCCTGTAGCTTGCTATGACTCGTCTACACACGCTGATGGCCGACACCTGCATTGTTGGGTTACGTATGCCTGTCCCTGTACGGTTGTGCCACTTGGGTCTATAACTAGTCATGTCGACCCGGGTTCTTTGACGTGTGAATGCTAGAGACATGTTCATATACGTAAGCCAAAAGGCCCAAACGGTCCCGGCCAAGGTAAGGTGGCAGCCGTGGGTTACCGTGCGTGAGGCCGCAAAGTGGTGTGACATGTTACAGGCTGGATTCATATGGCTTAGGATCGGGGTCCTGACATAGGTGAACTTCAGATCGAAGTCAACCGCAACAAGAACATTCTGGCTTGTGTAGTGCTTTCTACCCATTTGTGTTGTGGCATGTGTCCTCGGCACTTTAGCACTCACATGAGTACCATCTATTGCGCCACAATCCTAAAAATGGCATGACAGGATTGTGTTATGGCAATCCTGAAAATCGCATGACAAGCATGTGAAGGCATAAACTATGAGTAGTGCTCACCTTGGAATACAGATACCATCTTGGGCTAGTGTGAATCTTGCTAGGACTTTGCCTGGTTGATGACTTGATCATCGCTCCACTGAGCTCCCAAATAACACACAACACTTGCTTGAAATACCTCTAAATGGTCTCCATTGGTCTCATGAATGTGTTGTGGATAACATGGTGCGACCAGCAATGGCGCAATCGATCCTACACCGTCCTAAAAAATGATATAACAGAGGAGAGGGGTTTGTATGTTGGTTACCGGTTTCGAAGCCGATGAAGCAGACGGGGGTGGCAATGGCTGAGACGAGAATGGCCAGACGGAGTCCAAGAAGAAGGGGAGAAGCAGCTGGTGCTGCCAGAGAGTTGTTGCCGCCTCCGCCGGCCCGCTTGCGCAGATCTGAGTCGTCATCGTCGCCGTCGGTGCTAAGAACAGAGGAAGGGCATGTCCTAGAGCTAGGGTGAGCGAGTAAATGGGAGGTGAGCCTATATTTCGCGACATCCCACCTCTATAGATTTCCTTCTCCCGCCATCTCGTCCTGGTTCCCCCTGCACTGTGGCATATGTCATGTCCTAATTTTGTGCCTGGCTTAGCCCGACTCACTAGAAACGGCCGATTCGAGCGTTTCCAGCGAGCCAGTCTCTAGACTGCTTTAAGTTTTATGCCGATGTGAGCCAAGCCTCCTTGTATGCAACCAAACATGCTTTTTTTCTTGCCACCCTGGCTTGGTTGGGCTTTATGCAGGCAACCAAACACGTCATTTGTGTATGCACTAGCATATAAATTTCATGCATGGAGAATTGTTTTTCAGACATAGGGCAATTCCAACCGACAATCACATGCATAATTTATCTTCTTTTTTGTCCGTTTGGTCGCGAGTAGAGATTGAGACTTCCTCCCCTTGTCCGCGCCAATCCTCAGGAGTGTGCCTAACTAGCCGACCTATTTGACCCGTCTCGGCCTTTTTTCCAACAAACATAGTTTCATCATCAAACATAGCAAGTAGATAGCAAAATAAATCTAGCAGTTTTTCATAGTACCATATGTATTGCCGACTGATTGCATCCAAAAAATTGCACGAGCCCAGCAAGTGCCACGACCATGGTTCAAGTATCTCGGCCATAGTTCATGAAAAAAGAAGCAAAAAAGAGTTGATCATGCACCTCCATCCATCATGAACCTTTGCTTCCTCTCAAACCGAGCCTTCTTTTTTGGGGTCATCCTGCTCTTATTGGTCCCCATGATCTCCATTTCCTTGGATATTAGCGCGAGCTCCACATCCTTTTGCTCCACCTCCACTTCCTTGGCTCTTGACCGAGCAATTTTCTCATGGATAACGAGCTTCTTCTTTTGTAGGTCAAATAATTTCTTCATGGCCTCCTCTTTCTCTTGGCGCTTTTTCCCACTTGACACCTCCTTTTGGGCCATGAACCCCTTCAAAGTTTCTTGCAAGGCGAGTGTTGTTGCGTCGCACTTTGCATCTACCTTGAAGTTGGTCTTCCTCTTCGGCCTCTTCTCACATTCAATTGGGTCGACGACCGACAAGCCTCCCCCCACCACCACCACACACACATTTTTGGTTGGCATATTGTTCCTTTTACTTCTTGCAATCCTTAATTTTCAACCAACAATGGGTCAAGGTAAATGGATTTCTCCCTTGTTGGACCTTGAAGGTTTCCAAAGCTTGGAATACATACATATGCACATGAAATCAACAGGATACATGCAACATATGCATAGAAGGACGACATATGCTCATAAGACGAGGGTGGGCGAAAAACATACCAAGTCCTTGACGCCAATGCCACTCACTAGCCGGCCAACCACATGGTCACAGGAGCCACAATATTTGTTGCACTCCAATTGGATTAAGTCCCACCTCTTTCGAAGTGGCACTTCACCCCGGTCACTCAAATTTTTAGGGCGCAAACTTCCCATGTTCATGGAAGAAAGCATGGACCCTCTTCCAAAATGTTGAACATTTTTGCTCGGCGCCCATTTTGTTCAACTTCCATACAAGCCTCGCAAAGCAACTTGTCCTCCTCCTCCGTGTATGCTCTGGTCCTCACGCTTTGTTGCCTCCTTTGTGAATCAACTTGATGAGATAGATCATCCCCAAACAATGGCTCTTCCTCGATGACGACACCCTGTTGGTCTTCGGTCTCTTGGCCTCAAGTGTCTTAGCCTAGAGATTCTTTGGCATCATACCATTGGCCACCCTCATTGATCAACTCCGCCATGATATTGTCGTAGTAGTTTGGGTCGCCCCACATCGGGGTCGGCATTCCATCAAACAACTTGCGGGCATCAGGTAAGTTAGCCGGGAAGACAACCCGCAGGCGTTTCCTGTGTGTCTCGGTTGACTGGTCGACCACATGTGTGGGGTTGAGATCGATGGGAGGCACCATGGGGACGATCGGCACCGAATCACCCATTTCTAGCGAGTCATCTCGAGGTGAGGTGGAGAAGCAGGACGTTGACGGGTCATGTCCGGGAAGGTGCCCATATGTCAACGACGATGTTGACGTGCGCGGCGAGTCCAGAAGCCTGAGCGGGTGGGCCGCCGACGAGCCCATGCTGGCTGCCGTAGTGGTGGCAGCGAGAATGGTCGGGTCGCAGAACCCCCACATGCGGAGCATGGGTTGCGCGGTCTTGGCTACGATGGCTTCAGTATCTGCAACGGTTGCGACTGTGCCTGGGCGGCGATAGTGGCGGCCTGTGCCTGCGCATCTGCCTTCTCCTTCCTTCTCCGGTTGGCCTACTTCATCGTCTCAGACGCTCTGTACTCCATGGGGATCTCCTTCTTTGGCTTCTTCGGGGCCACGACGGGGACAAGGGCGATGGCAGAGTTGGGCGCGTCGGCTATGGGTCTAAGCGAGGATTTCGGGGGAAGGATTGGTGGGAGTAGCAACGGTGTGCTACCGACTAGAGGGTCAGGGGGACGGCGCGAGGCGTCCGCATCGTGTTCGGGCGGACGCAAACGCGACCCAAATTTGGGTCAGAATTGGGTCAAGGCAGACAAGAAAACAGACATTCGTCCGTTTGCGTCGGTGGGTTGGGCCGTTTTTTTCTTTGCGGACCCAAACTAACACGTACCGACCAAATGCTTCAGCCGGCCCAAACGGACAGAAGCTTTGTCCGCTTTTTATCTATTTGGGTCAACCAAGCGGACATCGAAGTCCAATTTTGTCACCCAACCCATAGATGCACCCAAAGTGGACCAACGCATTTCACAATGAGGGATTTAGGAATTAAGAAAATAAATAGACGACGTAGGTCCAGTCGTACATTAATTAAAAATGAAAACATTAAAATAAAACAACGAGCAAATCTAGGTGTCGTCCTCCTCGTCTTTAGTCAGGTCGATATAGACCGGCGCCTCCATCCACGGGAACATCTACTGGAAGGCTGTCAACGTTGTTGCCTGCTATGCCGCATCCCGCTGCTCGACCTCCTTCTGGTTGCATCCTGCAACACCTTGAACGCACCCAGCCACATGGGCGTGCACAACAACCATGTCGGCGAACAAGCAGAGGTGGTTGTCCGCGACCACAACTGCCCTACAGCTGCCATGGCTTCTCCTCCTCGGGCTTGGCCGCGGACGGAGGGGGCTCGTTGGCCTGTACTCCGCCCACCGATTCGGCCAGTGCATGCGAAAGGCCAAGCCACCCGGCGAGCTCCTCGAGCTGAGACTCCTTGATGTCCCTCCTTGTGGCCTCCTCGAGGGTTGCAATGTAGGCCTCCTCGGCCTCCTGGCCTCCTCTTGTACCACCGACATTGGTGATGGAGCCGTGAGCGCGTGCGGTGCATGGGGCGCACCCTCGAAGCACGATCGACGACGTTGGTCATGCTCAGTAGCGAACTACGTGTCCCATCTTGACGAATCCACCGCGTACATTTGGGTTGCGGTGGAGGTTGGCCGAGAGTTGAGCTCGGCGATAGTGGATCTCCGCCAACCGCGCACGGCCTGATGCCGGCACCGAAACCCTATCGGGTTGAGATGCCACCCGTGTGGCAGGTTCACGTAGGCCACAGCACCGGCGCGCCATGCTCCTAGAAATACTGACAACGGTGGACCGACACGTAAAGGTGAAAGCATGGCCGCGGCTCACCACCTGGTGTTGCTATGATGAAGTTGGCCCCGCCGTAGCGCCCCGTTGAGGAGCCGACCTTGCGGTCATGCTTGTCGTGCTTCCCAAACCCCATGGTGGCGGCAACTAGGGATTGGTGTCGGGCGGCTTGGGGTCAAGGGGAATAAGAAAAGTGGAAATGGACTAGGCGGGCCCTCTCTGCCTCATGTGTGGCATTAAAAAGGATGCGCGGGAGGAGATTCAGCGGCTGACGTGCGGGCCCCCCGTACACGTGGACTTAAACAGGACTAGTGGTCGATGGTTGGATAGCCGACGCTCGGGCCCAAGGCACACATCGAGCGGACAAAATTTGTGTTTATGTCGCCCCCTGACCCAAACGGACACAACCAGACCAAATGGGTCTGCCAGTTGAAGTGACCCTTAGAGCATCTCCAATTGATGATGTAGATGCAAAAAGCTACCTTTTGCATCTCCGAGACCCCAAAACCCATCTCCAACAGATGATATAGATGCAAAAAAAATTACATCTCCGGAAGGATACAACACCTCGAGATGCAAATTTGCATCTCCACCTATAGGAGATGTAAAACTGGCAGCCATGCGCCAACCGCCGAACCGCCTTCATTTCACTTCCGCCTGCCCACCCGCCTCTGCCGCCTGCCCACCTGCCTCCCATCCGTCCATCCCCGACCCTGCTGCCCTAGCTGTCGACGACCCGTCAATTTGAGTCCACCACAGTGACGACCGCCCGCTTCCGCCGCCGGCGATTTGTGCCCAGAAATGTCGTCGCCGCCGCCCGTTGTCCACCCCCGACCCCGCCGCGACCCCGCGGACAATCCCCCTCGCCAGCCACGGCGCCCTAGCCGCCGTCGACCCATCGAATTTAGTCCACCCCGCCAATGACCGAGCGGGCGATTCGAAGGTTTGTCGGAGCTCCGACGCCGTAATGGACGTAGCAGCTCACGACCGCCTTCCCTGGTAGTCGTTGCCCACCGCCAAAGCTAGTAGGGCGGTCGCACGACCACTGCAACCCGCCGAGCCGACGGTTTCCTAGTCGTTGTCGCCGCCATTGCGTCGCCGCGAGTAGATTCCTCCAATAGCCGCGAGCACATGCTCTTGATGTGAACAGTAACATAAAAAATAGAAAACAAATTCAAAAAGAATCTAATTTTTTTGTGTGACATACTTTCACAATTTTTTGTTGTGCATGCAAAATTTCATCACGAAATCACATTGGTGGAAGTCGTGCCAAAAAAACAAAATCAGAGCTCCAAAATGCTTTTGTAAGTAACATTTTCAGAGCAACGATTTTGTTTTTTTACCACGCCTTCCACCAATGTGGTTTTGCGATGAAATTTTGCATGCACAAAAAACATTTGTGAATGTATGCCAGAAAAAAATCAGATTTTTTTTTATTTTTTTTTATTTTACTGTTCACATCAAGAGCATTTGCTCCTAGGTGTAGAAACTTCACGTCCGTTTACATGACCAAATATATATCATCTATTGGAGTTGCTCTTTTCCATCTCTAATCTACATATGTTGGAGTTGCCCCTTTTGTAAGATGTAAAATGCATTTTTTGAAGATGTAAATTTTTACATGTTTTGTTTTACATATCTAAATTTACATCATCTACTCAAGATGCTCTTAGAGATGGGATTTACGGAGGGGGTTGGATGATTTGCACTTTACAAGGGGGAAGCGGGGTAAAAGATCCAATTGCTCGATTTAGGGAATGGTACACAGTTACAAGGATTGTGGAGGAAGGGATAAGTGGGGATTAGTAGGCTTCACGTGAGTAAATAATGCCTCGGGGGGTAAAAATCGTTGATAAGATACTACATCGTTGAATAGACACCAAGAGGACACTGTACTGAATTTTGCTTGAATGCAACTTCCCTCGTTCAGTGGCTGACTTGGCAACATTGTCAGAGTTAATTAGGGCATGGCCAATGCATAGCCTCAGGGTGATGCCATGTAGGATCGAGTGTCAGAAAAAGTAGGTTCGGATAAGGAAGCGGGATCCTTTGCCGGGATCGGGTGTTTGGAGAGAAAAAGCGTGGTCCGATGTAAAAAGCTGAAAATAATAGAGTGGAAAGTAGAGATGCATGTATAATAGAGTCTTTATTTTCTATTCTTTGATGATGCCCACTAATGTTAGCTTGCATTGGAGAGAGAAAATCAATACAGATGCCTCAAGTTATTTTTTGTCATAGGGCACCTGTATTCATATGTCACCGTTGTACGTGCCCTTACCTGTATGATTGCCATGTTGCCAGAAGCAGGAAAATGAAGGTGCTCGCGAAACAGGGAGTCGTGGCTTCGAATCTCAGCAGCGCAGAGGCGGAGCAGAATTCTTGGTCCCCGTTGCTGAGCAGGCTTGCTCCTGTCTGTCTCCTGGTACCATACTCGAGGTATGAGATGGGGGGGGGGGGGGGGGGGGGGGGGGTGCGCCTATCTGAACCTAAAGCGGAACAGGCAAAGTACAAGCAGCAGTTGTTAGGTGTAAGATCTGTTACTTGATGTTAATAATATCTGTTGCCTTGAAACTTCACTCATTTCTCGTTTTCCAGATATACCGGAGTAGATAAGAGACCAACAGTCCACAGTACAAGACCCAGGCCTATTGGAGTAGTAAGTAAGATGGAGAAGATCAGCACAAGATAGCTTATGTTGAGCATGAGAGTTCAGTTATTATAAACCCAGAAAAGATTGATACTACTCAGTACCAAACGGCTATAGAAAAGAGGCATAGAAGAACTAGGTGTTCACCAGCTTCCAGGATGCCAAATCTTACTTACCATCCAGTGGCAAGCAAGATGGAGGAGCCTTTTTATTTCTGTTGTGAAAACTCCAGTTGCAAGAGCAAGAGATTCAGTGAGAAGGCGCCAGATGGAAGTTTTAATGCAAGGGATGATGTTTTCAGAGAGACCAAACACCAAAGCAATGCTGCCTCACCAATTCCTGTATAGTGTATGCTGATCGGGACATGAAAGATGACTGTGACTTGGATGCAGACATCTACAGTTCATCATCATAAGCTGAAGCACTGAATTAATTTCTTAACTGCAAAGAACATTGTAAATTTGGGAAGTACCAGACTAGTGCTGACAGAAGAACCACCACAATCCAGATCCAAAAATTGAGCACTAACCCACCGAATACAAATTTTATTCTGTTAACTGAACTTGGTACAGATTCAAGGACAAACAGGCCCGCAATATGCTAGGAGAACACGAGGGTTAAAAAGACACCCGTCACATACAAGCTAGAACGAACTAATCTTCAGCAAAAGCTTGTTGCTGAAGGAGGCCTGCACAGCAAGCAACAGCAACAGTCTCGGAACAAGATGCTAACAGTAGCCCCTTCGAGCATACGATCTGGTGATCACACACAAGATAGACCTTCCATTACCTATGTCATAAGCAGGTCGTTCACTCCAAGGTGAGGAGGGCGCATGGAGACCCTAACTTCATGTTCTTCCGGCTCGTTTCCCCGTTTAGGGACCATGATCTCAAGAACTGCAGCAGCCTCATCAAAGTATGCCTCAAGCTTAGCATCTTCAGGTATGCGGGTGGCTAGAGGTATTTCACGGATGAACTCCCCAGGAGGGCAGTGTTCCGGCATAGCATCAGTGAGCTTGAAGACCCTATCATGCCTCCTTATGTATGGCATCCGGGCTGTACTAACACAGAAGATTTTAACTATGCCATGAGTGGGGGTGTTCTTCCACGAAACCTTTACCCTCTGCTGATCAACAAATGGTAAGCTGACCATTATCAAGTAGCCCTGATCATCCTCGTAAATGGACTTGGCAGCAGTTGCTGGCCCAGAGGCCTTCCTCATCACCCCGGTGAACTCGTGCAGCCACGAAGGCTGCACTACTGACTGCATCTCGATATCTTGTTGTGTCCTCCCGGTGCAAGGATTCAGAGGCAAGAAGCACTCCTCATCCATGGCATGTGGAAATGCCTCCTTGCGGCGCTTGCTGCTAACAGGGGAGAGATCCATACCGTCTTCTCCTGAATGATTGGATGGTGATGACAAATTCAAGCCTGATCCATTGAGCATCTTCTTTGGGGGTTGTTGCTGAACATTATTGCTCTTGATGGTAGTAGTGTGTGGCCTCTCCAGCTCAAGCTCTGAGTTTGGCATAGTCCTCCATGTCCCAAAATCACTGGCCTCCTGTGGGATGGAGAAATTGAGCTCCCTCCCTGTAAGCTCCGCCCACCTCCTCCGGTCCACATCGGTGATGCCCACGAGATTCGGCGAACTCACCACCTCAATCCCATGGATACACTGCGGGTTTGAGAGCCCCCGGTACTGCTTCCGCTGCATCCGGTGAGACCGGACAAATCCCCTGTCGACACTGAAAGGGAAATGCGGCTCACCAGGGCGTGAGTGCCCGTTCATGTAGCTCCTGAGCTGCATCTTGCCGAGGGCATTGTCCGGCCTCTCCTTGAACACCCACATGTACATGTTCTCCATGTCGTGCTGCACCAGGAACATGTCGAGGCGGAGGTCCGTCTTGTCGAACCCCGACACGCCGTTGGCGTCCCGGACGACCTTGCTCTTGCCCTTGTCCGACAGCAGGGGCTTGAAGTAGAAAGTGAAGAAGAACCAGGCGCCCCAGATGCTGTCCCCGCGCTTGGTGGTCTTGCGGCTCCCGGCGGCAGCCTTGGGAGCGGTGCTGAGCACGGCCGCGGCGTCGAAGACCTGCGGCCCGAGGCCGACGCCCAGCATGTCGCAGGGCTCCGTCTGCCACGGCTGGTTGATGTCCGGCGGCGGGGCGCCGGAGAGGGACACGGCGTGGGTGCGCGCTACCGCTCCGACGCGGGGCTGCACCATGACGCCGACGGCGCGGTCGTCGAGGTGGCCGGAGGGGTCCATGGAGAGCAGGGTGCAGAGGCCGTGGTGGCCCCCGCCGCCGCCGTTCTCCATGGACAGGGTGGTGACGAGGTCCTCCCCCATGGGTGGCGAGGCGAGTCGGGCTCGGGCGTCGGGGTGGTGGGTGGGGGGCAGGGTGGGTGCTAATGGCGGCCTCCTTCTGGTCCTCCGCTCCTCCCTCCTCCCCGGCCGCTATCTAATCGGCGGCCTCCGGATCCCTCCGCATTCCAAGAAGGCGTCCCACAGCAGCCAGTCGTGCGACCACTCCATGTAGCCCACCATCAGTTCCCCCGCGGGAACGCGCCCACAAATCTGAACCAAATCCGGAACCCCGGAGAATCTCCTAACAGGAATCACGGGCTCATGGCGGAGGCGGGCGGGCGGACGACGAGTCACCCGACGACGGTCACCTCCATTCGGAAAGCTTGGCGATTTAGCGCGGGCGGAGTGGGGAGCAGGGGCGCGAGGACATGGGTGGGGGTTGGGTGGGAGGTGGAAGAAAGGGAAGAGGTGGTTGTGGGGGTGCGGCCGCTTTTATTGGCTTCTGGGGCTCGGAAGCGCCCTCCACCGGATGCGGCTGGGCTGGCCCTGAGACGGCGAGGCGGACGGTGCCGCCGTTTCCACGCCCGCGCCGTTAGGGCACACGCCACCGCTGCGCTCACGTCCACGCGGACGGACGCCGCGCCGTGCCGTGCCGCATGTGCGTTTTTTGCCTTCTGCTTCGCGGAAATCGGCGGCAAAATGGACACATCTGACTAAAGACGCAACAAATTCACAAAGTGAACTGTTTTTGAAAAAATTTCACTCGCGTAACCTTTTTGTGTGGCGCCCGACAGCAAGGCGCCACACTACATTATGTGACGCATTTTCCTTAGGCGCTACACAGTGTAGTGTGGCGCCTTTGTCTTAGGCGCCACACTAGGTCTCAGACGCCACACAGCGTAATGTGAGGCGCCACACAGTGTAGTGTGGCGCCTAAGACAAAGGCGCCACAAAAAAAGGTTACGTGAGTGAAAAAAATTCGGAAACAGTTCACTTTTTAAATTTGTTGCGTCTTTAGGTTAGATTTGTCCATTTTGCCGAAATCGGCAGGCCATACTACAACTTTTGGTGCTTTCGTGTAATAACTTCATTTCCTTTCGTTTGCTTGCGCCTTTTCCCATATCGTCGTTTGATATTGATCTGTTGCCTGAAAAGTTGGTCGGCTCATGTGGTTTCTTGCGTGGCGTATTTTTTGCATTTCTAGTTTGTTACGTATTTTTTATTACCGTACCATCTTTGTTTAGCATAGTACAATCGAAGTCACTCACATAATGAAAACTTCCTTGAGGCTTGTCGTAGTTTTTTTTAGGAAATGTTGCCCCTGGACCCGTCAGATCTAGATCTGACGGTGATAGTTTTTTGCCTATACCTTCCCGTGATTCGAAAACCGTCATGGCATTTTTGCAAAATGCCACCCCTCCCTCACTCAACACACTAAAATGTCGTCACGGGGGTCGCAAAAGTGCCACCCTAGCTCGCAAACGTTCGCCAGGTAGCGGGGTCCCTCTTTTTAATATCAAAACGGGCAGCACGAGGCATCCCTGACGAGGCCGAGCGGGAAACGATGTGGTTGGCCGTGGCGTCGCCGACAGAGGGCAATTTAAGGGTTTATGTGTGTGTGTCTGGGTGCACGGGGTCGCTAGTGTCGGAGAAGAAGAGGGTCGCGGATGACAAGAGCGAACGATTCACCCGAAAGTGGCGGGCGCACGAAAAGAAGCCTTGGAGAGGAGAAAGACAACGGTAGCAAACGGACTGTGTGAAATTGTTTTCTAGGCAACTCGCATATAGTCAAGCCCTTTTCGTGTACTCTTATTTCACAGTTTAGATATATGAGTAGTACATAAAGGGAATAGAATAATATTCTAATTAACAGAACTAGAAAAGGCTACACATGACAATAAGACGAAGGTACCTGTGAGAAAAGCATTAGATTGAATGGATTCCATTTAGTTTAGCGTAATATGATAATTTGTCAAATTTAATCTGAATCACAAAAGGAGTTTATAAGCAACATAGCGAGGAACCATAAACTTGTCATGTTAGTGGAACATATGAGTTTGAGGGGGGGGGGGAGAGAGCCAACATTGAGAGTCGCCTCGAAGAGCCTGGTCCAAGATCTGCTTTGTTGGTGTCGCCGGTCATAGCCGAGACGGGTGAGGAGCTTAAGATAGTCGTGTACATAGTAGGCCTAAGAATAGAGTTACCTTATGGGCGTCTGGCGAGATGTTGATAGAGAGCATGTCACTAACGCTTTCAAGCCGACCTCGATGGCCAATGGAGGATGCACTACTACTATTATCGTTTTAGGGGAGTTGTGAGACGACAAAGGCAAAGTTGGTGTATCACTCAATAAACTTAGTTAGTTCCCTAACCCAACAGAGGGCCTTCTCATCGTCCAAGACGTAAGTGGGAGGTGGAAGAAATGGAGGAGGTGGTTGGGGGGAAGGGGGAAGACCACTTTTATTGGATTCTGGGGCTCGGAAGCCTGGGGGACGGTCGCTTTTATTGGCCTCTAGGGCTCGAAGATCCCTCCATGGGATGCGGATGGGCCTAAGACGGCGTGACGGACGGTGTCGTTATTTATACGGCCACGACGTTAGCGCACACGCCATCGATGCGCTCACGTCACACAATGCCGCCTATCCGCTTTTGCCTCATGCTTGGGGAAGTGGGCAAACGCTATACAACTTTTGGTGCTTCCATGCAAAAACTTCATTTGGTTGCATCTTTTTCCAAAAAAAACTATTGCTATTGATTTGTTGCGTGAACAAAAATGATGTTGCTGATCGATTCAGCGGAGATCAAACGGGCAATAGTTATATTGTGCATTTGGAAATATAGAAACACCATGTTTGTTTGATGGTATTCTTTGGATTAACATTAAGAAGGTGTGATGGAGAATTCTGAAAACCATTAGGAATTGGGTTGTCTTGTTTCCAACTCAGTGGAGGGAGAAGCAAGACTCATCATGAGACCCCCCCCTTCTTGGATCCATTGAGATCATCCCTGAGGAGTCCGAGTGGCTGACATGCCCTTGCTCTCCCTCAAATCAGAAATCCTCTTTGTTGGACATCGCAAGCTTTATTGATGGCATAGTCAGTGCTCCCAAGATATCTGATGATGGGATGAACCCATCGTCACCGCCAAAGCACAAGTTCGACAAGATGCAAAACTTCATGAGCCCTGTGTTTCACTCTGGGGGTGAGCTGCTAGTCTCTAATGCTTGGAGTAACTCCAACAAAGAAGGCCAAGACAACTGCGATTGTTGCGGGCCTAGTGCCCCTTTGAAGCTTGGCTCATGTAGTTTCTTCTATGGCGTTTTTGTTCCATTTCTAATTTGTTACATATATTTTATTACTGTCGTGGGGAAACCTTCCTTTTGAGAGTTTACCGTCGTTCTATGTGATTACTATCGTGGCGCGATGAAGAAGCCTTGGAGAGGACAAAGAGACCAGTAGCAAACCGACTTGCATGAAATTGTTTTCTAGGCAACTGACTTATAGTCAAGCCCTTTTCATGTACTCTTATTTCATGGTTTAGAAATACGAGTAATACAAAAATGAAATACAACGTTATTCTAGTTAACAAAACACGAAAAGCTACACATGGCAATAAGACGAAGGTATCTATAAAAACATTAGACCAAATGGATTCCATTTAGTTAGCACAATATGAGATTTGATCAAAATTTAATCTAAATTGAAAAAAGAGAGTTTATAAGCAGCATAGTGAGGAACCACAAATTAGTCTTGTTAGTGAAACAAACGAGTTTGAGGGAGAGCCTTCACGAGGGAGCCAACATTGAGAGTCGCCTCGAAGAGCCCGGCCCTCGATTTTCTTTGACGGCATCACCGGTCATAGTTGAGCAGTCGTGGAGCTTCGGATAGTCGTTTACATAGTAGGTTTAAGAATAGAGTTACCTTATGAGCGTCTAGTGGATGTCGGTAGAGAGCATGCAGCTGACACTTTTGAGCCTTGCTTTCAATAAGCTAGTTAGTTGCCTAACACAACAGAGGGCCTTCTCCTCGTTCATGACTTAGGTAGATGTTGTGGTGGTTGAAACAAAGAAGAGAGGGAGTGGATCTCAAGATCCCAACGACTAGGAAGGATCTTATATACATTGGCGACTGTGGATGATCTATGACACATGTCGCGGCCTTCAAGTAGCTTTGTGATAGGGTTACAGTCAAGAAGCGGTAATTCCATGATACATGGGTGTCCTTGATTAATGTCGGAATCGGGGCTCCATAGACCCAAGAAGGTTCGAACAATGGGGTGTGCTCGCTCTCCTACCCTACTCTGCTCCGCAACCTCACGGCGACTCTCCGGTGGCTTTGGCTAAGGAAGATGAACAAGGACACACAGAGTTTACCCAGGTTAAGGCCACCTCGCGGTGCAAGACCCTACTCCTGCTTGGTGGATCGCTTGAGGAGGAAGACGAGTACAAGGAGTGTTCTTGCCCACCCAAAAGTCTCTCTCTCTCTACGGTGGCCGGCTCCCCCCTTATATTGGCCTCAGTCCTCTTCCCCAAAAATATCCGGCGGGAAGGGTTGCCACAACGGCCAGTTTGAAAGGGGACATGATTGCAGCCTATCCTGACAAAAGGTGGTCTTCGCCTGCTAAAGTTCCTCGTCGTGACGCGCTCGTGGGCTCGGGGGTGACATCCGTCCTGCCGAGCCCTCGGTCTTGGTCTTCTTGCACTGGAACGGCAACCTTTGGGGGTTGCTTTGGGACCCACAAGCTGATGGCTTTCCTCTATCACCAAAGAGGAAAACCTCTCTGTCCGTGCCTGCTGTCACCACTCCCGCACCGCCTGGTGCGGCGCGCGTCACCCACGTGTGGGCGCAGGGTTGCAGGGCCCTGCCCGGTCAGCTCCGGACAGACCCGCCTCCTGAGGGCGCCGTGGCCAGTCTCGCGGGGAGGCCCCGTGAAGTGCTTGGTGGCGACGCTGCCTCATGCCTCGCGAGGTGTTGGCTCTCGCGAGGACCAGCTCTGTGAAGCCCGCGGGGGGGGGGGGGGACACTTAGTGTTCAAGGCAGTCTTTGCGTCTTGGGCCGCAGGCAGACGTGCCTAGGCACCCCCGGTCCCAAAGGCCCGACAGTAGCCCCTGGGCCCGTGGCGTGAAGGACTCCGCCGGTTGGAGAGGTCGAAGCGATGCGGGCCCCCATTGCCTGCGGGCTAGGCGCAACGCGTGGCGTTCGGTGAGACGTGCGTCGCCTCCACTCCCCCACGATGCTTCGGGAACTGCGCCCCCGTCTGGGCAACCGTCAAGCGTGGCAGGCATAAAAACCCTCGCCCCTTGGCTTCTTCGGTACGCCCCCTTCCCTCGCTGCTTCCTCCTTTTCGCTCCCTCGCCTGATTTTCGCCTTCCTCCCTTCTTCTTGGCCATGGCGGCGAAGAAGGATGATGTGAATGCTGGAACGCGAGCGGGGCCTTCAGCGCCACCCTCATCCTCCGGAGGCAATGGAGGTCGGCGCTTAGGGCCAGCTCCGACGCGGCGGCGCTGGACCGCCAACGAGGAGTAAGTGAGCCGCCATCTTGGTCCTTTCTTGCACTTCCATCCTGGTCGGCGAGCCTGACCGCCGCAATTCCTAGGGCGTCCACGCCCAAGAGATGCAGGGAGGCCTCGCCTGGTGCCTCCTCCCGCGTGCAGCCTGCTGACGAGGTCTCCGCTCCCGTGCCCGGCTTGGCGGGGGCCGGGGGGCGCGCGCCCCGCGCCAGGCGCCGAATGCGAAGCAGGATTGGCTCACAGGGAGGCTGTCGTTGCCGAGCGGGAGGCCGATGTGGCCCTCCGCGAGCGGGAGGCCGATCGGACCGCCTTCGATGAGGAGGCGGAGCGCGAGCGCATTGAGACCCTGGAAGGCCGGGTCCTCGCCGACGAGGCCACCCTCGCGGCAGTGCGCGAGGAGGCTCACGCCAATGCCGATGCGAGGGTGGCTCGGGAGTGGGAGGCCGTCCTGGAGGAGTATCATGGCGAGCTGGCCCGGCAGGAGACCCGCCTTCAGCTCCGTTGCGACGCGCTCCAGGGGGAGGTCAGCGCGCTCCGAGCCCGGCTGCAGAGCGTCGAGGCCGATCTCCAGGGTGCCCTCGCGAGCAAGGAGGACGTCAAGGCAGAGCTGACGGCGCTGCAGGCCCAGGTCAGTGAAGCTGCCGACGCCATGCAGTTGGCCTAGGACGACGCGGCGCGGGCGCGCCTGATGGAGGCGCAGCGCGCCGAGCAGTTCCTGGGCATCGCGAGTCGCGCGGGCGGCGTGCTCCGCCGCTTCGTCAGGGACGTCCCGGAGTTGCCCCGCGCGCACGGTGATGGCGGCTACCTCGACTTCTTCTCGAAGGTGGTGGAGGTGCTGGAGTCGGGCGTCTCTAAGGTGAAGGAGGACATTGATTCGAGCGCGCGCGACCTCTTGGACTGCGCGCTGACGCGCGTCTTCTCCAACTTGCGCCGCCATGATCCTGCCTTCGATCTCTTCAGCGTGATGGGCCCGGTGCCTGAGGTGCTCCAGCGCCCCCTCAGGGAGGAGGTGCGCGAGTACGTGGAGTCGCTGGTTGAGCGGTTCGCCCAGGACGCGCCTTCCGGGGAAAGCGGGAGCCTTGGCGCCGCGACCTCCGGCGACCACGACGAAGACGACGCCTCCTCCGCTCAAGTTTTTACGCTTCCCCCTGTAATGTTATGGACCACCAGGCCCCGTGCGGGCGAAAGACATTTGCAAGTTACTTTTGCTTAAATTGGTAGCCACTTATCGTACTTTAGACGCCCTCGCTCCCCTCGCGGGGTCCTCTGTTTTCTTTTATGCAGCCCCCATGCCCCAGCTGGCTGGGGGCCGTCCCGCGGCAACCCTTGCATTGCTGGTGGGGTTCGCGAGCCCCCATGTCAGGGGGCTGGGACCAGCGAGGCCGGTGAAAACCCATGGTGCACGGCGCTCGAGGTTCCTGCCTTTAGCTCGTGACGTGACCTCAGGCGACAGCCCCTGAGGCCCGCAATACCTATCCCGTGCCTTACCTGGCTGTTGTCCTTCGCCCGTCCTTCCTCGGGGAGTTCTCCCGCAGGGTGCCCTGCCCGGGAGTTCATGCGCCCGTCAGCCTACATTCGGGCCCCGTGTGTGGAAGTTCATCGCCTGAGGTTCTGGCGAGGTGACGAGACGTTCTCGATGCACGCAAGGGTGATCTCCGGGCATGGGCCCACTTCTTAGAGCAAACCCTGCTTGGGCTAGCGAGGTCTGCCGAGTGCGGCCTCGTGCCCCCCTCTTTTGATGAGTCTGTCTAGGAAAGGTCTCTGAGACAGCTCCAGAGCACGGCCTCGCGCGAGTTTTTTCAGAGGCCCCTGACGATGACCGTCGGCGTGAGCCGCGGTGACGGGACCCTTACGGGGATCCAGCCTGCGGAGTCGTTGGTGGGCCAGGTTCGGCGGGCGGCGTATGCTACGCCTTGGGCCACAGGCGACTGGGCCCAAGTGCCCTCGGCCCTACGGGCCTGGCGATGCGATCCATGGGCTTGCGGCGGTTGCGGCTCCTCCAGCGGGGGAGGTCGAAGCGACATGGGCCCGAACCGCCTGGGAATTCGTAGCACATGGTGCATGACGGGGCATGGGGCCCCTCCACTCCCCATGATGCCTCGGTAACCGCCCAGGGCTGGCGTAAAGCCCATGCCGCATATAAAGGGGAGGGGAGGGGTCCCTTAGCCCATCCTCCTTGTCTTCAGTCTCCATCGTCACTTGCCACCGTAGCAGCGATGGCACCCGTGAGGAAGTTCTCCTCCGCCGAGAAGGAGAAGGTGGTGATGGATGAGGCGGGCACGTCGAGGCCGGCGAGGGGCGGTGGTCGTCGCCGTGCGTCCGTCTCCGCGCTCGAGGCGCCTAGTCGGGGGTGCGGGCGACCTTCGCCGGTGGCCCACATCGGCTCGAGCGGCCGCGGGAGAAGCCCCGCCCACGGGCGCGGGCACGGTGGGCGAGG
The DNA here is from genome assembly GCA_039707655.1 of Elymus sibiricus. Taxonomy (NCBI): domain Eukaryota; kingdom Viridiplantae; phylum Streptophyta; class Magnoliopsida; order Poales; family Poaceae; genus Elymus; species Elymus sibiricus. Next base: position 402,559,087 of record CM077667.1, read on the forward strand.
CGGCCGCGGACGAGGCCAGCGGGGTGGTGCAGCCGCGCGGCCGCCCCGGGCGCGGAACCACTCCGCCGATGCGGTCCATGAGTTCATTGTGAGGGTGGAGGGCAGGCCTCGCACCTGGATCCGCCTCCCAGACCCCTTTGCGAGGGAGATGGAGGGACGCGCACCCCCGGGCCCGTGACTGCAATCGGACGGCTGCTGCAATGGGTCCTCCTGGGTGGCGACGGAGTTCAACCCACTCGGCTTCATGTTTTTGAAGCGTGGGTGAAAGTCATTCGCCCTTTCCCGCGGCCAGCGGGAGGGGCATGTCCTCCACTTCAAGTTTGACAGGGCCTCTACGCTCTTCATGAAGATCTTCGGGGAGGCCGGCGATCACCTGGACTGCTGCATGGAGAGCGACAGCCGCAGCTCCTCCTCCAGGGGGAGTGGGAGCGATGACGACTCCAACGGCTCTCCAAGCACCCGCATCAAGGAGGATGACTCCGACTAGGTGCGGCGGCGTCAGGGTCAGGATCTCCGGAGGCGGCGCTGCGGGAGTCCAGCTCCTCTTTTGCATTGTTTTTCTTTTCCTGCAATGAACCATGCTGACCCCGTGGGGGTGCGTAAATAATGGGTTATGTCCCTCGTGCCTTAAATTGAATGCTTTTTGGGTTAAAAATTAGTTTCTCCTTTTTGTCCTTTGCTAGGCTTGTATCCCTTTCCTGGGTTACCCTGAGGCTCTGCATTGCCAGGGCTCAGCCCCCGGGCGCATCTCAACCATCATTGGTATGAAGGGTCCTGACGCGCTATGTTCAGAGACTCGTCTAGGCCCGCCTCGCGGGGCTTCTTGGGGGAACCTCCCTGGGGAGAAATTCTGCATGAAAGCATTTGCTTCTAGGTCGGAACGCGCTTACCAGTTTACACTTGGGCGTCACGTGAGGAAGACAGGCACCACGCGCCTTGGCGAGGTGACGTGCGTGTGGGCATGTCCGCGAGCCAAATCTCAGGCCTTTGGTTCCCGGCATAGCTAGTGCTCGCCCAGACACGGGCACCGTGCCCAGCCCCCGTGCACGTGAGGCCCAAGGGGGGGCGGTGGGCGTGTGCCGCGGGGGGGGGGGGGTCCCGAGGTGGCGGCCGTTTGTCCTGAGGATGTTACGGCCCCCGCCGAGGGGATTCTTCATTGTCTCACCCAGCGCGAAACATGGGGCCTCCACTGGGCGTGGGCAGGAGTCCTGCCGAGGCCGAGGGCGGTCCTTCGGGAGGCTCCGGGGCATGTATAGCTACAACCTCATTATTACGTGAGAGGGTCACGGGCGGCAATTTAAAAGAGGGGTCGGATACCCCAGGCACATGGCTTAGGAGCTCCTTCCTCAGTTCTTCGTCCACCAGCATGGATCATGGGGCTTCCACTAGGCGTGGGCGGGAGTCCTCCCGAGGCCGAGGGGCGGTCCTTCGGGAGGCTTCGGGGCGTGTACAGCCCCACTCATTCTTATGCGAGAGTGTCACGGGTGGCGATTTTAAAAGAGGGGTAGGATACCCCAGGCACAAGCCTTAGAAGTTCCTTCCTCGGTTCTTCGGGTAGCTTTACACCTAGTTTCCGGTGCGGGCGTGCGCTCCGCGACCCATAACATGGGCGCGGGGCACACCGCGCAATCGTCGTGTTGCCGTGCCGGGGCGGTGGGGCACTCGTCCAGGGACGGCTTGTTGGGGAACGTTGCATGGGAAACAAATTTTTTTCCTACGCACACACAAGATCTATCCATGGTGATGAGCATCTACGAGAGGGAGAGTGAATCTACATACCCTTATAGATCGCTAAACGGGAAGCGTTAAGAAACGCGGTTGATGTAGTCGAACGTCTTCGTGATCCAAATCACCGAGCGTCCCGCGATCCAATCACGATCCGTCCCGATCAAGTACCGAACGGACGGCACCTCCGCGTTCAGCACACGTATAGCTTGATGACGATCTCCGCCTTCTTGATCCAGCAAGAGAGAGCAAAGAGATAGACGAGTTCTCCGCCAGCACAACGGCGTAGTGGGGTTGGTGGTGGAGCTGTTCCGACAGGGCTTCGCCTAAGCACCGACAAAAACAGATTTGAGGAAAACCGTATAGACGGGGGGAGAGAGGGCTGCACCGTGGCTTAGGGTGTTTGGCCCTCTCTCCCCTCTAGTATATATAGGAGGGAGGGGAAGGGGGCTGGCGCCCTAGGGTTTCCACCCTAGGTGCGGCCGAACCAAGGAGGAGGAGGTGGACTCCTCCACTTCTTCCTAGTCCAAATAGGACACCTTCCATATTTGGTTCCCCTTCCCTTTTCTTGGGTTTTATGCCTTTTCCACTTATTCCAGCCGCATGGGCCTTATAGGGCTGCTTTTCCCAGCCCACTAAGGGCTGGTGCAACCCCCTTTAGGCCCATGTGGCCTCCCGGCGTGGGTGGCCCCTCCCGATGGCCCTCCGGCACTCCCGGTACACTACCGGAAATACCCGAAACTTTTCCGGTGGCCAAAACGGGAATTCCTATATATCAATCTTTACCTACGGACCATTCCGGAGCTCCTCGTGATGTCCGTGATCTCATCCGGGACTCCGAACAACCTTCGGTCACCAACATGCATAACTCAAATCTACCGAAACGTCACCGAACCTTAAGTGTGCAGACCCTGCGGGTTCGAGAACTATGTAGACATGACCGGGACACCTCTACGGCCAATAACCAATAGCGGGACCTGGATGCCCATATTGGTTCCTACATATTCTACGAAGATCTATATCGGTCGAACCTCTATGTCAAGGATTCAATTAATCCCGTATGTTGTTCCCTTTGTTCTTCGGTATGTTACTTGCCCGAGATTCGATCGTCGGTATCTCTATACCTAGTTCAATCTCGTTACTGGCAAGTCTCTTTACTCGTTCCGTAATACAAGATCTCGTGGCTAACACTTTAGTCACATTGCTTGCAAGGCTCATTGTGATGTTGTATTACCGAGTGGGCCCTGAGATACCTCTCCGTCACACGGACTAACAAATCCCAGTCTTGATCCATGCCAACCCAACAGACACCCTCGGAGATACCTGTAGAGCATCTTTATAGTCACCCAGTTACGTTGCGACGTTTGATACACACAAGGTATTCCTCCGGTGTTAGTGAGTTGCATGATCTCATGGTCATAGGAACAGATACTTGACATGCAGAAAACAATAGCAATAAACTGACACGATCAAATGCTACGTTTATAGTTTGGGTCTTGTCCATCACATCATTCTCCTAATGATGTGATCCCGTTATCAAATGACATCTCATGTCCATGGCTAGGAAACCTTCACCATCTTTTGATCAACGAGCTAGTTAACTAGAGGCATACTAGGGACACAGTGTTGTCTATGTATCCACACATGTACTTGAGTTTCCAATCAATACAATTATAGCATGGATAATAAACAATTATCATGAACAAGGAAATATAATAATAACCAATTTATTATTGCCTCTAGGGCATATTTCCAACAGTCTCCCACTTGCACTAGAGTCAATAATCTAGCTCACATCACTATGTGATTTACATTGTAATGAATCGAACACCCATGCAGTTCTGGTGTTGTTCATGTTTAGCCCTTGGAAGAGGTTTAGTCATCGGATCTGCAACATTCAGATCTGTGTGTACTTTGCAAATATTTATGTCGTCCTCCTTGATGTAATCGCGGATGGAATTGAAACGTCGCTTTATGTGTCTGGTCCTCTTGTGAAATCTTGGTTCCTTGGCCAGAGCAATGGCACCAGTATTATCACAAAACAGAGTCATTGGGTTAAGCGCACTAGGCACTACTCCAAGATCTGTCATGAACTCCTTCATCCAGACACCTTCCTTCGCCGCCTCCGAGGCAGCGATGTACTCCGCTTCGCATGTAGAATCAGCTACCACGCTTTGCTTGGAACTGCACCAGCTAACCGCACCCCCATTAAGAATAAATACGTATCCGGTTTGTGACTTAGAGTCATCCGGATCAGTGTGAAAACTTGCATCGACGTAACCCTTTACGACGAGCTCTTGATCACCTCCATAAACGAGAAATATGTCCTTAGTCCTTTTCAGGTACTTTAGGATATTCTTGACCACCGTCCAGTGTTCCATTCCTAGATCACTTTGAAACCTTCCGACCATACTTATGGCAAGGCTGACATCGGGTCTTGTGCACAGCATTGCATACATGATAGAGCCTATGGCTGAAGCATAGGGGACGACACTCATCTTTTCTCTATCTTCTGCAGTCACTGGGCATTGAGTCTTACTCAACTTCACACCTTGCAAAACAGGCAAGAACCCCTTCTTGGACTGATCCATTTTGAACTTTTTCAAAATCTTATCAAGGTATGTGCTTTGTGAAAGTCCTATCAAGCGTCTTGATCTATCTCTATAGATCTTGATGCCTAATATGAAAGCAGCTTCTCCTAGGTCCTTCATTGAAAAACTCTTGTTCAAATATTCCTTCACGCCTTCCAACATTTCTATATTGTTTCCAATCAGCAATATGACATCCACATATAATATTAGAAACGCTATAGAGCTCCCACTCACTTTCTTGTAAATACAAGCTTCTCCGTAAACTTGTATAAACTCGAACGCTTTGATCACCTCATCAAAGCGAAGATTCCAACTCCGAGATGCCTGCACCAGTCCATAAATGGATCGCTGGAGTTTGCAAACTTTGTCAGCATTCTCTGGATCGACAAAACCTTCTGGTTGCATCATATACAACTCTTCCTTAAGGAAACCGTTAAGGAACGCTGTTTTGACATCCATCTGCCAAATTTCATAATCGAAAAAGGCAGCTATTGCTAACATGATTCTGACGGACTTAAGCATCGCTACGGGTGAGAAGGTCTCATCGTAGTCAACTCCTTGAACTTGTGAAAAACCCTTTGCCACAAGTCGAGCTTTATAGACGGTGACATTACCGTCCACGTCCGTCTTCCTCTTAAAGATCCATTTGTTCTGAATGGCCTTATGCCCTTCAGGTAATACTTCCAAAGTCCATACTTTGTTTTCATACATGGATCCCATCTCGGATTTCATGGCCTCTAACCACTTCTCGGAATCCGGGCCCATCATCGCTTCTCCATAGCTCGTAGGTTCATCGTTGTCTAACAACATGACTTCTAAGACAGGGTTGCCGTACCACTCAGGAGCAGTACGCGTCCTTGTCGACCTACGAGGTTCGATAGCAACTTGATTCGAAGGTTCATGATCATCATCATTAACTTCCTGTTCAACTGATGCAGGCTCTACAGAAACATCTTTCTGTACTGTGCTACTCTCAGATTGAAGTAAAGGTTCAACAACCTCATCAAGTTCTATCTTCCTCCCACTCAATTCTTTCGAGAGAAACTCTTTCTCAAGAAATGTTCCGTTTTTAGCGACAAACAGTTTGCCTTCGGATCTGAGGTAGAAGGTATATCCAACTGTCTCTTTTGGATATCCTATGAAGACGCATTTCTCCGCTTTGGGTTCCAGCTTTTCAGGCTGAAGCTTTTTGACATAAGCATCACATCCCCAAACTTTAAGAAACGACAGCTTTGGCTTCTTACCAAACCAAAGTTCATATGGCGTCGTCTCAACGGATTTCGATGGTGCCCTATTTAAAGTGAATGCAGCTGTCTCTAATGCATAACCCCAAAACGATAGTGGCAAATCGGAAAGAGACATCATAGATCGCACCATATCCAATAAGGTTCGATTACGATGTTCGGACACACCATTACGCTGTGGTGTTCCAGGCGGTGTCAGTTGTGAAACAATTCCACATTGTCTTGAGTGACTGCCAAACTCATAACTCAGATATTCTCCTCCTCGATCAGATCGTAGGAATTTAATCTTCTTGTTACGATGATTCTCAACTTCACTCTGAAATTGTTTGAACTTTTCAAACGTTTCAGACTTGTGTTTCATTAAGTAAATATACCCATATCTACTTAAGTCATCAGTGAAGGTGAGAAAGTAACGATAACCACCGCGCGCTTCAATGCTCATCGGACCGCACACATCAGTATGTATGATTTCCAACAAGTCACTTGCCCGTTCCATTGTTCCAGAGAACGGCGTTTTAGTCATCTTGCCCATGAGGCATGGCTCACATGTGTCAAGTGATTCAAAATCAAGTGATTCCAAAAGTCCATCAACATGGAGCTTCCTCATGTGTTTTACGCCAATATGACCTAAACGGCAGTGCCACAAGAAAGTGGTTTTATCATTATCAATTCTACATCTTTTGGCATCAATGTTATAAATATGTGTATCATTACTATCGAGATTCAATAAGAATAAACCCCTCACATCGGGTGCATGACCATAAAAGACATTACTCATATAAATAGAACAACCATTATTCTCTGATTTAAACGAGTAACCGTCTCGCAATAAACAAGATCCAGATATAATGTTCATGCTTAACGCAGGCACCAAATAACATTTATTCAGGTTCATCACTAATCCCGATGGTAATCGAAGAGCGAGCGTGCCGACGGCGATCACATCAACCTTGGAACCATTTCCTACGCGCATCGTCACTTCGTCCTTTGCCAGCCTCCGTCTATTCCGCAGTTCCTGTTTAGAGTTGCAAATGTGAGCAACCGCACCGGTATCAAATACCCAGGCACTGCAACGAGAGTTGGTAAGATACACATCAATAACATGTATATCATATATATCTTGTTTGTTGTTGGCCGCCTTCTTGTCAGCCAAATACTTGGGGCAGTTCCGCTTCCAGTGTCCAGTTCCCTTGCAATGAAAACACACAGTTTCTGGTTTGGGTCCAGCCTTGGGTTTCTTCACGGGAGGAGCAACTGCTTTGCCACTCTTCTTGGAGTTACCCTTCTTACCCTTGCCATTTTTCTTGAAACTGGTGGTTTTATTGACCATCAACACTTGATGCTCCTTCTGAATTTCAGACTCAGCGACTTTCAGCATCGCAAACAGCTCGGCGACTGACTTGTTCATCCCGTGCATGTTATAGTTCAACACGAAGCTCTTGTAGCTAGGTGGCAATGATTGAAGAACTCTGTCAGTGATAGCCTCTGGCGGAAGGGGCATCCCCAATTCAGCCAGACGGGTGGAGTACCCAGACATTCTGAGTATGTGATCACTAACAGACCCGTTCTCCTCCATCTTGCAAGCATAGAACTTATCGGAGGTCTCATACCTCTCGATCCGGGCATTCTTCTGAAAGATAAACTTCAACTCCTGGAACATCTCATATGCTCCATGACGTTCAAAACGTCTTTGAAGTCCCGGTTCTAAGCCATACAACATTGCACATTGAACTATTGAGTAATCATCAGAACGAGCCTGCCAGGCGTTCACAACGTCTAGAGACTCAACTGGAGCGGGTGGATCACCAAGCGGTGCATCAAGGACATAAGCCTTCTGGGAAGCCGTAAGGATAATCCTTAGATTACGGGCCCAGTCCACAAAGTTACTTCCATCATCTTTCAACTTAGCTTTCTCTAGGAACGCATTAAAAATCAGGGGTGCTACTGCGCGAGCCATGATCTACAACATAAATATAGCAAAGACAACTTAGACTATTGTTCAAGATAATGAGTTTAGTTAATCATATTACTTAAAAAACTCCCACTCAAATTGACATCCCTCCGGTCATTCGAGTGTCACATGATCCAAATCCACCAACTCAAGTCCGATCATCACGTGAGTTGAGGTGGTTTCAATGGTGAACATCTTCATGTTGATCATATCTACTATATGACTCATGTTCGACCTTTCGGTCTCTTGTGTTCCGAGGCGATGTCTGTACATGCTAGGCTCATCAAGTTTAACCTGAGTGTTCCGCACGTGCAACATGGCTTACACCCGTTGTATGTGAACGTGGAGTCTATCACACCCGATCATCACGGCGTGTCTCGAAACGACGAACTTTCGCAACGGTGCACACTCGGGGAGAACACAATTTATCTTGAAATTTAAGTGAGGGATCACCTTATAATGCTACCGTCGTCCTAAGCAAAATAAGATGCATAAAAGGATTAACATCACATGCAAATCATAAGTGACATGATATGGCCATGAACTCGTGCTTTTGATCTCCATCTCCAAAGCACCGGCATGATCTCCATCGTCACCGGCATGACACCATGATCTCCATCATCTTGATCTCCATCAACGTGTCGCCATGAGGTTGTCACGCCGACTGTTGCTTCCACGACTATTGCTAACGTTTAGCGATAAAGTAAAGCATTACATAGCGCTTAATGATTGACACGCAGGTCATACAATAATTAAAGACAACTCTATGGCTCCTGCCAGTTGCCGTACTCATCGACATGCAAGTCGTGATATTCTATACAACACATGATCATCTCATACATCACATATATCTCATCATGTAATTGGCCATATCACATCACAACATACCCTGCAAAAACAAGTTAGACGTCCTCTAATTGTTGTTGCATGTTTTACGTGGCTGCTACGGGTATCTAGCAAGAACGATTCTTACCTACGCAAAAACCACAACGGTCATATAAAAGTTGCTATTTCACCTTCTACAAGGACCGCCTCTGTCGAATCCGATTCAACTAAAGTGGGAGAGACAGACACCCGCCAGCCATCTTATGCAACAAAGTTACATGTCAGTCGATGGAACCGGTCTCTCGTACGTGGACGAGTAAGGTTGGTCCGAGCCGCTTCATCCCACAATACCGCTGAATCAAGAAAAGACTAAGGAGGGAAGCAATCTGAATATCAACGCCCACAAACTCCTTTGTGTTCTACTCGAGATCTCATCTACGCATAGACCTAGCTCAGATGCCACTGTTGGGGAACGTTGCATGGGAAACAAAAAATTTTCCTACGCACACACAAGATCTATCCATGGTGATGAGCATCTACGAGAGGGAGAGTGAATCTACATACCCTTGTAGATCGCTAAGCGGGAAGCGTTAAGAAACGCGGTTATTGTAGTCGAACGTCTTCGTGATCCAAATCACCGAGCGTCCCGCGATCCAATCACGATCCGTCCCGATCAAGTACCGAACGGACGACACCTCCGCGTTCAGCACACGTACAGCTTGATGACGATCTCCGCCTTCTTGATCCATCAAGAGAGAGCGAAGAGATATACGAGTTCTCCGCCAGCACAACGGCGTAGTGGGGTTGGTGGTGGAGCTGTTCCGACAGGGCTTCGCCTAAGCACCGACAAAAACAGATTTGAGGAAAACCGTATAGACGGGGGGAGAGAGGGCTGCACCGTGGCTTAGGGTGTTTGGCCCTCTCTCCCCTCTAGTATATATAGGAGGGAGGGGAAGGGGGCTGGCGCCCTAGGGTTTCCACCCTAGGTGCGGCCGAACCAAGGAGGAGGAGGTGGACTCCTCCACTTCTTCCTAGTCCAAATAGGACACCTTCCATATTTGGTTCCCCTTCCCTTTTCTTGGGTTTTATGCCTTTTCCACTTATTCCAGCCGCATGGGCCTTATAGGGCTGCCTTGCCCAGCCCACTAAGGGCTGGTGCAACCCCCTTTAGGCCCATGTGGCCTCCCGGCGTGGGTGGCCCCTCCCGATGGCCCTCCGGCACTCCCGGTACACTACCGGAAATACCCGAAACTTTTCCGGTGGCCAAAACGGGACTTCCTATATATCAATCTTTACCTACGGACCATTCCGGAGCTCCTCGTGATGTCTGTGATCTCATCCGGGACTCCGAACAACCTTCGGTCACCAACATGCATAACTCAAATCTACCGAAACGTCACCGAACCTTAAGTGTGCAGACCCTGCGGGTTCGAGAACTATGTAGACATGACCGAGACACCTCTACGGCCAATAACCAATAGCGGGACCTGGATGCCCATATTGGTTCCTACATATTCTATGAAGATCTATATCGGTCGAACCTCTATGTCAAGGATTCAATTAATCCCGTATGTTGTTCCCTTTGTTCTTCGGTATGTTACTTGCCCGAGATTCGATCGTCAGTATCTCTATACCTAGTTCAATCTCGTTACTGGCAAGTCTCTTTACTCGTTCCGTAATACAAGATCTCGTGGCTAACACTTTAGTCACATTGCTTGCAAGGCTCATTGTGATGTTGTATTACCGAGTGGGCCCTGAGATACCTCTCCGTCACACGGACTAACAAATCCCAGTCTTGATCCATGCCAACCCAACAGACACCCTCGGAGATACCTGTAGAGCATCTTTATAGTCACCCAGTTACGTTGCGACGTTTGATACACACAAGGTATTCCTCCGGTGTCAGTGAGTTGCATGATCTCATGGTCATAGGAACAGATACTTGACATGCAGAAAACAATAGCAATAAACTGACACGATCAAATGCTACGTTTATAGTTTGGGTCTTGTCCATCACATCATTCTCCTAATGATGTGATCCCGTTATCAAATGACATCTCATGTCCATGGCTAGGAAACCTTCACCATCTTTTGATCAACGAGCTAGTTAACTAGAGGCATACTAGGGACACAGTGTTGTCTATGTATCCACACATGTACTTGAGTTTCCAATCAATACAATTATAGCATGGATAATAAACAATTATCATGAACAAGGAAATATAATAATAACCAATTTATTATTGCCTCTAGGGCATATTTCCAACACGGCTTTACCCCCGCCACCCCGAGCCGAGCTGTGCCCCCATTACCCGCCCATGACGGTCCTCCAGGAGGGCGGGACACCAAAGACCTTGGTGAGATTACTAGCACAGGGTGCCAGCCCGTGAGTCAGAGCTTGGTCATTTGGATTTCTCGGCGCTGTGAGGACAAGTCTTGGCGCAGACGCCGTGTCCAACCCTCCCCCATGGAACCGTCGAGGGGGCGGCACAGGGGGCGAAGATCCTGCTGGGGACGAGGTGCTATACTTGAAGCTTGAAACAACGACATAACCTTAACCGGGGTTAATCTGGTTCATTACATACGAGGAAGTCCCAACTTCAGGGTAATGCGAAGTACACAAAAGGAACGGCGGGTCGTTTGACTTGAACAGACCACAAAAAATAACCTGGCGGCAACACCGCCGTGGGGGCGTCGAGCCATTTGACGACGCGTGACGCGGGGGTTCACTCTTCAGGGGCGGCCGACTCCTGAGGCTTCGAGGACCCGTGAGGTCTTGACGTGACCAAAGGCACCGTCGTGAGCCTTACCTGTTTGCAGGAGGCGGTGCCAGTGCTCACTAGACCAAAAGGCACACGAGCATAGTCGGTGGGTGACACGCGAGAGTTGGGGGAGACCTTGGGGGCCTGTCCTGACGAGGCTCACGAGTTCGACGTACGGGAGCTCCCTGTCGCTCCTCTCAGGGCGGCGGCCTGCTCTGGACGGCGTTTTGGAAGACGCCCCCTCTGCTGCTTGCTGATCCCTTGGTCGATGGGCCCCCATGACATCGGCGCCAGGCGCCACACTCCTTGCTTCGAGGAGGCGCGCGATGAGGCGTGCCTCCAAGTCGTGCCCGAACCACCTTCCTAGCCAAGCTAGACGCTTCCCGAACGAAAGCCCCCGAGCCCACCCCGGGGAAGGCGTCGGGCGTGCCTTCCTACGCCGAGGCGAGGCCGACGTCGACAAGAGGCATGGGGCTTGCGTCATGGGTGTCGAGCGCCACCTTCTTCGTCTTGGCGAGGTCAGGGGCTGACAGCTGTTCCTTCTTCCTTGAGAGTGCGGCCACGCCAAGCCCAGCCTCCCCTCGTCGTGGGGGTGCCTGGCCGCGGCCGCCTTGTAGGCCCGTTCGAGGGAACGGACCTCGTCTGTCTTGTCGCAGGTGATGGTGATGACGCCGTCGGGGCCCGACATCTTGAGGATGTTGTAACCGTGGTGAGCCACCACCATGAACTTGGCCAGGGCCGGGTACCCCAGGATCGCGTTGTACGGGAGACCGATGTGCGCTACGTCAAAGTCGATGAGCTTGGTGCGGTAGTTGTTGCGCGTGCCGAAGGTGATGGGGAGGCAAACCTGCCCCAGGGGGACGACGGAACTGCCAGCGGCACCGTGGAACGGCCTGGTGGGCGCCAGCTCACGGTAGAGCACCCGGAGGGTCTCGAAGGTCTCCACAGAGAGCACATTGAGGCCGGCGCCTCCGTCGACGAGGCTTTTGGTGACGGAGACATTGCAGATGATGGGGGTGCATAGCAAGGGGAGCGTGCCCGCCGCGGCCATGGACTTGGGGCCGTCCCTGGAGTCGAAGGAGACGGGATCCTGGGACCACCGGAGGGGCCATGCGGCTTCCGGCCCCTAGAGAGAGCCGCTCGTCGCGCGGTGGAGCTGTCCGAGCCAGTGGCTTGACAAGAGGGCTTGGGCTCTGCCGAAGATGCAGGCCGCCATGCGGGGCTGCTAATCTTCTCCAAACCCTCCGTCAGACGAGCCGCTGCTTCTCTCCTCGGACGACGGCGGTCGCGGCTGCAGGGCCGCGATGTCCTGGAGGCGGACCACGTGGGGCCATCCTTGCCGAGCGTCCTCCCGAGGCCGACCGTGCCCGTCGTCGCCGCGAGGTTGCTCACGTCGGTCTTGGTTAGGGTTGTTGTTGCGGTTGTTCCTCCTGCTGCCACCGCTGCCATTCCCGCGACCAGTGTCGCGGATGCTGCGGCCCTGGCGCCGGCCGGTGCGCTCCCTGCAGGACGGCCCGGACGCCCGACAGTCTCCCGTGTTGTGGGTGTGTACGTTGTGGTGAGCGCGGAACATTCCACCGCCTCCCCTGGGTGCATCGCCGTCAGGGCCGGCCTGCTGGCCACAGCCAGTCACCGGGACTCGGAGGAGGAGGAGGACGGCGAGAGGCGGGCCCAGCTCGGGCCCGTTGGGCTAAGGCCCGACCAGGTCGCCGCCCGGTGGTGGGGAAGGCACGCCGCTCGCACTTCCTCCTTCCGGCGCCGGGGCCCGGAGTGGGCAGTAGGGCACCAGAGCCCTCCTGGCGACGGTGACGAGCTTGGCGATGTGGTCCACCCAGGCGTCGTGAACCCCGTCTGTCGGGCGGTGCCGGAGCAACTCGCTCGCCATGAGTAATGCGTCTTGCGCGTTCAGGTCTCCCACGTGAACGCGGGCCGGGGGGGACGCGACAGGGTGGATGCTCCGCCACGCACGGGGCCGCGAGCGGTCCCGCCGCTCGCGAGCGTCACGGCCGTCGACGGCTTCGTCCGTGGCACGGTGGGGGCCGTGGCGCTCGTTCGGCGCTGAGCGCCCCGCGCGTGCGCGGCGGGTGTCAACCATCGGGTCGGCGTGGGTGGATATGAGACGGAGCTAAAGAGATGTGGCGCACCCCTACCTCGCGGGCCAAATGTCGCAATCGAGGCTCCGCGGACCCAAGAAGGTTCGAACACTAGGGTGCGCTCGCTCTCCTACCCTACTCTGCTCTGCAACCTCACGGCGACTCTTCGGCGGCTTGGGCTAAGGAAGATGAACAAGGACACACAGGGTTTACCCAGGTTTGGGCCACCTCGTGGTGTAAGACCCTACTCCTGCTTGGTGGATTGCTTGAGGTGGAAGACGAGTACAAGGCGTGTTCTTGCCCACTGATACGTCTCCAACGTATCGATAATTTATGAAGTATTCATGCCATATTCACCTATGTTTACAATACTTTTATATTGTTTTGATGCACTTTGCATGATTTATTTAGAACTAACCTGGACTGACGATGTTTTCAGCAGAACTACCGTGGTGTTGCTTTTTGTGCAGAAATCAAAGTTCTCCAAATGCAACGAAACTTTTTGACTTTTTTTGGAACAAAAGAGGCACTAGAAGCTTCGTGGAGGGCCAGAAGAGCCACGAGGTGGGCACAACCCACCAGGGCGCGCCAGGCCCCTCCGGCGTGCCCTGGTGTCTTGTGGTCCACTCGTGGCCCATCTTTGCGTGAAACTGATGCCCAAAAATCCTATATATTAAAAAAACCAGAAATAACCCTAAACGAGAAGTTCCGCCGCCGCAACTCTCTGTATTGACAAAAAACCAATCTGGAGGCGTTCCAGTACCCTGCCGGAGAGGGTAGATCATCTCCGGTGGCCATCTTCATCATCCCGGCGGAGGCCATGATGAGGAGGGATTAGTCCACCCTCGGGGCTGAGGGTATGTACCAGTAGCTATGTGTTCAATCTCTCTCTCTCGTGTTCTTGAGATGTCACGATCTTGATGTATCACAGGCTTTTTTAATATAGTCGGATCATATGATGTTATTCCCTTGCTATCATGTTGTGATGAATTGAATCTTTCCCTTTGAGATATCATTATGTTGGATTGAATATTGGATTTGAGAACACTTGATATATGTCTTGCATATGGATACCCGTGGTGACAATGGGGTGTTCTATTGATTCACTTGATGCATGTTTTGGTACTCAACTTGCGGATTCCCGAGGTGACATTGGGGTAATCTATGCATAGGGGTTGATGCACGTTCTTGTCCTACGTTCTCCAATAGAAATCTTGGGGCACTCTTTGAGGTTCTTTGTGTTGGATTGAGTATTATGAATCTGAAATTGTTTGATGCGTATCGTATAATTAACTCATGGATACTTGTGGTGACATTGGATTATCTAGGTGACATTAGAGTTGGTTGATGCATATCATATCGTGTTATTTTAGTACGAACTCTGGATAGATTGATCGGAAAGGATAACTTGGTGTTATTTTAGTACGAACTCTTGGATAGATCGATCGGAAAGGATAACTTTAAGGTGGTTTCATACCCTACAAGCAATTTCTTCTTATGTTCTCCGCTAGATAAGAACTTTGGAGTGATTCTTCCTTGCACGTTGAGGGATGGTTATGTGATACAATTATATTAGCATTGTTGAGAGATTGCACTAGCGAAAGTACGGACCCTAGGCCTTGTTTTCAAGCACCGCAATACCGTTTGTGCTCGCTTTTGTTACTTGCTACCTTGCAGTTTTTATATTTTCAGATTACAAAAACCTATATCTACCATCCATATTGCACTTGTATCACCATCTCTTCGCCTAACTAGTGCACCTATACAATTTGCCATTGTATTGGGTGTGTTGGGGACATAAGAGATTTCTTGTATTTGATTGCAGGGTTGTTTGAGAGAGACCATCTTCATCCTACACCTCCCACGGATTGATAAACCTTAGGTCATCCATTTGAGGGAAAATTGCTACTGTCCTACAAAACTCTGTGCTTGGAGGCCCAACACGAGTCTACAAGAATAAAGTTGCATAGTAGACATCACCCACCCAAAAGTCTCTCTCTCTACGGTGGCCGGCTCCCCCCTTATATTGGCCTCGGTCCTCTTCCCCGAAAATATCCGGCGGGAAGGGTTGCTACAACGGCCAGTTTGAATGGGGACAGGATTGCAGCCTATCCTGACAAAAGGTGGTCTTCGCCTGCTAAAGTTCCTCGCCGTGACGCACTCGTGGGCTCGGGGGTGACATCCGTCCTGATGAGCCCTTGGTCTTGGTCTTCTTGCACCGGAACGACAACCTTTGGGGGTTGCTTTGGGAACCCACAAGCTGATGGCTTTCCTCTATCACCAAAGAGGAAAACCTCTCTGTCTGTGCCTGCTGTCACCACTCTCACACTGCCTGGCGCGGCGCGCGTCACCCACGTGTGGGCGTAGGGTTGCAGGGCCCTGCCCGGTCAGCTCCAGATAGACCCACCTCCTGAGGGCGCCGTGGGCAGTCTCGTGAGGAGGCCCCATGAAGTGCTTGGTGGCGACGCCGCTTCGCGCCTCGTGAGGCGTTGGCTCTCGCGAGGACCAGCTCTGTGAAGCCCGCGGGGGGGGGGGGAGTGGCACTTAGTGTTCAAGGCAGTCTTCGCGTCTTGGGCCGCAGGCAGACGGGCCTGGGCACCCCCGGTCCCAGAGGCCCGACAATTAAGCCACACAACTCTGGCACGTTTCATACGATTATATAAAGCCAATCGATCTGCTACGCTAATTTTTCTCTCCTATTCTTTTAATCTTTTGAGGAATATACTCCCGGTCTTGCATAAGTGACTTGATCTCGGCAACTATGCGCCCCTACGCTGATCTACTTTACCTGTTGTCGAAGCGGCTTGATAATGCTTCAGAAGGGTCAGATTGCACAATGATACGACCTTCTCGAATGTTGCCAAGCCCACACCATTCCTTGCACCAAGGCATGCATTTCTGCCTCCAATGCATCATTGCAATTAAATATAAGGGATTTCTATTTATGTGCCCCTGGTTGCTTAGTAGTACTCAAATTTCCTCTTCCAACTAACGTCCCTCACTTTTACCCTGCACCACTCGGCCCACACTCAAATATGCCCAAAACGGAGCGTTTCTGCTGGGTCAATGTAGTTGACCGTTACATGGCGCATATACTGACGCATGGGACACCCAGGACCCACCTGTTAGTGTATAGTATATTAGGAAAAAAAGTGGAATATACTGACGATTGGGACACCGCAGGACCCACCTGTCAGTGTCTAATTTATTTGCAAAACGAAGGGTGGAATATAATGCCGCCCGTGGGGGTCGAACTCGGGACCAACGCTTGATTATGCATCGGGCAAGCCATTTCAGTTGTGTGCGTCTGTTTGCTTATGGGCAGAGCCGGGGCTATTTGACCTGATGTTTTCTACGTTACAGAAGGGCCCACGAATCAGTGACATTGGAAAAGATAGAACGCGGTGGTGGAAAGCACAATAGATTCAGAGATTCGGATAAGCTTAACAAACACATTCTTAGATTTGTTCAACGCTTAACAGAGCGAACTGACATAGTGACATTACATTAATACGATATTTTAAGGGCGACATAAGATGGCCGGCCGACGCCGACCGCGACAACAGATGGATGATACGTCTCCGTCGTATCTATAATTTTCAATTGTTTCATGCCAATACTCTACAACTTTCATATACTTTTGGGAACATTTTGTATTATTTTTGAGACTAACATATTGATCCAGTGCCCAGTGCCAGTTCCTGTTTTTTTGCATGTTTTTTGTTTTGAAGAAAATCCATATCAAATGAAGTCCAAACGCGATAAAATTTTACGGAGAATTATTTTGGAACATATGTGATTTTTAGGAAGAAGAATCAACGCTAGAAGGTGCCCGAGGTGATCACAAGGTAACAGGGTGCGCTTGGTTGCCTTGTGACTCTCTCGAACGTCGTTTGGGGCCCTTCTTTCGCCGCAAGAAAGATAATTTTCGGATAAAAATCCGCCCAAAATTTCAGTCCAATCGAAGTTATGGATCTCCGAGAATATAAGAAACGATGAACGGCTAGAAAACAGGAACGCGAAATAGAAGAGAACAAAGAGAGAGAGAGAGATCCAACCACGGAGGGGCTCCTGCCCTCCAGGAGCCATGACGGCCATGGACCAGAGGGGAAACTCTCCTCCCATCTAGGGGGGAGACCAAGGAAGAAGAAGAAGAGGAGGACGGGGGCTCTCCCCTCTCTCACAGTGGCGCCGGAATGCCGCCGGGGCAACCATCATGACGGTGATCTACACCAACAATTTCGTCGCCGTCATCACCAACTCTCTTCCCCCTCTATGCAGCAGTGTAACCCCTCTCTCCCCTCTGTAACCTCTACTTGAACATGGTGCTTAATGCTATATATTATTACCCAATGATGTGTGGCTATCCTAGGCTTTTGTGAGATGGGACAAGTGGTTGAGGGCAAAAGTAAGAAAAGTTAGACTCCTTGGAAAAAACCGAGCACAACTAAGCAACCAGGTGCACATAAATAGAAATCCCTAAATATAAAGATCTATGTTGCAAAAACAACGTTGCCATCATGCCTGCCGAAGCAATGTCATCTTGTGCCGAAAATGACCGATCCACCGAGAGTGCAACCTGGTCCATCGACGGTTGTGGCCTAAGTTTACACTACCCTACCACACATGTGCCGAAAAAGTTTGATAATCAGACTCAAATTTAATCTAACTTTTTTTTCCGGAAAAGCATCCGATCTATTCATCTTCAAACATGATAGTACAACGAACACTAGAAATAATAAAAAATACATCCACATTCATAGACCACCTAGCGACGACTACAAGCACTGAAGCGAGCCGAAGACGCGCTGCCGTCATCGCCCCTTCCTCACCGGAGCCGGGCAAAACTTGTTGTAGTAGACAGTCGGGAAGTCGTCGTGCTAAGGTTCTGTAGGACAAACGCACCAGAACAGCAACTGCCGCAGATGAAGAGTAACGTAGATCGAAAGAATCCAACCCGAAGAGACACTGACGTAGATGAACGATGAACAGATCCGGGCAAATCCACCAAAGGCAGATCCGCCGGAGACACACCTCCACACGCCCACCGACGATACTAGATGCACCACCGGAAACGGAGGCTAGGCGGGAAGAACCTTACTCCATCTTCAAGGAGCTACCGTCGTCTCGCCTTCTTGAACAGGACACAACCCTAATAAAACTCGAAAGCATATCTAAAAACGGAGGCTTTCCACCGGCAAGGGTCAGGTTCCACCGCATCCCCATGGCCCTAAGGCCACCGGAGACGAAGCGGACCGGCACCGGCGCCGCTGGGAGGCGGGGAAACCCTAAATTTTTAAGGCAGGCGGCGGCTGCGTGAGAGACTCCTACTAAAAGTAAATTTAATCTAACTTATCTTTATTGAAGCTCTAACATAGTTTTGTTTTTCCACTTTTTTACGTGACACGCCCTACATGCGTTTAAAGAATAATACTGTACACCTTTGCTCTTCCTTTTGGTTTTTTGGTTTTTCTACACTATTTGGTTTCTTGGTTTAAAAAATGTATGAAGTGGACTTTGGGAGCCCAAGCGGCAAAACCAGCAGCTTTGCTTGCCTGCCGTTGAGCGGGACCGGGATAAGAGAGATTTGCATCTCTGCCTAGGCGCTTTTTTTTTCTGGAACAACATGATCAATCGGCCACAATTATGCAGGTTCTATTTTGTGGGTCAAGTGTGCGATACTTGTCCCCTTCCCATTACTTTTCAGCAAAGCGTGTGATCCCTCTTGCAAAAGCCATCACTTTCTAGCGTGCCGTGACCAAAGCTGCATATCTGGTCTAGCAGGTTGCTTAGCCTAGGCCCCCATGAACCACCAAAGTTCACGTCATATCACCGTATGACATTCAGATATCTCCCCTAGATCAGATCCCATGTGAATATGTGATCCTTCTCGTCGCAGAGGTCAAGTACACTTAGACACGCATTGCTCTGCCTCCGCGACTCCGCCTCCGCTAGTTGCCAATTTGGTTAGGCCAAGTATCATTTTCGACTGGTTTTGGGGGTATGTATTCTGTTGGCTTCTGGTGGATATTTTCAGTTCACCGGGCAGGCAAATTCCCCCACATGCTCTGGTTTCGTTTTCCTCAGAAATTTAAGGCCTCCTTTGATTTATAGGAATTTTACAAGATTTTCGTATGGTTGTGATCCTATAGATATCACAGTTGACTGAACAGACTCCCCTCATCACATGCTTTGGGTTCGTTTTCCTCCAAAAACTTACTCCGTTTTGAATAATAAAAAAGTAAAAAGGATGAAATCTTATGTCTAGGACATATGCTTTTATTTATTTTAAAGCTGGAAATTTCACAGGGGTTTGAAAGAAATGTGAGTATCTAGTCTGACTTTACAACCCGTGTTACACTCTTACATACACGACTTCACACTAATAAACAAGTACGTACTATACGATAGTATACTGATAAGCTCATGGTTTCATGCTTGTGGCTCCATTTCCGTGGTCCTGTGGCGAGAGATTAGCTGTCTAATGCCATTAGAGTACCACCGGCCAGCCACGCTCACACAGCTACGCAACACCACACGCGGAAAAGTCATTGCTCGGCTGTTGGGATCTCGCTAGGGCCAGCACCAAAAGATTGAAAATTATATTGCTACTACTACCAAGAGATGAGAAGCCTTCATCCTTGACTCGCATGCTGGTCTTATCTCCTTGGCCAAGGCTGTTGTCTGCTCGTTTATTTATCAAAGGGAAAAAACTAAAGCAGCCTATCGCATCTCGCCCCTCTTATCATGGTGGTTGGTAGGCTGGCTAGAGATCGCAGGTGGTGGGTCTTCTCCTAATACCACGATTAACTTGTCATAGTACTAGGATTAAATTAACGGAATGAATTGCTTTATTCAAAGCCGGGGACAGTTCGTCTAGGTCAAAATTCTATTTTTGTTTGACGGATCAACTGGGAGCATGGCACAAATTCTCGATGACGGGTGTGATGGCGATGTGTTCCTCACTTCCATTAGAAACATGCCAACGATATATACACATATGTTATGCAATTATGCAGCTAGAGGTGTCTTTTTTTCTGAGCAAAGTCGCATCGGTGAAAATGTCAACATCATGAAAAGGTCCTTTCAACTATTTCTCAAGACATTACTTGTTATTTTTTACTACCTCTGTCGGGGTTTATTAGTCTCCGTCGTAGTCTGGATCAAAGTTCAATCACATATTTGACTAGTAAAATATTAATGGATGTCACAAAAAATTATATTGTTGTATTCATATGTATTTTCAATGGTACTATTTATGCTCACATAAATTAAAAATATGGTTAAAACATGACAAAAGATACGAGGAAGACTAGTAAACCCGGACTGGGGTTGTAGAAATAAGGCTTTCTCCTGACCTCAAATTAGTGAAACCCTTAACACCCAAAAGTACTAACACAACACCACACATGGCATGACAGGATACAATGTGTTGAACAAACAACACAGAAATTACACCAAGTAGACACCAAGTGAATCATGGAGGAAAACTAGAGTCATCAAGATCTCATCTGCCATCAGAGAACCATAACAAAGGAAGAGGCCATCTCAATATTGAGACTAGCTAGCTCTCAAGGGAGGGCATGCCATCGTCATCCCTTCGGTGTCAGACAAAGCAACACCATCTAGTTCCATCACCGAAATGAGCCTCATGCCCATTTGCCTTGGATCGGAGGGTGTCACATCATCGACTGATGAGGATGCTCATCCAAGAGCTTGGATGTAAACGAACCTAGGGGAGCTTTCGAGCACAACCGCTTCGTCGAACCTAGATCACCTTGAGAAGTCGGGGCCATAAAACCGTCAAGTCGAAGAATATAAGCTGTTGGTTGGGTCAATAAAGGAGACAGAGGTGGCACGTCTCAGAGGATGGACCGAGGACAAAGGAAGTAGGACATAATTCATAGAAATAAGCACATGGTTCTTGTCGTTGACACCCCTCTCTTTCTAGTGGCGGTAGGGAGCCCTATTTCTAGCCACCTGGGTTCATGAGCACCAGACACCACCAATTAGCAAAGGCTCATGAGCATCTGGAAGACACGGGAACGGGGAAAGATCAACATGTTTGCATGGCTCCTTCAAAACCGGTTGGGGTGCAACGATCGTCTCCAACAGAGGGGATGGTCAAACTCCTACTTCTGTCATTTCTATCTATGAAACCTGGAATCATCCAACCATGTTTTCTTGAGCTACCCAACCTCGCTGGAAGTTTGGTGCATGATCACGCAATGGAAGGGTTGTGCCTCGATCAGACCACATGATGAAGACATGCTCCACGCCGATGGTGCATGATCATTGAAAAAAGTGCTGCAAGTCAAAGGAAAGGAATCAAATCAATCGTTCTCCTAATTTCAGCTTCAAAGGGAATCATCAAAGTTGTGACAAGAACCATCAAGATCTGGCGCCTGGTCGGAGCAAAAATGCTTAGAGAGCCCCTTCGAGGATCCAACTTGAGATATAGCGCTAGAGTAGACCTGTAATGGTTAGTTTTTGTTTTCTTTTGTGTTTTATGTTTGATCCTAGGACCCCCCGCCCCTCCCCCACTGTTTTGTTCCCATTGCTCCATGCTAATGATCATTCGAAGCCACAAGTTGCTAGTCTTTCAAAACAAAAAAAGATACAAACCAGCAAAGGCCCACAACACGAACAAGGGCACTCAGGAAAAAAATGCAATGATCTATTCACCGTCGTCGACAATGATGCCACGATTCGAACAACACTACCGTCTACTGTCATTGTTCACACCCCACAAACCGGCATGCCCACAATCCCACCTATGCTCTCAAGATGGCACCTTCAAGAAGGTTGTGACACCTGGCGCCGTCTCAACCATCCAGTCTAAACGATTAAGGGTTTTCACTCGGGAGGTAGTGGGGAGGAGGGGTGGGTCTGTACCCGCGCCTCTGGGGAGGGAAGTGATGCCTGGGGTCGTCCCCACCAGCTAGACCGCCGTGGCCGACCAGGATTTTTTTTCCTGACTCGGATCCCTCCACCAACAACCCCATGAGCCAGATCTTGCGGGATTAGGCGCACAAGAGAGGAAGTAGAGGTCTTTAGATCCGGTGCTAGGGTTTGATGCACAACCCCTAATTGGGGACCGGTGCTCGTTGGCACATCCACATGACAGAGGACGACCGGGCCCTCTCTCATGTAGACCGTTCTCTACAAAGTCATTGCCTCGGCGACTAGAGCCCTCGATGTGAATGACAGAGGAGGTGAGATCCCCACCACCAATCCCCCCTCCCCCCCCCCCCCCCCCCCCCCCCCCCAGTTTCCGGAGGTGGTGAGGAGGGGTATCAAGAAGGGAGGCAGACGGCGAGCTAGGGTTTAGTCAGCAAAAGGGGGATTGTCAGCTCCACGTGAGTTAATTTACCATTGTATTTGTAGGCAATATACTGCTAGTCCCTATGTCTTCCTTTTACCAAGTCCACACTAAAGAAAAAGAAAAACTTCCGCCTGAAAAATCGTGCGCCCTTCGACGCACTGCATGACAATAGAAGCCACTCCCGGGCATGCATGCATATTCCCGTCGGCACTACAACCCCAAAGTGAAAAACCACTCCAGCTAGTTGAGTGAATTATTGCACTCGCGTGGCACGATTGGGTTGGACTATCTTGCCCGCGATAGTAAACCATCACCCCATCGGTCTCAATTATCATGCCTAGACAAGACCATATAACCACACTTTTGAGCAAACATGATAGACACGATCGATGGTCCCGGCCGGCTACGCTCCCAGCCATCCGATCACGAGCGGGAAAAAGTACCGTCCTGAGCTCACCGGCCACCTCACGCAGTTAACAGTTTTTTAGCCCCATAATTGAGCGCGGCCATCATCAAATCCGTCGTCGTGCCGTGCCATGAGCATCGCAGTCTGGAATCTAGACGCTAGCTAGCTGGCTAATCCGGTGTGGTGTGGTCGATCGAGGGCATGCTCTTGGTCAACAATTTATCTTTGGCCTTGTTTTCTCGTGTCTTCGTACTGGCGATGCCAGGAAGCAAGTGTTGATTAAGCCAGAAACAGTAATGTACTGTCTCGAATACGGTGGCAGGTACGTCTGGCCAATCTAAAATTCCTTTTTTTTTTTTTGCGTCTTGCGGGCTGGCACGTCTCGAGATTCTCTCCTCTCGAGCAAGTGGAGGGGACAGTGTCACGTTGCTCTCCTCGGATAGTATATCAACGAGACAACAACCGCAAGTGGGGAGCGTCAGCTAGCTATCAAGCTCTCCTACGTGTCATCAGCCTGTGGAGGGACGGAGCTCGGCCGCGGCTGCAACTGACCAGGCAAAGCTTCTTTCAACCGCTGCCTCTGCCGCTGCCGTGAGCGATCGATCGCGGCGTGCATGTTGGGTGGACGGCGCGCGCCGGGGCGACGACACATCGCCCACTCCGAGGCGCGAAATAATGGAGCACGCTGCCATTGCCGGTAGTTTTCTCACCTCACCCCCGGAATGATTTGCCAGAAAAGCGCCCAAAGCCCACGGCGAAAGCGAAAAGGGCAGCGGATCGCTCTCCGACATGCCCCCAAACAGAGCCCGGCACCAAGAAATAATACGAGCCGAATGCGGTGCGCTAGGGTTTCTCTCCTCTGAACCGTCGCCGCGTTCTAGCTACTGCTATAAACAAAGGGTGTATTATTGGCTAGTGGTGGTGGTGGTGGTGCTGCTGCATCGATCTCGATGGAAGCTTCAGGTTCAGATGATAGCTACCCCGAGTACGAGCTACTGAGAGGGGAGGCACAGGGCAGTGGGACTTGTGTGATCTGCGCTTTGTTTTCTCGCCTTCCTGCGTTGCTGACCACGTCTCGCCTTGGGCATCTGCTAGCTGATGGTTGGCTGGCTGATAGGTTTTCAGCCTTCTTTACGCCTTAGATTCTCGCGTTAACGTGGAGAAGTGGCATCTCTACTTCTCGCGCTGCCTGCCAACGTTTCACGCTGTCTCAGAGTAGTAACTGTATCTATTACAACCATGGCAGGTAATAGTAGTAGTAGAGTTTATATGGGCACGGCTATATATAAGTCGGTATTAGAGTATATTCGGCCGGTTTAGTTTTTGGTAGTTTAAATTGTAATCTATCTCTTCTATACTTGGATTTCAAGACTTTGTACTTATATAAGCAACCCATTGAGGCATCAATCAATACACAATTATTATCAAATATCATGGTATTCTTCTTCCATGGCATTCTTCTCCGGTTTTCTTGCCCCTATACCTCCTCTCAAAACGGGAAGGCCGAGCGCTCTCTTCGTTCCATCAACGATATCCTACGCACTTTACTCATCCAAGCATCTATTCCTCCCCGTTTTTGGGTCGAAGCTCTACGCACTGCCACCCTTCTCCTTAATATCCGCCCCACCAACACATGTCCTCGCTATACACCCTTTCAATCTCTTCTTCTATCTGATCCCGACTATCTTTCTCTTCGGATTTTTGGTTGCCTCTGCTTTCCTAACATCACATCCACCACCGCTCACAAACTAGCCCCACGATCTCTACCCTGCATTTATCTTGGCCTCTCCGATGACCACAAAGGACATCGCTGTTTCGATCCATCTTCTGGTCGCGTGCTTGTCTCTCGCCATGTCACATTCGATGAAAACACTTTTCCTTATTCTGTCACTAACACCACATCACCCAATTACCAGCAAACCACCCCCACCTCTGCCGCGACCTCTCCCTCTCCCGCGGCGAGGCCGGCAAGCCTGAGGCAGCCGGCAAGCCCGGCAATCCCGGCAAGCCCGGCACCGGCACCGGCAAGTCCGGCAAGCCCGGCCGGCCCGGCAAGCCCGACACCGGCAAGCCCGGCAATCCCGGCAAGCCCGGCACCGGCACCGGCAAGCACGGCACCGGCAAGTCCGGCAATCCCGGCAAGCCCGGCACCGGCAAGCCTGGCCAGCCCGGCACCGGTCCAATCACCACTCCCACCCAACGCCGTACCCATTCCACCACCCACTAATGATCATGTCATGTGTACTCATGGCAAACACGGTTTTCATCTCCCTTCTCGCCGTCTTAATCTCACGGCCACACCGACTATCTCCCCTCTACCCACCTCATACAAACGGGCTCTTCTTGATCCCGTTTGGTTTTCTGCTATGCGGGACGAATTTGATGCTCTACAGCAAAACAACACCTGGACTTTGGTTCCCAAGCCTCCTGGTGTTAATATTGTCTCTGGCAAATGGATTTTTCGCCACAAGTTTCATGCCGATGGTTCTCTTGCCCGCTACAAAGCTCGCTGGGTTTGTCGTGGTTTTTCACAGCAGCACGGCATTGATTTTGATGAGACCTTTTCTCATGTGGTAAAACCTAGCACCATCCGTGTTGTTCTTAGTCTTGCGGTCTCCTCTTCATGGCCCATTCATCAACCGGATGTCAAAAATGCTTTTCTTCATGGAACACTAAATGAAACTGTGTACTGCCAGCAACCCTCTGGTTTTGAAAATCCCTCCTCACCGAATCTCGTCTGTCTTCTTAACAAATCGTTGTATGGTCTCAAACAGGCTCCTCGAGCCTGGTTCCAGCGTTTTGCTAACTTTGTTCAAACCATTGGCTTTGTCCCTTCTAAATCCGACTCCTCTCTCTTCGTTTTTCATTCCTCTAATCACACCGCCTATCTCTTATTATATGTAGATGATATTATTCTAACCGCTTCTTCTGATACTTTCCTACACCAAATAATCTCTTCTCTCAATCATGAATTTTCTATGACTGATGTTGGTCCTCTACATCATTTTCTTGGTATCAATGTTTCTCGTACTCCCTCTACTCTTTTTCTCTCCCAACGCCAATATGTTATAGATTTGCTCTCACGTGTCGGCATGTCTGATTGTCAACCCTGTCGAACACCTGCTGACACCGGTGCCAAATTGTCGGCTGATGGTGAACCCGTTCCTGATCCCACTTTGTATCGCAGCATTACCGGTGCCCTTCAATACGCTACTCTCACTCGTCCTGATATTTCCTACTCTGTTCAACAAGCCTGTCTTTTTATGCATGACCCTCGTGCTCCTCATCTTGCTCATATTAGACGCATACTTCGCTATCTCAAAAGCACTCTAGACCACGGCCTCCTTATTAATTCTTCCTCTCCAACAAGCTTGACAGTATATTCTGATGCAGACTGGGCAGGTTGTCCCGACACTCGACGATCCACATCCGGCTATTGTGTTTATTTGGGTGATAATGTTGTTTCTTGGTCTTCGAAAAGGCAGGATACAGTTTCCAGGTCCTCCACTGAATTTGAGTATCGAGCTGTTGCACATGCTGTAGCCGAGGCCGTCTGGCTTCGGCAACTCCTCGTGGAGCTTCATCGACCAATCGAGCGTGCTACCATTGTTTACTGCGACAACATTTCAGCAGTCTATATGGCATTTAATCCAGTTCAGCATCGTCGCACGAAGCACATTGAGATCGACATCCACTTTGTTCGTGAGAAGGTGGCTCTTGGCGAGGTTCGGGTTCTACATGTTCCAACGAGTGCGCAATTTGCTGATATCTTCACCAAAGGGCTTCCCAATGCATCCTTCACCGACATACGCTCCAGTCTCAACATCGTCACGCCCGACGTTGACACTGCGGGGGGATATTAGAGTATATTCGGCATGTTTAGTTTTTGGTAGTTTGAATTGTAATCTATCTCTTCTATACTTGGACTCCAAGACTTTGTACTTATATAAGCAGCCCATTGAGGCATCAATCAATACACAATTATTATCAAATATCAGTCGGTTCACATTTCACAAGATATTGTTCCTCCCAAACAAAATATATGTATAAGATAAGCCTTCTTTCAAGATGCAAAGCTACATGCTACACGGCTGCGACTCCGGAATCAGATGCAGGCAGGCAGGCACCCATGGCATTCGCAATTGCTTATGTCACTGCTCTCTTTTCATTGTGGAATATAGTACCTATGAAAAATCCCCTGGCACAGCAGCCAGGGACAGTTGAGAAGAGAAGGAGTTTGAGTCGGACACGTTTTTGCCAAAGAGGCTGACACCGAAATGCACGCGCCTCCGAACAGGGGAACGAATGGCCATTGTGGTTGCGAATTGCGATCACGCTCCATCTTTTCGCTTCTTTTTCTGTGGCCTTGAGACGATGGCGGTTTTTATATATGGACAATTATTGTATTGGGGCCGTGGACTGACTGGAGGAAGGGAGAATCTTCCGCGCATGCAGCGCCTCCTGTTTTGTTTGGCCGGGCGAGATGCAGTCTGCGCCAGCGTCGTAGCTGCACCGTTCAGGTGCTGCCAATGCTAAACCAGGCAATTATTGAGTACCTAGTTTATAACCACGCCGGTTGAATCTGATGATTTCATGAGATAGTGAGACCCCCCTACGCCCCCTCCTTTTCTCTCTGGCCATCTATCGTCTTGCCAGTTTTTGCCTCTCGAAGAAAAGTTAGCTGGGCTCGGGTTCGCGGTGGGGTGCCAATCGCTTCTTATTTGCGATGATTTTGGGTGTGAAACACTGATGATTCAGTAATGGAACAATTAATACATACATGCTGTGGTTTCATTGCAGCAAGGGGTTTGCCTGTACTAGCTAGTTCAGTCGTCTGAATTTATCTTTTCTGAAGGCAAACCATAGTCGATTTTGATTAGCCGTTACATCCAACGGCTTGCCTATTTCTTCCTTCTCTCTTCCCTGATTCCAACGAGAGAGAATTAAAGTGCTATCCTTACGGAACGTGGCTCACAACCACACTGATCTTGGCGGTCAAATTTGATATTTTCAAGTGAAAAACATGCCCTTTCCAAATACGATCCACGTCGCAGGCCGGCATTAAGAAAAGCAGTGGAATATATCAACACAGTACTGTTGAATGGACTTTCCGCACATGAAGGACACAAAAAATACTATATCTTGTGCACAATCTCTTCCTTTCTTTTTGGGAAGAAACATATCCTTATTTTAGCAACATGATTGAGGGGCACTCTCGCTAGCACGCAGAAACTCCAGAAATGATGGAGATCTGAAGGCAGCATCTCTGATGCTGCCACAGAGATGCTGCCACTCTTTTTTAAAAACGCATCAACTTCTCGAGTGCAAAGCAGATGCGCAGGTCGGCAAGTACTGCTAGCAGTACTAAACAATCATTCCTGCAATTTTTGCCAGTCGACAATCTTTTGTCATTGTTCCCTTGCTGCTATGTATACGATCGATGATGGCGGCTAGGCCAGTTGTCAGTTGTCACCCCCCTGATGCGATTCGTGTGGGAACTATTCCAGACTGTTTACGCTTTGGTTTCTCGCTGAAGAAATCATGTTCTCGCAGGAGTGGGATCGACGCCAAAAAAAACGGAAAGTTGGACGGGAGCACATGCACGTGGTCGCTAATTACAGTTTGGTGTGATTGTGAATGACACTACACTGACTGACGTCTCATTTGCTATGCCTCTCTCTTGGAGAATCATGTTAGCACAATAGTTGTTTCTACTGTCTAGTTCTTCCTCTTGGAAACAAAGCGTCTCCAGGCTAGTTCAGACAGACAATGCAGCACCAGAGGTTCCTCTGAAACAAATTGGACATGAGCAGGACTGTACTTGTATCCTAACCAATTACGGTGTGCAGTGCACACTCGCGGACAAGTTTATCTCCTTGGGAGACAGATTCCAGTACGTTTTGCTTGGTCCTCATTTTCTGAATCCTGATCCACGGGCCAATCCGAAACAGCCACGCACGGGAGGCAATGCCATTCGCACCAAGAACCAGAAGGTGGTGGACACCGCATGCAGTACACTTTCAGAGGGGAAATTACGTCGAGATCTTTTTGGCCCTGGCTTTAAGTTCGTCGCCCTCCAACGCGCGTGTCAGGAGAAGCCGAGAAGCGAAATACGGCTGCTCAGGTTAGGTTCCCATCGCCGTCGCCAAAAGCTCGTCTAACAGCGCGACATGCGCGTCTCCCCGCCAATGTAAGAAGAGGCCTCGTTTCTTTCGGTTCTCCTCCGGATATGACCTTCAGACCAACGGCAATCCCGCCATGATGTCAACAGCCAGCCGATGGACGCCGCAACAACTCCACCGCAACTAAGCTACCCATGGACTAATAAGCAACCCAGCACGTTCTGTAAAGTGCAGTTCGATCAAGAAAAGTTCACGCCGTATGTATCTTCGCTTCGTGGCGCTCCACATTCACGTATGATTCATGAGCGATGATGACTGTGTAGCTGGTCCGGTGTCGTGCTTTGCTTTGCGTTTACTGCTTTTGAGCATTTTGACTTGCCCGGTGATCTGCAGGATCGTTACAGGTGTTTCTCTCGTATAGTAGTCGTTGATACGAACATGTAGCAGCCGCTGCAGTCGATCCGCACTGCAGAATCTTTGCTTTTTTTTTTTGAAACAAGGCAAAAGATTTGCCATTTCATTGATTAAGAAGAAGAGTTTGTAAGACACACACAGCCACAACGGCACAACACAAAAGAATTACTCTCGCGACATTACATTACTCAAATGCTTGGCACCCGCTGTAGCCCAAAGTGACGCTTCCTCCTTTATAGCACGAACTACCACTGCCACCGGTGCCGCTTTATTTCTAAAGACACGCGCATTTCTTTCTTTCCAAATCTCCCATCCAACAAGATGAAATAGGGAGGACAGAGCCTTCTTTTGATGTGCGTGGCCGATGACCCCTTCCCACCATGCCTTGACCGTGTGGAAGCTATGCCAGAGCGCCGTGTTGACATGAAGATCCAGCCAAGTGAATACCTCGTTCCAAACTCGCGTAGAGAACCGACACTTGAAGAGGAGGTGAGCCGCCGTTTCCTGCACTTGGTTGCAGAGAGGGCACCGGTCGCAATTGGGCCATCCCCGACGTTGAAGCCTATCCGCCGTCCAAATTCTGTTTTGAATGACCAGCCAAGCGAAGAATTTACATTTTGGAGGCGCCCACACCTTCCAGACCATGGCCTGCATATTGGAGCGAACGAGGCCAGCGAATTGGGCTTTGTAAGCCGAAGATGTAGTATAGGTCCCTCCATTAGTGAGCTTCCACATGATAGAATCATTGACTCCCGGTTGGATGGTGACATTGGCTAGCATTTCCCAGAGCGTGGCGAATTGCTGAATGTGTTCAAGCGTCATCCCCTGTTGGGTGTCAATGTGAGTAACCCAAGCATTATCCCCAATCGCCTTGTTCACTGTGGCCCCTTTTTTCCTTGAAATCTCAAAGATTTTTGGTGCAATGTCTTTGGGCCTCAACAGCTGCATCCGCAGCCGTGAATTATATCTACAGTCGGATATCCCAAATCCCTCTTAAACGTTTGAGCAGACGGTCCGGTCAGTCAACGCGTAGCCGTAGATGTGTCTGCCGTCCATGTATCTGATGCCCGGCACGAATATAGTGAACATCTTCGATGACGATGAGTAGCTTAGTCGAGGATTTGTTGATCTACGTACTACGTAGATGTTTTCTTTGCATAATTTATATGATCTACGTACTACGTATCTGTTCGGATGAGAATTTAGATGTGCCTGTTGGGTGTCCGCCGACGAGGGTCGTATTTGTCTACCGTTTATGCAGATGCTCTTGGTGGTGGAAATCGGTTGTGTCCGTCACTCCGTCAGTGTCTTATCGGGTAGCTTATGGCAACGACTAAAAAGGCCTCCGCATCTTTCAACGGCTAGGCATCATTTGACGTTGGGAGGACTACTCCTTGTTGGTTAGGGTGGATTACGTGAATGTGAATGGCGCTCTGTGTTATAGAGCATCCAATATCTATAATAACCTTTTAAAGTGAAAACCTAAGGTCTGACTTTCATTGGTTGTGCTTGGCAATTGCCTTGCTGAAGGTATTGTGTTTTGAGAGCTCGAGCTTTCTCTAAGATGAAAACCTAAGATCTCGGATCGGGCGACGACGACGTTTGTGCACTGTTTCCTTCTTGAAGGCGTCGTTTTTGGAGACCTTTTATGTTTTCCGTGTGTTATTTTTTATGGTGATTTGTGTGCTGCTGCTGAGAGGAGTTGATCAGTGTGGTGAGACCTTTATTTCTTTTCCTTTCCTTTTTTGTTTTCTCTTTGGGTTGTGTGTATCCCGGATGTTTTTGAGACATCTTGTTGGTGCAGAGACTGGATGTAATTAGTATCTTCGCGAATATATTCTCCTTTTCAAAAAAAGTATCTATAATAACACTACTATGTTGGAGGGAAATTTCTGGTCTATGAATGTATATACGTACATAGTATATGTAAAAGAACTTTTGCAATTAAATAAAAGAGTCAAGAAATTATGAAAATATTTTTGAAATAAACTTGACCTTCTACTGTACTGGTAAGAAAAGTCCACAAAAAGAAAAAAAAAATCTTGTTGACTACCTTTCAGAACGGAAAAAAATCGGTCTAAATAGTGTGAATAGTGATAATAAGAAATAAATTTTGTTTTTTTGCACTAAAGTCAACTTGTGAAAAAATTATATACTAGTGCAAAAAATTCAAGTTTATTGTAAAAAAAACTTCAAACTTTTTTGACCTTTTTAGTTATTTTTTTTCCTATATGAGGTGTATATAGATCCAGGAACCAAAGGGTATTCCCTACTATGTCTGCCTATAAATTTTATCGAAAGTGAAACTATGCAAAGTTTTTAGTTAAAACTATCAAAAACTACGATTCCGATTTAATACCACACAATAAAATATATTATTATAATGTATCTATTTGGTCTGGTAGTTATTAATTATTTTCGATAAAAAGGATCAAAATATGCATTGTTTGACTTCAAACAAAATTTACATGCCTTCTTTCAGAGATGGGTGAAGTAATTGATGAGGGGAGCTTTTATAACCGACATTGAATGCTCATCTTGTTAAGTTGAACTCCCCTGCATGTTTAATCCTTTTATTTGCTTCTTTCTATGATTTTTTTCTTTTTTCCTGAAAAGAGGGGAAGACCCTCGACCTCTGCATCAGGTGATGCACACAGCCATATATTATCAACTTATTGAAAAATGAAATCCTTCGCATGTTTGATCATTTTATTTGCTTCTTTTGACGCATTCACACAACAATTTAAAACTATGTCCCCACTAAGATAAATAGAAGGATACAACCGTTCTGGTGGTAAAATATAGTGTTTTCATCTATCCATGATTTGAAGCCAGAGTAAATTTCATGGTTGGCTAGAAAGTGCCCGACTGAGCTCCTCCATTTTTCTTAGACACTATGATAGCGTCAAAAACGTCTTATATTAAGTTACAATGGTAGTACTACTATATTAGGCCCCGATCGCCGAAGATAAAGGCATTCTAGTCATCCAAATAACCTAACCTTCTGGAATGAAGAGTTCCATGAAAAAATGGCTTCAAAATCACAACCCTAATGCTAGTGATGTAATCCATAAGTTGACCATTCCAAGGACATGTCCATCCACGGTAGAGATACTACTAACATGCTCTTTCGAATTTGCACTAGAAGGATAGTTGATCTGTTGTATCAAGGAGGTGGACACCACACTTGATCGTGATAGTAGTCTTGTATGGAAAACAACTTTTCTTCTAGAGCAAATTTCACTTTTTTTTGGAAAAGTTACACCCAACATTACTATTTAAGTGAGAACACCAAAAAATAGAAGGAAAATATATCGATAATGACACATAGACGCTATACCTCTTAAGGCATGGAAATGTGTAAAACATAGCTCACTGGTTCCAACATGATCCACACACCGCCACCACTGACCAAATGTTGAACCACCATCGTTGACAATGTTGACTCAGTATAGGTGTGCTCATGCTTTGACTTCCACCAAAATAGAGGTAAAGCATTGGACCAGGAAGACTCCTCCATGTCACAACTGGAGCCAAGGACGAGGAATACGCACGCACGCATGCACACACCATTGGCATGTCCCATCAGGAGGTTGAGTCTTATTATTGTTGTATTTATTAAGACTCGACATACCAAAAGATTGCCAAGCAGGCGTCCAAAGTAGAGGTCAAAGATGAAGCAACAAGACTCCAAGAGCCCTTTTCGCTAGAGTCACTCTCCCCGTGGAACAAGAGAAGAAGAAGGAACCAAATCACTGGAGAAAGAGTGGAGAGACACCATGAGATAGTAGAAATAAGTATATGTCATGCCCAACCCAGTTTATTCATCCAACCAAACAAAGCTTGATGAAGGAAATGGTACATGATAGTATCAAGCGAGCTCTCAGACATAGGCCATTAGATGGTATTGATGAAATAGGACAGAGACGAATGTGATGAGAAAAGGCTATGAATCAAAAAGGGAAAACCCTACCTTCCCAAAACCTCATGTGCCTCTGTGGTAGCGAGAAAAACTGGAAATGAAGGGAAGGGTCTTTATATCAATGCCTCTTCGGGCTCCAAATTCCCCATTGACCACTACCTTTCTCACCACCATGCTGAAAACAAAAGAAAATAAGAGGAATAGGCCAAGGTCTATTTTATTAAAAGAAAGGAAGTAATGTACATATATAGATGAGGAGGTGGTCGAGCCTAGAAGTCGCCAAAGACAAGGAGAAGGAGGCAGGGTAAAATGGATGGAAAGTGTTTGTTGGAAAGCTCATGAGGAAGAAGCCCAGGCCCA
Organism: Elymus sibiricus; assembly: GCA_039707655.1. Taxonomy (NCBI): domain Eukaryota; kingdom Viridiplantae; phylum Streptophyta; class Magnoliopsida; order Poales; family Poaceae; genus Elymus; species Elymus sibiricus. Next base: position 402,592,827 of record CM077667.1, read on the forward strand.
CAATAGGAAAAGTCACACATGATGAAAATAATGGAGCAAATCTCTTGCGTTGAGCCTATCATGTAAAAAACAGCAAGAAGAATACCTTATGTTTTTCGTGGAAACTTGAATTTCAAATTTAGTTGAAAAGCACGGTATGTGGTCAGGTGCACCCACAGAAAAAATAAGACATTTAGAAACACAAGGCTCTCTTCCAAGGATAGGTCCAAGAAACATTATGATTCCAAACTCTATGTTATGATTTTATATTTTTGAATGTCCGTACTATATCACACTAGACATTGATAAAAATATCATATTTTTAAAAAAGTTTACAGACTACTTCTGCAAATAGTCTGTGCGCGCAACTAGAGGCAACTTTTGTTTCTCGGGGGGCATTGTATCTTCTCCATGGTACCGTAGCCGAAGGAGGGCTTCGTTGAAAAAATAGTTGCTCCCACATTATATGATTGAAGCTTCACGAATGTGCATGCAAAATGCTACGACGACACTTTTTTGGATCGGAGGGAGTAGTTAAGATCACAAAACTTAAATTCACATGATATGATTTAAGTTTAAGAAGTTACAAGTCCGGTTCGATGAGATGTACCTATTCTCTGCGAGCCCCCCAAAACATATTCTATACTTTTTGATCTTTTTTCTTAGTTGTTTTCGTTATTTTGGTCTGTTTTTACTAAAATATTCTCTAATTATTTAAAAAATGATTAGGAGTTTGAAAGTGTTAGTGGATTTAAAATATCGTAAAACTTCAAAAAAATGTGAATATTCAAAATGCATGAATTTGACAATTGTAAATTATTTGTAATTTTGAATAAAGTTACTGAATTCACAAAGTTTTCACAGATTCAATTTTTTTGTAGATTCAATTTTTTTCATGAATTCAATTTTTTTGTGAATTCAATTTTCTAATGGATTTAAAAATATTCATGAATTCAAAGAAGTTGGATATTTTTTGTGAATTCAAAAAACATTCTTAAATTTGAAGAATATTCGCTTACTCAAAAAATGTTTGCGAATTCATAAAATATTTTTGCATAAAAATGTTTGTAATTAAAAATATATCACAAATTCAGAAATGTTATTGAATTCAAAAAGAAGTACATGATTTGAAACAATGCTTGTGAACTTGGGAAAATATGAATATGGTCTTATGAAGAAACGGCCACCCCCGACCAACTAAAAATGCCATTAAAACGTTCGCAAATGTCATCCCTCCCAGCGAACGGTCCCCAGATAAGAGGGTCATTTCTCTTAGTCGTCTGGGCTGTTAACACACGCACACGCACCCACACACACGCACCCACACACACACGCTCGCACGGTCTCCATAAAGAGAGTACTATCCTTCTGGAACATCTTTCACAGCCAGATATTCATCGTTACTAAACTACGTACGATATGCATCTCTCATAGCTAGATATTCATCGTTACTAGTGGGAGGAGATGTTCTCGTCGACAACGAGGCGCTTACGGTGACTTCGTAAATCTCAAGATGATATGCCGGCTCAGTCTCTCGAACGTGCTCATAGGGATAGGGTGTGCGTGTGTACGTTCATAGGGGTGAGTGTATGCGCGTGTATATGAGCACTTGCGTCTGTACTGTGTTTAAAAAAAACTACGTACGATATTTCTGCAAGTGAAAACACATATACCCCTTTTAAATACGGTTCACATCGCTGGCATTAAAAAAAGCAGTCAAATATTGCCAACACTGTAGAATGGACTTTCCGCACATCAATGACACGGAAATACTATATCTTGTGTACAATCTCTTCCTTTCTTTTGGGGAAGAAACATATCCTTATTTTAGTATCATGATTGAGGGGCACTCTAGCACGCTGAAACTCCAGAAATGATGGAGATCTGAAGGCATCTGTGATGGTACTATTTTTCTTAGGCAAATTTTAATATGCTTCCTCTTACCTCCTCTTTTTACATATGAGGTAAAAAAGTAAAAGTTAATAAGATCATTAGTTAATAAAATTAATGCCTAAAACTTATTATGTACTCTTACCACTTACGTGAAAAGAAGAGGTAAAATCGATCATGTTAAAACTACTTTTTTTTAGAACAACGCAAAAGCAGACGCGCAGGTCGGCATGTATTGCTAACAGTACTAAACAATCACTCCTGCAGTTTTTGCTTGTCGACAATCTTTTGTCGTTGTTCCCAAAAAATAGATCATGTTGCTATACGGTCGATGATGGCGGTTAGGCCAGTTGTCACCCCATGATGCGATCCGTGTGGGAACTATTGTGACTGTTTACGCTTTGGTTTCTTGCTGAAGAATTTCTCTTTTTCTCACATGAGTGGGATCAACACAACGGGAAGTTGGACGGGAGCACATGCACGTGGTCGCTAATTACGGCTTGACTAGCGGGTGAAGGCGCGGCGCACGCCGCGCCCTTGCAAGGGCTCTTGATTTATACAATTATTATTGTTGTTTTTTCTAACACAATTATTGTTGCTGCTTAAAAATTATAAGAACAACAGAGTACAAACACCGGATGAGTAGATAAGTACATCTGGTTGAACATTATGAGGTACATTGTCTAGATGATACAAATTTACTAATGAAAAAAGAGCCAATGAAGCGCAATAGTTTCTTTACAGGCTAAGCTATCATAAGCAAATGTGAAATAGAAGATTGACATGCTAAAATAGTTAGATCATTTAGTAACACGAATGGTTGGACTCTTCGTTGTGATAGTACTTTTTTTTACTTACTCTGAAACCTTCAAATAGCTACTCCCAAGTAGGAAACCGATCATGCAGAAGCTACTCTCATGCTTATAAGTTTTCGAGGTACCCTATGCGACGACGTCAAAAAGTTAGCTTTATGTTGCCTTTTCGTGGCATTTTCTAGAGCTCTAGCGGGTAAACATGTTTTGTTTTACACGAATGACAGCATAATGAACAAACCGGGGCTTACAAAACGATCCTTATATAATCTTATGCCATACAAAAACAATGTGTTGGGATTATCGTTTAAACATTCTCTATGGCTCTAAATACTTGAGCAAAAAGATATTAATTCATGGTTTTGTTTATGAATTATTGAACCAAAACATCAAATTAATCTTAACCACAAGTCCGAAATAAATAGGGGGGTTATATTTATAGTGCCATGATAAAGGGAGCCTATGTCATCTCAAAATATTACTGGTCGCTTATAACCACTGAGAGATAAAAGAAGAGAAACTAATAGTTAAACTCACCAAACCTGTAGCGGCGCATTACCCAAGGAATTCTAACACCGAAAAGAGTTCTTTCTGCAAAAAAACATTTTTTCTTGACCGCCAAATAAAAAAGCTGCCAAAGAATCAACCTTATGTTAATTCGATTTTTTCTTTGACCCACATAAAGATATTTTTTCTCATGAAACTTGCTGATTTACTTGCTAGCAATGGTGTTTAATAGCGAATGAATCAAGGCTGGTACCGGAATATTGTCGTTTCATGTAAGAAAATGGGGCACGCAAAAAAAATACCACAACAATGCTCAGATGACAAACATGCAAGATTTATCTTTTCCACATTAGATGATAATCAATATACTCAATTCTTTCCAATGGATATGCATGACAAAGACATCACATGAAAAAAGGTTGGAAAGCTTCAAACATGCATGCCTAGCTAACTATTGGACAATGCTAGAAAGAACTTCTGAACCGAAGCATATATTTGCTTGATCAATCCAAAAAGATTCATCTTTGAAGTGAAAATGCTTGTTGACAACATGTGGAAGGAGGGATGGAGAAACTTACACGGAGCATCAAAAGAATGTGTTGATCTGGAATTGTTATTGGATTACCGATCACTTGAAAAACTATTCATCTATACATTTGAAATCTGAGAAAATAAATTAAGTTATTTGTAGTATTACGTAAGATACAATTCTGTTGTTTTGCATGGCGGAAACATCAAGAATCAAAATTAGAAAATTGATAACTAAAAGTAATTATTGCCAAGGAGAGAATGGGATTTTTTTCATATACAATGAAATTTATGTTTAAGAAAGAATTGGATAATCTGGACCGAGAGAAACAAATATAATTTGCAAAAAGTCTAAGTTGACCCAAAGATAATTATTTTAAAAAAGAGATAGTTGTAAACCACGTGGAAAAAATAAGTGAACTAAAATCGAGCAGCTTTGATACTGGGCTACTTGCAACTGCATACATTGTAAAAAAAGGTAAACTAAATGACCATCTAAATTTAAAATATGACAGAAAACTCAAAAGCACTACTATATGATCTATCCACATGAATTATCTGAAATGTGTGGTATGATTGTCATCAGTTGATCCTTGATTCAGGGTTTACGATCTGGGTTGAACGGAAAAATGTGCAGCAAAAAACTTCGAGATCTGGAGAAGGGCAGATAAAAAGCACCATAAAAAGATTGATCAACGAAGCAGCAGAAGTGTTCTAGACGATTACTCCTCCTTGCCATAAACCCGCACACAACACATTCAGAAATAAGAATTAGGGATCCGAAGGAAGAGTGCCAAGCAAGCACGACAATGCATCTCTAAGTTTAGTCACCAATCGACCCACAAATCCAAATTAATTCAAAAATACGGTGAAGGAATATATAAGTGTAGATACATTTCAAATAGGAAGTTATAAATCAATTTTGAGGAGAGGGAGAGAGTAGCTGAAGATGAAATGTAATGTGCAGCAAAAAACTTCGAGATCTGGAGAAGGGCAGATAAAAAGCACCATAAAAAGATTGATCAACGAAGCAGCAGAAGTGTTCTAGACGATTACTCCTCCTTGCCATAAACCCGCACACAACACATTCAGAAATAAGAATTAGGGATCCGAAGGAAGAGTGCCAAGCAAGCACGACAATGCATCTCTAAGTTTAGTCACCAATCGACCCACAAATCCAAATTAATTCAAAAATACGGTGAAGGAATATATAAGTGTAGATACATTTCAAATAGGAAGTTATAAATCAATTTTGAGGAGAGGGAGAGAGTAGCTGAAGATGAAATGTGGATCATAGGGGTGAGTGTATGTGTGTGTACGTGGGCATGCATCAACGTCAACTACGAAGACATTTGTGGTGATTTCGTCAATATCGAGATATTGTGCTAGCTCAATATCTCAGGTGCCATAGAGGTAGGGTGTCTGACTGTGCGTTCATAAGGATGAGTGTATGTGTGTATGTGAGCATCAATGGCGAGCGTGCGTGCGGTCAAAGGGATGAGTGTATGTGTGTATGTGGGCATCAAAGTCGACTACCAACACGCCTATATTGACTTCGTTAATCTTAAGATGTTGTATCGGCTCAGCACCTCGGAAGTGCTCATATAGGTATGATGTGCGTGCGTGCGTTCATAGGGATGAGTGTATGTGGGCATGGACGTCGACTACGGTGACACTTGCAGTGACTTTGTCAATCTTAAGATGATGTGCTAGCGCAATATCCTAAATGTGCTTATACCGATAGGCTTTGTGTGTGCGCGTTCATAGATGTGAGTATATATGCGTGTATGTGGGCATTTGTGTTGTACTGCGTTAAAAAAACCAGTAGTGAAACCTATCCAAAACACTTGAAATGCATGGCAGCAGCTCTACCTTAGAACCAAACAGACCAACGCAGTACACAAAATCACTCAAAACCAAGAATGAACCAGATAAAAAACAATACACGTGTCAGTGTAAGTGAGCAATATACGCGTCAGCCTAAAGAGAGTTTGCATGCAACACGCCAAACACACCAGGTGAGAGCTAGCTTAGCCGCTATAATATATTGTTATATGTGAATGACACTACACCGACGTATCATTTGCTATACCTCTCTAGCAGAATCATACGGGGAGCACTCTACTTGTGCGGTTGTGCCTACTGTCTAGTTTCACTTGGACACAAAACACACTTTTTAGAGGAAAGGCCGAGGCCCGACTTTAAATTAATAAAGCCCAACAGAGCCATAGAAGATAACAAGACAACATTCAGGTAGCAAAAAGACACATCAGCACAGAGACAACATAGTTATCAACAGGCCACAACCGGCAACCAGGCACGCAGACCCAAAGCTATCTAAGAAGGCAGCACACAAAGGAAGATGGCGACGGTCGCCGAAAGCTCCAACAACTGTGGAGAAGCCTAGAACCCAGCCAGAAGATCAACAGCCAAGGAGCGAACGGGAGAGATGAGGAACTCCACAGCCACCGCATCACCATCCTTTATCAGAGATTTCGACTATTGCAAAAAGATAGAAAATTTGAAGATGCAGTCAACAGCTTTGTTAGGGAACACCTGTTCAATGGTAAATTTATTCTGGGTAGTCCAAAGGATCCAACACACGGCCGAGAAGCCAAACCAGAATCGCCTTGGTTTGCCCGGAAAGGGTCGACACCTGGGCCCACAGCTCCCCAAAGCTATTAGGGGCCCAGGAGACACCCATCCTGTCACGACAACAACTCCAGAATAGCCTGGCCAGAGGACAGTGGAATAGGATATGATCAGTGTTTTCCAAGCTTCCGCAAAGGAAGCAAAATTCAGAGCCAGGGCCATTTTTTTTGATTTGATCGGCCACAGGTAGGAGGCCCTGCATAGCCTGCCACATGAAAATCTTGATTTTGGGCGAAATCCTTGCGCGCCAGATAGGCTTAAAGCTTGAGACATGAGCACCAACAGAAAACACACGATAACAAGACTTAATCGAAAAACGGCCAGAGGCCGAGTGTGGCCTGGAAACCACATCCATCGACTCCGAGAGCGAAGGGAGGGAGGCAACGAGGCACTGCTAGTCCTCTCACTCTGCAGGAGACAGGGCCCGGTGAAAACCGAAGTCCCAATCCCTGCCCGCGAGCCCCGCGATGGAGGCCGAGGGAGACGAAACAAAGGAGAACAGAAGAGGGAAGGCAACTGCCAGGGGCCCCTTCCCTGTCCACCAATCAGTCCAAAATCTAACCGAAGAGCCATCACCAACCAAATTTAACCAGAGCCCTAAAATCATCACGCACATTTAGCAACTGCCGCCAAAATTGAGAAGCAGAGGAGACACCCAACGCTGGCACAGACAATGGGCACAAAGCAGGAAAGTATTAAGCCTTAAGAACCGAGCGCCAAAGGGTATCCGGGCCTGGGGAAAGGATACGCCACCACAATTTCAACATGTAGCATTTGTTCATAATAGAGGTGCTGAGAATACCCAGACCCCCATGCGATTTAGGCCTGCACAAAATTTCCATTTGACCAGCCAGTATTTTTCCTATTGTCGGTCGTGTTCTGTAGAAGCCACTCCTATGTTTATCAAAGCCCGCATGGATCCCTTCTGGCAGGTGGTAGAAACCCATGAGATATATGGGAAGAGAAGATAAGCAGGCATTGATCAAGCATACCCTTCCGGCCGAAGAGTTGTAGCGGTCTCTCCATGGGAACACCTTATTGCCAACTTTAGTGCCAGAGAAGGAGAAGTCTTTAGAGAGGAGTTTGTGAGGAGAGATTGGCATCCGAAGGTACTGATACGTCCATTTTGCATCATGATTTCCTACTGTTATTTATTATGTTTTGTTGAATAATAATGCTTTAGGAAGTGATTCTAATGCCTTTTCTCTCATAATATGCAAGGTTTACACAAAGAGGGAGAATACCGACAGCTGGAATTCTGGACCTGAAAAAAGCACATTAGAGATACCTATTCTGCACACCTCCAATGGAGCTGAAACTTTACGGAGATTATTTTTGGAATTAATAAAAAATACTGGAGCAAAGAACTACCGGAGGGGACCACCCTGGTGGGCACAAGACACCAGGGCGCACCAGGCCTCCCTAGGCACGGCCTGGTGGGTTGTGCCCTCCTCGGCCCACCTCCGGTGCCCATCTTATGGTATATAATCACTTTTTACCTAGAAAAAATAAGGAGAGGACTTTCGGAATGGAGCGCCGCCGTCTCGAGGCGAAACTTGGGCAGGAGGACTTTTGCCCTCCGGCAGAGCGATTCTGCCGGGGGAACTTCCCTCCCGGAGGGGGAAATTAAAGTCATCGTCATCACCAACACCCCTCTCATCTTTGGGAGGCCAATCTCCATCAACATCTTCAACATCACCATCTCCTCTCAAACCCTAGCTCATCTCTTGTGTTCAATCTTTGTACCGGAACCTCAGATTGGTACCTGTGGGTGACTAGTAGTGTTGATTACCTTGCGTAGTTGATTACTATATGGTTTATCTGGTGGAAGATTATATGTTCAGATCCATTATGCTATTCAATACCCCTCTAATCTTGAGCATGTTTATTATTTTTGAGTAGTTACCTTTGTTCTTGAGGTCACGGGAGAAGTCATGTTGCGAGTAATCATGTGAATTTGATATGTGTTCGATATTTTGATGATATGTATGTTGTGATTCCCTTAGTGGTGTCATGTGAACGTCGACTACATGACACTTCACCATCCTTGGGCCTAAGGGAATGCATTGTGGAGTAGTTATTAGATGATGGGTTGCTAGAGTGACAGAAGCCTAAACCCGAGTTTATGCGCTACTTCGTAAGGGGCTGATTTGGATCCAAACGTTTAATGCTATGGTTAGATTTTATCTTAATACTTTTCTCGTAGTTGCGGATGCTTGCGAGGGGGTTAATCATAAGTGGGAGGTTGTTCAAGTAAGAGCAGCACGCAAGCACCGGTCCACCCACATATCAAATTATCAAAGTAGCGAACACAAATCAAACCAACATGATAAAAGTGACTAGATGAAATTCCTGTATACCCTCAAGAACACTTTGCCTATTATTAGAGACTGTTCTGGCCTGTCCTTTGCCAAAAAAGGATTGGGCTACCTTGCTGCACTTTATTTACCTTTACCGTTACTTGCTCGTTACCAATTATCTTGCTATCAAACCATCTGTTACCTACAATTTCAGTGCTTGCAGAAATTACCTTGCTGAAAACCGCTTGTCATTTCCTTCTGCTCCTCGTTTGGTTCGACACTTTTACTTATCGAAAGTACTACGATTGATCCCCTATACTTGTGGGTCATCAGGTAATTAAAAGGGAAAGAGCCAAAATTGCAGTTAAGGAGAGCGGCAACCCGCGCTGCTTCCTCCAGGGGGCCCCAACCACCAAAACCTCACTCTTCAAAAAATTGATCTTAAGGCCAGAGAGCTCTTTGAAACAAAGGAGCAAAAATTTGAGGTTGACCAGGCACCTGTCAGAGTTCTCAACCAGAATGATGGTATCATCCGCGTATTGTAGATGCGATACTCCCAAGGGAATGAGATGGGAGACTACCGGCGTAATATGACCACAGGCAGTTGCATGGTTAAGAATGCATGAAAAAGCATCGGCCACGAAGTTGAAGAGGAGGGGGGAGATGGAATCCCCTTGCCTAAGGCCCCGACCGATTTTGAAGTAAGCGCTAACCTTACCATTAACAGAAACAACAGTGTGGCCCCCATCAACCAGCTTCATAATACGATGGACATAAGCTCCCTCGAAACCTTTGGCCAGCAGAACATCTTGAAGGAAAGATCAGGTGACCGAATCGTAAGCTTTCTCAAAGTCAAGCCTAAGGATGAGAACATTACAGTTTCTAGAGTTGAGATCATGGGCAATCTCATGAAGAGAAAGGAAGCCGTCAAGGATGAAGCGGCCTTTGATAAACACAGACTGCTGTTGTCTAATAACCTTATGGGTAACAGGGGATAGACGAGTAGCGAAGCCTTTGATAGGAAATTTTGCAATATTATTAATGTGAGCAATAGGCCTGAATTGACGAACAGAGTCACCCCTTTTCACCTTAGGGAGGAGAGAGATAAGTGCCTAGCTGAGCATAGAGATATCAACATTACCCAAGCAAAAACTAGAGATAATAGCATAAACCAAATTCTTCAAGACAACCCACAATTTCTTAAAAAAGGAATAGAGAACCCATCCGGGCCAGGTGCAGAGTTAGATTTAGAAGACATACCAACCAAATCAATCTCCTCCTGGAACAAGGGGAGCATGAGTGTCTCATTATCCAAAGATGAAACCCTACACTCCAAAGGCCACAAGTGAGGACTGATACGAAATCTTGAAGGTGCCTTAGCAGCAAGGAGAGCAGATAAGAAGGAGAAGATATGAGCCTGGATCACAGTAGGGTCGGCCACAACCTCCCCGTTGATCAGGAGTCTAAAAATGGAGCATCTTCTGTGCCGACCATTGGCAATGGCAAAGAAATAAGCAGTGATGGAATCACCTTTCAGAAGCCACGAGATGCGCCCACGTTGCTTCCAATAGACCTCCTCCTGATAGTGCAGGTCGAGCAGAGGATTTTCCAAGTCGTAACGACGGGCCCAACCCGCCTCGTCCAAGCCACCCGAATCAGCGGCCGCGTCCAGCAACTTGATGCTAGACAACAACCTATCTTTTTCTCTCTGGGAATCCGCTACCCTGCTCGCACCCCAACCCCTCAGGAAGCGGCAAAGAGTAGAAGATAGAAATTGCTAGTTGTCCAAAGGACCAAAAGAGCGATGGGTGGAGCCAAAATCTCCAAGATCTTACCAAAAATAAGAGGATAAAGCCATCAACCAAAAGCCACGAGGCATCAAACTTGAAGAGACGTGGGGTAATAGAAGAATTCAGCCCAGACGAAGAGGGGTATGATCACTACCAATAGGGGACTCAGTAACCATAGAGGAATAGGGGAAAAGGACATCCCAATCAGGGGAAATCAAAACCCTATCCAGCACCGAACGGACAGGATCAAGCTGGTGGTTAGACCAAGTGAACCTGGCCCCCGATCTCTGCAGATCCCAAGAGGCAAAGTTAATAATAAAGTCATTGAAACCCTCAGCCCTGGACCACGAGAAATTATCATTGTCTTATCCCACGGGAACCAAAGGAGGTTAAAGTCCCCACTGATCAAAAAAGGAGATGAGACCGAGGCCACCGTAGAGGATAACTCAAGCAAGAAATCAATGGACAGAGCATGGTTAGCAGGACCGTAAACCCCAATAAACTCCCAACATCTATCAATCACCCGATGATGCAAAACCATAGTAGCAAAGAACATGCCCGAATCAAAAGAGACAAAAAAAACATCCAGACAAGCACCAAGAAGAATACCACCCGATTGGCCAACAACAGGTAACCACTTGCAACAAAAAACATCAGAGCCGTCCAGAGAGGCTGGATCAGCAGCAAAGAAAGAGGCTTCTAGGGTTTCCTGGAGGCAGATCAAGTCAATATTATTAGCCCTAATATTCTTTCAGAAGGTTTCGTTGCCCCTGGCTCCAAAACCCCTCATGTTCGAAATGAGGGCCCCCATTTGAAATTCAGGTATTTGATGCGAAGGTTGGATCTCGAGGGTACAGAAGATGGCACCAACCGCCTGCGGCGAGATTTCCCAGCTGTGACCGAGGAAGGGGTCGTGGCCAAAGGAACCCCACCCCCAACCACAACTGGAGGAGGGGCCACAGCGGACACGGTGGCGGTGATAGCCTTAGCCCTAGCCAAGGCAGCCTAAGCGAGCTTATTGGCATGGATCTTGGAAATCATAGAGGAGGTAGACACAAAAGGATCACCCAGAATAAAACCAGAATCCGTAGCTATGGCAATAAAATGATCATCGGAAAAATCAGACATAGCAACGCGATTGGGAGAGGCTGGAATCGTACCTATCACATGCTGATCCTTCTCCTCCGCCCTCCGCGTAGCCCGATCGAGCATAGACTCCCAATCAACTCTGGCGCATTGGCTCTTACGAGCAGTGGAGGTAGGAGTGTGAACATGCGTGGACAGGCCGGAAGTAGGAGAGGACCGCACAACTTTGGGAGAGGCCACCTTGCCCATGCCACCTAATACTCGTGATCTGCGTTGGGTTTTCCGTGAAGAGGAACGGGTAATCGCAGCGCAGAGTGGGTAAGTATTTCCCTAAGTTATGAAACCAAGGTTTATCGAACCAATAGGAATACCAATCCTCAACCGTCTTCAGCGGCTGCACACAAAAGAACAAACAACTTGCACCCAACGCCAGCAAGAGGGTCGTCAATCCCCTTGATCTCGTTATTTGCAAGCAAGTGAGTTGTGTAGATAATTGTAGATAATAGTAAAGTGCAAAATAAAATAAAAGGTAATAAATAACAGCAAGGTAATGATAGCGTTTGTGAATTTATAAGTGAATAGACCCGGGGGCCGTAGAGTTCTCTAGTGGCATCTCTCATAAGTAAAGCATACGGTGGGTAAACAACTTATTGTTGGGCGATTGATAGAAAAGAAAATAGTTATGCGATGTTCATGGCAAGGATCATGTGTATATAGGCATCACGTCCATAAGCAAATACGCCGACTCCTGCCTGCACCTACTACTATGACTCCACTTCAAGAGCGCTTATATGCTTGCCTCTCTACGTATTAAGTTCATGACAAACGGAGTAATGCTTGGAGAACGATGACATGATGTAGACAAAGTAAACTCAACTAATATGAATAAACCATATTGTTTTATCCTTAGTAGCAACAACACAAGGATGCAACTTGTTCCCTTCTATCACTGGGATGTAGAAACTCGTCAGGTTGAACCTAATACAACGCACCACTCCCACCGAAGAAATATCAATCTACACTACTAGGAGAAACCCTACTAGTAGCGCTTGAAAAAACTATAGTAGTAGCGCTGGGTCTAGCGCTACTGCTAACGCGCTACAGCTAAGTTGTAGCAGTAGCACTGGTTGGTGCAGCGCTACTGCTAAGTCTGGTTAAGTTGTAGCAGTAGCGCTGGTCAGTGCAGCGCTACTGCTAAGTCTGGTTAGCAGTAGCGCTGCACTGACCAGCGCTACTGCTAACTGTCTGTAGCGCTGCAGAAAGGCAAGCGCTGCTGCTAATCCCGCGCTGCTGCTAGATACCTTCCAGCGCTGCTGCTATTATTCCTGCTTTCACAGATTCATACCCCCTCTACGTATTTGTGATGTATTTATACAGGCTCTATATAGTAGTTTCATCAGATCACAATAAACATACACTATTCTCATCATATCATACACATACAGTAGTCTCGTCATACCATCATCATCATCATTCAACACAAATATCATCACATCTCGAAAATAGCGATACACAAGTCATGTCATGTCTCGAATAAGTGCAACTGCATGGTCATGGCACACACACAAGTTTCATCATCTCTATCTAAACCATGCTGTAGAAGAGAAGAGCGATCAGCATGAGCAAGACCGCGACTATGTAGTACTTGAGGAACCGACGGTTCCGCCCCCGCTCTTGCCGGAGCGTCCACCTCAAGTAACTACTTTCCGCTTCGGCTCTGCTGTCGAACCCTCTGTGGCTAGCACCGGGGTACTTGTCCACTTGGGCCTGAGCGTCTGGCCAGTGGTCGTAGACTCCTGGAACTCTCCCAACGAACACGGCGTAGCAGTCCTTCGCCATCTCTGATCTATGTACCTGCATCGTCAGTTGATGAACTGAACGATAATATGCAACATAATGTACTTAAGAAAACAAAGAGGCATAATTAGCAAAATACAAGCAACCTATAGTAAACATAAATGACGAAGTTCCTCATACCCAAACTAATTAACTAGAGCGATCTACGCTAGTTCAGGACCACGGTTTAATTACATCGCATAGTTTCGTCTGGACGCTAGTGACACATATATTGTCAACGACAATCAGTCCTCGGTCCAATCTTCATGGTCAGGGAGGAAGCACCCGAGCTTCTTGAAAGGCTTCAGGTCCAGACGCTGAGCGATTAGCAGCGCTCGGACATCATCCCGCGTGATTGGCCCATGGTAGAACATCCCTGTTGGTTCGAGGGCCTGCTTCATGATCACTTGGGCAAGTTCACACTGCACGTGATAAAACTCAGCTCGGATTCGATGATCCGGTGTCTTTCCTATGCTTGTGGCCCAGTTGACAATCTCGGCATCATTGGTAGTAGCTGACATGCGAAGGCGTTGATTATCCCTTCTGAACTCGAGCAGGTGATGCATGAGGTAGAATCCATCAGCCTTACTGTTGTGCGGTTGCTGGATGCAGCAGAAGTTGGTCTTATGGCTGAAAACCAGCCCGTTCTTCCTGTGCTTTTTCACCTTGATATATCCACCAGACAGGCTGAAGGTTAACAGGGCACTATCGAGAACACTCTTTATGTGCTTGTAATCCTTTTTCTTGATGTTCTTCGATGAGTCCAAGTATATAGCATGTGAGTATTCTGGGTACAGAACGATGAGGACGGCGCCCCCCCCCCCCCGCTGCGCAAATTAAGTACACCTCAAATTAGCCTCCATGCTTGCAAAGGAATGATTAACACTTACGAAAGGATATGCGTGGATGACTTACGTGGGATGATAAGGCAGGAGAATCGCTTCCTTGTCCTTATTAGCGATCATGAAGCCGCCGATGTACTTGCTCGCATAGTCACGGTGCTCTTTGCAGACATCCAAGAAGCTCTCGTGCATATGGTACAGGTCCGCGACGCAGATATATTTTATGTTCTCGATCCTGATGATGTAGTTGAGATACAGCGCATACATGCGGATGAACGGGAAATCCAGGTTGGTCATGTGGAACATGTCGTAGATGTAGTCAAATCGCAGGATGAACTTATCCGCGGGCCATCCCTCGACGTACAACTTCCCACCCGGCACCTGAGCCGCGTAAAGCGGGTATCCTGGTTTTTCCGAGATGAGAAGGCTTTTCTCGCTGGCCAGCACATCATCATGAAGTCTCCTTAGATCATTGTTCAGTATGTCCTCTAGTGCTTTCCGAGGTAGGATCGGGTGGCCGGCGACATGGAAAGTTGGAAACGCTCCGCACCTACGACAGGTATTCTGTCTACCTCCCGGGGCTTTAGAGGCGGCTGGCTGCTTGAAGCAGCTCTGGCGCCTTTAGGGCCTTTCCTGTCCGGTCTCCTCCCTTGCTTCTTGGCGGGTGGCGGTAGTGAGCCCACCATACCTTCCCTAACTGTCACCCCTAGTGTCGTCGGGCTAATCAGTGGACGGCCCTCGGGTTGTTGCTGGGTAGAGGCGGCATCTGGAGGCGTCTCCTGCGAGGATCACTTGAAGAGAGACTTTTTGCATTCCGCCTTAGGACGTTCCGGCTCCGGCAAATCAGGCAGCATCAAGTCATCATCTCCACGCTCATAGCCTGAGTCTTCGTCGTCCTGAGCCATCAATCCTCCATCATCATAGGCGGTATTGAAATACTTGTCTGGGTCATCATCCTCCTCCTCCATGTCATCATCAGCATTTGCTTCTTCGACAACGGGGGCGACGTCATCTGGCACTAATGGAGGCTCGCCCTCGCGTCGTCCGCTATCACCCGCCACGACAGGTGCAGGTAATTTGGTAGGTGGGGTGGTGTTCATACCTTCTTGAGAAGCTGTTGTTGGTGTGATACTGGGCGCCTCGACACGAAGAAGAGTCTTCGGCCAAGGCAAGAACCAGCTCTTGCATGCGCCAATCCGTTGAGGGGTCTCCTCGTCATCGACTGGTACCGGAGGAGGCAAATCCTCGAAGCCCGCTAAGACACTGGCCACGTTAACCTTGAAGACGCCATCGGGCATCTCTCGGTTGTGGAACATGCGGTCCTTTGGCTTCACGATCGTTGCCTTTCCCACGGCCACCTTCTGGCCCTTGATGTCATACAGTAGGGTGCACGGGGTATCGTTGGCCTACGAAGACATGTTTGCGACGTCAAACATCCGAAAGGCAATTGAAACGGAAGACTATATAGACATGCTGGTGAAAAGGGTATGATGCATAATTACCGTGAGGGCGTCGAGCTCAGCCATAGACGAAGGCCCGCCGAGTAGGCCAGAGACGGAGTACGGGCTGCTATGAACATGAGCGGGAGCATGTGCAGTGGCGTGAGCAGGTGCTGGTGGTGCGATGTTCACCGAATTGCTCCCGACGTAGCTGGGAAGGGGAAAGTCCGCTGGCCCTTTATCTGGATTTTTCTTCGTCCATTCAAAAAATGCCGGAAGCAAGCTGGAAATGGAAGATGTGAAGTCAGCCGTGACGCCAGCTACCGCTGCACTGACCCTTGCATCGACTATCTGTTCCAACTCTGCTTTGGTCTCAGCTTTGGACTTATTGATCGCAAGCGCGACCTTCTGCTCGATGGTCTATTGAGTAAGCAACTTTCTCTTGCTTCTTTCCTCTAGCTCCTCGCGGTAGCACGTCTTCCACGAGGCGCCATCTCCGACGCCGTGCACATGTCCATAGGACGGCGGTGTGTCCTCCGGGACCTTTTTCAGTATGTTCAGGGCCCGGTTGAAATGGGTGTCCCACTTGGGCCTCGCCGACGACTGTGATGACTCGTCGCTTTCGGCTGCCTTTTGGTGCTGCTCTTTCTGCAAAAGGAACGTGGATGGTTTACTAATAATGTGACAAAACTTGTAGTCGAATTGATTGGAAGCTAATATGATAATGTGGTAATATAACAATTACCAGAAGTCTCATGAACTCCCTCGTGTTCGGGTCCGTGTAAAAGGTCTTCTTGACGCGGTCCCACTTGTACCGGGCCCTGATCCAGTCACGCTCCAGCGGGTCGGTGAGCTCCGCCAAGGGGTCTGGGATTCCGTGACTTTCACGTTCGGCGTCCTCCTTGGCCCATACGTGCCTCTTCCCCTCGTAACCACGGCTTTCGAGGCGGTGGGGAGGCGTGTTCCTAGCCTGGAGCACCTTCATTTTCTCTGACTTTTTCTTGGTTTCATCTTTAGCGCAAGTCTCCTTGAATTTTTCAAAGTCCTCTTCCGTAAGTGTCGGATTGTCAGCATGAATCTTGGACCACGGTTCATTCTTATCAATTGCTTTTTTCACCCGAACTTTCCAGGCGGACAAGTTGTTGGTGAACGTCACCATCGCCTTGTTGTTTATCTTTGTCATGGCGTCGTTGTCCCACGGTTCTTTGCTTTCTGTGCGGCCGGGGAACAGGAACCTATTGTGCAACTTCTTTAGGAGCATGTGCTCCATATGTGGTATTTTCTTCAACTTCTCGTCGATGATGTTGGCGGTTTCCCTGAGGATGCATCCTAGTTGATTGCCCCAGCACGAGCGCGCTTCATCCGGCGCAGTTGGCTCTAATTTCTGGGGGTGCATCTCCGTGACCGCAATTTGTCCGATGCCAAGCTCGTTTGGTCTTCGTGACCTCTTCTGCTTCGGTGCTTTACCGGCTACGACAACATCGTTGCCGGTCTCGGGGGTGGTGTCGGTGCCGGTGCCAGTGCTGGTGCCGGTGTCGGCGTCGGCGTCGGGGTTGGTGCCACTGCCGCCACCATGCACCCCCATCTGGTGTTCGTCCAGGTAATCGAAATAGCGATTTGCTGCCTCGATGGGGTCTTCTTCGAGGCGAGTAGAACCCCTGGCTGAGGCGTGGCTAGACATGTTTCCTATTCAACAATTGTAAATAAATGATATAATGAAGAGAAAAAAGGGGCCTATATTTGGTCGGAATGTTGATTCATTCCCCTTCCGGCAAATCCTGGGCACTCCATATGTCCTAGTTTCTAGCACAAGTCATGCCGAAAATCATGGAAATTTTCGGCATGACCTTTGCTAAAAAGTGGACATATGGAGCGCTTGAAATTTGCTGGAATGGAAATGAATCAACATTCCGGAAAAACATAGGCCACTCGGATATTCTTCGACATTCAACCAACATTGCAAACATTTTGCAACCAACATCAATTTGCAACATTTTGCAACAAACATTTTGCAACCAACATGAATTTGCAACCAACATCAATTTGCAACCAACAGGAGCACATATATAACATCAATTTGCAACCAACATTCAACCAACAGGAGCACATTTATAAATTTTTGCTACTGTTTTTTATAAATTTTTGCTACTGTTTTTTATACCTACAAAGCCTAGCTAGTTTTTTATTTAAAGCAACAAAATTTGCTACTGTTTTTTATTTAAAGTTTTTTATTTATACTTTGAGTTATTTCTATATTGAATTTTTTCTCTAAATTAAGATTTTGCTCTAAAATGAATTTTTTTCTTCTGTCCACAGCAAGCTTATTCTAAGCAATATGGAATAATGATAACATGATTTGTGCATTAAATTTTAGAGCAGAGACAAACTAGAGTTGCATGAATACAAATAAGCAATATGGAATAATGAATACATATAAGCAATATGGATACTGATGAACAAGATTTGCAAATCAGATGTCATGAATTAAATCGAACAAGATGGAATATGAACCCTACAGACCGAGCCAGTTCACACGAGGGAGGGAGGGAGGGAGGGGGGAGGGGGGGGGTACTCACAGAGAACGGCGGCGACGCTTCCTCGTCGGCGGCGAGAGGGTGAAGGGGGGCGTCGGATACCGGGGGCGTTGAGGGAAGCAAGGGCGGCGAGGTCGAGGGCGGGTCCGCGTGGCGATGGTGAGGTCGAGGGAGGGCTCGGGCGTCCGCGCGGACGAGGAGGAGGTCGGAGCGGCGGGCAGGGGCGACGGCGGCACGCGACAGAGAGGAGGGGGAGAGGTGGGAGAGTGGGGGGGGATGGGAGTTGGCAAAATTTGGGCACGCGCGGCGGTTAACTCAAAATAGTAGTAGCGCTGGGTTAGGACGAGCGCTATAGCTACATTAGCTATAGCGCTGGGTTAGGATCCAGCGCTACTGCTAACTTTTTTAATTTTCAGTTTTTTAAATTCTTTTGTATTGCTTTTTATTATTTTCCTTTTCTTTTCTGTTTACTTTTCTTTTTCTTTTGTATTGCTTTCTCCCTTTTGTTTTTGTTTTTTGTATTGCTTTCTCCCTTTTGTATTTCTTTTGTATTGCTTTCTTCCTTTCTGTTTACGACGGCGTCTCCTTCCCACACTGCGCGAATATCACCGGAACCATGCATGTGGTGGTAACATATATATCAGTTGACCGATAACGGTTACTTAAGTGCGTACACAAAATAGATACATATATGTAAATGATGGTTTCTCAGCTGCGTCGACGACGTTTCACATTGAGCTTCTTCCCTTTCTTGTTCGTTGCCGAATAATTGAGCCCCTCCTTGTGACTTTTCCGGAACCATGGAGTACGATCTTTCTTACGTAATGTAGTATTGATTCTTCTTTTCACGTATGCTTCATCGTCATCGTCATCTTCCCTCATCGGGTTGCCGTATTGGTCGTAGTCTTCCTCGTTGGCGACTCCATCCATTCCGACGATGCTCCTTTTGCCTCTCCTCACGACAACACGGCTGGGATTGGTCGGGTCGGTTATGAAGAAGCATTGTGTCACGTGTTTAGCGTGTACCCATGGCTCACTTTTGGTGATGACGTTAACGTTCACGGTTGCGCTCTTCGCGTCGGGTATAGACATGGTAGTGAAATACTTGTTTTCTCTTACGACGTCCTTAGCCCATCTGACACGGAACATCGTCGCATTGTGCAATCCAGTATAGTCAAGCTCCCAGATCTCTTCGACCCTTCCGTAGAATCTTTCAGTTGTGCCGTTGGCGTCGGTCACGCATTCAATCGTCACCCCGGAGTTCTGGTAATCACTGTCCATGTCTTTGGCCTCCGTGTAGAACGTGTACCCGTTGATATCGTATGACTGATAGGTCGCGAGTTTGGGCGCGGGGCCATGTGCTAAGGCGTGTATGAGCAATCCGTCCGAACTGCCCTCTTCCGGGGGATTTTCAAGAACTTGCTCTTTGAACCAGTGCAAGAAAGTGGCGTTGTGCTCTACAGTAACTTCGTCGTCCGTCTTGAGCATCCCCTTATCACAGTACTTATTTGCGATGGTTTCTTTATGCCGTGCCACATAATCATCTACCACATCTAGGTGTTGTAGCGCTACTAAGTTAGCCCTGTCAAAGTCGTTCCGTCGATCTGAGTAGTCCACGTGCAATTCCCTCCGGCCGTTGTTGTGACCTTCTCCTCCGAGCCTCCCATCGTGCTTCTTGACGGGCAAACCAACAACAGGGTCTTCGACGCCTATATAATTCTCGCAAAAGGAGATGCACTCATGCGTCAGATACCCCTGGACGATGCTCCCATCGGGACGGGACATGTTACGAACGAATCCTTTGATGACCCCATTCATCCTCTCGAACGGCATCATGCTGTGAAGGAATGTCGGCCCGAGGTCGATGATGTCGTCCACGATGTGCACACACAGATGCACCATGACGTCAAAGAATGCGGGCGGGAAGTACATCTCAAGCTCACATAGTATGACAACGATCTCTTCCTGTAGCCTTCGGAGCTGCTTCACACTTATGGACTTTCGAGAGATAACGTCGAAGAAGTTGCAGAGACCAGTAGGCGTGTCACGGACGTGCTTGTCCATTATCCCTCTAATGGCAACCGGGAGTATCTGCATCATCATCACGTGACAGTCATGAGATTTCATCCCGCTGAACCTTTTCTTCTTGGGGTCTAGAAATCTGCTTATCTTCCCACAGTAACCAGAACTGACTTTGATTCCCATAAGGCACTTGATGAATTGATCGATCTCCTTCGCACTTAAGGTGAAGCAAGAAGGGGGGGCAATAATTCTCCTCCTTCTTGTTGACTTTTGTGCCCCTTTCCCCCTCCTCCGTCTCCGTCTCCTCCGTCGACTTTTTACGGTGGAGATCTTTCCTGATCTTCAAATCTTCCAAGTCTTTCCTTGCCTTCGGCCCGTCCTTGGTCTTCTCCGGCATGTTCATCAGTGTGCCAAGCAAGCTCTCGAGGACATTCTTCGTGATATGCATTTGATCAAGGCAATGAGGCGTGTCGTGATTGGGCCAGTACTGCAAGTCCCAGGAAACAGACCTCGTTTTCCATACCTTCAGTAGCGGCTCAGCGCCTTTTTCATCGTTCCCGGCGCGGGGCACTGTTCCCAGTTTTTCAACAGCTCGTTGATTTCGGCGCCGCTCCTCTTACGTGGAGGTCCTCGATGCTCAGCCAACCCATTGAATAGATCTCCACACTTTCTCCACGGGTCATCCTTCTCGAGCCATCTACGATGCCCCATGTACATGATTTTCCCGGACCCGCCATCTTTCGTTGACGTAAGCTGCTGAGACGTTGTATCATCCATGCACCTCGTGCATCCGCAGTATCCGTGGCACACCTGACCTGAGGTGTACCCGTAACCGAGATAGTCGTGCACCGTCATCATCAGCGCGGCTCTCATATAGAAATAATCTCCTTTGCTGGCGTCCCATGTCCATGCCGGTGTTTTCCATAACGTGTCTAGCTCCTCTTTCAGAAGCCCCATATATAGGTTAATATTATTTCCCGGTTGTTTCGGCCCTTGAATCAGCATGCTCATGTGTATGTACTTTGTCTTCATGCACTTCCATGGGGGGACGTTGTACATCCATACAAAGACGGGCCATGTGCTGTGGTTGGTGTTTTGGTTTCCAAACGGATTCATGCCATCGGTACTCGCACCAAGCACGATGTTCCTTGGATCTTCTGTAGCAAATCCATATACGGTGTTGAATGCTCTCCACTGGCTACCATCTACGAGGTGTCTCAGCTTCGGATCATCTCCATCGTCGGGCTTCTTCCTCTCTGCGTGCCAGCGCATGAGCTTTGCTTCCTTAGGATCTACGAAATACCGCTGCAGACGGGGAGTGATCGGAAAGTACCATACAACTTTCTGAGGAGCTTTCTTTCCTGCCTTCTTGTATCGAGAAGCATTGCACACTGGACAGCTGGTTTTTTCCACGTGCTCCCCCCGATAAATGATGCAATCGTTGATGCATGCGTGGTACCTAATGTGCGGCAAATCAAAAGGGCAAACGATTTTCTTGGCCTCATCGACACTAGTAGGACACAGGTTCCCCGCGGGAAGAACTTTATTATGTAGATACTTCAAATGCTCATCGAGGCTTTTGTCTGTCCATTTGTTTTTGGCCTTCGTCTTTAGAAGTTCAAGCGTGAAACTCAAGCGGGTCACCTCGGGATCGCAACCGTCATACAATGGAGTCTTCGAGTCTACTTCAAGTTGCGCCAGCTTGGCCTCCTCTCTAGAAGCAGCTCTCTTGCTAGTCGTACTCTTGCGAAGGAGGTCTCGAACATGAGGGTCCTGCACGACTCCACTTAGTAGCGTCGAAGACTGCGGCGTGACCGCCGCCTCTGCTTCTCCGCCATGTCTGGACTCTTATTCGCCGTGTCCGGAATCTTCTCCGCCGCCGTCATTTAACTCTTCCCCGCCGCCATGTCCGACGCCATCGTCTTCGTGTCGATCGGTCATCTCTTCGTCTAGCCCCATGTCGTTATTCCCTGCCATGTGGACGTCCTCATCATCATCATCTTCACTTATCCACCGAGTATAGCCATCCATGAAACCATTCATCAGCAGGTGCGCCTTCAACCTGCCACGATCAAAAGGGTCCAAAAGGACTCCTTCTTTGCATCTTGTACACGGACATCTAATCCTAGTCCGATTATTTGCATGCATGTCCATCACCGCGGATTGCATGTATCGCTCCACCTTCCATCCACTCACCTTCATGACCGACTGCATGCACGGTATAACAAGCAAAAAGGTTATAAACAAAATGCATGCATGCATCAAAGTAATATAAAAATTTGGCATGACCTTGCCTAAAAATAGGACATATCGAGTTTGCTCGAAATTCACCGAAACGGAAATAAATCGACATTTCGGCAAAACATAAGCAACTCGGGGGCATGTCACTCGCACAAATCTCTCCATATCCCAAACACACATATTCCCGTTCACACACATATTCCCATTCTTGAAATGAACAACTTTTTACTCACCTATCTCCCGAGAGAGACCGATCGACCGGATGAGGCCTTTCGCTACCTATAGGGATCGAAAGTGTGGATGGCTAAATAGCTAGCTAGATCTAGTTGTTGGGGAGGAGAGATGACTCTAGGTAACTAATGGAGAGGGAGAGAGATGAGCTAGCTAGATCTATATCTAATGGAATGGAGGGAGAGCCAAATAAATGAGGTAGGGGGCATATTTATGGAGCTAGCTAGAGATGAGAAGGCCATTTATGGAGGAGAGTTATGGTGGAGGGGGGCATTAATGGGGAGAGAAGAGAGGTAGGAGGAAGAGAGAAGAAGGGCAATAATGGTGAGGGGAGAGGGGAAAGGAGGGGGAGAGAGGGCAAAGGGGGGGGAGGAGGGGGAGGGGGTTAAAAGGTGGCACCAGCCACGCATAGCAGTAGCGCTGTTTTTCAACAAGCGCTACTGCTATGTTACTTAGTAGTAGCGCTTTGACGAAAGAGCGCTACTATTAAGTGGGGCCCATTATCAGTAGCGGTTCCACGAAAAAAGCGCTACTACTAAATTCTTAGTAGTAGCGCTGTATTCTATACAGCGCTGCTACTACCAACAGTGTCGGTGGGCTCGTCGGGCCCCCCTTAGCAGTAGCGCTCTTTTCGCTTCCAGCGCTACTACTAAGTCTTTACTTGTAGCGCTGCCAAAATCCAGCGCTACTGGTAATTACCAGCAGCGCCTGTTACTTTCCAGCGCTACTGATAGGGTCCTGCCTATAAGGGTTCTCCTAGTAGTGCTAGTTGGCCAAACTATCTCAATAGATCGGAGAGCATTACGAAGCTATGATGGTCATGCAAATAAGAATCATAGTAATCTGGTTTGACTCAAATACTTTTCAAGAATAATCTAAACAGAAACTCACAATTCATCGGATCCCAACAAACACACCATACAAAGGGATTACATCGGATAGATCAAGGAAAAGATGCGATGAACAAACACACCATACAAAGGAACTACCTACGGACCCGTAGGTCTGTGGTGAACTACTCACACATCATGGCGAAGGCAGCAAGGTTGATGAAGAGGCCCTCCGTGATTCATCTCCCCTCCGACAGGGTGCCGGAACGGAGGTGTAGATGGTCTCCCATCGGAACAGAAACTTGTGGCGCCGGAAAAAGTGTTTCGGGAGCGCTTCTTGTGTTTTTAGGGTAGATGTGAATTTATAGGCCAGAGAACGACGTCGGGAGGCGCTCCAGGGGGCCACAACATATCTGGCCGCGCCCCCTAGGGGCACGGCCAGATGGCCTGTGGGCCCCTGGTGCATCTCCTCGCCCTCCTCCGAAGCTTCTAGGTCTTGTATTGGTCTAGAAAAAATCACCAAAAAGTTTCACGATAGTTGGACTCCGTTTGGTATTGTAACTCTGAAAAGGTAAAAACACTAGAAAACAGGAACTGGCACTGGGCACTGGGTCAATAGGTTAGTGCTCAAAAATATTATAAATTGGTAAATAAATACCCAAAAAGTATGCTAGAACGATAATATATCAGCATGGAACAATCAAAAATTATAGATACGTTGGAGACGTATCAGCATCCCCAAGCTTAATTCCTGCTCGTCCTCGAGTAGGTAAATGATGAAAACAAAATGTTTGATGTGACATGCTACCCATTATGTAATCTTTGGTATGTATGCTCATCGAGAAATGATGAATTAACAAACATCAACATAGTAATATTTATAAGTATAAGAAACAAAATCATTAATTTTTCAAAGTATACGATCCTAAAAGAATGTTTTACTCCTATTCATCTTATTATATTAGCAAGGCATGACTCCATCTTCACTACATAGATACAAATGTTAAGCACCACGGTGTCCAAGTCAGGCAATTGGATCGTACTTTTTCAATATGCATCAACTTTTTATTCTGCACGCAATACATGAGCGTGAACCATTGGACATAGCATATAGGTGGAATAGAATATGGTGGTAGGTATCAAAGGGGTAAAAAGTGGAGAAGATAGTCTTGCATCAACTAGGCGTACCAACGAGCTATGGAGATGCTCATCGATAGATATCAATGCGAGGAGTAGGGATTGCCATGCAAATGATGCACTAGAGCTACAAGTGTATGAAAGCTCAACTGAAGCCAAGTGGGGTGTGCATCAAACTTGCTTGCTCATGAAGACCTCGGGCATTTGAGGAAGCCCATCATAGGAATATACAAGCCAAGTTTATTATATGAAAAAGTAGTTCCCACTAGCATATGGAAGTGTCAACATAGGAGACTCTCTATATGAAGAACATGGTGCCACTTTGAGGCACAAGTGTGGTAAAGGATAGTAGCAAAGTCCCTTCTCTCTTTTCTCTCATTTTTTTATTTTTATGGTGGGCCTTTCTCTTTTTATTTTTATTTTTGCCTCCCCCATTTTCTCTTCTTCTCTTTTTTATATGGTGGGCTCATTTGGACTCCCCCATTTTCTCTTTTTTTATATGGTGGGCTCATTCGGCCTACCCCATTTTTATTTCATTTTCGTCCGGAGTCTCATCCCGACTTGTGGTGGAATCATAGTCTCCATCATCCTTTCCTCACTGGGACAATGCTCTAATAATGATGATCATCACACTTTTATTTACTTACAACTCAACATGATGAACTGATAGGAAGGTATGACTCTGAATGAATGCCTCTAGCAGTGTACCAGGATGTGCAATGATCTAACGTGACATGTATCAAAATATGAAGAATGGTGGTTTTGCCACAAATACTATGTTAGCTCTATATGATCATGCAAAGCATTATGATGATGAACGAACTAGTCATGTGAAGTGACGATGGAATTTGCATGGCAATATATCTCGGAATGGCTATGGAAATTCCATAATAGGTAGGTATGGTGGCTGTTTTGAGGAAGATATAATGAGGCTTATGTGCAACAGAGCATATCATGTCATGGGGTTTGGATGCATCGGCGAATATTTACACCGATCCTCGAGGTGAGAATGGGCTATGCACGGTACCGAAGAGGCTAGCAAATATGAGAAGGTGAAGATGCGTATGTCCGTGGTGTCACATTAGTCATGAAGAACTCACATACTTATTGCAAAGTTTTATTAGTTTTATCACAAATCAAAGTACTCCTCGCATGCCCCGGGGGAGGAGGTTGGTAGGAGTTAACCATCGCGCGCCCCCGACTCAAAACAACACTAGGATTTCAACGAGGAATATAAATGCTCACACATCATCACCATGCCTCTTTACTTTTTAGATGAATAACAAGTTAACACCTCTTAATCCTGACACTTCTACGAATCAACAATTTTGGACTCACACCTTTTTCATATTACTACATCAATGTCATTAACCCACAACTTCTCTATATGTGCTACACGATGGTTTCGATTATCATTCATTGAATACCTAATATTCTTGGACTAGTCTTATGACCCATGCAAATTACCATCACTATTACTCAGGTCTCAAACAAATATAAGTGAAGAACGAGAGCATATTATTTCTATAAAATCTACACGCCACCGTGCTCAAAAAGATATAAGTGAAGTACTAGAGCAACTGCCTAGCTCAAAAGGTATAAGTGAAGCACATAGAGTATTCTAGCAAATTATCATGAAGGTGTGTCTCTCTCAAATAGGTGTGTCCAGCAAATGATGATTGTGACAAACTTAAAGTAAAAGCAAACAAAAGCAAATGACGCTCCAAGCAAAACACATATCATGTGATGAATACAAATATAGCTCCAAGTGACATACCGATGGATTGAGACGAAAGAGGGGATGCCTTCCGGGGCATCCCCAAGCTTAGATGCTTGAGTGTCCTTAGAATTATACTTGGGGTGCCTTGGGCATCCCCAAGCTTGGGATCTTGCTACTCCTTATTCCGTAGTCCATCGTGATCACACCCAAAACTTGAAAACTTCAATCACACAAAACTCAACAAAACTTCGTGAGATCCGTTAGTATAAGAAACATATTGCATACTTGAGGTACTGTGATAAATTGATTCAAATTCATTTTTGCATAATAGGTACTGTATTCTAACTTCCCGATGGCTTACACGCCCCGATATCGTCCATGGCATAATCAAAACTAGCAAACTATGCAAGCAAAACATAATCTGTTTAAAACAAAATAGTCTGTAGCAATCTGTAAAGAGCCCATACTTTTGTAACTCTAAAAATTCTGAAAACTTAGTAAAACATAAAGAATTTGTATATCAATACTGTGTTAAAATTTCAGATCATTATCATGCTCCAGTAAAAAATTAAAATTCGTGCACTGGAGTCAAAGTTCTGTTTCAGATTCAGCATCGTTTCTACTCATCTTGTGAGTCATCCCAAAGGCTTTACTTGGCACAAACACTAATTAAAACATAAAAACACAATCATTATAGAGGAAAAATAATAATGTTATCACACAAAAACAGAAATTAAACACAAAAATAAAGATACATATTGGGTTGCCTCCCAACAAGCGCTATTGTTTTATGCCCCTAGCTAGGCATAATGCATAGTTTCAAGTGTTGTCGTCTTTGACACCGTGGACAAGTGGTTCTAATTTGCCAATAAGAATTTTTATTTGATCTTTCAGAATATTTATGGCTTCAATCTTTTGTTCCACAATGTCCAATTTTTTACTTTGCATCACTATGTTCCCATTGAGTTTGGTGGTCAAGTTGAATAATCCTTTAAGGGATATTTCCGTAATGGGCTTAGTTTCTTTCATCAACTCAGTTTGACGCAACTTCAATAGTATATTTGGATTATATAAATCTATTTTGGGTTGCCCAAATTTATTTTTCATCTTATCATAGGTGTCAAAAGCATTATTCCCAAGGAAATCTTTTTCGAACATAGAATCCAAGACACGTCTATGAGAAAGGGATAGACCAACATAAAAACTTCTAAGAAGCAAATTAATATGACTGTTGGGATTAGCTCTTGCTTGTATTATTAGTAATCTGTCCCAAGATTCTTTAAGTGACTCACCACCTACTTGCTTAAAATCTAAGATTGGGGAACCCTCTCCCAAGTAAGGAGATTGAGGCATATCCAGAGGGGAACTAGCCATGATGACGAGCAACTAGCGACTGGCGAAGTAAACTAGTAACAAGCAAAGGTAAATATTTTTGTATTTTTGATTTTTATGAGAAAAACTAAATATAACAGCAAATAAAAAGAAGAACAAGTGAATGAAATTTTGTGCGAAGTTACTTGATAGTTGGTGATGGTATTCCCCGGCTACGGCGCCAGAAATCCTTCCTGATACTCGTGATCTGCGTTGGGTTTTCCGTGAAGAGGAACAGGTAATCGTAGCGCAAAGTGGGTAAGTATTTCCCTCAGTTATGAAACCAAGGTTTATAGAACCAATAGGAATACCAATCCTCAACCGTCTTCAGCGGCTGCACACAAAAGAACAAACAACTTGCTCCCAACGCCGGCAAGAGGGTCGTCAATCCCCTTGATCTCGTTATTTGCAAGCAAGTGAGTTGTGTAGATAATAGTAAAGTGCAAAATAAAATAAAAGGTAATAAATAACAGCAAGGTAATGATAGCGTTTGTGAATTTATAAGTGAATAGACCCGGGGGCCGTAGAGTTCTCTAGTGGCATCTCTCATAAGAAAAGCATACGGTGGGTAAACAAATTACTGTTGGGCAATTGATAGAAAAGCGAATAATTATGCGATGTTCACGGGAATGATCATGTGTATATAGGCATCACATCCATAAGCAAATAGGCCGACTCCTGCCTGCACCTACTATTATTACTCCACTTCAAGAGCGCTTCTATGCTTGCCTCTCTACGTATTAAGTTCATGACAAATGGAGTAATGCTTGGAGAACGATGACATGATGCAGACAAAGTAAACTCAACTAATATGAATAAACCCCATCGTTTTATCCTTATTAGCAACAACACAAAGACACAACTTGTCCCCTTCTGTCACTGGGATATTGAAACTCGTCAGGTTGAACCTACTACAACTCACCACTCCCACCGAAGAAATATCAATCTAGTTGGCCAAACTATCTCAATACACCGGAGAGCATTACGATGCTATGATGATCATGCAAATGAGAATCATAGTAATCAGGTTTGACTCAAATACTTTTCATGAATAATCTGAACATAAACTCACAATTCATCGGATCCCAACAAACACACCGTACAAAGGGATTACATCGGATAGATCAAGGAAAAGATGCGATGAACATTGTAGTGAAGATCAAGAGAGAGAGATTGCCATCTAGGTACTACCTATGGACTCGTAGGTCTGTGGTGAACTACTCACACATCATGGTGAGGACAACAAGTTTGATGAAGAGGCCCTCCGTGATAAATCTCCCCTCCGGCAGGGTGCCGGAACGGAGGTGTAGATGGCCTCCCGTCGGAACAGAAACTTGCGGCGGTGGAAAAAGTGTTTCGGGAGCGCTTCTTGTGTTTTTAGGGTAGATGTGCATTTATAGGCCAGAGAATGACGTCGGGAGGTGCTCCCGGGGCCCACAACATATCTGGCCACAACCATGGCTTGTGGGCCCCTGGTGCATCTCCTCGCCCTCCTCCGAAGCTTCTAGGTCTTGTATTGGTCCAGAAAAAATCACCAAAAAGTTTCATGACAATTGGACTCCGTTTGGTATTGTAACTCTGAAAAGGCAAAAACATGCAGAAAACAGGAACTGGCACTGGGCACTGGGTCAATAGGTTAGTGCTCAAAAATATTATAAATTGGTAAATAAATACCCAAAAAGTATCCTAGAACAATAATATATCAGCATGGAACAATAAAAAAATTATAGATACGTTGGAGGCGTATCACCACCTTGCCCAGATCACCATCAAGTTTACAACAAAGTCCAGTAATGGATGGCTTGGAAGTTAGACAGCCCCGACTGCGGGCTGAGAATTTCTTAACGGTAGACTTGGAGCGAGGATGGACAGGAGAGACAGCCGGAGCCGCCGGCGGGGGGATCAACTCATCGTCGACACCGAAGAGGGGAGGGGGCATAGGTGTAGAAGGATGGTTAGAGTAGTTCGCCGAAAAAGGGCTAAGAAATCCTGGCCCATCAGCAGCAACGCCTAGGCCAGAGCCAATGCCCGCAGCAGGCAGAGAGGGAGCACCAGCCGCCCCATTGTCACCACCACCACCGCATCAAGGAGCACGCCCCTTCAAAAGCTCCTACATATGGGGGCCAAAAGTATCCCATTCCTGCTGCAAAAACAGAGGTCGAGAGTCCCGCAAGTCATCCTGACTGCCCCTACCACTGTTACCACCAGCAGAAGGAGCCGGGGGCGGAGGATGTGGGAGAGATCCATCAGCAAAGAAAGGCGGCGAGCCCTCAAGCCGCACGAAGATATGGAAGGCCACATCACCAGGAAAGATCTGGATATGGCCGCGAACATGAGCGGGATCAAGGCACTTGATTAGCATGTGAATCGGGCCGGGGCGAGCAAGGGAGGCGACTCCACCGAAACGGGTATCCCAATCAGGTCAGCAAAAGTCATAAGAGTAATAGCCGAGCGCATCACTAGAGGAACATCATCAAGTACGAGCCAAGTCTCGGAAAGAACCGCCGAAGATTTGGCACCAACGTCCGCCTCCTCGACAGATATAACCAGCTGATTCAAAGGGAGAGTGAAGCTCGTGCAGGAGGAAATCATACGCAAGCTGTCCTTAGAAGGGAAGATGACACCAAAGGAGGAAGTAGAGATCTGTTGGATTTGCCAATCTCACCCCTCCGAACCCAGGCCTTAAGCTCGTCAGCCAGCATCTGCACTGACGCCCCCTTAGAAAGGACCGAGATCACCGTCATGTTCTGGATGGCGGGGACAGGAACAACTTGATCGAGCGCGCCAACAAGGGTGAAGAACTTACAACCCAGAAGGCCGAGCCCAAGGTGCTTGAGGACCGGGGGGTCGGTTCATGCAGTCAATGGTGAGATGGCCGTCTTGGCGATAGATGAGGCAAAACGAAGGAAACTTGCAGTGGGCCTATAAATGACCCGGACGGTGACATGCAAAGCAAGAGAGAGAACTAGCCGAAGAGGAGGAGACATGATTCGCTGAAGGAAGTTCCGTGAAGGGGACACCTGGTGGGGGTGGGAGGAGGATACCATCACCGGGGGCGACAAATTTGAACTTTCGATTTTTGTTGGGGAAGCCGGAGTTGTTGTCGAACCGCTAGGGAGGACGTGCACCACACACAACCAAGCCAGAACCCGCGCCCATCCCAGATCTAGGGGCCGAAGGCGGCGGAGGGGGCCGCGTCGGACCAGATCCCCTCGTACCAGACGCATCAGTCGCCGCCTCCCAGGGGTCCATGGCTGATCCAACACCCACCGAGTCGGACGAGCCCCAACCAACAACAGGACGACCAGCCTCCTGTGCCGCTGGCTCCTCTTGGAGCTTGGCCCGCAACGTAGACGATGGTATCAGAGGCCAGCACGTCCGGGGACTCTAGCAAGTGCTTGCAGTTGGAGTTGTGCTCACTGGAGGAGCCCCCGGACCAATCCATGGCAACCACAACCAGGAAGGAGCGAAGCAGGGGGAGGGGGAATTGGAGAGAGCTTGCCCGGGGGGGGGGGGGACCTAGAACAGCGAAGAACCGAAATGGAAGCAGGAAACTCTAGCTAGGGGTCGGGGTGGTATTTAGGGACCCAGAAAAGGCCACAGGGAGGGGGCCAGGACAGAGCAGGCCGAGAGGGGGCCGAAGGCCTAATGCAGACCTGTCACAGCCTGTGTTTTGTATCACATCACTATGTTAATAAGACTTAAAATTTTGGAACAACAAAAACTTTTGTGCATGTGATGCTTGCTTGACTTGTCATTTGCTTGTGTGAACTCCTAATTCCTGTAATTCCTCCTACTCTCAAAACTCATCTCCTTGATCCAAAACTTTGCCCAATGATCATGCCATGTGTATAGGACATAAAACTATTTTTTTATAAAATGTTACTTTGACCAAAAAGCATTTATTTGATTTAGGTTTTAAAACCCCCCTGAATTGAGGATTGTACTACAAGTCCTCAAATTAGGGTAAATATTTTGCTCCAAAGATTTTTATTTGGAACCTATTATATACAAGACTTCCAAAAACCAAAAATATATTATTTTACAAGTTATTTTTGTATTTTATATAAATAACTTTTTCTGAGGCCAGAAATGGTCTTTAATAGGGGAAAATTATTTTTATGTTTCAAAAATATTTGAGAAAATGTAGGGAAACTCACTAGACATATATTTACCATATATGAGTTTCAGCACATGGTCGTGTTCAAAATATTGGACAAAACTCACCAAAACCCTTTCTGGATGTTTCAAGTATTTGAAATATTTCTATAAGAAATATTGACAAATAAATCCAAGAAAACTCGAGAAAGTCACATATGCCTTATGTGATGATATTGCCAAGTTTCATATCAATCAAAATAGTTTTGGTTCACAAAAGTGCCCCCAAACCCTCTCTGTCCAGATCCAAATTTGAGCAACTTTACATTGCAAGTATTTCCAATTGCTCTCAAACTTTGTGGTCATGATCTAATACCCGAATGATGCAACTACACCAAGTGGCACATCAAGGAGAATAGATTATCCTAGCTAGATCTAAGAAAAACCATTTCTGTTGATTTCTAGGGTTTGCCAAAGTTGCATTAGCCACTTTCTTCATTTGATCTGAAAACTTGTGGGCAAGGCAAATTATCAGAGCCACTCTCTAGTGTTAAGTCCCATGTCAAGTGGAATAACCTAGCTAGCCCAAAACCTGATCAAACACCTTCTGCCCAAAACTAGAGATCAGTTATTGAGGGACCATATGAGATCTCGTGGAGCTGACAATTGACCACAGCCCCTCCCGGTCACCAGCTACCTCCAGTAAATTTCCAGCAGCCAGCTCCATGATTGAGGGGGTGAAATCCCACTTGCACCCCCTTGGACAACACCCTTCTTCTCTCTCTTTGTTCTCCATCTCTCCTGGCAATCCCCAGAGCATCCAAAGCCTCCATACCCTTTGTTTATACCTTATGCAGCTTTGTGGCACAAATGGGTGATACGTCTCCAACGTATCTATAATTTTGGCTTGTTCCATGCTATTATATTATCATTCTTGGATATTTTACAATCATTTTATAGCAACTTTATATCATTTTTTGGGACTAATCTATTGACATAGTGCCAAAGTGCCAGTTGCTGTTTTTGCTTGTTTTTTACTTCGCAGAATATCAGTACCAAACGGAGTCCAATCACGACGAAACTTTTTGGAGATTTTTTTGGACCAGAAGACACCCAGTGGGCCAAAGAAGTACCAGAGAGGTGGGCCGTGGAGACCACAACCCACCAGGGCGCGCCAGGGGCCCCCCGGCGCGCCCTGGTGGGTTGTGCCCTCCTCGAGGCCCCTCTCCACCGCCTCTTATGCCTATAAATTCCCAAATATTCAGAAACCCCCAAAAAATAATCCTAGACGAGAAGTTCTGCCACTGTAACTCTCTGTATTGATGAAAAACCAATCTGGAGGCGTTCCAGTACCCTGCCGGAGAGGGTAGATCATCTCCGATGGCCATCTTCATCATCCCGGCGGAGGCCATGAGGAGGAGGGAGTAGTCCACCCTCGAGGCTGAGGGTATTTACCAGTAGCTATGTGTTCAATCTCTCTCTCACTCTCTCATGTTCTTGAGATGTCACGATCTTGGTGTATCACAGGCTTTGTTAATATAGTAGGATCATATGATGTTATTCCCTTGCTATCATGTTGTGATGAATTGAATCTTTCCCTTTGAGATATCGTTAAGTTGGACTGAATATTGGATTTGAGAACACTTGATATATGTCTTGCATATGGATACCCGTGGTGACAATGGGGTGTTCTATTGATTCACTTGATGTATGTTTTGGTACTCAACTTGCGGATTCCCGAGGTGACATTGGGGTAATCTATGCATAGGGGTTGATGCACGTTCTTGTCCTACGTTCTCCGATAGAAATCTTTGGGCACTCTTTGAGGTTCTTAGTGTTGGATTGAGTATTATGAATCTGAAATTGTTTGTTGCGTATCGTATAATTAACTCATGGATACTTGTGGTGACATTGGAGTATCTAGGTGACATTAGAGTTGGTTGATGCGTATCATATGGTGTTATTTTAGTACGAACTCTAGATAGATTGATCGGAAAGGATAACTTTAAGCTGGTTTTCTACCCTACAAACAATTTCTTCTTATGTTCTCTGCTAGATAAGAACTTTTGAATGATTCTTCGTTGCACATTGAGGGATGGTTATGTGATCCAATTATATTAGCATTGTTGAGAGATTGCACTAGTGAAATTATGGACCCTAGGCCTTGTTTCCAAGCATTGTAATACCGTTTGTGCTCACTTTTGTTACTTCCTACCTTGCTTTTTTTATATTTTCAGATTAGAAAAACCTATATCTATCATCCATATTGCACTTGTATCACGATCTCTTCGCCGAACTAGTGCACCTATACAATTTGCCATTGTATTGGGTGTGTTGGGGACACAAGAGATTTCTTGTATTTGATTGCAGGGTTGTTTGAGAGAGACCATCTTCATCCTACACCTCCCATGGATTGATAAACCTTAGGTCATCCACTTGAGGGAAAATTGCTACTGCCCTACAAAACTCTGCGCTTGGATGCCCAACACGAGTCTACAAGAATAAAGTTGCGCAGTAGACATCAAGCTCTTTTCTGGCGCCGTTGCTGGGGAGGTGAGTGCTTGAAGGTATATCTTTATATATTGCAATTAAATCTTTTAGTTTCTTGTTTTTCACTAGTTTGGTTTTATAAAAGAATACTACAAAAAAATGGAGTTTAGGTTGCATCATTTGTCTTGTCTTTATAATGTCTTTCGTGAAAATAAGGATTCAGAAAATTGTGCTCAATTGGTAGAGGAAGAAACTATGAAAATACTTAATGAGAATTCCTTGAATGATGAGCATGATTGCAATGTTGTTAGTATGAATTCTATGAATATCCAAAATACTGATGATGATTGCAGTAGTCATGATAAAAATGTTTCTTATAAGCATGTCAATTTTTTGTGGAGTGGATAAAATTTATGATGACGTGCCTTATAGGGATGATAGATTTTGTAAGAAGCATAAACATGAGAGAACCAATTTTTTGCTCAAAGTGATAGATGAATTTGCTACAAAATTATGTTCTCTTTGTCCTATTACTTGTGAAATTTGCAATAAAGTTGATCATCTTAATTTCCAATGCAAACTTTTTCATGATCAAATCATGGCCAAATATTGTAATGACTTGATCACCCTTGAACTTTATAGTGAGCTTTCTCTATTTTTGGGGAGTGAAGAATTGACACATAAAAATAATAAAAATAGTTGGTTTGAAGTATTCATTCTCACGGACGACGTTGAAACTAATCTAAAAAATTTCTATATGTTTTGCATGGTAAATTGCAATGAGAATGCTTATATTGCCAACTATAGAAAGATGGGAAAAACAATAGAATATGAAAGGAATACTAATGAAAGGGTAAAGATTTCCACTTTCCCTCCTATTGTCTCTCATGATGAAATAGGTCACGAGAAGGAGGTCCCTATTCAACCAATCTCATCAATAAGAAGCTCGAAGAAATTAATTAAACCCACAGATGATGCGGTGAAGAAGAAGAAAATAAGAAAGAGTAGAGGTAAAAAGGTATCTCTCCCAAATGATGTTGCTCCTATTATTGTTGTGCCTCACGAGGATGAATCAAAAATAATTGTGGAAGATGATACACTTGATGATGATTTTGTTATGCCTATTGCTTGTTGTGATAACTATGATTGGGAAGAAAATGATACTTCTTATAATCTTGAAAATCTTTTTGCCACCAACTTGGTAAATTATGATAATAATTGTTATACTATTGGTGCTATTCATACTATTAATGATGAGAGTGATTATGCTTATGATATGCCAAGCCACAAGCTTGGGGATGCTATGTTTGATGAGAATGACATGTTTGAGAATTTATTTGCTGCAATTAATGTTTGTTCCAAGCTTGGGGATGCTATGCTTAATGAAGATGATCTTTTTAGTTCCCCTACTTTGAATGATCAAATTTGTTATGATGATTGCATGCCTCCTATTTATGATGATTGTGATATTTATGAAAGTGGGTTTGGAAGAGAGTCAACTTTAGATAATTATTATCCCACTATTTTGGAGGGTGTTGAATTTTATTATAATGATAAATGTGGATTTCGAGAGGTCATGACTTTATTTAGTAATGATTCCACTATTTCAGAAGAGGTTTCACTTGACTATGATGAGAACAAAGTTGCTACTTATGATGATTATTGTGATGATACTTATGTTATAAAAAGTAGTGATAATTGTTATCATAATTTTGAATATCCTTTTACTAAACATTACACTTTTAATGTGGAAACAATTTAGAGTATTCGAGTTTCATTTGATGCTCCCACTATTATGAATGAGAAGGAATTTGCTTACGTGGAGAGTAATGAAAATTCTATGCTTGTGAATCATGAAAAGAATGCTTTTATGTGATAGTTATATTGTGAAATTACTTCATGATGCTACTGAAAATTATTATGAGGGAGGAACATATGCTTGTAGGAATTGCAATAATATCAAGTTGCCTCTCTATGTGTTCAAAGTTTTGAAGTTATGCTTATTTTGCCTTCCTATGCTAGTTGATTCTTGCTCCCATAAATTGTTTGCTCACAAAATCCCTATGCATAGGCAGTGGGTTAGACTTAAATGTGCTTGTCATGAGATTCATGATGCTCTTTTGCATGTCTCAATTATTATTCCTATGTGAGCATCATTGAAATCATCATGCCTAGCTAAAAGGCATTAAAGAAAAGCGCTTGTTGGGAGACAACCCAACACTTTTACTTTCTGTTTTTGTGTGTTCACATGATTAAGCTACTATAGTAATCATATTTTTGCCTTTTATTTCAATAAAGTGCCAAGTAAAGCCTTTGGGATGACTCACAAGATGAGTAGAATTGATGCTGAACCAAAACAGAAACTTTTGACCCAGTACAGGAATTTTATTTTTTTACTGGAACGTGATATTGAGCTAAAATTTTAACACAGTGTTTATATATAAATTCGTTACGTTGTTATAATTTTCAGAATTTTTAGAGTTACAGAAGTATGGTTACAGTACAGATTACTACAGACTATTCTGTTTAAGACAGATTCTGTTTTCGTTGCATTGTGTGCTTGTTTTGATGAATCTATGTGTTGTATTGAAGGGTATGAGCCATGGTAAAGTTAAAATAAAGTAGGTATAATGCAATAATAAAATATGAATGGGTTTGCAACAGTACTTAAAGTAGTGATTTGCTTTATTATACTAACGGATCTCACGAATATTTTGTTGAGTTTTGTGTGATTGAAGTTTTCAAGTTTTCGTTGAGATCACGATGGATGAAGGAATAAGGAGTGAAAATAGCCTAATCTTGGGTATGCTACATCATCCCCAAGATATATCCAAAGAGAAACAAGCAACTAAGCTTGGGGATGCCCCCGAGTGGCATCCCCTCTTTCTTCTAACGACCATCGGTATTTTATGGAGCTATATTTTTATTCATCACATATCATGAGTTTTGCTTGGAGCGTCTTGTATCATTTGAGTCTTTGCTTGCTTTGCTTGTTAGTTTGTCACTTGTATCCTTGATGGACACACCTATTTGAGAGAGCCAAAATTATGCTATGATTTGTTAGAATTGCTCTATATGCTTCACTTACACTTTTTGAGCTATATAATTGCTCTAGTGCTTCACTTATATCTTGTTGAGCACGGTGTGCTTGGAAACTTTTGAAGAAATCCTCTAATGCTTCACTTATATTATTTTGAGAGATGAAAACTCTATGCTCATGTGCTTCACTTAAATTTGTTTGAGCTAGTCAAAAAGCAATGGCAATATATGATAGATATCCAAGGAGGATATAATAAAAACTTTCATGAAGATCATTGGACAAATTAAACTTGATTCTTTGTAATAGTTTTGAGACGTGATGATAGTAATATGTGAGTCATGTTAGTGATTAATTATGCTTTAGTAGGAATATTGGTGTTAAGGTGTGTGATTCCCTATGCATGCACGAAAGTCAATAGTTATGCAATGAAGTTACATCCTACTTATGGTGCATTATTCGGTGTTAGTTATGCTCAATGCTCGCTTATGTGAATTTTCGTTTCTTGGTTGGTTGCTTCTCAATCTATTTGCTAGCCTCCATTTGTACTAAGTAGAAATACTACTTGTGCATCCAAAATACTTAAACCAAGTTTTGCCTTATGAGTCCACCATACCTACCTATATGCGGTATTTCCATGCCGTTCTAAGCAAATTTGTATGTGCCATCTCTATTTTTCAAAATAAATTTCTCTTTTGTGTGCTCGTACCACTCATGAAACGGTAGGGAGTGTCCAGTATTTTTCCATGCTAGATGTGTTATTCTCAAGATGAGTGTTTGTTCACTTGTCATTGCACGAGAGTGCGGCGGTAATAGGGATGCCCATTCCCGAAATGAAAAAGATTTTTTTTACTTTATGTTGTCAAATAATAAATTCCTTGGAAAGTGTTCGTATGGAAGGCAACCGTGGATACGACCAGCCATGGAATGTGAAAGAATGGTGGAAAAAGGAATAAACTTTATTTTCTGTTTGGGAACCGCCTATGATGTATCTAGCATGGAAAGTATTGTGAACTACTTTGTCGTTTTCGTTGATAGGAAAAGCATGCCACCAAAAATATTTTTCTCTCTCAATTTAAACTTTGAGCTCTGGCACCTCTACAAATCCCTACTTCCCTTTGCGAAGGGCCTATCTATTTACTTTATGCAATTTTTTATTTTTACTTTGAGTCTCCATCTTCTCTTATAAAGCACCAACTAGGGGGCACTATGATCGTACTTGAGCATTGGGTGTAGCTAATATTTGAGTGTGTTTCATGAATGGATCAATGATTGAGCATGATGGGCTAGGGATAACTTTCTTTAGTGTTGATATTTTGAAAGACATGGTTGCTTGTTGGCATGCTTGAGTATTATAGTCATTATGTTAAAACTAGACTATTGCTTTGAACCATCTAAAAGTCCAAATGTCCATGCTACAAAAGAAAATATTATGTGATGACCATGTTAGGCAGCAATCCACATCATAAATTCTGTTTTTATCATTTACCTACTCGAGGACGAGTAGGAATTAAGCTTGGGGATGCTGATACGTCTCCAACGTATCTATAATTTTTGCTTGTTCCATGCTATTATATTATTATTCTTGGATGTTTTACAATCATTTTATAGCAACTTTATATCATTTTTTGGGACTAACCTATTAACATAGCTCCAAAGTGCTAGTTGCTGTTTTTGCTTGTTTTTTTACTTCGTAGAATATCAGTACCAAACGGAGTCCAATCGCGACGAAACTTTTTAGAGATTTTTTTGGACCAGAAGACACCCAGTGGGCCAAAGAAGTGCCAAAGAGGTGGGCCGTGGAGACCACAACCCACCAGGGCGCTAGGGGGCCCTCGACGCGCCCTAATAGGTTCTGCCCTCCTCGGGGCCCCTCTCCACCGCCTCTGATGCCTATAAATTCCCAAATATTTAGAAACCCCCAAAAAATAACCCTAGACAAGAAGTTCCGCCGCTGTAACTCTCTCTATTGACGAAAAACCAATCTGGAGGCGTTCTAGTACCCTGCCGGAGAGGGTAGATCATCTCCGGTGGCCATCTTCATCATCCCGGCGGAGGCCATGACGAGGAGGGAGTAGTCCACCCTCGGGGCAGAGGGTATGTACGAGTAGCTATGTGTTCAATCTCTCTCTCTCGTGTTCTTGAGATGTCACGATCTTGATGTATCACAGGCTTTGTTAATATAGTCGGATCATATGATGTTATTCCCTTGCTATCATGTTGTGATGAATTGAATCTTTCCCTTTGAGATATCGTTATGTTGGATTGAATATTTGATTTGAGAACACTTGATATATGTCTTGCATATGGATACCCATGGTGACAATGGGGTGTTCTATTGATTCACTTGATGTATGCTTTGGTACTCAACTTGCGGATTCCCGAGGTGACATTGGGGTAATCTATGCATAGGGGTTGATGCACGTTCTTGTCCTACGTTCTCCGATAGAAATCTTGGGGAACTCTTTAAGGTTCTTTGTGTTGGATTGAGTGTTATGAATCTGAAATTGTTTGATGCGTATCGTATAATTAACTCATGGATACTTGTGGTGACATTGGAATATCTAGGTGACATTAGAGTTGGTTGATGCGTATCATATGGTGTTATTTTAGTACGAACTTGATGAACCACAAGTATAGGCGATCAATCGTAGTCCTTTCGATAAGTAAGAGTGTCGAACCCAACGAGGAGCAGAAGGAAATGACAAGCGATTTTCAGCAAGGTAATTTCTGCAAGCACTGAAATTGTAGGTAACAGATAGTTTGATAGCAAGGTAATTGGTAACGGGTAAGTAACGGTAACGGTAAACAAGGTGCAGCAAGGTAGCACAATCCTTTTGAGGCAAAGTGTTCTTGAGGGTACACGGGAATTTCGTCTAGTCACTTTTATCATGTTGGTTTGATTCGTGTTCGCTACTTTGATAATTTGATATGTGGGTGGACTGGTGCTAAGGTGATGTTCTTACTTGAACTAACAACTTGCTTATGATTAACCCCCTCGCAAGCATCCGCAACTACGAGAAAAGTATTAAGACAAAGTCTAACCATAGCATTAAACATGTGGATCCAAATCAGCCCCTTACGAAGTAGCGCTTAAACTAGGGTTTAAGCTTCTGTCACTCTAGCAACCCATCATCTAATAACTACTCCACAATGCATTCCCTTAGGCCCATGAATGGTGAAGTGTCATGTAGTCGACGTTCACATGACACCACTAAGGGAATCACATCATACATATCATCAAAATATCGAACACATATCAAATTCACATGATTACTCGCAACATGACTTCTCCCGTGACCTCAAGAACAAAGGTAACTACTCACAAATAATAATCATGCTTAAGATCAAAGGAGTATTGAATAGCATAATGGATCTGAACATATAATCTTCCACCAAATAAACCATATAGTAATCAACTACGCAAGGTAATCAACACTACTAGTCACCCACTGGTACCAATCTGAGGTTCCGATACAAAGATTGAACGCAAGAGATGAACTAGGGTTTGAGAGGAGACGGTGCTGTTGAAGATGTTGATGAAGATTGGCCTCCCAAAGATGAGAGGGGTGTTGGTGATGACGATAGCTTCGATTTCCCCCTCCGGGAGGGAAGTTCCCCCGGCGGAATCGCTCCGCCGGAGGGCAAAAGTGCTCCTGCTCAAGTTCCGCCTCGAGGCGGCGGCGCTTCGCCCCGAAAGTCCTCCTCCTATTTTTTCTAGGTCAAGAGTGACCTTATATCAGAAGATGGTCACCGGAGGTGGGCCAGGCTGAGCATAACCCATCAGGGCGCGCCCAGGGGGGCCTGGCGCGCCCTGGTGGGTTGTGCCCCACCTGGGGGGCCCCTCCGGTGGTTTTCAGCTCCAGTATTTTTTATTAAATACAAAAATAATCTCCGTAAAATTTCAGCTTCATTGGAGTTGTGTAGAATAGGTATCTGTGACGTGCTTTTCTTGGGTCTTGAATTCCAGCTGCCGGTATTCTCCCTCTTTGTGTAAACCTTGACTATTATGAGAGAAAAGACATTAGAATCACTCCCCAAAGCATTATTAATCAACAAAACAAAGTAAATAACAGTAGGAAATCATGATGCAAAATGGATGTATCAGAACTCTAGATAGATTGATCGGAAAGGATAACTTTAAGGTGGTTTAGTACCCTACAAACAATTTCTTCTTTTGTTCTCCGCTAGATAAGAATTTGGAGTGATTCTTCGTTGCACGTTGAGGGATGGTTATGTGATCCAATTATATTAGCATTGTTGAGAGATTGCACTAGTGAAAGTATGGACCCTAGGCCTTGTTTCCAAACATTGTAATACCGTTTGTGCTCACTTTTGTTACTTGCTTCCTTGCTGTTTTTA
This sequence comes from Elymus sibiricus, assembly GCA_039707655.1. Classification (NCBI taxonomy): domain Eukaryota; kingdom Viridiplantae; phylum Streptophyta; class Magnoliopsida; order Poales; family Poaceae; genus Elymus; species Elymus sibiricus. Next base: position 402,634,561 of record CM077667.1, read on the forward strand.
TATTTTCAGATTACAAAAACCTATATCTATCATCCATATTGCACTTGTATCACCATCTCTTTGCCGAACCAGTGCACCTATACAATTTGCCATTGTATTGGGTGTGTTGGGGACACAAGAGATTTCTTGTATTTGATTGTAGGGTTGTTTGAGAGAGACCATCTTCATCCTACACCTCCCACGGATTGATAAACCTTAGGTCATCCACTTGAGGGAAAATTGCTACTGCCCTACAAAACTCTGTGCTTGGACGCCCAACATGAGTCTACAAGAATAAAGTTGCGCAGTAGACATCAGTGGGTGTGCCAGAGCGCGTCCAGATGCGCCCATGCCGGCCAAAAATGCGCTCTGGAGCATGCAGCCTCACTCCAGAGGTTTGACCTCGTGCCTTGCCCATGCCCCGACCTCCTCGATCCTTCCCTGTGCGCTTGGAGAGGCGACTTTGCATTCACAACACGCGAACCTGCCGCCCCCTCCTCTCTTTGCCTCTCCCGATCGCACCGCGCGTGCCCGAGTTCCGCCCGGCTCGGCCAATGCGCGGCCTCACATGCGTGTACGCCAGGGCCTCACCCCTTCTCTCTCTCTCTCCCCAGCGACCTGGACGACGCCCTCGAGCACCCCAGACTCCAGCTGGCCCATCCCAATAGCCATCCCAATCGATCCCGCAGGCACCTGTGGGCAGAGCTCACGGTGCACCGTAGCCCCGCTATTTAAGCCACCCCCGGACCTCTCTCAGCGCCTCCCTCGCCCTCTCTCACTCCAAATCGACTCCCTAGGCCACCCACTCCTTCCCTGAGTCGCTCGATATTGAGCTCCGCCGCTTCGGGACCCCGTTCATCTCGCTGTGGGAAGCCTCCCCGACGTTCATTTTTCCTCCTACGGGCTTCCCACAACATCCTAACGCGACCCCCTTCCTCCTGTGTGTTTTGAAGTTGGAGGCGACTGCGGCGACAACCTCCTGAAGCTCCTCCACTGAACTTCGTCGATGCATATGAACCAGGGCTTCCCGACGTCCCCCTCCTCCTCCACCTGAACGACAGGATTGCTCGAACTCCATTTCCGCCACCAGCAAGCCTCGCCATGGCCGGAGTCATCAGCAGTGAGCTCCCCCACCCCCTGGTCGTGAGGTTGAAGATGATAGGCGGTGCCCGCGTGTCATCCTCACCTCTCTCTCCCTCCTCTATATGTCAGCGGCCGCCGGGCCCCAGCCGTCAATTTTGAACTCGGGCACGCGCCCCGGTTCTCCTGGGCTGGCGTGGCACCGGGCCGGCCCAGCTACGGGTTGTTCGAGCCCAGTCACTCTGTGGCTTTTCCTTTCCTTTTTCTTTTCTGTGATTTTTTTCAAAAATTCCATAGCTCCAAATAATTGTAGAAATCCAATGATTCAAAGTCCTCAAATCTTGTAATATTCCAACCTGTTAAATGGTTCCACTTGTGCACCATTTGAACAAACTTTTCTGTTTTGTCCCTATATAAATCCTTAGTTAGGTATTTAAGTCCACACTTTAAAATCATTGTATTTGTTTTTACCACACCAACTCCAAAACCAACACCAGTAGTATTTTTAGTTTTAAATGTAGTATTTAACAAAAATAGGTTGACATTTTTCTAAGTGTTTTATTCTCCCTGTTTTTGCTATGGCCTTATTTGTGCCCTTTATTTTGCGACGTTAGATTACGAAGTTGACGAAGGAGTAGGACCAGAAGCATTTGAAGACCCCGAAGACTTTATTGAGCCAGGCAAGCAGCCCTTTGACCATGTTGATGTAACTATTTTTATGCTTGGCATTATAGTACTTTGATCATTGCATGAAAAAGCATGATGGTATGGTGACCACCTTGTTGGGTCATCTCCGATGCATTGCTCGTTGATAATTGCATGATGCATGACTCTACTTTCCGATGAGAGTTATGCGGGTGGGAAGTAGGTAGGTGCAAGTAGTTGCTACGCAAATGGGACGGAAATATGCATGAGATGGAAGGCAAAATGTTTTACCGAAGACTTTACGAAAACCCCATTGGGTGCCAGTAATGCCCGAGGGATATGATGAGCTAGGTAACCGCTTGAGAAAGAAGTGGTGTACCGAGGCAAGTTGTGTATGTGGTGTCGAAAAAAGATTAGATTTAAGATTTGTTGATCGTCCCAACCTTACATGTATGACCACGATACCCCTTTTGGGATGGGGCTTTGTTGATTACTTTGGTCGATGCTAGCAGAGAGCCCACATTACTAGTGGCGGGAGAGCCTGAGTCACTCTCTCGATACGATGTCGTGCCTAGAAGGACGACTATGATTATTTTTATAGACACTGGGCACACCATTGTGTCCCCTTAGGGATGGTACTTGTGATGTACATCATGAGGGTTGGGTACCAACGAGTGGACTCTTTGTTTAGTGTTGTCAAAGGAAAGGCATTGTTCGGGTGCTTACCTCGGGTATGAAATATACCGCAAGTCGTGGATGACATGAAAGCTCCCCGAGTCTTGTGGGTAAAGTGTGCAACCTCTGCAGAGTGTAAAACTATTCGAATAGCCATGTCCAAGGTCAAGGACAGTTGGATGGTCCATCTTAAACTATGTCCAGATGTTTTCACAAAACTTGGTGTGTGTGTGTGTGACAAAGAGATACTTGAGCTAAGTCAGATGACTGGATGAGATGATGAAACTAGAGTTGAGATACTCTATTTATATTGATATCTGTAACCTGTTCATATGGATATCTACAACCTGTTGATGCATAATTTTTTATAAATGGTAGGACATGATGTTGCACTCAAAATTAGCTTTCCGCAAGTTACCTTCTAAGATATAAACCATGCATGAATACCTTGTTACAAACATGGGTTGCTTGCGAGTACATTCAAAAGTACTCATTAGCTTGTCCCTGGTTATTTAATTGGCCAGACATGGAAGAACAAGAATATGGTGAAGAGTACCTTGGTGACGAACATACGAATTAGGCCGCTTCCCAGTCAGAATGCCTGTAGGGTTAAGCCAGATGGCATGGGTCCACGCTAACCGTTGAAGATTTCCGTTGCGAGTTTATGTTTGGTGTTTGGCCTGCATGGCCCTATCTATGTAAGACTTGACCATAACGGTCATAATTTGTGTAAGACGGTATGTGATGGATGTAATACTCTTGTTATTTAGCTTGTGTGTCTTCAGTGAGCATTGATCTCTGGGATCACTATACACGTGCATTCAGTGACTTTGACTTATGAGTCGGGGTTCCCACAGAGCTGGTATCAGAGCCATCCCGACTGTAGAAAGCCTTAGTTAGCATGGATGTTAGATAGGATAAAACTATTTTCAAAACAATACCTAGTTGCTAAGTGCAACATTTTTTATACTTCTTATCTCTTCTATTCTATTTTCAAAACTTTACTGACACCCCTCCCCTTAAACCTTGTAGATGGTCGTCGTACCCGAAGACCTCCTAGCCTCCGGCTTCCCCTACTCCTTGAGGACAGCCTGGAGCAGTGCCAGTTTCGCCAACCTCCCATTTTCCTCTACCATGAGCACTGAGTCGATGCCACCATGAAGGAGTACCACCATAATGTGATCGTGAAGGCAAACGACTCCCCGACGAGTTGGTTCTTTGAAGGACCACGGATGGAGACCCTGGTGATCGCAGTCGAGATGGCAGCACAGAAGGCACTTATCCACCTTCAAGACATTATCACAGAGATGGCTGACGAGCCAGCTACTCGCCACCTACCTTTCAGTAAGGATGACATTGGCAAGAGTTGGACGCTAATTCCATCCAAGGAGTATGGAACCCCACTCAGGTTCCAGACCTAGTAATTTCTGCTCGTCCTTGAGTAGGTAAATGATAAAAATAGAATTTTTGATGTGACATGCTACCCACTATGTAATCTTATGCATGTATTCTAATTGAGAAAAGATGAATCAACAAATATTAACATAGCAATATGTAAAGTGTAAGAAATAAAATTATCAATCCTTAAAAGTATACTATCCTTAAGAAATATTTACCCCCTATTCATCTTATTATATTAGGAAGGCATGGCTCCATCTTCACCACATTAATACGAATGTCAAGCACCACGGTGTCTAAGTCAGGCAATTGGATCGTACCTTTTCAATATGCATCAACTTTTTATTCTTCACGCAGTACATGAGCATGAGCCATTGGACAGAGCATTTAGGTGGAATAGAGTATGGTGGTAGATATCAAAGGGGTAAATGTGGAGAAGATAGTCTCACATCAACTAGGCATACCAACGGGCTATGGACATGCCCATCGATAGATGTCAATGCAAGGAGTAGGGATTGCCATGCAAATGATGCAGAAGAGCTATAAGTGTGTGAAAGCTCAAATGAAGCTAAGTGGGATGTGCATCCAACTTGCTTGCTCATGAAGACCTCGGGCATTTGAGGAATCCCGTCATAGGAATATACAAGCCAAGTTTGTAATAATGAATATGTAATTCCCACTAGCATATAAAAGTGATATATCATGAGACTCTCCACATGAGGAACATGATGCCACTTTGAGGCACAAGTGTGGCAAAAGATAGTAGCAAAGTCCCTTCTCTCATTTTCTCTCATTTTTTTCTAGAATGGATGGTGGGCTCATTTGGCCTCCCCCATCTTTATTTTTTTCGTCCGGAGTCTCATCTCGACTTATGGGAGAATCATCGTCTCCATCATTCTTTTCTCACTGGGACAATGCTCTAATAATGATGATCATCACACTTTTATTTACTTACAACTCGATATGGAGAACTAATATGAAGATATGACTCTGTATGAATGCCTCTGGCAGTGTACCAGGATGTGCAATGATCTAGCGTGACATGTATCAAAAATATGATGAACGGCGGCTTTGCCACAAATACTATGCCAACTCTATATGATCATGCAAAGCAATATGACGATGAACGAACTAGTCATGTGAAGTGACGATGGAATTTGCATGGCAATATATCTCGGAATGGCAATGAAAATGCCATGATAGGTAGGTATGGTGGCTATTTTGAGGAAGGTATAATAAGGCTTATGTGCAACAGAGCGTGTCTTGTCACGGGGTTTGGATGCACCGGCGAAAGTTGCACCGATCCTCGAGGTGAGAACGGGCTATGCACGATACCGAAGAGGCTAGCAAATTATGAAAAGATGTGATTGCATATGTGCATGGTTTCACATTAGTCATAAAGAACTCATATACTTATTGCAAAGTTTTATTAGTTTATCATAAATCAAAGTACTACTCGCATGCCCCGAGGGAAGAGGTTGGTAGGAGTTAACCATCGCGCGATTCCGACCCGGAACAACACTAGGATTTCAACGAGGAACAGAAATGCTCACACATCATCACCATGCCTCTTTAATTTTTAGATGAACAAAAGGGTCAATCGTTCTTAATATTGACACTCCTACAGTTTAACAATTATGAACTCATACCTTTTTCATATTACTACATCAATATCACCGACCCACAATTTCTCTATATGTGCTACATGATGGTTTTGATTATCATTCATTGAATACCTAATATTTTTAGACTAGTATTTATGACCCATGCAAATTACCGTCATTATTTATTAAATCTCAAACAAATATAAGTGAAGCACGAGTGTGAAATTATTTCTATAAAATCTACACGCCACCGTGCTCAAAAGATATAAATGAAGGACTAGCGTAACTGCTAAGCTCAAAAGATATAAGTGAAGCACATAGAGTATTTTAACAAATTATGATGAAGGTGTGTCTCTCTTAAATAGGTGTGTCCAGCAAACAATGATTGTGGCAAACTAAAAGTAAAAGCAAACAAAAGCAAACGACGCTCCAAGCAAAACTCATATCATGTGACGAATAAAAATATAGCTTCAAGTGACATACCGATGGATTTGAGACGAAAGAGGGGATGCCTTCCGGGGCATCCCCAAGCTTAGATGCTTGAGTCTCCTTTAAAATATTACCTTGGGGCGCCTTGGGCATCCCCAAGCTTAGGCTCTTGCTACTCCTTATTCCTTCGTCCATCATGATAACACCCAAAACTTGAAAACTTCAATCACACAAAACTCAACAAAACTTCGTGAGATCCGTTAGTATGAGAAACATATTGCATACTTTATGTACTGTTATAAATTTATTCAAATTTCATAAATGCATAATAGGTACTGTATTCTAACTTATCCATGGCTTATACCCCCCGATACAATCCATAGCATAATTAATAAAAACAAGCAGCTATGCAAGCAAAAACAGAATCTGTCTAAAACAAAACAATCTGTAGCAATATGTAGAGAACCTATACTTCTTTAACTCTTAAAATTATGAAAAATTAGGACAACCTCGAGATTTGTATAGCAACACCGTGTAAAAATTTCAGATCATTATCAGACTCCAGCAAAAAACGAAAAATCCTGTACTCGAGTCAAAAGTTTCTGTTTTGTTTCAGCATCGACTCTACTCATCTTGTGAGTCATCCCAAAGGATTTACTTGGCACAAGAACTAATTTAAACACAAAAACATAATCATTGCAGAGGCAATAATCATGCTATTAAAAACAAACAGAAAGTTTAAAAGAAAAATTTAAAGATAACTATTGGTTTGCCTCCCAACAAGCGCTATTGTTTTATGCCCCTAGCTAGGCATAATGCATAGTTTCAAGTATTGTCATCCTTGACATCAAGCTCCTTAATAACACAACCATGGATAATAGGGGAAATAGGAGGCTTGGCAATAGGATCCTTTATCAAATTTATAAAGTTGGGATGAGTACTAATCATCTTTAGATCCTCGTTCCTTTTGGTAGGAGGTGTACTAATGCTCTTGGGAATGTATATGAACTTGAGGTTTTTGTTGTGAGAGGTAATAGCATTAGCTTTAGAAGGTGTGAAGGCGGAACCTAATTTGTCAATGAACTCTTCCATTTTATCAATTCTATTCAAACCTTGTTCTATCCTCCCATCAATAATAGTGTCCTTTTCCTTTAAGGTTTTCAAAGTCATTTCTACCCTTGACCCAAGTTGAGTAATATGATTATGAAGTTTTTTATCCAACTCCTCAATTGGTTTGTTTGTGATCATATTCTTTTCAATAGCATCAAGCCTTTGCATAACATGTTCCAAGGTCAAATTTGTTTGATTAGCAATAATGGGTGGCGTCCCTACAAGATTTTCAATTGCGGTGTAGGCATCCAAGGTGTGACACATTAAAAAGTTTCCACCGGTGATGATGTCAAGTACAAACCTATACCAAGTGGTCACACCAACATAAAAATTGTGAAGCAAGGTAGTGGTGGATAACTATTTAGTTTCTTTATTTTGAGCAAAGCAAATCCTACACCATGCATACTTTAAGCTTTCTCCTCCCCTTTGTTTGAAATTTACTACATCCTCATTGGGAGTAAAGCAAGCGGAAGAAGAACTAGCCATGACGACGAGCAAACTAGTAACAAGCAAAGGTAAATATTTTTGTATTTTTGATTTTTACGAGACAAGCTAAATATAATAGCAAATAAAAAGAAGAACAAGTGAAAGAAAGTTTGTGTGAAGTTACTTGATAGTGGATGATGATATTCCCCGGCAACGGCACCAGAAATCGTTCCTCATACTTGTGATCTGCGTTGGGTTTTCCATGAAGAGGAACTGGTAATTGCAACACAAAGTGGGTAAGTATTTCCCTCAGTTATGAAACCAAGGTTTATCGAAACAATAGGAATATCAATCCTCAACCGTCTTCAGCGGCTGCACACAAATGAACAAACGACTTGCACCCAACGCGGGCAAGAGGGTTGTCAATCCCCTTGATCTCATTTTTTGCAAGCAAATGAGTTGTGTAGATAATTTTTGATAAATATAAATTGCAAAATAAAATAAAAGGTAAATAAAGGCAGCGAGGTAAAAATAGCGTTTGCAAACATATAAGTGAATAGACCCGGGGGCCATAGTGTTCCCTAGCAGCATCTCTCATGTAGGTAACATACGGTGGTAACAAATTACGGTTGGGCAATTGATAGAAAAGCGGTTAGTTATGTGATCTTCACGGCAATGATCATGTCTATATAGCCATCACGTCCATAAGCAAATAGGCCGACTCCTGCCTGCACCTACTACTATTACTCCACTCATCGACCGCTATCCAGCATGCATCTAGAGTACTAAGTAAAACAGAGTAATACCTGGAGAACGATGACATGATGTAGACAGAGTAAACACAATTAATATGAATGAACCCCATCGTTTTATCCTTAGTAGCAACAACACAAAGAGGCATCTTGTCCACTACTTTGTCACTGGGATATAGAAACTTGCCAGGTTGAACCTACCATAACGCACCACTCCCACCGATGAAATATCAATCTACTTGGCCAAAGCACATCAATAGATCAGAGAGCATTACGAAGGTACGCTAATGCAGGATGCTGCTAACACGACACTAAGATCAAAGACCCTTTGACGAAACTGTGTGCGATGCATGAATCGCAAACGGTATAGTTCAAGCTCCGTCGCCAATGACATGAACTGTGTGCGATGGACGATGCATCAAATACGATTCAGAAAATAGTTGCGTGTGCGATGCTGGGCATAAAATTGGTGCTTATGAATTGTTTGCGATTAAACAAGATAACACAAACGGTTCTCAAAATACATATGTGTGTGAAGTACGGCATACAGTTCATTCAGACAAACTGTTTGCGTTAATCGAGCTAGAACACAAACGAGCTACCATAACAAGGTGTGTGTGATACCAGGCAAACAGTTCATTCATAAGAATTGTGTGGGAAGACCAATAATAACCCAAACGATTCATACTGACAAGCTGTGTGGGTTGTTGGCAGACGGTTGCTGCCAAACAATTGTCAGCGATGGATGAAATCATTACCGATGCTTCATTGGGAAGTGTCGTTTGCCTGTATTAATATCGCAGACGTTTTATTATTATGACGCGTGTGCCTGCGCATCACCCCGTCCTCCTCTCTCGCGTCTTGTCACCGCGTTGCCGCCAGAGGATTCCAGTGCATGCTTCGGCACCGCTTTTGGTCACGCGTTCGCTCGATTAGCCCGTTCCCGCGCACAACCGCGCAGCTTCCCGCGCACAAAACCGTCCTACGGCTCTAGCTTCCCGTCCGGCTCGGTGAAATCCCAAATTCTTGTCGGCTTGCTATATAAACCCTCACAGCAGGCGACTCCACATTGCCTTCATACCCTCCCTCCCCGTAGCTTGTCTAGTTTGATTCTCCCCCAATTGCCAATGGCACAGGCCGTTCGTCGTCGCCCAGCCACTCCGCCAGAGGACAGCTCCAGCTGGGAGGCTTCACCGCATCGGCGCGGTAGTCCTATGAAGCGTCTAGTGCACGTGGCGTCCCTGGTGGGTGTGCGCACGCCACCAACTACACGCTCCACCACCGCTGCCCGAAGGCAGCTGTTGCCGGTGGCCGCCAAAACGCTGGCAGCCGCCGGGGCCGCCACCCCACCGTCGTACGTCTTTGCAACGACCCCGCCGTCAGGCGGCAGGGTCATCACCCGCTCCGCCATCAAGGCTTGAATGCGGGAGGTGGAGGCCGCCAAAGGCCCACCGTCGGGCTTCTGCGTCTCAACCCTTGCGCCCTACATCTACTTCCTAGAGAAGTAGGTGGAGCGCCAGGTCGCGCACGCGAAGAAGCTCACCGACGCCGTGGCCGTAGGAGAAGCCGCAGCGGCGGCGTGGAATGCGGAGATCTACGCCGAGCCCCGTCGCTTCGAGGAGGGGCGTCTTGAGCGCCGGATGGCAGCACTGGCAGGCAACGGACATGACTCCAACAACTCGTCGGCAGGCTCCTCCTCCACTTGCTCTTACTGAGCGCGCTTGATTATGCTAGAAGTGGTCCAAAACCCCTCCGTAGTACTAGTATTTAGGGGCTATTTTGTTCAATTCATCTAACTATAGATATGGTTGAACAGTACCACATACTTTAAATTAGCTAGTATATATAGTTGAACTAGCTATTTCAGTACGTGGTTGGCAACAATTGGGGAAAAGTTTGTTCGATTCAGCTGTCGAGTTGAACTATTTTGCACAAAGACCAATGGTTAATCTATGAATGAAATCCATGTTTGCTGAATTTCAGTTGCAAAAGTGCACCGTAATAGTGATTTTATTCCTGCAAAATTCGACAAATGCCAGTGCTACAATGTTGACAAATGCCAATGTTACTAGATCGACAAATGTCAATGCTTCCGATTGGACACATGGCAAATTACCCAATATGATAGATGCAAATCTTCCTGGTTTGTCTATACTAGGCACACGGGTCATATTAGAGAAACGTTTGCGATGACGCATTGCACCAATCCTGCGCGCCAATATTTTCACTTGGCTTACGGGCGAAGGAAAGTTAGCTGTCGATCTGTATACGAGTATTCAACCTGAACCGTTTGTGATGAGTGTTTATTCAGAGAAAACGATGATGGTTTTTTGTTTGCTATGTGAATTCAGAGATAAATACTTAGTTCATCAAACCATAGATTTCATTCAGTCAAGGTTTGACTTTACATTCATACAATCGAGATACAATATAAAGAAAACTAGTTGCGGCGGCGGCGGCGGCGGCGTCCTGCAGCGGCGTTCTCGTGCTTCGGGGCGAAGTTGTACAGTTCTTCAAACGAGACCAGAATGTTATGGACTTCACAATCAAAGAGCCGGTCATCGCGCGATCGATGGGCGCGGGGACGGGGGGCGGCGACTAGCGGCGCTGCGAGGAAGCTGTTGACGGCGGCGTCCCAATTCGCTGAGGGGCCCGTGATGGGTGCAGGCGTGCGCACGGGGTCGGGCGTCGTGGGTGCGGGCACGCGCACTGGTACCGGCGTGGCGTGTGCAGGGGCGCGCACGAGCACGGGCGAGGGAGGAGGCGCTGGCACTTGCACGTACACGAGCTCGCATGGGTCTGCGGGGACCTCCCTGACGCCCGCGGTTTCCAGCACTGCGTTGATGCTCGGCGACCAGCCCGTCAATGCCACGGGCATGGTTGCTGGCGCGGGCGTGGGGATGGTTGCTGGCGAGTGCGTCGGGGCAGCATCCGCTGCGGCATGCAGCTCTTCCAGGGCCATGTCCATGGCGTCCCATTCGTCTTTATGTACTATCTCTTCCGGCTCGGTGTCAACTTCACCAAACCGGAAGACTAGTGGCATATGATCCTTGTGCACCATGGCGTAGGTCATCATGGAGGTCTGAATGATGGAGGGGAATGGGAGGCGAAGATGTAGACAGGATTGTGAGCGAGTGGGAAGTAAATCCGCCTATTAAACAGCGGCACGAGCGCCATTGATGGATAGGTTGGAAACGAGGAGGGCGGATACGGAGGTCAAAGGGCTCGCTTCCCGGTGAGCCTGCGGCGTACAGCCCGCACGCCTCCCGGTGAGCCTGTCTAGCGGAGGCCAGCTCGCACGCCTCCTGTCAACTCTAGCAGCTGCTCGCACGGCACCTCCTAAGCCCTAGCCAATTGAAGAGTGCGATGCTTGGTAGCACGTAAGGGCAATAGAACACCCACGGTTTGAAAATAATACAACCATTTTCGTGGAAACATGTCAGTTCTTTGTTCCAAAAAGATTTTGTTAGCTATTAATGTGTCCGTATTTTTCCAAAAATGGACACGAAAAATACCACATCATATTTGTGCTATATCATGATGCCATGCCCAATTTCTTGAATTTTGTGTCAGTTCTAGATTTACTATGATTTAACGTAATATTCTCATTGTTGGCTCTAAAAGAAAAAATATATTAAAAACGAGTCTCAAATAGGAAAACAAAATGATATGACGCATTTATGTGCGATGTTCATGATAGCAAGAGAAGTTTCATGAATCTTCTGACGAGTTTTTTGATTTACATGATTTAAAACCCGAGTTTCTCAATGTTTCTCTCACCTAGCCAAGACCCCGAGATGATTGAAATTCATTGCCATATCTTGCATGGGACCTAAAGATGCATGCACACTAATATGGTTTTCTAACCATTTTGATGCACCAGACCTTGTGTTAGTAGTTCAAATTTGAATTATGCATATTAAATAATGCATATAAAAGTCAATTAATGTATAAAAAGTGCAAATGAACCATGTATAATTTCATATTTTGGCACGACACTCATTTTAGTATATGTTGCCTCTGGAAATATATAGTTCAAGATGAGAAGGTGCAGCGGATGTCGATTCACCCACATAAGGTGACGTGTTCCATATCGAAACCACAAAAGCTTCCCGTGAGAAGCTTAGGTTTGTTAGAGGCTTGTGCCAAAACTTGTCCCAAATTGGATATTATTTTACTAGGCACATATGAGCCAAGCATGTCATGACACCATGCCAAGTTTCATGACTTTTCTCATGAGTTTTTGATTTATACGAGATTTAAAACCTGAGTTTCTCAATGTATGTGTGCCCGAGCCAAGACCGTGAGATGTTTGAAATTCATTCCCATATCTTGCATGGGATCCTAAAGAGGCATGTACACTTATATTATTTTCAACCAATTTTGATGCACCAGACCTTTTGATTGTAGTTCAAATTTGAATTATGCACGTTAAATAATGCATATAAAAGTCTATTAATGTATAAAAGGCCAAACGAACCATGTATATTTTTCATATTTTTGGAATGACACTCATTTTGGTATATGCTGCCTCTAGAAATATATAGTTCAAGACGAGAAGATGCAACGGATGTCGATTCGCCCACATAATGTGACGCGTTCCATATCAAAACCACAAAAGCTTCCCGTGAGAAGCTAAGGTTTGTAAGGGGCTTGTTGCAAAACTTGTCCCAAATCGGACATTTTTTCACAAGGGCGCGTATGAGCCATGTAATGACACCATGCCAAGTTTCACGAAATTATGACGAGTTTTTGATTTATACATGAATGTAAAACCAAGCTTCTCAATGTATGTGGACAAGCCAAGACCCCGAGATGTTTGAAATCCATGCACATATCTTGCATGGGGCCCAAAGTAGCCATGGACACTTATATGTTTTTTCAACCCATTTTGATGCACCAGACCTTCTGATTTTAGTTCAAATTTTAATTATCCACATTAAATGCCTAGAGAACTCAATTAACGTATGAAAATGCAAAAAGAACCCTAAATAATTCCATATTTTAGCAAGACACTCTTACTGGTCTATGTGGCCTCTAACAAAAGTTCAAGGCGAGAAGATGAGCGGATGTCGTTTTGCCCACGTAATTAAGGTGACGTGTTCCTTGTCGGAACCACAAAGCTTGCAGTGAGAAGCTCCGGTTTGTAAGGGACTTGTGCCTATAATTGTCCCAAGTTGGACAATTTTTTTCAATGGCACATATGTGCCATGTCGTGACAACATGCCAAGTTTTTAGAATTTCTGACACGTTTTGGATTTCTAGTAATTTAAAAACCAAGTTTCTCAACGTTTGAGGCCGAGCCAAGACCCCGATATGTTTGAAATTCATTCCCATTTCTTGCCCGTGACCTAAAGATGAAGCCATGGACACTAATACAATTTTCATCCCATTTTGACACACCGGACATTGGGACGATAGTTCAAATTTGAGTTATACACATTAAATGCCTAGAAAACTCAATTAATGCATAAAAATGCCAAACGGACCCTCAATAATTCCATATTTTAGCACGACCCAACTATTGGTAAGTGTTCACTGCAGATAAATCTTATTGGAATCCAAACACCGTCCTTTGTCGAAGTAACCTAATTTTTTGTTTTAAAAACATTTTGAAAATCAAGTCTTTCACAAACAGTTCAAGTTCATGAATCGTGTGTGATGCAGTACAAAACATCTTGGGCCAATCCTCATAAAGTCATAATGCATGGCTTAGGATGGAAGCTTTGTCGGCTAGAGTACACCGCCGGCCAGTTTACCGCACGGACTCCCCAGAGCATTTTACTTTTCAATCGTCACCAGTGATAGATGGGGACGTGGATCCCCGTCGTGAGGGCAACTTCGGCAACCCACTCTGGCCCGAGCGCGGCCGCACCTGCCAGGAGCGCGCTCTCAAGATGCTTGAAAGCAGCCGCTAGCTTCGACAGGGCAGCTGCAGCAACCGAAAGGGCGGCTGCTGCAGCTGAGAGGGCGGCAGCAACAACCGCGACGGGGGTAGCAAATGGCGAGAACGGCACATCAGCTGTCAGTTTCTCGGCAGTCGCCATAGCCCTGATGGCGGACGCACAGTCCCATCTCGAGGCCGCCCACGCCCATCTCGTGTCGGTCACTGCCCAAATCACATCTGCCTTCTCCGACACCGGTCGACAACCCATGTCCGATGAGTTGGTAATCACTGAGTGTGCTCAAGCAGGCGTCCGTTCGTCGACGGCTTCCCTAGCCAAGATTTTGATCGTCCATGCCCGGAGCAAGGCCGCCCACGCCCGTCTCATGGCGGCCTTATCCAAAGAGATGGTGGAGGAAGACTGCGAGGTGCTGGAGTATGTGGCGACAGATCCCATGGATCTCCTTACCTCGGAGGTCGTCGAGCGGGAGCCGGTCTTCGAGGAGGCGGCGGATATCGATGAATGCCAGGCGGAATATTAGTCTCTGCCTAGCACGATGGTCTTTTGTTAGATAAATGTTTAGGTCAACTAACTAACGTTTATTAGTTGCTCAATTAAGTAAGTGCGGGCAGTGATGTAGGCTCTTTTGTGTAGTACTCAAATTTGCATGTGTTGTTAAATTAAGCAATGACGTCGATGACCAATGTAACGAGGGATATTCGAACCAAAATTTTCCGCCGTATCCCCATTTTCTCTTCCAAATGAAAATGAAATGCAAGTACCGTGTGCAATGTAGTATCCGATATCTTACGCCGGAAGCCTGGAGACCAAAATTTCCACGTTCAGTCTCATCACACACGGGATCAACTATAGGATTCGTTTGTGTTGTTGAATATCTCACACGGTTATGGTAAAGGGACTGTGTCCGATGTGACTGTGCGCGCTACTTTTTTGCCGCACCGAACGAAATTTTGGGCTGCCGCGCAAATATCTACCTCCCCCGCCCCTCGTACCAACCAAAAGCCACACCCCCTACTTCCCCCTTCCTTTCCTAAGTTCAAACCTGCAGAGCTTGCTTGCAGCACCGCCTCCTCACCGGCGACGCTCCTTCCTGCTGCTCGCCCTCCTCCATCTAGTCAGGTAATCCACACCTTCCCCACACCCCTCCCCCTCCACCCCCTCCTCCTCCATTCTGCATGCCCTGACCGTCGTCGCGACGCATTCCACCAAAATCACCGGCCCACCCCCCACATAATCACCACCGAAACACATGGTGCACGCAGTATAGCCAGGATCTCACAGAGCACCTGGCAACGGAGAAGCAAATCGCGACCGCACGCGCGGATGAGTCCGCGATGGCTGCCATGCGTGCCGACCCTCGGATCTTGGAGCAGCACATCGTCGTCGAGGCCACCGTCGACGCCTCGCGCGCGGACGCCTTCACGCGGTTGTCTGCTTTGAACAACAACTCGTTGTGTTTTCTCGAGAGATCTGCTTTTGCCTTCGACGACGACTACGAGTTGTTTTCTCAGCGGGACCGTGCTTTCCTCAACTTGAGAGCCGGCAGGTTGGTGCATGGACAGGCTGAGGCCACTCACCACTACGAGGAGGGCACCCACGATGTGGAGGCCTCGCCCTCTTCCAAGCCCATCGTTATCGATATCTCCGACAATGAGGAATAGCTTGTTTTTTAGCTTAATTACTAATGACCTGTGTTTAGGTAGCTACACTTGTTAAGCATGCTTTACCTGTTGCATGTGTTGGTCCTGCCTTTCCTTAAGAAATTCTAGTGAAATATGCAAGTAATGCTACTATGCAATCGAACCTTCTAGTATGTTCTATTGTCCAATGTGATGCTCAGTTAACTGTTTGGTTTATTTTTTTTGGTGATCGTCTGCAATGTGATGTTCGATTATTGTTGGTACAATTTTGTATTGTTATGCATGTGAAATATACAATTGCTATATTTCATAGTTCTTAGCACGCTTGGCTTTTCCATGTGGCTTAAATTAATATGTTGGATCTACAATGCGTTTATTTTTCATTAACATATTTTACTGATAGCACGCCAAATCTCACTTAAAACCTGATCAATATCTATATTAAATGCGTTACAGGGGGAACAATGGGAGACACTGAAGTTTACCATCGAGGTTTGCACTTTCATGATCCTTTGGCTAATAGCACATTATTGTGCAATTGCAGGAACCATTCTAATATTTAGGTTTCTAATAATAATTTGGTCTTGCACATGTAGGTCCTATTGTAAGAGGTTTAGACCCACTGTTCGACCCATTTTGCATGTGGGGAAATGATGTGTTCATGAATATGAGTCAAATCAAGAAACCCAGAAACATTGTTAAGATAAAGAAACTTGCGACGAAAAACAACAAGCTGTTTGTCTGCACAATGAAGAAGACACCAGTGAACTATAGGATGGTACTATCACTTTTACCTTGTCTTTTTTCCCTTTGTGACATTACAATTTTTCGAAACGAAATTTATGCATATCTTTGTTTGCAGTCCTTTCCAAAGCAGTTCATCGATGAGTACGTCTCAAACCACCTGTATGATCAAGAGGTGAGGAAGGTATTCATACAGCACCCACGGTATAATCTTGAAGTCTTCCTCAAGAGGATGAAGGATGGGCGGGCAACCATCCACAGGCACTGGCATAAAGTTGCAAGGACCTTCGACATCAGCAAAGGCTCAATATTTGCCTACAGTTTTCTAGACGAGATTCATCTATATATTTACCATATATGATGCTATTTTCCAAAGGTTTTAGATGTTGCATGTGAAACTCGGTCCTGTCGTGTAATTGGGTAGCTAGGTAGTATATGCCTATATGATGTTGTACTCTGATGTATTCCAATTATGAAATCCTCGTTGCCGTAATAAGAAATGAAATACATTGTGTGATTCATATGAAGTGTCAATTTGTTTACTAGCTGAATTATAAATAATAGAGCAATTAGCCTGATTATTGTGGTTTCATATTGCAGACGGTTTGTCATAGAACACCGTGGGCGATTACCTCACCAAACCCACACGGTTCCTGGAAATTTGGCGTGTTGGATCAGTGAAAAATCACACACGACTTCCGGCCATAAACTGTGTGCGTTAGAAGACACATTCGCAAACGTTTTCACGTAAAACGTGTGTGTGATGGACAACCCTATGCCAAACAGTTTCTTCTAGGAACCGTGCGTGATGGCCACCCCTAACACAGACGATGTTATGCAGAAAATTGCGTGTGATGTAGAATGCGAACGGAAATGTATGTTTGGGATTCACTGTGTGGGATGATAATCACATCTCACACGACTTCCCAAAAATATCTGTTTGTGATGGCCCCTCCAATCGCACGCGACATATTTTTGCTCATCGTGTGTGACTGGGCGCAGCCATCGCCGACAGGTTTTCCGTGTCGTGTGGGATAGCCCCCCTATCACCCACACATGCAAGGCGACGGTATGAGACTACGTCACGGAAAGGGGTTAAAAACCGTTTGTATAGCAAGCGCCTGCACTAGTGCTATAATGCTCATGCAATTAAGAGACAATATATATCAGAGGTTTCTCAAATACTTTTCATCAATAATCTGAACATAAACCCACAATTCATCGGATCCCAACAAACACACCGCACAATAGGATTACATCGGATAGATAAAAGCGAAGATGGGATGACCATTGTATTGAATATCATAAGAGAGAGAGATTTCCATCTAGGTACTAGCTATGGACCCGTAGGTCTGTGGTGAACTACTCACACATCATCATGAGGGCAACAAGGTTGATGAAGAGGCCCTCCGTGATCGACCCCCCCCTCCGGCAGGGTGCCGGAACGGACCTCTAGATGGCCTCGCGACGAAACAGAGACTTGCAGCGGCGGAAAAAGGGTTTCGGGACTGACTCCAGGGTTTTTGCAATATCAGAGAATTTATAGGCCGAAGAGGGACGTCGGTAGAGCCACGAGGGGGCCACCACATATCAGGGCGCGCCCCCCAGGGCGCGACCTGATGTGTGGTGGGGCCCTCGTGTGCCTCCCGACCTCCTTCCGAAGCTTCTAGGTCTTCTTTTGGTCCAGAAATAATCATCAAAAAGTTTCGTGGCAATTGGACTTCGTTTGGTACTGTAAACCTGAAAAGGCACAAACATGTAGAAAATAGCAACTGGCACTGGGCACTGGGTCAATAGGTTAGTGATCAAAAATATTATAAATTGGTAAGTAAAGACCCAAAAAGTATCCTAGAATGATAATATATCAGCATGGAACAATCAAACATTATAGATACGTTGGAGACGTATCACCTAGTTTAGCCTCTCCGCCGACAGTCTGGCTCACAACCTGACTAAGGAGTTCATGAAGCTCTGGAAGGAACTTCACCACACCCGAGAGATTCTTCGACAAGCCAAGAAGAAGCCAGACATGATCAAGAAGGAAGATGCCCGCAGTGGACGACCAGCTATCGCTTACATAAGAGGAGTAACCCCAGCCAGAGATGCACCCGCTCAGGGCACATCTCGTCGTCGTCGCATGAGTGCGAAGGAGTACCGTGAGCTCTTCACCGGTCCACCAGCGAAGCGTCGTCAGGATGGACCTCCCCGTTCTCCGACCCCTTCAACCGGAGACAACACCCGTATGGATGATGATAAGGAGGAAGACCCCGAAGAGCGTGAGTACGAGACCGAGCACTCCACCACCTGAGTCCAAGAACCCCTAGGGTAGGACAAGTCATGTATCCCCCATGCGAAGTCGAGTCCGCGTACTGGTTCATATAAAACCATGCGTGGTTGTTGTTTGTGTCTCAATGCAAGTCGCGCTTTTGCCTTAGGCAATATGTAAGCGACTACATCATCTATCTTATCTCAATATTATGTGTTTGGTATTTCGACCTCTGTTTGATCACACTTGCACTATACCGACCCCCTTAGGCGCGTTTCCTCTTTTCTTGCCTTTCCCTCTTGTTTACCCCGGTCATTTGACGTGACTGCACCAAACACGATAGTGACTGCTACTAGCACCAGCACCTTCGCCAACCCCTAGGCTGGAAATACTAGCCAGCAGCAGGAGGCTGGTGAATGCGCTGAAGCTAGAGCTTACCAGGAGCAGTGATACTTGTGATCTGCGTTGGGTTTTCCGTGAAGAGGAATGGGTAATTGCAGCACGAAGTGGGTAAGTATTTCCCTAAGTTATGAAACCAAGGTTTATCGAACCAATGGGAATATCAATCCTCAACCGTCTTCAGCGGCTGCACACAAATGAACAAACAACTTGCACCCAACGCGGGCAAGAGGGTTGTCAATCCCCTTGATCTTGTTATTTGCAAGCAAATGAGTTGTGTAGATAATTGTTGATAAATATAAATTGCAAAATAAAATAAAAGATAAATAAAGGCAGCAAGGTAATTGTAGCGTTTGTAAATATATAAGTGAATAGACCCGGGGGCTAAAGTTTTCCCTAGCGACATCTCTCATGTAGGCAGCATACGGTGGGTAACAAATTACTGTTGGGCAATTGATAGAAGAGCGGATAGTTATGCAATTTTCACGGCAATGATCATGTCTATATAGGCATCATGTCCATAAACAAATTGGCCGACTCCTTCTTGCACCTATTACTTTTACTCCACTCATCGACCGCTATCCAGCATGCATCTAGAGTATTAAGTAAAACAGAGTAATGCATGGAGAACGATGACATGATGTTGACAAAGTAAACTCAAGCAATATGAATAAACCCCATCGTGTTATCCTTAGTAGCAACAACACAAAGACGCATCTTGTCCCCTACTTTGTCACCGGGATATAGAAACTCGCCAGGTTGAACCTACCACAACGCACCACTCCCACCGATGAAATATCAATCTACTTGGCCAAATCACATCAATAGATCGGAGAGCATTACGAAGCTATAATGATCATGCAATTAAGAGACAATATATATCAGAGGTATCTCAAATACTTTTCATGAATAATCTGAACATAAACCCACAATTCATTGGATCCCAACAAACACACCGCACAATAGGATTACATCGGATAGATCAAAGCGAAGATGCGATGATCATTGTATTGAAGATCAAGAGATAGAGAGATTGCCATCTAGGTACTAGCTATGGACCCATAGGTCTACGGTGAACTACTCACACATCATCATGAGGGCAGCAAGGTTTATGTAAAGGCCCTCCGTGATCGACCCCCCCCTCCGGTAGGGTGCCGGAACGGAGCTCCAGTTGGCCTCGTGACCAAACAGATACTTGCGGCGGCGGAAAAAGGGTTTCGGGACTACTTCGAGTGTTTTTGCAATATTAGAGAATTTATAGGCCAGAGAGGAACGTCGGGAGAGCCACGAGGGGGCCACCACATATCAGGGCGCGGCCCCCCTAGGGGAACATGATATATCATGAGACTCTCCACATGAGGAACATGATGCCACTTTGAGGCACAAGTGTGGTAAAAGATAGTAGCAAAGTCCCTTCTCTCATTTCTCTCATCCTTTTTTTGAATGGATGGTGGGCTCATCTGGCCTCCCCCATCTTTATTTTTCGTCCGGAGTCTCATCTTGACTTGTGGTAGAATCATCGTCTCCATCATTCTTTACTCACTGGGACAATGCTCTAATAATGATGATCATCACACTTTTATTTACTTACAACTCGATATGGAGAACTGATATGAAGATATTACTCTGTATGAATGCCTCTGGCAGTGTACCAGGATGTGCAATGATCTAGCGTGACATGTATCAAAAAATATGATGAACAGTGGCTTTGCCACAAATGCTATGTCAGCTCTATATGATCATGCTAAGCAATATGATGATGAACGAACTAGTCATGTGAAGTGAAGATGGATGCAATATATCTTGGAATGGCTATGGAAATGCCATGATAGGTAGGTATGGTGGCTGTTTTGAGGAAGATATAATGAGGCTTATGTGCAATAGAATGTATCATGTCACGGGGCTTGGATGCACCGGCGAAAGTTGCACCGATCCTCGAGGTGAGAATGGGCTATGCACGGTACCGAAGAGGCTAGCAAATATGAGAAGGTGAGATTGCGTATGTCCATGGTTTCACATTAGTCATAAAGAACTCATATACTTATTGCAAAGTTTTATTAGTTTATCATAAATCAAAGTACTACTCGCATCCCCCGAGGGAAGAGGTTGGTAGGAGTTAACCAACGCGCGCTTCCGACCCGAAACAACACTAGGATTTCAACGAGGAATACAAATGCTCACACATCATCACCATGCCTCTCTAATTTTTAGATGAACAAAAAGGTCAACCTCTCTTAATATCGGCACTTCTACGGTTTAACAATTATGAACTCACACCTATTTCATATTACCACATCAATATCATTGACCCCTAATTTCTCTATATGTGCTACATGATGGTTTTGATTATCACTCATTGAATACCTAATACTTTTGGACTAGTCTTATGACCCATGCAAATTACCGTCACTATTTATTAAATCTCAAAAAAATATAAGTGAAGAACGAGAGTGAAATCATTTCTATAAAATCTACACGCCACCGTTCTCAAAAAGATATATGTGAAGTACTAGAGCAACTGCTAAGCTCAAAAGATATAAGTGAAGCACGTAGAGTATTCTAACAAATTATGATGAAGGTGTGTCTCTCTTAGATAGGTGTGTCCAGCAAACAATGATTGTGGCAAACTGAAAGTAAAAGCAAACAAAAGCAAACGACGCTCCAAGGAAAACACATATCATGTGTCGAATAAAAATATAGCTTCAAGTGACATACCGATGGATTTGAGACGAAAGACGGGATGCCTTCCGGGGCATACCCAATCTTAGACGCTTGAGTATCCTTTAAAATATTACCTTGGGGGCCTTGGTCATCCCCAAGCTTAGGCTCTTCCTACTCCTTATTCCTTTGTCCATCTTGATAACACCCAAAACTTGAAAACTTCAATCACACAAAACTCAACAAAACTTCGTGAGATCCGTTAGTATAAGAAACATATTGCATACTTTAGGTACTGTTATAAATTGATTCCAATTTCATAAATGCATAATTGGTACTGCATTCTAACTTAGCCATGGTTTATACCCCCCGATACAATCCATAGCATAATCAAAACAAGCAACTATGCAAGCAAAAACAGAATCTATCTAAAACAGAACAGTCTGTAGAAATCTGTAGAGAACCTATACTTATGTACCTCTAAAAATTCTTAGAAATTTGGAAAACCTCTAAAATTTGTATGGAAACATTTTGTATAAATTTGAGATCATTATCACACTCCTCTAAAAAATGAAAATTCTTATACTGGAGTCAAAAGTTTCTGTTTTGTTTCAACATCGATTCTACTCATCTTGTGAATCATCCCAAAGGCTTTACTTGGCACAAACACTAATTTAAACACAAAAACATAATAATTACATAGGAAATAATCATTTTATTAAAAATAAAGAGAAAGTTTAAAGCAAAAATTTAAAGATAACTATTGGGTTGCCTCCTAACAAGCGCTATTGTTTTATGCCCCTAGCTAGGCATAATGCATAGTTTCAAATATTGTCATTTTTGACATCAAGCTCCTAAATAGCACAACCATGGATAGTAGCGGCACTAGGAGGCTTTGAAATAGTATCTTTTATGAAATTTATAAGGTTGGTATGAACACTAATCATCTTTAGATCCTCGTTCATGTAGGTAGGAGGTGTACTAATGCTCTTAGAAATATATATGAACTTGGGATTTTTATTATGAGAGGTACTAGCATTAGCTTTAGAGGGTGTGAAAGCGGAACCTACTTTGTCAATGATTTCTTCCATTTTATAAATTCTATTCAAACCTTGTTCTATCCTCTCATCAATAGTATTGTCTTTTTCCTTTAAAGTTTTCAAAGTCATTCCTACCCGTGACCCAAGATTATGAAGTTTTTTATCCAACTCCTCAATTGCTTTATTTGTGATCATATTCTTTTCAATAGCATCAAGACTTTGCATAACATGTTCCAAGGTCAAACTCGTTTCATTAACAATGACGGGTGGTGCCCCTACAAGATTTTCAATTGCGCTATAGGCATCCAAGGTGTGACACATTAAGAAGTTCCCACCGGTGATGGTGTCAAGTACAAACCTATACCAAGTGGTCACACCAACATAGAAGTTGTGAAGCAAGGTAGTGGTGGATAACTTTTTAGTTGCTTTATTTTGAGCAAAGCAAATCCTATACCATGCATCTTTTAAACTTTCTCCTCCCCTTTGTTTAAAATTTACTACATCATCATTGGGAGTAAAGCGAGCGGAAGAAGAACTAGCTATGACTTCAAATAAGAAAACTAGAAACAAGCAAAGATAAATATTTTTGTGTTTTTGATTTTTATGAGACAAGCTAAATATAACAGCAAATAAAAAGAAGAACAAGTGAATGAAAATTTGTGTGTAGTTACTTGATAGTTGATGATGATATTCCCCGGCAACGGCGCCAGAAATCCTTCCTTATACTTGTGATCTGCGTTGAGTTTTCCGTGAAGAGGAACGGGTAATTGCAGCACAAAGTGGGTAAGTATTTCCCTCAGTTATGAAACCAAGGTTTATCGAACCAATAGTAATATCAATCCTCAACCGTCTTCAGCGGCTGCACACAAATGAACAAACGACTTGCACCCAACACGGGCAAGAGGGTTGTCAATCCCATTGATCTCATTATATGCAAGGAAATGACTTGTGCAGATAATTGTTGATAAATATAAATTGCAAAATGAAATAAAAGATATATAAAGGCAGCAAGGTAATTGTAGCGTTTGTAAATATATAATTGAATAGACCCGGGGGCCATAGTTTTCCGTAGCGACATCTCTCATGTAGGCAGCATACGGTGGGTAACAAATTACTGTTGGGCAATTGATAGAAGAGCGGATAGTTATGTGATTTTCAAGGCAATGATTATGTGTATATAGGCATCATGTCCATAAACAAATAGGCTGACTCCTACCTGCACCTATTAATATTACTCCACTCATCGACCGCTATCCAGCATGCATCAAGAGTATTAAGAAAAACAGAGTAATGCATGGAGAACGATGACATGATGCATACAAAGTAAACTCAAGCAATATGAATAAACCCCATCGTGTTATCCTTAGTAGCAACAACACAAAGACAAATCTTGTCCCCTACTTTGTCACTAGGATATAGAAACTCACCAGGTTGAACCTACCACAACGCACCACTCCCACCGATGAAATATCAATCTACTTGGCCAAAGCACATCAATAGATCTGAGAGCATTACGAAGCTATAATGATCATGCAATTAAGAGACAATATATATCAAAGGTATCTCAAATACTTTTCATGAATAATCTGAACATAAACCCACAATTCATCGGATCCCAACAAACACACCGCACAATAGGATTATGATAACCCACAAGTATAGGGGCTCGCAACAGTTTTCGAGGGTAGAGTATTCAGCCCAAATTTATTGATTCGACACAAGTGGAGCCAAAGAATATTCTCAAGTATTAGCAGCTGAGTTGTCAATTCAACCACACCTAAAAGACTTAATATCTGCAGCAAAATATTTAGTAGCAAAGTAGTATGGAAGTAACGGTAACGATGGCAAAAGTGACAGTAGCAGTTTTGTAGTGATTGTAACAGTAGCAACGGAAAAGTAACTTAGCAAAGATCAATATGTGAAAAGCTCGTAGGCAATGGATCAGTGATGGATAATTATGTCGGATGGCATTCATCATGCAACAGTTATAACCTAGGGTGACACAGAACTAGCTCCAATTCATCAATGTAATGTAGGCATGTATTCCGTATATAGTCATACGTGCTTATGGAAAAGAACTTGCATGACATCTTTTGTCCTACCCTCCCGTGGCAGCGGGGTCCTAATGGAAACTAAGGGATATTAAGGCCTCCTTTTAATAGAGAACCGGACCAAAGCATTAGCACTTAGTGAATACATGAACTCCTCAAACTATGGTAATCACCGGAAAGAATCCCAATTATTGTCACCTTGGGGGTATGCGGATCATAACACATAATAGGTGTCTACAAGTTGCAAGATAGGATCAAGAACACATATATATTCATGGAAACATAACAGGTTCAGATCCGAAATCATGGCACTCGGGCCCTAGTGACAAGCATTAAGCATAGCAAAGTCATAGCAACATCAATCTCAGAACATAGTGGATACTACGGATCAAACCCTAACAAAAACTAACTCGATTACATGGTAAATCTCATCCAACCCATCACCGTCCAGCAAGCCTACGATGGAATTACTCACGCATGGCGGTGACCATCATGAAATTGGTGATGGAGGATGGTTGGTGATGACGACGGCGTCGATTTCCCCTCTCCGGAGCCCAAAACGGACTCCAGATCTGCCCTCCCGAGGAAGAACAGTAGGTGGCGGCGGCTCCGTATCGTGAAACGCGATGAACTCTTCTCCTCGATTTTTTTCTCCATGGATGTGAATATATAGAGTTGGAATTAGGGTCGGAGGAGGTCTGTGGGACCCACAAGCCGCCAGGGCGCGCCCTACGGAGGGGGGGGGGCGCCCCCTGGCTTGTGGCCAATGGGTGGACCCCCTCTGGTTGATTCTCTCGCCAATATTTTTTATTAATTCCAAAAATATTCTCCGTAAATTTTTACGTCAATCCGAGAACTTTTATTTCTGCACAAAAATAACACCAAGGCAATTCTGCTGAAAACAACGTCAGTCCGGGTTAGTTCCATTCAAATCTTGCAAATTAGAGTCCAAAACAAGGGCAAAAGATTTTGGAAAAGTAGATACGATGGAGATGTATCAGATTACATCGGATAGATCAAAGCGAAGATGCGATGATCATTGTATTGAAGCTCAAGAGATAGAGAGATTGCCATCTAGGTACTAGCTATGGACCCGTAGGTCTGTGGTGAACTACTCACACATCATCATGAGGGCAGCAAGGTTGATGTAGAGGCCCTCCGTGATCTATCCCCCTCCGGCAGGGTGCCGGAACGGAGCTCCAGATGTCCTAGCAACGGAGCAGAGACTTGCGGCGGCGGAAAAAGGGTTTCGGGACTGCTTCCAAGGTTTTTGCAATATTAGAGAATTTATAGGCCAGAGAGGGACGTCGGGAGAGCCACGAGGGGGCCACCACATATCAGGGCGCGACCCCCCTAGGGCGCGCCCTGATGTGTTGTGGGGCCCTCGTGCGCTTCCCAACCTCCTTCCGAAGCTTCCAGGTCTTCTTTTGGTCCAGAAAAAATCGTCCAAAAGTTTCGTGGCAATTGGACTTCGTTTGGTACTGTAAACCTGAAAAGGCAAAAACATGCAGAAAACAACAACTGGCACTAGGCACTGGGTCAATAGGTTAGTGCTCAAAAATATTATAAATTGGTAAATAAAGACCCAAAAAGTATCCTAGAATGATAATATATCAGCATGGAACAATAAAAAATTATAGATACATTGGAGACGTATCAAGCCGCCACATGGAGACATTCCTCCACCACCACCTCCACTGGAGAACATGACCATAGCTCAGTTTCTCCAAGTCCTCTGGGTGGAATGCAAAGCCAACTCTGCTACTATCCAGCAGATGGCTCAATAACCAGAACAAGGAAGGAATGTCAATGGCCGCTCTGCTCTATCGGAGTTCACGAGGAATTCACCCCCGACCTTCACCGAGACTGCTGAACCATTGGATGCTGACGACTGGATCCGCATCATCAAGGATCTCCTCGCACTGGTCAACTGCAATGAGGATCGTGAGAAGGTGTTGTGTGCCTCTCACTGCCTCGGAGGTATCGCCAGAGCTTGGTGGAACGGATTCAACGTCATGCAAGGCGACCATGTGATTACCTGGGATGACTTCAAGGACGGTTTTCGCAAGGCCCACATTCCTTCTGGGATCATGGCTATCAAGAAGCGTGAGTTCCGAGCATTGAAGCAACACTGGTGCAGCGACATGCTATACAAACGGTTTTTAACCCCTTTCCGCGACGTTGTTTTAAACCGTCGCCTTGCATGTGTGGGCGATAGGGGGAGGGTCCATCCCACACGACACGGAAAAATCATCCGCGATGGTGATCGATGAGCACAAACGTTTGGGAAAACTAAGCGTGTGCGATACAGGAACATATCTCACACACTATATTTTGGACTTACGTGTGGGATTAGGGATCAATCACACACGTCTATCATGAGTCAAACACGTCTAATTGCTCAAGGGAAACAAAGGGTGTTTGACCTAGCATTTGCGAAACATTACCTAATCCACACGGGCCATCATAGAATCTGTGTGTGATATCTGCATCATTGCACATGAGTTTTCTCTAGCAAGCGTGTGCCATGCATGATATCATCGCACATGTTTCATCAATAATTTACGCGTGAGATCGTATTTGCATCAGGCACGGTTTCCTGTTGGCTCACGTGTGAGATAAGGTGCTATCGCAAACGATTGAGGAGCTCATATGCACATGTACAAGTGCTCTAAATCGTTTGTGATTTCTTATGTATCACCAACGTTTCAATTTATATCTCATGTGCTTTTCCTGTAGATCACATGCGGTTGCGCTATGAGTTATGTGTGCTTTCCGTTCTTGATCGTACACACTTAGTTGTTTGAACCATGTGCGCTAAAATGACAAGGTTATTGTAAAATATCGCATTTGAATCACCCTGCGAATAACAAATTCACCACAATATGCAGTCGAATAAATAGTGTCTACATGAAGAACATTCATCATAATTCGCCACAATATGCAATTGAACAAATAGTGTCCATAAGAAGAACATTCATCAAAATTCACCACAATATGAAATTGAACAAATATTGTCCACAGGAAGAACATTCATCATAATTCGTGATAATATGCAATTGAACAAATACTAGCTAAATTCACTGTTCAAAATATCCCCCGATATGTCGATAAATCGTTCGATTTATCGCTTATTGATGTCTGACCGATAAGATAAATCAACCGATAAATTGGCCGATATGCTGATAAATCGGCCGATATGCCGATAAACAGGGTGATTTACCCCTTATCCGGGTCGACCGATAAGTTCCCAATAATCGATATCCCCGACATTGGCTAAATTACATAAATGTACGAACATATGCAGTACATAATCATAGTGTATGAAATATGAAGATATTATCACATGGAAAACAATGCATCCATGCGTATATGTTTAGATGATAACACTATATGAATGCATACTTATTCTTGGGAGGTAGTAATGTTGAAATCTTCACAGCCTGCACTGGGCTTGATATAGTGTTTCACAAAGAAGGTGTAGACAACTTTCCTAACAGACATCAATTCATCTGCGACGAGCGGTTCAGAGGTCATCGGTCCAAAGATCAACCATGGGATTTTTAGATCAGAATGTGACATACGTGTGGAGTAGAAGATAGTAATTAAGAAACAGACTTACTTGTTCTATTTTGTCAGCATCGACACCACATTCAACATGTCTGCATAGGTTCGTCATGTATGCTGATAATCCCCAAGTGCAAGGAATCATCGTAGCACTTTACAAAGATGGAAGTGGTAAATATGGAGTGTCAAACCCATATGGAGCTAAATGTAAGATCAATATTCTCTCAAGTCCTATCTGCCACCGATACGACTCTACGTACACAGATTGTTTGCTTTTATCTAGAAACAGGAAATAAAACTATGTTGTGGGTATGAAGAGAATAGCTTTGCATGATATTGGAGAACTAAAATATGAAAAATAGTTTCTTCCCTAAATAGAGTTAGAATTTATTACAATATGTTACAAATAGCGAGTGTCGAATAATGATGGTATGGTGTGCGGAATTGTCCTAGGCAATTGATAACAAGATCGGTAATCATTATTGCAATTTTATATGAGGGAGAGGCATGGGCTAACATACTTTCCGTACTTGCACTGGTACCGTTACGTGCTATATAAACGGTTTTTAACCCCTTTCTGCGACGTAGTTCCGAACCATCGCCTTACATGTGTGGGCGATAGGGGTGGGGTCATCCCACACGACACCGAAACATCGTCTGCGATGGTGCGAGCGCCTGCTGACGATTCGCCTAACGTAAACGTTTGCGAAGTCGTAGCCTATCCCACACGCCACACTTTGATGCTACGTGTGTGGTCAAGCACACATCCGAGACGATGGCACAGATATATTCGTGTGCGATACTTATTCGAATCGCACACGCGAAACGTATGTCAACCGTCTCTTGATCGTCCTACATTACACACGCACGCATGTTCGTAACCGTTTGTGCTATTAATGGCAAGCTCACACAGTTACGACATGCAAACGCGTGTGTGACAGTGCGCGCATCCCACATGCGCAAAATATGTGACCGTGTGTTGTAAAGTTGATAATCACACACACTATTATTCAAACAATCATGTGTGACATATGACACCATCGCACACGGTTTAATCGTTCTAGCTGTGTGCGCTGTAATTTATTACCTAATAGCTTATTTTCGTTAATTTTTTATTAGAATTGGAAATTTCAAAATTTTAGTTATGAAATGTGGATTTCACATCCATCAATACATACCCTAATTACAATGGTTCAACAGCCAATGCATAAATCAAAAGCTCAGTACATGTTCCATGGTTACATAGTTCGGTAGAAGATTAAATATGATGAGCCACAATATATAGTACTAGAGGCGGTAAAGGTGAACAGAGAATTGTAAATGCTTTTGGATGTCGATGATGTTGAAGAAGCGGAATACCCATAATGTGCCCTCCTCCATGCCAAAGGGGCGCACAACTTTTGTCCAACCCCTTGTGATGATCGCCCGTCCATCCTTCACCGCCTTCAGGAAGACTTCTAGACCGTTATCATGGTAGCATGAATTATATACTATAACCTTCGTTGCCTCCACATCGGTCAGGTAGATTGCTAGGTAATCTTGAGTAAATTCCTTCGGAAACCACTGAAAAGAGACAACTTTCAGGTATTCATGTCTAATAGAGTAACTTGTTCTGGGCTGGAAAAGAAGGCAACAGATTACTTACCATCCTAAAGTTCATTGATGTTTTGGATAAAGTATAAATAAAGAGTTTAATTCCAATCAGATGTCTCTTCTGCCTAACATTTTTTCTTAGTTTCCTCACTTGATGCTTGTTCATGTTTATCTCATTGCCCCATATGCAAAGGGGGTCGAAGCGTGAATCAGTACCGCTGGTATATGTACCTACAAGCAACAAATAAATGTTAAAACATAAGCTGCAATTGCACAAATGATGTAAAATATTATAACAAAATGGGAGGTGACTAACCTCGATGGTAAACAACAACATCACGCATCGTAGCCCTACATAAGCACATAGAAAGGCGTGTTAAATACAATAGGGTTAACATCCACCAAAAATAGCAAATGTTAACTAAACGACAATATCTCTGGTGATATTTTCATTGCGAGGAGTAGCACGATAACAAAGGAACATGTATTGGTGAAATTAAACTGGATGTGTTAACTTCAGAGTTCAGACAACCTAACATAGTCATTAAAACTTGTACCAGTGAAACAGAAATTGACACAGTTAAACATCACGAGCCAGTTCATACTTGGTAAATCCCGAGGGGTAGTTGTTGGGGTACTTCAACTCGGCCAGAGCCCGCACAAAGTCGGCGGCTAGGTGTTCCTGCTGGTCGCAGCGTGGATCAGTACCGCTAACATATCTACCTACAAGCAACAAGTAAATGTTAGAAGCTAAACTGCAACTGAACAAATGATGTAAAATACTACTCCCTCCGTCTCATAATGTAAGACATTTTTAACACTAGTGTAGTGTCAAAAAACGTCTTATATTATGGGACGGAGGGAGTATAAGATATTGGGATGTGACTAACCTTGACGGTAAACAACATCGCCATGCATTATGAAATTGCGTAAGTACAAGGAAAGGCATGTCAACTAAAACAGGGTTAACATGCACAAAAAATATCTAATGGTAATTGAAGGACATCATCTCCAGTGATATCTTCTTTGCGAAGAGTAGCACAGTACCGAATGGACAACGTAAATAATGGATATAATTGTTCACTACAGCAGGCTTAACAGCAACCTAGCATAGGCTTTGTAAGTTTGTAACTGGTATTGGTAAAATTGAACTGGACAGTTCATACTTGAACAACACACTGCGCATAACTGAAATGAACAACGGACGTGTTGACTACAGAGTACAGACAACCTAACATGGCAATTTAAACGTGTACCGTAGATACTAAAATGGACACGGTTAAACATTACTATACTGGTATTCGTAAAAATGAACTAGACAGTACATACTTGTTAAGTCCCGGGGGGTCATTGCTTGGGGATTTTATCAAGGCCAGAGCCCGCACCAAGTTGGCGGCGTCGGCGGCGAGGTGTTCCTCTGGGTCGGCACGCATAGCGTTCACCATGTCATCGACCGCCATGACCAGCTGCTCGACCTCCGCGTGATATGTGGTTGGGCTTACGCGGGGATGCTCGGTGATAGGGGGTGGGGATGTGGAGGCATGAGAGTGGTTCGCATGCTCCATCTGAGCTATCGGGCCGGGGCGGTGATGGAGATCGGAGGTTACCTCACTAGATCGACGAGCGAGACTGGTGCAGAACGTAGATTTCGTTGCGGCGGCGGTGGCGGTTTGGGCTGCAGTTAGAGCGGGGGGAGAGGGGGGCGGTGGGGATAGGGGGAAATGTGATGGGTGGGTATGGGGTGGGAGGAATAACTACTGAAATCGCGCGCCTATTGAAAATTTGGCGGCGAAACTCGAACCTTACGGGGGGGAACACGCAACGCAGACGAAGCGCATCAAATACCTGTGTGCGAGAAAAGAGAAAATTGGTGATCCCGCGTCGGAAAAAATTCAAGTCTTCTCTCTCTCTCTCGTGCCATCGGACGCTTTGCAAACGGTTTGTTGTAAGTAAACATTTGTCATTAAAGATGTATTATAAACACGAAAGGCCTAGAAAATACACAAAAAGGACTAAATACGATAAACGAGCCTGAAAATTGTGAAATTTGGACATGGTGCATTCTAGTGGGTATGTTGATCGTAGAAAATAAATCAAGTTGAAAGGACCAAGGAAATATGGGTTCCCCTTGAAAACATGGCGATTTTCGCTCCCCGAGCCATGAAACTCCATAGGTGATGGTCCGGTTTATGAAGAGTGTCTATCAAGACATTATCCATACCTCTTCAATTTTTTACCGAATCATATTGAGGTCATGCCCGGGCACCACACGAGATAACATGTTCTTCAAGCATGTTTTCCATTTTTCTAGTCTTACAAAATAAATAAACGACACATCCCTGGTTGCCTCTTCCCACACATATCCTTTAAAATTGTATTAGTTTCCTATAAAATACATGAAAACTTATTCAACGACACAATTACGAATTTTCGAGTCCTTTTTGAACGCCTTTTCATGTACATAATGTTCTAACCTGACTTATAAGCACAAAGGACCTAGAAAGTGCACAAAAGGGACCAAATACGATAAACGAGCCTGAAAATTGTGAAATCTGGACATGGTGCATTCTAGTGGGTATGTTGATTGCAAAAAATAAATCTAGTTGAAAGGACCAAGGAAATATGGGTTCCCCTTCAAAACATGGTGATTTTCGCTCTCCTGGCCATGAAACTCCATAGGTGATGGTCTGGTATATGAAGAGTGTCTATCATGACATTATCCATATATACCTCCTCAAATTTTTACCGAATCGTATTGAGGTCATGCCTGGGCACCACACGAGATAACATGTTCTTCAAGCATGTTTTCCATTTTCTTGAGTTACAAAATAAATAAACGACACATCTCTGGTTGCCTCTTCCCACAAATAAACATACTTTAAAATTGTATTAGTTTCCTATAAAATACATGAAAACTTATTCAACGACACAATTACGAATTTTCTAGTCCTTTTTGGACGCCTTTTCATGTACAAAACGTTCTAACCTGAATTATAAGCACAAAGGACCTAGAAAGTACACAAAAGGGACCAAATACGATAAACGAGCCTGAAAATTGTGAAATTTGGACATGGTGCATTACCCTAGTGGGCATGTTGATCGTAGAAAATAAATCTAGTTGAAAGGACCAAGGAAAAATATGGGTTCCCCTTGAAAACATGGCGATTTTCGCTCCCGAACCATGAAACTCCATAGGTGATGGTCCGGTTTATGAAGAGTGTCTATCACGACATTATCCATACCTCCTCAATTTTTTACCGAATCATATTGAGGTCATGCCCGGGCACCACATGAGATAACATGTTCTTCAAGCATGTTTTCCATTTTTTTAGAGTTACAAAAATAAATAAACGACACATCTATGGTTGCCTCTTCCCACACATATCCTTTCAAATTGCATTAGTTTCCTATAAAATACATGAAAACTTATTCAACGACACAATTTCGAATTTTTGAGTCCTTTTTGAACGCCTTTTCATGTACAGAACGTTCTAACCTGAATTATAAGCACAAAGGACCTAGAAAGTACACAAAAGGGACCAAATACGATAAACGAGCCTGAAAATTGTGAAATTTGGACATGGTGCATTCTAGTGGGTATGTTGATCATATAAAATAAGTCTAGTTGAAAGGACCAAGGAAAAATTTGGGTTCCCCTAGAAAACATGGCGATTTTCGCTCCCCGAACCATGAAACTCCATAGGCGATAGTCCGGTTTATGAAGAGTGTCTATCACGACATTATCCATACCTCCTCAAATTTTTACCGGATCATATTGAGGTCATGCCCGGGCACCACACGAGATAACATGTTCTTAAGGCATGTTTTCCAATTTTTCTATAGTTACAAAACAAATAAACGACACATCTCTGGTTGCCTCTTCCCACACATATCCTCTAAAATTGTATTAGTTTCCTATAAAATACATGAAAACTTAACGACACAATTACGAATTTTTGAGTCCTTTTTGAACGCCTTTTCATACGTTTTAACCTGAATTGTAAGCACAAAGGACCTAGAATGTACACAAAAGGGACCAAATACGATAAATGAGCCTAAAAATTGTGAAATTTGGACATGGTGCATTCTAGTGGGTATGTTGATCGTAGAAAATAAATCAAGTTGAAAGGACCAAGGAAATATGGGTTCCCCTTGAAACCATGGCGATTTTCGCTCTCCGAGCCATGAAACTCCATAGGTGATGGTCCGGTATATGAAGAGTGTCTATCACGACATTATCCATATATACCTCCTCAAATTTTTACCGAATCGTATTGAGGTCATGCCTGGGCACCACACGAGATAACATGTTTTGAACACCTTTTCATGAATAAAACGTTCGAACTTGAATTGTAAGCAGTAAATGCCTAGAAAAGTACACAAAAAAGACTAAGTATGGTAAACGAGCATGAAAGAATGTGAATTTTGGACACGTTGCACTCTAGTGGGTATGTTGATAGTAGAAAAATAATAATGGAGAAACGACCAAGGAAATATGGGTTTCCCTTGAAACTTTGTGATTTTTTTGGGCAAACAGTTACATTGCGAATGCCGTGTGCGTTCACCCCATTCTGCGGTGTGTTCTGATTGGCCAGAACACCAGCCACACGGATTGCGCATGCGCACCGTAGGATGCACCGCGATCGAACGGCAATCCAAACTTCTCCCGTCACACCCGTATACTGTAGTTGGGATTTTAGTTCGTACATGCACTAAATTAAGGTCCCAACAAAACTTTAATGGCAGTAATCATACACGGTTCAAGTTTACGAACCGTTTCCTACGCGGACCCTCTACCCCGAGTCCCCGACCCTCTCCCCCTTCTTCCTCATTCGCATTGTTGTATACTTGCTCGTTCTCGACCTCGGCCCGACCAAATCTTCGAGCTCGACGACGCCTGTCGCAGCCGGCTGCCGTCGACGAACGCAACCGTAGTGTCCACAGTGCAAGCACAAATCAGGCATTAGCAATTCAATCAAGCATTTACTTGCTCAAATTGGTACATTGCAAAGTTGGCGGAGTAATTTACAAGACATTAGCTCGCTATTAATTTTACATCAATATAATACATATGAACTACACGCGCACATAAGTGCTACTGCCCCTAACGCCGACCCAGCACGCACAGCTGCCATCCTCCATCGATATCGTGTCCTTCTTTGGCTCGGGAGGACTGGAGGTCACCAAGTCGATGACCTAGACCCTTGATCGACCGAGGAAGGGTCAGCCTCGACGACGGCGGCCGACGAGACCCTGACCATCGCCAATTCTGTAGCAACGGCCGCAAGTCCTCCCCTGGCGTCCGGAGCCGCATCCTCCTCCATCTGGGACATAAGACTACGCCTCGTGCAGCGGCCACTGACGTAGTTGTCCTTGCGGCGTCGCGGTTCCTGCTCCGCCGCCCGCACCATCCGGTGCACTCTGCGCCGAGCCCGTAATATCGCCCGCTGGCGATCGCTAGCTGCTTTCAAGACGACCCTGGCTAACTTCTTGGCTTGCTCATGTCGTGATTCCTACCTCCTCTGGCTGTCGTCGGGAGAGGTAGTGCCATGGCCGTCGATCCTCAAGCCGACCATCGCGCACGCAGCCTCGATTCCGCCGTCACCCAACTCCATCCTGTCGTCGGCCATTGGGGGTTTGATGGTGTGTGTGGCAACTAGCCAGGGGATCATTGACTCACTGCCGCCGGCCATCGCTGTGGTTATTTATAGCTAGCTGCTGCCAAGGGGGTTGGAGATTTTATCATTTTATAATTTACCGCTGTGGCTGGCGCGTGCGCTTGCGCGGGAAGCATTTTCACAGTCTTTGAGTTCTTTTCCGTGCACACTTAATCGCACATGGAACACGTATAGCAACTGTCTGCAACCGTGTATAGGGTCATAAATGAATATCACCAGTCTCTTTCCCATCTCGCACCCCCCAAATATGTCCTTCTTCTCCCCACTGTCCTCGCCTCCACAAAATCCTCAACATTAGACATGTCATCCGCGCGGAGGACCCCGCTGCGGAGGAGCGCGCGGTTGAGGTAGGTACGCGCTGCTGAGGGTCCGGAGGCCTTGGCGGCGGTACGTGCTGCTGAGGGTCCGGAGGCCCTGGCGGCAATAGCGGAAGAGATGAAGGTTACATCAGATCGGTTGCGGGCAAGCGCGGTTCTGTGTGCGGAACGCGCGTCTGTGGCCTTCGAAAGGGCATCATCCGCCGACCAGTTCATCGTTGCCTTGCCGGCTCGCGTGGATTTGGCCTCGATAAGGGCAGCAGCCTCCTTACTGCAGTGTCCTACCGCTCTAGCACAGCGCATAACTCTTGACTATGTTGTTTACGACTGCTTTGAATATCTCCGTCGTAAGTGGGCCGTACGCAGGCATTTGGCCATGGACGAGATTTTCCATGAGACCGGAGCTACCGTGATGGGGTATGAGCAGAGGAAAGTCCGGGCCTATGAAGCGTTGAAGAATATGGTCATCGTCAACCCGAAAGCGGATCCTACAGTTGGGGAACGTTGCATGGGAAACAAAAATTTTCCTACGCACACACAAGATCTATCCATGGTGATGAGCATCTACGAGAGGGAGAGTGGATCTACATACCCTTGTAGATCGCTAAGCGGGTAGCGTTAAGAAACGTGGTTGATGTAGTCGAACGTATTCGTGATCAAAATCGCAATCCGTCCCGCGATGCAATCACGATCCGTCCCGATCTAGCGCCGAACGGACGGCACCTCCACATTCAGCACACGTACAGCTCGATGACGATCTCCGCCTTCTTGATCCAGCAAGAGGGGGCGGAGAGGTAGATGAGATCTCCAGCAACACGATGGTGTGGTGGTGGTGATGGTGGAGTTATCCCGGTAGGGCTTCGCCTAAGCACTACCGGAATCTATTTGGTGGAGGAACTAGAGAATAGAGAACTAGCATGTGGCCATGTGTCTTTGGGGGCTCTATTCCTCTAGTATATATAGGAGGGAGGGGGGAGGAGGCAGCCTCCCTAGGGTTTCCCCTAGGGGACGGCCGAAGCAGGGCAAGGAGGAGTCCAATCCACTTCCAACTAGGAAGTTGATTCATATTAGGAAGGAGTCCTATTCCTTCCTATCTCCACCTTTTTTCCTCTTGGGAATATGGGCCCTTATGGGGTCAGTTCCCCAGCCCATTAGGGGCTGGTGCACCACCTCTTGGGCCCATGTGGCCCCCCGGGGTGTGTGGGCCCCACCCGGTGGACCCCCGGAACCCATTCGTCACTCCCGGTACATTACCGGAAATACCCGAAACTTTTCCGGAACCCAAATACCACTTTCCTATATATAAATCTTTACCTCCGGACCATTCCGGAGCTCCTCGTGACGTCCGGGATCTCATCCGGGACTCCGAACAACCTTCGGTCACCAACACATATATCTCAATACTACCGAAGCGTCACCGAATGTTAAGTGTGCAGACCCTGCGGGTTCGAGAACTATGTAGACATGACCGAGACACCTCTACGGTCAATAACCAATAGCGGGACCTGGATGCCCATATTGGGTCCTACATATTCTACGAAGATCTTTATCGGTTGAACCTCTATGTCAAGGATTCAGTTAATCCCGTATGTTGTTCCCTTTGTTCTTCGGTATGTTACTTGCCCGAGATTCGATCGTCGGTATCTCTATACCTAGTTCAATCTCGTTACCGGCAAGTCTCTTTACTCGTTCTGTAATACAAGATCCCGTGGCTAACACTTTAGTCACTTTGCTTGCAAGGCTTATTGTGATGTTGTATTACCGAGTGGGCCCTGAGATACCTCTCCGTCACACGGAGTAACAAATCCCAGTCTCGATCCATGCCAGCTCAACAGACACCTTCGGAGATACCTGTAGAGCATCTTCATAGTCACCCAGTAACGTTGCGATGTTTGATACACACAAGGTATTCCTCCGGTGTCAGTGAGTTGCATGATCTCATTGTCATAGGAACATATACTTTGACATGCAGAAACAATAGCAATAAACTGACACGATCATATGCTACGTTCATTGTTTGGGTCTTGTCCATCACATTATTCTCCTAATGATGTGATCCCGTTATCAAATGACATCTGATGTCTATGGCTAGGAAACCTTGACCATCTTTGATCAACGAGCTAGTATTAGAGGCATACTAGGGACACAGTGTTGTCTATGTACCCACACATGTATTTGAGTTTCCAATCAATACAATTATCGCAAGGATAATAAACGATTATCATGAACAAGGAAATATGATAATAACTAAATTGTTATTGCCTCTAGGGCTTATTTCCAACACCTACTTCCATAGAGAGGATGTTGCATGAGTGCAGAAGCTATTTCTACATTGGCGAACCAACAGGCCAGCCCCGCAACAACGACGGCGAGTAGCTGTTTCCATTTTGCTATTTTCTGAACCTTGCTGATATGTAATGTCGCTATTATGTTCTTTAGTCGATTATGTAGGAGTGTGAACGAAAATTTGTGCTATCACTTTCTGAATCAGGTGCTTATTACCACGAATCGTCTGTGTTATTTTCTGTCTTTCCACACAATTTAGGTTATTAACACCAATCGTTTGTGTTATTTCTTGTGTTCGCACACGATTGTGATTACTGACCTGTTTGCCCTCTATCGCACACATCTTGTTATGCTGAATCGTTTGTGTTCTGCTTGATCATCGCACGCAGTTTATGTAGTGAACTGTGTGCCCTATATCGCACACATCTTGTTATACTGAATCATTTGTGTTCTGCTATATTATCGCACACAGTTTGTAGTGATGAACTGTGTGCCCACTATCGCACACATCTGGATCTATGTAACCGTTTCGGTTATCTTCGCTAATCACAAACGGTTCATAAGAACAAACTGTCTGCCGTAGATCGCACACGCAACAACTTTCTGAATCGTATTTGATGGATCCGCCTTCGCACACAGTTCGTGCCATTAGCGATGGAGCTTGAACTATACCGTTTCTGATTCATGCATCACACACAGTTTCGTCGAAGGGTCTCTGATTGATGTGTCGCATTAGCAGCATCCTGCAGTAGTGTTGGATCATATGAACTTATGACTGGACCTCTAGCAAGCATCCGCAACTACTAGAAATCATTAAGGTAAACCCAACCATAGCATTCAACATCAAGTCCGCTTTACTCCCACACGCAATAATCCCCTTACTCGGGTGTAACCTTCTGTCACTCTAGCCACCCACTATAAGCAAATCATGAACGTATTGCAACACCCTACAACGAGAATCCCTCACGTGTGCGCGGCACGGAGGGCACCATAGGACAGCACAAAAATCAAACATACATTCAAACCAATCAAGATCATCAATAAACCCAAAGGACAACATAATCTACTCAAACATCATAGGATGGGAACACATCATTGATTAATAATATGTGGCATGAAACACCATGTTCAAGTAGGGGATTACAGCGGGGTGCGGTAGAGTGGACCGCCGTAGATTGATGAGGGAAGGTGATGGAGAGGGTGATGTTGATGAAGACGATCACCGCAGCGATGGTTCCCCCAGCAGCACTTTGGTGCCACCGGAAGAGAGGGGGAGAGAGAGTCTCCCCCTTTGGCCTCCTCCTCCATGGCCTCTCCCTAGATGGGGAGAGGTTCTCTCCTCCGGTCCTTGGCCCCCATGGCTCCCAGAGGGGCGAGAGCCCCTCCAAGATTGGATCTTTCTCTCCGTTTTCCTCTCTGTTTTATCTCCAGATTGGTTTTTCCTTGGTACAGAGAGTTGCGGCGGCAAAGCGGAGAGTCTCTCCTAATATATGATGGTTTCTCTATTTATAGGATTTTCTGGCGTTGAAATCACGCAAAACGGAGCTACGAGGGGCCCACAAGCTAACAGGGATCTTTGACCCCCCCCCTGGGCGCGCCCTGTTGGCTTGTGGCCAACAGCCCCCCTCTGGTGGTTCTTCGCTCCAATGTTGATCATATGTTCCAGAAAAAATCACCAAAAAGTTTCGGGCGATTTCGAGAACTTTCATTTTCTTCACAAAAAACGACACCACGGTAATTGTGCTGAAAACAACGTCATTCCGGGTTGGTTCTAATTAAATCATAAAAAGTGCATCAAAGCCATATAAAATTATTGTAAACATAGGTGAATATGGCATGAATACTTCATAAATTATCGATACATTGGAGACGTATCAGGTGCGCAAACGTAGTATCCACATACGTTGGTCCCTTCTTGTTGTTGAGGACACTGAAATTTTTTGTACAATATTAGTCGTGTATTTGCCCTGTTAGGAACAACCTATCCGGTGTAAGTTGTTTCTTTTTTTCTTTGGAGAGAAATAGAAAGAGGTTTACTTAGAAACTTGAATATCTGACTAGCATTTTCTGAAAATAATGGATTTTGTTGTCTTACCGGAGAAACGATCACGTACTGCAGAGGTAGTTAGTGATTGAACCGTATCCCTCCTAAAGTTATATTCCTTGACAATACACTTCAAATGAAGATGAATTTTCACATACTC
The DNA here is from genome assembly GCA_039707655.1 of Elymus sibiricus. Lineage (NCBI taxonomy): Eukaryota > Viridiplantae > Streptophyta > Magnoliopsida > Poales > Poaceae > Elymus > Elymus sibiricus. Next base: position 402,675,008 of record CM077667.1, read on the forward strand.
AATTCTTGAACCAGATATGAACACAACATATTAACATCAAAGAATTCAATACCTATCCATGAAATCATGAAGATGATTCAGATCCTGATGCTTATTTGACTCTCTGAGAGAATCCAGGTAGTAAACTATGTTGCACTTTGGAACAATGACCACGAAGATCCAGTGATTGCTATAGTTTAAGAAAACCTTGAACTTACGAACTATGTTGAAAACTGAAGGACAATCAATGTATGTGTGGTTGTATATTTAACTTACCCTTCATGATATGGCCACATGAAGAATTCTACTACCTGTAACTGGAACAAGATATTGGTGACATGTTGAATGGAATCCTTGCATGTACAATTATTATGTAACAAATTGCCATTTGCTAAATCAGGATCTATGAAATACGCATGCACCCTTATTGATCTCTACGCCGTCAATCCCCTGAGAGGAATACAATACAATTAGTTTTTTTCATTTACAACCTTGTATGGAGAAGTTGTTCAGAGTTTGTGAAGTACTTACAACATCAAGCATTTTACAAGAGTGGCAGCAAGCACATCGAAGTTGAAGAAGAGATGAAAGTCCTTGAATTCCACATTGATGGTACCCGGAAGGTGATTGAAATGCTTGCTGTCGTGGTGCACTTGCAGAATGTTAGTATCTTCTTCTTCTGACATTCTGTCCATGCAATATTTATGTAACTTGCGACAAGTGGAACTGCACTCCTCAAAGTATTCGCCAACAATAAATGGCTGGCCATGCTTGTACTTGAGTGCTTCAAATGGGTCTGCTTTATTCTTAGATAGAGTCATGTCAATTTATTCATCGGCCATGGTTTGTTCTACTCGAAGAGTCTTTCTAGTAGGATGCTCTGGTTCTCATCCCTCCTCTGTTTCTGTCATGTGAAATAACAATTGCCAATTTTATGAGGAAGCTAAATATAAATGCAATAGTCTTTATAGTACATGATGCACATCAACAGTGTTTAAATGAGATCAAATTAATAGTGACAAGTATGTACATGAACAAATTTTATAACATATTACTATTGATATCAATTAAAATGGCGCTCACAATCGTAGAACAATGACAGTGTCTTAATCACATTCAGAATCAAATAGCACACGAGAAGTATCTAAACCACACCTAATATAACAAATGATTTCTAACAATGAGAGTTAGGCTAACCTTTTTTGCACGTCCAAGAAACTTCCTCCCACTGTACCCAGATTTAAAAGCTCATAACTTCATAGATGGAAATTGACGTTGACCATGAACATGCAGGTCTTCAGCTACCCCGCTCCATTCCTTGGAAGTGATTATCCTAGGGAGCTACAAGAGAAAGAAATGGCTCAAATCCTCATGCCGCTTTAAAATGCCCAATTCCAAACCAAAACCCTAAGCCTAGTTGAGCCAGAGAGAAGAGAGAGGAATACCTGACTGGTGAGAGATTCCTCGTCAGAGGAGATACCGGTTGAGGGGTCATTCGAGGAGACCATGCCGTCCATGGCAGTCGGATGCGAAAGGGAGAGATGTGGTGGCGGGGGGAGGGGGTGGTAACAAGGGATATATGGCCCTTGGGGGAGCAGATATTTCGGCGATCGACAAAAATTTTCGCTAGGTGCAGGGAAACTTGGCATGCAAAGATTCATCAGACACGGTTTTTCTGTTTTTAGCGTGTGCGATGATATAGAACATAAAAAATTTCGCCTCTCCCCACGTATTCCCTGGTTATAGTGCACATCCACATCATTGCATAATTTAACATCAACTGCTAACTTGGGTATACAAATTAGCGGACACATAGCTCGCAGTTACTAAATCGAACAAGTTCACTAAATAATCAAGCTGCTTGAACTAGACATAGCTCTAACAAAAGACTGGCTCTCTAAACAAAGGATATTAGTACTACACATAATTTTAATAAAGACGCTGACGAGCCACTGCCCTATGCCTCGCTGATGTTCAATGAGATGTCGACGACTTGTCCGGACAACATTCCGCCGGTGCTGGACTTCGCGTCCCCCAGGCTGAATTCGACCATGGCGACGTCCTCGCCCTCAGTGTTGCCCTCGTCATCGGCGTCGCCCTCATCGTTGTAGTACTCGTAGTAGTGTCACCGCCAGAGCTCATGTTAGTACTCCACCATCGATTCCTCGATGGACAGGCGCTTCCCGACCTCCTCCTGAGCCACACGCAACTCCTCCCAGTGCTCGTCGCTCTCGGACGGCTCCCGCATATCCAACTCTCGCTCAGAGATCTCGTGGGGAAGGGGCTCCATGGCCTCCGCCGCCGCATCGTCGGCATGCATCTCGGCATCCGCAATAGCCGCCTCTTTGGACGTGTCGTGCATGCTGGATTCCTATGAAGCCTGGAGTATCTTGGCATGGGCGTTCTCAATATTGGCTTGGATGGCCTCGACCCGGGCCAGGGCGACCTCCGCGGAACGGTATGCTGCTCGAGCGCTGTTGGCGTTTGCAACCGCCATCACAGCAGGTGCAACTGCCATCTCCGCGGCTACAGACGCCCTTTCAGCCGTCGCAGAGGCCCTTTCAGCGGATGCAACCGCGCTCAAGGTGGATGCGGCTGCGCTCTCGGCCGAGGCGGCGACGTTCTTGGCAGAGGCGGGAGCGCTCGGGGTCGAGGGGGCTGTCTTACGCACCCTTACAAAGCATTCCCACGGCGTCATTATTTGCAGAAAGGGTTTGTTGGGGAATGGGGATCGAGGGTGAACGGAATCCGAGCTAGACGAAGCCGACGAAGCTTCCCTCGTAAGCCATAAATAGATCCGTGTATTTTCAACACAAACGGTTCCTATATAGAACCGTGTGTATGCTGTTCACTTTTTGTATTGAGTTGTAAAACTATTTTGGGGTACAACGGTAACGGATATTGTTTTAATTGTAAGAAAAAAATCCATACCGTGACAATGCACGAACGACATCCTAAAATTTGGAAATTTTCGTGGTTCAATTGATATTTTTATATATTAAGTTAGTTTCTAGAAATTTAATGGCCATAATTCAAAACTGAAACACATGAACATGCAAGATGAAGCAAAAAACTGCTGGAAAAATCATATTTATGTACTACTTGCTTCCGTATATATGCCACGTGCAATAAATTTGAAGGAATTCCAAACATCTTGAGTAATGGTTTGGACACAAGCATTGAGAATCTAGGTTTTTAAATTCAAAAATGAAAAAAATACTATGAAGTACATGAAAATCTGCATGATTTCCCGACATGGGGCCAAGATGTCGTGGTTAAAGTAAAGCTTGTTCGAGATAAGCTTTAACACATACCTCTCACAAACCGGAGCAACACACGAAGGCTCGTGGTTCCGAGAGGGATCATGGAGCCTTGTTTGATGACGAACCGCTAGTACCAACTTGTTTCTGATACATGCTACAAGTTGATAAAAGAGGTACGTTCCGCCTTCCAATTAAATAAGTAAATGACCATCAAACTAAAAATATTCGGATAATGCAATAGATACATCCACTCAGTACGCTTGGTCATGAGATTGGGAGATAGCCTAAATGATTCGATAAAGTTTGACAAGTTGAGCAAATCAGAAATCATACATAATCTTCAGTTGCCTTCGAGGAAGAAGCATAGAACAGTAGAGAGGCGTAGCCGTTAGGATTATTTGAGCTCGATGTTCTACTCCAAAGGGAACAACTACTAGGTGCACGACAACGTTGAACTAGCGCTCCTGACATGGTGCATATTCTTGCATTGCGCCAAGGTAGGGTGTTGCGGGGACATATTTAGGGTCAAGGCAGCAGGAGCAAGCATCGTGCACCCTGTATCTAACGATGGCAGGAGGGGAGTGGATAGGGTATGGTTGTTGAGTGCTTACGTTGGACGATGTTGCATTCTGGTAGTATGTGGTAGCTGGTGGTTGTGGCGAGACATCACCATTGGTTGTTTATCTTGTGGTAGGTCGCATTCACCGCGACCTATGCATGTAGCATGGCTGGTACCTGTAAATCACTGCAAGAAAAAGGAACATGGATCCAATGTAAAACATGTTAGTGCTACCACACATTTAGGCCAGGTATTTTTTGTGTGCTTCCCCATGGTTTAGCTCAAGGTTGAGCATACCTGCCGAAAAGCACGCAAAAATTATACTCAATCCAAGGACAACCAGATAGAGCACTATATAGATTACACATAAGTGTGTGCAAGAATACGCTAAGAGGGATGCCAAGCTATATAGATCATGAAAAATGTTTGCAATTGCCTATTTATGCTCAAGAACGCACTAACAGTTTTAACTCAATAAGTGGTCCTTGATGTTGTCATTGTAGTCTGCTGAAACCATTGTTACCAAACCGTAGGCGTATTTTATCATTAAATACTCGCATGGAATACTCCTCTTCAATATGCCTATGTTGTTATATGCTTCATCTACCACACTAGAAGTCTTGGTGCTAAGAGCCCCGTGAAAGTAAAGACCAAAATGAAAAAAAAAACGGTTGAAAATGAGTATTCCATATCTTTTTACGTATCGTTCTAGCACAAAAAAATGGATCGGAAATCTCGGAAACGAATATGGAAGCAGATACTTGAAAAACCAATACAACACCAGTACATGACAGACTCAAAGACAAAGTGAAAGTTAACAGGAACTCGAAAACTTCCTAAATCATCAAGAAAAATACAACGAAACCAGGAAATTCAATTGCTAATTTAACTAGAGATATTATCTTGGATATATATTAAGGTATAGTATTGTGCATAAGTTCCAGATTTTGCAACGTAATAAGGTATATTTACCATAAAGATTATGCGAGTAGGAGAAGGATTATGTTACTTGGTGACATGATTGATTTGAGCCAAAAGTTTATATAGGTTGGGGTGGAGTGGGCTATACAGTGATTTTTTTTTTGCATGTACGGATATGGAAATTTTGTTCCTGCTAGTATTCCACCAGAAAATGTTGTTTCATTTCGATTTCTGTTTCCATGATTAACTTTCCGCTTACATTCCATAAAATTTCGTTTTTGTTTCTATAACTTATCTACATTTCCACAATTTTTTAGAAGGACGGAAAGTTTTTACTCTGTTTTCATGTCTATTGGAAGTGTTACTGATCTTATATTACTAACAACCTAAAAACTTTGGCATATTAGGCACAACCGGAGCACGAGCTTGAGCTCAATACTTGCTTAGTCTACAAAGTTTACATAAGATATATTTGTGTATTTCACACTTCATGAACTTAAACAACTAATCCGATGATACTCCTCTTTTCTGCTAAAAAAGTCTCTTTCAAATAGGAGAATTAAGGAAAACAAAGAACCAAATATTAAAATGAAAAGGGGTGATACCCGAGATCTTTTGGGAACCTTGCTGGACATTTCACGCCATGTTTAGGTAGGCAAATCATACGACGAAACAAGCAAAAGATAAATGGAACATGCACCTTGCAATAAAAAAATTAACTGGATTAATTCAATGAAATTTAACAACATGTTTCCGATGCCCACCTAAAGTTTGTGAAGAAATTCATTTTGTGCCTAATTGACTAATTAAACCAACAATGCTAATAAATATCCCCAAAAGGGTAATCGATACATCCACTCAATCACATGGTCATGTGATGGAGAGATACCCTAGATGATTTCGACAAAGTTCTTGTCGAGTATATCAACATTCATGTGGCTTGTTCAATGGCCTTCACCAAAGAAGCCATAGAACGATCTTGAGCCATCTCCGTTGGGAATCTCGGGGCTATATGCCTCCCAAGAGAATGACCTTGAGGTGGACGGCCTTGGAGAGCCATCGCTCCCAGTGTGGTGGGTATTCTCGCGATTCGCGAAGGTGGGGTATTGCGGGAACAGATTCAGAAGCACGGGGCGGCGGGAGTAGGCATCAGGAGCCCCGTAGTTGCCGTCGGCCGGAGGGAACTGGACCGCATGCGGGTGTCGAGTGTTGGAGTTGTTTGAAGCTGCTGCCTTGAAGTACATGGCGGCTTGTGCTTGTGCCTGGATGTTGCCATGCGCCATCGTCTCTACATTTGGGTACATTAGCGACGGCTGCATCTGCGAGTAGTAAGCTGCATTCGCCGAGGCTTGTGCTGCTGACCCTGTCATGTAACATGGCTGTTGCATGTACATCCCTGCAAGAAAAAGAAACACGGATCCAACAGAAAACATATTAGTACAACCATAACGTTAGGGCATATTTTTTATTAAGGGTATCCTTTGTGTGCTTTCCGGTATTCTGCTCAAGGTTAAGCAAAATATCGGAAGCAGAATCACATAGAATTACGCTCAATGCAAACATAGCCAGATCCAGCACTCCTCGATTTCTGTTGATAATGAACAAAGTTGGCATCGATGAAACACAAAGAAATGGGCAAATCAGAAGCAATATGAATTAATTCAGTTCATTTTAATCAAGTTAAAAAAATGGTAAACACACACTACTCGCTGCTGGATCGGCTGAAACGCGTCATACCATTGTCGAGCCCACATTTTTTTTTGTGTTCCTACATTATGGGATGGCAGGCCGAGGCATTTCTCGAAGGTCTGGCCGCTTCGGAGTATACCTGGCCATGGGCCGGGCCGGGCCGGACCAAGCCCGAAGCAGAAAACTCAGGCCCGGGCCCGGCCCGGCCCGGGCGTCGGGCCTAAAAAACAGGTCCAAGCCTGGCCCGAAAGTGTAAAAGCCCGTCGGGCCTCGAGCCTCGGGCCGGGCCTCTTTAGTAAAACGCAAAAACAACGGGCCCGGCCCAGCCCGACCTGGCCATCGGACTGAAAATCTAGGCCCGAGCCCGGCCCGTGGGCAAGGTCGGGCCGGGCCGGGTCGGGCTTTTTCGGGCCGGGCCGGGTTTTTTATGGCCAGATCTACTTCGGAGAGTAGCTAGGAACAAGAGAGTTAGGGCCTGTTCAGTAGTGCTTTGTGGCCGGAAACTCTTTAACTCTCTCGCTGGCTGCTGGCTGTCAGCTGCTCTCGCATCACCAGGAGTAGGAAATAATCTTGCTAAATCTCAGTCAACTGAGAGATCCTATATTAGTGGGATCTTGTATTTTTTTCTAGATGTTACAATTTTTTCTTTTTTTTACATGTTATGTCATTTGACTAAGACTTAACCCACAGGTTGGAACATGCCTTAATCTCCTTCCAACCTGAGGCATGCACGTCAGGTAGAGTGCACAGAAAATTAAAAAAAGAGCTAAAAACGGTAGCAGTAGCAGAGGCTACATAGGCTAGGCTCGCAGTGACCATATGACTGCGAGAGGGTCTCCCTGCTCCACAACTACACTACAGGCACCCCGCAAAAAAAAAAAAAAAGACTACACTACAAGAGCAAGACGAGAAATGACAGGTGCTATGCGATCCTACTACTGTGCGATGGAAAAGAAGCAGCAAACACATTACACACATAGGGACACGGCCATGCATGCGTGCACATTGGAGAAAGAAGAATACAACCAACGAAGCACGCAACTGTGTGCATACATGCATGCATACGAACCAAAGAAGAGCACAAAGCAAACGACAGATGGTATACAGCTACCGTGCCGCTCGCTGAAACGACGACTATAGAAAGTTTTGACCACCGGACGCATGAAAGCCGCGGAGGTTGCAAATGGAAAGTCGTAGATGCATATCCTTTCCAACAAAACCCCAAACGTAAAGCCAGCTAAGAAACGCCCAAGCGCCTTCGGAAGCTAATCAATCAAGACGTACATGCCAATTGCCAAAAGCAGATTTAATTAATGGCTTGTCGAAGGCAGAGATGGAGAGGTTTTATGTGCGGACGTACCTTCTCTGTTGCATGCAGGAGTATTCGGCGCCGGCGGCGCCTGAAGCTGGACCGACGAGAAGGGGTGGCCGGGGGTCCTGCGGAGCGTGGGCAGCGGCTGGGGACGGCGGAACTGCCTCGCGAAGTAGTCGGATCTCGGTTGCTTCTGCTTCTGGCGCAGCCGGTTCTGGAACCAGTAGAAGACGTTCTTGCCCTCTATGGGGCCGTGCTCCTGCAGCCTCGCCGTCACCTGATGTATCTCCTCGGCGGTGGGGGTGCGCATCCCCTGGCGGTACAGCCCCTCCAGCACCGCGATCTGCTCCCTGCTAGGCACCCAGCGCGCGTTCGCCAGCGCCGCCACTGCCGCGGAGTTGGGGGATATCGGCGGGGAGAGCGGCGCCGACGTACGGGAAGGGGACAGGGAGAGGCGGGTGGTCGCTTCGTCGTGGTGCTCGACGCTCTCCATGGCTAGCTAGGAAAGTATGGGTTTTCTTTGCGCTTGGGTTTTGCGTTTGTGTGCGCTTGCGGTCGGGCGGGGTGTTGGGGGTTTTAAAGGTGCGTGGGAGCCGTCAGGGCCGGAGGGGAGAGGGGGCGCGAGCGCAGAACGCGTGCACACGGGAGCCGCCATGCTGAATGGCACCGGGCTGGCCTGTCACCGCGCGGTCAAAAGCTGTGAATGGAACGAGCAGAGGTGCGGCAGGGTGGCGAGACTCGTGTGCCAGCTATTTGCCGTGTACCGCGCTCGTGTGATCACGATAAGACAGTACTCATCTAGTAACATACGGCTGGTACCTATATGAAAAATAACTTTGTACCAAAAATACCTTGTAAATGCGCATTGTCAGTTATGCTTTCTTTGAATATATTCGGCCATTTAGTAATTCACGCGGTCAACGGTTTTCATTTTTTTCTCCCCCGAAAGCGTAATCATATTTCTCAGTTATTGGATCTAGATAGAAATACGCGTGAGTTTGTGTGTTTTCAGAAGAAAAAATATTAATGAAAAATCAACATATTAGTTGTTACCCGCGTCCTGATCGATCACGTGCATACATGTAAACTCTTAAGTCAGATTTGTTAGTTCTTGGAACTAATTTTTTTTCTGATGCACCTTTCAGATCTATCAAAATTCCTGGACTAGGACAAGGAGAAGTGGGTACAGGTGTGAGAGTTTTCATTTGTATACCTTCGGATCAAAGAGAGCTCAATGTGAAGATTCAAGCTTCGGCACCTCCTACTTCTACTCCTTTGCAGGCTGAAGCAATTGCTCTTTCTTGTGCTGCTCAATTGGCCTCTCAACTTAATCTTGCTAACCGCACTTTCTTAATGGATTATCTTTCGTTAGCTTCATTTGCTGCTTTGAGAAACATTTCAGATTCCACTACTCCTTGGAACATTAGAAGAGAGGTGGCCACCTTTCTTAAAAACACTTCTAACCTGCATCCTAAAGTGTTTCATGTTTTTCGAGAAATTAATGGCATTGGTCATAATCTGGCTCAGCAGGTTTTTAGATCTACTAGAAATGCTCAAGTTTCTTGTTTTGCTCATTCTCACTCACATCTATACTGCCAAGTGGTGTCTCTCCTTTCAAATTTTCAACTTGCAGGTGGCAGGTTGCATACGGTGCATTGCTATTAGCCTGAAGGAGCTTCTTCAGTCGTCTGTTTTCATTGCTATCACCATCAAGGATTGCTTTCAGGATCTTGTTTCAATGGGATTGTCATATCTTACTAGGGGGGAGAGGTCCTGGAATGGAGAGCCATGCACCTGGAGTTCTTTTCTCTCCTTTGTTACATTAGGTGTTCTTTTATGCTACTAGGTATCTGTCAGCAGCATCTGATGGTCACCTGGTTGACGCTCTAGTCAACCTATTTGTATTCTCTCTTTCAGCTCTTCTCCAATGGCTGTAGTTTCTTTCTTATCCTTCTGTCTTCATGCCATTGTGAACTTTGATGTACTACTCCTTTGAGCTGAAATGAAATTGGGCACATGTTGGTGCCTTGCTTTGTTAAAAAAAAAGGATACACCGTACTGGCGGTGTTGTCCGATACCATTTGACTGGCCATAACTTCATCTCAAATATATCATGTAAACATCGCATGGTCAGTTATGCTCCGTCTAAATCTATTCGACAGTCTAGGAACTCACTTGATCAAGCGGCTTCAGTTTTTATTTTATCCCCTAAAAGCAAACAAATGTTTTTATTTCTGGTATCTGTGAAATAAGCATGAATTTGTTTGTGTGTTTCATGTTTTTCAAGAAAACCCAAATTGGTTGCTGGTACCTATACCGACCCCATGGAGATACAGTTGTATATAGACTACAATACATCGACAATGTTTCTGGTACAATATGACTCGACAATAACTCGGTTCCAAGTATAGCATGTAAACGGTGCACGGCCAGCTGTGCTATTTATCAATCCATTGACAGCTCAAGCCGTTTCTGTTTCTTGCTAAAAACAAAGTCAAATTAATCACATTCCTTTTTCTTTGGAAATAAAACCTTACCATTGTTACCATGCCCATTTCCAAAAGCTAAACATAAATTGCATTGACAGTGAATCCTGGGTGGATGATTCAGAGTTTTTCATAATGAGGGCCCTGTAACATTAGAATAATATAATGGAGTATAGAACTCCATCTTAGGGATGTAGAAAATGTGGGAATTATATGGGCTAGGTCCATTAAATAAATTATATAATTTCTAGAATTAGAGACCCAATTGGCCCATTCATAAGTGACACGAGGCGTGAAACTTTAGTCCCACACCCTTTGTGGAGGGTGAGTTAGACCAATATAAAAGGTTTCATCGTCTATACATCACTAGAACTTGAGAAGGGGGCATATACACACGCTCCACCTCTGAAGCTTGGCTTGCCTCATGCAAGTATGTGCTCCATGTTTCATGAATGAGTCGAACCATGTTGGGGCCTATGCACGTTTATCTTTTTTAGCATGACAGAAGTTTGAATAGAGGAAACTAAGTGATCATCGTCTAAAGTCTATATTAAGATCGCCCCTATCCTAGACAAATACACACCACCATTACGTTCTAGAGTTTTGCACTGGATCTAGATCATTCCCATCCCGTTTATCGACATGCACCATGAGAAAGAGCATACCTCCGGAACCATCTCCCTCGAGAGAATCCAGGGGAGAGAGACGACAATGTCTTTTGGGAGGCGTTCACGTGGTTGCTCACTGCTGCAGCCACCCCGATATCCAATGGCGCTTCTTCATCATATGTTTTGTATGTATTCTTATCCCTACTGCGAGGGGTTGCTTTTAGTGTCTTGCTGATGGCAATAGAGATGGACATGGTATATTTTCTTTATCCACTGATTTGCATACCCAGTTTGTTCATCACTACTTATGGACCAATTATCAAGTTTGGTATGTTCGACGTGTTTCATCTGATGTTTTTCTGGATTAAACTTAATAGAAAATTGCTCTTATATTCCAAGAAATGATATTTGTGCCGGCAATTCGATGAAACTTTGTCCTTACACAGATTTTTTGTGCAATGTCATATGCCGTAAAAATAAAATGTTGGTGCAAGGAAATACAATTGGAATGTGAGTGTTTGTGAGATCGTTCGGGAATAGAGGCATGTGAATTTCACTAAAAGGAGTCTCGTGTTCTCGCAGCATCGGTTGTTTGATCTGGATGGAATATGTGTGGGTTTCCGTGTTCTACAAAAATAGAAGGAAAATTGTTGGTGCAACTCAGTGCCCCTTGAGTGTGTTGGATATTGTTGGGCAAAACAGTGATGGACTAATGTGTTTACTAGTGCACACACAGAGATATGGTTCCTGCAATATTGAGGAGTTTGCCATAAACTAATGCGATGATTATCTACGCAGCTGAGAAGAGTGCTAAAGCTATCGAGGAGATTGCATGTCGGAGTCGACCCCTAAAACATTGCTGAGTTGAAGCAATTGCTATGTGTGGCGTCCGAGGGAAAATGACTGCATTAAAGAAGAATGAAGAGGAAGTGAAGACATAGTTTTTTTTGTAGTTTCATTTTCTTCATTTGAGTCATAGGACCACCATCTTATTAAGAGGGGTTCAAGTGTTTCGACACTTTTGTCTATGTTGATGCTTAACCAAATTATATCCCTAGTGAGCTGAGATAAATCTCTATATGCGGTGAGTTATTACTCACAAGCCAGAGACGAAGTTCTGCTGGGCTTAGATAGAAATGCTCTAGCACTGGAGTCAGCTTTACTTATTCCTCAAGTAAAAACATGTCGGTTGTTGATACGTGCAAAACATATCTACTTTCCCAAACACTTTTGCTCTTGTTTTGGACTATGATTTGCATGATTTGAATGGAAGTAACACGGACTGATGCTGTTTTCAACGGAACTACCATGGTGTTGTTTTTGTGCAGAAATAAAAGCTCTCAGATTGAGCTGAAAATTGACGGAGATTTTTTTTGGAATATATAAGAATTATTGACAAAAGAACCAGCAGTAGGGGACCCACCAGGTGGCCACGAGCCAAGGGCGCGCCTACCCCCCGGGGCGCGCCACACTAGCTCGTGGGCCCCTGGCAAGCCTCTGATGCCCATCTTCTGATATAAGGTGTATCTTTCCCTAGGAAAAATAAGAGAGAAAGAATCATCGCGTTTTACGAGACGGAGCCACCGCCACCTCCTGTTCTTCCTCGGGAGGGCTGATCTGGAGTCCGTTTGGGGCTCCGAAGAGTGGAATTCGTCGCCACCGTCATCACCAACCCTTCTCCATCAACAATTCCATGATGCTCATCACCGGGAGTGAGTAATTCCTTTTTAGGATTGCTGGATGGTGATGGGATTGGATGAGATTTGCCATGTAGTTGAGTGAATTTGTTAGGGCTTGATCCCTAGTATCCACTATGTTTCGAGATTAATGTTGCTATGACTTTGCTATGCTTAATGCCTGTCACTAGGGCAAGAGTGTCATGATTTGAGATCTGAACCTATTATGTTTTTATGAATATGAGAGTGTTTTGGATCCTATCTTACAAGTTGTATGCACCTATTACTTGTTAATGTCTACTACACAACTTTATTCTTGTAGACCCGTGTTGGACCTCCAAGCACAGAGTTCTGTAGGACAGTAGCAATTTTCCCTCAAGTGGAGGACCTAAAGTTTATCAATCCGTGGGAGGTGTAGGATGAAGATGGTCTCTCTCAAACAACCCTGCAATCAAATACAAACAATTTCTTGTGTCGCCAACACACCCAATACAATGGCAAATTGTATAGGTGCACTAGTTCGGTGAAGAGATGGTGATACAAGTGTAGTATGGATAGTAGATATAGGTTTTTGTAATCTAAATAAATAAAAACCGCAAGGTAACAAGTAACAAAAGTGTGTAAAAAGGTCGTTACTATGCTTCAAAACAAGGCCTAGGTTTCGTACTTTCACTAGTGCAATCTCTTAATAGTGCTAAAATAATTGAATCATATAACCATCCCTCGACGTGCAACAAAGAATCACTCTGAAGTTCCTATTAGTGGAGAACATAAGAAGAAATTGTAGTAGGTAGTGAAACCACCTTAAAGTTATTGTTCCGATCAATCTATTGAGCCATACCTATAGGTGTCACAAACAACCCTAGAGTTTGTACTAAATAACAACAAACGATTTCAGATTCATAACGTACAATCCACACAAAGAACCTCAAAGAGTACCCCAAGATTTCTATCAGAGAAAGTAGGACAATAACGTGCATCAACCTATGTGCCTAGATCACCCCAATGTCACCACAGGGATCCGCAAGTTGATAACCAAAACATATATCAAGTGGCTCAATAGAACGCCTCTTTGTCACCACGTGTATCCACATGCAAGACATATATCAAGTGTTATCAAATCCAAAGTATTCAATCCAACATAATGAGATCTCAAAGGGAAAAGACTCAATTCATCACATCAAGATAGAGAGGGAAGAACACCATATGATCCAACTATATTAACAAAGCTCGTGGTACATCAAGATTGTGCCATACCAAGAACACGAGAGAGAGACAGATTAAACGCATAGCTATTGGTACATACCCTCAGCCCTTAGGGTGAACTACTCCTTCCTCGACATGGAGACCGACGGGAAGACGAAGATGGCCTCCGGTGATGATTTCCCCCTCCGGCAGGGTGCCAAAAAAGGGCTCCGAATGAGATTTCTTCGGAACATAGGCTTGCGGCAGCGGAGCGGAAGTTCTAGGTTTATTTCCCGGGTTTTCTTGATTTAAAGGATTTTTTGGCATTGGGATCACGCGAAGGGGTGCCATAGGGGGGCCACAAGGTATTTGGGCACGACTACCCCCTCGGGCACGCCCTAATGCCTTGTGGGGCCCCTATGGGTCTTCTGGTACTTCCCCGAATCCTACTGGGTCCCTTTCCTTCTATAAAAACCGTCAAAAAGTTTCGCTGCATTCCGAGAATTTTATTTTCTGCACAAAAACAACACCACGGTAACTCTGCTGAAAATAACGTCAGTCCGAGTTAGTTCAATTTAAATCATATAAAAGTGCATCAAAACCATATAAGTTTTTGTAAACATGGCATGAATACTTCATAAATTATCGATATGTTGGAGACGTATCATGTGTTATGATCCGTAGATCCCAAAGTGAAAGAAATTGGGATCATCTCTGGTGATGACCATAGTATGAGGAGTTCATGTATTCACCATGTGTTAATGCTTTGTTCCGGTTCTCTATTAAAAGGAGGCCTTAATATCCCTTAGTTTCCCTTCGGACCCCCGCTACCACGGGAGGGTAGGACAAAAGATGTCATGCAAGTTCGTATTATAAGCACGTATGACTATATACGGAATACATGCCTACATTACATTGATGAATTGGAGCTAATTTTGTGCCGCTCTAGATTGTGACTATTACATGATGAATGTCATCCAGATCAAATATCCATGACTGATCCAATGCCTACACTTTTCGCAAATTGATCTTCGCTAAGTTACTTTCGCTACTGCTACTGTTACAATCATTACAAGCTGCTACTTTTCGTTGTTCCTATTACTATTGTTACTGTGCTACTAAACACTTTACTACAGAAAGGTATTTCCAGGTGTGGTTGAATTGACAACTCGACTGCTAAGACCCATAATTATTCTTTGGCTTGCCTTGTGTCGAATCAATAAATTTGGGTGAAATATTACCCTCGAAGACTATTGTGATCCCCTATACTTGTGGGTTATCAGTTTTCCATTGTATGGACCTGAGGCCCCGATTGGTCATTTCACCCTCGAGATTGCTCTGGCTATAAATAGCCACCCGCACCAACCCTTGCTGGTTGGTTGCTCTGTTTGATTCCTAACAAGTTTGTCTAAGCACCCCTCTCTGGAAGAACTGAGTGAATCCACTGAGAGAAAAGTCATGAGCCCAAAACATAGATAGTGGTTGAGCATCACATATATCTAAGTTGAGATTGCTCTGAGCCTATTACTCTTGAGAGCTGCTAACTCTCTAGATGGTTAGGATTCTGTCTGAGTGACTAAGAGTTATTATGGTCACCAAAGACAAAGTCTGTTGAAGCTTTGGAGATCACCGAGAAGGGTCTACCATAAGTAAAATGAACTGAAGTTTTGGGAACTTCACATTGAGGAGAATAGGATGGAGAGGGTTTTCTACTATGTGCAATCACAAGTCCCTCCAACTAGACGTCGATCTTTTGCCGAAGATTGAATTCATCGAACAAATATCTTGTCGCCATCGAGAACCACCGGTTCTCTCACTTACCGCATTACTTTTAGTAATTTACCTTCGGTAGAGTTATCCCTTTTGAGTTTTCTACCAGTGCCATGTTTGTTCATTTACCACAGGCTTCTCTATCGTGTTGAATATGTTCAACTTTGTGTTCTTCCTAGTTATGCTTAGAGAGGTGATGTGAGTACGAGGAGATCTTAGACATTTCGTATGGTGTTGGCCATATTAGATGTTTGTCATGTAATCTTAGTGTGTGGCATCTTGGGTCAATGATCGTTTTGGACCCGCTGACTGTAGCATTCTATGCGTGGATGATTTCTTTTGCATTCTTCCCTTGTCTCGATGATGGTGGAATCCAATGTTGTTTTTATGATCGTAAAGTAGATGATCATAAAACCCCCGTGGTCGATGCCTTTGGTTTTCCATGTCTTTTTTTTTCCTGTGATGTGATTGTATTCATGTTGCTTTTGTAGCTCCTATGGAGCGCTCCCTTTTTTTTATTTGTCTCTTCTTTAAATGGTAGTGATGGTGTTTGCCTCGTGGATGCGTTCCTAGTGGCAGGGACGAAGCGAGAAAAAAGAGATAGGGGGTGCAATAACTAGAAGCATAAAAAATCTTGGGATACATAGTCACAAAACTTAGTAAATATTGGAAGATATAAATAGTCAAGGTATTGCTCCGCAATAAAAATAAAAATTACATATCTGTTAATTTGAAGTTGGATTTACGAGCACCAGTATCAAAGATCTCAATAATTTCTTCGAAACCAAACTTGGCTGCTATTTCCTTCTCAATGTAGACTATAGTGCAATGACGAAGAAAATCATCTCCCAATTTACTTCGAAGACGTGTCTTGACAAGTTTCATTGCAGAAAAGGCTCGCTCTGCTATTGCAGTTGACACCGGAAGAGTTATTACTAATCGTAATAACCTCTCAACCATAGGATAATCAGAAGACTTGCCAGTCTTAATTATTCCTTTTGTCATATCAGCAAGTGATTTGCAATTTTTTATCTCTGGATGGTTCAATGTATCAAGCTGGAAATGTGGTAATTCACACTCCAAGCGATCCCATTCTTGATTAGAAAAATCATCAGGATAGAATTTTTCCACTAGAGTGCATATCTTTGACTTGTCGAAGGCCTCATGTCTAGGGTCCAATGATGAACAAAGATCTAGAAGCTCCGTAACATGAGAAGTAAATCAGTCATTCAACTCTATCACTTGTTGATATATTGCAACATTAAACACGTCTACTTTGTAATGATGAATAACGGTGGTGTTTTCGTGCTTATTTCGAGATTTTTTACATCAACATACTTATAATTGCAATATATATGAAAAAACATGAATTAGTTGCATGATTTAAACAATGATGAGTAAGTTTGTAAGTGACGAAATCTCTACATTATAATTTAATGAACATAGAGAGATAACGAAAAAGACATACCTTCGATCCATGTCCGGGATGTCAATCTCATGTTTCACACAAAATGATTTGACATCTTCAAAAGGACTTTCCTATCCATCTTCTCTCAGTTTAGCAAGCGGACTTTGTGTTAGAAACACAATCCAATGCATTAGCAATATCCAAACTTTTATTTTGGAGTACGACACACAAGATATCCGTGATTTTCATAATTCTTTCCATTGGGTGCAGAATGAAGACAAAGTCAAATGTGTTTAATATCTTTAGGGCACCTCCAGCGTCTCCTCTTGAATTCCTTGTAGCTGGGCGATCAGTTGTTACACTTCTTAGAACTAAAATAGTTGCAGCAAACATCTTGAGCAAGCTTTTGATTGACTTATAGTACGAACTCCATCTCGTGCCCTCGGCCCTTTGTAAAGATCCTATTTGATTAGCCCCTCATTCGGTGCCAAGCTCTCCCAATTCAATCTCTCTAGCAATTTCAGTTGCCTGGTTTTCTAGTAACTCATCATTCCGTTTGGGAGATGCACTAACCGTATTTACAACAAAATTTGCATGCTGCAAAAAATTGTGAACCTCAATTACCTCCCTCGAAGCGGCAACCAAAACCCATTGGATTTGAGGAGCAAGATATAATGGATATAATAAGCATAAGGACAATCTTGGAGATTTAGAGCCTTTAGCCCATTCCACTCCCCTCTGATGTTGTTTGCTCCATCATAGTCTTGACCTCTAATATCTTGCACATTCAACCCATTATCAGCTAGGATGGCTATGATTGTATTCTTGAGAGTCAAAGCACAAGTGTCACTAACATGAATAAGTGATCAAGAAAACCCTCCCTTATCAACCCTTCTATGTCCACAAACCGAAGAACTCCTGCCATCTGCTCTTTTTTAGACTCATCCTGACATTCATCAACCAATATTGAAAACTTGCTATTACCCATTTCTTCTTTAATTGAGGTTTGCATTTTTCGTGAATTATGCTAGCAATTTCCTTCTAGATAGTTGATCCGGTGTACTTTGCATTCTTAGGAGCATTATGTACAACTTCTTGTACATCCTTATTATAAGAAGCCAATAGCTTAATCATGTTCTTGAAATTACCTTGATTCTTGGAATCCTTCCTGATGTCTGTGATCTGCGTTGGGTTTTCCGTGAAGAGGAGCGGGTTATTGCAGCACAAACGAGTAAGTATTTCCCCTAGTTAAGAACCAAGGTTTATCGAACCAATAGGATTAACACACAACCATCGTCTTCAGCGATTGCACACAAAAGAGCAAACACTTGCACCCAACGCGGGCAAGAGGGTTGTCAATCCCCTTGGACTCGTTATTTGCAAGCAAGTGAAACAAGTAGATAGTAGTGGATAATTGCAAAGTAAAATAAAAGATAATAAAGGAAGCTAGGTATTGAAATCTTTTTGTAAATTATAAGTGAGAAGACCCGGGGGCCATAGTGTTCTCTAGTGGCATCTCTCATGTAGGAAACATACGGTGGGTAAACAAATTACTGTTGGGCAATAGATAGAAAAGCAAATAATTATGTTCATATTCACGGCAATGATCATGTGTATATAGGCATCACGTCCATAAACAAATAGGCCAACTCCTGCCTGCACCTATTACTATTACGCCACACATCGACCGCTATCCAAGATGCATCTAGAGTATTAAGTAAAACAGAGTAATGCTTGGAGAAAGATGACATGATGTAGACAAAGTAAACTCAATCAATATGAATGAACCCCATCGTTTTATCCTTAGTAGCAACAACACAAAGATGTATCTTGTCCCCTTCTGTCACTGGGATATAGAAACCCGTCAGGTTGAACCTACCACAATGCACCCCTCTCACTGAAGAAAGATCAATCTACTTGGCCAAAGCAAATAAATAAATCGGAGAGATTTAGGAAGCTATAATGATCATGCAATAAGAATCAATTTAAGAACTCATAGAAGACTCCAATATTTTATCATGAATAATCTGAACATAAACCCATAATACATCGGATCCCAACAAACACACCGCACAAAGGCATTACATCGGATAGATCAAAGTGAAGATGCGATGATCATTGTATTGAAGATCAAGAGAGAGAGAGAGAGAGAGAGAGAGATAGAGAGATAGCCATCTAGATACTAACTACGGACCCTTAGGTTTGTGGTGAACTAGTCACACATCACCATGGAGGCAGCGAGGTTGCTGAAGACGGCCTCCGTGATGGATTCCCCCTCCGGCAGAGTACCGCAAAAGGCCTCCAGATGGGATCACGGCAGAACAGAGACATGCAGCGGCGAAAAAAGGGTTTTGGGAGCTCTCCTGGGGTTTTTGGAATATATGAGGATTTATAGGCCAGAGAGGGATGTCGGGAGGCGGCCGAGGAGGCCAGTACCTAGCAGGGCACCCCCTAGGGTCTGGCCGCGCCCTGTTAGGTACTGGGCCCCTCATGTGGCCCCTGGTCATCTTCCGAAGCTTCCAGGTCTTTATTTGGTCCAGAAAAAATCATAAAAAAGTTTTGGGTCGATTGGACTTCGTTTGGTACAGTAAACCTAACAAGCCAAAAACATGCAGAAAACAGGAACTGGCACTTGGCACTAGGTCAATAGGTTAGTGCTAAAAAATAATATAAATTGGTAAATAAGTACCCCAAAAGTATCCTAGAATGATAATATTATAGCATGGAACAATCAAAAATTATAGATACGTTGGAGACGTATCAGCATCCCCAAGCTTAATTCATGCTTGTCCTCGAGTAGGTAAATGATAAAAACAGAATTTTTGATGTGACATGCTACCCAATATGTAATCTTTTGCATGTATGCTCATTGAGAAACAATGAATTAAAAAACATCAACATAGTATTATTTATAAGCACAAGACACTCAATCATCAATCTTTCAGAGTATATGATCCTCAAAGAATGTTCACCACTGTTTATTTTATCATACTAGAAAGGCATGGCTCCACGGTTTCCAAGTCAAGCAATTGGATCGTACTTTTTCGAAGCGCATCAACTTTTTATGCTTCACGCAATACATGAGCGCAAACCATGGACATAGCATAAGGTGGAATAGAATATGGTAGTAAATACCAAAGGGGTAAAAAGTGGAGTGGAAAGTCTCGCATCAACTAGGCGTATCAACGGGCTATGGAGATGCCAATCGATAGATATCAATGCAATGAGTAGGGATTGCCATGCAAACATGATGCACAAGAGCTATAAGTGTATGAAAGCTCAAATGAGGCGAAGTGGGTGTGCATCCAACTTGCTTGCTCATGAAGACCTCGGGCTTTTGAAGACGCCCGTCATCGGAATATACAAGCCAAGTTCTAATAATGAAAAATTCCCACTAGCATATGAAAGTGAAGAAGCATGAGACTCTCTATATGAAGAACATGGTGCCACTTTGAGGCACAAGTGTGGTAAAGGATAGTAGCAAAGTCCCTTCTCTCATTTTCTCTCATTTTTTAATGGTGGGCTCATCTGGCCTTCCCCATTATTTATTTCCTCACTGGGACAATGCTCTAATAATGATCATCATACTTTTATTTACTTACAACTCGGTATTTCAATTTGATATGAAGAACTATGAAGCAATATGACTCAATATGAATGCCTCAGGCAGTGTACCAGGATGTGCAATGATCTAGCATGACATGTATCAAAAATATGATAAACGGTGGCTTTGCCACAAATACTATGTCAGCTCTATATGATCATGCAAAGCAATATGTAGATGAATGAACTAGTCATATGATATGATGATGGAAGTTGCATGGCAATATATCTCGGAATGGCTATGGAAATGCCATAATAGGTAGGTATGGTGGCTGTTTTGAGGAAGATAATAGGAGGTTTATGTGTGATAGAGCGTATCATATCATGGGGTTTGGATGCACCGGATAGGTTCGCACCAATCCTCGAGATGAGAATGGGCGCTGCACGGTACTGAAGAGGCTAGCAAAATATGAGAAGGTAAGATCGCGTATGTCCATGGATTCGCATTAGTCATAAAGAACTCACATACTTATTGCAAATTTTTATTAATCTTATCGCGAATCAAAGCACTACTCGAATGCCCCCAAGGAGGAGGTTGGGAGGAGTTAACCATCGCGTGCCTCCGACCCGAAACAACACTAGGATTTCAACGAGGAATAAAAATGCTCACACATCCTCACCATGCCTTTTACCAATACTTAGACAAACGGAAAGATAACACCTCTTAATATCGATTCTCCTACCACTACTACAGGATGCTACTAACGCGACACATCAATCAGAGACCCTTCGACAAAACTGTGTGCGATGACCGAATCGCAAACGGTATAGTTATAGCTCCGTCGCTAATGACGTTAACTGTGTGCGATGGTGTATCCATCAAATACGATCTAAAAAATAATTGCGTGTGCGATGTTTGGAAAACAGTTAGCCTAGATAAACTGTTTGCGATTAGGTAATATAACACAAACTCTTATAAAAATACATGTGTGTGCGATGTACGGCATACAGTTCACCCTGATAAACTGTTTGCGCTGATCAAGCAGAACACAAATTATTTTCCAGATGATCACGTGTGCGATAGACGGCATACAGGTCACTCGGGTGAATTGTTTGTGATGAGGTAAAATAACATAAATGGTTACATAGATCAAGATGTGTGTGATAGACCGCATACAGGCCACTGGGATGAACTGTGTGCGATAAGCAAAAAATAACACAAATGGTTTCTTAGATCAAGATGTGTGTGATGTACACATGCCACTCGGATGTGTTGTGGGCAAACGGTTCAAGATAAAGAACTATCAGGGACTGATGAAATCATCATCGATGGTTGATTTTTTATTCCGTATGCGATGTGATTTGCTCAATCTGCCCACAAACATCTATGCTCTATTTAGAAGAACATGATTGCATAACCAAATTAAGCATCCAATACACACATAACATTGGCGCACACCTTAATAAACTATTACATGCATAATAAACTTATCCCTCTAAAACTATGAATATTTCTGCATAGAAGGAGTATGAGAATTGAGAAACGATCATCAAATCATCTACTTCTTGTGACGCTTGCCGCCAACGCTCTGCTTGTGGCTCGATCCCTCGTTGTCTTCAGGTAGGAGGCACTTCCTCATGTCAACGATCCGCCTGAACATCTCATAGCATGTGTATGCTTGCTTGGCCGCGGTCTGGAGGTGATATTCATCCAGTTTCTTCACCCAGCCCCTGTGCCAGACAGGCTTGTTCTTGTCGCACTCAGCCTTCATGTCAGTGTAGTAGGGGTCGATGATGGCCTCGGCCAGGTCAACATGGGAGTCCATGTGCTTCTTGCTACCCAGACCCTGTAGTGGTCGCGGAAGTCGACAAGCTTCTGGCAGGCCAAGCCTGAAGTCTTGAGCACCTTTGGATCGTCGGTGGTGTCCACCGTAGCGAACCTGTAGTTGGGGCTGTTGACAAACCTGGTGAAACGCTCGCAAGGAACTGTGGCCAGGCAGTAGTGGTAGAGGAGGACGTGATGGCCGACGCACAACTGGGCGACGGCAACCTTCTGATCATGCCCGGCACGACCGCCGGTGTAAGCAAGGTCGAAGCTGACCACTTTGTACTTGTCATCAACATCAAGCAGCCGCTCCATGGTGTCGATGGAGTCCTCCACCAAGCCCGGGTCGTTGGTGTACACCACCGTGAGGTCCGTCTTCCTCATGTGGGTCTCCACATGATGCACGCCGAACTCCCTTGGAGCGCCGCTGGACATCCTCTCTGTATGCGTCGTCCAGGGTGCGCTTATTGTGTTCTGGGGCGCGATCGAAAGTGTGAAGAGACTATGGTTAATGGCCATGGGTACAAATGGGGGCCGGACGTCTTGGAAAACCGGCACGTCCGGATGGCAGTTTTTGCAGCGCGTGATTCAGTCGTGGAGCATGTAACTGCATGGGGCGACACGCGTGTCACAACCGCATGCATATGGAGCCCCGAACGTGATCTTGGGCCGGCCCCAACCGCTGGCAGAGCGCGCGCGGAGGGGCGCGAGAGCAGAGCACGCGCAGGGACGCGAGAACAGAGCACGCGGTGGGACGCGAGGTCGAACCAGACCACTCTGTACTTGTCCTCGTCAAGTAACAGGTCCATGACGTTGGAGTTCTCCATCCAGATCGGATGTGTTGTGTACACCACGAACGGACAGGGCATGTCTACGGCATGCATGGTCTAAACACGACACATCAATCAGAGACCCTTCGACGAAACTGTGTGCGATGCATGAATCGCAAAAGGTATAGTTCAAGCTTCGTCGCTAATGGCATGAACTGTGTGCGAAGGTGGATCCATCAAATACGATTCAGAAAGTAGTTGCGTGTGCGATCTACGGCAGATAGTTTGTTCTTATGAACCGTTTGTGATTAGAGAAGATAACATAAATGGTTACCAAAACTACATACGTGTGCGAAATACGGCATACAGTTCACTCGGATAAACTGTGTGCGCTGATACAGCAGAACACAAACGATTCGGCATAACAAGATGTGTGCGATATACAGCAAACAGGTGAGTAATGAGAATCGTGTGCGAACACCAGATATAACACAGACGATTGGTGCTAATAATATGTGTGTGTTGTGGGGAAACGTTTGCTGGTATACAACTGTCAGTGATTGATGAAATCATCACCGACGGGTTTCGTAGTTTAGTCCGTGTGTACTGTGATTTGCTCGGTCTGCACAACATCAATGCTGCGCCTACAGAACAACAACATATGTACTTATAAGAACATGATTGCATAAACAAAAAAGAACACAATGCAATTTCAAATATTGTATCACAAATACCAGCAATATTACAAGGTTCAAATTCCAGCATAACGAGGCCCAAATTCAAATATTACAAGGTACAAAATTAAATTAGAAATCAAAATCAATCTTCAGGATCCATGGAATCAAATATTTCTGCGAAGGGATCATCCATCGAGAAGTCATATATCGGCTCGATACAATCGCTTCCGAATAATCTGTCATATGAACTTCCAAAGTAAAAATCAGCTTCTGCAGAGCCTTTTCCATTCCGCTGTAGACGCCTCCGCTGGTCAGTAAACCATCCATCGTGGCACACTAAATATAGTGCAAACCTCATTACCTTGAGCACCCTTGATTTCTGAACAAAGAAACTGGCAAATTGAATCTCTGGATTGGTGCCTCGGTACTCGTTCAAAGTAATTTCTGTGAGATGGAATTCAAGGCATTCGATGGGATTGTTATATTGGGCCACCTTTTCCACTCCAACTCCTGCTTGTATCTGCAAACGAAGACAACATATCAGTGCTTAGATGCAGTATCGAACACTACGGGCCTCTTTCATTTGCATGATTTATAAAATACACTAATAGATTGACATGCCATCTTTGATCGTTCATGATTAACATCTCAAAAAAATGTATAGTACACATTTCATTGTAATCATGGGTAAAAGTACCAACAAATTGACAGGAAGGGAACATCACCTCGACGTATAGCTTCTCCGTGCACGGAAAGCATATAAGGAACTTAACAACTTCATCCAGATTGGGGCCGATAGATTGTAGTGCCAAGATCTTCACTGTGCGCGGAGAAATTTCGAGGCTTGTGGGAATCATTTTCTGGATGACAGCCGAACATAGATCAACAAAAACTAGATAAAATGTGATCAACAATAATAAGAATGAGAAGAAGATTGTTGTACCTGAACGGGTATGGATCCAGCTGTAACAAGTTCAGAGAATTCAGCA
Source organism: Elymus sibiricus (assembly GCA_039707655.1). Lineage (NCBI taxonomy): Eukaryota > Viridiplantae > Streptophyta > Magnoliopsida > Poales > Poaceae > Elymus > Elymus sibiricus. Next base: position 402,699,668 of record CM077667.1, read on the forward strand.
CACGAATACCCCAACACTGTAAATTTCGGTGCGCCAATGACCCTGATTCTTGTTCGACCTTCTTTATCAAGTACAAACAATCTCTCTAGGAAAGGCGCATTCTCAATGACCATATCATGAAACTCCCCAACTGACAGCGTGTTGCGGCACCAGCCATGCACATAAATCGTATGGAGATTCGTCGTAGCGATGTGGAGGCTACTGAACCCAAACATCATCCGAAGACGAAGGTACTCGAGCGTTGTACAGCCGCTGAGCAGGTGCTCCAAATCCGACTTCGAGATGCTGACGCCAATGAGCTCGAGGTGCTTTAGTTTAGGGAGATGAAGAGCGTGCGCGGCATTAATCTTGGGGAAAAGGCACCGCATGAATGTAGCGTGCCGCAGTGTGGGCGCGAGGCGAAGGACGGACGGAGGCAGCGAGCGCCCATGTCCAGCATCAAAGTTGAGCTCCTCGAGCTGATCTAGGGCGGGGGATAAGAACCAGTCGTGAAACTTGGGTTCGGCCTTGCAGTTTGAATGGAAAGTGCCGATGGCAAGGCGTCTAACGGGCGCAGTGTGCGTGGCGAGGATGTGGGACAATGCATCCAAGCGTTTGCGATCCTCGCTGCAGAGCTCGTCGTCGTCGAGTAGGTCAATGGGGGTGGAGTGCCATAGGGGCGCCACCGCCTGGAGAGGATGGTGGTCTGCACGGCAGATTTGATGGGGAGGAGGGACATGATGGTTACCAACATCTCGTCGGGGATGCTGCTGATGAAGTCCACGCTCACCGGAGGCTCGTGTGGTTCAGCCTCCACCCGCCCCCGCTTGCTGGCCGCCTCGTCGTCCATCGAAAAAGGAGGCGATCCGCGGTGGCGGCCGAAATAGATAATACCGGAGGAGAAGGTGTAGCACTAATGGAGAACTTGGGAGAGAATAGGGCTGTGGGTGCTAGTCCGAGGTCAAAGGGCTTCATTCCCGGTGAGCCAGCTGCGCCTACGCGGCGGACTGCTCGCATGCATCCCTATGAGCCTGCGCGGCGGACTCCTCACACGCGTCCTATCTAATCAAACCTGCAGCCACAACACAGGCAGTGCCCACCTATCATAGAGGCAGGGCCACGCGTCTGCTCGATGAGCCCGTTTCCAAACGGTTTCTAAAAACCATAAAGCATTCCGTGCTTGGGAACTAAAACCATCAATGAATATTGAGCGTGTTTGCTTTCACATTCCAAATTACCACGCGCTAATTTTTTTCGCAAATCAGTTCACACCTACCAAACCTAAACGTGTTCTCACTTAGCAGTTGTTTACTGTAGTAGGCTATAAAAACAGAAACTCGTACTCAAAAATTATCACACATTCTTCACCCCCGCCACCAAAAAAATAGGCCTTTCTTTGTTAGTCCTTCATTCCGTCTGCCATGGCCGGTAGGGGGGGGGGTTCTGGGTCGAGATATAACCAGGGAAGAAAGACCAACGCCGCGGAAGCAACCGAGAGGTCCCGCCGCCGCGCCACGGAAGCGCGAGAGAGCTCCAGCCACACCGCTTTGGCCATGGCAGAGATGTCTGGTGGTGCCGCAGACTCCCGGGAGGATCTTTCGCGGAGAGGCGACGGCTCTCAAAGTCACAAGCACAATCGCCTCGGAGGCAAATTGGACAATTTGGCAGTCTTTGATTCCTCAGCCAGCGACGACATGCGCGCTGAGCTCGATAGGAAGGACGCCATGATCAATGACCTGGTGAAGCTGCTGGAGAAGAGTGATGCCTCGGTTGATAGGGCGACCGGCCTTGTGGAGAAACTTTTGGAGGATAACGACGCCTGGAAGAAACTCCTCGAGAAGAAAAGTGCCTCGGAGGGGAGGCTGAAAGAACTCTCCGAGGCCAGCGATGACATGCGCGCTAAGCTCGATAGGAAGGACGCCATGATCGATGACCTGGTGAAGCTACTGGAGAAGAGCGACGCCTCGGTTGACAGGGCGACCGGCCTCGTGGAGAAACTTATGGAGGAGAACGACACCTGGAAGAAACTCCTCGATAAGAAAAGTGCCTCAGAGGGGAGGCTGAAAGAACTCTCCGAGGAACTTTTGAAAGACTTGGCGAAGCTCTACATCGAGCGGGAGGGGCTGTTGAAGGAATCCGTGGAGCGTGTGAAGGAACTTCATGCGTACGCGACGCAGGCCATCGACGCTTTCGAGCAAAGAGCCCGCGCCATGGCCGCAATGCGGAAGATGTCAGATGAGAGGCGACAGGAGATGGAGGTCGTGGAGGCGATGAAAGAAGGAGATTGAGGAACTCCGCGCCCAGCAATCCATGAAGAATTAGATAGCAGCGGGCCAGATTGTTTTCTTTGTCTTCCTTCTTCAACCTCTTCCTTCTTCTTTTGCCCTTGTGTCTTTGGGGAGTTGCCACATGTGGCATTTTTTATTATCATGCATATGTAAGAAAAATATTATCTTTGTCGGTGCTAATTTGTTGTTATATTATTTCATTCGTTTGTACATGTATACGAGTCGAAAACTGACGAAACGTCAAAGTTCTCGGCTAGGCACGAACAGAACAGTGATCACAAGCAAACTTTTCCCTCCGTCCAGGCGATTAACCACATGATAAAACAGCGGGTAGGACGCCATTAATTTAGAAGTTGGGAGCGAGGCGAGCGGGGGCGTGGACGTCAAAGTATCGCTTCCCGGTGAGCATGCGCAGTAGACTCTCATGTGTCCCGTCAAGCATGCACGACGGACAGCTCTCATGCATCCTGTCAAGCATGCGCGGCGAACAGCTCGCACGCGTCCCGTCGAGCATGCGCGGCGGAAAGCTCACATGCGTCCTATCATCAACCTGCAGCTACATGCACGGCTCCCCCATATCAAGTACTCACTCCGTTTCTTTTTAGTTAGCATATAAAAATTGGTCAAATTCAAAAAGAAACGGAGGGAGTAAAAAATTGACGTGTGGCACCAAATGGTTATAATACAAGTTTTGTATGTACAGGAATTCAATAAACTAATATTATCAATGATTGCGGACGAGCTATCATGCCTAAATGTTTCTAATTCATTCATATTCGTATGAAAAGGGCCCTAGAAAACTCAATTGATGTATAGAAAGGGCCGAATTGGTGCACTAGAGGACACGTTGAATGTAGTTTTGTCACAAAAGGTGTCATGTTTCCTATTGAAACCACAAGGTCAGAGCATGTGCCTCTAGTTCAAAATTTGAACTACGCATATTAAATCCCTAGAAAACTAAATTAATGTATAAAAGGGGCCGAATCGGTGGACTAACGACTCATTGAATGTAGTTTCACCAACAAAGGTGACATGTTCCCTATCGAAATCACAAGGCTTCTTGAATAAGCTTTGGCTTGTAAGATGCATGTCCCAATATTTGTCCCAAATTCGTCAGAAAACAAAATGCACACCGTAGATGTGTCGTGGCATGACACTGTGTAAGTTTCGTGAATTCATGGCGATCTTTGGGTTCTCTCGGACTTTGAAACCAAGATTATCAATGTTTGCGGTGTAGTCACGACACCGAGATGTTTGTAATTCAGTGACCATTAGTGCATGGGATCTAAACATGGACCTAATGACACAAAATGGTTTTTAATCCATTTTGGTGCGCTGGAGCCCATGCTTGTAATTCAAACTTAAGTTCTTCACATTAAGTGCATGCCTAGAAAACTCATATGTCGTTTCAACCACAAAGGTGACATGTTCCATATCGAAACCACCATGCTTGTCGTGGGAAGCTCCAATTTGTAAGAGGTTTGTCCCAAAACTTATATACCATGTCCTATAAGTGTCGTGTTGAGACAATAGTTTCAATAATTTCACATTTTAGCATTACACTTGTATTAGCCTATGTTGCATGTAGAAAAAATATCAACGCAAGAAGAGACATCGAATGATGTTCCCTCCACAGAGGTGACATGTTCCGTATCGAAACCACGATGGTTCTTGAGAGAAGGTTTTGTGTGCAAGAGACTTGTCCCACATTGGACAAAAAATTATCATGTCGTATAAGTGTCGTGTCATGACACCGGGGTAAGTTTCAAGAATTTTAGACGAGTTGTGGATTTATGATGATTTAATAGCCAAGTTTCTCAATGTTTGTGGCCTCATCATGACTTCGAGATGTTTGCAATCCATTCACGTTCATTTGCATGGGACCTAAACAAGGAACCCAAGGACACAAATACCTTTTTTCAACCCATTTTGGTGACACGAAGCTTGTTCCTTTAGTTCAAATTTGAATTATGCACATTAAATGTCTACAAACTTGATTAGTGTAGTATACAAAAAGCTAAACGGACCATGAATAATTTAAAGCAGTTCTATACGCCCGTCTGAAGCTCGTGCGTGTGTAAGCACGGTGTGCGCGTGTCGTGCTAGCTCGAGCTTCCTTCTTTCAGAAGTTATCCAATTTGTATTAAAATGATGTTCTATCCAAACACGCTTCTCCCGCCACTCCCCTAATCGGTTTCCTGCCGAAGCGCCAGCCCCGTCATCAGCCTACTGGATGAGGAGGACGAGACAGAGCAGGCCGGAGAGCAGGCAAAAGCGGCATCACGCCATCGAGCATCAGCAAGACGTCATCATCAGCCCCCATGCCAGAAACGTCTGCGATGCGTGTCTGGTCCTACCAGGTGCCCATCGGGGCACGCCTTGTATATGATAGGAGGGAACCGTTACCAGCAAGACGCGGCTTTCCAGCCCGTAACCCATTCGAATGGAACTCGAAAGTTAAGCGTTCTTTCGGTGTAGTAGTCAAGGATGGGTGACCGGTTGGGAAGTTGCTAGATTTCAAGGTTCATTTAGGCGGTGTGATATGATCACTATAGGAATAAATAAAAATTTCTGTAGTGATATGTCATTCCAGCTAAATAAATCTTGAGATCCTTGTTTTGAAAATATCCATGATTTTTTTTGCTTCTTTTGCTGTTTTGAAAATGTCAAGGATCGAGTGTGTGTGTCTGTGTGTGATATGTCATTCCCGCTAAATAAATTTGATCATTGTTTCAAAAATATCCATGATTTTCTTTTGCTTCTTTTGCTGTTTTGAAAATGTCAAGGATCGAGTGTGTGTGTGTGTGTGTGTGTGTGTGTGTGCCAATGCCTGTGTGTGGACCATGTGCCTACATTGTGCGGTTTCTGATGACTAGGATCTGCCATGCCTTTTACTGACAATGCTGGAAAGCCAACGATGGGTGACGATGTGTGTGTGTGTGTATGTGTGTGTGTGTGTGTGTAAACCCATATGCTTGTGTGTGGACCATGTGTACATTGTGCGGTTTCCGACGACAAACCTATTAGTGGGCCCTTAGGGTGTGTCATGCCTTTTATTGACAATGCTGGAAGGCAAAGGATGGGTGACGGTGTGTGCGTGTGTGGGGGGGGGGGTGCGCGCGTGCGCGTGTGTGAACCCATTCTTGTGTGTGGACCATGTGCCTACATTGTTCGGTTTCCGACGACAAACCTATCGGCGGGCCCTTAGGGTTTGTCATGCATTTTACTGACAACGCTGGAAGGCCAAGGATGGGTGACGGTGTGTGCGTGTGCGTGTGTGCGTCTCTCTCTCTCTCTCTCTCTCTCTCTCTCTCTCTGTGTGTGTGTGTGTGTGTGTGTGTGTGTGTGTGTGTGTGTGTGTGTGTGTGTGTGTGTGTGTGGACCATGCATGTGTCCATTGTGCGGTTTTCGATGACACGCTTATATACCGATGTGCCGCTATATATCATCCATTTGAGTGACAACGCTGGAACGTCACCCTGCTACGTGTCATGTGTGTGGGGGGGTGGGGGTGGGGGGAGGGGAACGGTATATATATAACCAATCTTAAGGGGGGTATATATGTATATATATATATATATATATATATATGTCCAGTTATCTCAGCTAGGTGCATGCCCCATCATAGATAGTGTACCATTGTGTATTAATTGTTGAAACACCGGAGCACACCATTTTTGCATATACATTTGGCCATATGCAGGGGGATGGTGTTCTTCTAGACCCGCTCAACTGATCTTCGACGACGCGCCAAGTCATGGGACCGCGTGATCTATATATCCCTATTGTCCAACAACAATATGTGATGGTTTGGCCATATTAAGGTATAAATTCTTCTGGTTGTCTTACGAAAATTCAGACATGGATAAATGTGTGACAAAGTTTGAACCAGGTCATGTGTTCATAGGACCCCATATATCCTCCGGCACATACTGTAGGGGGCAACACCCTATATTATGTTTGTCATGAAACCCTTTGGTGTCACATTGGACACTTTTAGGCATGCACATATGCAGCATGTGCCACACATTAAAGTTGCGCATTGCGAATTTAAACATGACAACACCATGTTCATACATATATATACTTCATCTGAACCTAATTACAAGTCTTTTTTACAGATTCCACTACGAACTACATATATATTTAGAAACGGAGGGAGTATATATTTGGGTCACTAGCGGGCGTGGTTGTGTTTTGACCCTCTCTTACGTTTTTTTTCTCGTTTATCTCAAAGACGCTAGTATTATGTAAAATAGCAAACGAAACTGACGAAACAACCGTATGCGATTGTACCCCGAGCAGACACGAGTGTGCTACCCTAACCGTGTGCGATGCCCGTACACAGCAAAATCGGCCTTGCCTAGTGGTGCCAACCGCAAGCGTCAGCCAGTGCAAAGGGGTAATGTGCACAGTACAAACCCAAACCTGACAGCGATCTATAAAAGATCTCGCCGGCGGCGGCTAACAGCTAATTTTTTCACCGATAGCTTGCCACCACCACCACACACACCAAATGGAACCGTTGCTCAACCATGGGGATGTGCATGGCGCCGTCCTGATAGTGTTGGATGACGACATGATAGAGGATTCCGACGCGTTGTCCGCCATGGCGGGCAACGGCAAACAGCGAGCTGCCGCGGCCAACGACGACGGGATAGAGGATTCCGACGCGCTGTCCTCCATGTCGCTCAACGGTCAACCGTCATCTGTCGCGGCCGCCGCCGCCGATGACGACCCCGAGTTTCAGCGTCGGATGCAGATGGCCATCGCTCTGTCCATCCAGGAATCGGGCCTCGATGCGTTCCTGCGCGACGAGGACGAGCGCCGTCTCAGTGTTGGTGTGGAACAATCTATCGCATCTGCGGATGCCATCTGCAATGCGGCTAGGGATCTGAAGCGGCAGAAATGGTGGGAGAGTGCTAAGAGGAAGCGGAACTCAGATGCAGAGGGCAAAAAGAGGCGGGAGCAGGACCAGAAGGCAGCGGAGCAGGCCGCCACATGCCTCTTAGCCGCGTTGGAGGCTAGTGCAGGCCTTGCAGTTGCGGCGGCAGCCCTGGCAACAGCGGCCACGGCGACCAGGGAAGCAGCTCTAGCGAGATCGGCGCCCGTCTATATCCCGATGGCCCACCTGGACGCCAGGACATCTTCGTCGACAGTGGCAGACCTGGCGAGAGGCGTCGCGATCGCTCCGGCCGAGGTAGCCCCGCCGGTCTCCGCCGTGGAACCAGTGGAGCTCATCGACTTGACGAGCTCCTCTGAATACTCGTTCTGAGGCGAGGAAGGTCATGACGACGGTGGAGGCGCGGCGTTTGTATGCATCCATGGCGTAGTGAATATTTTGTGCAGTTCATCTTTATGTAAATTGACGAACTATTTGTAAACTACTGAGCGTATGAACTAATGTCAACTAATCCGCTGCAAAATAAGGCATTTTGTGTTGAAAATTTGCCAAATGTTTGTGTCATCTGTTTGTGGGCATGTGGAAATTTAGGATGAATTTGACATTTGCGACTAAAATTGAGGATGAACCGTGTGAGATGAACCCGCCTTGAGAAATCTCAGAAAGAGCTACCCGCCTCGAGCGATGCAAAAATTCGTGGTTTCGCGGCACGGCATTTCGTTACAGCGTAGAGCGTACACACTTTATTATGTTTGGACCGTGTGCGATCTTGGTTGCTCCCGCCCAGTTCGTTTGCCAAAATTTAATTGGAAGCGGTATTTCAACTGCATGTCGCCTTTCCTCGTCCACCGCACCGACCCTATAGTCAAATTTTAGCTGCCGAGGCATTTGAACCGTCGCCATCCCTCGTCCACCACCATCTCCACCCACACCATTACTACTAAAATTTTCAGCAGCAGCGGCACATCCGCAAACACCCCCCCGTCCACACAACACCCCCTCCCCCTTCCTCCCCCGCTTGAACCCTAGCTCGCCCCTGCCGCCGCCTCCCACCACCAACCTCAGCCGGTCTGCCCGTGCCTCATAGCTAAACAAGTTCAGGGTCCCCACCGATCCACATACACCATCTCCGCCCTGAGTTTTTAGATGAGGCCGGTGGTGTCCCTTTCCCCCAGATCCCATTCCCGTACTCCAGAGAGTCATAGCCTAATCAGCCCAACCACATCTCCCGTGGACCTCGAAGAGTGTACTAGCAAAAAGAGGTCTATCATGGCCTCTCCGCCATACGCTGGCGAGGTGGGCGCCGTTCGCGCCGACCCTTCGATCCCGGACGAACACCTCGCCGCGGGAGCCGATGAGGATGCTGCCTACAGTGCCATGCCGAAGGCTTCAAGTCTGCGGGAACACGTGCTCCTGTATCTCAGGAGAGCCGTCTACGACATCAAGCTCGTCAACCACCTCCGATCTCTCCAAAGGCCCCGCCGCTGATCTCCTCCGCCTCGCGGTCATGGATTTACGATCCTTCTACTCCATCGAGCCCCTTTTGTCATTTCTGAAGGAAACGTTCTACGACGGTGGCTTGGGATCCTTAGCTTCAAAGTCAGATCTCATCCACCAAGATAATGGCACACACTACGACTGTTACAAGGGGAAACGTGCCATCTGCGACATCTGGGAGCGCACCCTAGGCACCTCATATCCCAAGTGGAAGGGGCCCATCCATGACAAGTGAGGCAACATCATGTGAGCAAATCATACCTTTTATAGCTAGCCGTCTCGAACCCATTGGTGTAGTAGCTTTTGCCATGCGATAATCATGCAGTGTTTAATTGAGCATTTGTCCAGTTGTCAAGCAGATGCCTTGCTTTTCTGTATCTGGTTGTTAGGTTGGTTGCATTGAGTATTTGTCCAGTTTTCAATGGCTATAGTTGGTTGTTACGGTGAGCATGAATGCCTTGTTTCTTTCACTTATTCGCAATGTGATGTTCATTATGTGCAAGTATGAAATGTGCAGTTCAATTTCATCAATACCACCTGTTATGCCTGGTGTTGTTAACATGTGCCCTTAACTCCCGCTTTAAACATTTATGCCTTGTTTCTCTGAATTTGGTTGCCAGGTTGGTTGCAGTCAGCATTTGTCTAGTTTTCAAGCAGATGCCTTGCTTTTCTATATCTGGTTGTTAGGTTGATTGCAGTGAGCATTTGTCTAGTTTTCAAGCAGACGCCTTGCTTTTCGTTATCTGGTTGTTAGGTTGGTTCCATTGAGCATTTGTCCAGTATCAAATGGCTATATTTGGTTGTTATAGTGAGCATATGTGCATTGTTTATTTCAAGCAGATACCTCGTATACTTGGTTGATGTTAAGCCTGATGTATTTATCATGACTTTACATGTACTTGCACAGGACAACAATGGGAGTGGCCAACGTTTTCCACCGAGCTTCTTTTCATCCCTCCGCTTATACTCCATCCGTTCCATCATGTAGTGCATATAGATTTTTATGATGTATCTACATATACCATCTAAAATGTATACAATATAAAATTTTGTGATGTATCTAATGAAATGGAATTGCAATTCTAGATGTAAATGTTTTTCTCTACAAACTTGGTCAAAGTAAGTAAATGTTGACTTCTCAAAATGTTTATATGCAACACATTGTGGAACTGATGGAGTAATATATTACACCATTCTGCAACTACATTTTAGCTTCTAATATTGTCTTCTTTCTTGTAGGTACATATGTCTTAGGTAAAGATCCATTCCTGGACCCTTTTTGCGTGTGGGGTAATGAAATATTCATGAACCAGCATCAAGTGAGGAAACTGAAAATGATTGTTATGGAAAAGAGACGAACAATGCCAATTAGGCTATTTGTTTACACTCTATCCAACACAACAGTGAGGTGTAGGATGGTAACTACGAACTCCGTAGGCTTCTATTACTACTGCCCATAATGAGTTGTCACACAACAATGTCTGAATCTTTTTCTTTTGCAGTGGTTCCCAAAGCAGTTTACTCAAGATTACCTCGCCAAGTACATGATTGCTGGACATGCAATGAAGGTTAAAATATATCATCGAGACTACAATGAGCATCGAGAAGTCGTAATGAAGACAGTGAAGGATGGGCGGGCGGCCATCACTAGGGGCTGGCCTAGAGTCGTTCGTGCGTTAGGCATGGAGGAGGGCACAATATGGGCATTCCGCTTCACCTTCTCCAGCATACAAAATGTCTTTCGGCTCTCTCTTTACCGTCTTTAGTACAACCGTGCTTCCATCATTCTTTATTTGTCCCTTCTGTACTTTCCTTTTTTTTGAGAATTGATGCTTATGTAGTTATTGAGTATATGTACATGTTAATCAAATTATGCATTCGTTCTTAAACCTAAACATGATTCGATATGAAATACATGAATTCCTACTTTCAAATTTAAATTATGTGAATTATGAACAAAGGTATTTAATTAGCGGCAAATCCTACTCTGCAGGCCATTACAATGCACATAGTTTGAGAAAGCAAAACGTCTGTGATCAACTCCAAGATCACACACGTTTCTCCATTCGAGGTGTGTGCGATGAATCTCGTCTTCGCGCACGGTGAGAAGAGAAAGAACGTGTGAGATTAACAACACCAGCGTTTTTTCTAGTCTCCTTATCACACACGATTTCGTATTTTGAACTGTGTACCATCGTAAATGTTGGTCAAAGAAGAACGCGTGTGATAGGCCTTCATCCGACATAGTTATTCTGGATGACACGTTTGGAAAGTATGGATCACACGTTTGGGACATTTTATAAATCACAAACGTTTATCAGAAACCCCGCGTGTGGGATATATTCAACCTTCGCATACGGTTTTACAATGATAAACGTATGCACTCTTATATCATATCACAGACGGTCAAAGTGGAACTAACTGTGTGTGATTGTCTCCTTATCGTACACGCTTTATAATCGTGAACTGTTTGCGATTCGGTGCACATCTTAAACGGCGCTTCACAGAATAGCGCGTGCGATGTTGTGTGATCTCACACGAGTTGCAAGGATGAACCATATGGGAAATACGCATATCTCAAACGATTATCCAGTGACCCTCGTTTGTGATAGATGCGGACATCCCATATGCTTAGTTTTGCCAAACGTTTGCGTTCATTGGCCACCATCGCCGACGGGTTTGTCGTGTCGTGTGGAATGGACCCCCCTATCGCCCACACATGCAAGGCGACGATTTCAAAGTACGTCGCGAAAATGGGTTAAAAACCCTTTGTATAGCACGTCGCTGCACCAATGTACGAACCGACAACCATGTACTCATACCCTTTTCACATTACCACATTAATATCATTAACTCAAAACTTCTCTTTTAAGTGATACATGAAGGTTTTGATTATCACTCATTGAATACCTATTAATTTTTGGACTAAGTCTACAACCCATGCAATTAACATCGCTGTTTATAACTCTCAAACAAATGTAAGTGAAGAACGAGAGTGCAATTATTTCTATAAAATCTACATGCCACCGTGCTAAAAAAGATATAAGTGAAGTACTAGAGCAACTGCCTAGCTCAAAAGATATAAGTGAAGCACAAAGAGTATTCTAACAAATCATGGTAAAAATGTGTCTCTCTCAAATAGTTGTGTCCAGAAAACAATGATTGTGGCAAACTAAAACAAAAAAAAGCAAAACAAACGACACTCCAAGCAAAACTCATATCATGTGATGAATAAAAATATAGCTCCAAGTGACATACCGATGATTTGGAATGAAAGAGGGGATGCCTTCCTGGGGCATCCCCAAGCTTAGACACTTGAGTCTTCCTAGAATATTGCCTTGGGGTGCCTTGGGAATCCGCAAGCTTAGGCTCTTGTGGCTCCTTATTCTTCGTCATCGTGATAACACCCAAAACATGAAAACTTCAATGACACAAAACTTAACATAACTTCGTGAGATCCGTTAGTATAAGCAACATATCAAATACTTTAGGTACTCTTATAAATTTATTAATATTTCATTATTCAATAATAGGTATTGTATTCTAACTTGTCCATGGCTTATACCCCCCAATACAATCCATAGCCTCATCAAAACAAGCAAACTATGCAAGCAAAAACAGAATCTGTCTAAAACAGAATAGTCTGTAAAGATCTGTAGACACGTACACTTCTGTAACTCTTAAAATTCTGAAAAATTAGGAAAAACTGAAGAATTTGTATATCAACATTTTGTAAAAATTTCAGATCATTGTCTCGCTCCAGTCAAAAATGAAAGTTCCTGTACTGGAGTCAAAAGTTTGTGTTTTGTTTCAGCATCGATTCTACTCATCTTGGAAGTCATCCCAAAGGCTTTACTTGGCACAAACACTAATTAAAACACAAAAACACAATAATTACAGAGGCAATAATCATGCTATCACACCAAGATAGAAATAAAAAGCAAAAATAAAGATAACTATTGGGTTGCCTCCCAAGAAGCGCTATTGTTTTATGCCCCTATCTAGGCATAATGCATGATATCAAGTGTTGTCATATTTGACACTCCACCCATAAGTAGCTCTCATAATAGATTCATAAGGTGGTTTAATTATTTTCCTAGGGAAGTGTTCCATCCCTTTGTTTCATAGAAATTGGAATCTTATGTTTCCCTCTTTCATATCAATAATTGCGTCTATAGTCCGTAGAAAAGGCATGTTGAATATATGAGCAAATTACTACAAGATTTAATCCGAATAAACAGTAAATAAATCGTGACAGCAACAGTATAGACTAAACTAATCATGCAGACTAGCATAGTAAACAAGTAGATCGAATCTACAACACAAACTAGTAACAGAAATTCCAGCATGATCTCAAACAGAGAGGACAAGATTGCATACGATGCAGTAGGAGCCGAATCGCCAGTGTTGATGTTGCCGCTCATGTCGTTGAGGAAGAGGTTGCCGAGATCGGGGAAGAAGTCGTCGTCGAGGAAATCGTCGCAGCCAGCAGTCGTGCGAGTGCGCTCCCCAAAAACCTGATCGCCCCTCTCCCGTACAGGATAACGAGAGGCGGGGTTCCGGAGGCCTGTTGTCCCTTCTCGCGGTGCACGCCGGAAGGAGGGATGGAGAAGACTTGGATGGCGGCGCAATGATCTGGAACACTACAAAATCATATGTTGTGACAGCGGCTAGGGATGGCAGGGACCTCACGTATATATGCACGGCAGGGTAGAGAGACGTGGACTGGACCCACTTTCGAGTCGGTTACAGCCCACGATCCGACGTCTCAGATCATGGCACGTCTGTTACGGACTCGCCGTTCCCGACCGGCAAAAATAAGCGCGTAGGTATGAGCTCGGCTCAGCTCAATCCCGCAACCCGCGGCACGTCATGACGAGGCGTGGCGTGGCGAGGCGAGCGAGGAGGAGGAGTGTGCGAGGGCCTCTTCTCTTCTCATTCTCTTACAAGTGCTAGAAGAGCTCACCTTATAAAGAGGTGCAACTCTCTCCCAACTAGCAGTATGGGACTAAACATTAGTCCCACTCACACCACACACACACAACCATGCAAGATGGGCCATGAGAATTTCAGATTTTAGTTGGGCTTTGGGCCAAAGACCAAATACCAAAAATCCAACAATCCCCCACAAAGTCTCATTGGCACATATCATCATTTGTTCCAAAACATTGTTTATATACCGGTGCTTAATGGAGACTGTTAAGTTGAACTTCCATTTAGAATTTTATGCTACACTAGATCACAACTTGAATAGTGGACTATGCCTTGAACTACAAGTTTTCTGCGAGACTAGTTTCACACAAATCCTTGACCGATACTGGGCTGCCACAAGGCTTCCCCGCGGGTGGAGCGTATACGTCATACTCCAAGGCCTTTCATGAATTTATTAGAGAACACCCTATTCTCACAGTCTGCGACGTTTAATAGACAAATTCATATAGGTGTGTTCCTCAGGAGATGCTCTGCAGGACAACATCTCTGCTTACTCAAATAAGCCACTTGGAACACATTAAGATAAGTATCAACCTGCCATGCAGATTATGAGAGCATTGCATCTTCACGGAGTAGGATAACAAATATAGGGATACTCTCCTTCTAGTTGTCCAATAGCTTGTCTCCCACTTCTACTTCACGGGATCTCTGATCACATAGAGTGGGTTACCACTATGGACAACTCATACGGTGGGTCTCAAACCCATCTCCATCAATGCATTTTCTATCACATTACGTGATAAACCCTTTGTGAAGGGATCTGCCAAGTTTTTAGACGTTTGGATATAATCCAACGCAATAACTCCGGAGTTCTTCATTTTTCTGACAGATTTCAATCTCCTCTTCACATGCCTTGAGGACTTCATATTATCCTTAGAACTGTTTATCTTTATGATTACAGTTTGATTATCACAGTTCATCAGGATAGCGGGTATTGGTTTCTCAACCACAGGTAAGTCCATCAAGAGCTGACGAAGACACTTTGCTTCAACAGTGGCCGTGTCTAATGATGTGAGTTCTGATTCCATAGTTGACCTCGTTAAGATGGTCTGCTTGCAAGACTTCCAGGAAACAGCGCCACCACCAAGTGTAAAAACATAACCACTTGTGGCCTTAATCTCATTAGAATCAGATATCCAGTTTGAGTCACTATAACCCTCCAGTACCCTCGGGTACCCAGTATAGTGAATCCCATAGCTCGTGGTGCCTTTCAAATAGCGCAAAACTCTCTCAAGCGCATGCCAATGATCATCTCCCAGGTTTGATGCAAACCGGCTTAGTTTGCTCACAGCAAACGAGATGTCAGGCCTCGTGGCACTTGCCAAGTACATAAGCGAGCCAATAATCTGAAAATACCTCAGTTGATCTCTAGCAATCCGTCGATTCTTTCGAAGCAACACACTAGCATCATATGGAGTTGGAGAAGGCTTGCAGTCGCTATACCCAAAACGACTTAAGACCTTTTCCACATAGTGAGATTGAAGCAGTGTAATCCCACCATTCTCATCTCTCAGCAGCTTGATGTTCAGAATAACATCAGCTACTCCTAGATCCTTCATCTCAAAACAGTGAGATAAGAAATCCTTAACCTCCTTGATTAAATCAAGGTTGGTTTGAAAGATCAGTATGTCATTGACATACAGACAGAGAATAACTCCTTCGCCCCCACCATGGCGATAGTATACACACTTGTCAGCTTCATTTACAACAAAGCCTGCAACAGTTAATGTTCTTTCGAACTTCTCATGCCACTCTTTAGGAGCTTGTTTAAGGCCATATAAAGACTTCAATAACTTGCACACCTTTCCTTCCTGACCAGGTACTACAAAGCCATCGGGCTGATCCATGTAAATTTCCTCATCCAACTCTCCATTGAGGAAAGCCGACTTAACGTCCATTTGATGAACGAGAAGACGTTGTGAGGCAGCCAATGATAGTAGCACCCGAATAGTGGTCAATCTAGCCACAGGTGAGTAACTATCAAAGAAGTCTTCACCTTCTTTCTGGGTATAACCCTTGGCCACAATCCGTGCCTTGTACTTTTCAATTGTACCATCAGATCTAAACTTTTTCTTGAACACCCACTTACATCCCACGGGTTTTGTCGTGGTTTTATCACGGCAGATGTCCTAGTGTAAGGACTTAGGGGTGAAGCCATCGCTACGGCGGTTAACTCGAAGGGGTTGATCGGGACGAAAGACACAGGTTTACCCAGGTTCGGCCCCTCTCGAAGGAGGTAATAGCCTACGTCCTGCTTTGAGTTGTATTGATTGGGTATCGATTACCAGGGAGCAGAATTTGCTTGACCTAGCACTCGATCAAAGGTTTCATGTCTTAAGCCGCCCAGGGAACCCGCCTTTATTTACACAGGTCGAGGCCCTAGGCTTACAATAGTCCAGGTCGGGTTACATCCAGTAACCGACCTTATCTCTAAATCACCTCGCCTTGCCTAGCAAGCCATATCCCGGCGGCTTATGCCTCTGGGTCACACACTGCCTTCCGGCTCTGGGCCTCCGCCCGGCCCGTCTGGCAAATTACTACCACGCCTTGTCTTAATCTTCCGACCTGCTTAAGGCCTCACTGCTTAGCCGCCAACTTCCTAATCCGGCCCCTCCTGGGCGGGTTATACCCTGGGGTTATATCCCCAACATTAGGCCCCAGATTGATTTGAACTTGTTCATGTCAATCTTCAGTCTTCTGGTTGGCGAGTCGTGTGTCCCTCATAATCATCTGATCTGAAATAAAACTTCATGACCAGTGATACGTCTCCAACGTATCTATAATTTATGAAGTATTCATGCCATGTTTACAACAATTCTATATAATTTTGGTATGATTTTATTAGAACTAACCCGGACTGACGCTGTTTTCAGCAGAACTACCATGGTGTCGTTTTTTGTGCAGAAATAAAAGTTCTCGGAATGGGCTGAAAATTTACGGAGAATATTTTTGGAAAATATAAAAAATACTGGAGCAAAAAGATACCGGAGAGGAGTCCCGAGGCAGCCACAAGCCTAGGGGGCGCCCCCCCTAGGGCGCGTCCCCATGGCTTGTGGGCCCCTCGGGAGTCCCCTTGACGTGAGACCGACGCCAAAAATTCCTATAAATACCAAAACCCCCAGAAAGAAACCTAGATCGGGAGTTCCGCCGCTGCAAGCCTCTGTAGCCACGAAAAACCAATCGGGAGCCCGTTCCGGCACCCTGCCGGAGGGGGAAACCATCACCGGAGGCCATCTTCATCATCCCGGCGGTCTCCATGACGAGGAGGGAGTAGTTCACCCTCGGGGCTGAGGGTATGTACCAGTAGCTATGTGTTTGATCTCTCTCTCTCTCTCATGTTCTTGAGATGACACGATCTTGATGTACCGCGAGCTTTATTAATATAGATGAATCATATGGAGTTTTCCCCTCTCTATCTTCTTGTGATGAGTTGAGTTTTCCCTTTGAAGTTTACTTATCGGATTGAGTCTTTAAGGATTTGAGAACACTTGATGTATGTCTTGCGATGGGATATCCGTGGTGACAATGGGATGTTCTATTGATCCACTTGATGTATGTTTTGATGATCAACTTGCGGGTTCCGTGACCTTGGGAATCTATGCATAGGGGTTGGCACACGTTTTCGTCTTGACTCTCCGGTAGAAACTTTGGGGCACTCTTTGAAGTTCTTTGTGTTGGATTGATCATGATGAATCTGAAATTGTGTGATGCATATCGTATAATCAAGCCCATGGGTACTCGTGGTGACATTGGAGTGTCTAGGTGACATTAGGGTTTTGGTTGATGTGTATCTTAAGGTGTTATTTTAGTACGAACTCTAGGGCTGTTCGTGACACTTATGGGGATAGCTCATAAGATTGATCGGAAAAGATAACTTTGAGGTGGTTTCGTACCCTACAATAATTTCTTCATTTGTTCTCCGCTATTTGTGACTTTGGAGTGAACTCTTTGTCGCACGTGAGGGATTTACATATGATTCAACTATGTCAGTATTGTTGAGAGAACTTGCACTAGTGAAAGTATGAACCCTAGGCCTTGTTTCCAAGCATTGCAATACCGTTTTTGCTCACTATTGTTACTTGCTACCTTGCTGTTTTTATATTTTCAGATTACAAAAACCTATATCTACTATCCATATTACACTTGTATCACCATCTCTTCGCCGAACTAGTGCACCTATACAATTTACCATTGTATTGGGTGTGTTGGGGACACAAGAGACTCTTTGTTATTTGGTTGCAGGGTTGTTTGAGAGAGACCATCTTCATCCTACGCCTCCCACAGATTGATAAACCTTAGGTCATCCACTTGAGGGAAATTTGCTACTGTCCTACAAAACTCTGCGCTTGGAGGCCCAACACGAGTCTACAAGAAGAACGTTGCGTAGTAGACATCAAGCTCTTTTGTGGCGCCGTTGCCGGGGAGGTGAGTGCTTGAAGGTATATCTTTAGATCTTGCAATTAAATCTTTTAGTTTCTTGTTTTTCACTAGTTTGGTTTTATAAAAGAAAACTACAAAAAAATGGAGTTTAGGTTGCATCATTTGTATCGTCTTTATAATGTCTTTCGTGAAAATGATGGTTCGGAAAATTGTGCTCAATTGGTAGAGGAAGAATTTATGAAAATACTTGATGAGAATTCCTTGAATGATGAGCATGATAGAAATATTGTTAGTATGAATTCTATGAATATCCATGATGTTAATTATATGCAAAGCCACAAGCTTGGGGATGCTATGTTTTGATGAATATGATATTTTTAGTCCCCCAAGTTTTGATGAGCAAAACTATTATGATGATTGCATGCCTCCTATTTATGATGATTATTGTGATGACATGTATGCTATAAAGAATAATGATAACCATGAAACTTGTCATCATGATTTTAATTTTCAATTGGATTATGCTTCACATGATAGCTATTTTGTTGAGTTTACTCCCACTACTATTGATGAGAATAAATTTGCTTATGTGGTGAGTAGTAAAATTTCTATGCTTATGAATCATGAAAATAATGCTTTATGTGATAGTTATATTGTTGAATTCATTCATGATGCTACTGAAAAATATTATGAGGGAGGAGTATATGCTTGTAGGAATTGCAATAATATCAAGTTTCCTCTCTATGTGTTGAAAATCTTGAAGTTTTGCTTGTTTTACCTTCCTATTCTAGTTGATTCTTGTTCCCATAAGTTGTTTGCTCACAAAATCCCTATGCATAGGAAGTGGGTTAGGATTAAATGTGCTAGTCATATGCTTCATGATGCTCTCTTGCATGTTTCAATTCTTATCTTTTATGTGAACATCATTGAAATCATCATGCCTAGCTAAAAGGCATTAAAGAAAAGTGCTTGTTGGGAGACAACCCAATATTTATACCTACTGTTTTTGTGTGTTCACATGATTAAGCTCCTGTAGTAATCATGTTTTATAGCTTTTGTTTCAATAAAGTGCCAAGTAAAGCCTTTGGGATGACTCACAAGATGAGTAGAACTAATGCTGAACCAAAACAGAAACTTTTGACTCCAGTACAGGAATTTTCATTTTTTACTGGAGCGTGATAATGATCTGAAATTTTTACACAGTCTTCATATACAAATTATTCAAGTTGTCCTAATTTTTAAGAATTTTTAGAGACAGGGAAGTATGGTTATACTACAGATCTTCACCTGGGAGGCACAAAGATGTATCAGGATCTGAGAGAAACCTTTTGGTGGCCAGGGATGCGAAGGGACATAGCATACTATGTCGCCTGCTGTGACATCTGCAACAAAGTCAAGGCCGAACAACAGAAACCTGCTGGGCTACTACAACCTTTACCAGTTCCCCAGTGGAAGTGGGACGACATATGCATGGACTTCATTGTTGGACTACCCAAGTCAACAAGAGGCCATGATGCTATCTGGGTCATTGTGGATATACTCACGAAAGTGGCTCACTTTATTCTGGTAAAAACCACTTTTAATGCAAACCAGCTTGCACAGCTCTACATGTCTCGGATAGTCAGCCTTCATGGAGTACCCAAGTCTATCACCTCGGATAGGGGCTCCCTATTCACCTCAGCATTCTGGTTGCGATTGCACCAAGCCTTGGGAACCGTGCTAAAGCATAGCACAGCATATCATCCATAGACAGATGGACAGACCGAACGAGTGAACCAGATATTGGAAGATATGCTTCGATCCTGTGCTCTCACCCATGGACCCAAATGGGAAGATAGCCTACCCTATGCAGAATTTTCTTATAACAACAGTTATTAGTCAAGTCTCAAGATGTCACCATTTGAAGCACTATATGGGCGGAAGTGCCGCACCCCATTGAATTGGTCCCAGACAGGAGATAGCCGTATCTTTGGCACGGACTTGATGCTCGAGGCTGAGAAGCAGGTCAAGGATATTCAGGAGCGTCTTCGAGCAACCAAGTCCCGCCAAAAGAACTACTATGACCCAAAGCACCGAGAAGTGACTTTTGAGCCCGGAGAATATGCTTACCTTCGAGTAACCCCCATGAAGGGAGTAAAGAGGTTTCATACCCGGGGAAAGCTTGCACCATGATACATCGGTCCCTTTCCAGTAATTGCTAGGAAAGGCAGGGTAGCATATCAGTTGGAACTACCACCGGAATTATCTGATATTCACGATGTTTTCCACATATCACAGTTAAGAAAGTGCATTGCACCACCGATCAAGCAGGCAGATATGAGAGAGCTAGAACTGGCTAAGGATCTGACCTATGAAGAGATACCTGTCAGAATCTTGGATGAAATGGAAAGGACTACCAGGAGTAAGGTGATCAAGTTTTACAAGGTACTGTGGGAGCACCATACTGAGGAAGAGGCTACCTGGGAAAGAGAGGATTTCCTAAGATCCGCATACCCGTACTTGTTCCCTGAGCAACCGAATCTCGAGGACGAGATTCATCCTAAGGGGGGTAGGTTTGTGACACCCTGGCTTTTGGCAACTTTTTCTTTGCAAAATCTTTTTGGTTTTATTTGCAAATTTGGTTGATTTTCAAATCTTTTCAGTTGATTTGGACCTAGGAAACCTCTGAATTTTTTCCTAAGCGATCCAGAGCTTCCAACATCTTACCAACACCATGTCACACAGCTTCTGGACCACAATCCATTTTTCTAATACTTTCCAATAATTCTTTTATTCCTTTGGGAATTATGTCATCACTATGGGTTGTGAAGCAACCTATAGTTTGGATGATCAATAAAATCCCAAACTCTAGCCACATCTCCTTATCATCATATAATCCCACAATCTTCAAAAACATTCCATAGTCCAATACAAAATTTTGGCCAGAATAATTGTTTTCTTTCTGGTCAGAATTGGTCAGTTGTGAAGCAACTCCCATTTTCCTAGCCCAGAAAATTCCCAATAAATTTCCTGAGATATTAGGGATTCTATCTAGCCACAATATCCAAAAATATCATCCTGGCTAGTAAAAAATTTTAGCAACAAGGCTCTGCCAAGTTGCTGCATTTTTGGGACCTCTGTGAAGGAAGTGCTAGCTAGAGGTATCCAATGACCATGAAATTTTTATGGCATCTTCTATGCATCAAATGACTCCCACACACCCAAATTCATCTCCAGAAGATCCACCATGTGAGTGAACCAAGCAGATCCAGTTTCTGGACCAGTATGGTAGTTTACACATGAACTATATTCAAATCTCATCCAAACCTTCTCAAATTTGGCCAGCATGGAGTCCTTCCAAAGTAGATCACCCCAGACAAGTTGGTTGGCTTCATTCACAGCTCATCTCCTCTCTAGAACCTCACCCATTTTCTGTCAGCAAACTGTGGATGAAGTTACACTTCATCTCAGTGAGTCTTTGGGTAAGCTAGTGCCACGGGTGGGTTACAGTACGCGAGGTCGACGCTCCAGACATGGTATGGCAGGCCAGCTCGCGCCACAGGTCCCTGTGCACGCGGTGACCGCGTAGCCAGCCTGCCAAAACCACGCTCTAGGCGCCGCCAGGCACGGGTCTCGTCGGAGTGAGACGCCCACGTCGCCGTACCACGCCCCCCTGTGCCGACTAGCTCCCCGCCATTCCAGGTTCCAGGTTCTTCCCCTCGCCAGAGAAGCTCTCACCAGCCGCCACCGCAGCGCCGCACTGTGGCACCTATGCGGGCACAGTGGCTCTCCCGCCGTCGTCTTCCTCGCGAGCCGTCCCTTCACTCATTAACTCCCCTACCCTCCTCCATCACCTCACCCCATGCCGCGACGGCCAGCTCGCCGTCCTTGCTCCAGTGGCGCGGCCACAGCGCCGCCGTTCCAGAGAGATCGCCGAGCCCCGCCTCTCGCCTATAAAAAGCCACGCCCGGCCTCGCTCAGCACCTCACCCCTCTCCCTCCACCTCCAATTGACTCCAAGAGCAACGAGCCAAGGCCGAGAGGCCCTCTGGCCTCGAGCTTCGCCGGAGACCCTCCGCCGCCCGAGCCTAGTCGCCAGCCACCTCCACCCCACTTCAGTTTCACCTGAGCCCTCCGTCGAGACCAGCTCGCTCCCCTAGTCCTCCTTGAGCCCTTGGCCGACCGAATTGCTGCCATATTTGCCCTTCCCAACGACCTCCGTAGCCTCCACCCGCCAGAGAAGAAGGGGGCGGCACCGTCCGACCACCTCCGGAGGGTCTGCGGGTACGGGCGTGATCGCCGTCGACCGCCCGATCCATCCCAGCCTTCTCCCGACCCCGCCGCCGTCCCTATCGCCGGCAAGCACCACCGGTGAGCCGCCTCGCCTCTGTCTCCCTCCTCTCTTTCTATTTAAACCAGGCCGGCCCCACCCGTCAGCGGCTCAGCCCGCGCGCGCGAAGGGGTAAGTGGAGGCGTATTCGAAGAGTACGCCTTCGACGTGGCCACTGGAGATTTTTCTGATTTTCTAATTTCTGTTTATTTAATCCATCTTTGACCAGAAACTTTGACCATTAATAACTATTTATCCACAAGTCCGATTCATTTGATTCTTTTTGCATTGGGTTTGTATTGAACTCCTTTATTTTCTGACCAAAGTTGGTATTTTTCCAATATTTATAGAATTCCTGGTTAACAAAAAGGATTTATGTGACATTTTCTTTGGCCATTTAAAAATACTTTCAGAGGGAATCTTTGTGGATTTGAAGGCCAGGAGTTTGTGAACAACCCAACAGAGCAAGGCAAGCCAGGACATCCATCTTTTGGAGCATTCCAATAGCATTGCATATTTCAATGCATTATGTTCATTTATTTGCTATATAATAATTCATAGCAATTTAATTTAAATGCTTAGTTGCTGCCATTTTAAGTTATTGTGATAAACCACATGCTTGGTTAATGAAACTTAGTCGGTTGATCTGGAGTCACCTGTCCGGGCTTATCCGTGCAACCACATTTGCCGGTATGGGACGGCCTTGACTTGGTCTGGCTCCGTGCTCTTTCACCGGTACCTCCAGACAGGGAGGGTTATGCGTGCGTGCTGCCCTGATCAAGAAGACGGCGGTAACCCTGTGAGCCCAGTTGAGTATTGTGCCGGCGTCCCCGTTTGGGACAGTTTAGTTTGGCCACGACGGTGGCAGGTGTCACGAGGTGACACAGGGGCCACCCAAGGCAGGACTCCGGGGGGAGGAGGAATGCCGGTGGTATGATGGGAGAGCCACGGGTCAGGCGGGTTTCGTTGGAGCAACGCTGGTCCACCCGAATGGGATCACGAGGCCAGGTGCTTCATGGTGTGGGTAAAGTGCGCAACCTCTGCAGAGTGAAAAATCTATTCGAATAGCCGCGTCCACGGTATTGGACAGTCCGTCCAGGCCTCACTAGGTGGTCAACCGTAACAGTGATAACAATGATGGAAGAACTTGTCTTGTGTTCGGAAGTACTCGATGGCTTATGAGTATTCCGAGGGTTGTGGGACAATCCGAAAGAGAGTAAGTTGATAACTGATGACAGTAAGTGAATCACTTAAGAATTTAACATGTTGATTGCCATGCTATTGTTTGCTGCATTACTTGGTTGTCGTGAGCTTGCGAGTACATTCAAAGTACTCACCTGGCGTATCATGCCAGATGCAGGAGAAGCCGAGGATGGAGGTCCCGATGGTTCGTGCTACGCTAACTAGGCTGTGTCCCAGCAGTGTCCCTGTGGATGGAGCTTTCGCTATGTTCCGCTACACCATAGAGTTTCCCTAGTAGTTTTGAGGCCCGCTATGTTTCATAAATAATGTAGATACTGTTATAGCACCAGGTGTGCTTTTGGCCTCGCTATCGATGTAAAATATGAGCTTGTACCCGAAGTTTATCAATAAAGTTCAGTTCTATTCTGTTCCAAGTTGTTGTGTGTTTCCAGAAGACATGATCTCTGGGTTGGAAACACTGGTAATCCGGTTCACTGAGCCGGGGTGCCACAATATTTCAAGAAGTCTCAAGCATCTAAGCTTGGGGATGCCCCGGTTGGCATCCCACCTTTCTTCTTCAACAATTATCGGTTAGTATCGGTTGAACCTAAGTTTTTGCTTCTGCACATGATATGTGCTATCCTTGGAATGTCATTTTATTTTGTTTTGCTGTTTGAATAAAGTACTTAAGATCTGAAATTCTTAGATGAGAGAGTCTTCACATAGTTATTTAATTGTTGGCTACTCATTGATCTTCACTTATATCTTTTTGGAGTAGTTTGTCTTTTGCTCTAGTGCTTCACTTATATCTTTGTAGAGCACGGCGGTGGTTTCATTTTATAGAAATTGATGAACTCTCATGCTTCACTTATATTATTTTGAGAGTCTCTAAACAGCATGGTAATTTTCTTAGGTTATGAATTTAGTCCTAATATAATGGGTATCCAAGAGGGATATAATAAAAACTTTCATATAAAGTGCATTGAATACTATGAGAAGTTTGATTCCTTATGATTGTTTTGATATGTAAAGATGGTAATATTGGAGACATGCTAGTGAGTAATTGTGGATTGGTAGAAATACTTGTGTTAAAGGTTGTGATTCCCGTAGCATGCACGTATGGGGAACCGTTATGTGATGAAGTCGGAGCGTGATTTATTTATTGAATGTCTTCCTTTGTGTGGAGGTCGGGATCGCGCGATGGTTAACTCCTACCAACCCTTCCCCTAGGGGCATGCGTCTAGTACTATGTTTCGATGACTAATAGACTTTTGCAATAAGTATGTGAGTTCTTTATGACTAATGTTGAGTCCATGGATTATACGCACTCTCACCCTTACACCCTTGCTAGCCTCTCTAGTACCGCGCAACTTTCGCCGGTGCATTAAACCCACCATATACCTTCCTCAAAACAGCCACCATACCTACCTATTATGGCATTTCCATAGCCATTCCGAGATATATTGCCATGCAACTTCCACCATTCCGTTTATGACACGCATCATCATTGTCATATTGCTTTGCATGATCATGTAGTTGACATCGTATTTGTGGCAAAGCCACCGTTCATATTTTTTATACATGTCACTCTTGAGTCATTGCACATCCCAGTACACCGCCGGAGGCATTCATATAGAGTCATATTTTGTTCTAAGTATCGAGTTGTAATTCTTGAGTTGTAAGTAAATAAAAGTGCGATGATCATCATTATAGAGCATTGTCCCATGTGAGGAAAGGATGATGGAAACTATGATTCCCCCACAAGTCGGGATGAGTCTCCGGACTTTACAAAAAATGAAAGAGGCCAAAGAAGCCCAAATAAAAAAAATAGGCCAAAGAAGCCCACCAAAAAAAATGAGAGAAAAGAGAGAAGGGGCAATGCTACTATTCCTTTTTCCACACTTGTGTTTCAAAGTAGCACCAGGATCTTCATGATAGAGAGTCTCCTATTTTGTCACTTTCATATACTAGTGGGAATTTTTCATTATAGAACTTGTCTTGTATATTCCAATGATGGGCTTCCTCAAATTGCCCTAGGTCTTCGTGAGCAAGCGAGTTGGATGCACACCCACTTAGTTTCTTTTTGAGCTTTCATACACTTATAGCTCTAGTGCATCCGTTGCATGGCAATCCCTACTCACTCACATTGATATCTATTGATGGGCATCTCCATAGCCCATTTATACGCCTAGTTGGTGTGAGATTATCTCCTTCTTTTTTGTCTTCTCCACAACCACCATATTCTATTCCACCTATAGTGCTATGTCCATGGCTCACGCTCATGTATTGCGTGAGAGTTGAAAAAGTTTGAGAACACTAAAGTATGAAACAATTGCTTGGCTAAAACCGGGGTTGTGCATGATTTAATACTTTGTGTGATGAAAATGGAGCATAGCCAGACTATATGATTTTGTAGGGATAACTTTCTTTGGCCATGTTATTTTGAGTAGACATGATTGCTTTATTAGTCTGCTTGAAGTATTATTGTTTTTATGTCAACATTAAACTTTTGTTTTGAATCTTTCTCGCGGTGCACGCCGAAAGGAGGGATGGAGAAGACTTGGATGGCGGCGCAATGATCTGGAACGGTGCGAAATCATATGTTGTGACGGCGGCTAGGGTTGGCAGGGACCTCGCGTATATATGCATGGTAGGGTAGAGAGACGTGTGGACTGGACCCACGTTCGAGTCGGTTACAGCCCACGATCCGACGTCTCAGATCGTGGCGCGTTTGTTACGGACTCTTCGTTCCCGACCGGCAAAAATAAGCGCGTAGGTATGAGCTCGCCTCGGCTCAATACCGCAACCCGCCGCGCGTCGTGACGAGGCGTGGCGTGGCGAGGCGAGCTAGGAGGAGGAGTGCGCGAGGGCCTCTTCTCTTCTCATTCTCTTACAAGTGCTAGAAGAGCCCACCTTATAAAGAGGTGCAACTCTCTCCCAACTAGCAGTATGGGACTAAACATTAGTCCCACTCACACCACACACACAACCATGCAAGATGGGCCATGAGAATTTCAGATTTTAGTTGGGCTTTGGGCCAACGACCTGATAGCAAAAATCCAACAAGGCCTACCAAGTATAATTGGACAAGTAGGATTGCATTCAATATCAAGCACAATGAAATCTACAGGCACATAATTCTTATTTGCAATAATAAGAACATCATTTATTATACCTAGAGGTTCTTTAATGGTAGAATCCGCAAGATGCAAATTAAGGGGACAATCTTGAATGCCGGTGAGACCAAGCACATCACAAAGGGATTTAGGAATTGTAGACACACTAGCACCAAGGTCACATAAAGCATTGCATTTATATTTATTTTAATAGTAGGTTCCCACTCATCATACAATTTCCTAGGAATAGAAACTTCTAGCTCAAGTTTCTCATCAGAAGATTTTATCATTGCTTCTACTATATGATTAGTAAAAGCTTTGTTTTGTTCATAAGCATTAGGTGAGCTAATGATGGTTTGTAACAAGGAAATACATTCTACTAAAGAGCAGCTCTCATAATTAAAATCCTTGTAATTAAAGATAGTGGGCACATCGCTAGACAAAGTTTTAACTTCTCCAAACCCACATTTTTCAGTTTTAGCATTAGAATCATCACTCACAAAGCAAATGGGACTCTCCTTATCTAGAGTTGGTTTAACTCCAGTCCCTTTATCATTAATATTCAGAGAGGTAAACAAATAATCAATAGGAGAAGCACCAATCATTTTAAGATCTTCATCATGATTCCCAATGGGGATAGACTCTCGCTTAGCGGCCATCCTATTTACTAGAGTGGTTTGCCTACCAGATATCCTTCCTAGCAATTCTTCAGTTTGAGCAAATTGTAATTGAAGATTAGATACGTCCTTATTGACTTCATCAAGTTGCTTACTAATAGCATCCATTAAGATTGAATGTTCCTCAATTTCAGCAGCAAAATGTTTATTGTGTTCGTAGTGAGAAGTCATGAAAGTTTTATTACGCTCAATTTCAGGCAACCTCTGATAATAAGAAATATTAGAATTTATCTTGAGACATGGTGACCAAGAAAACGAAGTAATAAGCAAAACAAGCAAACTAGCAACGAAACAAGCAAACTAGCAAACTAGTAAAGTAAATATTTTTGTATTTTTCTTTTTTTTGAAACAAGCAAAATATAACAACAAATAAAAAGTAGAACAAGTGAATGATAATTTGTGCGAAGTTACTTGATAGTAGATTGGTGATACTCCCCGGCAACGGCGTCAGAAATCCTTCCTGATATCTCTGATCTGCGTTGGGTTTTCCGTGAAGAGGAACAAGTTATTGCAGCACAAACGAGTAAGTATTTCCCCCAGTTAAGAACCAAGGTTTATCGAACCAATAGGATTAACACGCAACCACCGTCTTCAGCGACTGCACACAAAAGAGCAAACACTTGCACCCAACGCGGGTAAGAGGGTTGTAAATCCCCTTGGACTCGTTATTTGCAAGCAAGTGAAACAAGTAGATAGTAGTGGATAATTGCAAAATAAAATAAAAGATAATAAAGGCAGCGAGGTATTGAAAGCTTTTTGTAAATTATAAGTGAGAAGACCCGGGGGCCGTAGTGTTCTCTAGTGGCATCTCTCATGTTGGAAACATACGGTGGGTAAACAAATTATTGTTGGGCAATTGATAGAAAAGCGAATAATTATGTTCATATTCACGGCAATGATCATGTGTATGTAGGCATCACGTCCATAAACAAATAGTCTGACTCCTGCCTGCACCTATTACTATTACTCCACTCATCGACCGCTATCCAGCATGCATCTAGAGTATTAAGTAAAACAGATAAATGCTTGGAGAAAGATGGCAAGATGTGGACAAAGTAAACTCAATCAATATGAATGAACCCCACCGTTTTATCCTTAGTAGCAACAACACAAAGACGTATCTTGTCCCCTTCTGTCACTGGGATATAGAAACCCGTCGGGTTGAACCTACCACGACGCACCCCTCTCACTGAAGAAAGATCAATCTACTTGGCCAAAGCAAATCAATAGATCGGAGAGATTTACGAAGCTATAATGATCATGCAATAAGAATCAATTTAAGAACTCAGAGAAGACTCCAATATTTTATCATGAATAATTTAAACATAAACCCACAATTCATCGAATCCCAACAAACACACCGCACAAAGGCATTACATCGGATAGATCAAAGCGAAGATGCGATGATCAGTGAGAGAGATAGCCATCTAGATACTAACTATGGACCCGTAGGTCTGTGGTTAACTACTCACACATCACCATGGAGGCAACGAGGTTGATGAAGACGGCCTCCGTGATGGATTCCCCCTCCAGCAGAGTACCGGAAAAGGCCTCCAGATGGGATCACGGCGGAACAGAGACTTGCGGCGGCGGAAAAGGGGTTTCAGGAGCTCTCCTGGGGTTTTTGGAATATATGAGGATTTATAGGCCAGAAAGGGACGCCGGGAAGCGGCCGAGGAGGCCAGTACCCATTAGGGGGCGCCCTAGGGCCTGGCCACGCCCTGTTGGGTATTGGGCCCCTTGTGTAGCCCCTGGTCATCTTCCGAAGCTTCCAGGTCTTTATTTGGTCCAGAAAAAATCATAAAAAAAAATCGGGTCGATTGGACTTCGTTTGGTACAGTAAACCTGACAAGCCAAAAACATGCAAAAACAGGAACTGACACTTGGCACTGGGTCAATAGGTTAGTGCTAAAAAATAATATAAATTGGTAAATAAGTACCCCAAAAGTATCCTAGAATGATAATATTATAGCATGGAACAATCAAAAATTATAGATACGTTGGAGACGGATCAATCCTCAGATTCATCATTTCCTCTAATGGGGCATTCTTGGAACATTAACCACCTGATGCAATCAATAGAGAATAATTATTAGATATAATGTATTAAAAATTCCTTTGACAGTGAATGTGTCCGAACCACACTTCCCAACTGGCTTCTTAGAAAAGAGAAAACAAGGCAAGTAGTAGGCACATTTTGTATCAGTTGAATATTCCAACCACCAAAGTTTGTGTACCAATCTTTTTGGAATCGTCGACGAACAACACTTGTCTCATTGTATTCAAAATTTTCCAATGCTCGCTGATAGGGCCCCTCAGTTATATGAAAACGCCTAGCATCATCTTGCTTTTCCGGTGGGAGTTCCCAAATTTGAGGGCGTCTTCCTGGGTCTCGATCATATTTTGTGGTTATAACCGTAGCTTCTTGTGTAAATTCTGGCGCAGGAACATCTTGACTAGTTTGAGCATCACCTTCAGCATGACTAGGTTGCACATCATTTGTATTAGCATCATGTTCACATGGTTGAGAGCTTGAGCCAATTGGCTTGAAAAAAGTATGGATTGATTGAGTTCTCTTCCTCTTCATGTCTACACGTACACAATTGGACAATCAGAAGAAAATCCTAATTAGTTTTAGTGTCTATATTCCAACAATTACATGGTAAGACATAAATTAGTCTAATGCTGAAACCTGAAAAGAAAACTGACCTTTCTTCCTGTACTTTTCTTTTTCCTGCTTGTCGTTCAGCCGTGTGGGTGTGGCCGGCGCCCCCTGGCCGCGGGCCTGCGGATTGGCACGACAGGTCGACGAGGTGTCGCCGGCGGGGTTGCAGGGTCGGTCTGACGGAGGCCTTCCCAGGGACGACGCAAGGACAAGCAGATGAAAACGAAGCAAAATACCTGGTGGCGCTGCGTGTGTAAGTCGTGTGTATCGCTTCTGACTCCTTGTCTTCCATCCCTGGGTTGCGTTTCTTTTTCCCTTTTGTTGCATATTTGGATCGGGCCTTGGTGTTGTGTGTACGACTGTACGTAGTGAACTCTGGGCCTCTCTACCTATGGGCTATGGGAGCACTGGGGGGGGAGGGGGGAAGACAGCTAAAACTTATGTGCGTACAAAAAAAACTTATGTGCGTACAAAGAAAAACATCGCTGTAACTAAGGGCTATCAAGGGATAACGAAATCGTTGGGGGCTCTATCCCCTGGCCCCCCTTAAAATCGCCCCTGCCTATAGGTTGCTGCATTCCATAGTAGTCTTATTTTAGAATTGTGTTCTGTAGTAGTCGGTGGTGTATCGGTACCTCTCAGGTCGTCCTGAGACTTGTGCAACAAAAGAACTCGGGTTCGTCACAGGTCCCGATGTTCGAATGGGTCGCCCCTTTGCTTGTCAGTGGCATCGTATTTTGAAGACGATTTCCAAAAAACAACTCCTTGAAATGGTTCGTTTGACATTTTGGTTTCATTTCTTGATGTTCCCATGCGTCGAGTGTTGGTTTGCCTCGTCGGCCACCCAATGGAGTGACGCTCGACTGAGCCTGGGATGACTGGTCATTTCTTTGCCCTTTTTGATGGTCGCCTGGCAGAGCACATCATGACGAAACACGTATCCGTTAGAAACGTGCGTAAGTCTTAGATGCTCACCATCGATGAATTTGGTCCCACCTTCTTGTGCAGAGTTATGGGACATACGAGACGATGTACATCAAATCACCAGCCTCGCACGCAAGATCGCCTATAGATCACGTATTCTTTTTACTTCATTTGAGATATCATATGGTTGTGTTTGCTGCGGTTGGCTTGATTTTTCTGACCGGCCATTGCACCGGTCTGCCTGGATGGCGTGTTTTTTGCTGTCTTCCTGGCTTTGCACATTGTGGTCTGCCTAGATGGCATTTTTTGGTTGTCTACATGGCCTTTGCAAGTTGCGGTATGCTCGGATGGTGTGTTCTGGTTGTCTGCCCGGACTTTACACGTTGCGGTCTGCTTGAATTTTGGACGTTGCACCTATCTGGATGGCGTGTTTTGAATCTCCACCCAGCCATAATACGATGTGGCTGCACGTTCTCATTGATCGGGCTCTCCCTGGCTTCTGAATCATCTGGTCGGTTCACCTGGCTTCCTTCTACCCATGTGCTTTTGGGTGGGGATGCACGATTCGTATGGTTCAGGTCATTTGCTGTGGGGGGTCCGCTTCGCCTTTCTACCGTTGCGGTCATTGGTTTCCCTGGCTAATTAATTACTTTATTTCTTGGTTTTTCTTTTTTCATTGTAATTATGAGATGAGGAAAGGCCAAAAGATTAAAAAAATGCTCATAGTGCATTCACCTTCTCAAGGAAACGGTTTATGTATCGATAAATAAAGCTTCTAATTATCCTGCAGAACCTTGTCACAATATCAGCTATGGGAATGATCATCGTCAAGGTAAATACAAACACAATATAACCAGAATATTTTGCAAGTAGCTGAGGGAAAAACTTTCAAATAATTCAGTTAACTTCCGAGCACTTGGTCACTTCTCTTCTTGGCTGCAATTGGTATTTGCGCCAATGGCTATTGTTGGTCTCTTCAAATAGTTCACTTGACTTCTATTTTATATTCCATGTAGTTTGCTTATGTTCTGGGCTATAGTTGGTCTCTACGTCCATTGGCGCAACGGCTCATCTAGTTTAAGAAACGGTGGAATGACTCAGAAAAGTAGCGAAAACAGAGGGAAAATCATAATAGAGATAAAATGTCAGAGGGGGTCTCGCCCTCTGGGGCCAAGGACACCATGGCCCAGAGGAGGAAACCTCTCCCTAGCTAGTGGGGAGGACAAGGAAGAACAGGGAGCTCTGGAATGATGTGAGGGAAACCATTATCATAGTCATCGTCCATCGCCTCCATCAACTTCAACACCATCTCCATCGCCTTCCTCCCTCTCTATACTTTTGTAAACTCTCCCATAAACATTTGTAATCCCCTACTTAATCATGGTGTTTCATGCTAGGAATTATTATCCAATGATCTTTTGCATCTTCATTATGTCTGAGTAGATTCATCTTGTCATGTTGTTCGTTGGCAATATATTATGATCAATTTGATTTAATTTATATGTTGATGTGTTGTTCTCCTTTGGTGCGCAGCATATGCGCACGCGGGTATGCAGATCACACTTTAGGGTTAGTTATGTTGAGATAACTATGCAGAGAGCGGACCGAGTGCCATATATTATCAAGTATGAGTGTAGAAATTGATGCATATGGGAGAAAGAGGACCAATATATCATAGTGTTGTGGTTGGGTTTTACCCTAAAATTAGGGAAAGGATCCTTTCTTCTATTGATTTGATAGAAAATTGTTTTTCTTTTCCTGTAAGTATGATTTTGATTTTTGATGAATGATTGTTGCGGAGGCTTGCTAGGGGTTTCAATTATAAGTACATGTTATCAATGGATTTTGTTTCATGTTAGCATAGTCCTCTCTCACATATAATACTGCAATATTTGATTATTGTAGCCAATTGCCTAGGAATATTTCTGCACCTCCTATCATAGCTATTCCACACTTACTATCTTTTTATTTTTTGTTCCTTTGCATTACATCAACTAAACATTATTTCCAAGTTATTTACTTTCTTGCAAACTATCCCTTTTATAACTACAAAGTAGTTTTATTTCTTATTTCTAGGTAAAGCAAATGTTTGGTGTACGTAGGTTCATATCCATGGTTGATAGAACCTTAGAGAATACAAATACTAACTTTAGTTCCTCGTTGGGTTCAACACTCTTACTTATCTAAAAGCCTAAAATACATCCCCTATACCTGTGGGTTATTAGAGCCTAGGGAACCCCACAGGACAACAAGAGTTATTCTTAGAGTTGCCCTCACCTGACATATGCCATCATGGGCTTTCCTCCCCCTTGAAGCATACATGACTCGCTCCGGCAAGGGACATGTCCGAGCCCACCCTTCTAGGTGATGTTATCCTGGATTAGGAGGTACTCACGATGTCGTCTCCTAGCCAGGAGGGCCGGGCAAAGGACCCCATGCCACCCTACAAGGGATATTCCACAAGACTTGATGCACAAGACAAGAACTCCTGCAATCCTAGGCCTCCGGTGCATTATATAAACCAAGGCTAGGCTAGTCAGTAGATCATCTGATATTCATTAGAATCTCATACACCAATCTTGTGCAGATATTTGTGCTTTGTACTATACCCCATATCAATACATCAAAAGTAGGATGTAGTGTATTATCTCTTCAAGAGAGTCCGAACGTGGATAAAATCTTGTGTCCATGTCCTCGAGATAAGCCAGATTTAGCACCAACATGGGTGGCCTCAACCTGGCAATCGGGTCGGGTTTGGTCGGGTCAGCCATAACCAGACCCATGCCCTAAACCACTATCGGGTTGACCAGCCGCCCATGACCCTACACATGGGTCCGAAATGAGACCCATGCCCAAACCACCGGGTCACCCGACCCGATAGGGCACCCATCGGGTGCAAGATAAATTAAGTTATTACATAATTAATTAATTTTTTAACCAAGATCTTCGGGCAACTGTGTCGCACAGGTTTCTGCGTCGTCAAGTTACTGGGAAGCAAGCAGCAAGCAGCTGCATTTTATAGGCACGTCGATGCCGAAAGTGCTCTTCTAATCCCGAGCTCACATGAGCTCGGGTGAACAGTAAAATCTAAAAAAATAGTAAAAGAATTCAAAAAATTCTGAATTTTTTTTGTGAGAAACATTGATGTTTTTTCCACATGCGTGCAAATTTTCATCACCATCTGACATTCGTGGAAAATGTGGCAAAAAAACAAAATCGATGCTCCAAAATGCTAAAAAAACAGACTTTTTGGAGCATCGATTTTGTTTTTTTTGCCACATTTTTCACGAA
The DNA here is from genome assembly GCA_039707655.1 of Elymus sibiricus. Classification (NCBI taxonomy): domain Eukaryota; kingdom Viridiplantae; phylum Streptophyta; class Magnoliopsida; order Poales; family Poaceae; genus Elymus; species Elymus sibiricus. The sequence goes on from CM077667.1 coordinate 402,733,870, forward strand.
TGTCATCTAGTGATGAAATTTTGCACGCATGTGGAAAAAACATCAATGTTTCTAACAAAAAAAAATCAGATTTTTTTGATTTTTTTTACTATTTTTTTTGATTTTACTGTTCACCCGAGCTCACATGAGCTCGGGATCAGAACAGCTGCGTCCCGTCGATGCCTCCTTTTCCCGCGGCCAGCCGAGGTGGTACTATATGTAGCAGGGGCAATGAACCAGGGACAATGGACCAGCTTGTCTGTTGTATGGGCTGCCGTTGGGCTTCATTCTTGAAACGTGAAAGAAGGAAAGGGCCTAAAGATAAACAGAATGCTTCTGTATGTGAGCTGTTGGGCTTCAAAAGAACACGTACGTGTTTGCCCAACTAGGCGAGTCGGCAGTTGCCAAGTTTTAAGGCTTTGTATAGAAGTTTTTTTAGGGGATGCTTTGTATAGACGTGTATTATACATGATGTGTGTGTATCTTATGACGCACATGTATGAATAAAACAATTATTTTAATTAAAAAAATTATTCGGGTTGCCCACCGGGTCACCCATGGGTGCAAACTTATGCCCATGCCCGACCCACGAATAATCGGGTTGCCCATGGGTGTGACCCATGGGCGAAGATGATGACCCATACCCTGCCTATTCGGGTCGGGTGCCCATGGGCGCTCTTTCCCATGGGTCAAATTGACAGGTTGAGGGTGACCCATGCACGTCACTTCTTGTAGTCTCCGCGAAGCGATAGGAATTCAAATCGGCTCTGATGCAATCTACATGTCAGAACCGAGCTTCATCGTTGATGTCGGCATCTTCTTCGCCGACTAGACTAGTCACCTCGACTGGGCAGAGGACTATGCTTTGTTTCAGATCGTCAAGATCAGACGAGTGCCTTTATAAGATCTCAACCGAGATCATGAAATAATCGTCCATGGAGGTCAGGGGCTCAAAGTCAACATTGCCCTCGGGCGACCGTGCAGATTTTCTGTACAGCGGACTTGTGTTCGTCGTCCTTGCCTCCTCTGGTGTCATTTTGACAAACCCTTTGGTGAAATTGTGTGAAATTGAGGCTACAACAACCCTGTAAATTTTCAGCATGTTCTGATGGAGAAATCTCCGGCAATCTCCGATATACCGAATCCCTGTCAAATTTGGACGAAAATCTGGGCGAGTTTAGGGCGAGGAGTCCACCGTCCAGCTCGGACATCCTTTGGAAAATCCAACCGTCCATCAGCTGAGAAATTCTTAAGTCGACAACCCCTCAAAATCTTAGCTCGACCTGACTGTCCTAACTTTGATAAGAATTCGAGGAGTGCATCAATTTTCCGATCAGTTTTCTGCACGGAAACAAATCCGACCCGAGTTCATATTTGTTCATGAACGGGATATCAGACATTGCTTTTGGAGGAAACTCTTTTTTAAGGTATTGTGTTTTGTTGTCAAACACGTGCTCACAAATTTTGAGCCTTTTCTAAGGCGATCTTCACCGTCGCGCTGGTGGCAAACTAGTCCGACCATATTGCTCCATGGATGCCGACCTGCGACGTCATCGAATCCTTGACTACGCCATCACTTCATTGAGTTAACGACAACCGGTCATCACCTCCGCAAGCCGACTAAGATTTTGGCATCGCGAAGGCCAAATAATAATCAAGACAACATCGTCGTTCCATGGATTGCACGGGTTGAGCAAGCCGACCAAGATTTTGGCATCGCGAAGGCCAAATAATAATTCATCAACCCGACATTAACCGTGTCAGAAATTCCAACATGTGTTGGCATCGCCATGTTGTCTCTTCTTCTAGCCGTTATCCACCTCGTCAACCTGCTTCGATACCTCGACTGGCATGGGGGCTCCAAGCTCACCTTACCGACCTGCTCCATCACCTCAGCTACACAAGAGGCTTCACCATCGCTTTATCAACATAACTAGGGGCTTCATCATCATCAGCCGACCATCTTCATCGCGACAGCTGGACCGGGGCCTTAGCCTCGCCACATCAACCATGTTGTGTTGCCACTTCGTCAAGCCGAGATCCTCGCTCGGTCACCTCTGGACAGGCTTGGGGGCTGGGACCTCGGTTAAGCCGAGGACTACACACCAGGTCGGATCTGTCAAAATTCGATGGGCGTCCTCGTCCTGTCACAAACACAGACCGCGTCATCGACACCGAGCACATTACCAGCTAAGTCGCTTTCATGCTCAATTTCCTTTCTTCAGCTTTTAATTTTTGTTCTATTCAACCAAGCATTATAGTTTTATTAAACAAAAGAAGTTGTTTATTAAAAAACCCTATTTGTTAAAAACAACTTCCTTTACCCACGTTAACTGGGGATCATAAACTTGTATGTGTCGTTTCTAAGTCGTTGCAAAGTCTTTTTCTACCACTACTTTTTTGACTCGAGTGTATGGTCAAATAGCCGGATAGCCTTGTTTCTCTCTAAAGCCGCTCGAGTTTAGTTTCCTAAACTGCCCTGAGAAGCACTCCCCCTTCGGGAAAAGGAAGTTGAAGCCATTCACGATGTCATGCTAAAACACGATGGAAGCACAAATTAATTTGAAGACCAATTTTGGATTGGCACCAAAAAACTTTATTTAATTTAGACGTAAAGTTTTTACATAAGTTTTTTGGTTTTCCAAGCTTATGACACATTTAACCTATTTGTATGTTTTTTCACGAGGCAAGACATCCTTTTCCTCGAGGTGTCCTACATGGTAATTTTTCTCGGGAAATATATTCTGACCCGCAGTTCGGCATCTTCCCTACCAAGCTACACCTCGGTGTTGGTAGAACGCACACGACAATTGAACTAGTTCCTGAGGAGATACAATCCTAGGGTCGGCCATGTTGTTGTGCAAAATGGTTTCCGAGGAGATTACGATCCTCAGGTTGGTCAGGCGCACCCAACCTAAGTCTCGGGGGCTATTGTGCACCATGTTTCCATTCCTAAAGTATGCTACCGAGTAAGGACTTGATCCTGAGGCCGATTTCACGAATCGACCTGGGTCTCAGGGGCTACTAGGATCAGACATTTTATGTTTTCCTTCAGGTGCATCTTGGATTTTAGGCCGACACGCACCTTGATACTACTGGCTATACATATCGACAGAGAATAAATTGCACCAATCGAAAAAAATCAGCCCACCACCTCGAGAGTAGTCCAGCATAAAGTTCGGCTTCGAGCAGCTCGCAACACAGGTGCATTTTCCAGCATGAAGCTCGGCTATACTCCTTCAAATTTTTCAAAGACCGCGATGATCTATGACACCTCGGATGTTGTCTTGCGTTGGAACTCGGCTGTAAGAAGATACCTCGGATGTAGTCCAGCATTGGAGCTCGGTTGCAAGAGGACTCATAGGTCTCCAATGTATCTATAATTTTTTATTGTTCCATGCTGATATATTATCATTCTAGGATACTTTTTGGGTCTTTATTTACCAATTTATAATATTTTTTAGCACTAACCTATTGACCCAGTGCCTAGTGCCAGTTGCTGTTTTCTGCATGTTTTTTTACTTTTCAGGTTTACAGTACCAAACGAAGTCCAATTGCCACGAAACTTTTTGATGATTTTTTCTGGACCATAAGAAGACCTGGAAGCTTCGGAAGGAGGCCGGGAGAAACACGAGGGACCCACCACACATCAAGGCGCGCTCTGATGTGTGGTGGCCCCCTCGTGGCTCTCCTGACGCCCCTCTCTGGCCTATAAATTCTCTAATATTGCAAAAAAAACAGAAGCAATCCCGAAACCCTTTTTCCGCCGCCGCAAGTCTCTGTTCCATCGCGAGGCCATCTGGAGCTCCGTTCCGGCACCCTGCCGGAGGGGGGTCGATCATGGAGGGCCTCTACATCAACCTTGCTGCCCTCATGATGATGTGTGAGTAGTTCACCACAGACCTACGGGTCCATAGCTAGTACCTAGATGGCAATCTCTCTATCTCTTGATCTTCAATACAATGGTCATCGCATCTTCGCTTTTATCTATCCGATGTAATCCTATTGTGCGGTGTGTTTGTTGGGATCCGATGAATTGTGGGTTTATGTTCAGATTATTCATGAAAAGTATTTGAGATGCCTCTGATATATGTTATCTCTTAATTGTGTGATCATTATAGCTTCGTAATGCTCCTGATTTATTGATGTGCTTTGGCAAAGTAGATTGATATTTCATCGGTGGGAGTGGTGCGTTGTGGTAGGTTCAACCTGACGAGTTTCTATATCCCAGTGATAAAGTAGGGAACAAGATGCGTCTTTGTGTTGTTGCTACTAAGGATAACACGATGGGGTTCATTCATATTGCTTGAGTTTAATTTGTCTACATCATGTCATCGTTCTCCATGCATTACTCTGTTTTACTTAATACTCTAGATGCATGCTGGATAGCGGTCGATGAGTGGAGTAATAGTAATAGGTGCAGGCAGGAGTCGGCCTATTTGTTTATGGACGTGATGCCTATATACACATGATCATTGCCGTGAAAATCGCATAACTATCCGCTTTTCTATCAATTGCCCAACAGTAATTTTTTACCCATCGTATGCTGCCTACATGAGAGATGCCGCTAGGGAAAACTATGGCCCCCGGGTCTATTCACTTATATATTTACAAACGCTACTATTACCTCACTGCCTTTATTTACTTTTTATTTTATTTTGCAATTTATATTTATCAATAATTATCTACACAACTCATTTGCTTGCAAATAACGAGATCAAGGGGATTGACAACCCTCTTGCTCGTGTTGGGTGCAAGTTGTTTGTTCATTTGTGTGCAGCCGCTGAAGACGGTTGAGGATTGATATTTCCATTGGTTCGATAAACCTTGGTTTCATAACTGAGGGAAATACTTATCCACTTTGTGCTGCAATTACCCGTTCCACTTCACGGAAAACCCAACGCAGATCGCAAGTATCAAGAAGGATTTCTAGCGCCGTTGTCGGGGAATATCATCATCAGCTATCAAGTTACTTCACACAAATTGTTATTCACTTGTTCTTCTTTTTATTTGCTGTTATATTTAGCTTGTCTCATAAAAATCAAAAATACATTTTTTTAATCTTTGCTTGTTACTAGTTTTCTCGTTTGAAGTCATGGCTAGTTCCCCTCCGGACATGCCTCAATCTCCTTACTTGGGAGAGGGTTCCCCAATCTTAGATTTTAAGCAAGTAGGTGATGAATCCCTTAAAGAAGCATGGGATAGATTGCTAGTAATACAATCTAAAGCTAATCCCAAGAGTCATATTAAATTACTCCTTAGAAGTTTTTATGTTGGTTTATCTCTTTCTCATAGACGTGTCATGGATTCTATGTTCGAGAAAGATTTTATTGGGAACAATGCTTTTGACACCTATGATAAGATGAAAAATATATTTGGGCAGCCTAAAATAGAAACCATTGAACTTGCTATACTAGTGTGCCACCGGCAAACTAAGCTAATCAAAGAGGCTAGAGCTAGTATGGAGTCTAATTTTAGGGGGGTGTTCAATTCTATCTCGAAAATTCATGGAAACGTCATGTTACAAAATAGGAGGCTTGACACCATGTAACAAAAGCTTGATGTTCTTTGTTCTAGGGAGAATAAGATTGTGAGGGGGAGTGGATGCCTTGATGTCAAAGATGACAATACTTGAAACTATGCATTATAACTAGCTAGGGGCATAAAACAATAGCGCTCGTTGGGAGGCAACCCAATAGTTATGTTTCAATCTTTGCTTTAAACTTTCTATATATTTTTGATAAAATGATTGTTGCCTCTGTAATGATTATGTTTGTGTGTTTAAATTAGTGTTTGTGCCAAGTAAAGCCTTTGGGATGACTCACAAGATAAGTAGAATCGATGCTGAAACAAAACAGAAACTTTTGACTCCAGTACAGGAATTTTCCTATTTTACTGTAGCGTGATAATGATCTGAAATTTTTATACAGTGTTTCAATACAAATGTTCGAGGTTTTACTAATTTTTCAGATTTTTTAGAGTTAAATAAGTATAGGATCTCTACAGATTGCTACAGACTGTTCTGTTTTAGACAGATTCTGTTTTTTGCTTGCATAGTTGCTTATTTGGATTATGCTATAGATTGTATCGGGGGGTATAAGCCATAGAGAAGTTAGAATACAGTAACTATTATGCAATTATTAAATAAGAATCAAATTTATAACAGTACCTAAAGTATGCAATATGTTTCTTATACTAACGGATCTCACGAAGTTTTGTTGAGTTTTGTGTGATTGAAGTTTTCAAGTTTTGGGTGTCGTCACGATGGACCACGGAATAAGGAGTAGCAAGATCCTAAGCTTGGGAATGCCCAAGGCACCCCTAGGTAATATTTTAAAGAAGACTCAAGTGTCTAAGCTTGGGGATGCCCCGGAAGGCATCCACTCTTTCGTCTCAATCCATCGGTATGTCACTTGAAGCTATATTTTTATTCATCACATGATATGAGTTTTGCTTGGAGCGTCATTTGCTTTTGTTTGCTTTTACTTTCAGTTTGCAAAAATCATTGTTTGCTGGACACACCTATTTAAGAGAGATACACTTTCATCATAATTTGTTAGAATACTCTATGTGCTTCACTTATATCTTTTGATCTTAGTAATTGCTCTAGTACTTCACTTATATCTTTTTGAGCACGGTGGCGTGTAGATTTTATAGAAATGATTTCACTCTCGTTCCTCACTTATATTTGTTTGAGAGTTAATAAATAGTGACGGTAATTTGCATGGGTCATAAGACTAGTCCAAAAATATTAGGTATTCAATAAGTGATAATCAAAACCATCATGTAGCACATATAGAGAAATTGTGGGTCAATGATATTGATATGTTAATATGGAAAAGGTGTGAGTTCATAATTGTTGACCCGTAGAAGTGTCGATATTAAGAAAGGTTGACCTTTTTGTTCATCTAAAAATTAAAGAGGCATGGTGATGATGTGTGAGCATTTCTATTCCTCGTTGAAATTCTAGTGTTGTTTCGGGTCGGAAGCGCGTGATGGTTCACTCCTACCAACCTCTTCCCTCGGGGCATGCGAGTAGTACTTTGATCTATGATAAAACTAATAAAATTTGCAATAAGTATATGAGTTCTATATGACTAATGTGAAACCATGGACATACGCAATCTCACCTTCTCATATTTGCTAGCCTCTTCGGTACCGTGCATTGCCCATTCTCACCTCGAGGATTGGTGCAACTTTCGCCGGTGCATCCAAACCCCGTGACACGATACGCTCTGTTGCACATAAGCCTTATTATATCTTCCTCAAAACAGCCACCATACCTACCTATCATGGCATTTCCATAGCCATTCTGAGATATATTGCCATGCAAATTTCATCGTCACTTCACATGACTAGTTTGTTCATCGTCATATTGCTTTGCATGATCATATAGAGCTGACATAGTATTTGTGGCAAAGCCACAGTTCATCATATTTTTGATACATGTCACGCTAGATCATTGCACATCCTGGTACACTGCCAGAGGCATTCATACAGAGTCATATCTTCATATTAGTTCTCCATATCGAGTTGTAAGTAAATAAAAGTGTGATGATCATCAATAATAGAGCATTGTCCTAGTGAGGAAAGAATGATGGAGACTATGATTCTTCCCCAAGTCGAGATGAGACTCCGGACGAAAAATAAAGATGGGGGAGGCCAAATGAGCCCACCATTCAAAAAATGAGAGAAAATGAGAGAAGGGACTTTGCTACTATCTTTTACCACACTTGTGCCTCAAAGTGGCACCATGCTCTTGTTGGGGAATGTTGCATGGGAAACAAAAAATTTCCTATGCACGCGCAAGATCTATCCATGGTGATGAGCATCTACGAGAGGGAGAGTGGATCTACATACCCTTGTAGATCGCTAAGCGGGATGCGTTGAGAAACATGGTTGATGTAGTCGAACGTCTTCATGATCCAAATCGCTAGCCGTCCTGCGATCCGATCACGATCCGTCCCGCGATCCAATCACGAACCGTCCCGTGATCCAATCACGGTCCTTCCGATCTAGCGCCGAACGGACGGCACCTCCGCGTTCAGCACACGTACAGCTCGATGACCATCTCCGCCTTCTTGATCCAGCAAGAGGCATCAGAGAGGTAGATGAGTTCTCCGCCAGCACAACGGCGTGGTGGCGATGGTGGTGGAGTTGTCCCGGCAGGGCTTCGCCAAGCACAACCGAGACGATCTAGTGGAGAACAGATCTAGAGGGAGAGAGAGGCAGTCGTGGCTTTTCAGGTGAGGGCTGCCCTCAAATCGTCTATTATATATAGGAGGAAGGGAGGGGAGGAGGCAGCCCAAAACCCTCCACCAAGGAGGGTTCGGCCGAACCATAGGGGAGGAGTCCTTCCCCAACTAGGACTCCTCCCACAAGGGAGGTAGAGTCTTGGGAGCACTCCTTCCCACTTGGCCTCCTCCTTTCCTATTTCGCATGGCCCTTAGGGGCTGGCCGGCCAGCCCACCAGGGGCTGGTGCGCCACCCCCTAGGCCCATGTGGCCCTTGGGGTGAGTGGGCCCCTCCTGGTGGACCCCCGAAACCCTCCCGGCACTCCCGGTACACTACCGGTGACACCTGAACTTTTTCCGGTGACCAAAACGGGACTTCCTATATATCAATCTTTACCTCCGGACCATTCCGGAGCTCCTCGTGACTTCCGGGATCTCATCCGGGACTCCGAACAACTTTCAGTCACCAACATACATAACTCAATACTACCGAAACGTCACCAAACGTTAAGTGTGCAGACCCTGCGGGTTCGAGAACTATGTAGACATGACCGAGACACCTCTACGGTCAATAGCCAATAGCGGGACCTGGATGTCCATATTGATTCCTACATATTCTACGAAGATCTTTATCGGTTGAACCTCTATGTCAAGGATTCAGTTAATCCCGTATGCTGTGCCCTTTGTTTCTTCGGTATGTTACTTGCCCGAGATTCGATCGTCGGTATCTCTATACCTAGTTCAATCTCATTACCGGCAAGTCTCTTTACTCGTTCCGTAATACAAGATCCCGTGGCTAACTCTTTAGTCACTTTGCTTGCAAGGCTCATTGTGATGTTGTATTACCGAGTGGGCCCTGAGATACCTCTCTGTCACATGGAGTAACAAATCCTAGTCTTGATCCACGCCAACTCAACAGACACCCTCGGAGATACCTGTAGAGCATCTTTATAGTCACCCAGTTACGTTGCGACGTTTGATACACACAAGGTATTCCTCCGGTGTCAGTGAGTTGCATGATCTCATGGTCATAGGAACAGATACTTGACATGCAGAAAACAATAGCAATAAACTGACACGATCATATGCTATGTTCATAGTTTGGGTCTTGTTCATCACATCATTCTCCTAATGATGTGATCCCGTTATCAAATGACATCTCATGTCTATGGCTAGGAAACCTTGACCATCTTTGATCAACGAGCTAGTCTATTAGAGGCATACTAGGGACACAGTGTTGTCTATGTACCCACACATGTATTTGAGTTTCCAATCAATACAATTATAGCATGGATAATAAACGATTATCATGAACAAGGAAATATGATAATAACTAAATTATTATTGCCTCTAGGGCATATTTCCAATAGTCTCCCACTTGCACTAGAGTCAATAATCTAGCTCACATCACCATGTGATTAACATTGTAATGAATCTAACACCCAATGAGTTCTGGGGTTCGATCATGTTTTGCATGTGAGAGAGGTTCTAGTCAACGGTCTGCAACATTCAGATCCGTGTGTTCTTTGCAAATCTATATGTCATACTGCAGATGCTACCACGATCACTTGGAACTATTCCAAATGACTGCTCCACTACACGTATCCGGACTGCTACTCAGAGTCATCCGGATAGGTGTCAAAGCTTGCATCGATGTAACCCTTTAAGACGAACTCTTTATCACCTCCATAATCGAGAAACATTTCCTTAGTCCTCTAGTTACTAAGGATAATCTTGACCGCTGTCCAGTGATCCACTCCTGGACCACTCTTGTACCCCTTGACAGACTCATGGCAAGGCACACACCAGGTGCGGTACACAGCATGGCATACTATACAGAGCCTATGGATAAGGCATAGGGGACGACCTTCGTCCTTTCTCTTTCTTCTGCCGTGGTCGAGCTTTGAGTCTCACTCAACTCCACACCTTACAAATCAGGCAAGAACTCTTTCTTTGACTGATCCATTTTGAACTCTTTCAAAATCTTGTCAAGGTATGTACTCATTGAAAGTTTTATCAGACGTCTTGATCTATCTCTATAGATCCTGATGCCCAATATTTAAGTAGGTTCATTCCAGGTTTTCCTTTGAAAAACTCCTTTTCAAACAACCCTTTATGCTTTCCAGAAATTCTACATCATTTCCGATCAACAATATGTCATCCACATATACTTATCAGAAATTCTATAGTGCTCCCACTGAATTTATTGTAAATACAAGTTTCTCATAAACTTTGTACAGACCCAAAAACTTTGATCACCTCATCAAAGCGTATATTCCAACTCCGAGATGCTTGCTCCAGTCCATAGAAGGATCGCTGGAGCTTGCATACATTTTAGCATCCTTAGGACTGACAAAACCTTCCGGTTGTATCACATACAACCTTTCCTCACGGATACCGTTAAGGAAACGATGTTTTGACATCCATCTGCCAGATTTCATAATCGAAAAATGCAGCAACTGCTAACATAATTCCAACAGACTTTAGCATCGCTACGGGTGAGAAAGTCTCATCGTAGTCAACTCCTTGAACTTGTCGGAAACTTCTTTGTGACAAGTCGAGCTTTATAAATGGTGACATTTACCATCAGTGTCTGTCTTCTTCTTAAAGGTCCATTTGTACTCAACGGCCTACCGTTCAACGGGCAAGTCTACCAAAGTCCATACTTGGTTTTCATACATGGATCATTTCTCGGATTTCATGGCTCCTAGACATTTGTTGGAATTCGGGCCCACCATCGCTTCTTCATAACTCGTAGGTTCACTATTGTCTAACAACATGACCTCCAAGACAGGATTGAAGTACCACTCAGAGGCGGTACAGTTTCTTGTCGGCCTACGAGGTTCGGTAGTAACTTGACCCGAAGTGTCATGATCATCATAATTAACTTCCTCTTCATTCGGTGTAGGAGCCACAGAAACATCTTTCTGCGTCGTGCTACTATCCAACTGAAGTGACGGTTCAATAACCTCATCAAGTTCTACCTTCCTCCCACTCAATTCTTTTGAGAGAAACTATTTCTCGAGAAAGGACCCGTTTTTAGCAACAAACACTTTGCCCTTGGATCTGAGATAGAAGGTATACCCAACTATTTCCTTAGGGTATTCTATGAAGATGCACCTTTCCGCTTTGGGATCGAGCTTATCAGACATAAGCGTCGTATTCCCAAACTCTGAGAAATGACAACTTAGGTTTCTGCCAAACCAAAATTCATACGGTGTCATCTCAACGGACTTAGATGGTGCCCTATTTAAAGTGAATGTAGTTGTCTCTAATGCATAACCCCAAAACGATAGTGGCAAATCGATAAGAGACATCATAGCACGTACCATATCCAATAGAGCACGACTACGACGTTCGGACACACCATCACACTATGGTGTTCTAGGCGGCGTGAGTTGTGAAACAACTTCCACATTGTCTTAAGTTGCATACCAAACTCGTAACTCAGATATTCACTTCCACGATCATATCATAGACATTTTATCTTCTTGTCACGATGATCTCAAACTTCACTCTGAATTTGTTTGAACTTTTCAAACGTTTCAGACTTGTGTTTCATTAAGTAAATATACCCATATCTACTCAAATCATCAGTGAAGGTAGGAAAATAACGATATCCACCGCACGCTACAACACTCATTGGACCGAATACATCAACATGTATCATTTCCAATAAGTCACTTGCCCGCTCCATCATACCGGAAAACGGGGTTTTAGTCATCTTGCCCATGAGGCATGGTCCGCATGTCTCAACCGATTCGAAATCAAATGAGTCCAAAGATCCATCAGCATGGAGTTTCTTCATGCGCTTTACACCAATATGACATTTAGCGGCAGTGCCACAAGTATGTGGTACTATCATTATTAACTTTGTATCTTTTTGCATCAATATTATGAACATGTGTATCACTACGATCTAGATTCAATAAACCATTCTCATTGGGTGCATGACCATTGAAGGTATTATTCATGTAAACAGAATAACCATTATTCTCTAACTTAAATGAATAACCGTATTGCAATAAACATGATCTAATCACGTTCATGCTCAACGCAAACACCAAATAACATTTATTTAGGTTCATCACTAATCCCGAAGGTAGAGAGAGCGTGCGATGGTGATCACATCAACCTTGGAAACACTTCCAACACTCATCGTCACCTCACCTTTAGCTAGCCTTCGTTTATTCCGTAGCTTTTATTTCGAGTTACTAACATTTAGCAACCGAACCGGTATCCAATACCCAGGTGCTACTAGGAGTACTAGTAAGGTACACATCAATAACACGTATATCAAATATACTTCTGTCGACGTTGCCAGCCTTCTTATCTACCAAGTATCTAGGGTTGTTCCGCTTCAGCGACCGTTCTCCTCATAATAGAAGCACTTAGTCTCGGGTTTGGGTTCAACCTTGGGTTTCTTCACTGGAGCAGCAACTGACTTGCCATCCATGAAGTTTCCCTCCTTGCCCTTTGATACGTCTCCAACGTATCTATAATTTATGAAGTATTCCTGCCATGTTTACAATAATTTTATATGATCTTGGTATGATTTTATTAGAACTAACCCGGACTGACGCTGTTTTCAGCAGAACTACCATGGTGTCGTTTTTTGTGCAGAAATAAAAGTTCTCGGAATGGGCTGAAAATTTACGGAGAATATTTTTGGAAAATATAAAAAATACTGGAGCAAAAAGATACCGGAGAGGAGTCCCGAGGCAGCCACAAGCCTAGGGGGCGCCCCCCCCCCCCTAGGGCGCGCCCCCTGGCTTGTGGGCCCCTCGGGAGTCCCCTTGACGTGAGACCGACGCCAAAAATTCCTATAAATACCAAAAACCCCAGAAAGAAACCTAGATCGGGAGTTCCGCCGCCGCAAGCCTCTGTAGCCACGAAAAACCAATCGGGAGCCCGTTCCGGCACCCTGCCGGAGGGGGAAACCATCACCGGAGGCCATCTTCATCATCCCGGCGGTCTCCATGACGAGGAGGGAGTAGTTCACCCTCGGGGCTGAGGGTATGTACCAGTAGCTATGTGTTTGATCTCTCTCTCTCTCGTGTTCTTGAGATGACACGATCTTGATGTACCGCGAGCTTTATTAATATAGATGAATCATATGGAGTTTTTCCCTCTCTATATTCTTGTGATGAATTGAGTTTTCCCTTTGAAGTTTTCTTATCGGATTGAGTCTTTAAAGGATTTGAGAACACTTGATGTATGTCTTGCGATGGGATATCCGTGGTGACAATGGGATGTTATATTGATCCACTTGATGTATGTTTTGGTGATCAACTTGTGGGTTCCGTGACCTTGGGAATCTATGCATAGGGATTGGCACATGTTTTCGTCTTGACTCTCCGGTAGAAACTTTGGGGCACTCTTTGAAGTTCTTTGTGTTGGATTGAACATGATGAATCTGAAATTGTGTGATGCATATCATATAATCAAGCCCATGGGTACTCGTGGTGACATTAGGGTTTTGGTTGATGTGTATCTTAAGGTGTTATTTTAGTACGAACTCTAGGGCTGTTCGTGACACTTATAGGGATAGCTCATAAGATTGATCGAAAAAGATAACTTTGAGGTGGTTTCGTACGCTACAATAATTTCTTCGTTTGTTCTCCGCTATTTGTGACTTTGGAGTGAACTCTTTGTCGCACGTGAGGGATTTACATATGATTCAACTATGTCATCATTGTTGAGAGAACTTGCACTAGTGAAAGTATGAACCCTAGGCCTTGTTCTAAGCATTGCAATACTGTTTGTGCTCACTTTTATCATTAGTTACCTTGCTGTTTTTATATTTTCAGATTACAAAAACCTATATCTACCATCCATATTACACTTGTATCACCATATCTTCGCCGAACTAGTGCACCTATACAATTTACCATTGTATTGGGTGTGTTGGGGACACAAGAGACTCTTTGTTATTTGGTTGCGGGGTTGTTTGAGAGAGACCATCTTCATCCTATGCCTCCCACGGATTGATAAACCTTAGGTCATCCACTTGAGGGAAATTTGCTACTGTCCTACAAAACTCTGCGCTTGGAGGCCCAACACGAGTCTATAAGAAGAAGGTTGCGTAGTAGACATCAAGCTCTTTTCTGGCGCCGTTGCCGGGGAGGCGAGTGCTTGAAGGTATATCTTTAGATCTTGTAATTAAATCTTTTAGTTTCTTGTTTTTCACTAGTTTGGTCTATAAAAGAAAACTACAAAAAAATATGGAATTGAGGTTACCTCATATGCTTCATCTTTTTAACGTCTTTCGTGAAAATGATGGAAAGGAAAATTGTGCTCAAGTGTTAGAAGAAGAAGTTATTAAAATGTTTGGCACTAAATCTTTGAGTGATGAGCATGATTGCAATGTTGTTAGTATGAATTCTTTGAATATACATAGTACTAATGATGATTGCACTAGTCATGATAAAAAGATTTCTTATAAGCATGTCAATTTTTGTGGAGTGCATAGAGTTTGTGAAGACATGCCTAAAAGGGAAGATAGATTTTGTAAGAGGCATAAGTATTTAGAAACTAAATGGTTGCAAGAGAAGCTATATGTTTGTGCTGAATGACTTAATATTTCTCGCCGTCATTGTGAACTTTGCAATGAAAGTGCTCATTTTAATTTCCAATGTGAATTATTTCATCATCGAATTGTGTCCAAAAATTGTGATAACCTCATTACCCTTGAGCATCATAATGAACTTAGTCTATTTTTGGGGTATGAAGAAATGAAACATAAAACTAAGGATGTTCCAGCTTGGTTCTCATGAAAATGATTGATTTTGATCTAAATGAAATCTATATGTATTGCGTGGTAAATTGCATTGAGAATCCTTATATTGCCAATTACTTAAAAACAAGAAAACAAATAGAAGATGAAGAGAATACTAATGAAGGGGAAGAGGTTTCCCAATATCCTCCTATTTTTTCTTATGATGAATCAGGTAACGAGGAGGAGCTTTTTATTCAACCAACCTCTTCAAAAAGAAGCTTGGAGGAATTAAATAAACCCACACATAATGTGGTGAAGAAGAAGAAAAGAAGGAAAAGTAAAGGTAAAGAGGTATCTCTCCCAAATAATGTTGCTCCCATTATTGATAGGCCTCATGAGAATGAATCAAAAATAGTTGTGGAAGATGATACACTTGAGGATGATTTTGTTATGCCTATTGCTTGTTGTGATAATTATTATTGGGAAGATAATGATACTTCTTATAATCTTGAAAATATTTATGGCACCAACTTGGAAGATGATGATAATAATTGCTATACTATTGGTGCCATTCATACTATTAATGATGAGAGTGATTATGTTTATGATATACAAAGCCACAAGCTTGGGGATGCTATGTTTGATGAAAATGACATGTTTGAGAATTTATTTGCTGCAATTAATGTTTGTCCCAAGCTTGGGGATGCTATGCTTAATGAAGATGATCTTTTTATCCCCCCTACTTTGAATGATCAAATTTGTTATAATGACTGCATGCCTCCTACTTATGATGATTATTGTGATGATACTTATGCGATGAAAAAGAGTGATGATTACTATTATGATACTTGTCATAATTATGAATATCCTTTTACTGAATATTACTCTTTTAATGTGGAACCAATTTGTAGTATTCAATTCTTTTATGATACTCCCACTATTAGTCATGAGAAGAAATTTTCTTGTGTGGAGAGTAGTAAAATTTCTATGCTTGTATATCATGAAAAGAATGCTTTATGTGCTAGTTATATTGTTGAATTCGTTCATGATGCTACTGAAAATTATTATGAGAGAGGATCTTATGCTTCTACATATTGCAATAATATCAAGTTTCCTCTCTATGTGTTGAAAGTTTTGAAGTCATGCTTGTTTTGCCTTCCTGTGCTAGTTGATTCTTGTTCCCATAAATTGTTTTCTCACAAAATCCCTATGCATAGGAAGTGGGTTAGACTTAAATGTGCTAGTCATATGCTTCATGATGCTCCTGTTATGTTTCAATTCTTATCTTTTATGTGAGCATCATTGAAATCATCATGCCTAGCTAAAAAGGCATTAAAGAAAAGCGTTTGTTGGGAGACAACCCAATATTTATACCTACTGTTTTTGTGTTTCCACATGATTAAGATACTGTATAATTATGTTTTATAGCTTTTGTTTCAATAAAGTGCCAAGTAAAGCCTTTGGGATGACTCACAAGATGAGTAGAACTGATGCTGAACCAAAACAGAAACTTTTGACTCAAGTACAGGAATTTTCATTTTTTACTGGAGCGTGATAATGATCTGAAATTTTTACACAGTATTAATATACAAATTATTCAGGTTTTCCTAATTTTTCAGAATTTTTAGAGACAGGGAAGTGTAGTTACACTACAGATCTTCACAGACTGTTCTGTTTTTGACAGATTCTGTTATGCATGCATAGTTTGCTTGTTTTAGTGTTTCCATAGCTTATATTTAGTGGTATAAATTATGGTAATGATATAATAAAGCATGTATCATGTGGGAACAATTATGAATCTTGTCTTGACAGTACCTAAGTGAATTATCTTTATTTATTATACTTACCCATCTCACAAAGTTCCGTTAAGTTTTGTGTGATTGAAGTTTTCAAGTTTTGGGTGAGACACCGATATGAGGAGAATAAGGAGTGATAAGAACCTAAGCTTGGGGATGCCAAAGGCACCCCCAAGGTAATATCCATGGAAGACTCAAGCGCCTAAGCTTGGGGATTCCCCGGAAGGCATCCCCTCTTTCGTCTTCAACATTATCGGTATATCTTACTTAGAGCTATATTTTTATTCGTCACATAATATGTGCTTTGCTTGGATCGTCATTATATTTTGTTGTTCTCTGTTAGGTGTTATTTATAATCTTGTTTTTCAATAAAAAGTTCCAAGAATTGTCTTAGGATGCTTGCATTGCATGTTTTGATGTGTGCTGTGTAAAAAACAGAAACTTTTGCTGTAGTGTTTGAATTTTCATATTTTACTGAAACGTGGAAAGTTTCTGAAATTTTTACACAGTGTTTTCATATAAATTCTTTAGCATTTCATAAATTTTCATAATTTTTTGTGTTACGGAAGTACACTGTTTTCATAAATTGCTACAGACTGTTCTGTTTGGACAGATTGCTGTCATAGTTTTGTTATCTACTTATCCTCTAGTTTCCATAGCCTATATTGGTAGATATAATTTGTGGAAATTATAGTAAACAGTAGATGATGTTTGATAATTATTGTGCAACTTGTCTTGGCAGTACATGAAGTGTTGATTTATTCTTATGTGTATTAACCTATCTCATGAGTTCTTGTTGAGTTTTGTGTGGATGAATTTTATAAGAATTAGGGAAACCATGATATGAGAGGAATTAAGGAGACACAAGAGCTTAAGCTTGGGGATGCCCAAGGCATCCCTAATTAATATTTCAAGAATTCTCAAGCATCTAAGCTTGGGGATGCCCCGGTTGGCATCCCACCTTTCTTCTTCAACAATTATCGGTTAGTATCGGTTGAACCTAAGTTTTTGCTTCTTCACATGATATGTGCTATCCTTGGAATGTCATTTTATTTTGTTTTGCTGTTTGAATAAATTACTTAAGATCTGAAATTCTTAGATGAGAGAGTCTTCACATAGTTATTTAATTTTTGACTACGCATTGATCTTCACTTATATCTTTTTAGAGTAGTTTGTCATTCACTCTCGTGCTTCACTTATATCCTATGAGTAAATGGTTGAATGAATTAAATATCATAAATATGAAATTAAATATGCTTCATATACTTATCCCATGGGGAGTAATGACTTCACACATACTCCCTCCGTTCCACAATGTAGTGCGTATAGATTTTCTGAGAAGTCAAACATTATAGACTTTGACCAAGTTTATAGGAAAATATATATACATCTAGAATACCAAATACATATCCTTAAATACGTCACAAGACGTACTTTCATATTGTATATATTTGGTATTGTAGATATAAATAGTTTCCTCTATAAATTTGGTCAAAGTTTGTAAAGTTTGACTTTCCTAAAAATCTATATGCACTACATTATGGAACGGAGGGAGTAATAAGTATAGGTGGTAAAATTTATTGAAAGTTAGCAAACACCGCATTGGTCACTTGAACAATTCATGAAAGAATATTGAAGGAAGAGAGATTCCACATATAAATATACTATCTTGGACATCTTCTATGATTGTGAGCTCATTAATTATTTTCAAACTCGAGCAAATTAGTTGAAATTGGACAAGGAAGACAACTTAATGAGTTGTGTTTGGGTATATTTGTATAGAAGTTATATTGTTATGGATCCTCCAACATGTGGTGCTTGCTTCCACCTCATACTAGCCAAAACTTCCGCACCAAGTAGAAATACTACTTGTGCATCCAAACACCCTTAAACCAGTTTTGCCATGAGAGTCCACTATACCTACCTATGGATTGAGTAAGATCCTTCAAGTAAGTTGTCATCGGTGCAAAAAGCAATAAAAATTGCTCCTAAATATGTATGATCTTTTATTATAAGGGGAAATAAGCGTTGTACGAACTTGTGATGGTAAAGAAATAAAAGCGACGGACTGCATAATAAAGGTTGCTATCACAAAGGGCAATACAACGTGACGTTCCTTTGCATTAAGGGTTTGCACATCCAAAAACAAAAAGCGCATGACAACCTCTGCTTCCCTCTGTGAAGGGCCTATCTTTTACTTTCTAGTACTTACCTTTATGCAAGAGTCATGGTGATCTTCACCACTTCCTATATTTCGCCTTTTTCTCTTGGCAAGCGTCATGTGTTGGGGAATGATCTAGACATATATATCCACACAAATATATTTGATCATGAATTATTATTGTTGACAATTATATATATGATAAATAAGTTGGGAGGCAAAACATTAAGCCCCTATCTTTCTCTGTGTTCGATGGATGCTATTTGTTCTAAAAATATGCTTTGAGTGTCAATAATCATGGAAGACTATATGATAGTTGAGTATGTGGAATTTGCTAAATCAAAGCTCTTACATAGACCCTTCCTGAAAATAAGATGAATTGCAATTGTTCGATGACTAGGAATATGGTTTGTTAGTTTTCAAGAAACTTTCTGGTATATACTTTAACATGTGAATAGCTTGTTACTTGATCATGAGAAGTTTTATGAGATGAGCTACTGTTTATGGTTTATATTGATGCTAGAAAAAGTGATTGGAATTATCATTGATCAAACTTGTGCACTTGCTAGCATTCACACTTCATAAATTATTTCTTTTATCATTTACCTACTCGAGGACGAGCAGGATTTAAGCTTGGGGATGTTGATACGTCTCCAACGTATCTATAATTTATGAAGTATTCATGCCATGTTTACAATAATTTTATATGATTTTGGTATGATTTTATTAGAACTAACCCGGACTGACGCTGTTTTCAGCAGAACTACCATGGTGTCGTTTTTTGTGTAGAAATAAAAGTTCTCGGAATGGGCTGAAAATTTACGGAGAATATTTTTGGAAAATATAAAAAATACTGGAGCAAAAAGATACGGGAGAGGAGTCCCGAGGCAGCCACAAGCCTAGGGGGCGCCCCCCCTAGGGCACGAACCCCCTGGCTTGTGGGCCCCTCGGGAGTCCCCTTGACGTGAAACCGACGCCAAAAATTCCTATAAATACCAAACCCCCAGAAAGAAACCTAGATCGGGAGTTCCACCGCCGCAAGCCTCTGTAGCCACGAAAAACCAATCGGGAGCCCGTTCCGGCACCCTGCCGGAGGGAGAAACCATCACCGGAGGCCATCTTCATCATCCCGGCGGTATCCATGACGAGGAGGGAGTAGTTCACCCTCGGGGCTGAGGGTATGTACCAGTAGCTATGTGTTTGATCTCTCTCTCGTGTTCTTGAGATGACACGATCTTGATGTACCGCGAGCTTTATTAATATAGATGAATCATATGGAGTTTTCCCCTCTCTATCCTCTTGTGATGAATTGAGTTTTCCCTTTGAAGTTTTCTTATCGGATTGAGTCTTTAAAGGATTTGAGAACACTTGATGTATGTCTTGCGATGGGATATCCGTGGTGACAATGGGATGTTCTATTGATCCACTTGATGTATGTTTTGGTGATCAACTTGCGGGTTCCGTGACCTTGGGAATCTATGCATAGGGGTTGGCACATGTTTTCGTCTTGACTCTCCGGTAGAAACTTTGGGGCACTCTTTGAAGTTCTTTGTGTTGGATTGAACATGATGAATCTGAAATTGTGTGATGCATATCGTATAATCAAGCCCATGGGTACTCGTGGTGACATTGGAGTATCTAGGTGACATTGGAGTATCTAGGTGACATTAGGGTTTTGGTTGATGTGTATCTTAAGGTGTTATTTTAGTACGAACTCTAGGGCCGTTCGTGACCCTTATAGGGATAGCTCATAAGATTGATCGGAAAAGATAACTTTGAGGTGGTTTCGTACCCTACAATAATTTCTTCGTTTGTTCTCCGCTATTTGTGACTTTGGAGTGAACTCTTTGTCGCACGTGAGGGATTTACATATGATTCAACTATGTCAGTATTGTTGAGAGAACTTGCACTAGTGAAAGTATGAACCCTAGGCCTTGTTTCTAAGCATTGCAATACCGTTTGTGCTCACTTTTATCATTAGTTACCTTGCTGTTTTTATATTTTCAGATTACAAAAATCTATATCTACCATCCATATTACACTTGTATCACCATCTCTTCGCCGAACTAGTGCACCTATACGATTTACTATTGTATTGGGTGTGTTGGGGACACAAGAGACTCTTTGTTATTTGGTTATAGGGTTGTTTGAGAGAGACCATCTTCATCCAACGCCTCCCACGGATTGATAAACCTTAGTTCATCCACTTGAGGGAAATTTGCTACTGTCCTACAAAACTCTGCGCTTCGAGGCCCAACACGAGTCTACAAGAAGAAGGTTGCGTAGTAGACATCACCCTTGCCCTTCTCAAAACTAGTGGTTTCACTAACCATCAACACTTGATGGTCCTTCTTGATTTCTACCTTCGCGATGTCAAACATCGCGAATAGCTCAGGGATCATTATTTCCATCCCTGGCATTTTATAGTTCATCACGAAGCTCTAGTAGCTTAGTGACAGTGACTTGGAGAACTATATCAATCACTATCTTATCTGGAAGATCAACTCCCACTCGATTCAAGCGATTGTAGCACCCAGACAATCAGAACACATGCTCACCGATTGAGCTATTCTCCTTCATCTTGCAGGCAAAGAATCTTGTTGGAGGTCTCATACCTCTCAACACGGGCACGAGCCTGAGATCCCAATTATAGCTCTTAGAACATCTCATATGTTCCGTGACGTTCAAAACGTTTTGGAGCCTCAATTCTAAGCCGTAATGCATGACACACTGAACTATCAAGTAGTCATCAGAACGTGCCTGTCAGATGTTCACAACATCTACAGACGACGCTTGAGGGGGTGGCGCACCGAGCGGTGCATTAAGGACATAAGCCTTCTGTGCAGCAATGAGGACAATCCTCAGATCACGGACCCAGTCCGCATTATTGCTACCATCATCTTTCAACTCTATTTCTCTAGGAACATATAAAAATTCAAGGGAGCTACAGCGCGAGCTAGTAATCTACAACATAATTTGCAAAGACATTTTGACTATGTTCATGATAATGAGTTTAGTTAATCATATTAAAAAAACTCCCACTCAAATTGACATCCCTCTGGTCATTTGAGTGTCACATGATCCAAATTCACCAACTCAAGTCCGATCATCACGTGAGATGAGGTGGTTTCAATGGTGAACATCTTCATGTTGATCATATCTACTATATGACTCATGTTCGACCTTTCGGTCTCTTGTGTTCCGAGGCCATGTCTGTACATGCTAGGCTCGTCAAGTTTAACCCGAGTGTTCCACACGTGCAACACTGGCTTGCACCCGTTGTATGTGAACGTAGAGTCTATCACACCCGATCATCACGTGGTGTCTCGAAACGACGAACTTTCGCAACGGTGCACACTCGGGGAGAACACAATTTTATCTTGAAATTTTAGTGAGGGATCACCTTATAATGCTACCGTCGTCCTAAGCAAAATAAGATGCATAAAAGGATTAACATCACATGCAAATCATAAGTGACATGATATGGCCATGAACTTGTGCTTTTGATCTCCATCTCCAAAGCACCGACATGATCTCCATCGTCACCGGCATGACACCATGATCTCCATCATCTTGATCTTCATCAACGTGTCGCCATGAGGTTGTCGCGCCAACTGTTGCTTCTACGACTATTGCTAACTCATAGCGATAAAGTAAAGCAAGAACGGCGAAAATAAATTAAAGACAACCCTATGGCTCCTGCCGGTTGCCGTACTCATCAACATGCAAGTTGTGATATTCTATACAAAACATGATCATCTCATACATCACATATATCTCATCATGTAATTGGCCATATCACATCAAAACATACCCTGCAAAAACAAGTTAGACGTCCTCTAATTGTTGTTGCATGTTTTACGTGGCTGCTACGGGTATCTA
The DNA here is from genome assembly GCA_039707655.1 of Elymus sibiricus. NCBI lineage: Eukaryota > Viridiplantae > Streptophyta > Magnoliopsida > Poales > Poaceae > Elymus > Elymus sibiricus. The sequence goes on from CM077667.1 coordinate 402,756,640, forward strand.
GCAAGAACGATTCTTACCTACGCAAAACCACAACGGTGATACACAAATTGCTATTCAACCTTCTCAAGGACCGCCTTTGTCAAATCCGATCCAACTAAAGTGGGAGAGACAGACACCCGCCAGCCATCTTTATGCAACAAAGTCACATGTCAGTTGATGGAACCGGTATCTCGTAAGCGTACGAGTAAGGTTGGTCCGAGCCGCTTCATCCCACAATACCGTTGAATCAAGAAAAGACCAAGGGAGGAAGCAATCTGAGCATAAAAGCCCACAAACTCCTTTCTGTTCTACTCGTGATCTCATCTACGCATAGACCTAGCTCATGATGCCACTGTTGGGGAACGTTGCATGGGAAACAAAAAAATTCCTACGCACACGCAAGATCTATCCATGGTGATGAGCATCTACGAGAGGGAGAGTGGATCTACATACCCTTGTAGATCGCTAAGCGAGAAGCGTTGAGAAACGCGGTTGATGTAGTCGAACGTCTTCGCGATCCAAATCGCTAGCCATCCCGCGATCCGATCATGATCCGTCCCGCGATCCAATCACGAACCGTTCCGTGATCCAATCACGGTCCTTCCGATCTAGCGCCGAACGAACGGCACCTCCGCGTTCAGCACACGTACAGCTCGATGACGATCTCCGCCTTCTTGATCTAGTAAGAGGGAGCGGAAAGGTAGATGAGTTCTCCGCTAGCACAACGGCGTGGTGGCGGTGGTGGTGGAGCTGTCCCGGCAGGGCTTCGCCAAGCACAACCGAGACGATCTAGTGGAGAACGGATCTAGAGGGAGAGAGAGGCAGCCGTGGCTTTTCAGGTGAGGGCTGCCCTCAAATCCTCTAGTATATATAGGAGGAAGGGAGGGGAGGAGGCAGTCCAAAACCCTTCACCAAGGAGGGTTCGTCCGAATCATAGGGGAGGAGTCCTTCCCCAACTAGGACTCCTCCTCCCACAAGGGAGGTGGAGTCTTGGGAGGACTCCTTCCCACTTGGCCTCCTCCTTTCCTATTTCGCATGGGCTCCTTAGGGGCTGGCCGACCAGCCCACCAAGGGCTGGTGCGCCACCCCCTAGGCCCATGTGGCCCTTGGGGTGAGTGGCCCCTCCCGGTGGACCCCCGGAACCCTCCCGGCACTCCCGGTACACTACCGGTGACACACGAACTTTTTCCGGTGACCAAAACGGGACTTCCTATATATCAATCTTTACCTCCGGACCATTCCGGAGCTCCTCGTGACGTCCGGGATCTCATCCGAGACTCCGAACAACCTTCGGTCACCAACATACATAACTCAATACTACCGAAACGTCACCAAACGTTAAGTGTGCAGACCCTGCGGGTTCGAGAACTATGTAGACATGACCGAGACACCTCTACGGTCAATAGCCAATAGCGGGACCTAGATGCCCATATTGGTTCCTACATATTCTACGAAGATCTTTATCGGTTGAACCTCTATGTCAAAGATTCAGTTAATCCCGTATGCTGTTCCCTTTGTTTCTTCGGTATGTTACTTGCCAGAGATTCGATCGTCGGTATCTCTATACCTAGTTCAATCTCGTTACCGGCAAGTCTCTTTACTCGTTCCGTAATACAAGATCTCGTGGCTAACTCTTTAGTCACTTTGCTTAGAAGGCTCATTGTGATGTTGTATTACCGAGTGGGCCCTGAGATACCTCTCCGTCACACGGAGTAACAAATCCTAGTCTTGATCCACGCCAACTCAACAGACACCCTCGGAGATACCTGTAGAGCATCTTTATAGTCACCCAGTTACGTTGCGACGTTTGATACACACAAGGTATTCCTCCGGTGTCAGTGAGTTGCATGATCTCATGGTCATAGGAACAGATACTTGACATGCAGAAAACAATAGCAATAAACTGACACGATCATATGCTATGTTCATAGTTTGGGTCTTGTCCATCACATCATTCTCCTAATGATGTGATCCCGTTATCAAATGACATCTCATGTCTATGGCTAGGAAACCTTGACCATCTTTGATCAACGAGCTAGTCTATTAGAGGCATACTAGGGACACAATGTTGTCTATGTACCCACACATGTATTTGAGTTTCCAATCAATACAATTATAGCATGGATAATAAACGATTATCATGAACAAGGAAACATGATAATAACTAAATTATTATTGCCTCTAGGGCATATTTCCAACAGCTCTTCTTGTAGAGAGTCTCATGATATGTCACTTCCATATGCTAGTGGGAATTACATATTCATTATTACAAACTTGACTTGTATATTCTTATGACGGGCTTCCTCAAATGCCCGAGGTCTTCATGAGCAAGCAAGTTGGATGCACACCCCACCTAACTTCATTTGAGCTTTCATACACTTATAGCTCTAGTGCATCATTTGCATGGCAATCCCTACTCCATGCATTGATATCTATCAATGGGCATCTCCATAGCCCGTTGGTACGCCTATTTGATGTGAGATTATCTTCTCCACTTTTTACCCCTTTGATATCTATCACCATACTCTATTCCACCTAAATGCTATGTCCAATGGCTCACGCTCATGTATTGCGTGAAGAATAAAAAGTTGATGCATATTGAAAAAGTACGATCCAATTGCCTGACTTGGACACCGTGGTGCTTAACATTTGTATTAATGTGGTGAAGATGGAGCCATGCCTTGCTAATATAATAAGATGAATGGGGGGGGGTAAACATTTCTTAAGGATCGTATACTTTTAAGGATTAATGATTTTGTTTCTTACACGTTGAATATTGCTGTGTTAATATCTGTTTATTCATCTTTTTTCAATGAGCATACATGCATAAGATTACATAATGGATGTAGCATGTCACATCAAAAATTCTGTTTTTATCATTTACATACTCGAGGACGAGCAGGAATTAAGCTTAGGGATGCTTGATACGTCTCTAACGTATCTATAATTTTTCATTGTTCCATGTTGATATATTATCATTCTAGGATACTTTTTGAGTCTTTATTTACCAATTTATAATATTTTTGAGCACTAATCTATTGACCCAGTGCCCAGTGCCAGTTGCTGTTTTCTGCATGTTTTTTTACTTTTCAGGTTTACAGTACCAAACGAAGTCCAATTCCCACGAAACTTTTTAATGATTTTTTCTGGACCATAAAAAGACCTGGAAGCTTCAGAAGGAGGCCGGGAGGCGCACGGGGGACCCACCACACATCATGGCGCGCCCTGGGGTGCGCCTTGATATGTGGTGGCCCCTCGTGGCTCTCCGGACGCCCCTCTCTGGCCTATAAATTCTCTAATATTGCAAAAAACCCAGAAGCAGTCCCGAAACCCTTTTTCCGCCGCCGCAAGTCTCTGTTCTGTCGCGAGGCCATCTGGAGCTCCGTTCCGGCACCCTGCCGGAGGGGGGATTGATCACGGAGGGTCTCTACATCAACCTTGCCGCCCTCATGATGATGTGTGAGTAGTTCACCACAGACCTACGGGTCCATAGCTAGTACCTAGATGACAATCTCTCTATCTCTTGATCTTCAATACAATGGTCATCGCATCTTCGCTTTTATCTATCCGATGTAATCCTATTGTGCGGTGTACGTTTGTTGGGATCCGATGAATTGTGGGTTTATGTTCAGATTATTCATGAAAAGTATTTGAGATGCCTCTGATATATATTATCTCTTAATTGCATGATCATTATAGCTTTGTAATGCTTTCCGATTTATTGATGTGTTTTGGCCAAGTAGATTGATATTTCATCGGTGGGAGTGGTGCGTTGTGGTAGGTTCAACCTGACGAGTTTCCATCCCTGTGACAAAGTAGGGGACAAGATGCGTTTTTGTGTTGTTGCTACTAAGGATAAAATGATGGGGTTCATTCATATTGCTTGAGTTTACTTTGTCTACATCATGTCATCGTTCTCCATGCATTACTCTGTTTTACTTAATAATCTAGATGCATACTGGATAGCGGTTGATGAGTGGAGTAATAGTAATAGGTGTAGGCAGGAGTCAGCCTATTTGTTTATGGACGTGATGCCTATATACACATGATCATTGCCTTGAAAATCGCATAACTATCCGCTTTTCTATCAATTGCCCAACAGTAATTTGTTACCCACTGTATGCTGCCTACATGAGAGATGCCGCTAGGGAAAACTATGGCCCCGGGGTCTATTCACTTATATATTTACAAACGCTACTATTACCTCGCTGCCTTTATTTACTTTTTATTTTATTTTGCAACTTATATTTATCAAGAATTATCTACACAACTCATTTGCTTGCAAATAACGAGATCAAGGGGATTGACAACCCTCTTGCCCGCGTTGGGTGCAAGTTGTTTGTTCATTTGTGTGCAGTCGCTGAAGACGGTTGAGGATTGATATCCGTATTGGTTCGATAAACGTTGGTTTCATAATTGAGGTGAGGGAAATACTTACTCACTTTATGCTGCAATTACCCGTTCCTCTTCACGGAAAACCCAACGCAGATCACAAGTATCAAGGACACTGCCGCTCGGGAAAACTTCAAACCCGAGGTGTGACATGAAAATGACAAGGCATGTGTAATGGCCGAGAACAAAATTAAAGGGGCTCCTCGGATGCCCGACATGTGAAATCTTCGGATACACCTCAGCTATCCTCGAGATCAGAGATATGAAGATTTGTTGAACCAGCTTTAAAGACCGACGACCAAAGATGAAGAATAGTTCGAAAGAACCGAGGAGGGTCCCCTACCTGAAGACCGGCTTAGGGGCTACTGATGGTGTCCTGGATTAGGGGGTACTCATCATGTGGTCTCCCGGTCTGGAGGGCCGGGCCGGGCCTAGGACCACTATGACGGTTCATTAACGGGCCGCTTGGAGAGGCCCATGATGTCCTACAAGGGAGATTTTACAAGACTTGGCGCACAAGACAAGGACCCATGTAATCCTAGGCCTTCGGTGCATTATATAAACCGAGGCTAGGTTACTCAGTAGATCATCTGATATTCATTAGAATCTCATACAACAATCTCATGTTAGATACATGTACTCTGTACTATACCTCATATCGATACATCAAAAGCAGGACGTAGGGTATTATCTTTTTGAGAGAGCCCGAACCTGGGTAAAATCACGTGTCCATGTTAACATCGTTCCAAGACGCCTAGCTTAGGACTCCTACCTCGAGATATGTCGGATTTAGCACCGACACCAGAGGCATGGAATTTTTCTGACACGTTCTTACTCCGTCCTCAGGTAGGACGACCACAATAGGTGGCTTCTGCACCCGAGGAGGCAAGTGATCAGGACCGAGCACCCGAGCACCCTTTTACACACACCTAGCCTAATCCTGTACTCGATGACACCGAGGCCGCCTTCCCGGGGTGGTGCCGAGGGACCCCATCTTCATCCCCGCTGACACAGGTGCTTTGAGTGGCTAGGGAGGACCTCTATTTCTAATTGAGTTCGCGACATGGCAGTCGACTGCTCGGGTTGCATCACTTAAGACATCGGCGGTGTTCCTGGAGGCATCGGTGTCCGCGAACGTTCTTGATAGATATTTCTAGATGAGTTAAATACACAAGGGGTCGTAGAACTTGCACACGGCGGTCACTTTGGTGCATAAAGTTGTAAAATACGTGTTTGTGGTTACTGAACTTGTGAGGCAGTTCAAATACAGTCACTCTCACCGTACGCATGTGTATCTGTCGACGTTAGCATGGCACGGGTCCGCTGTAAGTGACACATGGACGTGTTTTTGCATAAAAACCCCTCTTCTTCTTCTTTTTTTGCAAAAAGTCAACCATCGATTATTGCACTGAAAAAGTATGACTGCCAGGTCTCGAACCCCCCCCCCCCCCGACGTAATGCTAGCACAATGCACGTCCTAGCCACTGCACCACACGTTTGTACAAAGCTATTAAGGATAACTTTTTTTTGAGACACAACTATTAAGGATAACTAAGTTTAGTGTACAACAATGGAAGAGCTCGTGAACTAGAAATGGCTGCGGTCCGCACGGCCCATTATGCACTTGTTTATTTATTTCAGAAATTGTAAATAGTATGTAAATTATAATCCCAATAATAAGATAACTTTCAAATCTTGTTCATGTATTATTCTACAAAAAAAATTATAAATTATAAAAAAATTGTCTAATAATAACACAAATAGTTTTTAAACTATTCATAATTTTTAAAAATCTTTTTTTGAAATATTGATAATTAAAAAATATCTATCATTGTATCTTTTCGTTTTATTTTAGAAATTCGAGGATAATAAAACAATGTTCATATATTATTTTCAAATAATATTTATGAATACTAAATATGTTTGTGTAATTATAGTACTAATACTTTGTAAAATGAAATGAATATATATTATTTTAATTATACAAGAATTTCAATAATTCTACGCACATTTTGTATATTTCAATATTTGTATAGTTTACAATATTCATAGTTTAAAATTTAAACTGTTGGTATGAATAGTTAATCATGTCTAATTTTTAGATTATAATTTTGTTGAATATAAGACATGAGTAAAAAATATACACAGGTTAATATGTAAATAATATTAACTAAATATTTATATTTTAAAAGAATGTTTACGCTTTATAAAAATATATTTGTGCAATTAAAAATATGTACATGCGTTAAAAAACTACGCGACATTTATTAAAGTATATGTGTGAATTAAAGAATGTACATTGCATTTAAAAAATGTTGACACATTTCAAAAAATACATATATTCGTTTAGTTTATACAATGTACAAAAATGTTCGCATAGTTCAAAAAACAGTTCGCGTATTTGTTTTAATGTATGAACATATTCTGATGCACACAAGCATTTTTTACAATATTTGAACTTTTTTTTGACACGTATTTACATAGAGAGTGATTAAAACATATACATTGTTTGTCTCTAAACTACATCACATGTCACAGTTGCCTGGTGGTTAGCTTATGTGCGAGTGAATCTCCATATCTTTTTTTTTTGAGGGGAGTGAATCTCCATGTCGGTTGCAGTTCGTATGGTTATTAGATTATTAGATAGATTTCTCATTACAAAAATTGGTATATGCTAATAGGATGTATAAGGTAGTCGTCCTACGTAAACATTTTGTACTGTTGGCGTGGTGGTTGTCCAAGCGAGCCACCTAGCAGCACGTCATGGGAGCAAAACCCCATCCCACTATTTTGCCTTTTTATTTGAGGGGTTTCCTACATAAATAAAATAAGAGACGAGGGTTTTTCTACAAATATATCATACAAGAACATTTACAGTGGCTGACAGCAGGCCCGTGCCACGTTGGCGTCGACGGATACGCATGCATACGGTGAGAGTGACTGTATTCGAATAACCTCGCAAGTTTAGTGACCACAAACACGTATTTTACAACTTTGTGCACCAAAGTGACCATTACGTGCAAGTTCTAAGACCCCTGGTGGCGCTGGTGGTTTGCAGGGCCAGGCTCATAGGTGTGCCAACTATGCGGCCCGCACGGGGCCCAAAAATTTAGGGGGCAATTTTTTTATATAAGCCTACTAGCGAGAGGTTCTGTTTAACACTCATTAGCGTCAAACGTCGCACAGGGTCATGTAAAATGGGCCTCCAGCCCACTCTGTCGATGTGTAGCCACTTACTACTTACGTACGCCCGCTCGCTGGAACGTTGCATACATACGTGTCGGTGGTGAGTGTAGGATCCATTCAGGTGTGCACGCACGTGCTGGTCAACTCTTCAATTTCGTGTCGTGCATGGATGGATCATGCATGTATATACGGACACACTGTTGCAGTGTCCTTTTATTTGTTATTTTTTCTTCAGTTTTTCAATCTGTTTTGTTCTAAAAACCGGTTGCTTGAATTTGTTTTAGGATTTACAAAATATAAGAACCTATTCAAAATAAAATGTAGATTTATGAAAGGTTCATCCTTTAATAAAGAATGTTTCGGGTGTGTTTAGAAAATGTTCAGTATGTATTTAAAAGAATCTTACTGTGTATTATAAAAATGTTCATCGTATATTAAGAAAATATTCACCATATATTACAGAAAGTTCACCTTGCATTATGTAAAATTTTCATCATATATTAAGAAAAATGTTCAAGATATATCACAAAAATTGTCAAATTTGTATTTAAAATATGTTCAACATATATTACAAAAAGTTCATTATATTAAAAAAGTTCACTATACGTTGAAAAAATGTTCAACATACATTAAAAAATGATTGTACGTATTTGAAAACATGCTCACCATATACTAAAGCATATATTAAAAAACATTAGCCTGATTCCAGGAGCGTAAGTGAATAGTTATGTGAAATATTTTGTATACATTAGAATTGTCTATTGATTCAATTTTTCATGTGAAATAGGGCCCTATTTTAGAGTTTCGCAGAAGGCTCCGGATTTTGCTGGTCCGCCCCTGGAGGTTTGTCACTTTGGGGATTGTGGTGGCAGTTCTATCTCGATGTGTGCGTGAGGGGGAGCTCATGGCATGACCGAGACGGTGAGTGAAAGAGTGGAGGGGTGCAGGGTGGTGCGGGATACGTCCACGAGTGCACAGCTTAATACCCTTGTACGGAGTGACTAGTCTCTTAAACGTCTTATATTTCTGAACAGAGGGAGTACATAATAAGAACCGGTTTTATTTTGCGAAATAAGAACCCAATTAGCCAGATTAATACCCTTGTACATCTGTACTATTTAGAAGAAAAAAATGAAGATTTTCGTTGCTAGACAGTGGAACTGCGAAACAAGTACCGAAGTCTGAAGCAGAACAGTAGAAAACGACGATGTAGATGCAGGATATTCAGTCGGACAATCGCACGCAGCACGCCGGGCCCCTGGACTGTGCGGCCGCGCTGCCGCCTTCCGTCCGCCCCTGCTTGTCGCAGCTGCCGTCTGTGGTCCGCCCCTGCTTGCCGTGGCCGTCATGCGCCCCTGCCTGCGAGATCGGAATTTTGGGAGGCGATGCGGCAGTTCTCTGCGTGCGTCGGATGGTCCCGATGGATCGTTCTGTATTTTCATGCGAGCGATGAGGCCGACTAACAATTTCGTATTGGGCTGGGAGGAAGCAAAGATAATGGGCCATCAGGTGGGGAGGAGAGAAATCATAAGTGCGTTGTTCCAGTTTCTGGCATGAATTTGTGCACCCATCAGGCTCTCTGTTAGTTTTTCCAATTTTCTCGCACATGCATGTATTATATACTATATATCGAAATCACTAATTGACGAGTACTCCTTTCAGGGATCACTCCCACCTTTTCAGGTTGCGGCAAGTGACGCACTGCATGTATGCCACCTGTCGCAAGCTGGGAGTTTTCCTTTTTTCGTAGATCCGTATTTTCAAAATGTTTTATCTCTTAAACCGTGCGTCCAAATCTCGAACCGTTTTCACCGTTGGATTCCTCGCGTCGAGATCTACAAAACTATATCCCATGTTGATAGGTTTTGTCGAACTTTTTTTTTCATGAAAAAACTGGACGAAAAAAACCGGAGACGAAAAAACCGTGCCTCTCGCGATAGGAAAAAAAATAAAACGTGTTTTTTTCCATTTCCGAGAGGCACGGCCGTGCCTCTTGCGAAGGCAAAACCGTTCCTCTCGCGGAAGCAACACCGTGCCTCTCGCGAAAAAAAAAAACAACAGAAAATTCGTTTTTTTCCTTTTCGAGAGGTACGGCCGTGCCTCTCGCGAAAGCAAAACCGTGCCTCTAGCGGAAGCAAAACTGTGCCTCTCGCAAAACAAAACAGAAAACGCGTTTTTTCCCTTTCCGAGAGGCACGGCCGTACCTCTCGCGAAAGCAAAACCGTGCCTCTCGCGGAAGTAAAACCGTGCCTCTCGCGAAAAAGAAAGAAAAACAGAAAACGTGTTTTTTTCCTTTCCGAGAGGTACGGCCGTGCCTCTCGCGGAAGCAAAACCGTGCCTCTCGCGAAAAAAACAGAAAACACGTGTTTTCGCGCAAAAAAAAAATTGAATTTTTTTTTCGTCCTAAAGCTAAGAAAGACCGGTGAAAAACCGAAACACCAAAAAAACCCGAAAAAAAACAATCTAAAAAGCCGAAAACGCGTGCGAAAAAATTAAAATAAACAAAATCCGAAGGGAACACTCAAAGCGCGACACGTGGCAGCGGCTGAGAACGCGCCAAGTGGCGGCGCGTGGGAGTGACCGTTGGGAGTCTTCCGAGGAAGTACTCGCTAATTAGTTGCTCCCACTGTATATACCTAGTATTTTGGGCACTGCTGGGTGCCGGTGCGCCGGCCCAACCATTGGGCCGGTCGTGCCCCGTTTGATGTGAGCATGTATTGCCGTTGGGTTGGACCTTCTCATGTCGTCTTCTTTACCGAAACCAAATCTGACGAAGCCAACGGGAAAAGGAGCAGCGGCGCCGCCGGCACTCGCCATGAACGAGTGAACGACCAACCTCGAAGCACCGCCTCCCACGCCGCCGGTTCGCCGTCCGCGACGCCGGTCGCCGCCCTCGTATGCAACACTATCCGCCCACGGATTGCAGTAAAAACAAATGGCGACGGTAGCAACTCCGGTTGACGACGCGACGTAGCTCCGGTGGCGGCGATCGTCGGCCGCGGCAGCCATGGACAAGCTCGCAGTGTACCTCCCTCGTGTGCTGGTCGTAGCAAAAGCTCCCAACGGTCGTAGCAAATTTCGACTACGGTTGTAGCAAAATAAAGTTGCCGTTGTTCGCCGCCATTCATCGTCGCAGCAATTCGGCTTGCTGGTTCCAACAAATTTGACCCTCGGTTCCAGCAAAAAATTCCTTCTTGCTGAGCCATCGCATCTCGATGCACTTCCGGCTGTAGCTCGCCGTGCTGTCGGTTGTCGCAAAACACGACACTAGATGTAGCAGGATGCGACGCCAGTTGTAGCAAAAATCACAATGCCGTTGTGCGATGGAAGCAAAACGAGACGTTGGTTGTAGCAGTGTGGGGGGCTGATGGTAGCAAAACACAACACTTGATGTAGCATGCATGTCGTCTGTCGATTGTAGCAAAACACTATGATGCCGTTTTTGTGCGATGAAGCAAAATACAGTGCTGGTTGTAGCAGTGTGGGAGTCGGTTGTAGCATTTTGTGTTGCTAGTTGTAGCATGTATCAAAATTCCACGACACGGGATGCTTAAAAAGAAAGCTCCGCCCCATCCTCGTCGTCTATGGCCACCAAGCTCGCTGTTCATAGCTGTATTCCCCTCCTTGGCATTGTTTGAAGGGCTTGTTTGAAGCTTTCAAAATCCATGGCATGTGTTGGGCTGCAGGGCTATTGGGGAAGAAAAGATGGCGTTTTGGGAAGGAAAATGATTCCTTGCAGCCGGATGTAGACGCTCGCGACGACAGCCGCATCCAGCGCTTGCCACGCGTCCCAGGGACCCGATGCACCACCCTATTCTCTCTTGCCTTATCCTTTCGTGGGTTCTCTCCAACCACACACCGTTTTCTCTCATCTCTCTCTTTGTGCTCTGTCCTGTAATATCTCCCCCGTCATGGATGGCTCCATGAGCTCCTGCAAGTGAACCGGTAGGAAATAAAGGGCTGCGAGGGGTGGTTCGCCTCCACGAGCGACGGTTGGCCGGCTACTTCCGTGATGCTACAACGGCGAATCGACTCCTTCAACAAGGTTGACTGCGACGACAGCGTCGAGCAGCAAGCCGGTATTGCGACTGCCGTCGACATGATGCGACATCGCCGCCATGCCGTGAGTGCTGCGACGGCCGTCATGCACGAGCCGGTGTTGCGTCGGCGTGGAGTGCTGCGACGGCGCCGCCTTGCAACCAGTATCAGATGCTGTGAGGTCGGCTACTGCGACGCCGCTGCTGCTACGAGGAGTTGCAGCAGCGGAGGTCGGCGGCGAGCCGGCTGCAGCAATGTCGACTGCTGTGTTGGGAGGTTGTAGCAGTAGTGGTGCGAGTTGGATGCAGTAACGTCGGCTACTGCAACGGGAAGTTGCCGCAGCGGTGGCCGTCGGCGAACCGGCTGCAGCAACGCCGACTGCTGCGACGGGAGGTTGCGGCAGCGGTGGCCCCCGGGGAGCCGGCTGCAGCAACATCGACTGCTGCGTTGGGAGGTTGCAACAACAGTAGTCTGCGGCGAGTCGTCTGTAGCAACGCGGACTTCTGAGATGGGAGGTTGGAGCAGCGGTGGCTGGAGGCGAGCTGGATGCAGCAACACCGGCTGCTGCCATGAGGGGTTGCAGCAGCGGCGACCCGCGGCGAGATCGACTGCAGCAACGCGGTCTGCTGCGAGGGGATGTTGCAGCAGTGGTCGTCGGCGTCGGTAAGCCGACTGCATCAGAGGCTCGTGGGATAAATGAGAAAGGGTAAGTGCGTGAGGTGGATGAATGTGTGAAGGTGAAGCTGTGCTGACTCATCCAATGGATACAGGGAGACAGATCGGACGGCTGCGCGCCCGGCTGTCGTTTTCCTCCCTGCAGCCGGATGCCGCCTAGCGGCCGCCTTTTGGGAAGGAAAGAGAAGAAAAAACAAGTGGATGGTAACGGCCGCTGAGCGGATAAGGCGGAAGTGCGTGGGGCCAGCAGCCACGTGCTCCCATCGCTAGCACGGGCATGCACCCCAGGATATGCGTGCATCCAACGACGCGCGAGCGGCCGGCCGAAGCTTCGGCCGGCGTGTAGGCGTGAAATCGTTTACCTAGTATTTTGGCAAAAACAATGTGTATTCAACTGAATACCCATGAATTGAAATGGGCCTGGCCCTGGTGCACGGTATTGAGACAACGCGGGAGCAGTGCCACCATGTGAGTAGTAGTGCAACAGAAAGTTGTTTCTGCACTATTGCCGCTTTGGCATGTGTGATTACCACCGTCATCATCAGTATAGACATGGTTTCGAGCCTAGGGGTCGATGCTGGGGGCTGCAATTTGATATGACCGGGTTCCTAGGTGTTTTGCAGGATTTGGGAAGATTTTAGATGAGATGAAGTAGGTTCACTTCACTAACATGGTGCAAAATTTCTACTTCCTAGAATTGAAGGAAAAAATAGTTTGGGTATCAAATGGAAAATCTTGGGGCTGAAACTAATAGGGTAGCTTTTGAATGAGGTGTCACAAAAAGTTTGGGGTCAAAACTCAAATTTGTTAAGTTTCTTTGCTTTGGGGAATTTTGGAAATAAAAAAAATGTACCGGAGCATCTCATGTTTTAGCATATTTTGAATAAACACGATCATAAGATACTATCGTAATTTTCTTGGCCGATTTTTTTTTGTCTAAAAAGGCGCCTCTTCACAAAGGGGTTTAAAAGGGGATTATTCTGAAGAATCAAATATAAATACTTATACTCAACAATCTTGGGCTTGTAATTTTTATATTGTAAGAGCATATATAGTAAGAAAAAGATTTGACTAGTTAAGCTCAAGCTCGTTTTCCTTTCGGAAAATGGGCTAACCATTTTCTTGAATTAATCCAGAGAAATAAATCCAAAACTAGTAAGGGTCAAATTTGTGAAATTTGGTATGTGACAGTAACAGGCTAAAACCTTAGGCATGTCATGCAAAATTGTAGTGTGAGCTTAAGAATGATACTTATCTAGTCTACAATGTTTACACATGATACGCTTGTGTGTGCATCACACTTTGTGACTTAAACAACTAATCGAACAATATACCACTTTTTCTCACAAGAAAAGAAATTGCTATACACCTCTGAGTTTCTCTAGGGGTCTGTTTGGAGCGGTTATAATTTGTGTGTATCCGCATTTATTTTTATCTCAAGCGAGAACAAAACGTCGGTGGACATTCAAAACTTACAATCATTTCAAATATGCCTTTAAAAGAAAAAGGGAAATTGTATTCTTATGAAAAGGGGGTGATACCTGAAATCTATTGAGAACATTGGCAACTGTTTCATGCCCATGGTTACATGAATAATACGATGAAACAAGTTAAAACCAAAATAGAGCACGTACCTTGCCATAAAAACAATTAACTGGACTAACCCAATGAAATTTAACAAGGTTTCCGATGCACGCTTCGAGTTTATGAAGCAATACATTTTCCTTCTAATTACCTAAGTGAACCAACATTGCAAATAAATATCCCACGAAAGAAAACCGGTACATCTACTCAATGGCTTGTCCATGAAACTGAGGGATAGACTATATGATTTCAACAAGGTACTTGTCGCGCATATCAGCAATGATGCATCGCCTTCACCGAAGTCTTAGATCGACAGCGATGTGTCTGTTGGGTATCTTGGGACTCTCCGTCTCCCAAGAGATCGACCCTGAGGTTGATGGCTTCGCAGAGCCAACGCTCCAGACGCGGCGGGTCTTCTTGCGATTTGCAAAGGTGGGGTACTGTGGGAACAGATTGAGAAGCACGGGTCGGTGGGAGTAGGCGTCAGGCGCCCCGTAGCTGCCGGCGGCCGGGGGGAACGGGAGCGCGCGCGTTTGTTGAGTGTTGGAGTTGTTCGAAGATGCTGCCTGGTAGTACATGGCGGCCTGCGCTTGTGCCTGTGCATTGCCATGCACCATCGTATCCGCACTTGGGTACATTATCGGCTGCTGCATCTGTGAGTAGTAGGTTGCATTGGCCGGGGCCTGCAGTGCTGGCCCTGACATGTAGCATGACTGCTGCATGTACATCGCTGCAAGGAAAAGAAAGATGGATCCAACGAAAAATACGTTAGTATAACAACAATTTTAAGGCATGTTTGGATATATTGAGGGTATCTTTTGTGTGCTTCCCATATTTTGCTCAACGTCGAGCAAAATATCGGAAACAATTTCCTAAAAAAAAATGGAAACAGAAAGCACATAAACTTACGCTGAATATCCAAACAAAATTTTCTTGATAATAAATAAAGTCGGTTTCATTGGAATTCAAAGAAATGGGCGAAACAGGAGCAATATAAATCGATCATGGTCATTTTAATCAAGTTGATAAATAAAAAAATGGTACAAAACACAAACTACTCGCTGCTGGATTGGCTGGCACGCGCCGTTCCACTGTCAGGCCCACAATAAATTTTTCGTCTTCCTACAATATGGGGGGAATTTCTCGAAGGGGAAAGGGACTAGCTAGGTCTGGACGCGTCAGTGTAGGACGGTTAATTTCATCTAATCCGGGGCATGCGCGTATGCATGTACAGTGCAGAAAGCACGGGGACATGGCAACGGACTATTACGGGGAAGCTGAGCTGGAATCATTTAATTGGAAGAAATCAAGATGGGGGACCCACACCCCCTGAAAATCAGGGGCGTTGGAGATTAGTTAACGAAGAGAAGCCCCGTAATAGTCCGTAAAGGTCCGTTGATATAGAATTTTCGGTGCAGAAAAGACTAAAAGAGCTACAGAAGGTAGCAGCAGCAGGATACATAGCCTAGCCCTGCAACGTTAAATCTTGTGACCATGACTGCAAGGTTTTCCCTGCTCCATTGACACTCTATGCAACGACACTACGTGGGCAAAATGAGAAGGAAAAGGTTTCTCCTCAACTGACTCTTCAAGGTTTGGTCGTGCGGCGTGCAACACCCTTCTGACCACACACAAGTGTTTGCAATGTTGGTCGTGTTGCAGGCAGCCGAGCGCAATACTGGGCGTGTTGCGGACCAACCAGTCGAGCGCTGCACATACTACGAATCAGCCACATACGCAACCTTATCTCCTCGAGTCATCGTCTTCTTCCCGACACATGCCCTTTTCCCCGAATTTATTTGTCTTTTGGCAGGTCATGTCTATCCAATTCCTCTCCAAGCAGCTGCCGCACTGATGCTTCAAGGTTGTTGCCGTTGTTGCATGGCATCTCCTTGGAGCTATGCACTATCGCCACAATTTTTGTGCAGGGGCGCTACACCATCGCTGACCGAGAAGACTGTCGAACGATGCTGCGAGCGGCAGCCCCCGAAGATGCGAAGGAGCGATGGAGTCGTCGGTGTTGCGACCGCAACAGAGATAATGTTACAAGTTACGGGTATGAGCATGGAAAGGCTCACTTTTGCAATGTCGCTAGTGTCCCGATGGAGAACGCATTGGGCTTGAACGTCGCCGGTGTTGCGATCCGCCAATGCCAATAGGAGGCGCTAGTGCCACGAGCCTCCGGGTTGCAACATCGTTGGTGTAGTGACCGCAACTCCGACCACACCAGCGATGTTTTGCACCATGGCTCACAGAGCGGATGATGTTGCCGGAACAACGGCTTGCAACACGGACGATGTTGCGGGGGCGATGGCTATTGCTTGATCCAACGGCCTGCTGCTACCCAGCAAAAGATCAGCCAGTTGACTCATAGTGCTGGCAAAGACGAGAAACGGCAGGTGCTACTACAAGGGAAGAGATGGAGGTAACTTGCATGCTTGCGTGCACATCGTGAGCAAAAAGAATATAGCCAAGCAAGCAAAGCAACCTTGTGCTGTTGTTCATGCATGCATACGAACCAAAGGAAGAGAACAAAACAGACGACAGATAGTACAGCTACCGTGTTACATCATGTCACTTGCTGAAACGACGACTATAGATGAGTCAACATTCATGCGTGCTAGTAATTTGCCCAGATGGATGCGATCCCATCCAGTCACATCGACCAGCCTTGACCAGCAGACGCATGAAAGCCGTGGGGGTTGCATGGAAAGTCTTAGATGCATATATCCTTTCCAGCTAAACCCCAAACATAAAGCTAGGCTAAGAAACGCACAAGCGCCTTTGGAAGCTAATCAATCAATACGTACATGCCAATTGCCAAAAGCAGATTTAATTGAATGGCGTGCCGAAGGCGGAGAGATGGAGGGTTCATGTGCGGACGTACCTTCTCCGTTGCATGCAGGAGTGTTCGGCGCCGGAGGCGCCTGCAGCTGGACCGGGGAGAACGGGTAGCCGGGGGGGCTGTGGAGCATGGGTAGCGGCTGGGGACGGCGGAACTGCCTGGCGAAGTAGTCGGATCGCTGCTGCTTCTCCCTTTGACGCAGCCGGACCATCTGGTTCTGGAACCAGTGGAAGACGTTCTTACCCTCGATGGGGCCGTGCTCCTGCAGCCTCGCCGTCACCTGATGTATCTCCTCGGCGGTCGGGGTACGCATTCCCTGGCGGTACAGCCCCTCCAGCACGGCGAGCTGCTCCCTAGTCGGCACCCAGCGCGCGTTCGCCAGCGCTGCCGCTGCCGCGGAGTTGGGCGATAGCGGCAGGGAGAGTGAGGCTGACGGACGGGGAGGGGAAAGGGACAGGCGGGTGGCGGCTTCGTCGTGGTGGTCGACGCTCTCCATGGCTAGGTAGGAAGGATGGATATGGAGCTTCTTTGCGCTTGGCTAGCTTTTGCGTTTGTGTGCGCTTGTGGTCGGGCTGGGTGCCGGGGGTTTTAAAGGTGATTGAGAGCGTAGGGTTGGAGGGGGGAGGGGGCGCGGAGCGCGTGAACACAGGCGCCGAACGCTACCGGGCTGGCCGTGCTGCCGCGCGGTCAAAAGGTGCGAGGGGGTGAGCGGAGAGGGGCTCAGATTGTCTTGACATACATCAGCTGACTCTGGGTCACTGACAATAGGCCATTTTGTTTTTGGGTCCATATGTCAGCCACTATAAAGTCAACTAACATAAGTCAAAGAAACACCGCAGGGTAGCATGACTCGTGTGCCAGCTATGTGTCATGCACCGCGTTTATGTGATAACGATAAGACACCACGTATAGTAACGTACAAGCTGTATCATTACGGAAAATTAACTTTATACCAATTATAGCACGTAAAAGGCGCATGGCCAGTTGTGCTTCCTCTGGATCTATTCGCCCATCTAGTGACTCACGCTGTCAACCGGTTTCTGTTTTTTCTTCCCTAAAAGTGGGATCATGTTTTTGAGTTGTTAGATCTATGTAGAAATATGCATGCACGCGGGCATCGAACAACACCGGACCGGTCGTGTTGCCGCGAGGTCAAAAGGTGTGGAGTCGGCCAGCGGAGAGGGGCTCAGATTGTCTTGACGTACATCAGGTGACTATAGGTTAGTGAAAAGTGGGCCAATTTGTTTCTAGGCTTGTATGCCAGCCACTATAAAGTCAACTACCATAAGTCAAACAAGCACCGCAGGATGGTGTGACTCGTGTGCCAACTATGTGTCGTGCACCGCGCTTGTGTGATAACGATAAAACACTACATATACAGTAACGTACAAGCTGGTATCAATTCGGAAAATTAACTTTATGCCAAGTATAGCATGTAAACAACGCATGGCCAGTTGTGCTCCCTCTGAAAATGTTCGCCCATCTAATGACTCACGCGGTCAAATAGTGACTCACGCGGTCAAATGGTTTTTGTTTTTTTTCCTCTAAAAGTGGGATCATATTTCTCAGTTGTTGGATCTACGCATAAATATGCATGAGTTTGTATGTTTTGGAAAGAAAAATATATAGAAAAAAAACAACATATTAGTTGGTTCCTATATCACGTCCTTACCGAACACTTGCATACAGAGTTGTATGTAGACCAAGATACACCAACGCTGTTCTCTGATACCATTTGACTAGAAAATAACTTTGTGCCAAGTAAAGCATGTAAATAGCGCATGGTCTATTGTGCTCCTCTTGGGTCTATTTAACTATCTAGTAACTCACATGGTCAAACGGTTTCTGGCCCCTCTTTTCTTGTGGAGGGGGCGAGCGCGGGGTGACGAGACTCGTGTGCTAGCTAATTGTTGTTTACCAAGTGATCACGGTAAGAAATTGCATATGTAGTAACGTATGAGCCGATGTTCCGGTGGCATGTGATTGGAAAATAACTTCGTACCAAGTTTGGCATGTAAGGGATCTATTTGACCGTCTAGTAACTCACACAGACAATCGATTTCTTGTTGGAAATATGCCCTAGAGGCAATAATAAATTGGTTATTATTATATTTCCTTGTTCATGATAATCGTTTATTATCCATGCTATAATTGTATTGATTGGAAACTCAAATACATGTGTGGGTACATAGACAACACTGTGTCCCTAGTAAGCCTCTAGTTGACTAGCTTGTTGATCAAAGATGGTTAAGGTTTCCTAGCCATGGACATGAGATGTCATTTGATAACGGGATCACATCATTAGGAGAATGATGTGATGGACAAGACCCAAACTGTAAACGTAGCATTTGATCGTGTCAGTTTATTGCTATTGTTTTCTGCATGTCAAGTATCTGTTCCTTTGACCATGAGATCATGCAACTCACTGACACCGGAGGAATACCTTGTGTGTATCAAACGTCGCAACGTAACTGGGTGACTATAAAGGTGCTCTACAGGTATCTCCGAGGGTGTCTGTTGGGTTGGCATGGATCAAGACTGGGATTTGTTACTCCGTATGACGGAGAGGTATCTCAGGGCCCACTCGGTAATACAACATCACAATGAGCCTTGCAAGCAATGTGACTAAAGTGTTAGCCACGAGATCTTGTATTACGGAACGAGTAAAGAGACTTGCCGGTAACGAGATTGAACTAGGTATAGTGATACCGACGATCGAATCTCGGGCAAGTAACATACCGAAGAACAAAGGGAACAGCATACGGGATTAACTGAATCCTTGACATAGAGGTTCGACCGATAAAGATCTTCGTAGAATATGTAGGAGCCAATATGGGCATCCAGGTCCCGCTATTGGTTATTGGCCGTAGAGGTGTCTCGGTCATGTCTACATAGTTCTCGAACCCGCAGGGTCTACACACTTAACGTTTGGTGACGATTAGTATAATTGAGTTATTATGTTGGTGACCGAAAGTTGTTCGGAGTCCCGGATAAGATCCCGGACATGACGAGGATCTCCGGAAGAGTCCGGAGGTAAAGATTGATATATGTGATAATAGTGTTTCGATCTCCGGAAGAGTTCCAGAGTTCACCGGAATGGGTTCCGGATGTTTACCGAAGTGTTCGGGTGCAGCAACACTTTATATGAGCCAAAGGGATAAAGCCCACAAGGTATTGGAAAGTGCAAAAGTAGTTTTGCTGCCGCGTAAGCGGTACTACCGCTTGTTGAAGCGGTACTACCGCCGGAGCGGTACTACCGCTTGGTGAAGCGGTACTACCGCCGGAGCGGTACTACCGCTTGGTGAAGCGGTACTACCGCCCAAGCGGTACTACCGCTTGTGTGAAGCGGTACTACCGCTTGTGCGCGGCTGTGCACGATTCGGCAGGGTCCGAATTGGACTCTTTTCCTGCGGGCCAAACCGACCTTGTGCGGGCAAAACCGACCCGGAGGAGGCTTTTACTCCAAGTTTAGACCCCAAGGCTCAACATATAAATAGAGGGGCAGGGCTAGCACATGGGACACATCAGGATTTCCCAAGCCGTGTGCCGGCAACCCTAGCCCTCTAGTTCCTCCGTCATAATCTCCGTAGTGCTTGGCGAAGCCCTGCAGAGATTGTTCCTCACCACCATCACCACGCCGTCGTGCTGCTGGAACTCAACCACTACTTCACCATCGCTCGCTGGATCGAGGAGGTGAAGGCGTCATCAAGCCGTACGTGTGTTGAACGCGGAGGTGCCGTCCGTTCGGCACTAGATCGGAAGGATCGTGATTGGATCGCGGGACGCTCGGCGATTTGGATCGCGAAGACGTTCGACTACATCAACCGCGTTTATTAAACGCTTCCGCTTAGCGATCTACAAGGGTATGTAGATTCACTCTCCCTCTCGTAGATGCTCATCACCATGGATAGATCTTGTGTGTGCGTAGGAAAATTTTTGTTTCCCATGCAACGTTCCCCAACAGTGGCATCTGAGCTAGGTCTATGCGTAGATGAGATCTCGAGTAGAACACAAACGAGTTGTGGGCGTGGGTGTATACATATTGCTTGCCGTTACTAGTTGATACTTGATTCCGCGGTATTGTGAGATGAAGCGGCCCGGACCGACATTACGCGTACGCTTACGCGAGACTGGTTTCACCGCTGCGTGCACTTGTTGCATAAAGGTGACTGGCGGGTGTCTGTCTCTCTCACTTTAGTTGAATCGGTTCAATGAAGAGGGTTCTTTTAGAAGATCAAAAAGCAATCACTACACCACGTTGTGGTTTTGCGTAGGTAAGAACGGTTCTTGCAAACCCGTAGCAGCCACGTAAAATTTGCAACAACAATTAGAGGACGTCTAACTTGTTTTTGCAGGGTATGTTGTGATGTGATATGGCCAATTACATGATGAGATATATGTGATGTATGAGATGATCATGTGATGTATAGAATATCACGACTTGCATGTCGATGAGTACGGCAACTGGCAGGAGCCATAGAGTTGTCTTTAATTATTGTATGACCTGCGTGTCAATCATTAAGCGCTATGTAATGCTTTACTTTATCGCTAAACGTTAGCTATAGTCGTGGAAGCAACAGTCGGCGCGACAACCTTATGGCGACACGTTGATGGAGATCAAGATGATGGAGATCATGGTGTCATGCCGGTGACGATGGAGATCATGCCGGTGCTTTGGAGATGGAGATCAAAAGCACAAGTTCATGGCCATATCATGTCACTTATGATTTGCATGTGATGTTAATCCTTTTATGCATCTTATTTTGCTTAGGACGACGGTAGCATTATAAGGTGATCCCTCACTTAAATTTCAAGATAAATTGTGTTCTCCCCAAGTGTGCACCGTTGCGAAAGTTCGTCGTTTCGAGACACGCCGTGATGATCGGGTGTGATAGACTCTACGTTCGCATACAACGGGTGCAAGCCATGTTGCACGTGCGGAACACTCGGGTTAAACTTGACGAGCCTAGCATGTACAGACATGGCCTCGGAACACAAGAGACCGAAAGGTCGAACATGAGTCATATAGTAGATATGATCAACATGAAGATGTTCACCATTGAAACCACCTCAACTCACGTGATGATCGGACTTGAGTTGGTGGATTTGGATCATGTTACACTCGAATGATCGGAGGGATGTCAATTTGAGTGGGAGTTTTTTTAAATATGATTAACTAAACTCATTATCTAAGAACAATAGTCTAAGTTGTCTTTGCTATATTTATGTTGTAGATCATGGCTCGCGCAGTAGCACCCCTGAATTTTAATGCGTTCCTAGAGAAAGCTAAGTTGAAAGATGATGGAAGTAACTTTGTGGACTGGGCCCGTAATCTAAGGATTATCCTTACGGCTTCCCAGAAGGCTTATGTCCTTGATGCACCGCTTGGTGATCCACCCGCTCCAGTTGAGTCTCTAGACGTTGTGAACGCCTGGCAGACTCGTTCTGATGATTACTCAATAGTTCAATGTGCAATGTTGTATGGCTTAGAACCGGGACTTCAAAGACGTTTTGAACGTCATGGAGCATATGAGATGTTCCAGGAGTTGAAGTTTATCTTTCAGAAGAATCCCCGGATCGAGAGATATGAGATCTCCGATAAGTTCTATGCTTGCAAGATGGAGGAGAACGGGTCTATCAGTGATCACGTGCTCAGAATGTCTGGGTACTCCACCCGTCTGGCTGAGTTAGGGATGCCCCTTCCGCCAGAGGCTATCACTGACAGAGTTCTTCAATCATTGCCACCTAGCTACAAGAGCTTCGTGTTGAACTATAACATGCACGGGATGAACAAGTCAGTCGCCGAGCTGTTTGCGATGCTGAAAGCCGCTGAGTCTGAAATTCAGAAGGAGCATCAAGTGTTGATGGTCAATAAAACCACTAGTTTCAAGAAAAATGGCAAGGGTAAGAAGGGTAACTCCAAGCAGAGTGGCAAAGCAGTTGCTCCTCTCGTGAAGAAACCCAAGGCTGGACCCAAACCAGAAACTGTGTGTTTTCATTGCAAGGGAACTGGACACTGGAAGCGGAATTGCCCCAAGTATTTGGCTGACAAGAAGGCGGCCAACAACAAACAAGGTATATATGATATACATGTTATTGATGTGTACCTTACCAACTCTCGTTGTAGTGCCTGGGTATTTGATACCGGTGCGGTTGCTCATATTTGCAACTCAAAACAGGAACTGCGGAATAGACGGAGGCTGGCAAAGGACGAAGTGACGATGCGCGTGGGAAATGGTTCCAAGGTTGATGTGATCGCCGTCGGCACGCTCGCTCTTCGATTACCGTCGGGATTAGTGATGAACCTAAATAAGTGTTATTTGGTGCCTGCGTTAAGCATAAACATTATATCTGGATCTTGTTTATTGCGAGACGGTTACTCATTTAAATCAGAGAATAATGGTTGTTCTATTTATATGAGTAATATCTTTTATGGTCATGCACCCAATGTGAGGGGTTTATTCTTGTTGAATCTCGATAGTAATGATACACATGTTCATAACATTGATGCCAAAAGATATAGAATTGATAATGATAATACCACTTTCTTGTGGCACTGCCGTTTAGGTCATATTGGCGTAAAACGCATGAAGAAGCTCCATGCTGATGGACTTTTGGAGTCACTTGATTTTGAATCACTTGACACATGTGAGCCATGCCTCATGGGCAAGATGACTAAAACGCCGTTCTCTGGAATAATGGAACGGGCAAGTGACTTATTGGAAATCATACATACTGATGTGTGCGGTCCGATGAGTATTGAGGCGCGCGGTGGTTATCGTTACTTTCTCACCTTCACTGATGACTTAAGTAGATATGGGTATATTTACTTAATGAAACACAAGTCTGAAACATTTGAAAAGTTCAAACAATTTCAGAGTGAAGTTGAGAATCATCGTAACAAGAAGATTAAATTCCTACGATCTGATCGAGGAGGAGAATATCTGAGTTATGAGTTTGGCAGTCACTTAAGACAGTGTGGAATTGTTTCACAATTGACACCGCCTGGAACACCACAGCGTAATGGTGTGTCCGAACGTCGTAATCGAACTTTATTGGATATGGTGCGATCTATGATGTCTCTTGCCGATTTGCCACTATCGTTTTGGGGTTATGCATTAGAGACAGCTGCATTCACTTTAAATAGGGCACCATCGAAATCCGTTGAGACGACGCCATATGAACTTTGGTTTGGCAAGAAGCCAAAGCTGTCGTTTCTTAAAGTTTGGGGATGTGATGCTTATGTCAAAAAGCTTCAGCCTGAAAAGCTGGAACCCAAAGCGGAGAAATGCGTCTTCATAGGATACCCAAAAGAGACAGTTGGGTATACCTTCTACCTCAGATCCGAAGGCAAAGTGTTTGTCACTAAAAACGGAACATTTCTTGAGAAAGAGTTTCTCTCGAAAGAATTGAGTGGGAGGAAGATAGAACTTGATGAGGTTGTTGAACCTTTACTTCAACCTGAGAGTAGCGCAACGCAGAAAGTTGTTTCTGTCGAGCCTACATTAGCTGAAGAGGAAGTTAATGATGATGATCATGAAGCTTTGGATCAAGTTGCTATCGAACCTCGTAGGTCGACAAGGACGCGTACTGCTCCTGAGTGGTACGGCAACCCTGTCTTAGAGGTCATGTTGTTAAACAACGATGAACCTACGAGCTATGGAGAAGCGATGATGGGCCCGGATTCCGAGAAGTGGTTAGAGGCCATGAAATCCGAGATGGGATCCATGTATGAAAACAAAGTATGGACTTTGGAAGTATTACCTGAAGGGCGTAAGGCCATTCAGAACAAATGGATCTTTAAGAGGAAGACGGACGCGGACGGTAATGTCACCGTCTATAAAGCTCGACTTGTGGCAAAGGGTTTTTCACAAGTTCAAGGAGTTGACTACGATGAGACCTTCTCACCCGTAGCGATGCTTAAGTCCGTCAGAATCATGTTAGCAATAGCTGCCTTTTTCGATTATGAAATTTGGCAGATGGATGTCAAAACAGCGTTCCTTAACGGTTACCTTAAGGAAGAGTTGTATATGATGCAACCAGAAGGTTTTGTCGATCCAGAGAATGCTGACAAAGTTTGCAAACTCCAGCGATCCATTTATGGACTGGTGCAAGCATCTCGGAGTTGGAATCTTCGTTTTGATGAGGTGATCAAAGCGTTCGAGTTTATACAAGTTTACGGAGAAGCTTGTATTTACAAGAAAGTGAGTGGGAGCTCTATAGCGTTTCTAATATTATATGTGGATGACATATTGCTGATTGGAAACAATATAGAAATGCTGGAAAGCGTAAAGGAATATTTGAACAAGAGTTTTTCAATGAAGGACCTAGGAGAAGCTGCTTTCATATTAGGCATCAAGATCTATAGAGATAGATCGAGACGCTTAATAGGACTTTCACAAAGCACATACCTTGATAAGATTTTGAAGAAGTTCAAAATGGATCAGTCCAAGAAGGGGTTCTTGCCTGTTTTGCAAGGTGTGAAGTTGAGTAAGACTCAATGCCCAGTGACTGCAGAAGATAGAGAAAAGATGAGTGTCATCCCCTATGCTTCAGCCATAGGCTCTATCATGTATGCAATGCTGTGCACAAGACCCGATGTCAGCCTTGCCATAAGTATGACCGGAAGGTTTCAAAGTGATCCAGGAATGGAACACTGGACGGCGGTCAAGAATATCCTGAAGTACCTGAAAAGGACTAAGGACATGTTTCTCGTTTATGGAGGTGATCAAGAGCTCGTCGTAAAGGGTTACGTCGATGCAAGCTTTGACACTGATCCGGATGACTCTAAGTCGCAAACCGGATACGTATTTATTCTTAATGGGGGTGCGGTTAGCTGGTGCAGTTCCAAGCAAAGCGTGGTAGCTGATTCTACATGCGAAGCGGAGTACATCGCAGCCTCGGAGGCGGCGAAGGAAGGTGTCTGGATGAAGGAGTTCATGACAGATCTTGGAGTAGTGCCTAGTGCACTTAACCCAATGACTCTGTTTTGTGATAATACTGGTGCCATTGCTCTAGCCAAGGAACCAAGATTTCACAAGAGGACCAGACACATAAAGCGACGTTTCAATTCCATCCGCGATTACATCAAGGAGGACGACATAAATATTTGCAAAGTACACACGGATCTAAATGTTGCAGATCCGATGACTAAACCTCTTCCAAGGGCTAAACATGAACAACACCAGAACTGCATGGGTGTTCGATTCATTACAATGTAAATCACATAGTGATGTGAACTAGATTATTGACTCTAGTGCAAGTGGGAGACTGTTGGAAATATGCCCTAGAGGCAATAATAAATTGGTTATTATTATATTTCCTTGTTCATGATAATCGTTTATTATCCATGCTATAATTGTATTGATTGGAAACTCAAATACATGTGTGGGTACATAGACAACACTGTGTCCCTAGTAAGCCTCTAGTTGACTAGCTTGTTGATCAAAGATGGTTAAGGTTTCCTAGCCATGGACATGAGATGTCATTTGATAACGGGATCACATCATTAGGAGAATGATGTGATGGACAAGACCCAAACTGTAAACGTAGCATTTGATCGTGTCAGTTTATTGCTATTGTTTTCTGCATGTCAAGTATCTGTTCCTTTGACCATGAGATCATGCAACTCACTGACACCGGAGGAATACCTTGTGTGTATCAAACGTCGCAACGTAACTGGGTGACTATAAAGGTGCTCTACAGGTATCTCCGAGGGTGTCTGTTGGGTTGGCATGGATCAAGACTGGGATTTGTTACTCCGTATGACGGAGAGGTATCTCAGGGCCCACTCGGTAATACAACATCACAATGAGCCTTGCAAGCAATGTGACTAAAGTGTTAGCCACGAGATCTTGTATTACGGAACGAGTAAAGAGACTTGCCGGTAACGAGATTGAACTAGGTATAGTGATACCGACGATCGAATCTCGGGCAAGTAACATACCGAAGAACAAAGGGAACAGCATACGGGATTAACTGAATCCTTGACATAGAGGTTCGACCGATAAAGATCTTCGTAGAATATGTAGGAGCCAATATGGGCATCCAGGTCCCGCTATTGGTTATTGGCCGTAGAGGTGTCTCGGTCATGTCTACATAGTTCTCGAACCCGCAGGGTCTACACACTTAACGTTTGGTGACGATTAGTATAATTGAGTTATTATGTTGGTGACCGAAAGTTGTTCGGAGTCCCGGATAAGATCCCGGACATGACGAGGATCTCCGGAAGAGTCCGGAGGTAAAGATTGATATATGTGATAATAGTGTTTCGATCTCCGGAAGAGTTCCAGAGTTCACCGGAATGGGTTCCGGATGTTTACCGAAGTGTTCGGGTGCAGCAACACTTTATATGAGCCAAAGGGATAAAGCCCACAAGGTATTGGAAAGTGCAAAAGTAGTTTTGCTGCCGCGTAAGCGGTACTACCGCTTGTTGAAGCGGTACTACCGCCGGAGCGGTACTACCGCTTGGTGAAGCGGTACTACCGCCGGAGCGGTACTACCGCTTGGTGAAGCGGTACTACCGCCCAAGCGGTACTACCGCTTGTGTGAAGCGGTACTACCGCTTGTGCGCGGCTGTGCACGATTCGGCAGGGTCCGAATTGGACTCTTTTCCTGTGGGCCAAACCGACCTTGTGCGGGCAAAACCGACCCGGAGGAGGCTTTTACTCCAAGTTTAGACCCCAAGGCTCAACATATAAATAGAGGGGCAGGGCTAGCACACGGGACACATCAGGATTTCCCAAGCCGTGTGCCGGCAACCCTAGCCCTCTAGTTCCTCCGTCATAATCTCCGTAGTGCTTGGCGAAGCCCTGCAGAGATTGTTCCTCACCACCATCACCACGCCGTCGTGCTGCTGGAACTCAACCACTACTTCACCATCGCTCGCTGGATCGAGGAGGTGAAGGCGTCATCAAGCCGTACGTGTGTTGAACGCGGAGGTGCCGTCCGTTCGGCACTAGATCGGAAGGATCGTGATTGGATCGCGGGACGCTCGGCGATTTGGATCGCGAAGACGTTCGACTACATCAACCGCGTTTATTAAACGCTTCCGCTTAGCGATCTACAAGGGTATGTAGATTCACTCTCCCTCTCGTAGATGCTCATCACCATGGATAGATCTTGTGTGTGCGTAGGAAAATTTTTGTTTCCCATGCAACGTTCCCCAACATTTCTACCCCCTCCCACCTCCGTCCTCACATGCAGTTTTCTATGGTATCATTGGAACGGACTATAACTTGGTGCCAAGTATAGCATGTAGATGGTGCACGGCTATCCATGCTCTTTGTGGATCCATTGACAACTCAAACAGTTTATGTTTCCTGCTAAAAACAAAGTCAGATTAACCACGTTCCTTTTTCTTTGGAAATAAAACCTTACCATTGCTGCCATTTCCATTTCCGTAAGCTAAACATTGATGTCATGCAAGTGCACAGGGTTTAGTGATACGTCTTCAACGTATCTATAATTTTTGATTGTTTCATGCTATTATATTATCAATCTTGTATGCTTTATATATCATTTTATATTGTTTTATGGACTAACCTATTAACTCGGTGCCCAGTGTCAGCTCCTGTTTTCTGTATGTTTTTGGTTTTCCGGAAAATCCATACCAAACGACGTCCAAACGCGATGAAACTTTTTGATGATTTTTTCTGGACAAAAAGAGATCCTGGAACCTTCGGGCGAAGACCAGGCGGTGCACGAGGGAGCCACAAGGCAAGGGGCGCACCTGCGGGGTAGGGCGCGCCCTAGTGACTAATGGGCCTCCTCTGCCTCCGTTTGACTTAAAACCAGTCCTATAAATTCACATCTATCTAGAAATGCTCGGAGCAAGATCCAAAACAAATGTATCACCGCCGCAAGCCTCTGTTCTTCTATGATCCCAACTGGAGGCCTTTTTCGGTACTCTGCCGGATGGGAATCCATCATGGAGGTCATCTTCATCAATCTTGTTACCTCTATGATCATGTGTGAGTCGTTCCTACAGGACCTACGGGTCCATAGCTGTAGCTAGATCTCTCTCTCTCTCTCTCTCTCTCTCTCTCTCTGTCTCTCTCTCTATCTATCTATCTATCTATCTATCTATCTATGTATCTATTTATCTATGATCTTCAATACAATGATCTCTTTCGAGACCTATTCGATGCAATTATTTTTTTAGAACGAAGGCTCAAGTCGATCCCGGCTTTGAATTAACAAATCCATCAACCGGCTAGGATTACAACAACCACCAACTTGCATAAATATTACAAAGAAATAGCTAAAAGGGTACATAGTGTTGTGCAAGCAGCTAACAAGCTTCCTATCATCAACAAGCAAAGATGGAAAATTGAAGGTACAAAAATAGCCTGTGGACGAAGAATCCCTCCTCCAAGAGCGAGCTACCACGTAGGAACACCAGGAGGCCTTGAGGAGACACAACAAGCAGACGAGATTAACTATGTTAGCTCCATGGGCACCGACCGAATCGAATACGAACTCCCTCCATCTTCGAAAGGGGCTCCCTGCCCCCTCGCCTGGCACGAGGCGTCGATCCGTCTGACAATACATATGCTCCCCCAAGTGCAAAGGTGTACAACCGATGCCATAGCCACCCGGAAAACCAAAACCAAGCACCACCAACCCGCATCACCGAGCTTAACAAAGGAAAACATGGGCATTGTGAGGGAACCTACACGCGAGGCGAAGCAAATGCACGACGGGACTGCTGATGACAAAGCAGCAATGGAGGGAAGACACAAGCTACTTAGAAACGGCGCCATGACCGGAGATCAAACTTCGAGCTCCCACCACCCCTGAATGGCCCTAACTACTGTAGAGGGGAACCCAATCCCCTGCCCAAAGGCGCAGATGGATGCTAGCCACCAACAGGGAGGTGGTGATGAGCTACCAACAGAGAAGGCGAACAGAGGCACCACCAAGACACCGCAGACATCAACCACACCACCGTCGAACGCCACCCAACCAAGACGGGCTCACCACCGTCCGATGACCACCGAAGGTGACACCTCCATGAAGATGACAAGGCCGCGAGCATTGCTGCCTCCCAATCCAGAGGAATTTGGGTTTTCACCCCGTTACACGAGCAAAGGAGGGAGGCAGAGGCGTAAGGGAGAACCTTGACGGCAACTACATGTAGGGGACGGTGCCCATACGCGTCGCCGTCGTCGTGGCTCCGGCCTTGGATTTCTTCAGGCTCCATACCTCTCCATCCCTTTCCCCAGACGCGACACCGGCGACCAGGGGCGGTCAGAGACTAGATCTAAATAGGGGCCCGTGAGGGTCAGAGTAGGACAGTGTCAGATTCGAGGAGGGCACCCCTGAGGCCACCACGCGCCATCGTATCCTTGCCGCCCGCACGACCAAGGGAGACGGCCAGCACCTACAATGGACGTTGGCTAAGGGCGCCATCGCTCCACCTCTCGACGTCACCGCCTCGGTGATGACCCACAAGTATAGGGGATCAATCTTAGTCCTTTCCATAAGAGTGTCGAACCCAACGACGAGCAGAAGGAAATGATAAGCGGTTTTCAGTAAGGTATTTTCTACAAGTACTAAAAATAGTAGTAACGTGTAGTTTGATATCAAGATAATGCATAACAAGTAACAAGTATCAATAGTAACAAGGTTTAACAAGGTAGCCCAATCCTTATAATGTAAAGGACATGCCAAAAGTATTTCTTATAATGAGCAAAGCGTTCTCGAGGACACATGGGAATTTTGTCTAGTCATGCCTATCATGTTTTAGTTGATTCACTTTCACTACTTTGATAAATTGTAATGTGGGTGGACCGGTGCTAAGGTGTTATTCTTACTTGAACAAACAACCTACTTATGATTACCCCCTTTCGCAAGAATCCGCAACTACGAATGAAGAATTAATATAAATCTAACCATAGTGTGAAACATATGGATCCAAAACATCCCCTTACGTAATAGTACATAAACTAGGGTTTAAGCTTTTATCACTCTCATAACCCATCATCTACGCCCTATTCCACAATGTTTTCCTCTAGGCCCAAACATGGCGAAGTTTCATGTAGTCGACGTTCACACGATATCACTAAAGGAAACACAACATACATGTCATCAAAATAGTGAACAAATACCAACTTCACATGATAGTTTATAACAAGAATTCTCCCATGTCCTCAAGAACAAAAGTAACTAGTCACAAATCACATTCATGTTCAAGATCAGAGGTGTATTGAATATGCTTAAGAATCTTAACAAATAATCTTCCACCAAATAAACCAACTAGCATCAACTACAAGATGTAATCAACACTACTAGCAACCCATAGGTATCAATCTGAGGTTTTGGGACAAAGATTGAATATAAGAGATGAACTAGGGTTTGAGTTGAGATGGTGCCCGTGAAGATTGATGTCTACAACACAAATTTATTCTTGTAGACTCTGCTGGGCCTCCAAGCGCAGAGTTTTGTAGGACAGCAGTAATTTTCCCTCAAGTGGATGACCTAAGGTTTATCAATCCGTGGGAGATGTAGGATGAAGATGGTCTCTCTCAAACAACCCTGCAATCAAATACAAGAAATCTCTTGTGTCCCCAACACACCCAATACAATGGTAAATTGGATAGGTGCACTAGTTCTACGAAGAGATGGTGATACAAGTGCAATATGGATGGTAGATATAGGTTTTTGTAATCTGAAAATATAAAAACAGCAAGGTAGCAAGTGGCAAACGGCGAGAAAAACATTGTATAAATGCTTGGAAATAAGGCCTAGGGTTCATACTTTCACTAGTGCAATCTCTCAACAATGCTAACATAATAGAATCATATGATCTTCACTCAACGTGCAACAAGGAATCACTCCAAAGTTCATAAGTAGCAGAGAACATAAGATGAAATTGTTGTAGGTAGTAAGAATCACCTCAAAGTTACCCTTTCTGATCAATCTATTGGGCTATTCCTATTGATGTCACAAACAACCCTAGAGTTCGTACTAAAATAACACCAATGATACATATCAATCAACCCTAATGTCACCTAGATACTCCAATGTCACCTCAAGTATCCGTGGGTTAATTATTCGACATGAATCAAACAATTTCAGATTCATCATATTCAATCCAACACAAAGAACTTCAAAGAGTACCCCAAGATTTCTATCGGAGAACGTAGTATGAAAACGTGCAATCAATCCCTATGCATAGATCCCCAAGGTCACCGGAATCCGCAAGTTGAAGCCATAACATATATCAAGTGAATCAATAGAATACCCCATTGTCACCACGGGTATCCATATGCAAGACATACATCAAGTGTTCTCAAATCCGACATAAAAAACTCTCAAAGGGAAAGATTCAATTCATCACAACAAGAAGGCAAGGGAAGAATACCATATGATCCAACTATATTAACAAAGCCCGCGATACATCAAGATCATGCCATCTCAAGAACACGAGAGAGAGAGAGATTAAACACATAGCTACTGGTACATACCCTCAGCCCCGAGGGTGAACTACTCCCTCCTCGTCATGGCCTCCGCCAGGATGATGAAGATGGCCACGGGTGATAATTTCCCCTCTCCGGCAAGGTATTGGAAAGGCTCGGATGGGTTTTTATTCGATACAGAGAGTTGCGGCGGCGGAGCGGAAGTTCTAGGTTAACTTTCGGAGGTTTCTGTATAAATAGGATTTTTCACCGTTGGAATCACGTCAACTGGAGCCACGTGGGCCCCACAAGCCATCAGGGTGTGCCCAGGGGGTGGGCGCACCCTGTTGGCTTGTGGCCCTTAGGTGGCTCCCCTCCGGTGGTTCTTCGCTCCAGTATTTCTTATTTCCTCTAGGATTAATCATTAAAAAAAATTCGGGTGATTCCGAGAACTTTTATTTTCTGCACAAAAAACAACACCACGGTAATTCTGCTGAAAACAACGTCAGTCCGGGTTAGTTCTAAATAAATCATATAAAGTGCATAAAAACCATATAAAAGTATTGTAAACATAGGCAAATATGGCATGAATACTTCATAAATTCTCGATACGTTGGAGACGTATCAACATCCCCAAGCTTAATTCCTACTCGTCCTCGAGTAGGTAAATGATAAAAGAAATAATTTATGAAGTGTGAATGCTAAAATGGTATATAAGTTTGATCAATGATAATTCCAGTCACTTTTTCTAGCATCATAAACAGCAAGTCTTTTCTCACAAAACTTCTCATGATCAAGTAGCAATCAATTCACATGACATGGTCCAAACAATGCATTCTCTTGAAACTTAACAACCTATGTTCTTAGTCACCAAACAATTTCAATGCTTCATCAAGTCTAAGTAAGAGCTACACGTACTCAATTATCACATAGTCTTCTATGATTGCTAATACTCAAAGCATATTTTTAGAACAAACAACATCCATCGAAGACAGAGAAAGATAGGGGCTTAATGTTTTGCCTCCCAACATACTTATCATGAAGATAATTGTCAACAATAATGAATCATGATCAAATATATTTGACTGGATATATGTGTTTGGATCTTTCCCCACCACATGGTGCTTGCCAACTAATAGATTGAGGTTGGAATAAGAAGTTGACTCAACATGGTAAGTAAATAAAAGTAAATAGATTGTCCCTTCACAGAGGGAAGTAGGGATTTGCAGAGGTGCCAGAGCTCATTGTTTAAAACAGAGATGGATATATTTTGGGTGGTATACTTTTCTTGTCAACGTCACAACAGAGTTTTCAATACCTTCCATGCTAAACACATTATTGGCGGTTCCCAAACAGAATTGAAATTTTACTCCCCCTCCACTATTCAAACACATTCCATGGCTGGCCAAATCCACGGTTGCCAATAAACTTTCAAGGGGGGGTTCTTGTTTATTTATTTTTGTATTATGCAGGACTGGGTATCCTTTTTACCAGCCTCTCTCGTGCAATGACAAGTGAATAAACACTCATCTTGAGAATAACCCGCTTAGCATGGAAGATAATGACCGCCCCGTCACTCCATGAGCGGTACGAGTACACAAAACGGATGTTTATTTGAATGTTTTAGAAGTGGCACATGCAAATTTACTTGGAATGGCAATGAAATACCATATATAGGTAGGTATGCTGGACTCTCATGGAAGAAAATTGGCTCAAGGATTTGGATGCACAAGTAGTATCTCTACTTAGTACGAAGTTTTGGCTAGCAAAAGGTTGTAAACAAGCACCACATGTTGGAGGATCCATAACAATATAACTTCTATGCAAATATACCCAAACATAACCATTACATTGTGTTCCTTGTCCAACTTCAACTATTTGATCAAGGTTGAAAATAATTAATGGGTATTCACAATCATAAAAGATGTCCAAGATAATATATTTGTATGTGAAAGTTCTCTTTCTTATACTAATCATTCAAGAATTGCTTGTATGACAAATATTGTGATTGTCAAACTTCAATAGATTTTACTTTCTAAACCCAATGTGAGACTACTACTAATCATAAAGCACATTGATAATTTCATATTTATGATTTTCAATTCATTCAACTTTTTCTCTTAGGATATAAGTGAAGCGCAAGAGTGAACATCAAACTACTCTCAAAAAGATATAAGTGAAGATCAATGAGTAGTCAAACAATTAAGTAGCTATGTGAGGAATCTCTCTCAATAAATATTTTCAGATCTGATATTTATTTAAAACAGCAAACTAAATAAAAATGGCACTCCAAGAATAGCACATATCATGTGAACGAATAAAAATTTAGGCTCAACATAGGCTAACCGATAGTTGACGAAGAGAGGTGGGATGCGTAGCATCCCCAAGCTTAGATGCTTGAGAATTGTTGTAATATTGTCTTTGGGTGTCTTGGGTATACCCAAGCTTGAGCTTTTGTATCTCGTTCAATCCTCCCATGTCCCGGTTTCACCTAAGTCTCAAAAACTTCGTCCACACAAAACTTGAAAAGAACTCGTGAGTTAGATTAGTGCACATGAGAATAAATCAACTCTTTATGTACTGTCAAGACAAGTTTCATAATAATTTTCAAACATTATCTACTGTATACTATCATTTCCACAATTTATATCTACCAATATAAGTCATGAAAACTATAGGAGAAGTAGATAACAAAACTATGACAACAATCTGTCTAAACAGGACAGTCTGTAGCAATTAATTTACAAAATGCACTTCTGTATTTCTAAAAATTATGAAAATTTAGGACATGATAAATAATTTATATTAAAATACTTTGTAAAAATTTCAGAAACTTTCCACGTCCAGTAAAATATGAAAATTCAAACACTACAACAAAAGTTTCTGTTTTTACACAGCACACATCTAACATGTAATTCGAGCATCCTAAAAGGCAATTCTTGTAACTTTTTATTGAAAAACAAGATTATAAATAACAGCAAGCAAAGTTTGACAAAATAAAATGACGCTCCAAGCAAAACTCATATTATGTGACGAATAAAAATATAGCTCTAAGTAAGATATACCGATAGTGTTGAAGACGAAAGAGGGGATGCCTTCCTGGGCATCCCCAAGCTTAGACACTTGAGTCTTCCTTGGATATTACCTTGGGGTGCCTTTGTAATCCCCAAGCTTAGGGTCTTGCCACTCCTTATTCTCCTCATATCGATATCTCACCCAAAACTTGAAAACTTCAATCACACAAAACTTAACGGAACTTCGTGAGATGGGTTAGTGTAATAAAGATAGATCATTCACTTAGGTATTGTCAAGACAAGATTCATAATTGTTTTCACATAATACCCACTGTATTATATCATTCCCATAATTTATACCAATAAATATAAGCTATGGAAACACTAAATCAAGCAAACTATGCATGCAAAACAGAATATGTCAAAAACAGAACAGTCTGTGAAGATCTGAATGAAATCCATATGTGCCTATCTCTAAAAATTCTGAACAATTAGGATAACGTAGAGAATTTGCATAGAAAAACCGTGTTAAAATTTCAGGATTTTTTGACTCTCCGGTAAAATCATAGAAATTCTGCACTAGACGTAAAAGTTTCTGTTTTTGCACAGAATCAAACTAACAAGTATCCACACTATCCCAAAGGCTTTACTTGGCACTTTATTGAAATAAAAGACACAAAACATTATTAATAAATTAGCTTAATCATGTGAACACATAATAACAGAAAGTATAAATATTGGGTTGTCTCCCAACAAGTGCTTTTCTTTAAAGCCTTTTTATCTAGGCGTGATGATTTCAATGATGCTCGCATAAAAAGTAATAATTGAAAACATGCAAGAGAGCATCAAGAATCACATGAAAAGCACATTTAAGTCTAAACCACTTCCTATGCATAGGGATTTTTCAAGAAAACAATTTAGTGTAGCAAGAATCAACTTGCATAGGAAGGCAAAACAAGCATAACTTCAAAACCTTGAATACATAGAGAGGAAACTTGATATTATTGCAATACCTACAAGCATATGTTCCTCCCTCATAATAATTTTCAGTAGCATCATGAAGGAATTCAACAATATAACTATCACATAAAGCATTATCTTCATGATCCACAAGTATAGAATTTTCATTACTCTCCACATAAGCAATTTTCTTCTCATTCATAGTAGTGGGAGAAAACTCAACAAAATAACTATCATGGGACACTTGATTGACATAACCACTTTGAATATTAAAATCAAGATGACAAGTTTCATGGTTACTATCACTCTTTATAGCATACATATCATCACCACAATCATCATAGATAGGAGGCATGCCATCATCATAATAAATTTGCTCATCAAAAGTTGGGGGACAAAAAATATCATCTTCATCAAACATAGCATCCCCAAGATTGTGGCTTTCAATATCATTAGCATCATGGATGTTCATAGAATCATAATAACAATACTGTTATCATGCTCATCATTCAAGGATTTAATGCCAAACATTTCATTGAACTCTTCTTCTAACACTTTGGCACAATTTTCCGATCCATCATTTTCAAGAAAAACATCATAAAGGTAAAGAACTTGATGCAACATCAATTCCATTTTTTTGTAGTTTTCTTTTATAAACCAAACTATTGATAAACAAGAAACTAAAAGATTTAATTGCAAGATCTAAAGATATACCTTCAAGCACTCACCTCCCCGGCAACGGCGCCAGAAAATAGCTTGATGTCTACTACACAACTTTATTATTGTAGACTCTGTTGGGCCTCCAAGCGCAGAGTTTTGTAGGACAGCAGCAATTTTCCCTCAAGTAGATGACCTAAGGTTTATCAATCCGTGGGAGGTGTAGGATGAAGATGGTATCTCTCAAACAACCCTACAATCAAATACAAGAAATCTCTTGTGTCCCCAACACACCCAATACAATGGTAAATTGTATATGTGCACTAGTTCGGCGAAGAGATGGTGATACAGGTGCAATATGGATGGTAGATATAGGTTCTTCTAATCTGAAAATATAAAAACAGCAAGGTAACAAGTGGCAAGCGACGAGCAAAACATTGTATAAATGCTTGGAAATAAGGCCTAGGGTTCATACTTTCACTAGTGCAATCTCTCAACAATGCTAACATAATAGAATCATATGATCTTCACTCAACGTGCAACAAAGAACCACTCCAAAGTTCATAAGTAGCGGAGAACATAAGATGAAATTGTTGTAGGTAGTAAGAACCACCTCAAAGTTACCCTTTTCGATCAATCTATTGGGCTATTCCTATAGATGTCACAAACAGCCCTAGAGTTCATACTAAAATAACACCAATGATACATATCAATCAACCCTAATGTCACCTAGATACTCCATTGTCACCTGAAGTATTGATACGTCTCCAACGTATCTATAAGTTTTGATTGTTCCATGCTAATATATTATCATTCTAGGATACTTTTTGGGTCATTATTTACCAATTTATAATATTTTTGAGCACTAACCTATTGACCCAGTGCCCAGTGCCAGTTGCTGTTTTCTGCATGTTTTTTTGCTTTTCAGGTTTACTGTACCAAACGAAGTCCATTTGCCACAAAATTTTTTGATGATTTTTTCTGGACTATATGAAGACCTAGAAGCTTCGGAAGGAAGCCGGGAGGCACACGAGGGCCCCACCACACATCAGGGCGGGCCCTGGGGGGCGCCCTGATATGTGGTGGCCCCCTCGGGCACCTCCCGATGTCCCTCTTCGGCCTATAAATTCTCTAAAATCCTAAAAACCCAAGAGGCAGTCCCGAAACCCTTTTTCTGCCGCCGCAAGTCTCTGTTCCGTCACGAGGCCATCTGGAGCTCCGTTCCGGCACCCTGCCGGAGGGGGGATCGATCACGGAGGGCCTCTTGATCAACCTTGCTGCCCTCATGATGATGTGTGAGTAGTTCACCACAGACCTACGGTTCCATAGCTAGTACCTAGATGGAAATCTCTCTCTCTTATGATCTTCAATACAATGGTCGTCGCATCTTCGCTTTGATATATCCGATGTAATCCTATTGTGCGTTGTGTTTGTTGGGATCCGATGAATTGTGGGTTTGTGTTCAGATTATTCATGAAAAGTATTTGAGATGCCTCTGAATTATATTATCTCTTAAGTGTGTGATCATTATAGCTTTGTAATGCTCTCCGATCTATTGATGTGCTTTGGCCAAGTAGAATGATATTTCACCGGTGGGAGTGGTGCGTTGTGGTAGGTTCAACCTGGCAAGTTTTTATATCCCAGTGACAAAGTAGGGGACAAGATGCGTCTTTGTGTTGTTGCTACTAAGGATAAAACGATGGGGTTCATTCATATTGTTTGAGTTTACTTTGTCTACATCATGTCATCGTTCTCCAAGCATTACTCTGTTTTACTCAATACTCTAGATGCATGCTGGATAGCGGTCGATGAGTGGAGTAATAGTAATAGGTGCAGGCAGGAGTCGGACTATTTGCTTATGGACGTGATGCCTATATATACATGATCATTGCCGTGAACATCGCATAACTATCCGCTTTTCTATCAATTGCCCAACAGTAATTTGTTTACCCACCGTATATTGCCTACATGAGAGATGCCACTAGAGAACACTATGGCCCTCGGGTCTATTCACTTATATATTTGCAAACGCTATTATTACCTCGCAGTCTTTATTTACTTTTTATTTATTATGCATTTATCAACAATTATCTACACAACTCATTTGCTTGCAAATAACGAGATCAAGGGGATTGACAACCCTCTTGCCCGCGTTGGGTGCAAGTCGTTTGTTCATTTGTGTGCAGCCGCTAAAGACGGTTGAGGATTGATATTCCTATTGGTTCGATAAACCTTGGTTTCATAACCGGGAGAAATAGTTATCCACTTTGTGCTACAATTACCTGTTCCTCTTCACAGAAAACCCAACGCGGATCACAAGTATCAGGAAGGATTTCTGACGCCGTTGCCGGGGAATATCATCATCAACTACCAAGTAACTTCACACAAATTTTCATTCACTTGTTCTTCTTTTTATTTGCTGTTATATTTAGCTTGTCTCATAAAAATAAAAAATACAAAAAAATGGAGTTTAGGATGCCTCATATGCTCCGTCTTTATAATGTCTTTCGTGCAAATAAGGATTCGGAAAATTGTGCTCAATTGTTAGAGGAAGAATTTACAAAAATGCTTAATGTGAGTTACTTTAATGACGAGCATGATAGAAATGTTGTTAGTATGAATTCTCTGAATATGCATGATGCTAATGATATGCAAAACCACAAGCTTGGGGATGCTATGTTTGATGAAGATGATATTTTTTGTCCCCCAAGTTTTGATGAGCAAATTTATTATGATGATTGCATGCCTCCTATTGATGATGATTGTGGTGATGACACGTATGCTATAATTGGTAATAATAAAAACCATGAAACTTGTCATCATTATTTTAATTTTCAATTTGGTTAGGACAATCTAGTGTCACATGATAGTTATTTTGTTGAGTTTTCTCCAACTACCATGAATGAAAAGGAATTTGCTTATGTGAAGAGTAATAAATGTTCTATGCTCGTGGATCATGAAAAGAATGCTTTATGTGATAGTTATATTGTGGAATTCCTTCATGATGCTACTGAAAATTATTATGAGGAGGGGGGAATATGCGTGTAGGAATTGCAATAATATCAAGTTTCCTCCCTATGTGTTCAAAGTTTCGAAGTTATGCTTGTTTTGCCTTCCTATGCTAGTTGATTCTTGCTCCCGTAAATTGTTTGCTCACAAAATTTCTATGCATAGGAAGTGGGTTAGGATTAAATGTGATTGTCATATGCTTCATGATTCTCCCATTGTGTTTCAATTCTTTACTTTCATGTGAGCATCATTGAAATCATTATGCCTAGCTAGGGGCATAAAACAATAGCGCTTGTTGGGAGGCAACCCAATAGTTATCTTTAAATTTTTGCTTAGAACTTTCTGTTTATTTTTAATAGAATGATTATTGCCTTTGTAATGATTATGTTTTTTTGTTTAAAATAGTGTTTGTGCCAAGTAAAGCCTTTGTGATGACTCACAAGATGAGTAGAATCGATGCTGAAGCAAAACAGAAACTTTTGACTCCAGTACAGGAATTTTCATTTTTTTTCTGGAGCGTGATAATGATCTGAAATTTTTACACGGTGTTTATATACAAATTTTCGAGGCTTTAAATTGTTTTCAGAATTTTTAGAGTTTCATAAGTATAGGGTCTCTACTGATTGCTACAGACTGTTCTGTTTTAGACAGATTCTGTTTTTGCTTGCATAGTTGCTTTTTTTGATTAAACTATGGATTGTATCGGGGGGTATAAGCCATGGAGAAGTTATAATACAGTACCTATTATGCATTTATGAAATTTGAATCAATTTACAACAGTACTTAAAGTATGCAATATGTTTATTATACTAACGGATCTCACGGGGTTTTGTTGAGTTTTGTGTGATTGAAGTTTTCAAGTTTTGGGTGTTATCTTGATGGACAAAGGAATAAGGAGTAGCAAGAGCCTAAGATTGGGGATGCCCAAGGCACCCCAAGGTAATATTTTAAAGGCGACTCAAGCGTCTAAGCTTGGGTATGCCCCGGAAGGCATCCCCCCTTTCGTCTCAAATCCATCGGTATGTCACTTGGAGCTATATTTGTATTCGTCACATGATATGAGTTTTGCTTGGAGCGTCGTTTGCTTTTGTTTTCTTTTACTTTCAGTTTGCCACAATCATTTTTTGTTGGACACACCTATCTAAGAGAGACACACCTTCATCATAATTTGTTAGAATACTCTATGTGCTTCACTTATATCTTTTGAGCTTAGCAGTTGCTCTAGTACTTCACTTATATCTTTTTGAGCACGGTGGCGTGTAGATTTTAAAGAAATGATTTCACTCTCGTTCTTCACTTATATTTGTTTGAGAGTTAATAAATAGTGATGGTAATTTGCATGGGTCATACAGACTAGTCCAAAAATATTAGGTATTCGAAGAGTGATAATCAAAACCATCATGTAGCACATATAAAGAAATTGTGGGTTAATGATATTGATGTAGTAATATGAAATAGGTGTGAATTCATAATTGTTAAACCGTAGAAGTGTCGATATTAAGAGGGGTTGACCTTTTTGTTCATCTAAAAATTAAAGAGGCATGGTGATGATGTGTGAGCATTTCTATTCCTCGTTGAAATCCTAGTGTTGTTTCGGGTCGGAAGTGCGCGATGGTTAACTCCTACCAACCTCTTCCCTTGGGGCATGCGATTAGCACTTTGATTTATGATAGACTAACAAAACTTTGCAATAAGTATATGAGTTCTTTATGACTAATGTGAAACCATGGACATACGCAATCTCACCTTTTCATAATTTGCTAGCCTCTTCGGTACCGTGCATAGCCCGTTCTCACCTTGAGGATCGGTGCAACTTTCGCCGGTGCGTCCAAACCCCGTGACATGACACGCTCTGTTGCACATAAGCCTTATTGTATCTTCCTCAAAACAGTCACCATACCTACCTATCATAGCATTTCCATATCCATTCCGAGATATATTGCCATGCAAATTCCATCGTCACTTCACATGACTAGTTCGTTCATCGTCATATTGCTTTGCATGATCATATAGAGTTGACATAGTATTTGTGGAAAAGCCACCTTCATAATGTTTTTGATACATGTCACGCTAGATCACTGCATATCCTGGTATACTGCTAGAGGCATTCATACAGAGTCATATCTTCATATCAGTTCTCCATGTTGAGTTGTAAGTAAATAAAAGTGTGATGATCATAGTTATTAGAGCATTGTCCCAGTGAGGAAAGAATGATGGAGATGATGATTCTCCCATAAGTCGAGATGATACTCCGGACAAAAATAAAGATGGGGGAGGCAAAATGAGCCCACCATCCATTTAAAAAATGAGAGAAAATGAGAGAAGGGACTTTGCTACTATCCTTTACCACACTTGTGCCTCAAAGTGGCGCCATGTTCCTCATGTAGAGAGTCTCATGATATATCACTTTCATATGCTAGTGGGAATTGCCTATTCACTATTACAAACTTGGCTTGCATATTCCTATGACGGGCTTCCTCAAATGCCCAAGGTCTTCATGAGCAAGCAAGTTGGATGCACACCCCACTTAGCTTCATTTGAGCTTTCATACACTTATAGATCTAGTGCATCATTTGCATGGCAATCCCTACTCCTCGCATTGACATCTATCGATGGGCAACTCCATAGCCTGTTGGTACGCCTAGTTGATGTGAGACTATCTTCTCCAATTCCTACCCCTTTGATATCTACCGCCATATTCTATTCCACTCAAATGCTATGTCCAATGGCTCACCCTCATGTATTGCATGAAGCATAAAAAGTTGATGCATATTGAAAGAGTACGAACCAATTGCCTGACTTGGACATCGTGGTGCTTGACATTTGTATTAATGTGGTGAAGATGGAGCCATGCCTTGCTAATACAATAAGATGAATGGGGGGTACTTCTTAAAAATCGTATACTCTTAAGAATTAACAATTCTGTTTCTTACACTTTGAATATTGCTATGTTAATATTTGTTGATTCATCTTTTCTCAATGAGCATACCTGAATAAGATTACATAGTGGATAGCATGTCACATCAAAAATTCTATTTTTATCATTTACCTACTCGAGGACGAGCAGGAATTAAGCTTGGGGATGCTTGATATGTCTCCAACGTATCTATAATTTTTTATTGTTCCATGCTGATATATTATCATTCTAGGATACTTTTTGGGTCATTATTTACCAATTTATAATATTTTTGAGAACTAACCTATTGACCCAGTGCCCAGTGCCAGTTGATGTTTTCTACATGTTTTTTGCTTTTCAGGTTTACTGTACCAAACGAAGTCCAATTGCCACGAAACTTTTTGACGTTTTTTCTGGACTATATGAAGATCTAGAAGCTTCGGAAGGAAGCCGAGATGCACACGAGGGCCCCACCACACATCAGGGCGAGCCCTGATATGTGGTGGGCCCCTCAGGCACCTCCCGACGTCCCTCTTCGGCCTATAAATTCTCTAAAATCCTAAAAACCCAGGAGGCAGTCCCGAAACCCTTTTTCCGCCACCGCAAGTCTCTGTTCCGTCGCGAGGCCATCTGGAGCTCCGTTCCGACACCCTGCCGGAGGGGGGATCAATCATGGAGGGCCTCTTCATCAACCTTGTTGCCCTCATGATGATGTGTGAGTAGTTCACCATAGACCTACGGGACCATAGCTAGTACCTAGATGGCAATCTCTCTCTCTCTTATGATCTTCAATACAATGGTCGTCGCATCTTCGCTTTGATCTATCCGATGTAATCCTATTGTGTGGTGTGTTTGTTGGGATCCGATGAATTGTGGGTTTGTGTTCAGATTATTCATGAAAAGTATTTGAGATGCCTCTGAATTATATTATCTCTTAAGTGCATGATCATTAT
Source organism: Elymus sibiricus (assembly GCA_039707655.1). Lineage (NCBI taxonomy): Eukaryota > Viridiplantae > Streptophyta > Magnoliopsida > Poales > Poaceae > Elymus > Elymus sibiricus. The sequence goes on from CM077667.1 coordinate 402,800,229, forward strand.
AGATTCGTAATGCTCTCCGATCTATTGATGTGCTTTTCTCAAGTAGATTGATATTTCACCGGTGGGAGTGGTGCGTTGTGGTAGGTTCAACCTCGCGAGTTTCTATATCCTAGTGACAAAGTAGGGGACAAGATGCATCTTTGTGTTGTTGCTACTAAGGATAAAACGATGGGGTTCATTCATATTGTTTGAGTTTACTTTGTCTACATCACGTCATCGTTCTCCAAGCATTATTCTGTTTTACTTAATACTCTAGATGCAAGCTGGATAGCGGTCGATGAGTGGAGTAATAGTAATAGGTGCAGGCAGGAGTCGGCCTATTTGCTTATGGACGTGATGCCTATATATACATGATCGTTGCCGTGAACAGCGCATAACTATCCGCTTTTCTATCAATTGCCCAACAGTAATTTGTTTACCCACCGTATGCTGCCTACATGAGAGATGCCACTAGAGAACACTATGGCCCTCGGGTCTATTCACTTATATATTTGCAAATGCTATTATTACCTCGCTGCCTTTATTTACTTTTTATTTATTTTGCATTTATCAACAATTATCTACACAACTCATTTGCTTGCAAATAACAAGATCAAGGGGATTGACAACCCTCTTGCCCGCGTTGGGTGCAAGTCGTTTGTTCATTTGTGTGCAGCCGCTGAAGACGGTTGAGGATTGATATTCCTATTGGTTCGATAAACCTTGGTTTCATAACGGAGGGAAATACTTATCCGCTTTATGCTGCAATTACCAGTTCCTCTTCACGGAAAACCCAACGCAGATCACAAGTATCAAGTATCCATGGGTTAATTATTCACATGCATCAAACAATTTCAGATTCATCATATTCAATCCAACACAAAGAACTTCAAATAGTACCCCAAGATTTCGATCGGAGAACGTAGTATGAAAACGTGCAATCAACCCCTATGCATAGATCTCCAAGGTCACCGGAATCCGCAAGTTGATGCCATAACATATATCAAGTGAATCAATAGCATACCCCATTGTCACCACGGGTATACACATGCAATACATACATCAAGTGTTCTCAAATCCGACATAACAAAATCTCAAAGGGAAAGATTCAATTCATCACAACAAGATGGCAAGGGAAGAACACCATGTGATCCAACTATATTAACAAAGCCCGCGATACATCAAGATCGTGCCATCTCAAGAACACGAGAGAGAGAGAGAGAGAGAGAGATTAAAGACATAGCTACTGGTACATACCCTCAGCCCCGAGGGGGAACTACTCCCTCCTCGTCATGGCCTCCGCCGGGATGATGAACATGGCCACCGGTGATGATTTTCCTCTCCGGTAGGGTACTGGAAAGGCTCCAGATGGGTTTTTCCTCGATACAGATAGTTGCAGCAGCGGAGCGGAAGTTCTAGGTTAACTTTGAGAGGTTTATGTATATATAAGATTTTTCAATGTTGGAATCACGTCAGCCGGAGCCACGTGGGCCCCACATGCCATTAGGGCGCGCCCAGGGGGTGGGCGTGCCCTATTGGCTTGTGGCCCATAGGTGGCTCCCCTTCAATGGTTCTTCGCTCCGTTATTTCTTATTTCCTCCAGAAAAAAATATAAAAAAGTTTCGTGCGATTCCGAGAACTTTTATTTTCTGCACAAAAAACAACACAACGGTAATTCTGCTGAAAACATCGTCAGTCCGGGTTAGTTCTAAATAAATCATATAAAGTGCATAAAAACCATATAAAAGTATTATAAACATAGGCAAATATGGCATGAATACTTCATAAATTATCGATACGTTGGAGACGTATCAAAGATGTTGATGGAGATGAGTCCTCCCACGATGGAGGTAGCATTGGTGATGACGAAGGATTTGATTTCCACCTCCCGGAGGGAAGTATCCCTAGCGGAATCGCTCCGCCAGAGAGAAAAAGTGCTCCTGCCCAGGTTCCGCTTCGAGACAGCGGTGCTTCATCCCGAAAAAATTATCTCTATTTTTTCTAGGGCAAATGGCACCATATAGGAGAAGAGGGGCCCCGGAGGCCTACTGATGGGCCCACAAGCTAACATGGAGCGCCCCAGCGCGCTACCTGAGCTTGTGGCCCATTGGTGGCTCCCCTCCCGATGATTTTTCTTCTTGTATTTTTCATTAATTCCAAAATAATTCTCCGTAAATTTTAAAGTCATTTGGAGCTCCGGAAAATATCCAACTCTATTGTAGCTTTTTCAGGTCCAGAATTCCAGCTGTTGGCACTTTCCCTCTTCATATAAATCTTGCATAATAAGAGACAAAAGTCATTAGAATTGCATTATAAAGTGGAATAATGACCTAAAACATTAGAAATAACAATAGGAAAACATGATGCAAAATGGACGTATCAACTCCCCCAAGCTTAGACCTCGCTTGTCCTCAAAAGAATACTGAACTCGACAATCATGACCACATGTTTACAGAGAAAGAAGTTGATAAAATAAAATACGAACATAATAGCATCATGATCTATATTATAACAGCAAGTAATCATCATAGAACTTCTCGTACCAGAGTAACAATTCGTCCACAACTTCAAAAGTATAAGCAATAAACTTTCTTGAAAACTAAAAAACTATGTTCTCAATTGAAAGGACGTGGATGTCACCTAGAGGGGGGTGAATAGGCGCTTTAAAATAATTATGGTTTAGGCTTGAACAAATGCGGAATAAAACTAGCGTTTAATATGTCAAGCACAAAACCTAAAACAACTAGGCTCGCCTATGTCCACCAACAACTTATGCTAAGCAAGATAAACAACCGAGTGATAGCAAGATATATAGCATGAAACAATATGGCTATCACAAAGTAAAGTGCATAAGTAAAGGGCTCGGGTAAGAGATAACCGAGGCACGCAGAGACGATGATGTATCTCGAAGTTCACACCCTTGCGGATGCTAATCTCTGTTTGGAGCAGTGTGGAGGCACAATGCTCCCCAAGATGCCACTAAGGCCACTGTAATCTCCTCACGCCCTCGCACAATGCAAGATGTCGTGATTCCACTAAGGGGCCCTTGAGGGCGGTCACCGAACCCGTACAAATGGCAACCCTTGGGGCGGTCACCGGTACCCGTACAAATTGCTCGGGGCAATCTCCACAACCTAATTGGAGACCCCGACGCTTGCACGGAGCTTTACACCACGATGATTGAGCTCTGAGGCACCACCAACCGTCTAGGGCGCCAAGGCACCCAAGAGGAACAAGCTCTAGGGTGCTCAAACACCCAAGAGTAATAAGCTTCTCAAACTTCACTTCCACGTATCACCGTGGAGAACTCAAACCTATGCACCAAATGCAATGGCAAGGGCACACGGAGTGCCCAAGTCCTTCTCTCCCAAATCCCACCACAACAACTAATGTTATGGAAGAAAATGAGAGGAAGAACGAAGAAGAATACGAAGAACTCAAAGATCTAGATCCAAGGGGTTCCCCTCACATAGAGGAGAAAGTGATTGGTGGAAATGTGGATCTAGATCTCCTTTCTCTTTTCCCTCAAGAACTAGCAAGAATCATTGGAGGGATTGAGAGTTAGCAAGCTCGAAGAAGGTCAACAATGGGGACAAACACAAACTCAAAAGGATGGGAACCATTGGGGAAGAAGACCCCCTTAAATAGGTTCCCCCAAATCCAACCGTTATGCACTCAACCCATGCATAAGCGGTAGTACTGCTCAGGTGAGCGGTACTTCTGCTGGTAGGGAAGTATCAAACCATAGCGTGCAACAGAGTAGCTCAAAGGAGGCGGTAGAGCTGCCGAAGCGGTACTACCGCTTCCTCCAGCGGTACTTCCGCCCGGAGCGGTACTACCGCCCTCTACTACCGAGCGGTACCGCACAGAAAACCAACCTATCCAGGGAGCAAAATATAAGCGGAAGTAGCAGCGGTAGTACACAGCGGAAGTACCGCTCAAGCGGTACTACCATGGTACCGAGCGGTACTAGCGCCTGATTAGAGAAAAACAGCTCTGGCACTAAAACTGCCATAACTTTCGCATACGAGCTCCGAATTGAGCAAACTCAAGCTTGTTGGATAGCAAACGACAAGTACTATCCAAACAGCGGTAGTGCTTGTTGGTTATCTTAAGAAGAGGCAGTATGAAAATGCCAATAATATAGAGATGTGAAACCTCTATGAATGAAGAACCGGCAAAAACTCCAACATCGAAAACATCATAGAAGATGCATATGGACTCCGTTTTCGATGAACTTGAGCTTGACATGAAGCTGGCCATAAGCTCAAGAACCCACATAGAGAAAAGCCAACCAAGAACCAAGAAAGATGATGATGCCAAGAATGCAATGGTTTGAGCTCTCAACGAACGATACAATCAAGCTACTATAACAGCCCAAGAGCCCTTTCCAAGTCATGTAACAATTCCATGTATGAACCCTCCATGTTATGCCTCATGTGGTTTGAGTTAATAAAGTTTGCTTCATGACATTCATTTGCATCATGGCATCATGTCACCCATTCCATATTTTTTGCATCATGTGATATGTTAAGTGAGTGTGTGTGGTGGTGATGGTGTGCATTGCAACCAAGTGGTTCTTACTATGTGGAACCCCCCCCTTTCAAATGCTTTGGAAAATGCCTCCACCTCTCTTTAATTTAAATATAGGAAGGTGGTGATTTTGCCTAGCCCAAGGCCTCCCTAAAAATGTCGTGGAGTTGTCTGATATTGTGTATGTTATTGTAAAATTATCCTTTGACATGTTCTCTCTCTTTACCTTTTATTATCTGCAAAACAGTTTCAAATGGTAATAAAAGGCATTTTATTTTTTCTCTCTTAAAATTCCCTCAACCAAATTTATAAAATTGTAGATATTCCCAGGTCTCCAAAACCATTTTGCTTTCACTTTAATTCCTTACCAAACTCCCTGGGCATTGTTTTCTTTTGTTCTCATTGTTTTATTTTTAAAAAGATAATAAAGGAACCCAGAGAGAGGAAGGCCAATGCTCCTGGGCCTCCTCCCTTCCCCGCAGGCCCATTAGCGCAGCAGCCAGCCTAGCGCGCAGCCCAGCCTGCTGATATGTCTCCAACATATCTATAATTTTTGATTGTTCCATGCTATTATATTATCTGTTTTGGATGTTTTATATGCATTAATATGCTATTTTATATTATTTTTGGGACTAACCTATTAACCTAGTGCCTAGTGCCAGTTTCTGTTTTTTTCCTTGTTTTTGAGTATTGCAGATAAGGAATATTAAACGGAGTCCAAACGGAATAAAATCTTCGGGATGATTTTTCTTGGACCAGAAGAAACCTGCCAGACTTGGAGATGAAGGCCGGAGACCTGCCGGGAGGCGACAAGCCTGCAGGGCGCGCCCTACGGGGGGGTGCCCCCCTGGCTTGTGGCCCCCCTGCAGGTCCTCCAACCCTAATCTCCGGCCTATAAATTCCCAAATATTCCCCCAATACCAAAAAGAGCCACGAAAATACTTTTCCGCCGCCGGAAGCCTCTGTTCCCGTGAGATCCCATCTTGGAGCCTTTTTCGGTAATCTGCCGGAGGGGGATTCGATCACGGAGGGCATCTACATCAACTCCATTGCCCCTCCGATGATGCGTGAGTAGTTCACCTCACACCTTCGGGTCCATAGCTAGTAGCTAGATGGCTTCTTCTCTCTCTATGTTCTTCAATACCATGTTCTTCATGATCTTCATGGAGATCTATCCGATGTAATACTCTTTTGCAGTGTGTTTGTCGAGATCCGATGAATTGTGGGTTTATGATCAGATTATCTATGAACATTATTTGAATCTTCTCTGAATTCTTATATGCATGATTTCATATCTTTGCAAGTCTCTTCGAGTTATTGGTTTGGTTTGGCCAACTAGATTGGCAATTCTTGCAATGGGAGAAGTGCTTAGTTTTGGGTTCAATCTTGCGGTGTCCTCACCAAGTGACAAAGTAGGGGTAGCGAGGCACGTATTTGTATTGTTGCCATCGAGGATAAAAATATGGGGTTTTCATCATATTGCTTGAGTTTATCCCTCTACATCATGTCATCTTACCTAATGCGTTACTCTGTTCTTCATGAACTTAATACTCTAGATGCAGGCAGGAGTCGGTCGATGTGTGGAGTAATAGTAGTAGATGCAGAATCGTTTCGGTCTACTTGACACGGACGTGATGCCTATATGCATAATCATTGCCTTGGATATCGTCATAACTATGCGCTTTTCTATCAATTGCTCGACAGTAATTTGTTCACCCACCGTATTATTTTCCTTCAAGAGAGAAGCCTATAGTGAAACCTATGGCCCCCGGGTCTATTTTCCATATTATATTTTCAGATCTATAAACCAAAAATACCAAAAATACTTTGCTGCAATCTTTTTACTTTTGTTTTACTTTTCGTTTTAGTAATCTTCTATATCTATCTTTATCAGATCTCATCCTTGCAAGTAACTGTGAAGGGATTGACAGCCCCTTTATAGCGTTGGGTGCAAGTGTTTGATTGTTTGTGTAGGTGCAAAGATTGGGGACTTGCTTGTATCTCCTACTAGATTGATACCTTGGTTCTCAACAACTGAGGGAAATACTTATCTACTTTGCTGCATCACCCTTTCCTCTTCAAGGGAAAACCAACGCGAGCTCAAGAAGTAGCACATGCCTCCCCACGCGCGTTCGTCGTCTCCCTGTACGGCATGCATCCGAGCACTCCACGTCGGCGTTCGGTCGATTTGACGACCGTCGGCGCCCCAAGCCCCCATATAAAGCCGTCCAACAGCTAGCCCTAGACCTCGCTCCTCCATTCCCTACCTCTCTTCGCCTCGCCGTCGCCAGGTGAGCTCGCCACGCTCACGCCGACACCTTGTCCGCCATGATCTCCCCGAGCTCAAGTTCGAGCATGGGGTGATCCCCTCGTCGCACATCCGAAGCTCCCGAGCCACAGGAAGGTCTCTGCGATGGCCCCTCTTCTTCCGCGACGTTTCGGGGAGCTCCAAGGCGTAGATCGATGACGACCCCAAGCCCATCTTCCTCTGCTTCGCGATCCAGGAGCATCACCGTGCTCCGTCGCCGCCCGCATCGTCTCCAACCCCTCTACAGCCCCTCCTTCATGTCCGTCAGGCCCTAGGTGAGCCACGCGTCCGCCCTGCGTCTTCCTGTCACCGATCGTTAGGTGTATGCCGTGTTGTGTCCATGCCATCGTCGCGCTCCCATAGCTCCAGCAAAGTTGTGAATTTTTGCTCGCTCGCAGCCGTTGCCGCTTCGCTCCGTAGGTCGCCGCGACCACTTGCATAGCGCGTGCTCTCCGTAGGCTGCTAGGTTTGCCCGCTCGCTCGCCCGTGCTTTGCCACGCGTGCCCTGCCGCTGCACATCGCCATGACCCAAGCGGAGCAGAGCTCGAGCTCGAGCCCCCGCAACCGCGCGCCGTAGATCCTCGAAGCCCCGTGAATGGATTCCCGAGCGGATCCCACGCCCCCCGCCACCAGTCGCCAGCTCCGGAGGCCGTCGGAGAGCTCGCCGGCGTCCTCATCGGCTTGCCTGCCTCTAGGTGGAAGAAGCCCGCGCCTTTGCCTATTCAAGAGGAAAGAAAACCCCTTCCTACCGTAAGCAGTCGTGCAACGCAGTGGTAGCCCCCCTGTTCCACCGGGAGGTCTCGGGTTCGAATCCCCCCCCTTGAGCCTTTTGCCTTTCCCCTGCGATTTAATCCTCTGTGGCTGACAGTGGGGCCTGGACACACTTGTCATGCTCTCGGGGCCGCTGGTGTGACTGCCAGTGGGCCCCATGAATTTTTGTGTGCGTTTTATTTTGTTTATTTCCTCTAATTTAAGATATTCCTTTTAGGGAATATTTCCAATTCTGGCAGTGTCCATTTCAGTCAGTTTCCAAATGAGACATATGCCTAATCTAGCATATACTAGGTTATACCTAGTTGATATTATTTTGCTTGTGGTTTGTGGCATGTTTTCTACTGTAACATGGGCTTGCGATATATGATTTTGGGGTAGAAAAATCCAGTGAATCCATCTGTGGTATTAGTTTGATCATTTGAGCAAGTTTGTGTGGGTGCTATTTTGTGTCAAGATGCCATTTTGTTATTTTTGCTTGATTTAATCCTTGCACCCTTTGATGAACTTGTCAACATGAACTTTGTCCCTTGATATGTGTACTAGCCTTTGGTAATTTTGCATGCCATGAAAAACTATGTTTAGGTGTGGAATTCTTGCTGTCAACATGCTATGATAATAATGTTGTTGGGAAGGGTCAAATAATTCCAAGTCCTAGAATCTGGTTATTTTGTTGCTATGTTTCCATGATGATTGCCATGAATCTATGGTTCCTTTGGGGTTGGCCCAATGGAATGAATTGTTGAGCGTGTTATCCTCTGTTAGAATGTGCCAATGGCTTGCAAGTATAGGTGTTGCAACTTAGTAGTTTTTCTGTCAAACATGTCAACCTGTTTAAAACTGCCCTGCTTTGCCACTTGATAATTTTTCTAAGTTTGGGGAACTGCTTAGTTTAATATGCCATGTTGAGTGGATGCTAGCCAAGAATCTATACATTTCTAGATGTTGTTGTAATGGGGTTATTTGAAGTGCATGTTGTCCTCTATCATGCTATTAAATTTCATGCCATGAAAGTCACTGTAGCATGTAGATTTATTGCTGTCAATATGCCATCCTGTTAACTTAGCTTGTGAAAGCTGGTATTTTTCACTAAGTCCTTAACTGTTGTTTCAACATGCCATCTTGTGAGCTCATTTGTTGTTGATCCATGCTTTTGTTCAAGTTACTGCCCTGACATGAATTGTTGTGCATCCTGTTGCCTACATCTCCATGCCCTTGTTGTGCATTTTAGTGTATTGTAGCTTGTTGTTGTGTGGGTTGCAATATGACATGTTGCTGTTTTTGGACAGTTTGTTTGCATAATTGTCTTGTGCTTTGTGTGAGTTCTATCCACTTGTTTGCCATGATCTTTAGGTCTATTTCTACTAGAATTTCATTTCCAATCCAGTGGCACCCTTGGGATACCAAGAAATTGCCCATGGTCTCCCTCAAGCTCTGTTTTGTCTCCGATACCATTAGTACCTTCTCGTGAATGCTTCGAGAGTCCCGTTACTCCGTTTGCGACGTTCTTCATATGCATTTGCATCGTTTTCATGAGAAGCATTCATTTTTCCCATGTCCATGCATGTCCAAATAACTAATCTTTAGGTTCTGTCCAGAATCTTAAAGAACTAAATAAATGCATGAGAAAGATGACTAGCATAGGGTTGACATGTTAAATACATCAAATTGGTCATGCATCATCCTTGGTTGCGCATTGCACCTTGCTTGTATGTTTATTTGGTGTTGTTTCTTCTATGGGTAGACCCGAGTGACGAGACTGAGTATGAGGATCCTAGCGAGAACAACTATGATGACCCAGCTCTTTATCCCTCTAAAGACCCTCCAGGCAAGATGATCGTTACCCGGATCCCGATACTATTTTTGCTATGCTAGATGTCTCGCTTCTACCGTTATGTCACGTTACCTACCACTTAAATGTCAAGCCTCCCAAATTGCCATGAAAGCCTCTAACCCACCACTACCTAGCAAAACATTGATTGGCTAAGTTACTGCTTGCTTAGCCCCTTCTTATAGCGTTGCTAGTTGCAGGTGCAGGTTGTTTCCATGTGGCAACAGGGATATATTGGGATATCACCTTATTTTTTGTTATTTAATTTAATGCACATATATACTTGGTGATGGTGGAAGGCTTGCCTTTTGCCCGGTGATTTGTTCCACTTTTGCCGCCCTAATTTCCGAGTACCGGTGTTATGTTCCATATTTAGCGCTCCTAACATGCTTGGGGTTGTTATGGGGACCCCCTTGACTATTCGTTTTGGGATCAAACTTGTCTGGCAAGACCCAACATTGGTACTGCATTTGCTTAACAACCTAATAAAAATGCATAGGGCTTAGCTACCCCATGGATAATTAATCAACCCCCAGGCCAGTGCTCCTCGTGAGTGTTGGTCCAAAGCAGAGCCACTTGCGGGGCCACCCGGGGCAACTCGAGGATTTCTATCAGGCCACCGTATGTAGTGCTCATCCGGTCGTGTCCTGAGAACGAGATACGCGGCTCCTATCGGGTTCGTCGACACGTCGAGCGGTCTTGCTGGACTTGTTTTACCTTTCTCGAATGTCTTGTGCACGGGATTCCGAGGATACTTCGGGCTATCTCGAGGTTGAGGTTTTCCACCGGATTCTCGAGGATACTACGAACTATCTCGTGGTTAAGGTTATCCATGCAGCGTGTGGTTAGTTTGTGATGGATGAGTTGGAGCACTCCTGCAGGGTTAAATCTTTTCAAGAAGCCGTGCCCACGGTTATGTGGTAACTTGGAAATTGTTTAACATCCGTTTATAGTAAACTTGAAGTAAATTCCAATAAAATACACCAACCGTGTGAGTAACCGTGATCGTCTCTTTTCGAGGGAGTCGGAAAGAGAACACGATGGGGTTATGTTTGACTCGTAGGTAGGTGTTGAGGGTCACTTATTGATCATAACTAGTTCTCGTCCGCAAAGCGTAGTTCCTCATCTTACTCTTGTACTCGTAATTAGCCACTCAAATACATGCTTAGTACTGCTGCAAACCTCACTACTTAACCATACCTTACCCACCAGCTTACATAGTCTCAGTACCCGGGTTAATGAGATTGCTGAGTCCCCGTGGCTCACAGATTACTACAACAATACAGGTACATGTACTGATGAGTTCGTTCCAGTTGACGCTTCCCAGCTCCAGTGGGAGTTCGACGAGGAGCATAGGCATATGTACGTGACTTACCCGGACGAGTAGGGGAGCTACTTGGTCGTCTTCCTGGGCTTAGCGAGATAGACTTCATCGCTTTTGTCGTTTGATTTCGTCCGTAGTCGGACCCTGTGTTCTCGAATGGTTGTATGAATGATTGTATGCTATTTGTACTTAGCTTGTGGCGAGTGTAAGCCAACTCATATACTCGTCTCCTTTCTTACATGTATTGCAATGATTTCTATACTTGCGAAACGACGAGATGCGTTTCTCTCCCCATCGAGGCCCTTGAGCCTTAATAGGGATAGGACCGCATCTTGGACGTTGCAGCTACTCACTTGAGAGCCCCCCTTGATAGTACGGCTATCGATCCTATAACCCGGTCTCCCAACTACCACCATGAGACCGGTAAAATAGAAAACCCTATAAAGGTCAAACATTTGCCTTGCGCATAGTCCACTTGAGCTAGATGATGACGATCTTGTCTTCCTCAAGATGGACCATCTTTCTTGATTGCGCCGGCTCGATGAAGACTAGTAGATTGCTCCCCCATACTCCACTATGGGTGAGCCACTCTTTAGCACATCTTCACAAGTCCATTGTCACCACAATGAACGGCAAGCTTAAAGCATGATCTCTTCGTGATGCTCCACTTGAACTTGCACATCACAAACTTGATGATGATATTCACTTGATGTCATCCTCCATGGGTTGTATGAGATCTTCCTCTTGACGCAATCCCATGGACACATACCTAACCCCACATTGAACTCTCACGTAGACCATGGGTTAGTACACAAAGCGTAATGGACAATGCTTACCATACCATGGGATCACTTGATCCCTCTCGGTACATCTTGTATGCTTTGTATGTTGATCAACTTGATTCACTCTTTGACTTAGTCTTGATCAACCTTGTATCTTATCTTCTCTCTTCATAAAGATGACGTCTTGAAGGTAAACATGAATGCTCACACAATCTTCTTCTTCAAGACATGCTTGCAATAAGCTCAACTCTCACATGACCAATCTTTGGATAAAACCTTGAGTACCACCTTGGCCACCATATAAACTCCTTGAAACCAACAAATGGACTTCAAGAAGTGCTTATGGACAAATCCTTCGAATATAACTCAAGGCAACCATTAGTCCATAGGGATTGTCATCAATTACCAAAACCACACATGGAGAAATGTGCTCTTACATCAGTCATCAAAGCAATTACTCCCTCTGTCCCGAAATATATGACGCTAAGGAGTTTTCCGACAACCCCCTAAAATCGCCCAAAAGACATGTCTGCCCCTCCCAAGTTGAGGGGGCGAGCAAAACAAATCGTTATAGGAAGCGAGCAAAATTTCAAAATCTCCATCACCCTCCCAGGTCGTCTTCCAGATTCGCCCCCACCTCCATCGCCCCCACCTCCATCACCCCCACCTCTGAATCCGCCCAACAGATCCTCTCCCATCTCACCCAACAGATCCCTCTCCTCGTCCTGGGCCAGCAAACCCCCCCCTCGTCGTCATCCCAAGGCCACTCCCCTGTGCCGGAGGGGCCCTGGTCAGTGCCAAGCCACCCCCTGTCTTCGGAGGATTCCTGGCCAGCGCCCTGCTGCAGATCGCCTCCACCCTCCTAGGGCCTCGCCAGCTCCAGCTCCAGGTACTGTAGATCGCCGCCGGCTCCAAGTCCTGCTCACAGGCAATTTAGTTGCATGATGTTGAGGCTGTATCAACAAAACTTAGCATGACAAAAATCAGTACTGGAGCATGATGTTGGAGTAGTGGCACGATGTTGCAGATGTTGGAGCATGACAAAAATCAGGGCATTACTACTCTAGGGGCAGTATCATTAACAAAAATCAGTGCATTACTACTCCAGGAGTAACATGATGTGGAGTATAGTTGCATGATGCAGTGCTACAGGGACATAATCACTTTTACAACATCATGCAACATCATTTTCATGATAGGAGTACAGTTGCATGATGTTGGAGTACTACAGTTCTTGATGTTGCATGAACTTACATTGTGGCAGTACTTGAACAGGCTCCAGGTCCAGCAAGTCCAACTCCATGCTCCAGAAGAGGTAGCGGCTGAAAAAGGACAGAGACATAGTCAGGGCAAAGGAATGGATTTTGATCTCAATTGTACTCCGGCCGAAGAAGAAGACATACTCCAAGATGATATGAACATGGAAGAAGAAGAAGAAGAGGGCATCGATCCCGGTCAAGATGCAGTTGGTGAGCTCTAGTACTCCTGTCATGAACAATCAGTTGTTCATTTGTAAACTAAATCAGTAGTGCAAGAAAGAGTTGTGTGTGTACTTGTGAGGCCCATCTTCGTGATATCTTAATTTTGAATTTGTACCAAAACAAACCCCCAACCCAAGTATGCCAAGAAGTACATAGCCACAGTGGGTGTTCAGATGGATTAAACTTTTGAAATGAATATACATACAAGCTTTGCAATGTTCTAAACAATGTGACTAGAGTATATAGCAAGTGGTATACCATTGCTGCAACCAAACAAATTACTAAAAATAAATAAGCTTATTAAGTGAAACTTAACAGCAGCAAGAGGAAGAGTGTGTGTGTGTGTGTGTGTGCTCCAAGTGTGTACTCCATATACCAGGGGACAATTGTGAAGAAGAGAGCAAGAAGAGTAGTGCACTACTTCATATACCAGCAATACTGCAAGGAGTACTCTAACTACTCCAAGATGAAGAAACTCTCTTACTCCACTAACTAATGTCTCCCGAGGAAGACCATGAGTACTGGAGCTACAGAAATGTACTGAAATTAAGGAGAATTTGTGAACATGTACAGGCGGAGAGAGGGAGTAGCTTTCTCTATTGTACTTGTATCTTTAACGTGCACAACCAATTTACATGGAGGAGTATTGAGCATGTTCAGAACACAGTGAGTTTCAAGCAATATTTCTCCCCCAGCCACATCCATTACAGTCATGAACACCACCATAATCATAACCAGGAGCTGGGGGTGCTCACCGATGTGGCGCCTCTGCTTGCGAGCAGGCTGATTGAACCACGTCTTTACATAGTTCTGCCAGTGCTTCTTGAAGTGGCCGCTGGGGATGACGTTGTTGTGCTTCACCATCTCGCCGTCATCTGCTCCTCCTTACCTGCAACACACACGAACAAATCCACCAATCAGTAGGCAAGCAAACTAGCGAGAAATAACAAACTAGCGAGAAACACAGACAAGATGGTTAACTGAATATTTTTAGTTTGCATTAACTGAATATTTTTAGTTAACTAAATATTTTCAGTTTGCATTAACTGAAACTGAAAATATTTAGTTAATGCAAACTGAAAATATTCAGTTAACTAACTGAAAATAACTGAAAAAATTCAACAAACTGAATATATTCAGTTAAAGTTAACTGAATATTTTCAGTTTTAACTGATCAGTTAGTTAACTAAAAATATTCTGTTAAAGTTAACTGAAAATATTCATTTGATCATTTCATCATTTTACTTTGATCATTTGATCATATCTTTGGAGTATTTTCTTGTTTTAGTATTTCATTTGATCATTTGATCATGTTAGTGTGACTAATTTTTTTCTTGGTTGTTGCAGTTGTTGAGCAAGGAGTTAGAAAAAGGAAAACCCTCAGTGACCGGGAAAAATATGCTGCTTATGTAGCATTGCATACCGTGTGTATGAGTAGAGGCGGAAAGTTCAAGAGAAATGATAAGAAAGACATGGCACAATTTTTTAAGGTAGTTGTGAGGAGTATACAGAGAGTTTGGCAGAAGACGATGAAGCAAATTGCAGATGGTTTGGAGGTGGATGTTTCTAATAAAAAAAAGGAAGATGTGGAAGAAAGCCAAAGAACATCAACCTAGAGCAGATCCCAACAATACCACTGAACAAGAGGTCGACTATAAGATCATTAGCTTGGCAACTGGGATGCAGCCCTAGCACACTCCACAGGAAGTTCAAGCTAAAGCTAATAAAGAGAATTACAAATTCCGTGAAGCATGTTCTGAAGGACAAGAATAAGATTGATAGGATGAAATTCTTCTTTTCAATGCTCGATGAGACAACAACAGAAACAACAAGGCCAAAATTCAAAACTATGCACAGCATTGTGCATATTGACGAGAAATGGTTTTATATGACGAAAAGAAACGAGAACTATTATCTGCTAGATGAGGAGGAAGAGCCTACAAGAACTATACAAAGTAGCAGTTGTATTGGAAAGATCATGTTCTTGATGGCAGTTGCGAGGCCAAGGTGGGATAGTGAAGGAAATGTGATGTTCTCTGGAAAAATTGGTATTTGGCCATTTGTAAAAGAAGTTCCTTCTTAGAGGAGAAGTGACAATAGACCTAGAGGTACAATAGAGACAAAGTCAATAAAATTCGACCGAAAGGTGATGAGTGAGTTTTTGATAGAGAACGTCTTGCCAGCAATCCAAGCTGTTTGGCCTGAAAGTGATGCTGGGCAGACAATCTATATATAACAGGACAATGCTAAGCCACACATATTGCCTACTGACCCGGAATTTTTAGAAGTTATTTCAAGAACTGGAATGGACGCCAGAATAATACAACAGCCCCCCCAACAGTCCTGATTTGAATGCGCTCGACCTTGGGTTTTTCAACTCGTTGCAATCTCTGACAGATTGTCTGAGCCCTAAAACACTTCAAGATCTAATTAATGGAGTGTTGGGGGAATTTGAAGGCTACGAGGTTTACAAGCTGAACAGAGTTTTCCTATCTCTACAGGCTTGCATGATTGAGATCTTGAACAATGCTGGGGCAATGGGTATAAAATACCCCACGTGAACAAGGAAAGGTTAGAGAATCTTGGAATGCTGCCTCCAAGACTTTCATGCCCTCGAGAGGTTTACGCAAATGCCCTACACAACCTAGAGCTAATGGAGAGAGTTCGGTGATGGATGCTTGTGGTGATGCTTGTGATGGATGCTTGTGATGGATGCATGAGATGCTTGTGTTGATGCTTGTGATGGATGCTTGTGATGCTTGTTATGGATTGTTGTTGAGAAGATGCTTGTTGTTAAGATGAGGCTTGTTGTTAAGAAGTGATACGTCTCCGTCGTATCTATAATTTTTGATTGTTTCATGCCAATATTATAAAACTTTCACATATTTTTGGCAACATTTTATATGATTTATTGGACTAACATATTGATCCAGTGCCCAGTGCCAGTTCATGTTTGTTGCATGTTTTTTGTTTCGCAAAATATCCATATCAAACGAAGTCCAAACACGATAAAAATTTATGGAGAATTGTTTTGGAATATTTTTAATTTTTGGGAGGTGGAATCAACGCAAAAAGAGGCCCACAGCCACCACAAGACACCGGGGCACGGCCGAGGGGCCTGGCGCGTGGTGATGTCTTGTGCTCACCTCGTAAGTCGGTTGGAGCTCTACTTTGGGCGCAAGGAACCTTATATCTGGAAAAAAATCTTGTTAAAATCTTAGCGCAATCGGAGTTACGGATCTCTGGGAATATAAGAAACGGTTTTTGGCCAGAAAATAGGAACGTGAAACAGAAGAGAATAGAGAGGGAGATCCAATCTCGAAGAGGCTCCTGCCCCTCCGCCGCCATGGAGGTCATGGACCAGAGGGGGAACTCTCCTCCCATCTAGGGGGGGCCAAGGAACAAGAAGAAGGAGGGGGCTCTCTCCCCCTCTCCCCCGGTGGCTCCGGAACGCCGCCGGGGGCAATCATCGTGACGGAGATCTACACCAACAACTTCGCCGCCGTCAACACCAACTCTCTCCCCCTCTATGCAGCGGTGTAACACATCTCTTCCCCGCTGTAATCTCTACTTAAACATGGTGCTCAACTCCATATATTATTTCCTAATGATATGTGGCTATCCTATGATGTTTGAGTAGATCCGTTTTGTCCTATGGGCTAATTGATGATCGTGGTTGGTATGAGTTGTATGTCTTATTTTGGTGCTGTCCTATGGTGCTCTCCGTGTCGCACAAACGTGAGGGATCCCCGCTGTAGGGTGTTGCAATATGTTCATGATTTGCTTATGGTTGGTGGCGTGAGTGACAGAATACACATACCTGAGTAGGTGGGTTGTTGCATATGGGAGTAAAGAGGACTTGATACTAAATGCTATGGTTGGGTTTTACCTTAACGATCTTTGGTAGTTGCGGATGCTTGCTAGAGTTCCAATCATAAGTGCATATGATCCAAGTACAGAAAGTATGTTAGCTCATGCCTCTCCCTCATATAAAATTGCAATAATGATTATCGGTCTAATTATCAATTGCCTAGGGACAAATAACCTTCTTGTTTGACAAAAGCTTCCTACTAAACAACTAACTTTTATTATCTTGCAATTTACTCGTAGTTTTATTCCCGCTAAGTACTTCTAGTTTTATTCGTGCAAACTATCCTATCACCTACAAAATAGTTTCATACTTGTTCTAGGTAAAGCAAACGTTAAAGTGTGCGTAGAGTTGTATCGGTGGTCGATAGAACTTGAGGGAATATTTTTTCTACCTTTAGCTCCTCATTGTGTTCGACACTCTTATTTATCAAAAAAGGTTATCAAGACCTTTTTTCTGGCGCCGTTGCCGGGGAGCAATAGCATGGGGTGAATATTCTCGTGTGTGCTTGTTTGCTTTATCACTACGTAATTTTTAGTTTCTGTTATTAGTTGTTTTATATCTTTAGTTATGGATATGGAACACGAAACACCAAAAAAATTAGTGGTACTTGCTACTCATGGAGATGGGGAACCTCCTAAAACCCTCGATGCTCGTTATGTGGGATGCGTTAATTACTCCTTTGTTAATCCTGAGAAATCCTCATTGAACTTTATAATGGGAGACATGTTGGATCAACGTGAGTACTTTAGGGATTATCGCTTATCTCAAAAAGAGAAACACTTATGGGATCAAATTAGAATATTGCAATGGTTTGCTTGGGATGCATGTTTGAAATGTGATTACACTTGTTGCTCTAAGATTGAGGGTCTTCACCTTCCCTTTCAATGTAAATTTAATGATAATAAAACCTTGGCTTCTTATGCTAAAGGTATTTATGATTACTATGATGTGGAATGAATAGAAGAATTTATTGCTTTTAAAGGTGCTTATGAAATTGCTTCTTTGCTTGAAAAGTATGATGATGTTCCTTACAAATCTGAAAATTTATCTATACTTCAATATTGCTATGATAATTATGAATACAATTATGATATTATTGAATTTATTGAGAGAATGTCCGCTGCCTTGGAAGAGACTAAAATTTTGCAGGAATCTATGGAAGAGGAAGTTGCTGAAATTGTGAGCTCATTAGATGAAAAAGATGAGGAGGAGAGCGAAGAACAAAAGGAGGAAGAGCAGACTAGCTACCTGTGCCCACCTTCTAATGAGAGTAACTCTTCAACTCATACATTATTTAATTTCCCTTCGTGCTTACCGAAGGATGAATGCTATGATAATTGTTATGATCCCGTGGATTCTTTTGAAATATCCCTTTTTGATGAACTTGATGCTTGCTATGCCTGTGGCCAAGACGCCAATATGAATTATGCTTATGGAGATGAACTTGCTATGGTTCCTTATGTTAAGAATGAAATTGTAGCTATTGCACCCACACATGATAGTCCTATTATCTTTTTGAATTCTCCCAACTACACTATATCGGAGAAGTTTGCTCTTATTAAGGATTATATTGATGGGTTGCGTTTTGCTACTACACATGATGATTTTGATGAATATAATGTGCATGTGTTTGCTCCTCCTACTTGCAATTATTATGAGAGAGGAACTACATCTCCAACTCTTTATGTTTCCAATATGATAAAATTGCAAGAAACTGTTTATACTATGCATTGGCCTTTACTTGATGTGCATGAATTGTTCTTTCATGACATGCCGATGCATAGGAAGAGAGTTAGACTTTGTCATTGCATGATATATGTTGCTTTCTGCTCACTACTAAATTACAAATCATTGTTAATTAAAATTGGCTTTGATATACCTTGGGATCCGGGTGGATCCATTACTTGAGCACTTTATGCCTAGCTTAATGGCTTTAAAGAAAGCGCTGCCATGGAGACAACCCGGAAGTTTCAGAGAGTCATTTTATTCTGTTGAGTGCTTTTATAAAGTTTAAAAACAAAAAAAAATAGAGGGGAACCTAAAACTTCACAAAAAGAAAGGTGAAAGTGAGAGAGATGATGAGCATCGTTGAAGTGGGGGCTAGCCTTGAACTTTGTTCATGCCCATGGAAACTTTGTGAATCTTGAATCACAGAAACTTTTCAACAAAAATAATTATCCCCTTGTACAAATCCATTGTATTATAAAAATAATGTGCCAAGATTTGCCTTTAGGATGATTAGATTGCTTGTTGGTATGTGCGGTATAAAAACAGAAACTTTGGCTGTAGTGCGTGAATTTACATTTTTTTCACTGGATGGTCAAAAGTTTCTGAAATTTTTACACAATATTACTATACAAATTTTTTATTTCTTCCTATTTTTTCAGAATTTTTGGAGTTACAGAAGTATGGTCAAAGTTCATATTACTACAGACTGTCCTGTTTAAGACAGATTCTGTTTTTGATGCATTGTTTTGCTTGTTTTGATGAAACTGTCGATTTTATCGGTGGTATAAGCCATGGAGAAGTTATAATACAGCAGGGATAATGCAAATATAAAATATGAATGGGTTTGCAACGGTACTTAAAGTAGTAATTTGCTTTATTATACTAACGGATCTCACTAGTTTTCTGTTAAGTTTTGTGTGGATGAAGTGTTCGAAGATTGAGGAGGTCTCAATATGAGGACAAGGAGGAGAGGCAAGAGTTCAAGCTTGGGGATGCCCAAGGCACCCCAAGTAAATATCCAAGGAGACTCAAGCGTCTAAGCTTGGGGATGCCCCGGAAGGCATCCCATCTTTCTTCAACAAGTATCGGTATGTTTTCGTTTTCGTTTCATTCATGTGATATGTGTAAATCTTGGAGCGTCTTTTGTGTTTAGTTTTCACTTTTCTTTTATGCAACATGCTGGTTTATGAGATAGTCCATGGTTGATTTATAGAATGCTCATTGCACTTCACTTATATCTTTAGAGTATGGCTTTATAGAATGCTTCATGTGCTTCACTTATATCATTTGAAGTTTGGATTGTCTGTTTCTCTTCACATAGAAAACCGTTATTCGTAGAATGCTTTTTTGCTTCACTTATATTTATTATAGCATGGTCTTTTGTAGAAATGATTAAACTCTCTTGCTTCACTTATATCTATTTAGAGAGTCAACAGGAATTGGTCATTTGCATGGTTAGTCATAAAATCCTACATAAAACTTATGGATCACTGAATATGGTATGTTTGATTCCTTGCAATAGTTTTGCGATATAGAGATGATAATACGTGGGAGATACTAGTGGATGATATTGGTGTTAAGGTTTGTGATTCCCGAAGCATGCACGTATAGTCTCCCGTTATTCCAAGAAGTTGGAGCACAATTTATCCTTGATTGTCTATCTTTGTGTGAAGGTCGGTGATAACCCACAAGTATAGGGGATCGCAACAGTTTTCGAGGGTAGAGTATTCAACCCAAATTTATTGATTCGACACAAGGGGAGCCAAAGAATATTCTCGAGTTTTAGCAGCTAAGTTGTCAATTCAACCACACCTGAAAGACTTAATATCTGCAGCAAAGTATTTAGTAGCAAAGTAGTATGGAAGTAACGGTAACGATGGCAAACGTGACAGTAGCAGTTTTGTAGTGATTGTAACAGTAGCAACGGAAAAAGTAACTTAGCAAAGATCAATATGTGAAAAGCTCGTAGGCAATGGATCAGTGATGGATAATTATGTCGGATAGCATTCATCATGCAACGGTTATAACATAGGGTGACACAGAACTAGCTCCAATTCATCAATGTAATGTAGGCATGTATTCCATATATAGTCATACGTGCTTATGGAAAAGAACTTGCATGACATCTTTTGTCCTACCCTCCCGCGGCAACGGGGTCCTAATGGAAACTAAGGGATATTAAGGCCTCCTTTTAATAGAGAACCGGACCAAAGCATTAGCACTTAGTGAATACATGAACTCCTCAAACTACGGTAATCACCGGAAAGAATCCCAGTTATTGTCACCCTGGGGGATGCGGATCATAACTCGTAATAGGTGTCTACAACTTGCAAGATAGGATCAAGAACACATATATATTCATGAAAACATAATAGGTTCAGATCTGAAATCATGGCACTCGGGCCCTAGTGACCAGCATTAAGCATAGCAAAGTCATAGCAACATCAATCTCAGAACATAGTGGATACTAGGGATCAAACCCTAACAAAACTAACTCGATTACATGGTAAATCTCATCCAACCCATCACCGTCCAGCAAGCCTACGATGGAATTACTCACGAACGGCGGAGAGCATCATGAAATTGGTGATGAAGGATGGTTGGTGATGACGACGGCGTCGATTTCCCCTCTCCGGAGCCCAAATCAGACTCCAGATCTGCCCTCCCGAGGAAGAACAGGAGGTGGCGGCGGCTCCGTATCGTGAAACGCGATGAACTCTTCTCTCTGATTTTTTTCTCCCCGAATAGGAATATATAGAGTTGGAGTTGAGGTCGGCGGAGCTCCAGGGGGGCCACAAGACAGGGGGGCGCGCCCCCTGGCTTGTGACCAGGTGGTGGACCCCCTTCGGTTGATTCTTTCGCCAGTATTTTTTATTAATTCCAAAAATATTCTCTGTAAATTTTCAGGTCAATCCGAGAACTTTTATTTCTGCACAAAAATAACACCAAGGCCATTCTGCTGAAAACAGCGTCAGTCCAGGTTAGTTCCATTCAAATCATGCAAATTAGAGTCCAAAACAAGGGCAAAAGAGTTTGGAAAAGTAGATACGATGGAGACGTATCAACTCCCCCAAGCTTAACCCATTGCTTGTCCTCAAGCAATTCAGTTGACAAACTGAAGGTGACAAAGAAAAACTTTTACAAACTCTGTTTGATCTTGTTGTTGTAAATATGTCTAACTGATGTTCAGATTTTCAGCAAGGATTATAGACTAACCACATTCACAATAACATTTAGGTCTCACATTTACTCATATCAATGGCATAACCAACTAGCGAGCAATAATAATAAATCTCGGATGACAACAATTTTATCAAAACAATCATGATACAATATGATATAATGGTATCTCGCAAGCCCTTTCTGAGACCGCAAAACATAAATGCAGAGCACCTCCAAAGAACAAGGACTGACTAGACATTGTAATTCATGATAAAAGAGATCCAGTCACAATCATACTCAATATCAATTAATAACAAAGCATACAAATGACGGTGGTGCTCTCTAACTGGTGCTTTTTATAAGAAGAGGATGACTCAACAGTAAAGTAAAATAGATAGGCCCTTCGCAGAGGGAAGCATTGATTTGCAGAGGTGCTAGAGCTCGAGCTTTTAAAACAGGGATGAATAATAATTTTGAGCGGTATGCTTTCATTGTCAACATAACAACCGAGAGATCTCGGTATCTTCCATGCTAGATACATTATAGGCGGTTCCCAAACAGAATAGTAAAGTTTTTACTCCCCCTCCACCAATCAATCACACTCCACGGCGAGCCGAATCCACGGGTACCGTCCATACAAACAACAGTCCTGGGGGAGTTTTGTTTCATTATATTTTGATTTGATTTTGAGCACGGAACTGGGCATTCCAAATACCAGCCACTTTCTCGTGAATGATAGTGAATCAACACATATCGTGAGAATAAGCCACCTAGCATGGAAGATACTGACAGCCCCTAGTTACTACATGAGCGATTCGGGCATGCAAAACAAAATATTATTTGAAGGTTTAGAGTTTGGCACATGCAAATTTACTTGGAACGGTAGGTAAATACCGCATGTAGGTAGGTATGGTGGACTCATATGGAACAACTTTGGGTTTATGAAGGTGGATGCACAAGCAGTATTCCCGCTTAGTACAAGTGAAGGCTAGCAAGAGACTGGGAAGCGACCAACTAGAGAGCGACAACAGTCATAAACATGCTTTGAGATTAACCAACATTGAATGCAAGCATGAGTAGGATATAAATCACCATGAACATAAATATCGTGGAGGCTATGTTGATTTTGTTTCAACTACATGCGTGAATATGTGCCAAGTCAAGCCACTTGAATCATTCAGAGGAGGATACCATCCTATCATACTACATCACAGCCATTTTAAAATGCATGTTGGCACTCAAGACAAACCATTATACACTCTTAGCTAATTAAGCATGGCATGAGTAACTATAATCTCTAATTGTCATTGCAAACATGTTCCATCCATAATGAGCTGAATCCAAAACGATGAGCTAATCATATTTACAAAAACAAAATAGGTCGAGTTCATACCAGCTTTTCTCCATCTCAATCACTTCATCATATATCGTCATTATTGCCTTTCACTTGCTCGACCGAACAGTGTGAATAATAATGAGAGTGCACGTGCATTGGACTAAGCTGGAATCTGCAAACAATAACTCAAAGGAGAAGGCAAGGTAGTATGGGATCTCTGTAAGATAAACAACGATGCATATGAGAGCCACTCAACATTTTCATCGTGGCCTTCTCCTTACGACCCAAAGAAAAGAAATTCCGAAACAAGAACGGGAAAAACTATTTACACGGGAAAGCTCCCAACAAGCAAAAGAAGAACGAGCAATCTTTTGGGGTTTTCTTTTAATGCTACAACTAAACAGACTAGAAGGTAAAGCTAGAACTAATTTTTTTTTGGATTTTTCTCAAGGTTAATTAAACACTCAAGAAGAAAGCGGAAAGAAGAAATAAAATACCGTGGATGATACAATGAAAACGTATAAGCACCGACTACTAAGATGAGTGTGTGAACATGAATGTAATGTCAGTGAGAAATACGTACTCCCCCAAGCTTAGGCTTTTGGCCTAAGTTGGTCTATGGCCATGGCTGAAAATAACCATCTCCTGTATACTCCGGAGGATACTGAGGGCTCCACTAGTTGGCGAGCTCCTGTGGCTCCCACTAAAAAACTAGATCCTGATACGGGTGAAGGGCTGGTGCCGGCTCAGGTGCTGGGGGTTGTGACAGACCCCAATATATATAGATGTCCTCGGGCATAATAGTGTACCTGCCTGAATGGATATCGAACAAAGAAGAAGCAGGCAGAGTAATAATCTCACAAGTACCCTGACTAAATACTAGGTTGTAAAGCAGCCTTCTATCATTATCCTTCCTAATAAAATCATGTGCTACCATACTATCATAGTCTAAATATCTTGTAGGTAGTAACTTTTCCTCTTCCTCGTCAAGCCTAATGGGTATTTTAAAGTGTTTGGCTAGACGAGATGCATAGATACCTCCGAATACGGGGCCCTTCGAACAGTTTAAGTTCAACCGTTGGGCCACTGTAGCGCCCAGACTAAAAGTTCTATCAGCACGTAAAGCGTGGCACAGAATGGCGAGGTCGGGAGCACTAAGGCTCCCACTCTCCCCACGACCAACTAAACATCTCCCCGCGAATAATGAATAATAGTGTAGAACAGGAAAATGTAAACTAGCCGCTCTTGCCTTTGACACCCCTCTCTCTTTCCCCACAGTGATTGCGGCAATGAAGTCCTCCATGTCTCTAGGACGTGGTTCACTGGTGCTGCCCTCATAAGGTATTTTGCAAACTTTGCAAAAATCGTAAAGTTTCATCTCCTTAGGCACATCATATAAGTAAAATTCTACCATGGGAGGATTCTTCCTAGGATAAAAGTGAAAATTTTGCACGAAGATATTAGTCAGTAGGAGGTACTGGTCACACTTATCGTTGAGGAAGTCGGTGATGCCTGCATTATCAGCCAAATAATAAAAATCTTCATAAATTCCGGCCGCCCTCAAGAATGCATCACTTGGCCATTCGCATGGCCGAACCTCCGCGATGCGAGGAAGATTATATTTGGACTTCTTCTTCTCCTCATTTTCATCTTCTTTAGAGCCCCGGCTTGAAGAGCCTCTTAATAACCTCCTCATCATTTTTCTGAAAAATTTCTGAAATTTTTAGTGGCTCACAATAAAGATGAACAAAACTCAACAAAACTAATAGCAACTACTCCCACAAGTGCCTAGAGGCTATATCATGCATCAAAACTACTTGGGACCATACAAATTTGACATGCAAGCTCAAGAACAAGGTCACCACAGCAGCAAAAAAATTGCAATATATAAAGCACTAGAACAAAAACTAATTGGACCATTGGAGGAGTCACATACCGAAGAACAATCCCCCAAAACAGTTTTGCAAATGGAGCTTTGCACAAGGAGATCGAAAATGGCAGCAAAATGAGCTAGAACACGGGTTTGAGCAATGGTGGGATTTTTTCTGGAGGAAGATGAAGTGGATGGTGGCTGGAATAAGTGAGGGGGGGCTACGTGGGACCCACAAGCTAGGGGGCGCGCCCAGGGGGGTGGGCGCGCCCTGCAGGCTTGTGGCCCACTGGTGCAGCCCCCTGATGTGTTCTCAGTGCCAAAAATTCTTAAATATTCCAGAAAAAATCATACTACATTTTCAGGGCATTTGGAGAACTTTTATTTTCAGGTCACTTTTTTATTCCACGGATAAAAACAGAAAACAGAAAAATAATAGCAATTTTACTTAATTTACTCTAAATAACAGAAAGTAAAAGTTGGGTACAGAAAGTTGTGCTTTCTAAATTCATCCATCTCATGCCCGTCAAAAAGAATCCATCAATAAGGTTGATCAAGTCTTATTGACAAACTTTTTTCGAATGACATGGAACCGGAGAATTTTCAAATAACACTAGGTTACCTCAATGGGGATATGCATGTCCCCAACAATAAGTATATCATATTTCTTTTTGGCAATAGGGAGAGGGAATTCAAAATCTCCAATAATAATCGTTGAAATTTTTTCAATGGAGTTGATACTATGAACTTGAGATTGTTTCTTCGGAAAGTGTACCGTATGCTCATTACCATTAACATGAAAAGTGAGATTGCCCTTGTTGCAATCAATAACAGCCCCTGCAGTATTCAAAAATGGTCTACCAAGGATGATCGACATACTGTCGGCCTCGGGAATATCAAGAATAACAAAGTCCGTTAAGATAGTAACATTTGCAACTACGACAGGCACATCCTCACAAATACCGATGGGTAAAGCAGTTGATTTATCAGCCATTTGCAAAGAGATTTCAATAGGTGTCAACTTATTCAAATCAAGTCTACGATATAAAGAGAAAGGCATAACACTAACACCAGCTCCAAGATCACATAAAGCAGTTTTAACATAATTTCTTTTAATAGAGCATGGTATAGTAGGTACTCCGGGATCTCCTAGTTTCTTTGGTATTCCACCCTTAAAGGTATAATTAGCAAGCATGGTGGAAATCTCAGCTTCAGGTATCTTCCTCTTATTTGTCACAATATCTTTCATATACTTAGCATAAGGAGACATTTTCAGAATATCAGTCAAGCGCATACGCAAAAAGACGGGTCTAAGCATTTCAACAAAGCGCTCAAAGTCCTCATCATCCTTTTTCTTAGATGGCTTAGGAGGAAAGGGCATGGGTTTCTGAACCCAAGGCTCTCTTTCTTTACCATGCTTCCTAGCAACAAAGTCTCTTTTATCATATCTTTTATTCTTAGGTTGTGGGTTATCAAGATCAACAGCAGGTTCAATCTCCACATCATTATCATTACTAGGTTGAGCATCAACATGAACATCATCATTAATATTATCACTAGGCTCATGTTCATTACCAGATTGTGTCTCGGCATCAGAAATAGAAATATCATTTGGATTTTCATGAGTACCTATAACAGGTTCACTAGCAGCATGCAAAGTCCTATCGTCATTCTTTTTCCCTTTATTACTAGGACGATTAGGTGCATCAGAATTAATTCTCTGAGAATCTTGCTCAATTCTCTTAGGATGGCCCTCAGGAAACAAAGGTTCATGAGTCATTTTACCACCTCTAGTCACAACTCTAACAGAATGATCATTGTTCTTACCATTCATCTCATTAAGCAAATCATTTTGTGCCTTAAGCACTTGTTCTACTTGAGTAGTTACCATGGAAGCATGTTTACTAATAAGCTTAAGATCATTGATAGTTGTACTCATATAATCACCTAAGCGATCAAGCATGTAAGCATTGTGTTTCAATTGTCTACTAACATAAGCATTGAAATTTTATTGCTTAACAATAAAGTTATCAAACTCATCCAAGCATTGGCTAGCAGACTTATTATAAGGAATATCACCTTCATCAAATCTACGGAGAGAATTTACCTCTACTACCTGTGTCGGGTTATCAAGACCATGTATTTCTTCAATAGGTGGTAGATTCTTAACATCTTCAACTTTAATACCTTTTTTCTTTCATAGATTTCTTTGCCTCTTGCATATCTTCAGGACTGAGAAATAGAATACCTCTTTTCTTCGGAGTTGGCTTTGGAAGTGGTTCAGGAATAGTCCAATCATTATCATTGCTCAATATATTATTCAATAGTAGCTCAGCTTGTTCAACACTTCGTTCCCTGAAAACACAACCAGCACAACTATCTAGGTGGTCCCTAGAAGCATCGGTTAGTCCATTATAAAAGATATCAAGTATTTCGTTTTTCTTGAGAGGATGATCAGGCAAAGCATTAAGTAATTGGAGAAGCCTCCCCCAAGCTTGTGGGAGACTCTCTTCTTCAATTTGCACAAAGTTAAATATTTCCTGCAAGGCAGCTTGTTTCTTATGGGCAGGAAAATATTTTTCAGAGAAGTAATATATCATATCCTGGGGACTACGCACACAACGAGGAGCAAGAGAATTAAACCATATCTTAGCATCACCCTTTAATGAGAAAGGAAACAACTTAAGAATATAGTAATAGCGAATTTTTTCCTCATGAGTAAATAGGGTGGCTATATCATTCAATTTAGTAAGATGTGCCACAACAGTTTCAGATTCATAACCATGGAAAGGATCAGTTTCAACCAAAGTAATTAACTCAGGATCGACAGAGAATTCATAATCCTTATTAGTAACAAAGATAGCTGAAGTAGCAAACGTGGGATCATATTGCATTCTAGCATTCAAAGATTTTTCCTTCCACTAGCATAGCAATTTCTTAAGATCATCTCTATCCTTACAAGCAAGAAAGTCCCTAGATACCTCTCCTTCCATAACATAACCCTTAGGTATATTAGGCAATTCATATCTAGGAGAGCTAGGTCTAGCAGGTGTCTCATAGTGTTCAGTTTCAATAATTTCATCAGATTCAGAAATATCATCAGTTTCAGCATTCACTCTAGCAATTTGTTCATCAAGAAATTCACCCAGTGGCACAGTATTATCAAGCAAAGTATCATCATAAGCATCATGCATAGCAGAAGTGGCATCATCAATTACTTGCGACATATCAGAATTACTAGCAGGTGGTGTCGCAAATTTACTCATAACAGAAGGTGAATCAAGTGCAGAGCTAGATGGCAGTTCCTTACCTCCCCTCGTAGTAGAGGGATAGATCTTGGTTTTTGGGTCTTTCAGATTCTTCATAGTGATCAACAGATATAAATCCCAAGTGACTCAGAGAATAGAGCTATGCTCCCCGGCAACGGCGCCAGAAAAAGGTCTTGATAACCCACAAGTATAGGGGATCGCAACAGTTTTCGAGGGTAGAGTATTCAACCCAAATTTATTGATTCGACACAAGGGGAGCCAAAGAATATTCTCGAGTTTTAGCAGCTGAGTTGTCAATTCAACCACACCTGAAAGACTTAATATCTGCAGGAAAGTATTTAGTAGCAAAGTAGTATGGAAGTAACGGTAACGATGGCAAACGTGACAGTAGCAGTTTTGTAGTGATTGTAACAGTAGCAACGGAAAAAGTAACTTAGCAAAGATCATTATGTGAAAAGCTCGTAGGCAATGGATCAGTGATGGATAATTATGTCGGATAGCATTCATCATGCAACGGTTATAACATAGGGTGACACAGAACTAGCTCCAATTCATCAATGTAATGTAGGCATGTATTCCATATATAGTCATACGTGCTTATGGAAAAGAACTTGCATGACATCTTTTGTCCTACCCTCCCGTGGCAGCGGGGTCCTAATGGAAACTAAGGGATATTAAGGCCTCCTTTTAATAGAGAACCGGACCAAAGCATTAGCACTTAGTGAATACATGAACTCCTCAAACTACGGTAATCACCGGAAAGAATCCCAGTTATTGTCACCCTGGGGGATGCGGATCATAACTCGTAATAGGTGTCTACAACTTGCAAGATAGGATCAAGAACACATATATATTCATGAAAACATAATAGGTTCAGATCTGAAATCATGGCACTCGGGCCCTAGTGACCAGCATTAAGCATAGCAAAGTCATAGCAACATCAATCTCAGAACATAGTGGATACTAGGGATCAAACCCTAACAAAACTAACTCGATTACATGGTAAATCTCATCCAACCCATCACCGTCCAGCAAGCCTACGATGGAATTACTCACGAACGGCGGAGAGCATCATGAAATTGGTGATGAAGGATGGTTGGTGATGACGACGGCGTCGATTTCCCCTCTCCGGAGCCCAAATCAGACTCCAGATCTGCCCTCCCGAGGAAGAACAGGAGGTGGCGGCGGCTCCGTATCGTGAAACGCGATGAACTCTTCTCTCTGATTTTTTTTCTCCCCGAATAGGAATATATAGAGTTGGAGTTGAGGTCGGCGGAGCTCCAGGGGGCCCACAAGACAGGGGGGGCGCGCCCCCTGGCTTGTGACCAGGTGGTGGACCCCCTCCGGTTGATTCTTTCGCCAGTATTTTTTATTAATTCCAAAAATATTCTCCGTAAATTTTCAGGTCAATCCGAGAACTTTTATTTCTGCACAAAAATAACACCAAGGCAATTCTGCTGAAAATAGCGTCAGTCCGGGTTAGTTCCATTCAAATCATGCAAATTAGAGTCCAAAACAAGGGCAAAAGAGTTTGGAAAAGTAGATACGATGGAGACGTATCAGTCGGGGGCGCGCGATGGTTAACTCCTACCAACCTCCCCCCTAGGAGCATGCATAGTAATACTTTGCTTCGAGGGCTAATAAACTTTTGCAATAAGTATGTGAGTTCTTTATGACTAATGTGAGTCCATGGATTATACGCACTCTTACCTTTCCGCAATTTGCTAGCCTCAACGGTACCGTGCATTGCCCTTTCTCACCTCGAGAGTCGGTGCAAACTTTGTCGGTGCATCCAAACCCCGTGATATGATATGCTCTATCACACATAAGCCTTATTATATCTTCCTCAAAATAGCCACCATACCTACCTATTATGGCATTTCCATAGCCATTCCGAGATATATTGCAATGCAACTTCCACCGCTTCCGTTTTGATGACTTGAGCATTCATTGTCATATTGCTTTACATAATCGTAAGACAGCTAGCATGATGTTTCCATGGCTTGTCCGTTTTTTGATATCTTTGCTACGCTAGATCATTGCACATCCTGGTACACTGCCAGAGGCATTCATATAGAGTCATACTTTGTTCTACTATCGAGTTGTAATATTGAGTTGTAAGTAAATAGAAGTGTGATGATCATCATTATTAGAGCATGTCCCAATGAGGAAAAGATGATGGAAACTATGATTCCCCCACAAGTCGGGATGAGGCTCCGGACAAATATAAAAATAAAAAAAAAGAAAAAAGGAAAAAAAGAAAAAGAAAAAGGAAAAGGAAAAAAAATAAAAAATAAAAAAATGAGAGACAAAGATAGAAGGGCATGCTAATTCCACACTTGTGCTTCAAAGTAGCACCATGTTTTTCATATAGAGAGTCTCCTATGTTGTCACTTTCATATACTAGTGGGAATTTATCATTATAGAGTTAGATGCACACCCACTTAGTTTCATTTTGAGCTTTCATACACTTATAGCTCTTAGTGCATCCGTTGCATGGCAATCCCTACTCCTCGCATTGATATCAATTGATGGGCATCTCCATAGCCCGTTGATTAGCTGCATCGATGTGAGACTATCTTCCTTTTTGTCTTCTCTATATTAATGTCTACCACCGCATTCTATTCCACCCATAGTGCTATATCCATGGCTTGCGCTCATGTATTGCGTGAGAGTTGAAAATGCTGAAGCATGTTAAAAAGTATGAACCAATTGCTTGGCTGACACCGGGGTAGTACATGATTTATACTTTGTGTTAAGAAGACAGAGCATGACAAGGCTATATGATTTTGTAGGGATAGCTTTCTTTAGCCTTAATATTTTGAAAGACATGATTGTTTGTTGGCATGCCTGAGTATTAATGTCTTTATGTCAAATTATAGACTATTGCTTTGAATCACTGATGTCTTAATATTCATGCCATGATTAGATATATGATCAAGATTATGCTAGGTAGCATTCCACATCAAAAATTATCTTTTTTATCATTTACCTACTCGAGGACGAGCAGGAATTAAGCTTGCGGATGCTGATATGTCTCCGTCGTATCTATAATTTTTGATTGTTTCATGCCAATATTATACAACTTTCACATATTTTTGGCAACATTTTATATGATTTATTGGACTAACATATTGATCCAGTGCCTAGTGCCAGTTCCTGTTTGTTGCATGTTTTTTGTTTCGCAGAATATCCATATCAAACGAAGTCCAAACGCAATAAAAAATTACGGAGAATTGTTTTGGAATATTTGTGATTTTTGGGAGGTGGAATCAACGCAAAAGGAGGCCCACAACCACCACAAGACACCAGGGCACGGCCGAGGCCCCAGGCGTGTGGTGATGTCTTGTGCTCACCTCATAAGTCGGTTGGAGCTCTACTTCAGGCGCAAGGAAGCTTATATCCGGAAAAAAAAATCTTGTTAAAATCTCAGTACAATCAGAGTTACGGATCTCCGGGAATATAAGGAACGGTTTTCGGCCAGAAAACAGGAACGCGAAACAGAAGAGAATAGAGAGGGAGATCCAATCTCGGAGGGGCTCCTGCCCCTCCGCCGCCATGGAGGCCATGGACCAGAGTGAGAACTCTCCTCCCATATAGGGGAGGCCAAGGAAGAAGAAGAAGGAGGGGGGCTCTCTCCCCCTCTCTCCCGGTGGCGCCGGAATGCCGCCGGGGCAATCATCGTGACGGCGATCTACACCAACAACTTCGCCGCCGTCAACACCAACTCTCTCCCCCTCTATGCAGCGGTGTAACACCTCTCTTCCCCGCTGAAATATTTACTTAAACATGGTGCTCAACTCCATATATTATTTCCCAATGATATGTGGCTATCATATGATGTTTGAGTAGATCCGTTTTGTCCTATGGGCTAATTGATGATCGTGGTTGGTATGAGTTGTATGTTTTATTTTGGTGCTGTCCTACGGTGCCCTCTGTGTCGCGCAAACGTGAGGGATCCCCGCTGTAGGGTGTTGCAATATGTTCATGATTTGCTTATAGTGGGTGGCGTGAGTGACAGAATACACAGACCCGAGTAGGTGGGTTGTTGCATATGGGAGTAAAGAGGACTTCATACTCAATGCTATGGTTGGGTTTTACCTTAATGATCTTTGGTAGTTGCGGATGCTTGCTAGAGTTCCAATCATAAGTGCATATGATCCAAGTACGGAAAGTATGTTAGCTCATGTCTCTCCCTCATATAAAATTGCAATAATGATGACCGGTCTAGTTATCAATTTCCTAGGGACAAATAACCTTCTTCTTTGACAAAAGCTTTCTACTAAACAACTAACTTTTATTATCTTGCAATTTACTCGTAGTTTTATTCCCGCTAAGTACTTCTAGTTTTATTCGTGCAAACTATCCTATCACCTACAAAATAGTTTCATACTTGTTCTAGGTAAAGCAAACGTTAAAGTGTGCGTAGAGTTGTATCGGTGGTCGATAGAACTTGAGGGAATATTTGTTCTACCTTTAGCTCCTCGTTGGGTTTGACACTCTTATTTATCGAAAAAGGCTACAAACGATCCCCTACACTTGTGGGTTATCAAGAAGATGCTTGTTGTTGAGATGAGGCTTGTTGTTGAGAAGATACTTGTTGGTGAGATGAGGCTTGTTGCTGAGACGAGGCTTGTTGCTGAGATGAGGCTTGTTGTTGAGAAGATCATTTTTGTAAAAGGCTTGATATGTTTGTAAAAGGCTTGATATGTTCGTAAAAGGCTTGTGTGGAGTATGGACATTTTTGTTTGAAAAGTTTCATTTAGTTTTGAGTACTCCACAAAAGTGTGGAGGAATTTTGAGTAGTTTTCATTAAATGAAAGTTTTTAATTAAAGGAAAGAGGCTTGTCCTAATTGGAATTTTGAGTAGTTTTCATTAATGAAAGTTTGCTACTCCTAATTAACTAAAAAAGTTCGAGTTAATTACCTCTAAACTACTCCTGATTAATTAAAAAAGTTTCAGTTAATTACCTCTAAACTACTCCTAATTAACTGAAAAATTTTCAGTTTAAGCTATTGAAGCTACTGCTTGCAAGCACTACTGCTTGCATGTCCTACAGTATGCTGTTACTGAAGTGAGTAATTGCCTCTAAACTACAGTATGCTAGGGAGTATGTGTGCAGTTTTGTTTCACTGAATTTCTGCAAATAATTCATGATTTGCTAAGTACTCGAAGATGTCCAGTTAATTAAGGGAAATCATACAGAGAATGGATTACTAAAAGTGGATTTGAATATTTGTGCGCTTCAAAACAAGGCCCGATTAATCAGCTCATCTTGCCGTCAAAATCAATGAAAACAAACAGAGATATGTAGAGAATCAGGATAACAACAGATGTGCGGATGCAGAAAAGCGAGGTGGAAAGGGGAGCGTACCACCCAGTAGGGCATGGCGACGGTCTTGGTGCCGGCAAGCCAGACGGTGCCGAAGCCGAAGAAGGCGCAGGCGGAGCCGGTGAAGAGGATGAGCCACGGCGGGAGGCTGTTGGCGAGCACCCCCGGGACGAGCCGCGTTTTCGCCGACGTCGTTGGCGATGCCCAGCATGGTGAGGCGCCTCCTTGACGGCGTGCGAGTAGGGAGGGAAGAGGTAGGCGCTCCCGGCCACCACCTGCACCCACACCGGCGCCGCCAACCCACCCACGGCGGCCAGCTCCCCGCTTTCACCTTCCCCAGCCCTCCGCCGCCCGCCATCCTCCTCTCTCGATCCCCCTTCGCGTCGCACTCGTCGAGGACGACGACAGTGCTCTGCTGCTCCAGCGTCGCTCGGGTCCCGCTCCAGATCCACCGCCTCACATCCAGCGCCTCCGTCGCCCACATCTAGCGTCGGTGCATGAAGATCCAGCGCCTCCGTCGCATAGAAACTCATTGCCGGCGAAAAAGACTCGATCTTTTTCACCTCCGGTATGTGAGTGGAGGCGGGATGTGAGGCTGGGTGGTGGGAAGAAAGGGTCCGATGGAAGAGGACGGTGATGGGGAAAGGGAGAGGGTGGCGACGAGGAGAGGGCGAGGGTGGTAATGGTGGATCCGGGAGAGGAGAGCGAGTGGAGTGGTGTGAGTGAGCTCGTACGGAGCGGTGTGCGGCTGTGCGCGTAGAGTCGAAGTGAGTGAGTGAGGGGTAATTTCGGAAAGTCCAAAGATCTTGTAACGTGCGGAAAATTTGCCTACCAAACCTAAAACGTCTTATAATTCGGTACGGAGGGAGTACAATTCATCAATTCTTCGGGGAGAGTCTATATATGTAAGAGCTTCTGTTTAAAAAATTCCACATGTTTAACCGTCATTTAGTCTTCCATGATTGCTGGCACTCAAAGCATATTTTTAGAACAAGCAATCTTAGTCAAACACAAAGGAAGATATGTGTTTAATGTTTTACCTCCCAACTTACTTATCTCAGGGATAATGTCAACCATAATAAATCATGATCACCTACATTCAACTAGATATATATGTCTGGATCTTTCCCCACCACTTGATGCTTGCTAAATAGAGAGTTACTAAGAGATGAC
This sequence comes from Elymus sibiricus, assembly GCA_039707655.1. Taxonomy (NCBI): domain Eukaryota; kingdom Viridiplantae; phylum Streptophyta; class Magnoliopsida; order Poales; family Poaceae; genus Elymus; species Elymus sibiricus. The sequence goes on from CM077667.1 coordinate 402,834,980, forward strand.
TAAGGATGAACATTGTTGACTCTTTCATATACATAAAAGACTTGAATAGAAATAAAAACATTACAAGATAGGCCCTTCGTAGAGGGAAGCAGAGGTTGTCATGCGCTTTTGATTTTTGGGTGTGCAATTTCTTAATGCAAAGGAACATCACTTTATATTGCCCTTGTGATAGCGACCTTTATTATGGACTATGTCGCTTTTATTTCTTTGCCATCACAAGTTCGTTGATTCGTCTCCAATGTATCTATAATTTTTCATTGTTTCCTGCTATTATATTATCAATCTTGGATGCTTTATATGCTATTTTATATCACTTTTTGGGACTAACCTATTAACCCAGTGCCCAGTGTCGGTTCCTGTTTCTTTTTGCATGTTTTTGACTTTTCAGAAAATCAATACCAAACGAACTCCAAACACGATGAAACTTTACGGTGATTTTTGATGGACCAAAAGAGACCCTAGAAGGTCCGGGAGGAGGCCAGAAGACGTACGGGTGAGTCACGAGCTCACTCGGCGTGCCCTGGGGTGTAGGGCGTGCCCCCAAGCTCGTGACTCCCCCGCAAGCCCGTTTGACCTAATTCCACTTCTATAAATTCACATATATTCCCAAACCAACGAAGAGACACCCGAAACACTTTTCCCGCCACCGCAAGCCTCTGTTTTTCCGCGATCGCATCTGGAGGCCTTTCCTGGTACTCTGTCGGAGGAGGAATCGATCACGGAGGCCATCTACATCAACCTTGTTGCCTCGATGATGATGCGTGAGTAGTTCACCACAGACCTACGGGTCCATAGCTAGTAGCTAGATGACTTCTTCTCTCTCTTTTATCCTCAATACCATGTTATCCTTGATCTTCTTGGAGTTCTATTCGATGTAATCTTATTTTGTGTTGTGTTTGTTGGGATCTGATGAATTGTGGGTTTATGATCAGATTATTCATTGAAAGTAATTGAATCTCTTCTGAAATTTATTATGCATGATTTTTATAGATTTGTATTGCTCTCCGATCTATCCGTTTGGTTTGGCCAACTAGATTGATTTATCGTTAGTCGAAGATGTGCTTTGTAGTGGGTTTCATCTTGCGGTGCTCTATATCCCAGTTACAGAAGGGGACAAGATACGTATTTTTATTGTTGCCATTAAGGATAAAACGATGGGGTCTGAACATATTGCTTGTCTTCCTTGGTCTACATCATGTCATCTTGCTTAAAGTGTTACTCTATTTGTCATGAACTTAACACCATAAATGCAGGAAGGATTCGGTCGATTGGTGAAGTAATAGCAATAGATGCAGAATCCTTTCGGTCAACTTGTCACAGACGTCATGCCTATATACATGATCTTTGCCATGAATAACATCATAACTATGCGCATTTCTATCAGTTGCCCAACAGTAATTTGTCTACCCACTATATGCTATGTGTTCGAGAGAGAAGCCTTTAGTGAAAATTATGCCCCCCGGGTCTATTTAATCATATTGCTAAAAAACAAAAATACCTTGCTACAATTTATTTACTTTCTTTTTACTTTTCTGTTTATAAATCTATCACTATCAGAATTAATCCTTGCAAGTAACGAGTTCAAGGGGATTGACAACCCTCTTGCCCGCGTTGGGTGCAAGTGTTTGCTTTTGTGTTAGTAGGTGCTGACGGCGAGTGTTTGCGTGTTTCTCCTATTGGTTCGATAACCTTGGTTCTCACTAAGGGAATACTTATTGCTACTATATTGCTTCACCCTATCCCTTTGGGGGAAATCCCAACACAACTCACAAGTAGCAGAAAGAATTTCTAGAGCCGTTACCGGGGAGACATCATCAAACTCTCACCAGGTTCCTACACACAAACTATCATCCACTTGTTCTACTTTTTATTTGCCCTTTTTATTTGTCTTTTTATTTTCCTCTCTTTTTCATCTCCCTCAACTTCACTAAAAAAATCAAAAAAACAAAAATATTTTTGTTTGCTTGTTCGCTTGCTTTGTCACTATGTCTAGCTCCACTATTTCTCCTCTCTCCCCTGATTTTGAGGTTCTCTACTTCAAGCAGAAACGGGGAGAAAATTTAAAAGATGCTTGGTTTAGAATAATGGAATCTTATTGAATCTCAACTGTAAGGGGTGATGTAAACATCTTTCTATGGATTTTTTATGCGGGGTCACTATGCCTAATAGACAACTTTTGGATTTTGGCACTAAAGGAAATTTTATTGAAAGTGATGCCAATCCGCTCATGAAAAAATAGAGGGGATAGTGGGGACTCCACCTCCAAAAAAAGGGATCTTCTTATACTCAGGAAGGAATTCAAATTTTAGAAAAACTAGGGGATATGCAGAGAAATTTGGTTGACGCACAAAAGTTTAATGAACCGCTCAAAACCCTTAGTGCTAATCTCAATCGCACGAATTCTCTCCTTACAGTTTGCAACAAAAGGCTTGACACCTTAGATGATAAAATTGCTTCCTCCTCTGACATTAGTGTGAAACACAAGGAGCCTACGGGTTTCGATAAAAGCCCATCTAGGGTGGTAAATTCGAAGGATGACAATACTTGAAACTATGCATTATGCCTAGATAGGGGCATAAAACAATAGCGCTTGTTGGGAGGCAACCCAATAGTTATCTTAAATTTTTGCTTTTGCTTTCTGTTATTGTGTGATGACATGATTATTGCTACTGTAATGAGTATTTTTTTATGTTTTAATTAGTATTTGTGCCAAGTAAAGCCTTTCGGATGATTTGTATGATAGTAGAAGTCATTTTGTGCAAAAACAGAAACTTTTGCGCCAAGTATTTAATTTCTATGATTTACTGGAGTGTCTTTTCGGTCTGAATTTTTCACACAGTATTGATATACAAATTGTCCAGGTTGTCCTAATTTTCAGAAGAAAAAAATTAGTTACAGAAGTATGGCATTAGTATAGATCATTACAGACTATTCTGCTTTACATAGATTCTGTTTTTGCTTGCATAGTTTGCTTGTTTTAATGATGTTATGGATTATATCAGGAGGGTACAAATCATGCAGAAGTTAGAATACAATAAATATTATGCAATAATTAAATATGAATCTATTTGTAACAGTACCTAAAGTTTATGATATGTCTATTATACTAACGGATCTCACGAGGTTTCTGTTGAGTTTTGTGTGTTGAAGTTTTCAAGTTTTGGGTGAGACAACGATGGATGAAGGAATAAGGAGCGGCAAGACCCTAAGCTTGGGGATGCCCAAGGCACCCCAAGGTGATATTCAAGGAAGACCCAAGCGTCTAATCTTGGGGATGTCCCAGATGGCATGCCCTCTTTCGTCTACAATCTATCGGTATGTTACTTGGAGCTACATTTTTATTCATCACATGATATAAGTTTTGCTTGGAGCGTCGTGTATTATAGTTTATTTTATTTTTAGTTTGACACAATCATTGTTTGCTGGACACACCTTTTGAGAGTCACGCGTAATTATCATGATTTGTTCGAATACTCTATGTGCTTCACTTATATCTTTTGAGTTAGACGGTTGCTCTAGTGCTTCACTTATATCTTTTAGAACACGACGATGGTTATATTTTATAGAAATGATTGCACTCTCATGCTCAAATTAAATAATTTTGAGAGTATAATAAATAGTAATGGCAATATGCACGTGTTATAAGACTAGTCCAAAAAGATAGGTGTTCAAAAGGAATATAATAAAAAATCATGTAGATCATTAAATATGAAACGAATGGCTTGATTATATTGATATAGTAATATGGAAGGATATTGGTTCATAATCATTGGTTAGTAGAAATATTGGTATTAAAGTTTGTTATTAACTTCTCATCAAAATATTGGTCATGGCATGGTGATGAGGTGTGAGCATTTTTACGTTTGAAATGAAATCCTTGAGAGCTATTATAATCGGATGTGCGTGATGGTGCTACTTGTGACTTGCGTTGGGATTTTCCCCGAAGAGGAGAGGAGATGTAGTACAGTAGAAATAAGTATTTCCCTCAGTGAGAACCAAGGTTATCGAACCAATAGGAGAACCAATTCAAATTCTCTTAAACAACACCTACACATACAAAACCAAACACTTGCACCTAACGCGGGAAAGAGGGTTGTCAAGCCCCTTGAACTCGTCACTTGCAAGGATTAAATCTTGATAGAATAGGTATTGTAAATGAAAAATAAAATAAAAGTAAATAAAGTGCAGCAAGGTAATTTAGATGTTTTTGTTTTTATGTTTAAGTAGACTCGGGGGGCCATAGTGTTCGCTAGAGGCTTCTCTCTCGGAAGTAGCATACGGTGGATAGACAAAATACTAGTGGGATAGAAAAACGCATAGTTATGACATGTTATTCACGACAATGATTATGTATATAGGCATCATGTCGATAAACAAGTAGACACGTTGCATATAAAGTATCCTAGATTGATAATATAATAGCATGGAACAATCAAAACTTATAGATACGTTGGAGACGTATCAGCATCCTCAAGCTTAATTCCTCCTCGTCCTCGAGTAGGTAAATGATAAAAACATAATTTTTCGATGTGACATGCTACCCAACATATAATCTCTTTCTAGTATGATCATTGAGAAACGATGATTAATTGATATCAACATAATAATATCCATAAACATAAATAACATAATCATCACTTTTCAAAATATACGATCCCTAAAGAATGTTATTCCCTACTCATTTTATCATATCAAGCATGGCATGACCCCATCTTCACTGCGTAAGTATAAATCATGAGCACCCCGATGTCAAACCAGGCAATTGGATCGTACTTCTAACGCACTTCAGCGTTTTCAACTTCACGCAATACATAAGCATGAACCATGGATATAGCTTATGAATGAAATGGAATATGGCGGTAGATATCAAAGGAGTCAAAGTGGAAAAGTAAATCTCGCATCAACTACGCGTATCAACGGGCTATGGAGATGCCCATCAATAGATATCAATGCGAGCAGTAGGGATTGCTATGCAACGGATGAACTAAATCTATAAGTGTATGAAAGCTCAACCGAAGCTAAGTGGGTGTGCATCCAACTTGCTTGCTCATGAAGACCTTGGGCATTTGAGGAAGCCCGTCATCGGGATATACAAGCTAAGTTCTATAATAAAAAATGTTCACTAGCATATGAAAATGACAACTCAGGAAACTCTTTATATGAAGAACATGGTGCCACTTTGAGGCACAAGTGTAACACCCCAAAAAAAATAACCGTGTTTTATTAATTAAAATTTTGCCAGGATTAAGTTATTTTTATTTCTCTGGATCCTCTATTTATTTCAGAGCCAACTCTTTTCTCTGGATTATGAAATTTTCCCTCCAAGTAGGAAACTTATCAAAAATATTGTGGAACTTGAGTTCTTGCTTGACAACATTTTCATTTCATTTGATATATTCAGTGGAAACATGTTCATGATATTTTTGCCAAAGTTTCCATTATTTAAAATGACTTTTTATTCTTTTAAGGACCAATTTGCACTACAACCATTTGATAAATTCATTTAAAAATTCCACAAAAATTTGGGGATGTCATGTGATGTTCCTGGATCTCTTTTATGCAAAACCCCAACTTGGTCTTTTGGAAAATTTGAGCATATCTTCCTCATTTGCATTCTGTTCCAGTTTAAGGTTTTGTACTACAACCCCATTTTATCTTGCCCTATTGCCCTTGGTATTTTTCCTACTCTTAGTTCTCCCTACAAAACCCTTAAGTCCAGGAGTTTGACTCCATTGGCCTAGTTTAAGCCCTTGTTAATGAGTCATTTTCTTTCTGTCCAGATTTGGTTTTCTCAAAAACTTGCACTAGGAAGTTTCTGCTTTGGCCAAACTAACCTTGCCATCCTCTTTATCATCTAAAGAGACTCTGATCTCGAAATTTTGGTCACTAGCAAAACCTTCTGGATGCCCCTAGCATTTTGTCGAACATTTGGAGTGCATGAACTGTTTTGTCATGATTCTAACTTTGCATTGGAGGTTAACTTATCTGGCTATATAAGCTTGTCCTTTAGCTTTGCCTTGGCCAACAATCCATCCCTGTAGAGCCCCGTGGGCAGAGGATCCTCCTGGCACATCTTGGCATTTTGCCAAGCACCTGGCGCGCGTGTCCAGAGCGCGTCCAGGGCGTGCCTATTGCCGCCAGCAGCACTGAACCGTCTCCGCATGCCAGCTCGCCCCGAGAACAGTTCGGCCTCATCCAAGCGCTCGTCTGCTAGCCCGCAGTCGCCGCTGACCCCGCCGCTTCGCCCTAACCGCCCTGGCTCCCTGCAGGATCGCCCGCTTGCAGCCACTGCTGTCGCCAGTAAGGTCTGCCATGGTCGGCGCCGCCCGAGCCACTCCCGCTCGCCAGCTCGCCCCCTGGAGCAGCGCCGCTGTCGTCCGCTAGCTCCGTCTCCAGCTAGGCATCGCCACGACGCCCCTGCGGCAACAGGGAAGGCCAGCCGCCGAATTTATCTCCAGCCGCTTCGGAACCGACATCACCGCGCTATATATAGGCTGCACTAGGCTTCCCTCTCAACCTCAGTAAGCCTCTCAGGCACCAGTGAACCCATTCCAACCCTCCAATTCGCCCTGGAGCACGCCATGGAGAAATCCCCATTTCTCCTGAAACTCCCTTCCACCATAGTTGAAGCCTCGCTCAACCTCGAGCTCCCCGGCGTTTCTCTCCATTCCCAACCGATGCGGTCGAGTCTCCTGAACGAGCCGGTGTGCCGAGCTCCGAAAATGGTGCCCTCTATCGCCGGCAATCATCGCCGGAGCCAGCCCCTCCCCTGCTTTGTCTGCGCGCGAGAGGTAGGAGATGAACCAGACAGCGGGGGCCCACTGCCAGCGACCCCAGGTCGGTGCGTGCTGTCTTAAGTGGAAGCGCAATTCGCTGGGTACGTTTCCCTCTGCCGAAAGCGTATTCTGATTCGAACCGTTTTCTTTTTCTGTTTTATATTAAAAACAGACTTTGACTACATGTTTGACTGGTCATATTTTTTAAACTAAAACTCAGATTGACTTGATTCTTTTTCTGTTGTTTCTCAAATTTTGTCTAGTTTATTTTCATATTTATTTGAAAATTGTCCAACAACTTTTCAGTACTGTTTTGAAATGTATGTTGATTTGAATCTTTTCAAAAATAGGAATTTGGAGGGAAGACAAAAACTTTCAAAAGTTTTGGAGTGCACCTCACCTACATACTCTTTGAAGGCAAGCATTCTGAACCCTGGCATAATATTTGTTGTGTGTTGTTTGATGTGACTACAACACCAAGATGACTTGAAGTATGTATTATTTCATGTGATGAAGTGAGCATGTTTACAAGTGCATGATGATAATTCCTTGCTATTGGAATTGAAATGCTTGTGACAGTATTCACCCTCGTATTCCTTTCATGCCTACCGGAAGGAATCCGGGAAAGTCTCTGTCTTGGGTAGACACGAGCTTGTTACTGATATTTCGTTGAGATGAGTATATTCAGTAAGGCATGGTGAGGTATGATGAGTGGTGATTCTGTCTGTTGGTGTGGAATATATTTGTTATGCTAATCATGCAGGAAACACTTAAACCTCCTGAGTCGACCGTAGATCGAGTCTTGTGCCAGTAACCCCCATACTTGTTTCGTGCTACCACTCGTCCCTGCCACAGGTAGGGTACGGTTCAGTAAGTTGTCAACCCCTTTCTTAGCACACACCGTACAGAGAGGCCATAGTGAAAGATACCAGTGGCCCCTGGTAGGCATGTCACTTGGTCCGGGGGCATGGGTGTTCCGGTGAGTCCGAGGGGGTAGCTCCCCTGTTTTGCGCGCAATATAAATTTTGTGATCCCATGCTAATCGAGGTTGGAGCCTCCCCACTTAGAGTTTTGCTTAATGAGTATCGTGGGTGATTCCAGGCACCGGTAAGTTAAGCTGGTGTGTGCGGGTCAGGTGTGTTTTCAATTCAAAGACCGTAAACAGAATTAGTCCCGGTGGACTAAAGGAATCCGTTACTCGTGGGTAAAGAGTACACCCTCTGCAGAGTTTATATCTATTCGAATAGCCGTATCCGCGGTTAAGGACTACAGTCTGGGATGGGTCAAGTGTCGGTCTTAGTGTCGGTCTTCGGAGGAAAACTTCTAAACCAGAACATTGATCATGACGTGTGACAAATGATGATTATGATTATTATTATTGTGGACTAACCATTTATATTATTTGAATTATTGAGTATCCCTGGGATGGTTCTACCTCCTGGATATTCATTGTGACTATTCTTATATAAGCCCTTTATGTGGCGTCGCTCAGACGCCCGACTGTGGCATGCTTATTATTTATTTTCCTTATAAGCCCTTTATGTGGCGTCTCTCAGACGCCCGACTGTGGCATGCTTATTATTTATTTTCCTTATAAGCCCTTTATGTGGCGTCGCTCAGACGCCCGACTGTGGCATGCTTATTATTTATTTTCCTTATAAGCCCTTTATGTGGCGTCGCTCAGACGCCCGACTGTGGCATGCTTATTATTTATTTTCCTTATAAGCCCTTTATGTGGCGTCGCTCAGACGCCCGACTGTGGCATGCTTGTTATTTATTTTCTTTATAAGCCCTTTATGTGGCGTCGCTCAGACGCCCGACTGTGGCACGTATATTTATTATTTTTCTTATAAGCCCTTTATGTGGCGTCGCTCAGACGCCCGACTGAGGTATGCTTTATATTATTAACCTTTCGAGGCGTCGCTTCAGACACCCGATCGGGTTATTTTATTTTTATTCTCTGATTGCTTATTCATATTTAATTATGAATGACCTGCTTGCGTGCGTCATGAATTTTATTTTGTGACTGGCTTAGTGATCGTGGATTATTTCAGTGCATGATTATCATCTGTTATATTATACCTGTTTTCATGATGTTTGCGAGTACATTCAAAGTACTCACTGGCTTGTCCCTGGCTATTGTCTTGGCCAGATTTCTTGCTTGGAGAGGAGCGCAACGACGACAGCCCGGAACCTAGGCATCGAAGATAGCAGATACGCGAAGATAGGAATTATCCAGGTCAGCTGTTCCTGTGGGAAATGGAGTCCCATAGACGCTGATGATACGCAAACCGCTTCCGCCATCAACCACTAGAAAAAATTTGTTGTACTCAGAGACCACTTTGGTCGTGTACTTCAAATATTGTATTTTGCTTGGAATTTCTGTATCAAGATTGTGTCTCATCAGCTAACAGTAATCCTGGGGCTGGTGAGCACAAGGGCCAGTTACTGGGAAATTAATATCCTGGAAAACCGGTCCTGACAACCTTGGTATCAGAGCCAGGCTGACCATTGGCTAATCCTATCTTAGCCGGGTCAATAAAACCTAGGTTACCACCCACCAGACCTTAACCTAACCACAGCCAAGCTTATCCTATACGATAGCCACACAGTGACCCCGACACCTTTTTGGCAGTCGGTGCCCAACCTATCAGCCTAGCCCGTCGATCACGCGCCAGTGACCGACACCTAATTTGTCTCATTCGCAAGCGTGCGAAGGAAGACTCCGTTTTCTTTTTCTATAAAAGGGAACGTTAGCCCAACCCAGCACAACACAGCCTCTACCCCAGAACCAAGCCAAGATGCCTGGCCCCATTGTTCACAATGAGACCACAGCAACCAACCTTGGGGGTTTTGTAATCGTGCTAGCAAACCTCAACCGTCGTGCCTTTGCATTAGAAGAGCCCCCGGAATATGTTGTGTACCAAGGGCTCACGAGCGGTGAGAGTCGCCAATTCTGGGCCACGGTGCACGTCTATGGTAGGGGTATAGCGCCAGAACGCCCCTACAAGTTCACCGGAAGGACAACTTCCTTTGAGCCACAAGCCATCCAGCTAGCCGCTTCGAGAGGCTATAGTTCAACTCCGGCACCTGTCGCCAAGAGTTAACTGCCGCTCGTTCTACTACTACCCCAGCCGTGACGGGTATAGTAGGCCACCCCAGGTTGCCAACGGAGACCACGAGACGGACCCTGCATTGCTGCATCTGGTGCGCTATGTAAGTGCACCAGAAGCATTGTTCGATCAGGTCACTCTTGATCTGATCGTAGCTCGTGGAGAACTTGTCCGTCGAGCCCCGGCAAGAGGAGAAGGTGTGCCCAACGCCGACAACCCAGTCGTGCTGTTCGGACAACCGATCGAGTCCTTGAGGTCTGCCCCTGCAACCGACCGGAACGCATTTGTATCCCCGGAAGAGCTCCGTCGCCTTTTGGGGACACGCTCCAACGGGATTGCGACCACCAACCCCCGCGATGGTCATCATCGCTACCCCGATCCTGCAGCTCCTCAACCCCATCCAGCAAACCCCGACGGTGAAGCCCATGGAGAAGCCTCGACGTCCACAAGGCACGCTCGACTAGATATTAACGAGGTAGACTAAGTCACTCGAGTAGTGCCGAGTCTTAGTATTCTACGCCATGCAATAGTGTGACCTTGTAATCGCCATGAATAAAGCTGCAGTTTGCTTGTATGCCATTATTTTTGCAAGTCTACGAGTGGCTGTGCTTGTTATTCCTTGCATTATTGCGGATTAATTTTTGGGCGCAGAAACCAACCCAGCCGGCAACCACAGTGACATGTCACATTTGTGATTCATATCAGCAGCAGTGACCCGACCGTTTTAAAATAGAGCCGATACCCAGAATAGTCTGCACGGGAATATGTTCCCATTCAGGCGCTATATAAGCAGCTATCCCATGACCACAACCAGCATCCCTCACCTTGTACACGGCCCCCATAACCATTTTTAACCATGTCGCACCTTGGGATTCATCTGAGGACCCCGGAAGCCACACCAGGGAGTTTTGTTAAGATATTGTGGGAATTTACCCGCCGCTCTCTTGGCTCTCCCCACAAACCCCAATATGAGCTGTTCAAATCGAGGATCACTTTCACCGCCTCGAAATATTGGGCAGTTGTGCACATTCCACCAATAGACCCAAACCAAGACCCAACAGAAGTCGCCTTCATCGGGAGATCTATGCCAACTCTAGAGATGGCCAAAGAGGTTGCTGCCTACGAAGTGATCACTCGCCTTCGGTTCGCAGTACCCTATGCCAGTGAAGTGGGATATTATTATTTCCCGAGCCGTGCAGCACCCGGAGAAGGAGCATCTTTTCCAGGTGGACGAGCAGAGAGAGATCCAGTGCTGGCCAACCTGGTCCAGTATGTCATCGCTCAGGAGCGTTTGACGTACCTAGTGCTGGATTTCCTCCAGACCCTTGATGTTATGAACCCCCAGATCGCCATCGGCGAGCCCTTATGGCCAGGCCAGGAAGGGCAAATTCTCCGACTCGTCCGTCCGCTCTCTCCGGAAATGGAGGAATATGTCCCAATGCCAGGGATATTTCCTCAGGATCTTATTGATCTTACTTTTACGCCATAGACGCTTATGGTTGTGTTCGTCGGTTTGGCACTTGATTGCATGATGCAATATTGGTATCCTTGGAATTGCATTATGAATAAACTGTTTGGTTGCATATGCATATGAGTGTTTTTGCTGCCATGTATTTTAATTAAATTTTCATCCTTAGCAAAATCTCTGGGTGAGATTCTCTTGAGGACCTCTGCAATAAAATTTTGCCAACGTAGACTTAATGCACCTGCAGACACGGCATCCAGCCCACAGCCACAATCACTCTACCGCTTGCACTGAGTGCAAAGACCCGCACCCGTTTAGCACATACTCAACCGCCTCACTAGCACCCCACCGCTTTTCTAAGAGGAGCGTAGTGGGTAATTATTTCTACGAGCACCCCAGCCAACACAGCTACACCCACTCACACCCGGCAGCGATGCCTAGTCTCCCTGACCACCATCGCCACGGAGAGCCGCCACCCGAGCATCAGCATCGCGGCGATCATCTTGGATCATCAAGCATAGGAGTCCCGAGAAGCCAAGCAGTGTTGCCACAGCTCCGGCCAGGAAGATCGTAAACCAGTCAGGTATCACGTCCTCCATTAGAGCCTCGCCTCGAGCTCCTGCGAGCAGAAATAAAGGAGAAGGAGGAAGAGAAAGGAAACGAGGCCAGGTGTAAGAGAGAGAAGCGCACCGCGGTCATTTATAACTCGTGGTCGGTGTATGGTGGGCAGAGTTCACCAAACGCCGCTCGCCGCTCGATCGCCGGTGTTCGGAGGCGAATCCACGAGCAGTGCCGATAGGACGCTGGCCCGCGAGGTGAGAGCGCGCTGCACCGGCAGCTAGCGCGCCGTGCACTAACGCAGTACGGCCCTAGGTGCCCTACGGGCTAGGCGCCGCGGGTGGAGAAAGCGCGGGTACGCGCTCGAGAGAGAAGAAGAAGAGAGGCGGAGGTAGAAGAAGAGACTGACAGTGGGCCCTGGATCCACCTGTCAGCCAGAGAGAACGCTATGCACTCAGGTACGACCAGCAAAATTTGGTGTTAGAATTCAATTCTTCCCAAATTTAACGCAGCCCTAAGTAGAAAATTCTCGGTCTCCCCAACCGTGGATTTTTCTCACCGCACCAGCACCCCACTGTAGTTGCATCCATTATCCACACTCTCACTGTATCACATGAGTAGGATATTTACATTTCTCGTGTTATTGTTGCAAGGTAGTAGTAGTAATATTTTTGTAATCACCCTTAGCAAATCTCGAGGACGAGATTTTTCCTAAGGGGGGTAGAGTTTGTAACACCCCAAAAAAATTTAACCGTGTTTTATTAATTAAAATTTTGCCAGGATTAAGTTATTTTTATTTCTCTGGATCCTCTATTTATTTCAGAGCCAACTCTTTTCTCTGGATTATGAAATTTTCCCTCCAAGTAGGAAACTTATCAAAAATATTGTGGAACTTGAGTTCTTGCTTGACAACATTTTCATTTCATTTGATATATTCAGTGGAAACATGTTCATGATATTTTTGCCAAAGTTTCCATTATTTAAAATGACTTTTTATTCTTTTAAGGACCAATTTGCACTACAACCATTTGATAAATTCATTTAAAAATTCCACAAAAATTTGGGGATGTCATGTGATGTTCCTGGATCTCTTTTATGCAAAACCCCAACTTGGTCTTTTGGAAAATTTGAGCATATCTTCCTCATTTGCATTCTGTTCCAGTTTAAGGTTTTGTACTACAACCCCATTTTATCTTGCCCTATTGCCCTTGGTATTTTTCCTACTCTTAGTTCTCCCTACAAAACCCTTAAGTCCAGGAGTTTGACTCCATTGGCCTAGTTTAAGCCCTTGTTAATGAGTCATTTTCTTTCTGTCCAGATTTGGTTTTCTCAAAAACTTGCACTAGGAAGTTTCTGCTTTGGCCAAACTAACCTTGCCATCCTCTTTATCATCTAAAGAGACTCTGATCTCGAAATTTTGGTCACTAGCAAAACCTTCTGGATGCCCCTAGCATTTTGTCGAACAGTTGGAGTGCATGAACTGTTTTGTCATGATTCTAACTTTGCATTGGAGGTTAACTTATCTGGCTATATCAGCTTGTCCTTTAGCTTTGCCTTGGCCAACAATCCATCCCTGTAGAGCCCCGTGGGCAGAGGAGCCTCCTGGCACATCTTGGCATTTTGCCAAGCACCTGGCGCGCGTGTCCAGAGCGCGTCCAGGGCGTGCCTATTGCCGCCAGCAGCACCGAACCGTCTCCGCATGCTAGCTCGCCCCGGGAACAGTTCGGACTCATCCAAGCGCTCGTCTGCTAGCCCGCAGCCGCCGCTGACCCCGCCGCTTCACCCTGACCGCCCTGGCTCCCTGCAGGATCGCCCGCTTGCAGCCACTGCTGCCGCCAGTAAGGACTGCCATGGTCGGCGCCGCCCGAGCCACTCCCGCTCGCCAGCTCGCCCCCTGGAGCAGCGCCGCTGTCGTCCGCTAGCTCCATCTCTAGCTAGGCATCGCCACGACGCCCCTGCGGCAACAGGGAAGGCCAGCCGTCGAGTTTATCTCCAGCCGCTTCGGAACCGACATCACCGCGCTATATATAGGCTGCACTAGGCTTCCCTCTCAACCTCAGTAAGCCTCTCAGGCACCAGTAAACCCATTCCAACCCTCCAATTCGCCCTGGAGCATGCCATGGAGAAATCCCCATTTCTCCCGAAACTCCCTTCCGCCATAGTTGAAGCCTCGCTCAACCTCGAGCTCCCCGGGGTTCCTCTCCATTCCCAACCGATGCGGTCGAGTCTCCTGAACGAGCCGGTGTGCCGAGCGCCGAAAATGGTGCCCTCTATCGCCGGCAATCATCGCCGGAGCCAGCCCCTCCCCTGCTTTGTCTGCGCGCGAGAGGTAGGAGATGAACCCGACAGCGGGGGCCCACTGTCAGCGACCCCGCGTCGGCGCGTGCTGTCTTAAGTGGAAGCGCAATTCGCTGGGTACGTTTCCCTCTGCCGAAAGCGTATTCTGATTCGAACCGTTTTCTTTTTCTGTTTTATATTAAAAACAGACTTTGACTACATGTTTGACTGGTCATATCTTTTAAACTAAAACTCAGATTGACTTGATTCTTTTTCTGTTGTTTCTCAAATTTTGTCTAGTTTATTTTCATATTTATTTGAAAATTGTCCAACAACTTTTAAGTACTGTTTTGAAATGTATGTTGATTTGAATCTTTTCAAAAATAGGAATTTGAAGGGAAGACAAAAACTTTCAAAAGTTTTGGAGTGCACCTCACCTACATACTCTTTGAAGGCAAGCATTCTAAACCCTGGCATAATATTTGTTGTGTGTTGTTTGATGTGACTACAACACCAAGATGACTTGAAGTATGTATTATTTCATGTGATGAAGTAAGCATGTTTACAGGTGCATGATGATAATTCCTTGCTGTTGGAATTGAAATGCTTGTGACAGTATTCACCCTCGTATGCCTTTCATGCCTACCGGAAGGAATCCGGGAAAGTCTCTGTCTTGGGTAGACACGAGCTTGTTACTGATATTTCGTTGAGACGAGTATACTCAGTAAGGCATGGTGAGGTATGATGAGTGGTGATTCTGTCTGTTGGTGTGGAATATATTTGTTATGCTAATCATGCAGGAAACACTTAAACCTCCTGAGTCGACCGTAGATCGAGTCTTGTGCCAGTAACCCCCATACTTGTTTCGTGCTACCACTCGTCCCTGCCGCAGGTAGGGTGCGGTTCAGTAAGTTGTCAACCCCTTTCTTAGCACACACCGTACAGAGAGGCCATAGTGAAAGATACCAATGGCCCCTGGTAGGCATGTCACTTGGTCCGGGGGCATGGGTGTTCCGGTGAGTCCGAGGGGGTAGCTCCCCTGTTTTGCGCGCAATATAAATTTTGTGATCCCATGCTAATCGAGGTTGGAGCCTCCCCACTTAGAGTTTTGCTTAACGAGTGTCATGGGTGATTCCAGGCACCGGTAAGTTAAGCTGGTGTGTGCGGGTCAGGTGTGTTTTCAATTCAAAGACCGTAAACGGAATTAGTCCCGGTGGACTAAAGGAATCCGTTACTCGTGGGTAAAGAGTACACCCTCTGCAGAGTTTATATCTATTCGAATAGCCGTGTCCACGGTTAAGGACTATAGTCTGGGATGGGTCAAGTGTCGGTCTTAGTGTCGGTCTTCGGAGGAAAACTTCTAAACCAGAACATTGATCATGACGTGTGACAAATGATGATTATGATTATTATTATTGTGGACTAACCATTTATATTATTTGAATTATTGAGTATCCCTGGGATGGTTCTACCTCCTGGATATTCATTGTGACTATTCTTATATAAACCCTTTATGTGGCGTCGCTCAGACGCCCGACTGTGGCATGCTTATTATTTATTTTCCTTATAAGCCCTTTATGTGGCGTCGCTCAGACGCCCGACTGTGACATGCTTATTATTTATTTTCCTTATAAGCCCTTTATGTGGCGTCGCTCAGACGCCCGACTGTGGCATGCTTATTATTTATTTTCCTTATAAGCCCTTTATGTGGCGTCGCTCAGACGCCCGACTGTGGCATGCTTATTATTTATTTTCCTTATAAGCCCTTTATGTGGCGTCGCTCAGACGCCCGACTGTGGCATGCTTGTTATTTATTTTCTTTATAAGCCCTTTATGTGGCGTCGCTCAGACGCCCGACTGTGGCACGTATATTATTTATTTTTCTTATAAGCCCTTTATGTGGCGTCGCACAGATGCCCGACTGAGGCATGCTTTATATTATTAACCTTTCGAGGCGTCGCTTCAGACACCCAATCGGGTTATTTTATTTTTATTCTCTGATTGCTTATTCATATTTAATTATGAATGACCTGCTTGCGTGCGTCATGAATTTTATTTTATGACTGGCTAAGTGATCGTGGATTATTTCAGTGCATGATTATCATCTGTTATATTATACCTGTTTTCATGATGTTTGCGAGTACATTCAAAGTACTCACTGGCTTGTCCCTGGCTATTGTCTTGGCCAGATTTCTTGCTTGGAGAGGAGCGCAACGACGACAGCCCGGAACCTAGGCATCGAAGATAGCAGATACGCGAAGATAGGAATTATCCAGGTCAGTTGTTCCTGTGGGAAATGGAGTCCCATAGACGCTGATGATACGCAAACCGCTTCCGTCATCAACCATTAGAAATTTTTTGTTGTACTCAGAGACCACTTTGGTCGTGTACTTCAAATATTGTATTTTGCTTGGAATTTCTGTATCAAGATTGTGTCTCATCAGCTAACAGTAATCCTGGGGCTGGTGAGCACAAGGGCGAATTACTGGGAAATTAATATCCTGGAAAACCGGTCCTGACAACAAGTGTGGTAAAGGATAGTAATACCGCCCCTTCTGTCTTTTTCTCTTATTTTTTTTTATTTTTTCTTTATTTTTCTTTTTTTCTTTTTCTCTCTTTTTTCTTTTCTTTTTTTGTGATGGGCTCATTTGGCCTCCCCCATTTTTTATTTTTCGTCCGGAGTCCCATCCCGACTTGTGGGGGAATCATCGTCTCCATCATCCTTTCCTCACTGGAACAAACAATATGATGATAAACATACAAGCCAAGTTTTATAATAAAAAAATCCCACTAGCATATGACAATGAGAACTCATGAAACTCTCTATATGAAGAACATGGTGCCACTTTGAGGCACAAATGTGGTAAATGAATAGTAGCACCGCCCCTTCTTTCTTTCCTCTTATTTTTTTATGGTGAGCTTCTCTTTTTTTCGCCTCCCTCATTTCTCTTTTTTTTGTTCGGAGTCTCATCCTGACTTCTGGAGGAATCATAGTCTCCATCATCCTTTCCTCAATGGGACAGTGATCTAATAATGATGAGCATCACATTTTTATTTACTTACAACTCAACATAAAACAATATGACTCTATTGAATGCCTCTTGCAATGTACCATGATGTGCAATGATCTAACGTAACATGTAGACATGATGAACGCTGGCTTTGCCACAAATACTATGTTACCATATGATCATGCAAAGCAATATGACGATGAACACACAAATCATGTGACGAAACGATGGAAGTTGCATGTCAATATATTTCAAAATGGCTATGAAAATGTCATGATAGGTATGTATGATGGTTGTTTTGAGGAAAATATAAGGTAGCTTATGTATGATGGAGCGTATCATATCATGGGGTTTGAGTCATCGGAAAAGGTTGTACCAACTCTCGAGGTGAGAATGGATAATGCACGGTACCAAAGAGGCTAGCAAATACGAAAAGATAAGAGTGCGTATATCCATGGATTCACATTAGTCATAAAGAACTCACATACTTATTGTAAAACCTATTAGTTCTTTCAAAGCAAAGTACTACCGCATACCCCTAGAAAGGAGTTAACCATCAGACGCCACCGAATTCCACAAGATAAGGTCTTTCACGGACAAAAAAAATCTTTAGAACCTTTGGTATGTAGAAATGAAATCCTATCCGCATGGTGAAATTCTATCTAACCTCCACATTTCACAGGAATTAACATTAGCATAGACTAAATGGAGAAATTCCTATTACGCAAACCAAAGGACATCTTTTTTTCTTTTCTCCTTCATAGAATTTGAGATACATATGACTTCCCGGCTGTAGACGCTCTAACTGGCAAAAAGTGATTTGATCTCTCTCTCTTTGCTGCTCATCTAAGATAAAAACCAAACTCTTCGCTTACCCATCGTCGCTCCACTTCAAACTCCGGCCACATTCGTCGCCTCGTCGGCAGCTAGCCAAGCCCCTGCCTTCCTTTTTCCTATTAAACAGGCCAAATCCTAACTATATGGGCTGCCAGAACATGAAAACTTAAAATAGTGCTACACTCGTATCCAATTGCCACAGGATACACACTTAAAATAGTGCTACACTATCCAATTGCCACAGGATACAAACTTAAAATAGTGCTATATATGGGCTGCCAAAACCTAAGCGCCCCACATAGTAGAAAGTCTTAATTTGCCTCAAAATAAAAGTAGAAAATCTTAATGGTATGTAACCTAATAAATAGCTGGTATACAAACGTAAGAAAAGAAAGATGCTTGATTTCCGTAGAGAAAAGGTGATAAAATAGAAAGCACGTAGAAGTTTTACTCTAAACTCAGAATGCAATGTACTACCATGTCAATCCAATTTGGCAGATAGTGCTGAAAATTAATTGTTTTACTCTAAACTCAGAATATTTGGCATATTGCTACAAACTTAAAATAGTGCTACACTCGTATCCAATTGCCACAGGATACAAACTTGGCATAATCTGAAAATACGAGGCAAAGCATTGAGATAAATAAAATTCACCAACATGCAAAATCTATTTCTTCTTGTCGGCAGCAGCGCCACCACCAGACCTGCATACCAGGAAAGAACAATGAGCTCATTCATATATGTTATTATTGTTATAGGAAAAAGAAATTGCAGGACTATTATGATTCCAGATTGGTAGGATGAATGAACTTTCGTGAAGCAAAAGAAACAATTAAATAACCACACAAACAATAATGATTATGACCAAGGTTGATCCATTATCTACAGCACCATAACACTGCCATCTTACAAGTTAATAATGCTGACTACAACCCACACTACTTGCAATATAGAAAAGCTACTGGCTTGAAAAGGGACATTTAAAAAACATTGATGGAAGCCACCGCAGCAACTACAGATCAACAAATTCATCATTCATGATGTAAACAGGACGAATTATGCACTAGTGATCTTTATAACCAAGACGTCTAGAACAAAAAGGAAATGAACTATAGGATAACATAGTAAAATAGTGTCTATAATATAAACTAATGGCTCCTTTGATTCAAAGGAATTCTATAGGGTTTTTGGAGGATTGAGATCCTAAGGAATTTTTCCTACATCGGTCCTTTGATTCGTAGGATTGGATCCCATAGGATTTTTTCCTATGGAATCTTTTGCACTACATTTCATTGGAAATCTAACATCCACTCCAACCTCTTTTTACAATTCCTTTGTTTTTCCTGTGGCATCAAACACTCCTTGCTAATCCTATAGGGTTCAAATGGACATGGCACTCCAACCCTATACTTCTCCTATTCCTGCGTTTTCAAAATCCTACGAATCAAAGAGGCCAAATAATTAGACTAGTGGTTACACACCTCATCTTCCTGAGGACACTTGACATCTCCTCCCTCTTCTTCTTTGCTCTCTTGTGAGTACCAAGCTTCCTCTTGGTGACCTTGAGTGCACGCTTGTCCTTTCCAACCTTAAGAAGTTCAGTGATACGCTTCTCATAGGGAGCAAATCCAGCAACCTCCCTAATCAAGTTCCTGACAAACAGCACCCTCTTGGTACCTTTCTGCAAAAATTGTCCAAGATAACAATGTAAAGAAAATACAAACAGAATAGACATGTACAAATTATTGAAAAAGCACAGAGAACCATACAAATGCAAAATTCCCTTTGTTTTAGGTTACCACAAGTTTTGTTAAAACTAGCCAACTACAATGGCCAAATAACTCAGTTTTGTTTATGTTTGGCCATTATAGGTCATGTATAGATAGTTAATTTGCTTCAATACTAGCAAGGTTGTATTTTGAGTTTTAGCAGACAAGGCCAAATAACTCAGTATGTTTATGTTTGTGCATTATATGTCATGTATGATAGTTAATTTGCTTCAAAAATAGCAAGGTTGTATTTTGAGTTTTAGCATGACAAGACAATGGTACTAATTGATTAAATAATATGCAAGGGATGAAAATACGGCATGTCTGTATAAGTAATCAAGTCTGAAAGAATAGTCAGATCAACACATGAGCAACAATAGGAAAATAAAACTAAGGCCACGAGATGTTCAAAACTGCATTTATTAACGCAGAAAGGTGTGTTCAGTCACTACTGATACTTCAGAACGAAATTATAAAATACTTGATTAAGCTGGCACATTTGAGCCTGCAGGGCCAGCAGCTTGGGAGTTCCAAGAATTACAGGCAGCAAGCTGAGCTCAATACGTACATTTTCTTAGTCCTCAGTTTTGAGGGCTTTCATGTAATCGCAAGATACACCTCACACATTTAACCAGACAACCTGGGACCTTCAGTAATATCAATCACACTATGCTACAATGCTTGCAACACTTGGAACACTACCCCTTCTGGATCATAAGTTCATAACTACAACAAAGATAAACGTATACCACGATGGTATTCAAACAAGCACAAATCGGTGCAACTGAATGCCGATATCTTACCAGACTGAACACAATTTTTTATTATTGAATGAGAAACAGATAGGCATCAGCTACGGCAGGAACTATACCTAAACAACAAGCAGAAGTCATCACAATATGCATGTGTACATCAATTGCACAAGGAGACCACATGGCAGAAAAAGGCTGTGGGGGAGAGACTAGGGCAGGGGAGGTGGGTGGCTGCTTACCCCCTTGCGGTCGGACGGGCGTGGCGGCAGCTCGCGCTTGGTGACGACGTGGCCCTTGTTGATGCCCACGAAGAGCCCTGACTTGGGCTGCGACGGCGCCATGGCCGGTCTCCTGCTAACCTGAGACGGACGCAATGGAACAAGAACAGACCGGAGTAATCAGACAGAGCCCAGGTGAAGTGAAGGGCGATCTGAATCGAAGTTGGTGGAGGAGGAGGAGGCGCTTGCTTGCTCGCTTACCTTGAGAATGGGTGCGAGTTAAAACCCTAAGCCGCCGCCTGCGTCCGAGAAGAAACCCTAGATTGGCGGACGACCTTTTATATATGCTCGCCTGTGCGCGGCCTCCTCCCCTCCTGCCTGAGACATGGGCCTGGCGAGTGGGCTTAATAGGCCTCATTTCGGTGGGTGATGATCCACACCATGATCGCACCGAAGTCACTGGCTCAGTCTAACTGTTTTGGCCCGCCTTTTTCAAAATCAGTACTCCTTTCAAAAATCATTTCCACCTTTTCGAAGTCACTGGCTCAGTCTAACTGTTGTGCGTCACCTATTGTAACCTGGGAGTTTTTCCTTTTTCATAGATCCGTATTTTCAAAATGTTTTATCTTTTAAACCGTGTTTTCAAATCTCGAACCGTTTTTCATAGTTGGATTCCTCGCGTCGATATTTTCAAAACTAGATCCCATGTTTATAGGTTTTGAAGAACTTCTTTTTTCGCGAAAAAAACCGGACGGAAAACACTGAACAAAAAAAACGTGCATCTCGCGGAAGGGAAAAACGTGTTTTTTCCGTTTCCAAGAGGCACAACCGTGCCTCCCACGAAAGTAAAATTGTGCCTCTCGCAAAAGCAAAATTGTGTCTCTCGCAAAAGAAAAAAAACAGAAAACGCGTTTTTCCCCGTTTCTCGTGTCTCTCGCGAAAGCAAAACCGTGCCTCTCGCGAAAGCAAAACCGTGCCTCTCACGAAAAAAACAGAAAACGTGGGTTTTTTTCGTTTCCGAGGCACGGCCATGCCTCTCGTGAAAGCAAAACCGTGCCTCTCAAGAAAGGAGAAAAAAAACATTTTTTTTCATTTTCGAGAGGAACGTCTATGCCTCTCGCAGAAGCAAATCCGTGCCTCTCGTGGAAGAAAAACCGTACTCTTCGAGAAAGGAAAAGATGTGTTTTTTCAGAAAAAATTATTTTTTTCGAAAAAATAATCCGCCCAAGAGCTAAGAAAGACCGGTGAAAAACCGGAACACCTAAAAAGCCAAAAACGTGTGCGAAAAAATAAAAATAATAAAAGCCGAAGGAAACGCTCAGAGCACGACACGTGACGACGGCTGAGAACGCGCCAAGTGACGGTGCGTGGGAGTGATCATTGGGAGGCTTTCGAAGAAGCGCTCGCCAACTAGTTGCTCTCCCGTCTTCTCTTTTTCCGGAGAAGGTTTGCCTCTAGTTCTTTTGGGGTATTATATAATTACCTATTTGGCGTTTCAGGCATCCGTTATAGCATATTTAGTAAACCGGCACACGCCACTTCCTACGATCTGGACCGACCCAGCTACCTTTTTTCTGTTTTTAACCCACCAAAAACTGCGTGCATGGATGGGATTCTAACCGTGACTTCGGGAATACCCTATTTGTCGCTCGCTGCGTCAAACTGCCAACGCTTCGCACAGGCGAGCGACCGAGCAGCGACCCAACAAGCCGGCCCGTTTAACCGTTCCAACGCGCCCCGGTTTTGGGAACCTTCTAGAGGTTGAAGGTTCCCAGCCGGTTTTTTCTGGTTTTGGCAAACTTCTAAAGGTTCCCTGAACGGGGTTTTTTCTTTGTTCTGTTTTTTCTATTTCCTTTTTTTTCTTTTTTTCTTTCTCTCATCTTTTCCTTTTTATTTTTTCTTTTGTTTCTAATTCTTTTCTTATTAATTTAAAATTTGTGCATAATTCGAAAAATGTTCATGGTTTCAAAATTTGCGCACAATTCAAAAAATGTTCACAGTTTCAAAATTTGTTCATAATTCACAAAATGTTTACGGTTTCAAAATTATTTCAAAATTCGAAAAATGTTCACAATTTTGTTCACAAATTTGAAATTTGTTCCAATTCGAAAAATGTTCGCGATTTCAAAAAAAATCACAATTCAAAAAATGTTCACAATTTTATAATTTTGTTCACGAATTTGAAAATTGTTCATGTTTCAAAATTTGTTCACAATTCAGAAAATGTCCGGGGTTCAAAATTTGTTCGAAGATTCGAAAAATGTTCACAATTTTATAATTTTGTTCACGAATTTGAAATTTTTTCATGTTTCAAAATTTGTTCACAATTAAAAAAATGTTCGCGGTTTCAAAATTTGTTTGCAGATTCAAAAAATGTTCGCAATTTTATAATTTTGTTCACGAATTTGAAATGTGTTCATGTTTCAAAATTTGTTCAAAATTCGAAAAAGTTGCGCGGTTTCAAAATTTGTTCACAATTCGAAAAATGTTCACAATTTTATAATTTTTGTTCACGAATTTGAAATTTGTTCATGTTTCAAAATTTGTTCATAATTTCAAAAATGTTCGTGATTTCAAAATTTATTCACAGATTCAAAAAATGTTGACATTTTTATTCAAGAATTTGAAATTTATTCATGTTTCAAAATTTGTTCACAATATTATAATTTTATTCATGAATTTGAAAAAATGTTCTAGATTTTCAAAAAAGGTTCTTGTTTTTCAAAAAAAATCTGCTCACACTTTCAAAAATTGTACAAGTTTTCATAAAAAATATTCAAAAACTCAAAAAATGTTCGCTTTTTAAATTTTGTTCACGAATTCAACATTGCTTGCAATTTTCAAGAAATGTTTTCCAAATCTCCACGACACTGTATGTTCTCATAGCATTTTGAACTATGATGTTCAGTAGGTGCTGTCTGGCGGAGTCGCTAGTGGCTAGTGGTTGAATTATGAGGTCATGGGTTGGATTCCGGAGAGCGCTATTTTTTTCCACCATTTTTTTGTTTCACGCAACAAGAAACAAAACAACCAGCGGGTTGGCGGGCCGGCCCAGCATTGTGTCGCCCCTAGGCATGCGAGCGACAACCTGCCGCAGAGGGCGGCAGGTAGGAGCTCTCGTGACTTCGTCCGTGACCAACCGGCCATAGTAACCAACCGGCCATCCTCATATATTTTTTGTGCACACCGGCCACCCTCATCTGACGTGTTTATTTACATCTTCTTCTTTCTTTTCTTATTTCCTCTTTCCTTTTTCTCTTTTCGTGTTCATTTTTCCCTTTTTTGATAGGGTTTGTTCCGTTTTTTTATTTACGTTTTCCATTATGTATTTTCTTTTTATTTATTTATTTATTGTTTTGTTTTTCTTTTGATAAATGCGCAAAAAAATCAATTTCGTGAACTTTTCCTTGGGATCGATGAAATATTTTCAAAACGGATGAACTTTTTTGCAAGATAGATGTTTTTTTTTAATTTGGGAACCTTTTTTAAAAAGCGTTGAAAGTTTTCAACATTGATAAATTTTCCAAAATTCATGAAATCCTTTAAAAGTTGATGAATTTGTTTTTCAAAATGGATGGACCTTTTTTAGAATTGATGAACTGTTATCAGAATTGATGAATTTTTTTCAAATTCAATGAACCTTTTTTCAAATTCAGTTGCCTTTTTTAAAATTCAATTAACTTTTTTAAAATCCGATGGGTTTTTTCAAAATATATGAACCTCTTTGAAATGGGTGAACTTTTTTTCAAATTCGATTAGCTATTTCCAAAATCGATGAACTTTTTTGAAGTTTGTGAATCTTTTTGGATTCGTGAATTTTTTTTTGAATAGGCCGAATTTTCTTGCATGTCATGTTTTTTTTAATCTCTGAACTTTCAAATTTTATTCACATTTTAAAAAAAAAATCATGTTTTCTCAAAAAAAAAACATACAATTCAAAAATCTAAGCGATATTGTAACAATATTTTGCAATTTTGTGTTTAAAAATGCAATTATAGTTGTTCCTAAACTTTCTGCACTGCTCTAAGTCACTAGAATCCACTAGCTCAAGTGGTTAGCCGAAGACCGAGATGATTGTTACAGCTCGAGTTTGATTTCTTGGGAGAGCCCTTTTCTGATTGTTTTTCTGCGCTGTAAGACGATTTGTTGCGCTGCTCGTTCGTGGGCCGACCCACCAGACGTTGTAGTGAGCGCCAGTAGCTTTTCGCATAGCGTGGAATAGGGCTCCTTTTTTAGAGCTATCTTTGTGCTAAATCCTTAGAGGAACTCTAGCAAAGTTGTTGTATCGGTAGCATGCATAACGTATATGTAACGGGCTCTATAATACACCTTTTGGTCCTTTTTACTCTGCATACAAGATTTTTCTGAAGTCAAACTTCGCAAAGTTTGGCGAACTTTATAGAAAAAATATCAAGAATCTGAATACAAAATCAATATCATTAGATGCGTCATGAATTTAGTTTTCATGTGATCTAACTTTAGTATTATAGATGTTGATATTACTTCATATATGGTCAAATTTTGTAAAGTTTGACTGTACACAAATCTTATATGCGGAGTAAAAAGGACCGAAATAAGTATTTTAAAGACTAGGCGTAAATACATAGTCACTATAATAATGGCCTTCATTTTTTTCGTGCAAATTGGACCCATCCCTCATTTGGTCATGTGTTCTTTCTAGCCTAATTAAGTAATAATAATGATTTAAACCATATAATAAGCATAATTCAACAAAATATTATAAACAGATTTTAAAGCTATTTAGGCACACTATCTCCTACCTACCTGCAAATGATGCTCAATGAGATCCTCCTTTCGACTGATGATGGGAGGCCCGGTCTTCAATCTTCCGCTACATCTCAATAAATGCATGAATGTGGTTTGTAATCCTACGAGGTTGCAAATATATTCATAGTCCTTGGGGCTTGACATATCCCTCTCGTTTTCTATGGTCACGTTATGTAGGATCACAAAATAATATTATATTTGTGAAGACATACTTGTTTCAAAGACGAGAGGTGATGTTTACTGCGCAACTTTATTCTTGTAGACTTTGGTGGGCCTTCAAGCGTAGAGTTTTGTAGGACAGTAGAGAATTTTCCTCAGGTGGATGACCTAAGATTTATCAATCCGTGAGAGGTGTAATGAAGGTGATCTCTCTTAAACAACCCTGCAATCAAATAAAAGCAATCTCTTGTGTCCTGAACACACCCAAAATAATGACAAATTATATAAGTGCACTAGTTTGACGAAGAGATGGTGATACAAGTGTAGTATGGATAGTAGATAAAAGTTTTTGTAATCTGAATAAATAAAAAAACAAGGTAGCAATTGATAAAAGTGAGCAAAAACGTTATGCAATCCTTAAAACACAAGGTCTAGGGTTTATACTTTGACTAGTGCAATCTCTCAACAATGCTAACATAATTTAGGCTAGTAAAACCGAGTCTAAAGCGAGCTCTCTCACGTCCTGAACATTTCTGGCCATTGGATTTAGTGTTTGATTATTTTCTGGCCATCAGATCTTTCTCTAAGGGTGGTTTACCGCGATTTTTACTAGCTGTCCTAAAAGGCCGCTATTCTGGCGACCTTTTCAAAGGCATGTGGTTAATTGGGCTTCTACCGACTGCTAGGCAAGCCCATTTGGGTAACTGACGATGGTCCAGCGATGTGCTGCCTTCTCCAAAAAAAAAAACTGTTCGCTCGACACAACACGAAACGGATCAGTCGTGCGACAGAGAGGAGGGGAACCAATCCTGCGAGGGGATCCAATTGACGAGCGCGCGATGCGGGCGATTGGTCTTTTGACCAGATCCTTTCCGCCGAATCCAGTCGACGCGCCCAAGGAAATCAAGCAGATGCACGCAGTGCGGGTGGGGATCCAGCGGACGCGCTCGATGCGGGTGACTCAAGGGCCGCTCCATCCAGCCAAGGCGGGCGATCTATCTGCGAGGTGGAGTACAAGGGAGGGCACGCGGGCGATGGCCGACGCCTCATATGATCAAAACTGCTCCACTGAAACTTGAAAGATGCAATTATACTACTTCAGTTTCTGAGCATCCATTCATGACGATTGACGAGTGATGTGCTGATCCTTTCCGGTGCCGAGTGGTGCAAGTACGTCTATATATTCTTCCTTCCTTACCATCTTCGCTCAGACGCTCACCTTTGCACTCCGGCAGCATATCTTTCCGCGAGCACCTTCTCATTGCAGCACGGTGGCCACGCCCGACCCCGACGACTTTACTGTTCATGGTGGAGCGGTGATCAGCAGCAGGAAAGATGTGGGGAAATAATCTAGGAGTGGGACTGAGTTTTTTCTAGATATTCCTTTTCCGCTTGTCAACTTCGTCCATCTTTTCCTGAGACCTCTAACCAGATCTCACAACCTCATCTCTTTCCCCCTCTCTCTCTGGTTTGGTAACAAGTTGCCCTGGTATTGGTGTTTATTAAGTTTCTCCCAATTTTTTTCTTTTGTTTAAGTTGGTAGAGGCCAACGAAGGTTTACAAGTAGGTAGAAATCTTCACGGAGACTCATCTTCTTGGGATGCAAAGAACGAATTTAAGTTGGTATTTCTTAATTAATTAAACACCAGGTCTGGAGGGTTGAAACAGATTTAGACCACTGAGTTATGGTGGAGCTTTTTTTTTTTGATTGATTGCAAGTTTTTGTTGGTAGCTTACCAAGCTAGCCGCTTGGTGAGTTATGGTGGAGCTGATGTGTTCTTTCTATAGGTATGTAATCTGTAAAATTTGATGGTGCCCGCTGGGAGTTCATGCAGATTTGCTCCCTCGTGTGTAGATATAAGTTCTCTGTTCACAAATGTTCAGCTGTTGCAGATGATGCCTGGTTATTGCAGTACATAACTGTAAACCGGACCATTGATTCAGCAACACTACTTTTTGTTTGACAGTATCTTCAGCAAGGGTACTCTTATTTCATGATGCTATACTGAACCACTGGTTTGTTGCTCGAGCTGTACTATAGACTCTTAATTTGATTTTTTTTTGAAGCAAATTTCATGTCTGTCAAGAAATTTGGATGATCCTAGGCTTTTCAGAAGCTTTCGACCCTAGAAAGAAGGCTCTTAAGAAGCCGCACTACATGAATATGCGGATATTACCTTTATGTTTTTTTTTCTTTAAATTTCTGATGCTTATGAATCATCCGTGAAAGTAGCTAGCATGTAAGGAAGAAAATATATGTTTTGATCTGTCGAGAGGTGATTTTTCGCTCCCATTTCATTTCGGCTTCGCCTCCAAAATATTTCATTGTTTTTTGCATATCTTGGCTACTTGATTTCTGCAACTGTTTTGCGATTTCATTTCCTATTTTCATGTAAGATGTGTGCTACATTAAGTTGTTTATTTTTTGGCTTCATTACATTGTAATATTAAAATACTAGCCACTTTTTCCAATGGAACTAGGCACTCTTTGCTCGTTTTACAAATGATTTTACCTGATATGATTTACACATTTTTGCAGGAACTATTGTAAGATATAGCAGAAGAACTTAAGTCAATGTAAGATTCCATCAGAAACAAAGAGAAGGAATTCAAAACATGTGGTAAACATGAGAAAAAGAGGAGGCAGAGTTGTGATCTTTAAAAGCACTATTGCATAAATAGGATGATCTTTGCCTACAACAACCGTATTCTGTATATATATGTGAATTTTAATCTCTGCCAACCTACAAGTGGTTCAAGATATCCCCGCAAAAAAAAAAGTGGTTCAAGATAAGAATACGAGGGTGTATAAACAGGATAATAGGATAATATGCCATGGTGGACCACACTAGCTTATCCAAGTGCCCTGAGATATCAGTGTATGCATGTGCTTAGCCTCACACGAAGTCCATCACAATTGAACACAGTGTAGTTTCTTTTTCTAACTTGCAGGCTTACAGGCTACAGCTACTAACTTTATCTTATCCGCTCCATTTTCTGGCAAACTAGGTTGAGAAAGGCATGGTGTTGTCCGTTGTGTATTGGGTTAATTATCCTTTTGCCCTCAATGGTATCCATGAACTCAGTTTTGCCCTCAGTTGCGAATCGTGCTCAGTTTTGCCCCTAGTCTGTGCACAGCTACTCGTTCCGTGAGTATTGCTGTCTCCGTCAGGTCAACGTGTTTGACTCGGCCCTTACGGGTGGGACCAGGCTGCAGGCGGAGACGCGCTACACGATCAGACCGTTGCTGGCCGTTGCTCTCGTGGCTTGTGGGACCCAGCAGAGAGTCGTTGCTCTCGTGTCTCATGGGACCCAGCAGAGAGCCGTTGCTGGCCGCGGGTGTGCGATAAAAGCGGCGGCGCGCGCCCCCGGCGCTCGCAGCGGTGAGCAACGAATCAGCCGAGCGGGGGACGGGGTTGGAGGCGGACACGCGTAGAGGTGGGCGGCGACTACTGTTGGTAGCTAGGAGCCAGGCGCGGGCGACCAAGAGGGCGGCGTCGAGATCCCCTTCATCTCTGGGCGGTGTAGGGCGCGGCAGCGGCGGCGTGGAGGGCGCGGCGGCGTTGAGATCCCCTTCGGCTCCGAGCTCAATGTCTTCTTCTAGCTCCCGCGCCACCTCGCGGATCCAGAGTCCGGCGCGCGTGGAGATGCCGATCTTCCTCTGTCCGCGGTGCCAGGCGGAGGTTGATCGGAGGGTTTCGCACACACCGAAGAACCATAATCGTCCGTTCTACGTGTGCAGCGAGAATGGGGTAAGAATCAGGGCAATTGCACCATTTTTGTAGTCGGGATCCTTGAGCAATACGGTTGATTTGTTTGGCGTTCATGCAGGTGAAATGTTTCTTTCTTTGGGTCGATGCTCTGGCCAAGACTCTGATGAATGAACTGCTAGAAGAGCACGAAGAATGGTTGCCCATCCTGCCACGAACGGCAGCGGCCGCAGCACGAGCTCTGGAAGAAGAGACGAAGGGCGGAGCACGCAATGACAGAGAGGTAGATGTTGAGCTTAGGAGGTTGAACCAGAAGATTAGGAAGCTCGAAGATCAAGCACAAATATCCATTTGCTATTACATTTGGTCATTTTTAGGTTTGGTAATCGCACTGGGCGTAATGTTGAAATTGTATGGAAAGGCATGAATTTGGGAGGAATTTGTAAGCTTGAAATTGTATGAAAAATGTTGAAAAAAGTGAGAAGAAATGAGAAATTCAGAAACTTTGATCAATGAAATGCAGCTCTCTGCTCTGCCTTTCTGTAAAAAAAAGGTTTCGTTGTGGGCCAAATTCAGAGCCAAGAGCCCAGTGTCGGCTAGACTAATGGGCCAACTCCATCCAATTAGGCCCATTCGGGGTGGGCAAATGAGAAGGGTGGAAAATGAACAAAAATGGTGCGGCTGGGACTCGAACCCAAGACTGCGTGAGTTTGTGGCGTTTAGGGCTACGCTGGTAACCGGTAGGGCAGATGGAAAGACTTTGACATGGAAAGGGAAGGAGTCTATACATAGTGATCCCATGACTTGGTTTAGAGTTTAAAAACACATGTTTGTACTGAATGTTTGCACACGCGTGAGAGTGGTTTTCCTTTGTTTTGTACTGAATTTTTGGAAACACATGTTTGCACTGCCACATGATTCCGGTTAGAACATTTATGGGCACGAACATTTATGGGCACGAACATTTTTCACTTGTTGATCTTTGGGCACGAACATTTATGGGCACGAACATTTTTCACCACACACAAATGATCTCTTTGGGCACGGACATTTTTGAACACACATAATAACTTAGATAAATAAGATGCAAACCACCGTACCCTTACATAGATGGGTACCCTACATAGATAAGTCCAGGGACACGACACAGCACGTACGACATAGAAAAGCAACAAAATAAAAACGATAAAACTAAAACATGACGAGCTTGACGAACAACTTCACTCCGGGCTCGCACCCCTTCTTGAACATCTTCATCTTGACCTTTCTTCCACCTTGGCCGTGCCCCTTCACCACCGTCTTCAACTTCGCTCCTCGTAGTAGGGAAGGGAGTGCATCTGGTTTTCGGTGGGGAAGATGCAGTCGATATTGGTGAAGATGTTGTACACCGTGAAGAAGATGGACTCGCAGCCGCACCAAAACACTTCGCCGAGGAGCTCGCGCGCGTCAAACGGGTTGGCGAAGGTGGCTGTGAGCAGTTTGAGGGTGCCGGCGCGGTCACGAACCTCGTTGAGGGTAAACATCCTAGGCGAGCCCGGTGGGAGGCGGGCAAAGCCGGCGGTGAGGAAGTCGCGGGAGAGTCCGACGGCCCCCCTCCACCTGGATTGCGCCCACACACGGAGCGTGCTCTCCACGAGGATGCCCGGTGGGTAGCTCAGCTCCTGCACGGTAGGCGGACGAAGGAAGGTCGGCCCATTGTACTGCATCTTCAGTTGGTGCTTGGGGTTCTCGGAGAGGATGGATTGGGTGTTTGAAGTGGAGACAATGGATCTGGCTTGGGTGGTGAGTGGGAGAGGAAGAGAGGCATATAAATAGGCGTGGGAGTGGGAGAGGAAGAGAGAAGGGTTGCGAGCCCGGAGTGAACGGTGTGTGTGTGTATCTGAGCGCGTGCGTGGAAGAGAGAAGGGTTGCGTGGAAGAGAGAAGGGTTGCCCGGAGTGAACGGTGCATGTATCCGAGCGTGTGCGTGTGTGTATCCGAGCGCGTGCGTGCCTCAGAGTGACTGCGGTGCATCTGAATCACTGCATGCATCTGAACCACGTCGCTCGCCCGCACATGCATGCCCACGTCGCCTCGCTTCCCATGCATGCAGGCCTGGAAAGGCTGAGACGGGGCATTAACAACGCTCACAGGCCCAGACCGCGAGACGGCCCAACGGTCCATCCAGCGTGCCCACAGCGTTGAGAAAAAAAAGCAGACAGCCAATCAGATTGCATCTCGCGGATCGCCACCCGCCTCCCCGCAATTTCCTAGATCGACGGTCCTTGTTCAGCGCTAGGGTTAGATGGACGGTCACTGTTCGGCGAGGTTTGGGAGGGGTTTGGAGTCAAAGATAGGTTTGACCAGATTTCAAATGAGCATAATAAATTAAAAAAAAACAGAAAAATGAAAACCTGTGCACATAGTCTTCTTATGTCATATACTAACGATTTCAGTTGATAAACAAGGTCTACATACATTCAAACGAAAAAATCATGGTTTCATGTATCTCATGTGATATCTCAAACTCTGATGTATGAAAGTGAAGAGAAGTGGTTTGGGGTTTGGAACTTGAAATTTTCAAAAACCTCATCAAAGCTTCATTTTGGAGTGACTAAGAAGGATCCAGGCTTAGTTTTTCATTTTCATGTTTTAGACTTGTTTAAATGTTGGTCAAAGTTAGGTTTGACCAGAATTCAAATGAGCATAACAAATTAAAAAAAAATATGAAAAACCTGCTCACATAGTCTGTATATATAGAATAGATGTGTAGGAAAGTTATTTGGCTGATTTAGACAAGGTCGAAAAAAACCTTGCTTAGAAATGAGGCCGTTTACCCTACCTTTGGAGCTCTTTTTAAGCACATTTTTGATGAATGTGAGTTTACTTCGCAAAAGGGCTCGGATTGATGACCAAGTTAGAACAAACAAGTTTATCATAGTTTCGAAAGAATTGCAACATCCAAATAGCATGTCAAATTTGAAGTTTGGTTCAAATTTGATTATTGGTACAAATTTGATTTTCGGTACAAATTTTTGACATGACTTGCTCAAAACATGTACCATCATCATTCCAACATCATTCAAACATAGTTCTAACATAGGTCCAACATCATTCAATAGAAATACAACATTATTCATAATGTTTCATAAATTTTCATAAATAGCGTTGGGGCTTCTGTTTGATCCTTGAGCTTCTTGCCACCACTTTGCTCCTTGTGCTCCTTATGCTCATTGTGCTCATTGCTTCTTCTCTTCTCCTCTTGGTTGTCGGTACCTTAAGCTTCTGTTTGATCTTTGAGCTTCTTGCCACCACCGCAGAGCTGTACAAAACATAAATGGTAATGAGATCATGTCAAGTGATAAATGTACAGTAGTATTGGCAAGATTTACATACCTAGCAGAACTCACAACGACAGAAGGTTGGTCACCATTTGAAGCCTCACTTGGATCACCATTTGGAGCCTCACTTGGATCATCATTTGGAGGATATTTTGGATCATCGTCAAAATCATGCGGCTGTTGACCATCATCATTTGAAACCTCGTAAAAATCCTCATCTGTTGCAACCGGCTATTGACCATCATTTTCATCATCTGTTGCAACCGGCTGCTGACCAACATTTTCATCGAAGCCTTCATCGAAACAATACTTACCGAAATGACCAGACCCACCACACCTTGTGCACTTACGCATCCTCGCTCCAAGTCCAGCTCCTTCGCTGTGAGGTCTGATTCGACTCTTCCTTGGTCTACCTGCTGCTCTCTTCAGAACTGGAGCGCAAAGATTGAATCCAGGGTCCACTATGTCCCATTGTTTTTTTCCTCCAAAGCAGGTAAGGCATATGCATATGTGGCTTTGAACCTTGCAACAGAGCAGTAATCATGCACATACTGCTGTATGTTCCGTGCTGGACCTGAGAGAGAAGTGATGAAAAACAAGGCATGAATGCATGGCAACCCAGTTATCTGCCATTGCCTACAACTGCAAGTTCTAGCTTCTAAATCCACTGGATATCTCCATTCCCTCTTCTCTTTATCCAAAAATGATATCTCTGCTGTGGTACCCGAGCAAAGAGTCATGTTCATTTCTAAGCCCGTTATTTTCTGCTTCAGTTCATTCATCACGACAGGGATGATAATGTGGCCCATGAATTTTGCCGCGGCTATTCTTACACGATAATGAAACTTCTGCATGTATTCTACCCTTATCCTGTCAAGCAAATCCACCACATAAAGACCCTTTAGTTTCCGGATCGTTGAGTTGAAAGACTCTGCAAGATTATTGTGCACATAGTCAACTTTGCTCAGTTCACTGAATTGGCTTCTGGCCCATAACTTGGAGTGGTGTGTTTCCAAGTATTCCTTCACTTTGGGATCCGTGTATAACTGCCTCAAGTGGTAGTTGTGCTTTTTCACACTGCAAGTCAAAGATGCTGGCCATAAATTCTCGGTATACACCTTCACTAGTAGAAAACAGGCCTTCCGTTTAACCCTTTAGTCCCGGTTTGGCTTTGGCCCGGGACAAATGTGACCATTAGTCCCGGTTCCAACGGCTAGGAGTGGTCGGGGGGCAGGGGCACCATTAGTCCTGGTTCATTTGGGACCTATAGTCCCGGTTTGTATCACAAACCGGGACTAAAGGGGTGGTGGCAGGCTGGTGTCAGCCTGGGGCCCCCACGAGCCCTTTTAGTCCCGGTTGGTGATACAAACCGGGACTATAGGTGGACCTTTAGTCCCGGTTTGTATAACCAACCGGGACTAAAGCTTTCCCTATATAAACCCTTTGTCCAGCCCGACTCCATTTCTCTGTTTTCTCCATTCGAATTCCCCTCTCTGTTCTTCCCCTAGGTCGAGCTCCTCCCTCCATTTTTGCCAAGATTTGTCAAGATTTGAGGCACCCCAATCCATCCAAGTGTCCACAAAGGTTAGCAACTTTGTCCTTTCATTTCTTATTGCTAGATCAGCTCGTGCAATGCTTTATAAGTATAGTGATTTGTGGGTTTTAGTTTGGATGTAATTATGTGGTAGTTTTTTTGATTTATATGCAATTTGAGCTCAAATTAACTCCTTAGTTTGCATATGTGTAGGTGTGGTTTACTTAGTGTGCCTTCCCGTCCCCATCCTAACCACCGTCGATCGCCCGCACCGTCCCATCGCCGGCACCACCTTGGTGAGCCTCTTCTTGTGTTCTTATCATTTTTATTAAAAAAAAAATCTTATTTGTATGATTTAGATAGTTACTTGCATAATTTTCTTACTTGTATGATTGTTGTTATATATAGTGCCATGGTTATGATATCCGTGCCCGTCGGCCCTCGTCCGGTTTACGATTCGGATGTGGTATATTCTCTTTTATAACTATTTGTTGCATTTCGTGTTAATGACAATTATGCCCATCAAGTTGACATAGATATTTTTATCTAGGAGGTAGTTGAACCGGAAATGCCAACCGACCCTATTGTCGAGAAGTTAAATTTAGTTGAAAAAGAAAACGAGAATTTGAAAGGAAAATTGAAAAGAGTTGAAGAAGAGAAGATGAAATTGGAGTTGTACGTTGCTGATGTCGTTGATGATCACAAGATCAAGATGGATGCAATGCGCTTGAAGATTAGAAAGATTAGAAAATATGTCATTAATAAAGAGGCTTGGTATCATTATGTTGTTGGATCAATTGCTACCTTAGTTGCGATTTTGATCGCATTTGTTGTTGCATTTAAATGTTTTATCTAGATAGTTGTATGTTGTTTTATGAGAAAATAAGTGTGTATGAACTTTATGTATGAACTTGTATTAATTTGGTCTTTTCGTTGTTGTGTAATGAAGATGAACCGGCAATGGATGTACGATGACCGACGCTCTCCCCAGTTCATTAATGGCGTGCAGAGTTTTTTGCGTGCGGCTGAGGCAAACAAGCGGGATGGTTTTATGTGTTGTCCATGTGGTGTGTGTAAGAATGATAAGACTTACTCTAGCTCAAAACATATTCACGTCCACCTGTTTACGTCCGGTTTCATGTCCGGCTATAATTGTTGGACCAAGCACGGAGAAAGAGGGGTTCTGATGGAAGAGAATGAAGAAGAAGAGGATGACGACAATTATCCTGGGTGTCCTGAATATGATGGTACTACAATGGGGGAAGAGAATGAAGAAGAAGAAGCTGAGACATCATATGAGCCCGCTGATGATCTTGGTCGGGCCATTGCTGATGCAAAGAGAAACTGCGAAAGTGAAAAGGAGAAATTGAAGTTGTAGCGCATGTTAGAGGATCACAAAAAAGGGTTGTACCCAAATTGCGAAGATGACAACACAAAGCTCGGTACCACACTGGAATTGCTTCAATGGAAGGCAGAGAATGGTGTACCTGACAAGGCATTTGAAAAGTTGCTGAAAATAATGAAGAATAAGCTTCCAAAGGACAACGAATTGCCCGACAGTACATACGAAGCAAAGAAGGTTGTTTGCCCTCTAGGATTGGAGGTGCAGAAGATACATGCATGCCCTAATGACTGCATCCTCTACCGCGGTGAGTACGAGAATTTGAATGCATGCCCGGTATGCAATGCATT
The DNA here is from genome assembly GCA_039707655.1 of Elymus sibiricus. Taxonomy (NCBI): domain Eukaryota; kingdom Viridiplantae; phylum Streptophyta; class Magnoliopsida; order Poales; family Poaceae; genus Elymus; species Elymus sibiricus. The sequence continues at coordinate 402,870,959 of CM077667.1, forward strand.
GCGATATAAGATCGGTCGCGATGACCCTGGTGATGATGTTCAGGGCGAGCGCCCCAGGAAGAGGATTCTTGCCAAGGTGATGTGGTATGCTCCTATAATACCACGGTTGAAACGTTTGTTCCAAAACAAAGAGCATGCCAAGTCGTTGCGATGGCACAAAGAAAACCGTAAGAAAGACGGGAAGTTGAGAGTACCCGCTGATGGATCGCAGTGGAGAAAAATCGAGAGAGAGTGGCCGGACTTTGCAGATGACCCAAGGAACTTATGGTTTGGTTTAAGTGCAGATGGCATTAATCCATTTGGGGAGCAGAGCAGCAAGCATAGCACATGGCTTGTGACTCTATGTATCTATAACCTTCCTCCTTGGTTGTGCATGAAGCGGAAGTTCATTATGATGCCAGTGCTCATCCAAGGCCCTAAGCAACCCGGCAACGACATTGATGTGTACTTAAGGCCATTAGTTGATGAACTTTTACGTGCATGGGATGAGCACAAACAGCAGGAATTTGACCTGCGAGCGTTGCTATTTGTAACCATCAATGATTGGCCTGCTCTTAGTAACCTTTCAGGACAGACAAACAAGGGATACCATGCATGCACGCACTGTTTAGATGAGACTGAAAGTATATATTTGGACAAATGCAAGAAGAATGTGTACCTGGGACATCGTCGATTTCTTCCGACCAAGCATGCCTTAAGAAAGAAAGGCAAGCATTTCAAAGGTGAGGCAGAACACCAGAAGAAGCCCGTCCTCCGTACTGGTGATGACATACTTGATATGGTCAAGGATTTACAAGTAATATTTGGAAAGGGTCCTGGCGGACAATCTGTTCCGACTGACGCTGAGGGATGCGCACCCATGTGGAAGAAGAAATCTATATTTTGGGAGCTAGAATATTGGAAAGTCCTAGATGTCCGCTCTGCAATCGACGTGATGCACATGACGAAGAATCTTTGCGTGAACCTGCTAGGCTTCCTGGGCGTGTATGGGAAGACAAAAGATACACCGGAGGCACGGGAGGACCAGCAATGTGTGCACGAAAACGACGGCATGCACCCAAAGCAGTATCAAGGTCCTGCCAGCTACGCTCTTACCAAAGCAGAGAAGGAAATCTTCTTTGAATGCCTGCTCAGTATGAAGGTCCCGTCTGGCTTCTCGTCGAATATAAAGGGAATAATAAATATGGCAGAGAAAAAATTCTGCTTTGACGATGCGGCAAACAGCAAGGAGAAGGACACATATTATGGTTACATAGAGGAGATATGGGAACTTGACTATGGAGGTGATTTGAAGGTCCCTTTGTTCCGGTGCAAATGGGCCAATCTGACTGGTGGAGGGGTAATGGTAGACCCACAGTACGGAATGACAACAGTGGATCTCAACAATCTTGGGCACACAGACGAACCATTCGTTCTAGCCAATGATGTGGCGCAAGTTTTCTATGTGAAGGACATGTCTACCAAACCGAGAAAACGGAAAGATAAGAAAGCGTATACATCATACGATGAGCCAAAGCGCCACATAGTGCTTTCTGGGAAAAGAAACATCGTGGGAGTGGAGGACAAGACAGACATGTCACAAGATTATGAAAAGTTTGATGAAATTCCTCCCTTCGCAGTGAAGACTGACCCAAGCATCCTGTTAAATGATGAAGATTGTCCATGGTTACGGCGCAATAATCAAGGGACACACGCGAAGAAAAAAAATTATACCCCAAGATCCCACTCTGGGATGTGATTGGCTGCACCGTCATCACTTTTCTTCTCTAGTGAGTAGCCGGGATGGTCCAGTTTTGTACACGAAGTGCATCCAGTTTTTGTTGTAACCCTATCAACTTTTTAGCACATGCTATGTGAGTGAAATGATGATACCATGCCAAGTTTCAACCTTTACAGAGTTCATTTGTGGTGCTTTTTAATTTCAGGATCGTTTAGCTCAAAAAATCATTAAATGCATGAAAAATGGCAAATGAAGTTAGAAAGGGTTGAAATTTGAATATGTGGCTTAGAATGGTGCATATTGAATGCACAAAAAGTCTGGAGTTGAAACAAGTTTAAAAAAATGAAATGCCTTTGTAACAGATGAGTTTTCGTCCGAAACCCTCATACTTCGAAGGAGATGGTCTAGTTTGTACACGAAGTGCATCCATTTTTTTTCCGTAACCCTCTCAACTTTTTAGCACATGCTATGTGGGTGAAATGATGATACCATGCCAAGTTTCAACCTTTACAGAGTTCATTTGTGGTGCTTTTTAATTTCAGGATCGTTTAGCTCAAAAAAAATCATTAAATGCATGAAAAATGGCAAATGAAGTTAGAATGGGTTGAAATTTTAATATGTGGCTTAGAATGGTGCATATTGAATGCACAAAAAGTCTGGAGTTGAAACAAGTTTAAAAAAATGAAATGCCTTTGTAACAGATGAGTTTTCGTCCGAAACCCTCATACTTCGAAGGAGATGGTCTAGTTTGTACACGAAGTGCATCCATTTTTTTCCGTAACCCTCTCAACTTTTTAGCACATTCTATGTGGGTGAAATGATGATACCATGCCAAGTTTCAACCTTTTCAGAGTTCATTTGTGGTGCTTTTTAATTTCAGGGTCGTTTAGCTCAAAAAAATCATTAAATGCATGAAAAATAGCAAATGAAGTTAGATAGGGTTGAAATTTGAAGATGTGGCTTAGAATGGTGCATATTGAATGCACAAAAAGTCTGGAGTTGAAACAAGTTTAAAAAAAATGAAATGCCTTTGTAACAGATGAGTTTTCGTCCGAAACCCTCATACTTCGAAGGAGATGGTCTAGTTTGTACACGAAGTGCATCCAGTTTTTGCCGTAACCCTCTCAACTTTTTAGCACATGCTATGTGGGTGAAATGATGATACCATGCCAAGTTTCAAGCTTTTCAGAGTTCATTTGTGGTGCTTTTTAATTTCAGGGTCGTTTAGCTCAAAAAAATCCTTAAATGCATGAAAAATGGCAAATGAAGTTAGAAAGGGTTGAAATTTGAATATGTGGCTTAGAATGGTGCATATTGAATGCACAAAAAGTCTAGAGTTCATTTGGGTGATTTTGATTAAAACAAATGAAGGTATAAAACTAAAAGAGTTAAACAGAATCTGGTTTTGATTAAAACACCTATTTAAATTATCCTAAAAATTCCCAACTTTAACATAATGATAAAACATACTAATATTAAACAACAGGAAAAACAATCACTCAAAAATCTATTTTTAAACTAAAGTTATTCACAAATTACTGTTTCACACAAATTTCAAATGAATTCAAATTTAAACTATTTAAATTTGAAAACTACTGGCACTAACAGAAATTTTGTAATTGTTTTGACCTAAAGCAAAAAGATTCATTAAAAAACTATAAATATTCTAACAGTTATTCCAAATCTAAAAACAGAAATTAGAAAAACAAAACAAAACAAAAAAGGGAAAATACACCTTTAGTCCCGGTTGGTCCTACCAACCGGGACTAAAGGTCCCTTCCCGCGCGGAATTTGGGCAGCCGAAAAGATTGGCCTTTAGTCCCGGTTGGTGGATCCAACTAGGACTAAAGGGTCTTTAGTCCCGGTTGGAGCCACCAACCAGGACTAAAGAGTCCCTCTATATATGCAGGACTTTGCCGTTTCTGCCCCAACCTCTCCCATTCTGCCGCCCGACGCTGACGCCCCTGCCCCGACGCCGCCAGGCTGCCGGAGCTCCCCACGCGCCTCTTCTTCCTCGACCTCGCCGCCGCACTGCCAGCCTGCCCGTCTTCAACCTCCCACCGGAGATCGCCGTCCCCGATGCGCTCGCTCCGGCCCCTCTTCTCCCTCGACCTCGCCGTCGCCTCGACCTCGCCGTCGAGCCCGCTGTCGCCTCGACCTCGCCGCCGAGCCCGCTGTGAGCCACTCTCCTCTCTCTCCTCCCTCTCCTCCTGAAGCCACCCTCCCCGTCCGCCATTGCCGCCCTCCCCGAGCCCATCCCCCACCTAGCCACCACCGGAGATGCCCGAGAGCCGCCGCCCCATCCATCTCCAGCGTAGGAGCCCCGTCCATATTGTGTTTAAAACGTGCAAATATTTTCTAATTGTTAGAACATCTTTTTAGTGTTATGAAATTTTTTGTGATTGGTATGCAACATTTTTTCATTAAACAATGTGTTAAGAAAATTGTAGTAGATGGATAAGTAGATTGATAGTGTTAGATGATTTTGTTAAATTATGATGCTTTTCATGTTTTAGTTTTAGTTGTTTTAGGTAATTAAGTGTTCATATTGTTTTAGTTAATTTAGTTGGTTTATGTTTTAGTTGTTTTAGTTGTTTAGTTTTTTTTATGTTTTAGTTAATTTAGTTGTTTTAGTTGTTTTATGTTTTCGTTGTTTTAGTTCTCGAGTCGACGATGCCCATCCCGCATCCTCGTCATCGAGTCGGCGGCGACCACCTGCTTGAGAGGCGCCATGTCCGGGACTGGGCTCCGCCGGGCTGGCACTGGGAGGTGCTGCCTTCCGGGGCGTGGAGCTTGGTGAGGAATGAGGGTCCCATCGTCGACCCGGAGGTTATTTGGTGGCGGTCGCGTGGACCAGAGTCGGTGCAGAGGGAGCCGGCCCCCGCGGAGGTGGTACGTCGCCGTGTCAGGGAGGAGGACGAGCACGTCCGACGCTACATGGTTGCGTTGGACGCCAGGTTCTCCAATACCTGGCAGGTTCTTCAGGGATCACACCCGAGCTATGATCCTGTCATAGTTCCTTATCTTTGGGTGTCCACCGCCTGCGCCGTGAGACGTCAACTATTCTGATGATGTATTAGTGATATTATATTCGATGATGTATTAGTGATACTATTCGATGATGTATTAGTGATATTATATGATCGCATTTGTTGTTGCATTGCCTTGTATTGATTTGCATATCTTCGGTTCTGCTTATTGAATGCATTCTAATTGTTTTATATTTGTTCTGGATTAGTTAAGCTATGGACGGTAGAGACAGAGACCATGATCAAGAGAATGCCATGTACGACCTGATACGCTCCGGAAACGAAGAGAATGAAGTAGATGATGGCTCACAATACCTTAACCCATCCGGTGAGGGAATTGAGGAAGAACAACCAAGAGACGAAGGCGAACCAGCTGACAATGACGATGGCGAAGAAATTTTTGTCCATTTAACAGAGTCCGGCGAGGTATTAATTTGCCCTCTAGTGATCATCAGATGTATTGATTGATTTGTATATATTAACGAATCTTTCTTCCTTTTAGCCCTCCGGATCGAGCAAATCTTCTACAAGGGTTAAACGTGGCCCGACAAAAAAGTTGAAACAAGGCGTAAAGTTTAACATCGATCAAATCAGAGCAGATGGCGAACCGATTGCTCCTAAAGAGAATGCGGACAAATTTATACATCAATGCGGAGTTATCGTTAGGGACCAAATCCCGATCACCGTTCAAGAATGGAATCAGCCAAAAGATACCCAAGCAGTTTCTTTTGTCAGCCAAAGAGCAAAAGATCTGCTTTGGGAGGAGCTCATGAAACATTTCACCCTACCAGAGGCTCTCACAGATCTCCAACGGGAGAAAGTCAAGAAGTGTGCTCTTAAGAAGATGGCCACACAATTCCAGTCTTGGAAGAAAAGATTATGGAAAAGTTACGTGGAAAACGAAAGGAAGACTCCAGAATTCAAAGGAGAATATGTGAAGTTAGCAGATGACTGGGAGGAATTTGTGAAGTTCAAGGAATCAGAAGAAGCTAAGAAACGGTCGAGAATAAACAGGATAAATGCCAACAAAAAAAAGTGGCACCATCGTCTGGGGCCAGGCGGCTACAAGTATGGGTTGCCTAAGTGGGATGAATCGGAGAGAAACATGAAGGCCGCAGGGGTCACTCCAGTAACAGAGACTTGGCCCGAGAGGTGCAGGACTTGGTTTTATGCACATGGGGGAAAGTTGGACCCAAAGACAGGGGAGGTTCTTGAACTAGCAAGTCTTAAAGAAGCCACAGACGAGTTACTTAAAGCAATAGCAGAAGCTCGAGCGGGTGTGTACGAGCCCGAGAGAGAGAAGGACGAGCTTTCACGCGCCCTCAAGAATCCTGAACACCCGGGACGAACATGAGGCAAAGGCATGGTTCCGTGGTTTCTGGGGTTTGCGGATTGGAACGACAGCTACAGAAGTCGTGACAGAAAGAAGAAGCATGAAGTAGATCGGATTCAGGACTTGGAACGCAAATATAACATGCAGCAGGAGCAAATCAACAAATTTAGCCAGCAAGGCGCGTCTCAGCAGCAGCAGCAACCAGATCCAGCATTGTATGGTACCATTCCATCATCTATGCCGAAAAGCAGCGTGGGTTTCACGGAGGTCCCGACCGATGATGCACTGCTGGCTCGCTACCCCGTGGATGATATCTTAGAGTCGACACCTTGTGAGCTACACGTGAAACTGAAGAACATATCCATGAAGGCGGCGGACGGCTTTGCTTTACCGAGTGGACATGAAGCAACTTTCCACGGCAATCCGATTCCACCTGGCTATGCTCGTGTCGGGGTGGATCAAGTTGTGTCGGCATATGAAACACTAGATCTTGACTACCCTGGAGGTGAAGGGGAGCGGACACTGGGAGAAGCCAGGCGTTGTGTCATTTTATGGAAAAAGGAATGCATCGTGTTTCCAAACTCGGTGCCAAGGCCACCGACTCCTCCTCCAAGTCCGCCGCGTCAGCAGACTCCAACCCTCCCCGAGACGGAGCGCAGGGTGAGTCCTTCGAATCCATCTCCGCCGCGCCAACCGAATCCATCCCGCCCCGAGACGGAGCGCATGGCGAGTCTGCGATATCAATCTCCGCCACGTCAGCAGAGTCCATCCCACCCCAAGACGGAGCCTAGCGCGAGATGTCCGCGATATCAAAAAACAACGTCTCCAAAGCGGCAGAGAACACAAAAGAAGAAACCGGCCGAGCCTCCTGCCAAAAAGAAGTTATCTTACGAGAAGACTGACGAGGAACTCGATGAATCAGTGAATCTCGCTTTGCGGGCCTATTTTGGACCGAAAGCGCCCACGCCGCCAAAGGAGAAAATACCCGACGAGGTCGTACAACACTTTATTGATGCAGCTAAACCGGCGGAGAAAAGACCGGTACCAGACTATGAACGCTGTATTACCAAGTCCTATGCATCCCAGAAAAGACAGAAGTCGAGCGGTAGCAGTAAATGCGGGAAAATTGTTCCCCAGCTCGGAGAACAGGCAGTCCAATCGATCAGCCCGCTCAAGGTGAGTGCCAATAACGTGGTAATAACCGACGCTGATAGAGAGAATGTTAGAATGCTCGGTATCACCGTTGAACAATTCCTAGAGATCGAGGAATTTCTACCGTTAGATCCGAATGAAATAGAACGGCAATATGTCCCCGGGAAACCTCTGGTCAGTCCTGACGACGAGAAGCTTCTAACAACGCAAATGTACAAATTGCATGACTGGTACATGAGAGAAATAAAGGACGGGCGAGAGAGCCTCATGTTGAAAGTCGAGAAAGAGCATTACGTCCATGAAAAAGATTTGTGGATTGAAAATGAAGAATTTTTTCAGTTATTCAATCAAAAAGCACTCGACAAATCTATCGTCAGTTGCTATTGTCTGTAAGTGATTTCTTTCTGTAATTTAAGTCTCTAGCTCAGCTCGTTCATTGCCTGTTATTATACTCACTATATTCTTTTGTGTGGTATTATGCAGAATGAAGATTTTTGAATTGAAAAGAGCTGGAGTCTATGGCATTGGGTTCATTGACCCAAATACCGTCAATGAAGAAGTGTTGAGAAGGCACCCTAAAGACACGGAGAAATTGCTTCTAAGGTTTTTGAAGGCCCTAAAGTACAAAGCAGAAATAATTTTACCTTGGAACTTCCAGTGAGTGTTACTTTCTTGTACTACAAATTCTAGTTTTGCTTATATATATATACTCGATGTTAAGTGTAGTTGATGAGTTATGCATGCCCGCTTATACAAATCGTGTGCGCAGCTACCACTGGATCCTTCTAATCATTAGAGTTGACGATGGAACTGTTGAAGTACCGGACTCGCTAAGTAAAGACCCTGAAGATTACAAAAGCTTGCATTTGTTGCTCGAAAGGTAATTTCAATCATTGACGCACTATGTCGGCTTCTTTATTAGTTCATTTCCTGATATCAAGTAATTAATAACTCCTTTATTCATTTTTTTTGCCGGGCAGGGTTTGGCAAAAGTTCACCAAAGATGTTAGAGGTGAATGGAAAGAGGAGCTGAAATGGCTAAAGCCCAGGGTAATTAAGTAGTACTAGCTACGTCCGCGCATCTCTTTAATTCTAGTTTCAATACCATTGTCATGCTTCATTATTATCTAATTGAATTCTATTCTCGTAAAGTGCATGAGGCAGGCAACAGGGACTGAAATATGTGCATATTACGTTTGCGAGAACATTTGCTTTATGACCGAAAGCAACAAGAGTGCAAGAGATCTTTGGGTACGTAAACACCATTCATATTTTTTTATCATGATCTAATACATATACGCACAACTAATATGTTCATATTGATCTCCTTCTTTAAAGATGCACGAGATGCGGGACAAGCTCCTACCAACGGACCGCATACGAGCAATTCAAGAGGAAATTGCGGGATTTTTGCTTCAGCAGGTCATATCTCCCGACGGAGAATACCATTACCCGACCCGCAAATGATCTGCAAATTGTACGATAAATTGTATATACCAAATTGTATATATATATGTGTATGCATGTGGTCGTACGAGAAATTCTATGATATATGATTGCTTGTACGAGAAATTTTATGATATATGATCGGTTCTACGAGAAATTCTATTATATATGCATAACGTACGTGTACATTATGTAGTAGCGTAAAATATGTTTGAAATGAAAAAGAATTAAATGGAAAACACAAAATGAAAAGGAAAAATAAACAATAAACACTAAACCCCTAAACACCGTAACCCCTAAACCCCTAAACCTTTAGTCCCGGTTGGTGTTACCAACCGGGACCAAAGGTCCCCATGCCCTGGCGCGCGCTGCCGACCACGTGGCCAGGGTTTAGTCCCGGTTCGTAGCCAACCAGGACTAAAGGCTTGGACCCTTTAGTCTCGGTTGGGGAACCGGGACCCCAACCGGGACTAATGGCCTGTTTTCTACTAGTGCTTTCCTTTGTATTTCTTCACAAAATTTGCAGCAAGGTGACGCATGCATTCCCTATGCTCTAATCCAGGGAACACATTGTCCACGGCCACTTCTAAACCTTTGCAGGCATCTATATGAATTACCAACCCATTGGGATGTGCAATAGCCCGACGCAGATTATGCAAAAACCAAGTCCAGCTCTCCTCAGACTCTGTCTCCAGCACACCGTACACAACTGGAAATACGAAACTGTGTGCATCAACTGCACAAGCTACTACTAACAGTCCTTTAAACCTCCCTGTGAGAAAAGTAGCATCAATAGCCAAATACGGCCTGCAGCCTGCCAAAAAACCCAGGCGACAAGCCTCAAAGCAGATAAAAACCCTCCTAAAGCATTCCTTGGTCTTTGTCACTCCCCTGAATGTGTACTCCACGGTGTGGTGGTCAATATCTACAATATTACCTGGGCTGGTCCTCTCCACTTCACCTTTGAATGAATACAACAATTGAAAACTTTCTTGCCAGTTACCATAAATAGAATCCATAGCATGTTGTTTACCATTGAACACCCTCATGTATGGTAACTCTATCTTGAACTTGTCTTTGATGTTCTTCTGCAATTCCTTTGCACCCACTTGCTGGTTTTCTTTCACCCACTTCTTTACTTCTTCCGCCACCCATCTTGACTTGGCTCTACCGATTGTTTCCTTCCTAAGGGTTGATTCCTGGCATGTGTGCCTAAAAGGGTTCACTTTGACCTGAACATTCATGCTATTTCACATTTTAGATGCGAGCATCCTCCATGGACAACCCTTAGTCGGACAGTGCACTCGGTAACGTACTTGATCGCTCTTGTCAATTTCGAAAGTACGTTCTGCCTTGATGCAATACGTCACAAGTGCATTTCTACACTCACTCATGGATGCAAAAACGGAACCTTCTTCCATATGAGGGTTTAAAGGGTCCCATTCAACAGCTGCAAGGTCTTCGTCCTCACCCACCGCGTCATCCTCCACACGGACATCATTGTCAGCCTCATCTTGGTTTTCAGCCTGAGGTGCCCGTCGTAAATTCTGAATTACATCAGCATATAGCTTCTCCTCATCAACCCCAGAATGTAGTCAGGCTCCACTTCAAGGGGGACCCTTCTGCCGGTGCCCATGCTTGTCAAGCCACCACGTCGCCATGCACTAACTGAACTGTTCTGGCTAGAGCTGCCATTACGACGACATGGTTCTCCCCGAGAAGGTGCACCCGCCATCCTAGGTCCAAATGCCTGCTCAAGCACATCAATTTGCAGCCTCACATGAAAATTCTCTTTGTCCTTATGCTTAGCAAACATGGCAGCGAGCTCTTCATCATTACTAACTGTCACCCATTTATTTCCCCCAGCGTAGTATTTGTATTCCAGTTCATCAAGCAAACCCCAAGGATATTGGCTGCAAATTACCTCCCCAAATTGTCTGAAACTCCAATTACAAGCCATTGGCAACAGATAATCGAAACCTCCTTGGAATTTCTTCTTATTCTTTCCATTCAGGATGTACCGGTCCCTTCTAATGTGCACCAAGAAAGCAAACCGCAACTTCATCCTAACCCACGAAAAACAGAGACGCAATCAGCACACCAATAGCAAAATCAACCGCAAACCAACTCGAATCGACTGTTGAAATGCACAAGGAAGCTCAATCTAAACAGGATGCGTGACTTACCCCTCGGGAACCCAGTCGTGGACGCGGCGGATCTCCGGCCCGATGCCTGCCTCGCCAAATACTCCGGGGTCGCCGCCGCTCGCCATTTCGCCCTGGGGTTCACCCTCCTACTTCCTCTTTGTGCACTAGCCCCCCACCTATCAGCGCTCCGGCCGGGCGCACGGAAGGAGGCCATGCCGCGGGTCGAGCAGGTGGCGGGCGTAGTGGTGGAACGAGCGCCCCACTTGTGGCTTCGTCGCAGGAAGGTGGCGGGCGGAGCAGGTAGCGGTGGAGCAGGTGGCGGTGGAGCAGGACGGCCGCGGCAGCGCAGGTGGTGGTGGCGCCGCAGGATGGCCGGGCGGCGCACGGGACAGATCGGCGTCGGGTCTGCCCGGTTCGAACCCTATGATTTGTCGTCGTTGCGCGGTCCCACATGTAAGATCTGGACCCACTTCCACGCGGTCCCACGTGTAAGCTCCGGACCCACTATCACTAACGCCAACAGACGGAATCGACTTAAATCTGGCCGTTTGGCCTCGTCATAGTAGCTGCGCACAGACTAGGGGCAAAACTGAGCACGATTCACAACTGAGGGCAAAACTGAGTACATGGACACCACTGAGGGCAAAAGGATAATTAACCCTTGTGTATTAATGGGTTGCTGTGGTGGATGGAGTAACACAACTTTGATTACTTTGTGTGCCAAAGAAACAAAAGGATTGTACATTTTCAAAACTTGACACATAGAGAATGGCCATTTTAGTAATATGTAGTTTCTCTTAAATATACTCCTTTGTTGGTTTGCAGTTATAATGTGGAGGGCATTTTCTTCTGATGCAATCATGCAGTGTTAACACATGTATATCTTGTGCCAATTGTGATTATTTATCCATTTATTTATTTGCAAGAATAAAAGTCTATAGTACTACATTAGTTTCTGCCTAAAGTAACACGGAGTACATACCTTGAGATCAGCCTAATGTGATTCTGGTACTGTTATATTGTGACAACATAAGCGCAACTGCCTAATACATTAGCATAAGATATCCTTTCTTGATTACTGAATGATACAACATATCTTTATGTAATTGAATTTGTTTGTTTCATTTATCATATATCTATGAGAATACTATCAGTTGTCACAATTGCCTAATACATCAGCATAAGAATATCCCTTTTCGATTACTGAGTGATCTACTTTATGTAATTGAATTTATATATTTCATTTCTCTTATATTTATGAGAATCCCTATTATTCCAACGAAAAAACAGACAGGTGCAACAACGCGCGCCATCGATGATCTAGTATAATCATATAATAATCCCTCAACGCGCGACAAAGAATCACTCCAAAGTTTTTATCAATAACGGAGAACATAAGATAAAATTGTTGTAGGTAGCAAACCACCTCAAAGTTATCCTTTATGATCAATTTATTGTGTCATCCTATAAGTCTCACAAACAGTCCTAGAGTTCGTACTAAAATAACATCAAATAATTTCAGATTCATAATATTCAATCCAACACAAAGAACTTCAAAAAATCCCTCAAAGTTTTTATCGAAGAAAGTAGGATGAAAACGTGTATCAACATATGTGCCTAGAATACCCCATTATCACCTCGGTAATCCGCAAGTTGATTAACAAAACATACATCAAGTGACTCAATAGAATACCCCATTGTCACCACGGGTATCCACATGCAAGAAATATATCAATTGTTTTCAAATCCAAAATATTCAATCCGATAATAACAAGACCTCAAAGGGAAAGACTCAATTCATCACAACGAGACAGAGAGGGAAGAACAACATAAGATCCAACTATATTAACAAAACTCGTGGTACATCAAGATCGTGCCAAATCAAGAACACGAGAGAGAGAGAGAGAGAGAGATCAAACACATAGTTACTGGTACATACCCTCAACTCCGAGGGTGAACTACCCCCTCCTCGTCATGGAGATCGCCGATGATAAAGTTGGCCTCCGGTGAGGATTTCCCACTCCGGTAGGGCGTCGGAAAAGGGCTCCGAATGAGATCGCGTCGGAACAGAGGCTTGCGACGGTGGTGGCGCGAAAGCTTTAGGTTTCTTTTTGGGGTTTCCCGATTTATAAGAATTCCCAGTGTTGGTTTCACGTCAATCGGAGTTACGTGGAACACACGAGCTCATAATGGCACACACCCCATGCTCGTGGCTCCCCTGGCAGCCCTCTGGTCCATCTCCGAGTCTCCGTGGGTCTCTTCTGGTCCATAAAAAATCACCGTAAAAATTCATGACATTTGGACTTTATTTGCTAGGGATTTTTTGCGAAACAAAAAATAACCAAAAACAGAAATTGGCACTGGGCAGTAGGTCAATAGGTTAGTTCAAAAAAATCGTATAAAAATGCACCAAAAACATATAAAATTATTGTAAACATGACATGAATACTTCATAACTTATTGATACGTTTAAGACATATCAAGAGGCACCTAGAAAATTGTAAAACTTGCTTAAAGCACCCCAAATGTCCTCTCGTTGTCTTTCCTCTGAACTTCTTGCGTCTTCAAATGGGTATGTTTCATGCTATCGGTCTTAGAAATTATATTCACACATGTTGACTATGATTAATAGATGCAACTAGCTAGAAATTAGCCTTGGTCATCAATAGCCATTCACCGTGAAGTTACAAGATGGAGAGGTGTCCAAAGCATCTCATGCAAACATATGAGATATCTGCAAGAATTTGATGCCATCGTGAGATCCAGACAACCCAAAGTAGGCAAGAACTTCCAAAACTATGATTGGATCCTTGCAATACGGGATGAATTAGTAGTGTCAAGATATAGAGCAATTCTTCCACTCTCAATGCATACAGTCAACACTCCCTAGCATCCCAGGCCAGTTCTTTTGCATCATGCATCAGTAGGAGCATGGCCGTGCCACAACATTCAAAGAGTGTCGTCCATGAATCTATAGGAGAGCCATACACAAGCATCTGAAGTGTTCCGGTCGCCTTTTAAAAAGGAAAAAACCCAGGAGACCATCGGCGTTTCTCCGGGTTTTTTTAGTTGACCATCGGCGTTTCTCCGGGTTTTTTTAGTTGACCATCGGCGTTTCTCCGGGTTTTTTTAGTTGACCATCGGCATTTCTCCGTTGTTGGAAAAAAGGTTCACTTACGTGCATGTTGTCGCCCATTTGACGGAACAACAATTCGATCCTACGCAAGTGACGCTGGAACATGTACGACAAGAAGGTACAAAGTGACACAAGTAATTGAGCATGAGGCGCTTATGGATGGCGCACCGGTTCCGATGAAATGCCGCACAACCAAATCTCATCTAGGTGAGAATTAGCAATATATGAAAGTAGGTGCGGAAAATGGAAGGGAGACACAAAACTTATAGGGTATCAAAACTTATAGGGTATCATGTTTATATTCACTATTTAGATCTTCACATATAATTGAGGCCGACGTGTATGTTGTTTTTTATTTTAAACACTGTACAAACGCAAGCGCTCATATATACGCGCATACACTCATCCTTATGAACACGCACACGCACACGCTACCTCTATGAGCACCTTTGAAAGACTGAGTCGACATATCATCTTGAGATTTACAAAGTCACTGTAGCCGGCTCGTCGTCGACGGAAACGACTCTTTCACTGAACACCGGGAATTCCGAAATAAATTCAAAAATAATGTGAGCATCAGAACTTGAATGACTCGAGATACCACTGTCCGTTCTATATATGTACCACGGCCTGCCAAGGGTAAGCGAGCAGAAGCCACCGGTTTGGCGTTGGGAAAGACCGCTCCCCTGAGTCAGTTTCCTACCCCGGTCTTACACAATCGCCTTCGCCAAAGAAGAACAAAGAGACAGACAGACTGATTAATCCTAGGGGTGAAGAGGCAAAAGGATCAATTCCCCGCGCAGCGTGGCGTCTGGGAGGCATCGGCCGGAGATGAAATCGCCATTGCGGAGGCTCCGGGGCTTCGGCCACCACTACCCCAAGGAGCGGAAGGCGCACCCCCCGCCGCCCGCCAAGCTCGACGAGCTCGCCGAAGCTGCCCAGGTCCGTCCGCTCTATCTCCTCATCCGCCCTTTTTCCTCGTGTGATTTTGGGGTTTGTTTCCGTGGTTCCTCGTGAAATCGGCATCAAAATCGGATCTCGCCTGGAAATTTGTGATCTCTGGGGCGCCTTTTTCCAGGTGGAGTGGGCTGTTCTTGCTTGTTATCATCAAACTATGTTATTTTTGTTTTCTCGATGAGACTGGAGGGACGGAGCCAATCGTCATTTGATTTTATTTTCAATAGAATAGATAGAAGGTGATCCGCATGCAAAATTGAAATATTGTAATTCCTGAGAATTTGTCATGTACTGTCCATGCATCAGTCTCTCCATGAATCATGATCAACGCTATGATACAAATGTTTCTCCATTGATTGAGAGATTAAATAATCTATACGAGCGACCTTGAGGATAAAAAAAATGCTTGAGATTGCCTCACGTTGATGCAAGTAGGAAATTCTTTTCATAAAAATATCTTCTGGTAGGTAGTTTAGTTGTTAGGCTCTAATCCATGACAAAGACATGCAACTTCTCTGCAGTTGCCTTAGGTATTTGTGCAGAAGCCCTTTCTATCTGGTCAAAGTTTATGGATGGAAGCGTCGACCGGAGAAAGTTGTTACATTAAAAAATGCCAGCCGTTGGACGTAATCTTGACTCAAATTTCAACACAGAGTGCATTATCTTGACCGGAAGTGATGCGATAGATAAAGGTCCATAACGTAGCATCGAAGTTTCTTTCAGTCGTAGCTATGGAGAGCTTATATTCAACCAAAAACGCATCATGCCATCATTCTCTGTGAGACGTGAGTCGTTGATGGGACACTGAATAGACATTATCTTGACTGGATAAGCTGTTTGGACTTGGGATAGTGACGTTATTTGAGGACGATTCAGATGTCATAATCGTGTTCTACTGTTGCGGCTTTTTAAGTGGTTCTGTTTGTGGCTTGGGTTGAACGGCGTTACAGTGAAGTGAATTCATGAAGATATGTACAGCTAATCTTAGACTATTTTGTTCTACTTCTATATGACAAGGGATAACACTGAATAACACCTTGAAATGTAACCTTGAGCAATCAAGCTATCTGATGTAGTTATCTTAAATTTTGTTGTTCCTTATGAGGGATAACACGGAGTAATAATATGAAAGGTAATCTGGATCAGTTCAGTTATCTGGCATAGTTATCTTACATTCTGTTATTTCACATGATGGGTAGCACTGAAGAATACCTTGAAATGTAAACATTCGTGTAGTTCACTTTGACACAGGTAAAATAGACTAATGTGATCCAAACCATATCTTCTGTTCACTGAATAGGGATATTATTTATAATCGCTGAAACTGCCACACTACTTGGTGCTTAAGACAAAACCCCCCGGAGTCTGCAACAATCTGATGCACACAACGAACATCATAAGTTATCAAAAGCTGATTACAATTTTCTAAGAGTTATATTACTTTATTCAAAAATCACATGAATGCCTCTTATTTATTGCTGGTCCACAGTTAAACACTGCTACCAGTTTTAGTTTGGTGAAGAGCGGGGAGCTCATCATGCTGCATTGATGCATTTTGTGATGCTGAAATACGTTCCAAACTTCACTGCAGGATGTGGAACAAATGAGGAAGTGTTATGACGGCTTGCTTTCAGCTGCAGCCGCTACAACAAATAGCGTATATGGTACCTACTGTTCTACGTGATACTTAAGAAATTGATAGCTTGTTTGTCGATGCCACCCTTCATTAATGGGTTGTATATACTATGCAGAGTTTTCGGAGGCTTTGGAGGAAATGGGAAGTTGCTTACTTGCAAAAACTGCACTAAATGATGAGGATGATGATAGTGGTGAGTTGTCCTCTAGATATATTATCACAATATATGTTGTAAAACATGCATTAAATCATTTTTTTCTGAGAAAACACATGAGTTTTTGAAGTTTGATGCATTGATAAAAAGAAGAGTTTCTACAAGCCCTAAGAAGGGCACACCCGGTAATACAACATGACACACTAGACGTTAGGCACCTCCTCTGTTGCGCCTGCTGGTGCTCACTTCCTCAAACTTAATCGTGTCGAGGAGGGGATCTAAGCTGAGTTGAGCGCTGTGGAAGATGATCACGTTGTGATGCTTCAAGATGCACCAAGCCACCATCATGATGGTAGGGGCCAAGCGGAGGTTTTGACAAAATGGCAATTTTCTTTCAAGGAGTCCACGAAATCCAACCCCACATCACTACTAGGAGAAAGCCTACTAGTAGCGCTTGAAATACCTATAGCAGTAGCGCTGGGTCCAGCGCTACTGCTATCGCGCTACAGCTAAGTGGTAGTAGTAGCGCTGGTTAGTACAGCGCTACTGCTAAGCATTGTTACCAGTAGCGCTGCACTGACCAGCGCTACTGCTAACTATCTGTAGCGCTGCAGAATGGCAAGCGCTGCTGTTAATCCAGCGCTGCCGCTAGATGCCTTCCAGCGCTGCTGCTAGTATTCCTGCTTTCACAAATTACATTCCCCTCTACGTATTTGTGCATGCTCTATACAGTAATAATTATTGTGCCAACAACTACATTTAGATTAAAGTGCATGGATGCAAGTGATCATGTTGAGTTAGAGGAAAATATGATGTTCCACCTTAATCAAATATATGTCATATAACTCAACATCATCTTACTCATCTAACAACTCATCATCATCTTAATCATATCAAGTTAAAATCTCATAAAACAGAAAAACATCATAATAGTAATCATCCTAATCGATCCTACAAGTTAACTAAACTTCTCTCTCATAGGACCTAGTAGTCCCTCCTAGGTAAAATGACATAAAACAGAATAACACCTATGTCTCCATGATGAAGCAAAGAGATCCAACGGTCTCCAACTTGTGGCTTGCGATCCTTCTTTATTTGTCCCCATGCTTCAATTTGGAGCCGTCTTGATGGTTTGCGCTCAGTCGAGTATGCAAAAGAGAACTCGGGCTGGAAGGGGCTTTTAATTGTCATATTACCTTCGGGTTGCATCAACACAGGCACAACTTCATTTGGCAGTTTCTGTTGAAGAACATAATAGTAGCCTAGTTAGCAATGTAATCAATACCATTTATGCAATAGTAGTGTGCTTAATTAGCAACTCTTACCAAGATATTTCGGTGAATGTCATCCGCTCTCAACCTATGCACTAGTGTCCTGTACAATGTATAATTTGGGCCAGTTCCCAAATTATACGGGAAGATCTCCCTACCAACTAGGACACCAATAACAAAGTTGATAAGATCACCCTTCTCCTCCCAAGTTAGTTGTGATCCATAAGTGTAGTATGTCGTGTCAATTATTTTCTGTGTTTCACTCGAAGAAACGAAATAAGCTGTAAATTATAAATTAACAAATTTAGTATGGATGAACACCAACTATTTTTAAATATAGAATGCAAATTACTTGACAAATATGCATGGTTGATAAACTCACATGGAGGTAAAACAGGAAGCATATCGACATCCACCCAAATGTCGATGTTACCTTCAATATGATCTTCAGGACGAAGATCGAAGGTTATTTCCATATCCTCCTTAAATCCATATGCCTTGCAAAGAGCTTCCCAATTTGAGCATCCTAATTCTGTGTTATTCTCTGCATTCATTACTTTGACCAGAAATGTGTGACCATGTTTAGTCCTCAGGTTGGCTGTCCTCGTCTCGAAACTCTCGTGCTCTTCGAAACCGAGCCTCTCCAAAAAATACCGTCTTGCATGACAGGGGATGAACTAGTCGAATTGTATAAAACAAAAATTACACGTTGAAGCAAAGAAACAGAAGTCATGCTTAATTACGAAAAAACAGTTGTCATCGCACTACTAGAAAAAGAGCTATAGCTAATATAGACATTAGTGGCGCACTATGTATGTGGTGCGCCACTGCTAAATAGCAGTGGCGCACCACACGTGGGTGCGCCACTAATCTCTATATTACTAATGGCGCACCACCCACACGGTGCGCCATTGCTATTTTTTTCTGAGTCCACCCCCCTCCCCAAGCTTACCAATGGCGCACCACAGCCAGGTGCGCCACTACTATTTTAGGTAGCAGTGGCGCACCTAGATGTGGTGCGCCATTACTAAGTCTGGGCATAGTGGCGCACCTAGATGTGGTGCGCCATTACTAAATCTGCCCAGACTTAGTAATGGCGCACCTGGCAAAGGTGCGCCATTGGTCAGCCATTCACTCCTCTCTCTCACCTTATCTCTTCAATCCCACCCCAGTACCCCACACACTCTCCTTTTCTCTCTTATCTCTCTCCCACCTCCCCACTCCTCCCGATCTCTCCCATCTCTCCTACTACCGGCCGGCGATGCCGGTCCTTGCCGGTCAGGCCCCGCCCGGGAGCCAGGGAGATCCAGGGAGGGCAGGCGGTCGCAGCCACGGGCCCGGGGCCGTGCGCTTGCCCGCGGCTGGGGAGATCCAGGGAGGCAACCGGCGACGGAGAGCAGTCGGGGGCGCGGCCGCGCACTCGCGCAAGAGGACAGCAGGGGGGCCGTGGGTGCTGGGCAGTGGGAAGGCCGGGAGGCCGGCCTGCGGCGCCATGGGAGCAGGCCTCCTGGATCCACGCCGGCGACGTCTTGCCACTGGATCCACGCCGACGCCGTCTCCGTCTCGCCACTGGATCCACGCCGGCGACGTCTCACCCACTAGATCCACGCCGGCGACGTTCTGGCGACATCAACATCGACATCGGTGAGCCCTTCCCTTTCTTCCTCTTCCCCTACCTACGGAGAGGAGAGCTCGAGGTGTTGGCACAAGTGAGATCCGTTTTCCCTCCTTTTCTCATGTTCCCTCCCTGTATTTTGATTTCTTGATTTATGGGTGGCAGAAGAGGAGTCCGGCGGCATGGTGAAGAGGAGAGTCTGGGGAAGAGGAGGGGATCGGGGGAGGAGAGAGGAGACAAAGACTGGTCGAACGCCCACCCTGGCGGCTAACTACAGAGAGGAGAGCGACATAGGTGAGCTCCCATTCTCCTCCTTTTCTCATCTTCCCTCCCTGTTCTGTGATATTGATTTATGTGTTTCCAAATACATGAGTGCAGATCTGAGAAAAAGAGGAGAAGAGGATGGATTATTGAGAGAGAGAGAGAGAGAGAATTCACCAGGTGTAGAATATTTGCAGTTTGATTATCAAATTGTTATTATCTTTTGGTTTCACCATAATTTTAGGTGCATATTATCTGCAGGTTGTGCATTGTGTGGTTGTGTGCAGTAATTGTTTTTTAAGTTGTTATCAAATTGTTATTACCTTTTGGTTTCACCACAAGGCAGGCTTAAATTGTTTCTCACAAATTGACTAGGAAGTGAATTCTAAGAATGTATATGCTCTACTTGTTGAGTCTGGTAACTATGTATCACTACTTTGCTAAGCTATGTGTACATGGTATCTATTTAATTTTTGTTGCTTGGTAGCACAGCATGCTAAGAGCTCAAGAAAAATAAATAGCCGCATATGTTCTCACTTGATTTCTCAGTTCATATGCTGCCCTTTTACTATTAATGCCATTTTCTGGTTTTCCTTTCAAGTTCATCTTATAATTAGGTTGTATACATTCATTATGAAATAATTAACTTACAAATTCTCTATTTCATTGATAAAGAGGAGAGATCCATATGTCAGAAAAGAAAGTCAGCTTCAGTTGCCAGGTCCTGAGACCAAACGGAAGGTAAGATATCTTCTCTTCAATGATAAACTTGATTGTCCTGCATTAAGGAACTGAAAACTTGGAGGTTCTTATGTTGTGCTTCAGGATGTAAACATATATGGTGTTATACACTCGCCAATTTCTAACGTACTGAGAAAGGTAGAGAAAGCAAGTCAGGATGTTCCTAATCATAGAAAGGGGATTTTTGTTACATATATTCTTTCTTTTCAGCTGTTTTGAGCATGAACCATGTTTCATTTTCAGTTAGTCTGAAAATACATGGCGAGGAGGGCAAGCAGCAGGGGGACGAGCCGGTCCCTCAAGGGGAAGGAGGAGGCCCGCGAGGATGGCAAGCAGCAGGGGGAGGAGCAGGTGCCCTTAGGGGAAATGAGGAGGTCGGCGAGGAGGGCAAGAAGCAGGGGAGCAGGCCCGCTTTGGGACGCCTTAACGCTTTAAAAACCATTGAGCATCTTTGATCAGTGAGTATTGGTACCAACCAGATTCTGGGAGAAATATCTACTATTACATAAAACTGGGTTTTCTTAGAGCACTATGTATCAGCACTCAAAATTATATTTGCTTATGGTATGCAATTATCAAGTCATGTAATTACTTCCTTCTGATGAATCATGATGCCATATAATCAGATAAAATTATACCTATTAGACTCTCACATACACATGCTTACAATGCTCGGCTCGCCTATGCTATTTGCGCCATGGGCGCAACGGGTCATCTAGTAGATCAAACACTCCACTCGATCTCTTTTTCCTATTTGATGCCTTTTTTACATAAGTGAAGCACATGCTATTATCTCTGGGCTGCATGCATGTACCCTGGGTTGTGAGTCTTAAGTTAACTGAACTAGTAAATTACGCTCAAACTCTCACAACCAATGTAATGTGTTAATTCAGTTCAACCCCCATAAGAAGTGATCAACACTTATTATTCAAGTCGATATTACTTGCAACCTTAGCTATTTTGTGCATTCCCATATAATATCCTAGGCCAATTTCATGCCAACTAGAGAGATGCAGTACGACATTTAGCCTCAGTACCGACAATAAAACAACAGAGATGGACATGTATGGATAGTTTGATACTCAAACTCGCAGGAATGAAGATCAAGAAGAAGAAAAGATCAATATTGAAGAAAAGATCAAGAAGAAGAAAAGATCAATCTTGCTGTTCATGATTCTTTTTTGCTGTCTTCGAATAATTTTCTAGTTGCTGTATTGTCAGAATGGAAATATTTTGTATTGTATAATATATATTGTGTAATCTGTGTTTGGGCAGTTGCTGTAGTGTATAATATATATAGTGTATTGTTGATTGAGGAACCCTGCCGTTGGGACAGGGTGTATTTTTTTTATCCAGGCATCACTCTACCAATGGCGCACCACCTAGTGCGCCACTGGTATGGCAGATTTCTTCAATTCACTACCAGTGGCGCACCTACCAGAACTACCAGTGGCGCACCTAAATTTCTACCAGTGGCGCACCTGACAGAAATAGCAGTGGCGCACCCTAGGGATATCAATGGCGCACCAGGTGGTGCGCCACTGGTATTTTGATTAGTAATGGCGCACCAGAGGTGCGCCATTACTAACCATTACTAATGGCGTGTTAATAGTGGCGCACCCATAGTGCGCCATTAATAGTAATATGTGGTGCGCCACTAATAGCCTTTTTTCTAGTAGTGTCGTTGCGTACCGTAGAAATATCGAAGTCCTCATAAAGCTTCATGGTGAAGAACCTGCCGTCTCGCAGCCCAGGCTGGTCGCAAAGACCCTTATCTTCGCCGCAGAGTTCACACACTTGGATCCTATCATCGTCATCAGACGACGACATTTCCTGTGTTCATGATTCAAAAAGTACGGCATGACCATTGCTAATATAAGACATATTGAGCAATAACATACACACATGTCCAAATAGACCTAATTCAATATCGGTTGACTTTCGGTCCATCGAGGCTTTCCTTAAATAACTCTCATGTCTCATGGTGTGTTGGTCCGCACTCTCTCACACTGATATGGTGGTGTATATATTGGTGGACACTCTCTCACACTAATAGTTCGACCGTCGGTGATGGGCGTACTCCCTCTTCTCTCCTTGCGCATTATACCGAGGTATATATCGCAAGAAGAGAAGAGGAAGAAACGCCCCCCACTACAATAGTCGGGATTCCTCCATCAAGAACACACATGAAAGTCATACAAGGAGCAACGACAGACCGAAAGTCACACACGCATTATAACAATATAATATCACTAATACAATTATAATGAACTCGAATATAATATCACTAATACATTTATAATGAACTTGAATATAATTTCACTAATCCAGTTAATAATGCATCATCAAATATTAACTAATACATCTCGAATATTATCATATAAGATCACTAATACAGATCGAATATCCTAGAATCCAAAGTGGAGGACGGTGAACTCGGTTCACTAGCGGTCTCTAAGTCGCTGACGGTGGACACCCAAAGATAAGGAACCATCACTGGATCATAACTCGGATGAGATCCCTGAAGAACCTGCCAGGTATTGGAGAACCTGGCGTCCAACGCCGCCATGTAGCGACGGACGTGCTCGTCCTCCTCCCTGACACGACGACGTACCACCTCCGCGGGGGCCCACTGCCTCTGCACCGAAAGTAGCCCACGCGACCGCCACGAAAGAAGCTCCGGGTCGACGACAAGACCAGGATTCCTCACCAAGCTCTGAGCCCGGGAAGGTAGCACCTCCCAGTGCCAGCCCGGCGGAGCCCAGTCCCGGACATCGCGCCTCTCAAGGATGTCGACGCCGACTCGACGACGACGAGGGTGCGGGCCAGGCATCGTCGACGTCGAGACAAATTCCTATGAGAACATTTTCTTATCGTTTAATGTTTTGCTATTTCAGAAATGCTTAATTTCTTAAACTCATTTTAGACTCATTTTTGACTCGGTTTTCCAGAATGCCGTTTCCCAGCAAATCCTGGCACTCGATATGCCTACTTTCTAGCACAAGTCATGCCAAAATTTCGACATGACCTTTGCTAAAAAGTGGACATATCGAGCGCCTGAAATTCACCGGAATGGAAATGAATCAACATTCCGGCGAAACATAGGCCACTCGGATCATTTGGGCACTTGGGCACAATTATATAGGGCCAGTTTTCATTTGAAAAAAATCCTATTTCACATTTTCATTTCAAAAAAATACTAAAACTATCCTAGTTCTAACACTAACATCTATCCATCCATCCTAGTTCTAACCCTAGCTAGTTACTAAAACTAAATTCAATGCAATAGGGGAGGGAGGGAGGGATGGAGGGAGAGGGTCAGAGGAAGAGGGTGGGAGGGAGGGAGGGAGGGATGGATGGAGGAAGGAGGGAGGGAGGGAAGTGGCCGGAGGAGGAGAAGGGGCGGTGGCCGGAGGAGGAGGCGGTGGCCGAAAGAAGGAGGGTGAGGGCCGGGGGAGGAGGGTGAGGGCCGGGGGAGGAGGGCGAGACGAGGGTGGGGGCGAGGAGGAGGCCTACCACAATGGAGGAGACGGCGGCGCGGCAACGGGGGCGACGGCGTGGCGAGCGAGAGAGAGAGAGAGTGTGTGTGTGCAGGGGAGAGTGAGCAATGCGGGCGAGGGGAAGAGGATAGGGTACATTAGCTGTAGCGCTTTTAGTAAAAGCGCGCTACCGATAAGATTTTATCAGTAGTGCTTTTTTGCGGGGAGCGCTGCTACTACAAATAGTGGCGGTGGGCTCGTTGGGTCCCGCTTAGCAGTAGCGCTCTTTATGTTTCCAGCGCTACTGCTAAGATTTTAGCATTAGCGCTTTTTTGCGGCGAGCGCTGCTACTACAAATAGTATCGGTGGGCTCGTCGGGTCCCGCTTAGCAGTAGCGCTCTTTATGTTTCCAGCGCTACTGCTAAGCATTTACTTGTAGCGCTTCCACAAGACAGTGTTACTATACCAGCAGCGATTGTTATTTTCCAATGCTACTAATAGTGTCCTGCCTATTAGGTTTTTCCTAGTAGTGCATCCCCAGCTAGGCTATGGGCCATCGATTGGATCCAGGAGAGAACCTCGCTCCCCACCGTGCGCCAAAGGAGCAGCCAGAGAGTAGATCCAGTAGCAGTCCTAATAGCACGTAACTCAGCGTGTGTTGCAGGCCGTGACGCGCAAGGCGCTCAACGATCCAGTAGCAGTCCTAATAGTCAAGTCACATGAAGAAGTTGATCCTGCGGGAAGGCCACAACTTCCAGATAAGCCTCCAAGAGTGTGAACTGGCCGCTCTATGGATAAGGGGGTCGTAGCAGCTCTTGGATGTGTATTGGGCGTCCGAAGTCCAACGGTACAAGAGGGCGTATAAAGAGGTAGACAATTGGACCGCCTGAACCATCTGCCAAATATGGATGTACTACGATAAGGCCAGGGGATTTAGGCCCCCTGATGTCTGAAATCCATCTGCGAATCGTAATGGCGTCCCAGACGGGTCACCACTTCCGGCTGCGCCCCGAGACCCGAGGAAAAAAGCTTAGACACGATCTTCGGAATGGTGCGACTGTCACGCCATCGATCCTTCCAGAATATGGCAGATGCCCCATCGCCAACCAACATCTTGGTGGATGCCGTGAAAACCTCGTGCTCGCCGCAGGAACACTCAAAGATCGAGGCCCCTCTAGGGGCGGGTGGTGTCGGTGCATACCGTCCACAACCATCAGACTCTGAGGCTGATCACCACTCTGCCATGGTTCGGAACACCCCAAACGTCCCAGACATAGGGACCTACACAACCTTAAACAATTGAGCTGGCAGTGACCGCCTTGCTGACCCAGAGGAAGCCTCGTGGGATTTTCTCCATCTACTTCTGGATTTTCTTGTTCAAGCCAAGGACCCACCAGCCGATGTAGCGCGTAGTGGTGAAAGACTGACTTGACCAAGGTGCCGGTGTTTTGGCCGAGGAGTCTCTCACCATGTCGGTTCTTGACTTGGTGGGCCGGGCTGAGAACCCTTGGGTATTCTGTCTTGGGCCATATGGGAGACCCATGACGCGTTATACAAAGATTCTGGAAGATTTTTAGTACAAGCCGAAAATATCGGGTCCATGGAGGACTCTACCTTCACCGATGTAACCGACTAGGTTCTGTAACCCTAGGACCCCTGGTATGTTATATAAGCCGGGGTCCGGGCTCGTCGATTGAACATATACACTCCCTTGGTATTCACTTGTACTTTGTATACACCCCTATCACAATATACACGAGAAGGAGTAGAGTATTACGTCAATTGTGAGGGCCTAAACCTGGGTAAAAGCTCGCCTCCAGTTACCATCGAGCCTAATCGCCTAGCAGGGATATGCCAGAATCGTCTCCGACAATGGTGGCTCATACATGCCCCTTTAGGTGAATGCGTAGGCTTTATGGGAGCTTCGATCGAGTCTGGCACGATCTATGCGCCAGCGTAGGCATTCGTTTTCGTCACCACCATGTTCGTCACCAACTTGACTGGCCACCTCGGCTATATCGAGAACTACACTCCAGGTAATTTGGAGTAAGCTGTTGATTCCCGCGGAGGGCTGGTTCTCCAGGGTCTGATATCATGTCGGATCCAGGAACAACAGAATGAATTCAATTTTTTTGACCCATTCACCACCCATCTGATCGCAAATCGAAAATCTCACCGAGGTGCTTGCTGGCGCTACCAAAGATATGGAAGGCCTGGAGGAGGAGATTGGCAAGACTGTGGACAGCTGACCGCCAGCCGTGGTGCCCGTACGCTCGTGGCAAGCGATCTTGGTCCTGGAGTGCTACATGGTGGACACACCATGTGTCCACCATGTGAGAGCCAGGGCACCGAGGTTGATCCCGATTACAGGTCGGGAGACGAGAGCATGCACGGCAGGACGAGGAGGAGGCACCTTGATCCCCCAAACGAGTTTAGCGATCACGATCTTCAAGCACTTGACATAGCTTTGGGAAGTTCGCATCACGATCATGCCCGACACAGGACATGGAAGTCAATAGTCAAAGTGGCCAGGGACAGCAGTACCTGGCCGAGAGAGCTCACGAGCTCGATAATTCTTGGGAGCAGCTCCATGCTTATGAGCAGGAACTCAAAGTTGTCACGACGACAACAAAAACTGCCCTCACCATGGGAGGCAAGCGAATGAAGCAAGACATGGAGAACGCCGTGTAGCCCAACGCGACCTCTCACTGCACGTCGGCAATGTTTTTTGCATGCGGCTGCCTGGGAGCTAGCCGGAGTTAAACTCCCCCGCGGGCACCCGGACAGGAGGTGGTTGGAGCTCGACATGGATGCATTGAATATGGTAGTGCACGAGCAGAAAACTTATGCTCGGTCCAAAAGCCACATTGCAATTTATTGCGATCTGGACAATACGGCCTCCCGGCATACTAATAAGTCCAAGTCCCGCCACCAAAATCACCACCGGCCTCTAGCCAACCGGGGGGGTCCTCGGACGATTTACCAACCCAAGTCCGCTCGAGGGTATGCCACATGGCCCGATGTGCTACGCGGCTCGCCCCCGTACAAGACTTCGGCAGAGAGGTTAGCTTGGCTCCATGTCCAAGGTGCGGACATGTACCAGTCGACCTTCACCAAGTATAGCCAGGCAGCCGACCAGAACGATGCACATTATACCATAGACGCCATCCGATCAGTAGCCGTGGGGTCCATCTATGATGTATCCGCCCTGCTTCATGGATAGGATCATTGCTCATCCCTTCCCATCGAACTTCAAGATAACCAATTGTGACAAGTGCGACGGTAGCACGGATCACGCCATTTGGATCTCGGATTACATCCTCGCAAACCAGGTTGCGAATGGCGATAACTATCACATGGTGAAGCATTTGGCTCTCATGTTAAAAGGATCAGCACGGGCCTGGCTTCACACCCTGCCATCTGGCTCGATTAGAAGATGGGAGGACCTTCAGGTCGAGTGCATGGCGAACTTTCGGGGTACTTATGTCCGGCATGGCGACACAAGTGACTTGAGGATCATGAAACAAGGGAATAACAAATCGGTATGTAGCTATTGGACTCGATTCAAGCATGGCTCTGAGGACGAATTCGTCTCCATGGACTTTGGTCACTTTAAAACCAAGACCATGCCAGGGCTCATGGAGATGATGATCAAATATTGCGCCGGTGAGGACACATGGGTCGCAAGAAAAAAGGTTATAGAGAGGACCTCGGGCTATACGATACGAAGGACAGGAATGGGATGTACGGGTGCAACCACAGAAAGAATCGTCAGAACAACGACGACGATGAGGTCAATGTCGGATTTAATAATCAACGCCAGTCCGGTGGTGGTAAGAAGAGTCAGTTTCAAGGAGAGAAGGGTGCGGGCGATAACTCGACCATGGATAAGATCCCGGATCGACCTTGTGATATACATGGTCCGAAGAACGATGGCGACCCTCCCGCGAACCACACTAACCGAAATTGTTGGGTCCACAAGAAGGCCATGTAGTCTAGCAGGGCCAATGCTGACAAGCCTAACCCAAAACAACGATGGCGACCAGGGTGAGCCGCGGCCCGGAAGACCCATGTCACACATTGAAGAAGGACCAGAAGCGCACCCTCTGCAAGGTCTATGTCGGGGAGCCTGCTGAGTTGAAGTACAATCCTTGGTCGGAAATTTCGATCACCTTTGACCGACGTGACCATTCGACCAGTGACCGCCATGACGGCACAACCGCACTTGTACTAGAACCAATCATTGATAGTTTCCACCTCACTAAGGTCCTCATGGATAACGACAACAGCTTGAACCTCATATATGCTGACACTCTGAAAAAGATGCAGTTCGACGAATCACGCATTGAGCTGACCAAAACGAAGTTCAAGGGCATTATCCCTGGCATGGAGGCCTGCTGCACCTGAAGGGTCATGCTAGACGTGGTGTTTGGTACCTCAGACAACTATCGTTTGGAGCCTTTAAGCTTCGACATAGTACCTTTCAGAAGTGGCTAACGCTCTCCTAGGTCGGACGGTGTTCGCTTGATTCGGCGATGTACCATACTTTGTTTACCTGAGGATCAAGATGTCGGGCAAGAACAACGTCATCACCATCTCCGGGAACGTGGAGCGGTCTCCTAAGACTGAGTAGACCACGTTGCCACGGTATCCGAGGCCGTTGCCGAGGCCTTGACAGCCGAGGAGCTTGCCGACATGCGGTCCAAGGTTCACAAGGACGACATTATACTCACCAAACGTGCCAAATCTACGTCGTTCCAGACCGGCTAAGACATCCAAAAGTTTCAGGTGCACCCCGAGGATCCGACCAAGATGGCTTCGATGGGGACCAGCCTGGACCCTAAATAAAAAAGCACGCTCCACGATTTCCTCTGTAGGAACTGGGATATATTTTCTTGGTATTTGATTGGGAAGGAGCTAGCTGGCATTCCATAACGTTGCCGCCTCGAGGGTCTCCTCATCAGAGCAACCAATGGGGGACACCTGGCACTTGGCAAAGTTGGTGTGCAACCCGACGCGTTCACAAAGAGCACCAACAAGCTGGGAACGGTGAGCAGGTCCTCCCTATCCGGGTGACGGAAGATGATAATGTCGCCCGCATAAAAGGAGATGCTAGTGACAACTCGCGAGGCACAAGACGGTTGAGTAACCTATACTCTCTACTTTGACCAGCAACCTGTTGACAGTGTTATTTTTAAGTCACCCTGACGCAGTTCCTTGTGGTACCAAACGGGGTCCTGGCTCACTGTTAAGCATCACCCTCATGCTACTTAAGGACATCAGGATGGCAATTCACTCGTGGAAGGCCCACGGCACCTTGTCGAAAGCATTGGTGATATCGAGCTTGAGCATGGCTCGCGGCTTGCCCAACCAATGCAGATATCTTGCGGTCTTCTGAACCAACATGAAGTTATCATGTATGCAACGTTTCGTGATGAACGCTCATTGGTTCTCCTCAACCAAGGCGCCCAACCTCAGAGACAACCTAGTGGCCAAGGTCTTAGCCACTAACTTGGCGAAGATGTGGATGAGGCTCATGGGGTGGTAGTCCTTGAGGGTCGAGGCATCCGATCTCTTGGGCAACAGGATTAGCAGGGCCTCATTCAGTCCCCGGAACCCTCGCCTGCCCACAGAGGGAGTGCAGCTTGGCAACGGCAGCCATGACGTCAGCCTGCATGGTCCCAGCAAGAACGAGGAACACAGCTGTGAATCCGTCCGGTCCTGGTGCCTCCCCACCACCTTCCAAACTTCCTCGTCCATAAAGTGGTCATAGAGGCTGGCCATGTCCTCTGAGTGAGAGCCTAGAAAATCCAGGTTCAGTGAGAACTCGTGCTGATCAGCCACTCCGAGAAGCTATTTGAAGTGCTCAAAGGATGCCTCGGCCATGGCCTCATGGTCCAAAATTACCGCGCCATCAACTGTCGTCAGGCTATGGACCACCTTAATAATCACTAATAATTATTATAAGCACCATGCAAGTTACGTCATGTAAGCTTCTAACTTTTTAGGGCATGATCTTTCATGTATTGATTGCACTCCTAAATAGTTACGGTTGTCTTTGTTTTTCTGATCTTAAGATTTCAATTTTTGATCATGTAAGCAAAATTACACTGATGTTTACTTACTGATCTCTTTAAGCATTTCACATTCATTATATTAATTCAAAATGCTGCAGGTAGAGTGTTGATGAAGCTTGGAAAGGCCCAGTTTGAAATAACAAAGTCTCTGGATAGCTATGTTAGTTTTTTCCTATTACTAGATTTCTTTTGCAGGAACGTATTTTGACATTCATTAGATTTGTTCAATGCAGTTAGAAGTTATAATCTGCTGACATGCTTGTACATTTGCTTATCAGCGTACACATATCATTCATACAATCACAACCCCGTCGGAATCTCTTCTCAAGGAGCTACAAACTGTAGAGGTTTGGCATTTAAAATTTGCTCTAAAACATTTCCACAATTCGAAACTCTCATTTGAATATTACAAATGTTATCCACACCGCCGCAAATATTCATCAACTTCTACAAGACCGTTAATTCTTAACTTGTCCATAGGAAACATCTGTCATATACAGAACAAACAGTTTACACCAATTTTTTGCAAGGTCCTGACATGGTATACATTCTGTTTTCTTCACATGGATGCAGGAAATGAAGCACCAATGTGACATGAAAAGGTTTGAACATAACCAACACGATCTTATTTTGCATTCATCATTGAGAGTCGTCTTTTAAAGTTATCTTTTCATACAGGGAGGCATACGAAGTCATGAGGGCATCTTATGGACAAAAAGGACAGTCAAAGAATTCAAAAGTCGAATCGTTTTCTGCAGAACAACTGCAAGATTCACTTGTTGAATACCAAGAGGATGCAGCGCTGTTCATATTTCGCTTGAAATCGCTGAAGCAGGGGCAATTCCATAGTCTTTTAACACAGGCTGCTCGCCATCATGCTTCTCAGGTGGTTAACCCTTTCTCCATGAAGCTATTAATTGTGTTCCTGATAGTGAGTGGCACATAACCTAACTAGGCACATTGCTTGGACATCCAGCTAATATTTTTCAGGAGAGGACTCAAGTTCCTTGAGGCACTTGAACCCCATGTAAAAGCAATAGCTGAGAAACAGCACATTGACTATCAGTTCACCGGCCCTGAGGATAATGAATCTGACAACGATGGCTCGAGCTCTTACCAAGAGACTTGTAGTGATGACAGAGAACTGAGTTTCGACTATGAAATAAACGATAGAGACCAAGATGTTATTGCTTCGAGAGGTTCAATGGATGTAAGTCACCCGGTTTCTATGCGCCTCACACTTTTCCACAATATCGCTGCCTCATATCTAGAGCTTCCATTTTATTACATGTATACCAATATATTCCTGATTAATATTTGGCCGCACATGGTGCACAAGGAGCACAACGTGTAAGTAAGCTAGTTGTAACATTTGAGTTAGGTTAATCTCTAACCGCATGGTGCAAACGTATTATGTCGTTGTTGCTACAATTAGAATAATATTCACCTTTGTGATTCGCGGACATTAATTCTAATATTTCAACATTATTTATTTGTTATGTATGCTTTCTATGTACAGTTGGATAAAGGAGACCTGAGGACTTCCCCAACGCCAATAAAAGAGATCAAGCAGGTGAGCTCCCACTTACTAATGCTCACTGGTAAAACTGCAATTTCCTAGCCGTGTCCATATTTATAGCCTGGACAAATATACCTATACTACTGCCATTTACCAGCTTAAAGATCGTTCTGTGTACATACTCTGAAGTTTTTAGTATTCCTATCTGCTCATATGCAGGAAGAGGTGAAGCTACTGAAGGCAGAAGCAGTAGCTCCACAAGTGAAGCCTGAGATCATCACACATTCAGCTCCAATGTTTGCTGACAATTTTGTCGATCAAACAGAGAGGCTTCGTCAAATCCGGCCATCTTCAGCCCGGCACTCATACAAACTCTCAACACCAGTGGATGATGACTATCCCAGTTCAGCAGCTGTTCGCAGGTCACATCATTCCGCGCATTTTTTCGAAAGTAAACATGGCGCTGCAGCCAACTTGTGGCATTCATCTCCACCAGCGAAAGATTACAAGGCAAGCACCATGCATAGTGGTCCCATTAAACTGCCATCAAACTCTGATTTTAGTAAGAAGTTAAAGAGAGAGTCCTGGTCTGGTCCGATTCCAAGCAAAGCAGGATCAAGCAAGCCCGATCCCAAGTCATCCATGGGCCGTCCTCATGCGATGACATCCAAGTTGTGTGTTCATGCTAGGCAGCCTTCACCAGTTTCACCCAAGATGTTCCCACCTACAACAGTATCCCCCCAAATCAGTGAGCTTCATGAGCTGCCTAGGCCTCCAGCCAATGTTGAGCCCCTCCGGCCTTGTGGTCTAGTTGGCTACTCCGGTCCTTTGGTATCAAAGCGCCAAGCTCCTATGGCACCTGTTCGTGCCTCGCCAACAGCGTCACAGACAGCCTCGCCTCTTCCGCGGCCACCTGCTTCCTTGGCTCGCAGTTTCTCCATACCCTCGAACAGCCAGAGAACACCCCTCATTACAGTCAATAAGTTGCTTGAGGCCAGAAGTAGCAGAGAGAGCAGTGAAGTTTCCTCCCCACCACTCACTCCGTTGTTTTCTTCTACCAGCCAACACAAAAAACAACTACATGCAGCACTCGGAGAGCAGAGAGAGCAGTATGTAATAGATCAAGTCTTTCCATTACACCTAAGCTGCATCCAGTCTTGCTATTGCAGCAGTAATCGCACA
Source organism: Elymus sibiricus (assembly GCA_039707655.1). Taxonomy (NCBI): domain Eukaryota; kingdom Viridiplantae; phylum Streptophyta; class Magnoliopsida; order Poales; family Poaceae; genus Elymus; species Elymus sibiricus. The sequence continues at coordinate 402,903,814 of CM077667.1, forward strand.
TGATTTAACAATAACTTATCTAACAACCATCATCTATTGTTGTACCGCATAATCCTTGTGACAACCACCTGCCAATTGTGGATCGCTCTTAGATAATTTTGATGTAATTAGTGGTGTATTTTAGGTTCCTGTTCATAATATTCGATCACTTCAGCGCTTGTCTTGTGAAATGAAAGAAATAATACGGTGAAACAATTTACTATGATTCGGAGGCAGTTCTTTGTATCTCTTGGCTTAGTTATCTACATTCTGCACTAGTTTTTAGATTGGACTGTTTGTGTACTCCGAGTTACTTCCTCACTATTTCTTCGGATCCACATTAACACAAAGCCTCTATGTTTGTTCATATAAGGTGTGTTTGGTAGCCTGCACAATTTTTGTATGGTTGTTCCTCTGAGATATGCTAAGTGTAGACATAATGAGTACATATAATTAGAGTTGTTTGGTGGACCCTACATGTGCGGAGACTATTTGGTAAGAGGGAGCATAGAGCATGCTATTGCAAGGCTCTTAGGCAGCACCCGATTCGTCACACTAGGGTGACGGTCGAAGGTCACAGCTTGACACAAGTTTACAGAGTTGGTTGCAAAATAACAAAGTTGTACTAGGTGAGTGTCAATTAATTTGGATTGGAGGGATTTGACACGTGTGACGTGCGTGAATGACTAGCCAGTGTGGCACGCCATGAGGCAGGATAAGGCTGAGTTGTCTTGCTTTCGGACTAAATTATACCCGCGAGTTTAGTTCATAGACTAGTCTTTTTACATTTTAATTGATGTATTAAAGTATTCTCACAAGGCAATTTCATGCGGTTTTTGCCCAACAAGTTTTTTAGGAAAATGTGTATATCATTAATCACAAACAAGGAGAATACAATGAACGAAAGTGGAACCGACGAGGAGCGTCGAAGAGATGGCACATGTCTGCAGAAGCTTGCAGAGAACCCCATCTAAGAAAGTAAAATTACTTTTGTTGGCTTGGGATGTTGATCTGGGCCGTGGCAACAAACTCCTTTATTTTGATTTGGTCTGTGGCAACAATCTCCTTTATTTTGATTTTTTTATTTCATTTCTTTTTGTTGGCCTGGGATGTTGATATATCCTGTCTACGCAGCTGGACTTGGGCTAGTTCGTTACTCGGCTAAATATTTAGCCGTTCATTAGCCCATAACATGCAACAAGCAGATGTGTGCACTTGCGTGGCACTTTTTTTTTTTGGGTCAGCTGATTTTTTCTAGAGAAGCATCTGGCCCTTTTCAACCATAAAATAGAAGCCCATCAGATATTAGGCTTGGTCTAAACATAACAGAAATAGATTGGAGACGGCTCATAAGACAAAGACAAAACTAAGAAAAATTACAAGAAATAATGAATAAAGATTTTGGTCGGTCCCTTTATTTTTTTTAAAGAGGGTGCACCTACATACTAGTCAGAGACGATCAACCGGAGTGGTGCATGAATAACCATATAATAGTGAAATTTTAGCAAAAAAGAAATTTTCTGAGAAGGAATGAATTAGTCACAATTGATATTTCCCTTGAAGAAGAAAGAAAATAAAATAAGAACTAAAAAAAACCAAAATAGTACAGTTTTCTAAGAATGAATGAATTAGTGGCATTGGTATTACCCTTTAAGAAAAGGAAAATAAAAAATGACAAATTTGCACACAATTTATAGAAAATTTGCTCTTTTTTTAGAATATGCAAGAATAAGCATATAAAAGTGGAATTTTCACAAAAATGAATTTTCCTAAGAAGGAATGAATTAGTGGCATTTGTATTACCCTTCAAGAAGAAAAGAAAAGAAATAAAAAATTCAAAATAAGGAAGTTTTCTAAGAAGGAATGAATTAGTAGCATTGGTATTTCCCTTTAAGAAAATTTTAAAAAATAAAACAAACAATGACAAATTTGCACACAATTTACAGAAAATTGCACTTTTTATACCGTGATATGCAAGAATAAGCATATAATACTGGAATTTTCACAAAAATGATTTTTCATAAGAAGGAATGAATTATTGGCATTTCTATTACCCTTAAAGAAGAAAAGAAAAGAAATAAAAATAATAAAAATAATTAAGTTTTCTAAGAAGAAATGAATTAGTGGCATTGATATTACTCTTTAAGAAAATAAAAAAAACAAAAACAAATTTGCACACAATTTACAGAAAAATGCACTTTTTATACTGTAATATGCAAGAATAAGCATCTAATGGTGGAATTTCACAAAAATAAATTTTCCTAAGAAGGAATGAATTAGTGGCATTTGTATTACCCTTCAAGAAGAAAACAAAAGGAATAAAAAAAAAATTCTAAGGAGTGAATTAGTGGCATTGGTAAGAATAAAGAAAATAAAATAAAAACTAAAGAAAAATCAAAATAATTAAGTTCTGTAAGGAATACTGAATTAGTGAGATTGGTATTACTTTTTAAGAAAAAGAAAACTACACACAACTTTGCACTGGAATTGCACTTTTGTAGTATGCAAAGAATAATCATGTAATAGTGCAATTTTTGCATATATTATATTGTATTTGTGTGTATACATTTACACTCACCCAACATCCCAAAGATTTCCACAAAAGAACTAATAAAATCAAAAATTAAAGCAGAAACGAATGGAAAGAAAAAACCATAAAGGAAAAAAAAGGAGAGATTTTTTTTTGAGAATAAAAAAATAATCCAGATAGAGCTACCGACCCAAAACAGAGGCCACTCAAAAATTCACAGCCCAAACAAGACACACCAAACAACAGAGAAAAGAGGGCATGAAACTTGGAGTAGCAATCAATGGTTGAAAAAACAGATTAACCCAAATTTATTTTTTCAGACAACTTACATATAGCTAAAATGCTAGAAATAATGACCCAATGACGTATGGATTCTACTTGCAAGGACATATTATGACAACCGTGCGTCCACCGTCTCCACAGCCTTCAAAACATTACAGAGCACGCTCAATGTACGATATGAATGTTGTCAATATGGTAATTATGCTATTGTTGCTCCAACAGTTTACCTTTTGTTTCTCAAAACAAGAAACAGAATTACTTCCTTCGCTCTATAATTCTTGCCGTGGTTTTAGTTAAAACAAAAATTATGGAACGAAGAGAGTATTTTGTTGCATGTTTCGACCAAAAATACTCCGAACAAACAAACGGATAAGAAATCGATAGAGACGGCGCATAACAATCTTCCACTCACGTTGGATTGTGTCTGGAAGAGCAATACCGTTGCACATTCGCAGGCTCAAGCGGGTTATATGGAGAAACTTTCTGAGGAATGGCGCGAACACCCTAGTGACCCCCTAATGAAAGCCAACAAACGTTTTTCTTTAATTATTTGGATTGCTCACCACATATGTCACATGGTAAAAAAGCCAACAAACTTAGTACTACTAAAAAAATCTCCCACTCACGCTAATTCAAAAAGAGCAACATCGTGTCCCTCGAAAAAGGAAAAAAAAAATGAGCAACAACATGCAATTTTTTTTTTTTTTAAATAACAACATGCAAATCTTATTCCTCCGTCGGTTGCATCGTGGGTACAGGTTCGTCAGGCACGGTTCCACGGAAGCATCCTGTGGAGATGGCCACTGCTCCCGCTAGCCCTCCTCTCCATCTCCAGGAACTGGCCGAGCGACGGCGCCGCGCCGCCGCCGTTTTCCAGGTGGCTCCGGAGGCATAGCGAGAGCAGCAACGCCCGCAGTTTGCCGCTCCTGCTCGCCCTCTCGCCCCGGCGCCTGCTGCGCCGGCTCTCCATGGCGTCCACCAGGCCGATCAGGGCCGCCAGCGTGATGCCGCCGCCGCCGCCACCGCCACCAGCGCGCGGCAAAGACCATGCCGACTGCAGCAAACAAAGTAGAAGCAGGAGCATCAAATCCAGCTGACCTACAGTGCCACTGTTATAGTATTGCAGTTGCAGATAGGAGTAGTAGGAGTTGATTGATCGATTCTGACCTCTGTGTCTAGATCAGACGAAGCGACGGAAGAGACGCAGTGAGACGGGGTGAAGGCCGCGGTGGAGGAGGAGGAGCCGACGCTCCTGACCGCCCCGGCCCTCGGATTCAGGGTGCCCAGCCCGAGACCGAGAGGCCAGCCGTCCTGCCATGTCTCCCAACCATAGATTTGTCACTATCTTTCGTAGTACTACCGAACAGAGGAAGGTTGGTGCAAGCTGCAAAGTGAAAGGAAAACAGGGAACTGTAAGTAGGCCAAAGCTTAGGCAGGCGCACCTCATGGGCCATGAGCACTGAGCAGAGCTCCCCGTATCAAGGGCAGGAGAAGATCAGATCACCCTTGAAACAGTAAGGGAGGCGAGCAGAGATGTGTTCGAGGCTTATATGGACAAAGGCAACGGTGGTAACACGTGAAAAAGCCAACCGTTGGTCAGTAGAAAAACATACTTGAATGGCCTCGAGGCAGATAACAGATTCCAACAGCATGGGCGCATCCATTGCTTTGCCAGGCCAGTGTGTGCAGTCAGTGTAGCACTTGCGGTCAAGAGGAAGGGGGAGTCCGTCTGGCAGAGGGTCCATAGGATAATCCAGGAACGCATAGAAAGACGGTAAGAATCATTGACGGTGTCAGCGGACCCAAAAAGGGTGCCCAAAACCATGGCCATCGGAGCGGGCGTGGCTGTTAGTAGTACCAGTAGAATGCCCGTGCGTTGCCACGGGCCTTTTGTTGTATATAAATCTCAGTGAATTTTGAGCCGTTTTAATGACATTGCCTCAATGCGCTTGTCGGTGAATTTTTTTTAAACGTTGACATAATACATCTTCATCTCTTTCATGCTTTGCAAAGTTACATTGTAGCATGCCCAAGTTTAATTGAGATCATGCGCATCTGAAGGGTATATCTAGATTCTAGGCGATCTTATAATTGCAAAATTTTGATACGATTTGCAAGGATCTGGGATTCAGAAACTCAGATATTGATGCAGTCTATGAACTTGATTTTGTCGTGATAGATTGCCAGGTTAGTACAACATGAACACTGAGATTTTTGCAGCATGGTAGGTCATTGTCCAGATAATTCTGTTAAAATAAGATATTTGGTTGCTGTGCGAGACATTGCTTTATGCATATGCACGACAAATGGTTAGCGGTGACTGCTACTTTTTCTTGGCAGATGATTGACCACCTTGCACTAAAGTAGTAGAGTTGCTTAAAATTAGTTTATGAGGTCTTCCAATTTATCAATCTCTTAGTATTTCTCTGCCATTATTTTCAAATGCTCTAGATTTATCTTTTAGAAATACATGTTCTGGATGACAAAACTAAAGCATTCAAACATAGTTCGACAGTCGACTAATTAGGTTGTGGGGTAGCTGTGCTCCTTTAGCTTTTTTGGCCTTACTTATTTAGTAGAGATGAGAAACATACTGATTTGTAACTGACTGTTGCCCATTTCTAAAGGGATATCCATCCTCCAACATTATATGTTACCTTCCATCTTGAAAGATCTTTCAAGTACATGAAATTCTTTGTAGTAATGCTTTTCTTATGATTATCATGCTGCAGACTTCCTAGGCTAATAGTAAGATACTTTGCTTCTGATCTTGCAACGATTACGAAGTTTAACTTCCCGCGGAGACATATGCATTGAATTCATGTTAACAATGCATCAGATTTTGATAGCTAGACAAAAGTTGGAAGTGTCAAATAACAAACAACTGATTGCAGATTGTAATTATTTTTTCATGGTTTGCCAATGCGTAATGAAAATTTCTGGAATTTTTCAAAAGGACCTCTTCACAGCCAGCTCTACCTCAATACCACTGTCATCTCTTCTCTTACTTCAGAATAGAAAACACCACACACGTCCAGGTGGGCTCAGCCACGGGCGCGGCGTGCCGCCGCGCCTTCTGCCTGCTAGTATATATAGAAACACACCTTTTTGTATTATCATGTGCAACAAATATACAAAGAACAATTATTTGTATTCATCTCTTCTGATTGTGTAAAACCCGGTGATTTTTCAGTCCGATCCATCATAAAGCATCATCGGAAGCCATCAGTTTTGATCTCTAATCTACAAAAGTAAACATATAAACAATATTAAAATAAAAAAACTCATATACAATATATATATTCATTGGTCATATGCTAAATGCGAGTAGGTGACCCTTTTTAGTCGAACTGAGTGGCATCGTCTTTTTTAGTAGAATGAGTCGCATTCCAATTTGGATAAACTTTAAGCTCACCTGTATATCACTTGTTGGTAATTATTCTTCAGAGATGACTTGTTTAAGGTGTCTAATATTTCTTACTATATAAAAGTATGCGACATTTTGCTCATAGAAAACAAAACATACACTTTTTCCCCAAAAAATGGAAAACATACTTGCACACATTACCACCAGCAGCAAGATAAACAAGGTGGACATCAGCTTTTAAAGCATGATTAGGAATCAACGCAAACTCTTTTTTCAGGTTCAAAAAGAAAAACACCAAGTGCAAGAATTGAAACAAATAAGAAGCTTACCAGGGCATGATGCCATTGGGCTTGGATGCCATGCACGGGCCAATAGAGAGCTCCCTCACTCTCTCTTACGAAGCTCTCCCTATGACCCACTTCAGAGCAGCCGGTCGTGCTTCTTTCCAGCCGAACTTCTGTGTCGCCGCAGATCAGCCGGGGGAGCTGCTGCCTACAGCTAAGCTCACCTTCTGCGCTACAGATCAGCCAGTCACGCTGCTTCCCACGACGGAGCTCTCCCTCCATATCGCTGATTGTTAGATGTGTGTTAGGCGGTACTACCGCTCTGAGTGCGGTACTACCGCCCGAGGCGGTACTATCGCTCTGAGTGCGGTACTACCGCTTGTAATACCTCACATGTATATGTACTGGCCTTTGGCCCACAGTGAATACTAGTTGCTCATTATCCAACGTGGTATCAGATGCCAGGTTCCTCCTCCACCTCCACCGTCGCTGCCGCTAGAGCAACTCCGGCCGACGTCTCTGCCCCGCGCGGCCGCGGCTGCTCCTCCCCGTCCTCTACCTCGCGCCACGCCGGTCGCCGGCCGCCTCTGCCTCGCGCCAGCCCGGTCTCCGGCCGCCCCTGACCGCGCCGGCTCCGGACGCCCCCATCCGCCAGGCCCCCCCTCGCTCGGGCTCACCTCCGCGCCGTCCCGCGCCCGCCCTCCCTGCTCCTCCTCGCTCGGCAGCGTTTTGGTCGATCCCGATCCCGATTCAGCGGCGCTGCGCGGTACTACAGCTGGCAAGCGCGGTACTACCGTCCGAAGCGGTACTACCGCCCGTTACTGCCGCTCTACTTCCGCTTGAAGGCCAGGCATACCAGATGACTAAAAATAAGCGGAAGTGCCCACGGCACTGGACCGCGGAAGTACTGCACAAGCGGTACTACCGCCCTGCGCAGCGCGGTACTACCGCTGCACAAGAGCGGTACTACCGTCTGAAGCGGTACTACCACTGAGAAGTGCGGTACTACCGCGCACTCAGGCGTCATGTCTTCGTCGGGCTATGTGGCTGTTCCTCGGTGCTCGGTGATCTTCGATGGCACCAACTATGCTGAGTTTGTGGGTTTCATGCGCATCCACATGCGCGGTCTTCTCCTGTGGGGCGTTCTCTCTGGCGAGGTTCCCTGTCCGCCTTGCCCTGTTGCACCTGTGGCTCCTACCCCGCCGGTGCCGCCTGTTCTTGCTGCTGATGCTTCTCAGGCTGATCGGGATACAGCCAAGGCCCTTGACGATGCTGCGGTTGATGCTTATGATCAGCAGGTATCTGCCTACTCAGATGCTCTTGCTGTTTACCGAGATGATCTGTCTGCTTACACTCAGTGGTGCAACGATGATGCTCGAGCTGTTGCTGTTCTCACTGCGAGTGTCTTACCTCAGTTTGCGTCTGAGTTCATGGGTCTCGGTCCTGTTGCTGCGATGTGGTCCTATCTTTGTCAGCGATATCAGCCATCTGGTGATGCTCTCTACTTATCTGTGGTGCGTCAGGAGCACGCTCTTCAGCTGGGTGACTCTTCTGTCGATGAGTTCTACTCACAGAGCTCTGCCATCTGGCGCCAGCTTGACTCTCTCCGGACGGTTGTTTGTGGTACTTGCCGTTGTTGCCAGACTGTGCGGTCGGACTTGGAGTTTCATCGCCTCCATGAGTTCTTATCTCGCCTTCGTCCAGAGTTTGAGCCTCGGCGTGCTCACCTACTTGCTCGTGGTCGTGTTCCTATTTCGGAGGTGCTTGCAGAGCTTCGTGCTGAGGAGACACGCCTCCGTTCTGCTGGTCTGCTTGTGGTTCCCACTGTTCTTGCTGCCCGAGCTCCTGTGTCGTCTGCTCGCCTCACCACTCCACCGCTCCTGCCCACACCTTCAGGGGGGGTGGGTCGCCCTCCTTATGCTGAGAAGGGTCGGTCGCGCCGTGACACCTTCTGTGGCTACTGCTCCAGGCCAGGTCACCCAGAGTCTGAGTGTCGCCAGAAACAGCGAGACCAGAGGCGATCTTCCAGTGGGACTCATGCACCTTCCTCGACTCCGTCACTCACTGATCAGGACATTGTGCGGCTCAAGCGGCTCCTGGCTTCCTCCGGCTCCTCCTCGACGGGTTCTGTTGCCGCTGTGACTGCCACCACAACTCCGCCCCCGCCGGAGCATACTCAGTCAGGTACATCCTCGTGGGTTCTGGATTCTGGAGCTTCTTTTCATATGTCTTCTGATTCCTCTGCTTTATCTTCTCTTCGACCTCTTGATTTTCCTCTTAATGTTCTCACTGCCGATGGCACACCTCTTCCTGTTGCTAGTCGTGGCATCCTTTCCACTCCGTCTTTTTCGGTTCCTAGTGTTTCTCATGTTCCTCGTCTTACCATGAATCTCTTTTCCGCTGCCCAACTTACTGATTCTGGCTGTCGTGTCATTCTTGATGCCGACTCTTGTTCTGTTCAGGATCGTCGCACTCAGGCTCTGGTTGGTGGTGGCCCTCGGCGCCGTGAGTCTGAGGGCCTTTGGGAGGTTGACTGGCTTCGTGTTCCTTCCGCTGCTACCACATCCGCCAGCTCTCATGCTCTTGCTGCCTCCTCTTCTGCGTCCTTCCAGCAGTGGCATCATCGACTTGGTCACATCTGTGGCTCTCGCTTGTCCTCATTAGTACACCAAGGCGTCTTAGGGTCTGTCTTCGGTGATGTTTCGTTGCATTGTGATGGTTGTAGACTTGGCAAACAGACTCAGTTACCTTATCCTACCAGTGAGTCTGTATCTCAGCGTCCTTTTGACTTAGTTCATTCTGATGTATGGGGTCCTGCTCCTTTTGACTCGAAAGGGGGTCATCGCTACTATGTTCTGTTTATTGATGATTTCTCTCGCTACACTTGGCTTTATTGTATGAAATCTCGCAGCGAGGTTCTCCCCATATACAAGCATTTTGCTGCCATGGTTCGCACTCAATTTTCCACGCCTGTCCGTATCTTCCGTGCTGACTTAGCTGGAGAGTATATCTCTCACATGTTGCGTGGTTTTCTTGCGGAGCAGGGTACTCTTGCCCAATTCTCTTGCCCTGGTGCACATGCTCAGAATGGCGTTGCTGAACGCAAACATCGCCATTTGCTTGAGACGGCTCGGGCGATGATGATCGCCGCCTCTCTTCCACCCCATTTTTGGGCTGAGGCCGTTTCCGCATCCACCCACCTCATCAACATTCAGCCTTCGGCTGCCTTGAAGGGTGGTATTCCTATGGAGCGTCTCTCTGGTCGCTCTCCTGACTACTCCGCTCTTCGTATGTTTGGATGCGTGTGCTATGTTCTTCTTGCTCCGCGAGAACGAACCAAGTTGACTGCTCAGTCCGTTGAGTGTGTTTTCCTTGGCTACAGTGATGAGCACAAGGGCTATCGCTGTTGGGATCCTGTTGGTCGCCGTCTACGCATTTCTCATGATGTGACGTTTGATGAGTCTCGTTCTTATTATCCGCGTCCCTCCTCCTCGAGCTTTTCCGTGGAAGACATTTCCTTCCTCCTCCTTCCCGACACATCTCCCTCTATGCCTCCTGTTCTTCCCTCACCCCCGGTGCGTCCCCCTACACCACCGGTTCCACCATCCCCTCCCTCCTCCTCCTCTTCCTCATCTCCACCATCCCCTCCCTCCCCACCCTCCTCCCCAGTCTTTCGACCTCACTCCCCGTTTCCTCTCCACTACACTCGTCGTCCTCGTGCTGTGGATGATCCTACTGATGTGCCCTCTACTTCCAGTGCACCTCCTCTCACGCCTTCGCCGGTCCATAACCTCCGTGTTAGGCCTTGTCCCCCACCTGATCGCTATTCCCCTGACAAGTATTGTCTTTCTGTCATTGCTGAGCCCACCACCTATCGGGCTGCCATGACTCAGCCTGAATGGCAGCTTGCGATGGCCGAGGAGCTTGCGGCGCTTGAGCGCAATGGCACGTGGGATCTGGTTTCTCTTCCCTCCGGTGTTCGTCCCATCACCTGCAAGTGGGTCTATAAGATTAAGACTCGCTCCGATGGTTCCCTTGAGCGATACAAAGCTCGTCTTGTGGCTCGTGGCTTTCAGCAGGAGCAGGGACGCGATTATGATGAGACATTCGCTCCTGTGGCCCACATGACCACTGTCTGCACTCTCCTTGCTGTGGCTTCTGTTCGTCATTGGTCTGTATCTTAGCTTGATGTCCAGAATGATTTTCTCAATGGTGAGTTGCGTGAGGAGGTTTATATGCAGCCACCACCGGGGTACTATGCTCCTAATGGTATGGTCTGCCGACTTCGCCGCTCCCTCTATGGTCTTAAACAGGCCCCTCGCGCCTGGTTCTCACGGTTCGCCTCTGTCGTTACTGCCGCTGGCTTCTTGTCCAGTGATCATGATCCAGCACTGTTTGTCCACACCTCTTCTCGTGGTCGGACTCTTCTCCTTCTATATGTGGATGACATGATCATCACTGGTGACGATTCTGAGTATATTGCCTTTGTTAAGGCCCGCCTCCGGGAACAGTTTCTGATGTCTGATCTTGGTCCTCTTCGCTACTTTCTTGGGATCGAGATTTCTGAGACCTCTGCAGGCTTCTTCATCTCCCAGGAAAAATATATTCAGGATCTTCTTACTCGTGCCACTCTCGGTGATGAGCGCACTGTTGTGACTCCTATGGAGCTCAACGTTCAGCTTCGTGCTTCTGATGGTGACCCTCTTCCTAATCCCACTCGCTATCGCCACCTCGTTGGGAGCCTTGTCTATCTTGCTGTTACGCGTCCTGACATCTCCTATCCTGTCCACATTCTCAGTCAGTTTGTTTCAGCCCCCACCTCTGTCCACTATAGTCACCTCCTCCGTGTTCTACGATATCTTCGTGGCACGATCTCTCATCGCCTTTTCTTTCCCCGCTCCAGTTCTCTCGAGCTCCAGGCCTACTCTGATGCTACGTGGGCTAGTGATCCCTCTGATCGACGCTCGCTGTCTGCTTACTGTGTCTTCCTTGGTGGCTCTCTTATTGCCTGGAAGACAAAGAAACAGACTGCGGTTTCTCGCTCGAGTACAGAGGCTGAGTTGCGAGCGATGGCTATGCTGACGGCTGAGGTGATCTGGTTACGATGGTTACTTGAGGACTTTGGTGTGTCTGCTACTACATCGACTCCCTTACTGTCAGACAGTACCGGTGCTATCAGTATTGCGCGTGACCCGGTGAAGCATGAGCTCACCAAGCACATCGGTGTGGATGCCCACTTTGTACGTGCTGCTGTGCAGGATCAGACACTGGCTCTTCACTATGTGCCCTCTGAGTTACAGTTGGCGGACTTCTTCACGAAGGCACAGACTCGAGCGCAGCATGGCTTCTTTCTCTCCAAACTCAGTGTTGTTGATCCACCATGAGTTTGAGGGGGGGGTGTTAGATGTGTGTTAGGCGGTACTACCGCTCTGAGTGCGGTACTACCGCCCGAGGCGGTACTACCGCTCTGAGTGCGGTACTACCGCCCGAGGCGGTACTACCGCTCTGAGTGCGGTACTACCGCTTGTAATACCTCACATGTATATGTACTGGCCTTTGGCCCACAGTGAATACTAGTTGCTCATTATCCAACACTGATCACCAACCTGCCCGTCGCATCGCCAAGATCTTAGTCTGACCCGCCGCATAGCAACCGACCATGCCTCTTAGGAGCACTTGTGTTGCATCGCCTAGCAGTTTTGTCGCATATAGTAGCCGGTCGCGCCGTTTATTATTTTCCCACTATTACACACATTCAGTAGTAATGACAGATTGTATTGGAATTTTCCTAGTACTTAATGTTGTGAAATTTCTAACGACCAAACAATCATGTATAGCTCAGAGAAAAGGTACATGAATCATAAGACATGAAACCAGTATAGTGCAAAAGGTGAACATAAAACTCTAGGATACACGTGAAATATATCATCGGTACAAGTATCAAGACATAACAACATACTTTCCATGCATTTCTAAAAATCCTTAATACACATAGCACAATCGTAATATATGTTGTCCCTTGGATCTGTTCCGTCGATCTTTTTAAACCTTCGCCTGCCACGGTGCACTAATCCACATTTTGTCACCATATTTTCACATACGGTATCCTCTTAAGTATTATCTTTTAGATCAACTATATGATAACATGGTTACTCCCTTAACTTGTTAGCACTTATATATAATAGAACTGTGCAGCAAATAGATGAGTACAGAAAAAGGTTATTTTAGTTTTATCTTTGCAGTTTTTATGTACCAAAACTGTAGAGTTGGATTAAGCTATAGACAAATCTTCTATTTTCTACACTTTTGACTCCAAGGCATTAGCAACTTTAAAACTTAAAATATTCGTAACTTTCTTATTTGATTCAAATATCATTTTTCTTACCTGAGAAAACTCAATAAGGGCAAGCATGTGGAGTGTACATGATCACCGAGAGAGACTCAGTCGAGCAACATAAATGAAAAGGGAAAAGTACCAATATTTTGAGGAAATGAATTCAGTTAGGTATACAAGAGTATGTTCAGAAGATAAAAATCATTTGGACACACCTCACACAAATTCTCTCAAGGAAATTCTTCATGACATCTTCCAGAACCTACATGTTCAGAAAAACAAAGAGAACAGACATATGCAACACAATCACCATCTCGGAACTTGTGGTGTGAAACCATCAAAGTACGAAAAAGATATATGAATATACTGTTTCCTTATTTAATTAATTTTATTGTAGATCACTATTGAAATGTTTATAAAGGACATATTCTTGGGTAGCATTTATTTCTCATCTTGTCTACCCAATAAACACATCAAGGCTTAATATTATTACTGAGCTCATGGATCGATTAACAAGTAGTATGATCTAATTTACAAAAGAACTATGTGCATTTACTTACTGGAGAAAGAAACCAAGGTCGAAAGAAAAAATGGCAGTCTTCATATTGTGTCAAGGGAATGAACCTCAGTTAGTGTTAACAAAGGATTATTTGTTGGGAGAAACATTTTGTTAATAAAACTTTCATCCTGTTAAAACATACAAATACAAGTTAATCATTTAGTTGATTCTAAAACATACAAATACAAATTTTATCTACAAAAACAATTAACTAAATGATTCAAACAAGCACGGGTATTCCCAATTACATTAATCTCATGGAAAATGGTACAAGGAAAACTTTAGAAAATTAGATACGGTAAAGGAACTTTCAGTGAAGTTGTAGGAAAAATAAGCTATTGCAGTTAGTGCACCGTATGACCTTGACACAAGAATATTTATTTAGTTTCAACATCTATGACTCAACTGTAGGCATACCGGCTTAATAATTCACAGTAAAGCTTGCAATACTGAGGGTTGGGGGGGGGGGGGGGGGGGGGGGGGGAGAAGAAAGCAAGCAGCCACCTTAATTCATTAGTAGGATCTCAATCCGGTGCTTAGAAGCTTGCATACTGAAAAAAAAGTCAACGAGCATGTTGTAGGTACAAGAAGCAAGCAAACGGACATCTTAATTAATTAGTAGGACCTCTATCGCTTAGATAAATTCATTTGCAGCTGGAACACACAAGACCAATTACATGCAGGTTGTAGCTCCGTGGTTGCAGAGACATTTACAGCTTTCTCCCTTGAACGTCATTCACAGATTTGCAGCTCCCGGCATTGTCCTCATTTACAGATTTCTCTCTTGAACATCATAGACATTTAACTATCTTCTTGAGGTACGTCTGAATTAATGGGACTGGCAGAAAGGCAAGAACATACTGTTGGTGCTCCGTTAGATTGAGTAGGGGCCCACCGATTATAGGATAAAAATGACCGTTCCCTGATCATGAGTGAACGTTATCCTGACACTTAATTTTCCATGTTTTCCTTTCATGAACAATCTTTACAGAGGCAGTGATGGTGGCTGGGGACCAGTTGTGAGAGATAGTGATGGAAAGTGCAGATTAACGCATAGCTAATGCTATGAAGACTGCAGCTAATAGGTGGGGCAACGGTGTCGATGCGGCGGCGTCAAGGCCGATGCGTCCGCGAGTTGGCGGCAAAGCAGAGTTGCGGTGGCCGGTTGCTTCCTGACGGCAGTTGAGAACCCAGGCAGCCCTGGTGTGGCGATGTCGACTTGCGGCTCTGGCATATTGATGAGAAGCTCATACGGACCAATAACAATGTCAGATTGATGAGAAGCTACGAGCACCCTACAAATTGTAGGCAGTGTTTGGGTATCATAAATATAAAACAGAGGTAATCAATTCCAAATAGCTCATCAGGTGAACATAGCAACTTGGTTACCTCTGGTTTAATTCCATGTGCTCTAGCCAAAAGAGATGAAACCTGCACAATATCCTAGGCTATGAGTGGCGATGGTGGTCGTTCATGTTCATCTCGGCAGCCAAAAAACCTTTGCTCTTATCCTCCAGTCCGTGCCTCCGGTCCGTCATGTGATGCACTGGACATCACCAAACAATCTCTTGCGGCAGCGGTGAGAGATGGTGGCTTGGCCAGTTCAAGAACCCTTTGGCCACTCATGTTCCTTCGTAGGCATTGTTGGTCCGGCACCACCAACAGCTCATCATTGCTGCTGAGCTCGGCCTCCAACGTTTCTTCTAGCCGCCTCCGCACCCTCACGACCTCGAGCAGTATATGAGAGCCTTTTTCCCATATTAATATATTTAAATTTGCGCCCAACAGAAAATGCAACTTTCATCAAATAATCTACAACGGCAATATAGTTTCAGAAAATAGACATCATATTGACTAAATAATAGTAAGAAATAAACTATACATGATTTACCTTGGAAAGAGCCTATCCAATCATCTTTATTGGTCGTATGGCTCTAGTAATGAAGAATCGAACTTTCCTATCCAGATATGTAGAAGTGATCCAAGCCTTTCAGAAAGTGCAGATAAATCTTAAAAACCCTATAACTTTTGCATATGGAAAGAGGATGTGATCTATATATGATTGCCCTAAGCAGAACCAGTGATAAAACATAGTATAACTTTTGCATATGAATACCATCCTGCTTCTTTTGCTAACCTGTCCCAAGCACGGAATAGTATCTCTGAGCCACCAACACATTGTTCTGCCTCAAGTCTGAGATGTGTTACAAGATCAACAATGAGATGCGAAAGTACGTCAAAAGTACGCTGAATTTAAAAATAAACTTAATCAGACAAAATAACTGCAATTATCAAGTTAATCTTACACATGGCTATTAGTCTACTACTGATTTATGGGGTGAAAAGGTGCAATTCTAAGAAAGCATGGTAGCCCGAATGCCATGCAAAATCAACAAATTATGCCTACAAATTGTGCTCTAACAGCAACTGGGCAACATTCTAACTAACCTATAATCATGTTAGCCTTGTACCAACTCCTGACACTCCCACTTCTCTAAAAGACTGAAACTGACTTACTCTCCTAGTTAACTTCACTCAAATTTGTTACTACTTACCACTGTTGAATGCTAAATCTTCCTACTTCCTATATTAATCACTGCACCATTCTTCTTGCAATCCACCCGTTAGTTCAGCAGCTGCACTACCGCCACCCCGCAGTGCACCAGCTGCTGCTTGCCGCCTCGTCTTGTTGCTGCTGCATGATTCCTCCCGCAATGTAGTGCAGCTGTCCAACGTTCAGATCCCCTCCGGTGCCACAGGCCACACCATGTGCAGTCGCTGTAATGGCTCACAAAGGTGAACTGAGACAACATTTGTGGGCCACATACACAGACCTTCTCTATATTCTCAGCACACTATATTTTGTAATTCCACTATTCGTGCAAGTCTTTCTAGTGCTTGTTTGCCCATATGCAAATATATTTTCTGTGAACAAGAGCAAATTAATGTGCAAATGTTAGTTGGTCCACATCAGTTAATCGAAAGACAAATTAGTGATGCAACGGAGCCGCTTCGTGTGTATATACAGTTGATTCCACTGACAACTAATAGATCAACTTCTTTAGTTTCTTTCTCGGAGCAATTGGGGCCAAACACACTGTCCGAAAAGGACAAGAAAGAAGAACAGTTTAAGAAAGTTACCACAGAACGAAAGCCATGCAACTTTTTGCACGCTGCCACCAACGTTGTCATACATTATTTGGAAAACTGAGTGTGCTGCTTCAACTTACTTGACTCGCTCACTGTCACCAACATTCGCACCCTCTACTATTCTCACTTGACTCGCTCGCCACCCTGTTCTTCTTACCTTGCCAGAACTCTCGGTCTGCAGCCTGTCCAAAAACCGGATTCAAATCACCCAATCTAACAAAAAAACTTGGGCTCAAGTGGCTTTGCCTCAGAACAAATTACAAATTAGTATGATCACTTATGTGAAATCTGTGTACTAAAGCAACTTCCGGTACTTGTAGACCCATCGGTCTTGGTGTTTGTGATGTTTCTCATCAAGTAAGCAATTACCTCAGCCGTAGTGTCAAATATGCCATGGACTGAAGTAAGGTATGTGTTGATAGAGTGAGCATGCAAGCCTTTCATAGCGAAGATCTTGCCCTGGTGGTCTATCCATACGCGAAGGCGGTGCTATTGAAGCCAACCTGGAACGCATCTACACGAACTCTCAACCTGCTCTTGTAAAACAAAAATCAAAATAAAATCAATCCGAAAATCAAACGGGAGGCATCATGCCATCCTCGTTCTGGGCAGAGCAACCACCTGCCGCTCCTTCAGCGCAGCCCAGTGCCGCCGCCGAGCCAACCGTGTCCGCCATCGCCGCCGGCAACCATCCATCCGTCGGCCTCCATAGAAGGAGAGAAGAGGGAACTGGTAGTGCGGGAGGGTGGTGGCCGGGGTGAGCAGCGGACGTCCTAGATGGACATGGGAGCACGAGAACGAGCTTGTCGTTGTTGCAGTAGGGTAGGCAGCTGTCGTGGCCGCCGACTACGCGGAGGACGAAGCCAATGAGGCAGGGCCGATAACGAAGTTGAGGCGAACAGCACCGCAGCGGGTGGATGAAGGAGAGGTTGGGTGGCGGTGGGCACGTTTCGAGGCGGCCTGGATCCTCCTCTCCCTCCTCTCCTCCCTCGACCATGCTAGATGAGGTGCTAAAGGGGAGACATGCGACGGCTAGGGTTTGCGGAAGGGAGAGTCTCGGGTGTCGCATGGCGGGTTTTCCGTTACCGATTTGTACAGGGTTGGGGTGGATACCGGTTTGGACCTAAAAAATCGGTGGGAGGGGGAGGGTGGGCATCGATCGGAGAGGCACTACTGGAATTTTCTTATACGCCGGGTGTCAGGCTCTTCACCGAGAGCCAAAACACGGGCACTCGGCAAATAAATATATGCCGAGAGCCACCCTCGGCAAATGCGGGCTCACGGCAACTAAGAACCTTTGCCGACAGTGGCTCCCGGCGAACAAAACCGAACGGCAACTAAGAACCTTTGCCGACAGTGGCTCCCAGCAAACAAAACCGAACGGCAAACGGGGCATACGTACGCCGAGAGCCACTCTCGGCACTCTCGGCAAAGATAAGCCACGTGGCATGGCCGTTGGGAACTGACGGCGCCGTCACTTGGTTCAATTATACCGAGAGCGGAGACATCGCTCTCGGTAAAAACACGTCACAGAAACATTTTCTTACCTGACATGTGGTCCCACTAGTCACATTTATCAGTAAAAGTTTTAAATTATTTGCTAAATATATAAAATGAATAATATGACTATGTCTTTGCCGAGAGCTAATCTCGGCAATGCCCTCGGCAGAAGGTAATCCAGGGTTTGCTCTTTGCCGAGAGCAACACTCAGTACAAAGGTGAACCTAGATTTAGGGTTTTATCTTTACCGAGAGCAACCCTCGGCAAAAGGTGAACCCTAGATCTAGGGTTTGACCTTTGCCGAGAGCCGCACCGACAGACTCTCGGGAAATATCTGTGGGACACTTAAGTTTCTTTCCCGTGGGGCTTTTCATTTTAGTTACGCTTTCCACCGGCCGGCCTCCCCTCCTCGACCGGCGCCCTCCCCTCCCCTCCCCTCCCCGATTGGCCGGCGCCCCCCTCCCCGCCCGGCGCCCTCCCCTCCCCGCCGGCACCCCCACCCCTCTCCGGACGGCGCCTTCATTTTTTTGGTATGCTTGGATGAATGCTAGATATATGTTAGATGAATGCTAGATGGTTAGATGTTTACTAGATGTTATGAGTGCTACATGTTGGATGAAATGTTAGATGAATGCTACAAGTTGGATGAAATGCTAGATGTTAGATGAGTGCTACATGTTGGATGAAATGCTAGATGTTAGATGAATGCTAGATGAATGTATGCTAGATGTTTGTTTGCATGAATGCTATATGGATGAGTGTTATGGAAGAAAATCGACTTTTGCCGATGGCGGTCAATCTGCGCAAGTTCGTCCTGTGATGTACATTTGTCACGCACGATGGACTTGCCCAGCTTGACCATCACCGAAAGTCGAAATGCCTGTGAGAGAGTGTCCATCATATATACCATCACCAGAGAGAGTGTCGATGAGAGTTGTTCTTGGAGGAAGAAAATCGACTTTTGCCGATGGCGGTCAATCTGCGCAAGTTCGTCCTGTGATGTACATTTGTCACGCACGATGGACTTGCCCAGCTTGACCATCACCGAAAGTCGAAATGCCCGTGAGAGAGTGTCCACCATATATACCACCACCAGCTAGAGTGATCTTTGATGTTTGATTCTTATGATATTTTTCATTGTGTGAAGCAAGGTGTTAACACCGATCGATTTCGTGGCTATGGCTTCCTCCGATGACGCAGCTTCCTATAGCGTCGACTCCGCGGTTAAGGAGAAGCGCGCCGATGACCGCTTGGCGACGCTCCTTGAGAAGAACCCGCAGCTGATACTAATAAAGTTTTTTGAGGATTTGGCCAAGAAGAATCCGCCAGCTAAGGAGAGCAAGGCCCCACCGCGTATCATTCCCGACGACGCTTGGTCCTCCAATGTGGGGGATGGTCCCACGTGCTCTGACTCCACGATCACTGGTTTCACCGACTACATCTCGGACTCCTCCACCGGCCGGTGCCCTCCCCCATAGGTGCCCCCCATCTCCCACCGGCTAGCACCCTCCTCCACCCCACCAGCCACCGATCACCCCACTTTAGGAGAAGTGTAGTGAATGTACTTGCTGATGTAGCCTCGGAGTATAACTTGAATAGAACTTGTGATGTTGCTTTTGGGTATATGAATCATTAATGCTTATGTTGGATATGTTTTGCTTGTGCTCTTCTAAACTTTTGTTGCTTCTCGTGTTATGCTTGTTCAAATCATATTCTTCTATTGGTAGATGAGGTGGTATGCGGTGTGTAGCGGGAGGTCTCCTGGAGTGTACGATTCGTGGGAGGAATGTCGTGAACAGGTGAACGGTTACAGCAATACCGACTATAAAGGATTTCCAACTAGGCAGCAGGCAGAGGATCATTACTCCGAGTTCCTGCTCAAAGCGAGTCGTCCTGAAATGTACGATTCGTTTGAGTATCATTGCTCCCAGCTCCGGTGCAGCGCGAAGCGCGATGATGGAGTAAGCAAGGGTGTATGTCAGACTTGGTTTGGTGGCATGAAGAATCTGATAATCTTCGTCCAGTTCGTCGTTATTTTGGTGTTGATGATATCTTGTGCACGGTTAGTATACATTGGGATAAATGTTATTTCTTTTCTATTGTTGTCTCACTTCGTTATTCTTTTTATATAACTGATGAAATATGTTTCGTGATTATTTTGCAGATGCTTTAATAAAATGTGAACGATGGAGCTCATGGATGCGAACTTGATGCACTTACATGCTATGTTCATACCGGTGGAGCTCAAGGAGCTTATGTTTACCTATTTGCACTCATGAACTTGCTTTTGGCTCCGAATGTGTTGGATATATATGTATGCACTTGGTGGAGATATCTATATATTGTTGGATATATATGTATGCACTTGATGGATATATGTATATATTGTTGGATATGTATTCAAATTGATGGAGATATCTATGCATGCATGTTTGATCTAGCTAGATGAAAAAACAGAAGAAACATAACAGGGAAACAAAACAGAAGAAACAGAACAGGGAAACAGAACAGAGTAATAAAGTGCTGAGCTGACTCCTTTTCCGAGAGCCACACTCGGAAAAGGAGTGGCACAACAGTTCAGGCGACACCTTTTCCGGGAGCAGCTCTCGGCAATATGTATATAGTAATAAAGTGCTCAGCTGACTCCTTTTCTGAGAGCCATGCTCGGAAAAGGAGTGGCACAACCGTAGTTCAGTTCAGGCGACCCCTTTTCCGGGAGCTGCTCTCGGCAATATGTATTTTTCCGAGTGTAGCTCTCGGAAATGTGTCACATTGCTTCTGTTTTTAAGCTATTTCTTATCTGATCCCTGCAACTGAAAACAACTACAGGGCAATTTCTGTATATATATGCACATCACATAGAGGTTCACATAAATGTGGGAGCTCCTAGCTCCCTAGAAATTCATCGAGTAACACATCACACATAGGCACATCACATAGAGGTTAACATAACACATAACACATAACACATCACACATAGGCACATCACATAGAGGTTCACATAACACATAACACATCACGCAAGTTCGCTACTTGTGAAAGTTCACTACTTGCAAAACACGTGCACATCACATAGAGGTTCACATCATACAACCATCTTGAGGAAGAGGAGGGGCATCATTTCCATCGGGTTAAGCTCCTGGAGGAGGAGGAGGAGGGGCATCATTTCCAACGCCTTGAGATTGCATAAGAGCCTATAATAGTATAGTCCTGTTAGCATTGTTCGTCGCTAAATAATGAATGGGGCAAAATTTAGAGAATGGTCTACCTCTAGTTTTTTCTTGAGAAGCTTGAACCTTTCATTCGTTTCTGCGCTCTCCTTCTTTCTTTTCTCCTCCTCAACCTGGCGCCTTTGCTCCTCAACCTGTTGCCTTTGCTCCTCTTCAGCAGCCCGTTGTTCCAATAATTCCTGTAATATGCATTACGGTCATATAGGTTGCAAGGGTGGTATTTCGAGGCATGGGCATAAATGAACGGTTATGATGCTAACCTTGAGACGCGTGATCTCACGTGACGCGGCGGTCGGGCGACTCCGTATGGACGGAGTTGAGCTTGTGCTCGACGCGCGTATCTCGTGGAGCTTGCGATGCGAGGAGGCGGCGATCGCCCCGTTGCAAAGGAGGTGGCGGCCATGGCCCTTCCCCTCACCAGCAATGATAAGCAGCTCTGGATCAAGTGGCTTGGACGTGGGTTCGGTGTCCTGCCCGTGCACCTCCTGGAAGACCTCTCTGAAGGTCTCGTACCTCTCCTGCGCCGACTGGCTGCAGAACTCGGCGCCATCCTTCCCCTTGTGGCCTTCTTTCCAGGCCTCCAAGATGTGGACCGAGCGACCAAGCACCGACTCCTGCAAAAGTAACCATCAACCTTAATGAACGGAGATGCACCGTGCAAAAAAGTTAACATCTCATTCCACATACCATGTGTTGCTTCAGAGTGGTTAGGTTCCGGCTCCCCTGGACATATGACGGGCCTAGCATTTTGGCGTG
Source organism: Elymus sibiricus (assembly GCA_039707655.1). Lineage (NCBI taxonomy): Eukaryota > Viridiplantae > Streptophyta > Magnoliopsida > Poales > Poaceae > Elymus > Elymus sibiricus. The sequence continues at coordinate 402,925,785 of CM077667.1, forward strand.
TTCGTTACCCTTCTCCACATGTTGCGCCTGCCATGCCGGGTCACACCACATGTCAGCCAGGGCCTCCCAACAATCTTCCTTCATCCAGTTTTCCCTCGGCTAGTCAGACAAAAACGAACCATTGACTGATGCATCAAACAAGCGGCGTATGACTCAAAGTACTAACAACCAATAGTGTCACTTACCACCGACAAGTATTCTTCTTTCTCCAAATTCGTCTGGCAAGTAGTTTTCCTCGTCATCTTCTCACCCTTGTCATCAAGCGGCCGACACTGCATCACGGCCTTGTACCGCAACGTGTGCTTGACGTCGGAGAGTATCTTCCGGGCTGATTTCACGAGGGCTTTTGTTGCCTTGTCTTTCTCACCATCCACACAAGAAAATGCTTCCTACAAGAAAGCATATGGCAGTTAATTACAATAATTCGGATATGGAACAATGAAGTGGCAAAGATGCTTACATGAAAACCGTCGATGACCCGGGCGGCCATGGTGACATCGTGCTCATCCTTGGTGTGCTGGTAGTGCTCCCAGGTGAAACCTGGCGATGGCGGGTCGTCATCATTTGGCTTGGCCAACCCGGGGAAGTACTTCCTCATGAGGGAGCCGATGACGTGGTTCGGCAATCGAGCCTTTGGAGGCTTGGTAGGGAGAAAGTCCCACTGACTGCATGATGAAAAAGACAAGCATATGTGAGTGGAAAAGTTGTGGTATTCAAAATAATTTCCAAATCAAATGCTTACCAGTCTCCCCTCAGAGTTATGAGAGGACGGTCGATGGGAGCCGTTGGTTCCGGGACCTTCCCCGGACCACGCCCGGATTTCTTCCTCTTGCAAGTGTTGCTCGACGTAGACCCCGAGCCGTCCGAGGGCACCATGTAGCCTGACTCGGTAGCGAGTGGATCATCTCCTTGAAAGGACCCTCCGACATCGTCATCCAATGACGGGTGCTCATCGGTAGTGAGCTGGTGGGAGCCGGACGACTCGGTCGTACCACAGTTGCTGGTGTGGGTCAACCTACGGCTCATGACTCTCCGATACTTATTGCTAGAGCCCCCCTCCGAATCTGAAAACACTGGATATTAGTTGCCAAACATCTGAAAATTCCTGTGATAATTCCTTCACACCTATCTTCCATTTTTCATTATTAGAAACATGATATCTGACAATTCCAGTTAAACTTCCGAGAGCTAAACTACAGAGCGGGCAAGAACCTAACATCATCTCCGTCCTCCGCCACTGGCACTAGCAGGAACCACCATGGAGGACGACTGGAGGGAAAGGAAAGGAGAGGAGTGGAGTACCTGTAGGCATGACCAGCTGGCACGCCACCGGTTGCGCTCGGCTGCGGGCGGCAGCTCGTGGCGATGAACCGCGATGCCAGGGGCCAGCCATGAGGCGCCGGCACAGGTGGCGATGGCGGCGGCGACGGCAGATGGAGGCGGGGGTGGTGGCGTCAGCAGCTGGGCGCGGCGGCAGCGACAGATGGAGGCGGGGGCGGTGGCGTCAGCAGCTGGGCACGGCGGCGACAGATGGTGGAGGGCGCGGCGGCGGCGGTGGCGTCAGCAGCTGGGCGTGGCGGCGGCGACAGATGGTGGCGGGTGTGGCGGCGGCGACAGATGGGGACGGGAGCGGCGGAAAGGGGAAGAAGTGAGGGAGAGAAAGAAAGGGGAACGACGCCTAAGAACTAGGTTTAGGTACTTTACCGAGAGTGACGCTCGGTAAAGGTTCACTTTACCGAGAGCCGTATATCGACTCTCGGTAACTATTGAGCCACTACTTTATTTTCCTTCTTTTTTGTGTTTTTCTTTTGGCACTTCCTTTTTGTGTCTGATATTTCATACCTTTTTATGACTAAAGTTTGAAAATACCATGACTTTAAAAATCTCAACGTAAGGCCTAGGCATGCCGCACAAAGGATTTCCCATGCCGCTTCCGGGCATGATTTCATGTGGTGCCTTGCAGGTTTGGAATTTTCGGTGATGAAACCCCAGCAGAGCAATAAATTTCTCGAATATTGCACGCAGGTCCGAAAAATGCGGGGGCATGGCACGTGTCATGCGATGGTTCTTGGGTAACGTAGTAATAATTCAAAAAAATTCCTACGTGTCACCAAGATCAATCTAGGAGATGCTAGCAACGAGAGAGAGGGAGTGCATCTTCATACCCTTGAAGATTGCTAAGCGGAAGCGTTGCAAAGAACGCGGTTGATGGAGTCGTACTCGCGGTGATTCAAATCGCGGAAGATCTGATCCAAGCGCCGAACGGACGGCGCCTCCGTGTTCAACACACGTACAGCCCGGGGACGTCTCCTCCTTCTTGATCCAGCAAGGGGGGAGGAGAAGTTGAGGGAGAGGGGGAGGGCTGCGCCAGGGAAGGTGTCGTGGTATTTTCACGGCAGATGTCCTCATAGGACTTAATCTCGAAGCCATCGCGTAAGTAGCAGATCGAAGGGGTCAAACGAGGAACACAGCAGGCAAGATTTACCCAGGTTCGGCCCCTCTCGAGGAGGTAATAGCCTACTCCTGCTAGATGTATTTGAAGATCTTGATTACAAGGGTTTTGAGACTTGTCTAGCCCTCGCCCTCCAAAGATCTCTCCCCTTCTATCCCCGGGGGCTCCCCTATATATACAGGCGGGGCCCCGGGGCTCACATAAGAGTCCGGGCCGAGATAACAATCCGAGCCCAACTCCCCTTACTTGTTTCCTAAGTTATACCTTAAGGCGGTTTGCACTTACCGCCTCTCTCGGCGGGTCTTGGGCCGGCCCCTCAATGGGCGGCTCTCCTTCTGGGCCTCCATAGAAGACACTAAGGCCCACCTGGCCCTTCATGGTTTTACTCCTCGAGACCCGGCCCTGAACGGGCGGGTTTCACCCAAAGATATTTCCCTGACATTAGCCCTCAGGTTGGCTTGAACTGGTTCCAGACAACCTCGTCCTTTTCAAACTTAACCTTGATATTTCGGCGAGTCTTCAGCAGAACCCGCCTCTTCTGAATATTTCAACTGCCTTTCCTTCAGTCCTGCTCTTCTTGTGACGTCACCGAATCTCCAGAACGAAACTTTCCATGACATCACCAATATCTCAAATGAATTCATTAGGCGCGAAAATCGGGGCGTCGGATTACTGTAGATCCTTAAATCTCGCCCCGACCCTTTGGTGTCTCGCCCCCTTATAAATACCTTTTTCAGGTCCTTTTCCTCATTTTCTCCATCTTCTTCCTCCTGCCGCCCGAGCTTACGCCTCCTCGCGACACACCTTCGAGCTCGCCGGCCATCGGAAGGAGAAACAGTCCCGACGCACCGCCGTCACCTGTCTGCAACCGCGCCGCGCGGCCATCCGATCCAGGTATTCCCAGTTCTTCTCACCCTTCTTAGGGTTCAGCCATTGTCGGGCTCGAGCTCCGCCTCGGCCTCTCCGCGGCTACTGTCGCCGGCCGCACCTTGGTACTCTTGCATCATGGAAATGGCGCCGTTGCTATCCCTCCAATGATCAGGAATTAAATCTTGTATCAAGATAGATCTGAGAAACCCCATCTGTAAAAACCTGCCGCGGCTTAACAAACAGTAGCAAGAACTGCTTTTTTCCTTATTTTATAGAGCTGTTTGATCCAAAAAATTTACCGCGCTAGCAGAAATCTGTTGTTACACACTTAGCGAAATCTTCACTTGTGCTGAACATCCTTCACTCGTGGCGGCTTAAGGAAAGTCGCCATCCTTGCTTTAATAATTTTTTCTTTTCCAACTTATGAAAGCCGCTGACTTAATCCTTCTCCCCATTTACTAGGATGACAAAGAAAGCAATAGAATGCAACTGGGTCCGCTCCGCGGTTACCACCAAACATGTCACAAGACTCATAGACAACGGTCTCCTATCCAAAACAGAAAACTGCCGGGTCTCCAAGAAGGACTGTCCTCCCAAGCCGAAGGAGGGGGAAGTCATTATTTTTACCGATCACATTGAGAGAGGGTTTGATCCACCCGGCTCTAAATTTTTCCGAGACCTTTTATACTTCTATGGTCTGCATCCTCAAGACCTCGGCTCCAACTCTATTGTTAATATAAACTCTTTCGTAGTAGTTTGTGAAGCTTATCTTCGGATAGAGCCAACGATCTTGTTATTCCGAAATTTATTCTATGTGAACAAGCAAACTGAAGTCGCCGGAGGCCGCCATCAAGAGCTTGGCGGCATATCCTTTCAGAGACGGCGGTTTACTTATTTTCCTAGTGCTGAGCTCTTGAGCCACCCAAAGGGCATGCCGGAGACTTGGTTTTACGTGAAGACCAAGGTGCCTGAAGGGCAACACCCATTGCCGGGTTTTAGACCTGATCGCCTGGGTCATAAAAAAGAATATCCTCCCAGGCCCACAGAAACAAAACGGATCCAGCTTCAACCTCTGATGGATAAGATAGCCGCTTTGATGGCCAATGGTCTTACAGGAGCTGACTTGATCCTTTGCTGGCTTTCCTGGAGGATCCAGCCATTGAGCCTTCGAGACCGGCTGATGTATGAATACTCCGGTTTAGAAGATCCTCAGAGGTATAATAATACGCCTGCTCCTGTGTCAGACGTGGTGAAACAGATGAGGATAATCGTCAACTTACCCAGCGACTATACTGGCGAGTTTTCTCTGAAGCCCTTCACTGAAGCCAATCCACCACCGGCTGTAAGCAAATCTCCTTTAGGCTTCTGTTTTATTGTTTACATTCTTGAGGCTTACCCCTTGCGACTTTCAGGATGATGATCCCTTTTGGGAAGCTCGGCCACAGGTGAAAGAAAAAGAACCCAAAGGTCAGAAGCCGGGCAAACAGGCCGGCTCTCGAGGAGGAAAGAAAAAGAAGGAGACCATCAACCCTTTGGACGCGGATCCTGCTGTCTTAGAATCCTCCAAAGATGAAACATCGGCAAGTTCATAATTTACACCCACCTTTTTCCTTTTCATTAGCGGCTTATGCTTAATAATTTTACCTTGACACCTTCCAGGGTGAAGAAGAAGAAGACGAAGAGGGAGAAACTGAGGTAACTTCCACTCCGTTCAACAATCATTTTTCTAGGAAACCCAGAATTACTGTGAGGAAATATCCTTTCTCACATCCTTTTGCTCGCCTGGATCCCAACTATTCGTTAAAAACAATTCAGCATGCCGCCTTTCTCCAATCTGATTGTGGCGGCTCTAACACTGGCGCCAGCGGTTCTGTCGTTAATAAAAGCGACTCTCATAAGCGCCCGCGTGAGGTGCTTCTCCATCCAACACCTCTGCTCCCTAAAGCTGGTTTGTTTAAACATCCGCTTAATCCCTCTGATTCGGACTATCAGGTTTCATCTTCCTCTGATGACGCCTCAGAGTCGCCAGAGGGTTTCGTTATCAAACCAGGGTAAGATTATGATCGCTCTTATTATCACACCCTTGTGTGATCTCAAAGCTATCAGTTTATTTAAAATCTCAATAAATATGCAGAGTTACCTCCAAGAGACTGAAGCCCTCAACTTCCTCTTCACCTCCGGCGGGCTCCGGAGACCCAGCCAAGGACTCTGACGAAATAGCCAATGACCCTCCAGAAACTCAGGTATCTTTAGAGCCAGAGATGGAAGCACCGGCTGATAACATCGACCAACAGCCGGATGCAACGATATCTTCACCGATTCAGGAAGTGCGACTTTCAGAAGCCGCTGTTATTCCGCCCTCGCACAATATTGAGGAGGGTACTATTGCTGCTGCTATTGCCACCGCCGCAGACTCGTCGGCGGCTTTGGGCAAATCTTCCCTTGAAGCCATGTCTTCTCAAGGGAAAGACAAGTTAAACCTCTCCTCCTTAGAGAATGCTGATTTAGATGGCCTTCATGAAGCTCTTCAGACTCGATTATTTGAGAGTCAGGAGATCGCCAAAACCTTGGTTAATAAACCAAAGGTGAGATAAACATCATTTTTATTCATAATCCTTATTAGTCGCCCAAACCTGCATATTACTGATTTCATAGTTTTATGGAGGTTTACCAATTTATATCTTTAAAAATGCGTAAGTGTACACATGTAGTCCCCAAGAACCGGCTGTCTTCTTGAAACAGCCGGGTCTTAGAGCAAAGAACCACATGTGTTTTAAATAGAGCAAAGAACCACATGTAGTCCCCAAGAGCCGGCTGTCTTCTTGAAACAGACGGGTCTTTTAGAGCAAAGAACCACATGTAGTAAAAAGAACCTCATGGGTTTTCAGAAAAAATTTCTTTGTAAAAACTTCGGGTTTGCATTAGCCCCCAAGTGCCATGTGGATTACTTGTAATCAGTATGGAACTTTATCTGCATAAGTAATTTGATCCTTCCTTTTTCTTTCAGGCTCAATTATCTTCATTAAAGACCCAGCTGGCCGACTCTCAGAGGAAACTGAAATCTGAACAGGAAATGAGAGCCGCCGCCGAAGAGCGGGTTACATCCTTAGAAAAGGCTGCGTCTGAGGCAGCCGCCAAGTTGGTCACCCTGACCTCCGAACATGCGAAAGAGAAACAGCTTCTTGTTCAACGCGCCGAAGAAGCTGAAAAACGCCTTCAGCCTATCTCTGTAGAGCTCGGCGGCCTTAAACTTCACATCCGTCAAATGAGCCATGCAATCTTCGGTAAGCCGCCAGATTTCCTGAAGCTTTTTACACAAGTCTCCTAAATAATTTTTAAATTCTGACGTTTTCTTTGCAGGTCCCAGAAGCAATAAGCTGGAGAAGGATCCAGCCACACAGCTCAAAGCGGCTTATACTTTCCTCGAGCAACTTTATACTGGAAGCCGTCGCGCAATCCATGCTGCTTTTTATGGGAAGGAAAAACCTTCCACCATAAAGGGAGTTCTGGAGGCCTTGTCAACTCTTCCTGCTCAACTGAAGTTTGTGAAGGAATCCAGCGCCCGTATCGCCACGATGCACACTATGGCCCGCGCAAAAGCTCATTATGAGGACTTGGAGCTGCAGACTCTTGTTGGTGGCTTTCCCGAAACTTACAAAGGGAAAAAGATCGATCAGGCGACTTACAACGCTCTGAGGAAAGAAACTTTCATCCCCGCAAGTCTGTTGGTGAAAGAAATGAAGCTTGCAAGAGTTCAACCGTCTTATGGCGAAGATGGAAAGAAGGAAAAACTCGACCCTCTGCCGCCTCTCACATTATCTCCTAAAGGCCGTAAGGACGAATTCGCTCCTGCTATTGACTCTTCAAACCTTATAGACGCTGAAGAGATCTTCGAGGCTTTTGCCGACGTTGACTGGGATGCTGATCATGACCAGATAAATCCTTCAGCAGACGCGGACCGAGCCGGAGGCGACAAGACCCAGGAGTAAAGCTGGAACCTTGAAAGTCGCCAGCCGCCGAACCTCTTGTAATATATGATCTGAACCATGATTCTGAAACTCCCTCTAGTGGCCTTTTGTAATAGACTTTAGAAAGATCTTGGCCTCTTGCTTTTAAATGCACACTGGCTTCCTTGGGAAGCAAGCCTAATACCTTGGCATGAGGCTTCCTTCTAAAAAATTACTCTGGCTGCTTCTGAAAGAAATTGAATCCTTCGTGGACGCTGGCGGCTCTTAGCCAAATATCAAGATAATCATAATACTTTGATAAGAGGTATGCATCATTTGAAACAAGTATTTAACCAAAAACTAATTAATCATGGCGGCTTATAACCAGCAAACTTGCATAAACATGCTGTAAACAGCGCAATAAACTGGCGGCTCTTGGCCAAATACGAACTTTTAGAACAGTTCATAAAAATCGTAAGACTCGCAAAGGCAATAAATCTCAAGAAAGTTTTGTCAAACTTGTAAAGACGTAAGAAAGGACTACCAATAACTGGATGCGTAAGCCCCCAGTATGATGGCGGCTCTTGGATTACCAATAACCCCAACCAAACCAGTTCTTTTCTTCCCGTATGGTGGCGACTTCCATGAAGTTCGGCCCATAAGGTTATTGATTTTAAGATGGTGAAGGCTTCTGGATTACCAGTAGCATCGTCACATCTAAGTTTTTCCCCCGTACACGGATGAAGGTTCTGGATTACCAGTAACGCGACCCGTTTATTAGGTGCCTCTACACGGATGAAGGTTATGGATTACCAGTAACACAACCCGCTTATTAGGACTTTAACCCAATATGGCGACTTCTGGATTACCAGTAAGTTCAGCCTCATAAGGGTTGAAGGTCCCAGGATGGTGAAGGCTTCTGGATTACCAGTAAGCATCATCCCATCTGAGTCTTTTAAGCCCGTACACGGATGAAGGTTCTGGACTTCCAGTAACACGACCCGCTTATTGGGTGCCTGTACACGGATGAAGGTTCTGGATTACCAGTAACACGACCCGTTTATTAGGACTTTAACCCAATATGGTGGCGACTTCTGGACTACCAGTAAGTTCGGCCCATAGGGTGGAAGGTCCCAAGATGGTGAAGGCTTCTGGATTACCAGTAAGCACAGCCCATATGGGTCTTTTTTATTCGACTAAGTGCAGGGTCCTCCATATGATGGATGGAAAACGACAGATACCCCGAGTTTCAGGGCCTCCAGCTTTTATTCATTATTGATAATGTATACATGAGAGGTATGTACATGATCCCCAGAGCCGGAACTCTAGGTGTAGTAGGGTCTTAGATGAGCTATGTTCCAGGGCCTGCTGGTCTCTTCTTCAGATGTTCGAGACTCCTTTCCAGGCCGGAGATCAATCAGATAATAAGACCCGTTATAAAGATTTTTACTGACAACGAAGGGCCCTTCCCAGGGAGGCGAAAGCTTATGCATGCCTGACTGGTCTTGAATTAAACGAAGCACCAAGTCCCCTTCCTGGAAAGTCCGGCTTCTGATCCTACGGCTATGATAGCGACGCAGGTCCTGCTGGTAGATAGCAGATCGGGCGGCTGCCAAGTCCCGCTCCTCTTCCAAGGCATCCAGAGAGTCTTGACGAGCCAACTCATTGTCCTCTTCAACGTATGCTGAGACCCGGGGCGAGTCGTGGCGGATGTCGCTCGGTAAGACGGCCTCTGCTCCATAAACCATGAAGAAAGGCGTGAAACCCGTCGATCTGTTGGGAGTTGTTCGTATGCTCCATAAGACGGAGGGAAGTTCTTCTACCCAACAGCCGGGTGTGCGCTGAAGAGGAACCATAAGCCGGGGTTTTATACCACGAAGGATCTCCTGATTGGCGCGTTCAGCTTGCCCATTAGATTGCGGGTGCGCAACAGCCGCCACGTCAAGTCTGATATGCTCCTGATCACAAAACTGCTTCATGGCGCCTTTTGAAAGGTTCGTGCCGTTGTCAGTAATGATGCTGTGCGGGTATCCGAAACGGAAGATTAACTTTTTGACAAACTTAACAGCCGTCTCTGCATCCAAATTACTGATGGGCTCTGCCTCCACCCACTTGGTAAACTTGTCAACCGCCACCAAGAGATGAGTCTTTTTGTCACTAGAAGCTTTGAAAGGCCCCACCATATCTAGCCCCCAGACCGCAAAGGGCCATGTGACAGGGATCATCCGAAGTTCCTGAGCTGGCACATGAGCTTGGCGGGCAAACCTCTGACAGCCGTCACACTTCCTAACTATACTCTTCGCATCAGCATGAGCTGTGAGCCAGAAGAAACCGTGGCGGAAAGCCTTCGCCACCAATGACTTAGAGCCGGCGTGATGACTACAGTCACCAGAGTGTATCTCATTGAGAATATTCCGGCCTTCATCAGGTGATACACAGCGCTGAAAGACGCCTGTGGCACTTCTGTGGTGTAACTCGCCATTGACAATGGTCATAGATTTGGACCTTCTCACGATCAGACGGGCTTCGATTTCATCAGCCGGCAGGACGCCTCGAGTCAGATAATCCAAGTATGGGACAGTCCAATCCGGGATCTCATGGAGAACCGCCACCAGCTGGGCCTCCGGGTCTGGGACAGCAAGGTCCTCCTCCGTTGGCAACTTAACTGACGGGTTATGGAGCACATCCAGGAAAATATTCGGAGGCACCGGCTTTCGCTGTGATCCAAGTCGTGACAAGGCATCAGCCGCCTCGTTCTGCCGCCGATCAATGTGATCCACCTGATAACCTTTGAAGCAACCAGCCACATTAGTAACAGCTTGTCTGTAAGCCGCCATGAGCTGGTCTTTAGAATCCCACGTCCCTAAAACTTGCTGTGCCACCAGATCAGAGTCGCCCAGGCACCTAACCCGGCTGAGATTCATCTCCTTTGCAATCCGAAGCCCATGGAGAAGGGCCTCATACTCCGCAGCGTTGTTAGTGCAAGGAAACATAAGCCGTAAAACATAGCAAAACTTGTCACCTCGAGGGGAAGATATTATAACTCCAGCCCCCGAGCCTTCCAGCTGCCTAGACCCATCAAAATGTATGGTCCAGTATGTATTGTCTGGCTTTTCCTCCGGGGCTTGAAGCTCTGTCCAGTAATTGATGAAGTCCACTAAAGCCTGAGACTTTATAGCTGTTCGAGGTACATATCTGATATCATGGGGTCCAAGTTCAATGGCCCACTTTGCAATCCTGCCTGTAGCCTCTCTGTTATGAATTATATCCCCCAAAGGAGCTGAGGAGACCACTGTGATAGGATGCTCTAGAAAATAATGCCTCAGCTTCCGGCTTGCCATGAATACTCCCAAAACCAGCTTCTGCCAGTGTGGGTAACGCTGCTTGGACAAAGTCAGGACCTCACTAACATAGTAGACCGGCCTCTGGACAGGATACTCCCGGTTTGCCTCCTTTCTTTCCACCACCATTGCAACACTAACAGCTTTGTTATTTGCTGCAATATACAAGAGCATTGGTTCCTTGGTGACAGGAGCTGCCAGTATGGGCGGCTCTGCCAGCTGCTTCTTCAAAGCCTCAAAAGCTTCTGCGGCGGCTTTCGTCCACTTGAATTCATCTGCTTTCTTCAACAGCTGATACAGAGGAATAGCTTTCTCCCCCAGGCGGCTTAAGAAACGACTCAGAGCCGCCACGCGACCCGCCAAGCGCTGGACATCATTGATACACTTAGGCTCGGCCAGAGAGGTGATGGCCTTGATTTTCTCCGGGTTAGCTTCAATTCCACGCTCAGAAACCATGAAACCCAGGAGCTTTCCTGCAGGAACACCAAAAACACATTTATCTGGGTTAAGCTTCATCTGATAAATCCTGAGATTGTCAAAGGTTTCCTTGAGATCCTCCAGTAAAGCTTCTTTCTTTGCTGACTTGACCACAATATCATCCACATAAGCATGCACGTTGCGACCAATCTGCCCGTGGAAGCAATTTTGCACACAACGCTGGTAAGTCGCCTGGGCACTCTTGAGCCCAAAAGGCATAGAAACATAGCAGAAGGCGCCAAAAGGGGTAATGAAGGCCGTCTTCTCTTGGTCCTCCACTGCCATCTTGATCTGATGATAACCAGAGTATGCATCCAGGAAACATAACCTCTCACACCCCGCTGTAGCATCAATAATTTGGTCAATGCGAGGGAGAGCAAATGGATCAGCTGGACATGCTTTGTTAAGATCCGTATAATCAATACACATACGCCAAGTTCCATTTTTCTTCAGAACCAACACCGGGTTAGCCAACCACTCCGGGTGTAAAACCTCTATGATAAACCCGGCTGCCAGAAGCCGGGCTAACTCTTCCCCAATAGCCTTGCGTCTCTCCTCATTGAAACGACGAAGATACTGTTTGACAGGCTTGAACTTAGGATCCACATTAAGGCGGTGCTCGGCGAGTTTTCTCGGTACACCCGGCATGTCAGAAGGTTTCCATGCAAAGATGTCCCGATTCTCACGGATAAACTCGACGAGCGCGCTTTCCTATTTGGGATCCATATCAGACCCGATAGTGAACTTAGCAGAAGAGTCACCAGGGGTAAACTCCACTTCCTTAGTGTCTCTGTGAGCCTGAAATTTGAGGGCCGGCTCTCCCTCTATAGAGGGCTTCTTGAGAGGCGTCATATCCGCCGGGTCTACATTGCTGGTGTAGATTTTGAGTTCCTCCGTGGCACAAGCCGCCTCGGCATACGCGGCATCCCCTTCTTCACATTCTATGGCGACTTTCCGGTTTCCATGAATTGTGATTGGACCCTTGGGACCCGGCATCTTGAGCTTGAGATAAATATAACAAGGCCTAGCCATGAACTTGGCATAAGCAGGCCGCCCAAAGAGAGCATGATAGGGACTCTTGATCCTGACCACCTCAAATGACAATGACTCGCATCTGGAATTATCCTCTGACGTCCCAAAAGCCACATTCAACTTGATCCTTCCAACAGGGTATGCTGACTTGCCAGGTATAATTCCATGAAAAACTGTGCTGGATGGTGTAAGGTTTTTCTCCGTCAACCCCATACGCCGGAAAGTGTCATAATACAAAATATTGATACTACTTCCGCCATCCATCAGAACCTTGGTGAGAGCATAGCCTCCCACTTGGGGTGCTACCACAAGCGCCAGGTGACCCGGATTATCAATTCTGGGCGGGTGATCCTCCCTGCTCCAAGTAATCGGCATCTCTGACCACTTTAGGTATTCTGGAACTGCCGGCTCTACCGCATTAACAGAACGTCTCCTGACCTTGCGATCCCTTTTATCTGCACATGTAGTAAACACATGATACTGTCCACTACTTAACTGCTTAGGATTGCTCTGAAACCCGGTCTGATTATTCTGTTGTTGCTGATTGTTGTTCTGCGGGATCTGCTGAAAATGCTGGCCATTGTTGTATTGATTCCCTTGAAACTGCTGACCGCTGCTATTCCCCTGGAAGCCGCCACCAGACCCGCCCGGGTGGTGTGACTGTTGCTGAAAACCGCCAGGCGAGCCTCCACCAGGTGGTCCGAACCCGGGCCCGGAACCCGGTCCGTATCCTCCACCCCCACCACCTGGCGGGTTCTGGAAACGCCGAGCAAAAGCATCCATTATATGGCACTGTTCCCAGGTATGCTTGGCTGGACGCTCTTTAGTGCCGTGTTTTGGGCATGGCCCCTTCAGGAACTCCTCAAAATTTTGTGGCTTAAAAGCTCTGTTATCAGGACCACCCTTCTGAAATTTTGTACCTGCATTTGTATTAGCAACCAGCTCTGACCCGACTTCTGGGCCCTTACGCTTCTTATCATTGTTCTGCTGCTGACTTTTGCCACCAACAGGCTTTTTACCCTTCGGATCAGGAACCTCTGGCTCATCAACTCCTGGGTCCTTTGTAGGATCAGACTCGGCATACTTGGTGAGAGCATTCATGAGCTCCCCCATATCTTTGACACTCCGTTTGAGCCGCCCTAACTTCTGCGTGAGAGGCTCATAGTGGCAGGCCTTCTCCAGCACCAAAACTGCCTGAGGGGCAGAGATGTTGTCTGAAGAATGAACAATCTCCGCAACTCGGCCGACCCAATGGTGAGCCGACTCTCCCTGCCGCTGAACACAATGCTGAAGATCAATGATAGTCTTTGGACGCTTGCAGGTACCTTGGAAGTTTTTGATAAAACGTTCCCTTAACTCGACCCATGTGTTGATGGAATTCGGGGGCAAATTCTTCAGCCATGTCCGCGCTGCTCCTTCCAACATCATGGTGAAGTATCTTGCACAAGCCTCATCGCTGACTCCCTGCATATCCATGGCCAACTCATAACTTTCTATCCACTGTGCCGGGTTCTGGTCTGGTGTATAACTGGACACCTTCCGCGGGCCTTTGAAATCTCGGGGCAGGGGCGCGCTGCGGAGAGCCAGGCTCAAGCAAGGCACTCCAATGGATATTCCTGTTGGGGTGACTGTTGTAGTCACGACTGGTGCGAGAGCCGCCTCCTGAGCGGCGAGAGCCGCCGCCTGCGCCGCTGTCTGATCTGCCGCGAGAGCCGCCGTGTGTGCCTCGTGAGTCTCATGTACTCTGTGCCCCGGGACCATAGGATTTGGTGAATATGGCAAGCCCCCAGGCGCACCCCGATGATGGCGGGTGCTAGACACTGCAGGACTTTCAGCATGGCGGCTTCTAGTGCGGCTTCTGTTAGGAGCAGGTGTGGAATGCAGTCGCTCCCGGCTGTAAGAATAATTTGCTTGCTGGACCACAGCGGTTTTCAGCTTCTCGATTGCATTGCGAGCTTCAATCTCCAGGGGCGTGTTTCCATTGATTGGAAGTCGCGCCAGCGCGGTAGTGGCCGCATAAAGGTTATCCACAGGGTTCGTAAAATGCCCTTGCGCCGTAAGCATCGGCGCCTCTCGGCGTAAATTAGGCTCGACCCGTGGCGGCTCTTCACGACCCGCCAAGTGGCGGGCTTCCGGGTCTGGTGACCTCTGGGGAGTTTCTGTTGCAGGACCACGAATGCGTTCCCCTGGTGGGGTACTGAACTGCAGGGCCTGACCTTCAATATTGGAGATACAGCGGCTCCGGTGTCGTCGGTGATGAACCGCATCAGACTCTGCCCGGCGTTGCTCCAGATGATAATTCTCCTGTTGCAAACGCGCCGTCTCTTCCTGTATCTCTCGTTCACGAGTCGCCAGACGGACGTTCTCCGCATCAACGCTAGCCTGAGCCTGCACCATCTGACCCTTGATCCTGGCGATTTCCGCATTGAGCTCTGCTTGATTCTCCGCTGTAACCTGTGTGGCCATCAATGTCGTCAACGTGGTCGCCAGCCCCACCAGAGCCTGCGCTGGCGAGACTCTTGGCATCGCATTAGAAGTTCCAGCATCTGCCGCCGGGTCTGGCATGTCAGCCGCCCCTGCCATGTAGACAACAGGGCGAGCGGGCGGGCCTAAAGAATCCTGCGACGGCGAGTTCTGCCGAAAGCCCCCAAGACCCTCCTGATGAAGAGAATAAAGCGACTCTCCACCAGAGGAATAGCCACCATCATCGTAAGTCGCCGAGCCTTCTGTGGAAGCCGACGATCCAGGGTACTCCACCCCTTGAGTGAAGCCAATGAAGACGTGCCTCTGCCTGGCGGGCTGCGTATCCTGGACCGGCTTGAAGGTGTTGGCGAAGATATCCGGCCCAGATCCAGATCCGCCGGCGTGCACAGGAGCCGGAAGCCGAGGGGCGGCTCTCGCCACGGCGGGTTGCGCGCGGCTGGCCGTCTCAACGACCTCCGTGGAGGTGACTGGCTTAGAACCGCCAGCCTTCCCAATGAAAACATGAATTCCGCCAAAGGGGACCCGGAAACCGTACTCCAGAGAGTCGGCCTCGGGGCCCCAGTCTGAGTCGTCAACGAGCAGATTGCCGCACCGACTCCTGGTCATCCGGCCAATCACGTATCCCTCGAGTCCTCGGGGAGGACCCTTCGAATACTCAACACCACCATGCGATAGCCCCACGGTGGGCGCCAACTGTCGTGGTATTTTCACGGCAGATGTCCTCATAGGACTTAATCTCGAAGCCATCGCGTAAGTAGCAGATCGAAGGGGTCAAACGAGGAACACAGCAGGCAAGATTTACCCAGGTTCGGCCCCTCTCGAGGAGGTAACAGCCTACTCCTGCTAGATGTATTTGAAGATCTTGATTACAAGGGTTTTGAGACTTGTCTAGCCCTCGCCCTCCAAAGATCTCTCCCCTTCTATCCCCGGGGGCTCCCCTATATATACAGGCAGGGCCCCGGGGCTCACATAAGAGTCCGGGCCGAGATAACAATCCGAGCCCAACTCCCCTTACTTGTTTCCTAAGTTATACCTTAAGGCGGTTTGCACTTACCGCCTCTCTCGGCGGGTCTTGGGCCGGCCCCTCAATGGGCGGCTCTCCTTCTGGGCCTCCATAGAAGACACTACGACCCACCTGGCCCTTCATGGTTTTACTCCTCGAGACCCGGCCCTGAACGGGCGGGTTTCACCCAAAGATATTTCCCTGACAGAAGGGGTGCAGCTCCCATGCGCCTCCCCACTATATATAGGGGTGGAGGGGGCTGGTTTCTTGCCCTCCAAGTCCATTGGGGCGTTGGCAAAGGTGGGAGGAAAGAAATCCCATCCTTTCCCTTCCCCACCGATTGTTATCCCCCCTTTTAGGGATCTTGATCTTATCCCTTTGGGGTTTGATCTTATTCCTTCTAAGGGGGGATCTTGGTGCGCCTTGACCAGGGGTATGGGGCCTTGCCCCCACTACCCACGTTCATGTGGGTCCCCCATGCAGGTGGGCCCCACTCCGGAACCTTCTAGAACCTTCCCGGTACAATACCGAAAAATCCCGAACATTTTCCGGTGGCCAAAATAGGACTTCCCATATATAAATCTTCACCTCCGGACCATTCCGGAACTCCTCGTGACGTCCGGGATCTCATCCGGGACTCCGAACAACTTTCGGTAACCACATACAATTCCCATTACAACTCTAGCGTCACCGAACCTTAAGTGTGTAGACCCTACGGGTTCGGGAACCATGCAGACATGACCGAGACACCTCTCCGGCCGATAACCAATAGCGGGATCTGGATACCCATATTGGCTCCCACATGTTCCACGATGATCTCATCGGATGAACCACGATGTCGGGGATTCAATTAATCCCGTATACAATTCCCTTTATCCATCGGTATGCTACTTGCCCGAGATTCGATCGTCGGTATCCCTATACCTTGTTCAATCTCGTTACCGGCAAGTCTCTTTACTCGTTCCGTAACACATGATCCTGTGACTAACTTCTTAGTCACATTGAGCTCATTATGATGATGTATTACCGAGTGGGCCCAGAGATACCTCTCCGTCACACGGAGTGACAAATCCCAGTCTCGATTCGTGCCAACCCAACAGACACTTTCGAAGATACCTGTAGTGCACCTTTATAGTCACCCAGTTACGTTGTGACGTTTGATACACCCAAAGCATTCCTACGGTATCCGGGAGTTGCACAATCTCATGGTCTAAGGAAATGATACTTGACATTAGAAAAGCTCTAGCAGACTAACTACACGATCTTGTGCTATGCTTAGGATTGGGTCTTGTCCATCACATCATTCTCCTAATGATGTGATCCCGTTATCAACGACATCCAATGTCCATGGTCAGGAAACCATGACCATCTATTGATCAACGAGCTAGTCAACTAGAGGCTCACTAGGGACATGGTGTGGTCTATGTATTCACACATGTATTATGGTTTCCGGTTAATACAATTATAGCATGAACAATAGACAATTATCATGAACAAGGAAATATAATAATAACCATTTTATTATTGCCTCTAGGGCATATTTCTAACAGTCTCCCACTTGCACTAGAGTCAATAATCTAGTTACATTGTGATGAATCGAACACCCATAGAGTTCTGGTGTTGATCATGTTTCGCTCGTGAAAGAGGTTTAGTCAACGGATCTGCGACATTCAGATCCGTATGTACTTTACAAATATCTATATCTCCATCCTGAATGTAACCACGAATGGAGTTGAAGCGGCGCTTGATGTGCTTGGTCTTCTTGTGAAACCTGGGCTCCTTGGCAATGGCAATAGCTCCAGTGTTGTCACAGAAGAGAGTCATCGGGCCCGACACATTGGGAATCACTCCTAGGTCGGTGATGAACCCCTTCATCCAGACTCCTTCCTGCGCTGCTTCCGAAGCAGCTATGTACTCCGCTTCACATGTAGATGCCGCCACGACGCTTTGCTTGCAACTGCACCAGCTGACTGCCCCACCATTCAAAATATACACGTATCCGGTTTGTGACTTGGAGTCATCCGAATCTGTGTCGAAGCTAGCATCGACGTAACCCTTTACGACGAGCTCTTCGGCACCTCCATAAACGAGAAACATATCCTTAGTCCTTTTCAGGTACTTAAGGATATTCTTGACCGCTGTCCAGTGTTCCATTCCGGGATCACTTTGGTACCTCCCTACCAAACTTATGGCAAGGTTCACATCAGGTCTGGTACACAGCATGGCATACATAATAGAGCCTATGGCTGAGGCATAGGGGATGACACTCATCTTTTCTCTATCTTCTGCCGAGGTCGGGCATTGAGCTGTGCTCAATCTCACACCTTGCAATACAGGCAAGAACCCCTTCTTGGACTGATCCATATTGAACTTCTTCAATATCTTGTCAAGGTATGTGCTTTGTGAAAGACCAATGAGGCGTCTCGATCTATCTCTATAGATCTTGATGCCTAATATGTAAGCAGCTTCTCCAAGGTCCTTCATTGAAAAACACTTATTCAAGTAGGCCTTTATGCTTTCCAAAAGTTCTATATCATTTCCCATCAACAATATGTCATCCACATATAAAATGAGAAATGCTACAGAGCTCCCACTCACTTTCTTGTAAATACAAGCTTCTCCATAAGTCTGTATAAACCCAAACGCTTTGATCACCTCATCAAAGCGAATGTCCCAACTCCGAGATGCTTGCACCAGCCCATAGATGGAGCGCTGGAGCTTGCATACCTTGTCAGCATTCTTAGGATCGACAAAACCTTCCGGCTGCATCATATACAATTCTTCCTTAAGGAAACCGTTAAGGAATGCCGTTTTGACGTCCATTTGCCAGATCTCATAATCATAAAATGCGGCAACTGCTAACATGATTCGGACGGACTTCAGCATCGCTACGGGTGAGAAAGTCTCATCGTAGTCAACTCCTTGAACTTGTCGATAACCCTTAGCGACAAGCCGAGCCTTATAGACGGTCACATTACCATCCGCGTCAGTCTTCTTCTTAAAGATCCATTTATTTTCTATGGCTTGCCGATCATCGGGCAAGTCCACCAAAGTCCATACTTTGTTCTCATACATGGATCCTATCTCGGATTTCATGGCTTCAAGCCATTTGTTGGAATCCGGGCCCGCCATGGCTTCTTCATAGTTCGAAGGTTCACCGTTGTCTAACAACATGATTTCCAGGACAGGGTTGCCGTACCACTCTGGTGCGGAACGTGTCCTCGTGGACCTACGAAGTTCAGTAGTAACTTGATCCGAAGTTTCATGATCATCATCATTAACTTCCTCTCTAGTCGGTGCAGGCACCACATAAACATTTTTCTGCGCTGCGCTACTCTCCGGTTTGAGAGGGGGTACAATTACCTCATCAAGTTCTACTTTCCTCCCACTTACTTCTTTCGAGAGAAACTCTTTCTCTAGAAAGGATCCATTCTTGGCAACAAAGATCTTGCCTTCGGATCTGAGGTAGAAGGTATACCCAATAGTTTCCTTAGGGTATCCTATGAAGACGCATTTTTCCGATTTGGGTTCGAGATTTTCAGGTTGAAGTTTCTTGACATAAGCATCGCATCCCCAAACTTTCAGAAACGACAGCTTAGGTTTCTTCCCAAACCATAATTCATACGGTGTCGTCTCAACGGATTTAGACGGTGCCCTATTTAAAGTGAACGCGACAGTCTCTAATGCATATCCCCAAAATGATAGCGGTAAATCAGTAAGAGACATCATAGATCGCACCATATCCAATAGAGTGCGATTACGACGTTCGGACACACCATTACGCTGAGGTGTGCCAGGCGGCGTGAGTTGTGAAACAATTCCACATTTCCTTAAGTGCGTGCCAAACTCGTGACTCAAATATTCTCCTCCACGATTAGATCGTAAGAACTTTATTTTCTTGTCACGTTGATTCTCTACCTCACTCTGAAATTCCTTGAACTTTTCAAAGGTCTCAGACTTGTGTTTCATTAAGTAGACATACCCATATCTGCTTAAGTCATCAGTGAGGGTGAGAACATAACGATAGCCACCGCGAGCCTCAACGCTCATTGGAACGCATACATCGGTATGTATTATTTCCAACAAGTTGGTTGCTCGCTCCATTGTTCCAGAGAACGGAGTCTTAGTCATCTTTCCCATGAGGCATGGTTTGCACGTGTCAAATGATTCATAATCAAGAGACTCCAAAAGTCCATCTGCATGGAGTTTCTTCATGCGTTTGACACCAATATGACCAAGGCGGCAGTGCCACAAGTATGTGGGACTATCATTATCAACCTTTCATCGTTTGGTATTCACACTATGAATATGTGTAACATCACGTTCGAGATTCAATAAAAATAAACCATTGACCAGCGGGGCATGACCATAAAACATATCTCTCATATAAATAGAACAACCATTATTCTCGGATTTAAATGAGTAGCCATCTCACATCAAACGAGATCCAGATACAATGTTCATGCTCAAAGCTGGTACTAAATAACAATTATTGAGGTTTAAAACTAATCCCGAAGGTAGATGTAGAGGTAGCGTGCCGACGGCGATCACATCGACCTTGGAACCATTCTCGACGCACATCGTCACCTCGTCCTTCGCCAGTCTCCGCTTATTCCGCAGCTCCTGTTTTGAGTTACAAATGTGAGCAACCGCACCGGTATCAAATACCCAAGAGCTACTACGAGCGCTGGTAAGGTACACTTCAATAACATGTATATCATATATACCTTTGACGTTGCCGGCCTTCTTATCTGCTAAGTACTTGGGGCAGTTCCGCTTCCAGTGACCGGTTCCCTTGCAATAAAAGCACTCAGTCTTAGGCTTGGGTCCATTCTTGGGCTTCTTCCCGGCAACTGATTTACCGGGCGCGACAACTACTTTGCCGTCCTTCTTGAAGTTCTTCTTACCCTTGCTTTTCTTGAAACTGGTGGTCTTATTCACCATCAACACTTGATGTTCCTTTTTGATCTCCACCTCCGCTGATTTCAGCATCGAATATAACTCAGGAATGGAATTCTCCATCCCTTGCATATTGAAGTTCATCACAAAGCTCTTGTAGCTAGGTGGAAGCGACTGGAGGATTCTGTCAATAACCGAGTCATCCGGAAGATTAACTCCCAGCTGAGACAAGCGGTTGTGCAACCCAGACATTTTGAGTATGTGCTCGCTGACAGAACTATTTTCCTCCATCTTACAACTGAAGAACTTGTCGAAGACTTCATATCTCTCAACCCGGGCATGAGCTTGGAAAACCATTCTCAGCTCTTGGAACATCTCATATTCTCCGTGTTGTTCAAAACGCTTTTGGAGCCCCGGTTCCAAGCTGTAAAGCATGCCGCACTGAACCAGGGAGTAATCATCACTACGCGACTGCTAGGCGTTCATAACGTCTTGAGTTGCTGGGAAAATGGGTGCGTCACCTAGCGGTGCATCAAGGACATATGCTTTCTTGGAAGCTATGAGGATGATCCTCAAGTTACGGACCCAGTCCGTATAGTTGCCTCCATCGTCTTTCAGTTTGGTTTTCTCTAGGAACGCGTTGAAGTTGAGGGCAACATTAGCGTGGGCCATTGGATCTACAAGATAGATTGTAAAGACAATTTTAGACTAAGTTCATGATAATTAAGTTCATCTAATCAAATTATTTAATGAACTCCCACTCAGATAGACATCCCTCTAGTCATCTAAGTGATACATGATCCATATCGACTAGGCCGTGTCCGATCATCACGTGAGACGGACTAGTCATCAATGGTGAACATCTCCATGTTGATCGCATCTACTATACGACTCATGTTCGACCTTTCGGTCTCTCGTGTTCCGAGGCCATGTTTGTACATGCTAGGCTCGTCAAGTCAACCTAAGTGTTTCGCGTGTGTAAATCTGGCTTACACCCGTTGTATGCGAACATTAGAATCTATCACACCCGATCATCACGTGGTGCTTCGAAACAACGATCCTTCGCAACGGTGCACACTTAGGGGGGACACATTTCTTGAAATTTTAGTGAGGGATCATCTTATTTATGCTACCGTCGTTCTAAGCAAATAAGATGTAAAAACATGATAAACATCACATGCAAATCATAAAGTGACATGATATGACCAATATCATCTTGCGCCTTTGATCTCCATCTTCGGGGCGCGGCATGATCACCATCGTCACCGGCACGACACCATGATCTCCATCATCGTGTCTTCATGAAGTTGTCTCGCCAACTATTACTTCTACTACTATGGCTAACGGTTAGCAATAAAGTAAAGTAATTACATGGCGTTTTTGATTGACATGCAGGTCATACAATAAATTAAGACAACTCCTATGGCTCCTGCCGGTTGTCATACTCATCGACATGCAAGTTGTGATTCCTATTACAAGAACATGATCAATCTCATACATCACATATATTTCATCACATTCTTTTGGCCATATCACATCACATAGCATACCCTGCAAAAACAAGTTAGACGTCCTCTAATTGTTGTTGCAAGTTTTACGTGGCTGCTATGGGTTTCTAGCAAGAACGTTTCTTACCTACGCAAAAGCCACAACGGTGATATGCCAATTGCTATTTACACTTCATAAGGACCCTCTTCATTGAATCCGATCCGACTAAAGTGGGAGAGACAGACACCCGCTAGCCACCTTATGCAACAAGTGCATGTCAGGCGGTGGAACCAGTCTCACGTAAGTGTACGTGTAAAGACGGTCCGGACCGCTTCATCCCACAATACCGCCGAATCAAGATAGGACTAGTAACGGCAAGCAAATTGACCAAATCATCGCCCACAACTACTTGTGTTCTACTCGTGCATAGAATCTACGCATAGACCTAGCTCATGATGCCACTGTTGGGTAACGTAGTAATAATTCAAAAAAATTCCTATGTGTCACCAAGATCAATCTAGGAGATGCTAGCAACGAGAGAGAGGGAGTGCATCTTCATACCCTTGAAGATTGCTAAGCGGAAGCGTTGCAAAGAACGCGGTTGATGGAGTCGTACTCGCGGCGATTCAAATCGCGGAAGATCCGATCCAAGCGCCGAACGGACAGCGCCTCCGCGTTCAACACACGTACAGCCCGGGGACATCTCCTCCTTCTTGATCCAGCAAGGGGGGAGGAAAAGTTGAGGGAGAGGGGGAGGGCTGCGCCAGGGAAGGGGTGCAGCTCCCATGCGCCTCCCCACTATATATAGGGGTGGAGGGGGCTGGTTTCTTGCCCTCCAAGTCCATTGGGGCGTTGGCAAAGGTGGGAGGAAAGAAATCCCATCCTTTCCCTTCCCCACCGATTGTTATCCCCCTTTTTAGGGATCTTGATCTTATCCCTTTGGGATATGATCTTATTCCTTCTAAGGGGGGATCTTGGTGCGCCTTGACCAGGGGTGTGGGGCCTTTCCCCCACTACCCACGTTCATGTGGGTCCCCCCATGCAGGTGGGCCCCACTCCGGAACCTTTTAGAACTTTCCCGGTACAATACCGAAAAATCCCGAACATTTTCCGGTGGCCAAAATAGGACTTCCCATATATAAATCTTCAACTCTGGACCATTCCGGAACTCCTCGTGACGTCCGGGATCTCATCCGGGACTCTGAACAACTTTCAGTAACCACATACAATTCCCATTACAACTCTAGCGTCACCGAACCTTAAGTGTGTAGACCCTACGGGTTCGGGAACCATGCAGACATGACCGAGACACCTCTCCGGCCAATAACCAATAGCGGGATCTGGATACCCATATTGGCTCCCACATGTTCCACGATGATCTCATCGGATGAATCACGATGTCGGGGATTCAATTAATCCCGTATATAATTCCCTTTGTCCATCGGTATGTTACTTGCCCGAGATTCGATCGTCGGTATCCCTATACCTTGTTCAATCTCGTTACCGGCAAGTCTCTTTACTTGTTCCGTAACACATGATCCCGTGACTAACTCCTTAGTCACATTGAGCTCATTATGATGATGTATTACCGAGTGGGCCCAGAGATACCTCTCCGTCACACGGAGTGACAAATCCCAGTCTCGATTCGTGCCAACCCAACAGACACTTTCGGAGATACCTGTAGTGCACCTTTATAGTCACCCAGTTACGTTGTGACGTTTGATACACCCAAAGCATTCCTACGGTATCCGGGAGTTGCACAATCTCATGGTCTAAGGAAATGATACTTGACATTAGAAAAGCTCTAGCAGACGAACTACACGATCTTGTGCTATGCTTAGGATTGGGTCTTGTCCATCACATCATTCTCCTAATGATGTGATCCCGTTATCAACGACATCCAATGTCCATGGTCAGGAAACCATGACCATCTATTGATCAACGAGCTAGTCAACTAGAGGCTCACTAGGGACATGGTGTGGTCTATGTATTCACACATGTATTACGGTTTCCGGTTAATACAATTATAGCATGAACAATAGACAATTATCATGAACAAGGAAATATAATAATAACCATTTTATTATTGCCTCTAGGGCATATTTCCAACAATGGTCTCCTTTGAGAGCACGAGAGGTTTCGAGGCCAACGGAGCAACAGGACCCGCACTTCCTGCACAAACCGGACACGTTCCCTTTCGATACCCAGAGACTACGTCGGAGATGGTGCGGTTTATAAGTGGCCTGAGGGGAGGCTTATTCGAAATGCGCCCAAACTTTTACCACACCCTACATGGGCCATGGGCCAGCTCTCGAGGAATTCCGGCATCGTACGATTTTCCGAGGATTTAAACTTTTGCATCACGCATGCCACCGAGGTACTTTCGCCCCTAGGTGCCATGGCATGCCCCTCCCTCGTCTGCGTAAGGCCTAGGCATGCCGCAAGGACATCACAAAGGATTTCCCATGCCGCTTCCGGGCATGATTTCATGTGGTGCCTTGCAGGTTTGGAATTTCCGGCGATGAAACCCTAGCAGAGCAATAAATTTCTCGAATATTGCACGCGGGTCCGAAAAATGCGGGGGCGTGGCACGTGTCATGCAATGGTCTCCTTTGAGAGCACGAGAAGTTTCGAGGCCAACGGAGCAACAGGACCCGCACTTCCTGCACAAACCGGACACGTTCCCTCTCGATACCCAGAGACTACGTCGGAGATGGTGCGGTTTACAAGTGTCCTGAGGGGAGGCTTATTCGAAACGCGCCCAAACTTTTACCACACCCTACATGGGCCATGTGATGACACCGTGGCAACTCTCGAGGAATTCCGGCATCGTACGATTTTCCAAGGATTTAAACTTTTGCATCACACATGCCACCGAGGTACTTTCGCCCCTAGGTGCCATGGCATGCCCCTCCCTCGTCTGCGTAAGGCCTAGGCATGCCGCAAGGACATCACAAAGGATTTCCCATGCCGCTTCCGGGCATGATTTCATGTGGTGCCTTGCAGGTTTGGAATTTCCGGCGATGAAACCCTAGCAGAGCAATAAATTTCTCGAATATTGCACGCGGGTTCGAAAAATGCGGGGGCGTGGCACGTGTCATGCGATGGTCTCCTTTTAGAGAACGAGAAGTTTCGAGGCCAACGGAGCAACAGGACCCTCACTTCCTGCACAAACCGGACACGTTCCCTCTCTATACCCAGAGACTACGTCGGAGATGGTGTGGTTTACAAGTGGCCTGAGGAGAGGCTTATTCGAAACGCGCCCAAACTTTTACCACACCCTACATGGGCCATGTGCCAGCTCTCGAGGAATTCCGGCATCGTACGATTTTCCGAGGATTTAAACTTTTGCATCACGCATGCCACCGAGGTACTTTCGCCCCTAGGTGCCATGGCATGCCCCTCCCTCGTGTGTGTAAGGCCTAGGCATGTCGCATGGACATCACAAAGGATTTCCCATGCTGCTTCCGGGCATGATTTCATGTGGTGCTTTGCAGGTTTAGAATTTCCGGCGATGAAACCCTAGCAGTGCAATAAATTTCTTAATATAAATGCAAAGCTAGCTACTAAAAATGATATCTGAAGTGAGTGAAGGCAGTGGTAGAAAGAAAGGGGGTCGGCTAAGAACTAGGTTTAGGTATTTTACCGAGAGTGACGCTCGGTAAAGGTTCACTTTACCGAGAGCCGTATATCGACTCTCGGTAACTATTGTGCCACTACTTTATTTTCCTTCTTTTTTGTGTTTTTCTTTTGGCACTTCCTTTTTGTGTCTGATATTTCATACCTTTTTATGACTAAAGTTTGAAAATACCATGACTTTAAAAATCTCAACTTCTAAGCATTGTAAACTAAAAAAACATGACGACGGAGAGCTGCGGTAACACGGAGAACGAGGTATTCACCGTGGCCTACCCCCTCTCGCTGCCGGTCAACGCCCTAGACCGCTTCCGGGCATGATTTCATGTGGTGCCTTGCAGGTTTGAAATTTTCGGCGATGAAACCCTAGCAGAGCAATAAATTTCTCGAATATTGCACGTGGGTCCAAAAAATGCGGGGGCGTGGCACGTGTAATGCGATGGTCTCCTTTGAGAGCACGAGAAGTTTCGAGGCCAACGAAGCAACAGGACCCGCACTTCCTGCACAAACCGGACACGTTCCCTCTCGATACCCAGAGACTACGTCGGAGATGGTGCGGTTTACAAGTGGCCCGAGGGGAGGCTTATTCGAAACGCGCCCAAACTTTTACCACACCCTACATGGGCCATGTGATGACACCGTGCCAGCTCTCGAGGAATTCCGGCATCGTACAATTTTCCGAGGATTTAAACTTTTGCATCACGCATGCCACCGAGGTACTTTCGCCCCTAGGTGCCATGGCATGCCCCTCCCTCGTCTGCGTAAGGCCTAGGCATGCCGCAAGGACATCACAAAGGATTTCCCATGCCGCTTCCGGGCATGATTTCATGTGGTGCCTTGCAGGTTTGGAATTTCCGGCGATGAAACCCTAGCAGTGCAATAAATTTCTTAATATAAATGCAAAGCTAGCTATTAAAAATGATATCTGAAGTGAGTGAAGGGAGTGGTAGAAAGAAAGGGGAACGGCTAAGAACTAGGTTTAGGTAGTTTACCGAGAGTAACGCTCTGTAAAGTACACGTAACCGAGAGCCGCTCTCGGAAATGGGTGAAACCTAGATCTCGGGTTTGTACTTTACCGAGAGCCACTCTCGGAAAAAGGTGAACCCTAGATCTAGGGTAAGACTTTTACCGAGTTCCTAGTTGAGTTGACTCTCGGAAATGGTTCCCATGGGGACTTATCCAAAATTTCTAAATCGCGCGCCCACACTCATCTCTCACTCTCCCTCTCCCTCTCCTTCTGTCCCCGTCCGCCCCCCTCTTCCGCCTCCGCCCTCCGAGCCGGCGCCGCTGCGGCCATGCTCCAGCACCGCCGCCACCGCCCCGTCCACCGTGCTGCACCACCGCCCCCGCCCCTCAGCGCCGCCCCCGTGTCCGCCTCCGCCCCTCACAGCCGCCGCCGCCACCGCCGCCCCTCAGAGCCGCCGCCGTGCTCCACCTCCTGTGCCGTCCCCCTGCCCCGTTGGTGAGTCCAACAGCAGCAAGCTCCAAGGGAGAGAGGAGTGTGAGTGTGAGTGTGTGTTGTGTATGTGTGTGTGAGTGAATGTTGTTGATGTGTGTGTGTTGGACATATGATTGACACTACTTCATTCTTTTGTGCAGGACATGCATCTATTTTGACAATAGAGAGTGAATTCCGTCGCACACTTCAAGGGTAATCTTTTCCCGTTCATGTGTAGGTTTTCATTTTTTGTAGATCACCTAAATAGTCGCGTAACCTAGACGTCTCCCGTTCGGAAGGGTTGTATTTATAAATATGCAAGTCTTTGCATATTTATAACCTCAACTCTTTCGAATTGTCCATGTTTTCCATGGACAGCTCGAGGATGTGTAGGCTGGTCGTTTTCATGCCGTACTTCGATCTGAGACAGAATTTCGACGGTGTCTCCTTGTTGTTCTCTAGATACACATCCTCTCGGCTTATTGCCGAGACGTGTATTTGGAGAACATCGGGGAGGTGCTGCTGAAATTTTGTCTCGGATCGGAGTATGTCATGGAAACAGACCCATCCTACACATCCTCGGGTGGGATTAGGACATATCTTTACCTATTAGATAGCTCAATGCATGTCGTAAAACTTGATGGAACCACTTGTTACATAAAAAACACTATGTGTGTGTTTCACATTATATCAGAGGATGGAAGATCGTGAGTGGATGTACACCGGACATCCCAGCCTAAAGGGTATGACCCCTGAGTGGAGGTCAAAGACCAATGATTTCCTGGAATTAGTATTTGCTGGAGAAACGTCAGTTCGTGGAATTTGGTGCCCATGCACGGAGTGCGATAACCACGTTGAAAGAGATAAGATTACTATGAGTAAACACTTAGGCACATATGGGTTTACGCCAGGCTATTACCGGTGGATCTTTCACGGTGAGACAGAACAGTCCAGAGCGGAGGTGGTGCGATAGCGCACCGACGAATATGATACTCGGATTGAAAACCTGTTAGATGACATCCGCCGTGCAGATC
This sequence comes from Elymus sibiricus, assembly GCA_039707655.1. Classification (NCBI taxonomy): domain Eukaryota; kingdom Viridiplantae; phylum Streptophyta; class Magnoliopsida; order Poales; family Poaceae; genus Elymus; species Elymus sibiricus. The sequence continues at coordinate 402,953,886 of CM077667.1, forward strand.
CGCGGGAGGACCTGAACTCCGAGGAGCCGTCGGAAAGCCCAGAAGAGTATCATGCAGCTTTGTTTGCGGCACAGAAACCCCTTCACGCCCATACAGAGGTTACTCAACTAGATGGCATCGCACGCCTAATAGCCCTGAAGGCAACCCACTGCATAAGCATAGTTTGCTTCAATGAGTTATTGTCAGTTATTGCTAGCCTGCTGCCTAAAGAAAACATATTGCAAAAGAACATGTACGAGTCAAACAAAATCCTCAGTTCACTTAAGATGCCGTATTTGCAAATACATGCGTGTCCAAACGGATGCATGTTATTTAGAAATGAACATAAAGATACGAACTACTATGTCAAGTGCAAATCCTCTAGGTATATTGAGGTACAAAATGATGACGGTAGCCAGAGGCAGCTTAAAATTGCCGTCAATATCCTTCGATATCTTCCATTCACAGAAAGGATCCAGAGGCTTTATATGACCGAGGAAACTGCCCAATATATGAGATGGGCCGCCGAAGGGAAGATGTACAATACAAAAAAGATGCAACATCCACGTGATGGTGAAGCATGGAAGAAATTTGTTCAAATTCATAAGAAAGTGGATGACTGGAAGAGTGCAGCTGTTGGGATAACAACCGATGGGTTCAATCCATATGGTTTGATGGCTGCCATATACAGTTGTTGGCCAGTATATGTTATCCCCCTGAATCTGCCCCCTGGCGTTTGCATGCAACGACATCACATGTTCCTGACGCTGATAATTCCAGGGCCTAACTATCCGGGGAAGAATATGAGTGTGTACATGGAGCCACTGGTGGACGACTTACTTGTTGCTTGGAACACTGGGGTAAGGACATAGGATGCCGTTTCAAAGAAGCACTTCAATATGCATATCTGGTACCACACATCGCTACATGACCTACCAGCACGTGCGATATTTTGTGGTTGGTGTGTAAAGGGGAAGTGGCCTTGCCCAGTGTGCCGACAGCGTGTGACTTTCATTTGGCTGGCTAAGGGTCGCAAGTACGTATGCTTTGACCAACATCGGCAGTTCCTTCGTCTTGATCACCCATACAGACAAGACACTGTGAACTTTCGGAAAGGTGTTATTGTTGATGACCTGCCACCACCTATTATGACCGGTGCCGAGCTTAAGGATGAGTTAGATGCTCTCAAGAAAAATCCCAATGGGAAAGGTTTTGTGGGATATGGAGAGAATCACCAGTGGACTCACATTCCAAGCTTATGGAGGCTCCCTTACTTTAAAGATCTTCTCCTTCCACACAACATTGATGTAATGCACACTGAAAATAATATTGTGGAGGCTTTACTCGGCACACTCCTCGACACCGAGAAGACAAAGGATAACATTAAGGCTAGGATCGATCAAGCCCAGCTATGCAACATGCCAAAATTACAATTGGTGCCTCATGCAAAAGGTAATTCTTGGAAGAAGCCATTAGCCCCTTTCACCCCTTCAATCCCCCAAAGGAAGGAAATTCTCAAATGGATTGTGAACAAGTTGTACTTCCCTAATGGATATGCAGCTAATATCATGAGGGGAGTGAATATGGCTACAAAGCGAATAGGAGGCCTCAAGAGTCATGACTACCATGTATGGCTTGAGCGGATAATGCCTGTGATGATTCGAGGGTATGTCAGAGAGGATATTTGGCGAGTGCTGACGGAGTTGAGCTACTTCTTCTGCCAGCTTTGTGCCAAAGAATTAGATTATGAAGTGGTTGCAAAGTTGGAGGAACAAGCACCTGGCTTGCTATGCAGGTTAGAGAAGGTATTTCCGCCAGGTTTCTTTAATACGATGCAACATATGATCTTACATCTCCCGTATGAGGCTAGAATGGGAGGACGTGTGCAGTTCCGATGGCAGTATGCACCTGAACGGGAGTTCAAGCATCTTCGTGGCAAATGTAAGAATAAAGCCTGCATCGAAGCCTCCATAGCCGAGGCATACCTGAACGAGGAGGTGGCAACGACCACGACAAAGTACTATCATGACAGTATTAAGACTAGGTTAAATCCAGCTCCTCGTTACAATGAAGAACCCACCAGTAATGTTCCCGACCTTAGCCTCTTCGAAGGCCATGGTGGCAAAGCAAGTGGACCGAAGCGGAAGACCTTTTAACCTACTGACTGGTCGACTCTTATGATCTATGTCTTGACCAACATGGAAGAAGTGAAGCCGTACATAACGTAAGTGTAGAACACCTTCATTGACAAGTACTCACTATTCTTGAGTCCTAACTCAAATTCTTCTCATTGCTAGGGAATTCCAGAACGAATTCTGGAAGCTACCACGGCCCCCTAGCGACGAAGAATCAGCAAACCTTCTTGAAGATACCAATGCCGATGGCGGTTTCATTTCTTGGTTCTCACGAAAATTAACTTCCCTAACTTTATGTACACTTCAAGTTGTTCTTACTTGCCGGTAATGCTTCCACTAATGAACCAGACAATCTCCTATTAATCTTGTAGGCATACCAGGAGGTTGATATGGACGCCAAAATGAGAGAAGTAGCCAAAGGTTTTGAATACGAGGCCAAGTCATTTAAGGCTTACGACATGAATGGGTATCGCTTCCACACTGATAAACACACGCGTGAGAGGCCCAATCGAAGGTCAATAAATAGTAGTGTCCATTATCTAGGGACAGATGGACGTCACTACTATGGAACTATCGAAGAAATATATGAGCTGCAATACTGTGGTTTACAAGGTGTGAAGCCCATCGTATTCAAATGCAGTTGGCTCGATCCTGAGAAAGTGAGACGGACCCCTAGTATTGGCTGGGTCAAAGTTGAACGAGCATCGAAATATGCAGGAAATGATGTCTATATTATGGCTCAACAGGCTACACAAGTGTTTTATCTCCCGTACGCGTGCACATCTACGGAACATATCGATCTCTTGAAATGGGATGTCGTGTACAAGGTACCCCCGCATACCAAGGTACCTACCCCAAACAAGGACGATTACCACATAAACCCTGACACATACGAGGGAGAGTTCTATCAAGAAGCAAACAATCACGAAGACGAAGATGATGCAGAGGAAGATGATGGTGTGCATCACGAAGATGATGCTATGGAACATGAGGCCATGGATGACATGGAAGTAGATAATGCGGAGGACGAATACGAGGATGTTTCTGACCCTCAAGATTTGGCATTACTTCTGCGATGGCAAATGGGGCAAGATGATGATGAGGGTCCCCCTGAAGACTTCGAGGATGAATGTATGAACTGGCGTGATAGCGATGATGACAGCCCTGATCCAAATGTTGCACCTAATATTGACCCCTATTTCTAACAACTCCATGTAATCGTGTGAGAACTATGTATGCGTGTCACAACTCCATGTATTCGTGTAACAACTCTTCGTATTCATATGTGCAACAACTCTATGTATTCGTGTGTGTAACAACTCTACATATTCGTATGTGCAACAACTCTATGTATTCGTGTGTGTAACAACTCTATGCATTCATGTGTGCAACAACTCTATGTATTCGTGTGTGTAACAACTATATGTATTATTGTGACAACTCCATTTATTCTTCATATGTGATATATTTAATGTATTTACATCAAGTTGTATCATCTGTACTAACTGGTTTGTTCCTCGTCATATCAGGTGATTGAAACATGACAGGTGGCAACAAGAATCCAAAGGAAAGTTTGAAAGATGTGGCAGCTCTGTACAATGATCAACTTGCTCGACCGGTGAAAGAGGTGGCCGCTCCAGCATCGGTTGCCACAGCCGCCAAGAAGGCCAAATGACCGGCGGGTCTAGATCCCCCTTCGAAAAGCCGGGTGAAACGAGGTCGAGTAGGACGCGGGGGAGGAGGAGTAGGAGGCGGAGGAGGCGGGGTAGGAGGAGGAGGCAGAGAGGAGGCGGCTCGAGGAGGTAGACGAGGTTGCGGAGAGGAGGTGGCTCGAGGAGGCGGACGAGGAGGAGGAGCAGATGAGGTAGGAGGAGGAGGCGGGCGAGGAGGGGGATGAGGAGGACGAGGAGAACGTAGAGCAGCCCGTAGTAGAGCACCTCTTTCTTCTCCTGGACCCTCTGATGCGGTGCTTCGCCAGCCTCAGGAGGAGGATGCACGACGGCTCGAGGAGGAAATAGAGGATGGGGAGGAGGCGGGTCAGGATGAGGAGGATGAGGAGGAGGTGGTGGAGGACGCCGCCGCCGAGAGGAGACTAGTTGTTCGTCAGTTTTCTGAGGGTGGGGATGGACCCTCACGAGTGACGGAGCACCACGAGGTGAGCGGCTCACAGCCGGGCGGTTCGACTATCAGCACTACTTCCACACGGAAAGTGTGGCTGCGTGGTCCTTCAAAGCTTCCAAAACGTCCATATGTGCATAGAAACGTGTTGATTAAACCAGTGGGAGATAAGTAAGTGGTTATATCGACTCATCCCATTTAAATTGTACCTTTGTCATTTCATCACATATAATATGACTTCACTCTTCCTAATGCAGGAGCTTAATAAAAGCTGGTGAGAGGTGTCTGCCACGTCCGCCGAGTGGCATCATTGGGGGTCTTTCTAGGTTAAATTATCCTGGACTGGTCACTTTGCCGAACGGTGTCATTGAGCCAGCTTGATCATGGGATCACTACAAACTCGCTCCGGATTTCCTGGATATGCGTCAGAGGGTTTATGATACCAGAGCCTTGCGAATGGTCAACGATTTCTGGGTAAGTCCTTTCAAACACCGCAATGTCAATACCAAAAGGTTTAAATTTGCCATAGTCATGATTTTACCCTTCTCACATGTGTGCATGTTTATAGGATTTCTTTACATGCATAGATGGTGAGAAGGATCGCGCCAATGTGGTGGTTGAGAATATTGCCAAGAAACTAGTCCATGACATGCACTATGAGGAGCGCGTCCGGTTAGTGGTCAAGTATCACGCGGACTATCTCAACCAGAAGATTTCCAAAGAGGTGGCTCGAGGGAAGCATCTTACACGGGACATGTACTTCAAGGCAAGTGACGATGGATGCTTGTTATTCCCTACATTCCAGCAAATTAGATTCCTTACTAAGATGCATTTGTTTACTTATTACAGGTGATTCCTCGGTGGTGCGCTGACAAACGTCCGTGCTGGGAGAAGATCGTCGAACGGTGGACAAATCCAGGGTGGCAGGATGAACACAAGACCATCGGGGACCGGCGTAAGTTGATGGGTTGTCCAGGACACCGTCAAGGCAACCTCACCATCCCAGGTGTCGTCTGCAAACATGTAGGCAACAACATCCTTTTCTTTTCATCATGTTTCTCTTTCATTTGTGAGCATTTCCTTGATTGTTTGGATCGCTTTCTTTTGCAGAAAGAAGACACTGGCAAGGATATCTCTTAATTCGAGGCATGGACCAACAAACGTACCAAAGACGACAAGGACAAGGACCCTCTCCACCCGGAGAGGGACTGGATCAGCTCTAAAGCCCGGTCAGATGGGGAGAACTACACCAAAAAATTGAAGGAGACGTACGGGCAAGAGGCTGATCCTCACGTGCTGCCATTTGACCCTCTTGTGGCCATTGCCGCGGCAGGCGGTAGAACGAAGGGCCGGATGGTGGTTCACCTTGATTCTGTCATAACCTCCTCCCTTCCGAGAGTCAACGCGCTACGTGCTATGAGTACTGGCTCTACTTCTAGCATAGAGCGTCACGTACCACATACCGTGTCCATTATTGAGGAAATTTAGGTCAGTGCTTCTTCATTGATCCTTCATGGTCCTGCATGTTTGCATTTCAACACGAATGACATTTTCATTGACATATTGTAGACTCGACTGAATGACACCCAGAAAGAACGAGATGGAGACCGGGCTAAGCTGAAGGCACAAGATGATCTAGTGAAGTCTTTACAACAAATGGTGGTCAATCTTTATTCTATGCAAGGCAAACCAGTGCCAGAGATGCCACCGACGGCAGAGTGGAACATTGTGAGTTTCGTATGAACTATTTCTATCACCATTTTTGGCATTACCATATGCATTTATCTTATTGGGTCAATCCATCACAGCTCAATCCATCACAAGGGTCGAACAATGTTCCGGTAGTTCCACCTCAAGTTGGTGGAGTTGGAGTACCAAACGTAATGGCGTCTTCTGATGTTAATGTTACCACTCCGATCTCCAAAACCGTGTGAACTTCATGTTATGTTGTGTTTGAAACTGTTCCTTATATGTGCTTGAGAATTATTGCATCTTGTGTGATCTTGAGACTTGTAAACTTGTGGTAGTCGAGTGTGCTTGACAACTATTGCACGTTTTATGCACTATTAAATTTATGTGGGCTGTTCTTGAGAATCATTTCTTTTTTTGTTCAATGATGCCTATATGTGAGATGTTCTATGTGTGATGCACTATATGCTGCTGCTGTATATGTTTTGCTGCAGGAAAGAAACAAAACAGCAAAAAAAGGCTGTTGGGCAAAACATTGCCGAGAGTAGCTCTCGGTAAAGTCTGTGAAACTGGACAAAGATACAATCTTTACCGAGAGGCCTCTCGCAAAAGGATACCAACCATAGCGCTGTCTGACATCTTTACCGAGGGCCCCTCTCGGCAAACAGGGCTCTCGGTGTACTCTGCGGACCCACATGTCAGGCCATAGACACGTGGCACTTTCCTATTGGGTATCTTTGCCGAGGGCCCCTCTCGGCAAACACGGCACCCGGCGTACTCTACGGCCCCACATGTCAGGCTACCGACACGTGGCCCTTTCCTATTGGGTCTTTTTGCCGAGGGCCACTCTCGGCAAACACGGCACCCGACGTACTCTACGGCCCCACATGTCAGGCTACCGACACGTGGCACTTTCCTATTGGGTCTTTTTGCCGCGGGCCACTCTCGGCAAACACGGCACCCGGCGTACTCTACGGCCCCACATGTCAGGCTACCGACACGTGGCCCTTTCCTATTGGGTGTTTTTGCCGAGGGCCACTCTCGGCAAACACGGCACCCGGCGTACCCTGCGGACCCACATGTCAGGCGCCCGACACGTGGCGTTTTCCTATTGGGTGTCGTTGCCGAGGGCCCCTCTCGGCAAAAACTCTGTGGACCCCACATGTCAGGTTGTGGCCACGTGGCAACGGCCGGCCCCGTCCGCCGTCCGTTAGCTACTTTATTTTGCCGAGGGCCGTGTATCCCTCTCGGCAAAAGCTTTACCGAGAGTCCGTGCATTGGCTCACGGCAAATTCCTGTTTGCCTGAGAGGTGTACGCCGGGTGCCCTTTGCTGAGTGCGACACTCGGCAAAGCCTTTGCCGACGGTTATTGCCCCTTTGCCGAGTGTCCGTGGCACTTGGCGTATATGCCGATTCCAGTAGTGAGGGGTACGAAGGGATGAAACCACGTACAACCTCCTGAGTAGAGATTAGGCCAACTCCGACCCGTCTGTTCGGATTTCATCCATTTGGATAAGGTGATATGGTAGCGTCCGGTCTTTTTTAATGCGTTGGCTGTGCGTTTAACATGCAGACGCATCTTGTCCGTCAACTGGACGTTCATCCTTTTACGAATATGTTTTGTTGGGTATTGAGACATTTTTTATTTTATCAAAGACATTTTCATACATACATTCATCAATTCTTTGCCATGAGAATAAGACCAAAGAAAATTAAAATCACAATTAGACATTTTAAAAGATGTCCAGCTTCCAGAACCGCTCCCACTAGTTGGACTAATACCTTATCTATGTCTTCATTGTTGATCTGTGGATTCTTGAACTTGACAACTTCTTTCTTCTTCGGTTCTAAAGAAGTAGACGTTGCTTCTCCTTTGGTCTCTTTTTTAGTCTCATCTCTAGTTTCAATTCTAGCTAGAAGTGCATCAACATCTAGCAAATTTCGTTCGATCAAAAGACCGATGTACGTTTCTTTCCAATACCAAAAACTGCATCCCACTTATACCCAAATTTGAGCTAAGTAAGCTTAACAAAACTTCGGGAGTCCGGACACAAAACCGACCCAAGAGACGGACATATCCCATCATTTTTGTACTTGATGAACACCCATTGGGGATGTTCCGGCGTCGTAGAGACGCGGCGCACGACCTGCAGCGGGCAGTCATCGCACTTTATGAGCGGCAACAGTGAGTCGACAAGTCTCTGCACCAGCGCCGAGCCAGGACGACGATCAGCTGTAGCTTTGGAGGCGAACGGACGATGGGGTAGATCCGACTGGATAAAGGAGGACTCGACACCTGCATGCGGCGTCGAGAAATGCCAGAGCAGTGTGGTCCGGTACCCGGCCAATCCATGGCAAGGCTCAGCCGTCGGCGGCCAGATGCGGCAAATCCGGCCGGCAGGATGCGCCAAATCCCGCCGCCGCAGATCTACCGGTTGGCCGCCCGCGCCGGGCCGAGGGGGGCACCAAGCTTGCAGCTAGTGTTATGGACAGGAGGAGGGGAGGGGGCAGAGAGTAAGGCAGAGCAAAATGGACGGCGGCGCTCTTGGGGTAGGGTTTGCTCGGGAGGGAGGGGGGTAGGGATGGAGGGGAGAGAAAAGGAAGGCATGTGTCCCCGACAGGCGGGCCATGGGAGGACATGGGCACGCGTCTCACCCGTCCACCCGTGAACGCTTCGGCGCAAACACGACCCAAATTTAGATCGGAGATGGGCCAAAAGTAGACGAAAAAAACAAACGTTTGTTTGCGCCGGCGTGCTGGAGCGCGATTTATGTCCGTTCACCCTAAAACGAATGCGGACGGACGATTCGGGGTCGTGCGTCGGAGTTGATCTTATGCAGCTGAATCATGAGTCTCTCGAGACAAAAGGATCAAACTACATACAACAACGATGCTCAACACACTGATTTTTTTTTTGAGAAATGGATCAACACACTGACAATATTACATGGACACAAAAAGCCTAAGAATCCTGAATTGACAAGCAGAATCACGGCCCAAAATAGCCAGGGCCGGTCCTAAGATTTCTGAGGCCAGGGACGAGACTAGAACCCGGAGGCCCTTATTATAAACATCAAAATAATATTTAATATATGTATATGTGAAATCTTTTAATAGAACAAGTACATCTGAAATTTAAAAAATTATAGTTAACTTAAAATTTTCTTCTAACTTTCCTAGATGCAATTACGTTAATGATGGTATGATATCAGTCTCATTCAACAATTTTTCTAAAGTTACAAACCTCACATTTTGTTTTTTATCACTATATAGCTATTTAAAAGATGCATATGCTTTCAAAAAGGTGTGATAGCTCCCGGGTGCCTAGGCACCCTCTATGAACTGTAAATTCAGAAAAGTAGAAAAAAAATATCTAAAACTTTGCAACATGAAAGATGGTCAGAATTTGTAGGTTTGCAAGTTTTCATGCCAAAATATCATGTAGAGAATGATGTCCAAATGAGTTTCAGATTTCAATGCTAAAAGTGCACAAAACTTCAAGCACTGAAATATTTTTCGTGTGTAGAGCACCTCGGATGGTTTTTTGGCATGAAAACTTGCAAGCACCTACAAAGTTTGATCATCTTCGATGTTACAAATTTCAGAATTTTTTATATTTTTTGATTTTACTGTTCATAGAGGGTGCCTAAGCCCTGTAGAGAACACAGATAATGACTTAATGCCATAAACTATATGAGAGAACTGTTGAACAGAAGATTCAATATATTTCTTTCTCTCATCCGCAAATCGAGAAAGCATTATTTTCTGTCAACTATGATCCTGTAGATATAAGTTGAAATATTGCACACAGAAGGAACCATCTAAATGTGTTTGAGATAGTGCTTTTCCAGCATCACCACAAAATCATAAAATCGATCATTGAAAGCACATATGCTCCCTTAAAGGTTTTGATAATTCATGACAACATACATTGTTTCTTGGACTAATAGTTTTCCCTACTTTATTTCAGATAAAGTCCACAGAGAATTGGCTTGAATGTGTGGAGAATCCCCAAGAAGAGAAGAAGAAGGAAAGAAATAGGATTGGCAAGACAACAAGCTTCAAGACTCTATATTTTGCATTTTATGAGAAATAACATTTGAGTCCATAGGAAAGTCAATACTTGATACGTCTCCAACGTATCTATAAATTTTGATTGTTCCATGTTGTTATATTATCATTCTTGTATCATTTTATAGCAACTTTATATCATTTTTTGGGACTAACCTATTGACATAGTGCCAAGTGCCAGTTGTTGTTTTTTGCTTGTTTTTTTACTTCGTAGAATATCAGTACCAAACGGAGTCCAATCATGACAAAACTTATTGGAGATTGTTTTTGGACCAGAAGGAAGCCAGTGGGTTAAAGAAGTACCCAGGAGGGAGCCCAGACCTCCCACAAGACACCAGGGCATGCCAGAGGCCCCGGGCGCGCCCTGGTGGGTTGTGGCCACCTCGGGAACCTTCTCGGCCGCCTCTGAGCTCTATAAATACCCAAATATTCCAGAAACCCTAGAGGAATCGACGAAAAATACTTCCAGCCGCCACAAGTTCCAGAACCGTGAGATCCAATCTAACACCATCACGAAGGGGTTCATCATCCTCATTGGTGCCTCTCTGATGATGTGTGAGTAGTCCACCCACTACTAGGGAAAAGCCTAGCAATAGCGTGGTTTTTAGGTGTATCAGTAGCGCGGGAACCCGCGCTACTGATAAGGCACTACAGCTAACTTGTATCAGTAGCGCTGGTCACCCAGCGCTACAGCTAAAGTTTAGAAGTAGCGCCTCTTAGCCGGCGCTACTGCTAACCAAGTTATCAGTAGCGCGCTTCTCTAACCCGCGTCACTGTTAAACGCACATATTCCTTTTTTTTATATTTATGTTGTATTTACACACGGTTACACATATTAATATACAACATCAATAATTATTGTGCCAGCAACTACATTTAGATTAAAGTGGATGGATGCAAGTGATCATGTTGAATTAGAAGAAAATATGATGTTGCCAATCGCAACATCATATTTTCCTCTAATTCAACATGATCACTTGCATCCATCCACCTTAATCAAATATATGTCATATAACTCATCATCATCTTACTCATCTAATAACTCATCATCATCTTACTCATCTAATCATACCAAGTTAAAATCTCATAAAATAGAAAAACATCATAATAGTAATCATCCTAATGGATTATGCAAGTTAAAATAAACCAGAAAAACTTCTCTATCATAGGACCTAGTCCTCCCTCCTAGGTAAAATGACATAAAACAGAATAACACCTATGTCTCCATGATGAAGCAAAGAGATCCAACGGTCTCCAACTTGTGGCTTGCGATCCTTCTTTATTTCTCCCCATGCTTCAATTTGGAGCCGTCTTGGTGGTTTGCGCTCAGTCGAGTATGCAAAAGAGAACTAGGGCCTCATAGGGCTTTTAATTGTCATATTACCTTCGGCTTGCATCAACGGAGGCACAACTTCATTTGGCAGTTTCTGTTGAAGAACATAATAGTAGCCTAGTTAGCAATGTAATCAATACCATTTACGCAATAGTAGTATACTTAATTGGCAACTCTTACCAAGATATTTCGGCGGATGTCATCCGCCCTCAACCTATGCACCAGTGTCCTGTACAATGTATAATTTGGGCCAGTTCGTAAATTATACGGGAAGATCTCCCTACCAACTAGGACACCAATAACAAAGTTGATAAGATCATCCTTCTCCTCCCAAGTTAGATGTGATCCATAAGTGTAGTGTGTCGTGTCAATTATTTTCTATGTTTCACTCGAAGAAACGAAATAAGCTGTAAATTATAAATTAACAAATTTAGTATGGATGAACACCAACTATTTTTAAATATAGAATGCAAATTACTTGACAAATATGCATGGTTGATAAACTCACATGGAGGTAAAACAGGAAGCATATCGACATCCACCCAAATGTCGATTTTACCTTCAATATGATCTTCAGGACGAAGATCGAAGGTTATTTCCATATCCTCCTGAAATCCATATGCCTTGCAAAGAGCTTCCCAATTTGAGCACCCTAATTCTGTGTTTTTAACTGCATTCATTACTTTGACCAGAAATGTGTGACCATGTTTATTCCTCAGGTTGGCTCTCCTCGTCTCGAAACTCTCGTGCTCTTCGAAACCGAGCCTCTCCAAGAAATACCGTCTTGCATGACAGGGGATGAACTAGTCGAATTGTATAAAACAGAAATTACACGTTGAAGCAAAGAAACAGAAGTCATGCTTAATTACGAAAAAACACTTGTCATCGTTGCGTACCGTAGAAGCATCGAAGGTCTCGTCAAGCTTGATGGTGAAGAACCTGTTGTCTCGCATTACACCGAGGTATATATCGCAAGAAGAGAAGAGGAGGAAGAGCCCCCCACGACAACAGTCGGGATTCGTCCATCAAGAACACACATGAAAGTCACACAAGGAGCAACGACACACCGAAAGTCACACACGCATTATACCAATATAATATCACTAATACATTTATAATGAACTCGAATATAATATCACTAATACATTTATAATGAACTTGAATATAATATCACTAATACATCATCTCGAATAATCCAGTTAATGCATCATCAAATATTAACTAATACATCTCGAATATTATCATATAAGATCACTAATACAGATCGAATATCCTAGAATCCAAAGTGGAGGACGGTGAACTCGGTTCACTAGCGGTCTCTGAGTCGCTAGCGGTGGACACCCAAAGATAAGGAACCATCACCGGATCATAACTCGGGTAAGATCCCTGAAGAACCTGCCAGGTATTGAAGAACCTGGCGTCCAACGCCGCCATGTAGCGACGGACGTGCTCGTCCTCCTCCCTGACACGATGACGTACCACCTCCGCGGGGGCCCGATCCCTTTGCACCGAAAGTGGCCCATGCGACCGCCACCAAAGAAGCTTCGGGTCGACGACAAGACCAGGATTCCTCACCAAGCTCCGAGCCCGGGAAGGTAGCACCACCCAATGCCAGCCCGGCGGAGCCCAGTCCTGGACATTGCGCCTCTCAAGCAGGATGTCGCCGCCGACTCGACGACGACGAGGATGCGGGCCAGGCATCGTTGACGTCGAGACAAATTCCTATGAGAACATTTTTCTTATCATTTAATGTTTTGCTATTTCAGAAATGCTTAATTTCTTAAACTCATGTTAGACTCATTTTTGACTCGGTTTTCCGGAATGCCGTTTCCTAGCAATTCCCGGCACCCGATATGCCTACTTTCTAGCACAAGTCATGCCAAAATTTCGACATTACCCTTGCTAAAAAGTGGACATATCGAGCGCCTGAAATTCACCGGAACGGAAATGAAACAACATTCCGGCGAAACATAGGCCACTCGGATCATTTGCATATAACAGTAAGAAAAATATAGAACTTGAAGAAAATGCAATAAGGTTTTTCTTCACAATATTTGAAACTAAATTCAGCCTAGCTAAATTTCTGTCCTAATTTGAAAACCTAGTTAATTTCATACTAATTAACTAGGTTCATACTACCTAATATGTCCTAGGGTTCATACTAATTCATACTACATACCTAACATGTCCTAATCTGTCCTAGAGAGACAGAGAGAGAAGAAGGGGCAGAGGACTTACAAGGGGCTAGGGGAGACGTCGGCGGCGAGGTGGAGATCGGGGGAGATGCCGGTGGCGAGGTGGACCTCGGGGGAGATGCCGGCGGCGAGGTTGAGCTCGGGGGAGACGGAGGGCGCGCGGGCGGCGACGGACGGGTGCGGGTGGAGGAGCGGGATGCGACGAAGGGCGCGCGGGCGGCGACGGCGGCGTCAGAGGAGAAGGATCTAATGGGGGATGGGGATTTGGAGGAAAGAGGTGGAGGAGGAGCCGGCGCGGGCCGGGGTTATGTCAAGATAGCAGTAGCGCGTTTTAGGAAACAGCGCTACTGCTACCTGACGTATCTATAGCGCGTTTTAGGAACCAGCGCTACTGATAAACCTAGCCTGGTGACAACGGTCGGGCAATATTAGTAGTAGCGCTTTTTCTAACTCCGCGCTACTGCTAAGAACTTAGCAGTAGCGCCTTTTCTTGAAGCGCGCTACGGCTATTTAGCAGTAGCGCCTCTTTTTATCCAGCGCTACTGCTAAGGTTCTGAGTATAAGGTTTTCCCTAGTAGTGACCATAGACCTACGGGTTCGTAGGCAGTAGCTAGATGGCTTTCTCTCTCTCTTTTGATTCTCAATACAATGGTCTCTTGGAGATCTATTTGATGTAATGACTTTTTGCGGTGTGTTTGTTGGGATCCGATGAATTTTGAGTTCATGATCAGTTTCTATCCATGAATATTATTTGAGTCTTCTTTGATCTCTTATATGCATGATTACTTATAGCCTCGTATTTCTTCTTCGAATCTTTGATTTAGTTAGTCTAACTAGATCGATTTTTTCTTGCCATGGGAAGAGGTGCTTTGTGATGGGTTCGATCTTGCGGTGTCCTCTCCCAATGACACAAGGGGCAGCGAGGCACGCATGTATCGTTGCTATTAAGGATAACAAGATGGGGTCTATTCCTACATGAATAGATATTGTCTACATCATGTCACCGTTCTTATTGCATTACTCTGTTTTTCCATGAACTTAATACACTAGATGCATGCTGGATAGCGGTCGATGTGTGGAGTAATAGTAGTAGATGCAGAATCGTTTCGGTATACTAATCTTGGACATGATGCCTATATAATGATCATCGCCTTGGATATCGTCATGATTATTTGATCTTCTATCAATTGCCCAACAGTAATTTGTTTACCCACTGTGTGCTATACTCATGAGAGAAGCCACTAGTGAAACCTACGGCCCCCGGGTCTAGTTTTCCAACATATTGCTTTCCGATCTATCTTTTTGCCGCTTTTGTTTTCAGATCTATTATTCCAAAAACCCAAAAATACCTTGCTGCACTTTTTATTTGCCTCTTTTATTTTGTGCCCTTGTGAGATCTATCTATCCAATCTATTACAATCTAATCTATCTTTTTACCGTTGAGAGATTGACAACCTCTCTTGCACGCCGGGTTGCAAATATTTGTTCTTTGTGTACAGGTACCATTTACATAGTGTTGTGTGATCCTCCTACTCGTTCGATACCTTGGTTTCATAACTAAGGGAAATACTTACCGTCGCTGTGCGGCATCATCCCTTCCTCTTTGGGGAAATACCGACGCAGTCTCAAGCCACGTCAAAGGAATTTCTAGCGCCATTGTCGGGGAGGAAGCAGTCTCTTTAACATGCCAATCTCTGGCGCCGAGGAGACATCATCAACATCTATCAGGTTCCTAATTACAAATCTCATCTCCTTGCAATTATATTATTTGTCATTTGTCTCTCATTTTCCTCTCCCCCACTTCACAAAAATTTGCCGTTTTATTCGCCCTCTTTTCCGTTTGCCTTTTTGCTTGTTTGCTATCTTTGCTTGTGTTGCCATGTGCCTTCTATTTGCTTGCATCTTTGCTTGCTAAAAATCTATTGATATGGATCCTCATCCACTTGCTAATCTTTTCAAAAGGCCAAATTATGATGAACCAATTGCTAGTGAGTTGAGCGCACTTGATTATCTCTATGAAGTTTTGTTTGAAAATCATGAATCTGAAAATTTTGATGAAGTGTTGAAAGAAGAAATTTATAAGGTGTTTCATGATAGTTCCTTGAATGATGAGCATGATTGCAATGTTGCTAGTATGAATTCTCTAAATATCCATGATGCTAATGATATGCAAAGCCACAAGCTTGGGGATGTTATGTTTGATGAAGATGATATTTCTAGTCCCCCAGATTTTGATGAGCAAATTTATTGTGATGATTGCATGCCTCCTATTTATGATGATGGTGATGACACGTATGCTATAATGAGTAATGATAACCATGAAACTTATCATCATGGTTTTAATTTTCAATGTGGTTATGTCAATCAAGTGTCTCATGATAGTTATTTTGTTGAGTTTGCTCCCACTACCATGGATGATAGGGAATTTGCCTATGTGGAGAGTAATGAAATTCTATGCTTGTGCATCATGAAAAGAATGATTTATGTGATAGTTATATTGTTGAATTCCTTCATGATGCTACTGAAATTTATTATGAGGGAGGAACATATGCTTGTAGGAATTGCAATAATATCAAGTTTCCTCTCTATGTGTTCAAAGTTTTGAAGTTATGCTTGTTTTGCTTTCCTATGCTAGCTGATTCTTGTTCCCATAATTTGTTTGCTTATAAAGTGCCTATGCATAGGAAGTATGTTAGACTTAAGTATGTTTTCCATATGCTTCATGGTGCTCTCTTTGTGTTGCTATTATTATCTTTCATGAGGGCATCATTGAAATCTCAAGCCAATCTTAATGGCTATAAAGAAAGAGCTTGTTGGGAGGCAACCCAATGAATAAAATTTATTTTTATATTTTTATTTCTGTTCTTGAGTGTTGACACAATTATGCTACTGTTATGATTGTGTTTTTCATGTTTTAATTAGTGTTTGTGCCAAGTAAAGCCTTTCGGATGATTCATAAGATTAGTAGAAACAATGCTGAATCTGAAACAGAAACTTTGACTCCAGTGCAGGAATTTTCATTTTTTTACTAGAGCGTGATAATGAGCTTAAATTTTAACACAGTGTTTATATACAAATTATTTACGTTGTCCTAATTTTTCAGAATTTTTAGAATTACAGAAGTAAGGTTAGAGTACAGATTACTACAGACTGTTCTGTTTTAGACAGATTCTGTTTTCGTTGCATTATGTGCTTGTTTTGATGAACTATGGTTTGTATTGAAGGGTATAAGCCATGTTAAACTTAAAATACAGTAGGTATAATGCAATAATAAAATTTTAATGATTTTGCAACAGTACTTAGAGTGGTGATTTGCTTTATTATACTAACGGATCACACGAAGGTTTTGTTGATTTTTGTGTGATTGAAGTTTTCAAGTTTTGGGTGAGATCCGATGGATGAAGGAATAAGGAGTGAAAAGAGCCTAATCTTGGCGATGATAAAGAACCCCCAAGATAATATCCAAGTAGAAACAAGCAACTAAGCTTGGGGATGCCCCGAGTGGCATCCCCTCTTTCTTCTAACGACCATCGGTATTTTACTTGGAGCTATATTTTTATTCGTCACATATCATGAGTTTTGCTTGGAGCGTTTTGTATCATTTGAGTCTTTGCTTTATTTTCTTTTTAGTTTGTGACAAGTATCCTTGCTAGACACACCTATTTGAGAGAGCCAAAATTATGCTATGATTTGTTAGAATTGCTCTATATGCTTCACTTAAATTTTTTGAGATATGGAATTGCTCTAGTGCTTCACTTATACTTTTTGAGCACGGTGTGCTTTAAATTTTTGAAGAAATACTCTCATGCTTCACTTAGATTAATTTGAGAGTTAGTAAATTTTGAAGAAATTCTCTCATGCTTCACTTATATTATTTTGAGAGATGAAACTTTTATGCTCATGTTCTTCACTTAAATTTATTTGAGCTTGTCAAAAGCAATGGCAATATATGAAACTAGTCCCAAAGTGATAGATATTCAAGAGGGATATAATAAAAACTTTCATGAAGATCATTGGACAAATTAAACTTGATTCCTTGTAATAGTTTTGAGACATGATGGTAGTGATATGTGAGTCATGTTGGTGAGTAATTATGCTTTAGTAAGAATATTGGTGTTAAGGTTTGTGATTCCCTATGCAAGCACGAAAGTCAATAGTTATGCAATGAAATTACATCCTACTTATGGTGCATTATTCAGTGTTAGTTATGCTCAATGCCCGTTTATGTGAATTTTCGTTTCTTGGTTGCTTGCTTCTCAATCTATTTGCTAGCCTCCACTTGTACTAAGTAGAAATACTACTTGTGCATCAAAAATCCTTAAACCCAGTTTTGCCTTATGAGTCCACCATACCTACCTATATGCGGTATTTTCATGCCGTTCTAAGCAAATTTGTATGTGCCATCTCTAATTTTCAAAATAAATTTCCTTTTTGTGTGCTCGTACCGCTCATGAAACTGTAGGGGGTATCCAATATTTTTCCATGCTAGATGTGTTATTCTCATGATGAGTCTTTATTCACTTGTCATTGCACGAGAGTACGGCGGTAATAGGGATGCCCAGTCCCGAAATGAAAAAGAAATTTACTTTATGTTGTCAAATAATAAATTCCTTGGAAAGTGTTGGTATGGAAGGCAACCGTGGATACGGCTAGCCATGGATTGTGAAAGAAAGGTGGAAAAAGGAATAAACTTTACTTTATGTTTGGCAACCGCCTATGATGTATCTAGCATGGAAAGTATTGAGAACTACTTTGTCGTTTTCGTTGACAGGAAAGGCATGCCACCCAAAATATTTTTCTCTCTCAATTTAAGATTTGAGCTCTGGCACCTCTACAAATCCCTACTTCCCTATGCGAAGGGCCTATCTATTTTCTTTATGCAATTTTTACTTTTATTTGAGTCTCCATCTTCTCTTATAAAGCACCAACTGGGGGGCACTATGATCATACTTGTGCATTGGGTGTAGTTAATATTTGAGTGTGTTTCATGAATGGATCAATGATTGAGCATGATGGGCTAGGGATAACTTTGTTTAGTGTTCATATTTTGAAAGACATGGTTGCTTGTTGGCATGCTTGAGTATTAAAGTCTTCAGGACAAAATTAGACTATTGCTTCGAACCATCTTAAAGTCCAAATGTCCATGCTACAAAAGAAAATAATATGTGATGAACATGTTAGGCAGCATTCCACAACAAAAATTCTGTTTTTATCATTTACCTACTCGAGGACGAGTAGGAATTAAGCTTAGGGATGCTGATACGTCTCCAACGTATCTATAAATTTTGATTGTTCGATGCTGTTATATTATCATTCCCGGATGTTTTACAATCATTTTATAGCAATTTTATATCATTTTTTGGGACTAACCTATTGACATAGTGCCAAGTGCCAGTTGCTATTTTTTGCTTGTTTTTTACTTCGCGAAATATCAGTACCAAACGGAGTCCAATCACAACGAAAAATTTTGGAGATTTTTTTTGGAACAGAAGGAAGCGAGTGGGCCAAAGAAGTACCCAGGAGGGAGCCCAGGCCACCCACAAGACACCAAGGTGCGCCAGAGGCCCCGGGCGCGCCCTGGTGGGTTGTGGCCGCCTCGAGAACCTTCTCCACCACCTCTGAGCTCTATAAATACGCAAATATTCCGGAAACCCTAGAGGAGTCAACGAAAAATACTTCCAGCCGCCGCAAGTTCTAGAACCGCGAGATCCAATCTAACACCATCACGGAGGGGTTCATCATCCTCATTGGTGCCTCTCCGATGATGCGTGAGTAGTCCACCATAGACCTACGGGTCCGTAGGCAGTAGCTAGATGGCTTTCTCCCTCTCTTTTGATTCTCAATACAATGGTCTCTTGGAGATCTATTTGATGTAATGACTTTTTGCGGTGTGTTTGTTTGCATCCGATGAATTTTGAGTTCATGATCAGTTTCTATCCATGAATATTACTTGAGTCTTCTTTGATCTCTTATATGCATGATTACTTATAGCCTCGTATTTCTTCTTCGAATCTTTGGTTTAGTTAGGCCAACTAGATCGATTTTTCTTGCCATGGGAAGAGGTGCTTTGTGATGGATTCGATCTTGCGGTGTCCTCTCCCAGTGACAGAAGGGGCAGCGAGGCACGCATGTATCGTTGTTATTAAGGATAACAAGATGGGGTCTATTCCTACATGAATAGATCTTGTCTACATCATGTCACCGTTCTTATTGCATTACTCCGTTTTTCCATGAACTTAATACTAGATGCATGCTGGATAGCGGTCGATATGTGGAGTAATAGTAGTAGATGCAGAATCGTTTCGGTCTACTAATCTTGGACGTGATGCCTATATAATGATCATCGCCTTGGATAGCATCATGATTATTTGATCTTCTATCAATTGCCCAACAGTAATTTGTTTACCCACCGTGTGCTATACTCATGAGAGAAGCCACTAGTGAAACCTACGGCCCCCGGGTCTAGTTTTCCAACATATTGCTTTCCGATCTATCTTTTTGTCGCTTTTGTTTTCAGATCTATTATTTCAAAACCCCAAAAATACCTTACTGCACTTTTTATTTGCCTCTTTTTGTGTGGTCTTGTGAGATCTATCTATCCAATCTATTACAATCTAATCTATCTTTTTACCGTTGAGAAATTGACAACCTATCTTACGCGTCGGGTTGCAAGTATTTGTTCTTTGTGTGCAGGTGCCGTTTACATAGTGTTGCGTGATCCTCCTACTAGTTCGATACCTTGGTTTCATAACTGAGGGAAATACTTACCATCGCTGTGCTGCATCATCCCTTCCTCTTTGGGGAAATACCGACGCAGTATCAAGCCACATCAATACTATTAAAAGGGGATGAGGTATCCATGATGATCTGGTTGCTCAAGTGCTTAGAGTTAGCCACCACACGCAGATCCCAGGTACCAAATCGTTTGGCGAGCGAAGCCCGACACGCGCATGCTCATCGAGAGGCAGCGTGAGCGCCAGAATCGCACCATCCAAGACATCATGGCCGCCGGGCGTTGATGTCTACTACGCAACTTTCTTCTTGTAGACTTTGTTGGGCCTCCAAGCGCAGAGTTTTGTAGGACAGTAGCAATTTTCCCTCAAGTGGATGACCTTAGGTTTATCAATCCGTGGGAGGTGTAGGATGAAGATGGTCTCTCTCAAACAACCCTGCAATCAAATACAAGAAATCTCTTGTGTCCCCAACACACCCAATACAATGGCAAATTGTATAGGTGCACTAGTTCGGTGAAGAGATGGTGATACAAGTGCAATATGGATGGTAGATATAGGTTTTTGTAATCTGAAAATATAAAAACAGAAAGGTAACAAATATTAAACATCGAGCAAAACGTTGTATAAATGCTTGGAAACAAGGCCTAGGGTCCGTACTTTCGCTAGTGCAATCTCTCAACAATGCTAATATAATTGGATCACATAACCATCCCTCAACGTGCAACGAAGAATCACTCCAAAGTTCTTATCTAACGGAGAACATAAGAAGAAATTGTTTGTAGGGTACGAAACCACATTAAAGTTATCCTTTCCGATCGATCTATTCAAGAGTTTGTACTAAGATAACATCAAATTATCCTTTCCGTTCGATCTATCTAAGAGTTCGTACTAGAATAACACCATATGATACGCATCAACTGTCGTCGTTTTCTCACGGGGGGTGCCGCAAGGACGGCAGATGCCATGGGATGGCTTGATAGGTGAGAGCAAGGCTGCAGTGGAGATCCGGGACGGGATAGGGCAACAGCACGCGGTGGTTTACCCAGGTTCGGGGCTCTTCGGAGAGATAATACCCCTACTCCTGCATGTATGTATATGAGATGTATATGTAGTACAGGGTTGCTCCTGGAGCTGTGTCTGAGGAGGAAGAGGGAGCTGTGAGCTCCTTACCTTGACCTCATATGTATGCATGCGTGAGCATGAGTGAGAGGGAGAGGATGAGAGGAGGCCTCCCGTGTGTGTGTGGCTGCCTTTTGGAGGCTCCCCTGGTGCCTCTTATAAAGGGAGGCCCAGGGGACAAGGGGTGGCCCACATGGCCTAATTACACTATTGGCGGTGACATGTGATATGACTCATGATGCAGGCTACAGTGCGTCACTATTGGAGCGCAGTGAAGTGACGCGTGACGGGTGCACAGCGGGGCACTATTTGCCAATAGTGCGGCAGGCTCTGCAGTCCGTCAGCTATAGTGTCGTCAGCTCGTGTCCGACGGGACGCCTGGAGCTGACATCGTCGGGCCGCAGTTGGCAGCCGGCCAGGAGGAGCCGGCCAGGAGGAGCCGGCCAGGAGGGGCCGGCCAGGAGGAGCCGGACAGGAGGAGCCGGACAGGAGGAGCCGGCCAGGAGGAGCCGGACAGGAGGAGCCGGCCAGGGGGAGCCAGCCGGAGGAGCCAGCCGGGGGCAGCCAGCGGGAGGAGCCAGCCAGGGGCAGCCAGCAGGAGGAGCCAGCCAGGGGAGCCAGCCGGAGGAGCCAGCCGGGGGAGCCAGCCGGGGGCAGCCAGCAGGAGGAGCCAGCCAGGGGAGCCAGCCAGAGGAGCCACCCGGGGGCAGCCAGCAGGAGGAGCCAGCCAGGGGCAGCCAGTAGGAGGAGCCAGCCGGAGGAGCCAGTCGGGGGAGCCAGCCGGGGGCAGCCAGCAGTTTTGTCTTCTGTCTTCACTTCTTCGTTTGTCTCGTTGATTCGTGGGGCTCGGCATACCGGGGGTGGCTTCCCCCGATGTTTTAAAATGTTGAGTCGTCTCCTTGAGCCTACCCGGGGGTAATCCCCCCGACAGTAGCCTCCG
Source organism: Elymus sibiricus (assembly GCA_039707655.1). NCBI lineage: Eukaryota > Viridiplantae > Streptophyta > Magnoliopsida > Poales > Poaceae > Elymus > Elymus sibiricus. Next base: position 402,976,199 of record CM077667.1, read on the forward strand.
AGCCTCCGGGCGACTTGGAGAGTCGGGCGGAGGGTTTTTGCCGTTGGAGTTGTTGTTGCAGAAGTTGTTGATGATGGTCGATTGCGGGTCGGGGACGACGCGGCTTGCTTCCAGCGGGGGGGCGCCAGCGCACCCGCTGGGTGTAGCCTCCGAGCCTCCGGGCGACTCGAAGAGTTGGGCGGAGGGTTTTTGCTGTTGCTGAAGCAGATGCTGGCATCGAAGATGTCGGGCGCGGACGCGGGGTCCGCCGACTGAAGGGCGCGAGGCGCTGCCGAGGACGGACGCGTGGTCCGCCGGCTGATGGGCGTGGAGCCCTGCCAAAGGAATACGCGGGGTCCGCCGGCTGATGGGCGTGGAGCCCTGCCGAAGGCGGACGCGGGGTCCGCCGGCTGTCGAGCGCGGGGCGCTGCCGGGCGCGAACGCGGGGTCCGCCGGCTGATGGGCGTGGAGCCCTGCCGAGGGCGGACGCGGGGTCCGCCGGCTGTCGAGCGCGAGGCGCCGCCGGGCGCGGACGCGGGGTCCGCTGGCTGATGGGCGTGGGGCCCTGCCGGGAGTAGACTTCGAGCCTCCTGGCAAGGAGGTTCCTCATGGGAATGATCATGCAGAAGACAAGTTTTAGTCGGCGCAGATATATCAAACATTTGATTTTGGTAGTGCAAGTTTACGGAGAGGGCGTCGGCTCGGTTTCGTCCGAGCCCCCCTTAATTTTTTTTTCATGTGCCCTCCGCTCTTTCGCTTTTGCTCTTGCCAGTCGGACAGCCGGGAGCCGGTCTGTGGCTGAGGCGAAGAGTGGGCCGCGGAATGGAGCGTACAATACTCGGATTCTGGGGGCAGACTCGATCGAGCAGATACTCTCAAAGGAAACGGCCGGGTTGCCCAAGCCATTTTTCTTCCGGGATGCTTTTCGCGTGTGGTGACCTCCAGCTTGTGCTCTCGCTAGCCGGACAGTCACGATGCGAGCTGTAGCTGAGACAAAGAGTGGGCCTTAGTACCGTACACGCTACTAAGCCGTCTATGGGTATGAACGTATCGAGCCAAACGGTCAACCCCCGGGCCGAGGCTAGCTGGCACCGGGGTGAACAGTAAAGTAGTAGAAACAAATGCGGGGATGGCCCCCGAGGATCGCTCGGGGTATCCGTTTGTGTGTACGCCGCAATGATATGCGGGTGGAGATCTCACATTGCTTTTTGGTGCCGGCGAGGGGGTTTTTGTCAATGTCGGCCATCGCGGCTCGCAGCCGACGTGGTCCGACTGATGCGCGTGAGGCGCTGCCAGGCGCGGAGTTGGAGTCCGCCGGCTTATGGGCGCGGAGCCGTGCCGGGTGTGGACGCGGAGTCCACCGGCTGGCTGTTTCCAGCGGGGGCGCGCCAGCGCACCCGCAGGGTGTAGCCTCCGAGCCTCCGGGCGACTCGAAGAGTCGGGTGGAGGGTCTTTGCTGTCGCTGAAGCAGATAGTGGCGTTGAGGACGCCGGGTGCGGATGCGAGGTCCGCCGACCGATGGGCGCGGGGCCATGTCGAGGGCGGACGCGGGGTCCGCCGGCTGTTGAGCGCGAGGCGCTGCCGAGGGCGGACGCGGGGTCCGTCGGCTGTTGAGCGCAAGGCGCTGCCGAGGCCGGACGCGGGGTCCGCCGGCTGTTGAGCGCGAGGCGCTGCCGAGGGCGGACGCGGGTTCCGCCGGCTGTTGAGCGCGAGGTGCTGCCGAGGGCGGACGCGGGGTCCGCCGGCTGTTGAGCGCGAGGCGCTGCCGAGGGCGGACGCGGGGTCCGCCGGCTGTTGAGCGCGAGGAGCTGCCGAGGGCGGACGCGTGGTCCACCGGCTGTTGAGCGCGAGGAGCTGCCGAGGGCGGACGCGGGGTCCGCCGGCTGTTGAGCGCGAGGCGCTGCCGAGGGCGGACGCGGGGTCCGCCGGCTGTTGAGCGCGAGGCGCTGCCGAGGGCGGACGCGTGGTCCGCCGGCTGTTGAGCGCGAGGCACTGCCGAGGGCGGACGCGGGGTCCGCCGGCTGTTGAGCGCGAGGAGCTGCCGAGGGCGGACGCGGGGTCCGCCGGCTGTTGAGTGCGAGGTGCTGCCGAGGGCGGACGCGGGGTCCGCCGGCTGTGGAGCGCGAGGAGCTGCCGAGGGCGGACGCGGGGTTCGCCGGCTGTCGAGCGCGAGGCGTTGCCGAGGGCGGACGCGGGGTCCGCCGGCTTGATGGGCGCGGGGCCCTGCCGAGAGTAGCCTCCGGGCGCGGAGGTTCATTGATTTTTGCGTAGGCGAGGTGGGTGTTGTCGAAGATAGCCGGCGCGGCTTGCAGACGGCGCGGTCTTTTACCAGCGGGGCGCGCCAGGCGCACCCGCTGGGTGTAGCCTCCGGGGCGGTTGATGGAGGTGCCGGCCGGCCGGGCCTGACCGGCTGGCGTCGGAGTGGACGAGCAGCGGAGCCGACTCTCCAGTTGGCCCGGTGTTGAAGTAGGCAGGCAGGCCAGCCGGGAAGCCGGACGGACGGCGACGCGGGCAGGCGAGCCAGCCGACCGAGCGGCGACGCGGGCGGGTCCCAACTGGCCGAGTGGCGATGCCGGCCAGCTGACCGAGGACGCGGGTCCGAGCCTCCGGGTGGACCAGCTGCCGTGGGCAGACGGACGTACAGTCCCTTTTTTTTTGCCGGCCCGTACCTCTTTTTTATTCAGCCGGCTGGCTCTTTTTCGTGCTGTAGCAGGCAGCAGGAGGCCACGCGCGCGCGGTGCCGGAGGCCGGGTGGCCGGGCGCAGCCGGCACAGCGGGCGGCGAGCCGGAGCGGGGACGCGGACACGACGTGGGGGCGGAGGCGGCCGACTGGAGCGGCCAGCCGGTGGCGGGGGAGGCCGGCTGCGGAGCGGCAGCCGGTGGGGGCGCGGAGACCGGCCAGCGCGGGAGGTAGCCGGGCGCGGCGACCGGCCGGCGCGCGGGGATGCGCGGGGGCGCGAGGTCGGCGGGGCTCATATGTTTGGATAGTACTCGTTGTCTTCTATCCAACAAGCTTGAGTTTGCTCAATTCGGAGCTCATATGTAGAAGTTGTGGCAGTTCTGGTTTTCCTGTATCTGTCTGTTCTGCTTGGGCACTTTTGCAGCACCCAAGCGGTAGTACCGCTCGGTACCACGGTAGTACCGCTTGTGCGGTAGTACCGCTGTGGTCTACCGCAGCGAGTACCGCTTGTGGGAATTTCTTCTGTTGCCGATTTTTGTTAAGCGGAAGTAGTGCGGTAGTAGAGCGGTAGTACCGCTTTGTGCGGTAGTGGCACGGTAGTAGAACGGTAGTACCGCTTGGGCGGTACTTCCGGTTTCTACTACCGCTGCAAGTTCCGCTTGCTGAAATTCTTCTGGTGCCCTTTTTCTGTTAAACGGTAGTAGTGCGGCAGTAGTGCGGTAGTACCGCTTAGGGCGGTACTTCCGCCCTCCACTACCATTCCTACTACCGCGTGTGTTTCGCAGAGGTGCTCTTTTCTCCTTAGCGGTAGTACCGCTTTGTTGGACGGTAGTACCGCTTAGTGCGGCACTACCGCTCCAGTTTCATGTCCTCGCCTGCTGCTGGCTGGAACTACCGCTTAAGCGGTAGTACCGCTCTCCTGAGCGGTAGTACCGCTTGTACGCGTCCAGCACAGGCATAACGGTTGGATTTGGAGTGGCCTATAAAAGGGGTCTTCTTCCCCAACGGTTATCTTATCCTTTGAGCTCGTTTTTGCCCCCCATTGCTGATCTTCTTGAGCTTGCTAACTCTCAATCCCTCCAATGATTCTTGCTCCTTCTTGAGGGAATAGAGAGAGGAGATCTAGATCCATCTTTCCACCAATCACTTTCTCCTCTATGTGAGGGAAACCTTGTGGATCTAGATCTTGGAGTTCTTGGTGTTCTCCTTGTTCTTCCTCTCACTTTCCTCCATAGCTTTTGTTGCTTTGGTGGGATTTGAGAGAGAGGGACTTGAGCACTTCGTGTGTTCTTGCCATTGCATTAGTTGCATCGGTTTGAGTTCTCCACGGTGATACGTGGAAGTTAGTAGTTGAGAATTGAGCACCCTAGAGCTTGTTCCTCTTGGGTGCTTTGGCACCCTAGACGGTTGGTGGTGCCTCGGAGCTCAATCATTGTGGTGTAAAGCTCCGGGCAAGCGTCGGGGTCTCCAATTAGGTTGTGGAGATCGCCCCGAGCAATTTGACGGGTACCGGTGACCGCCCCCAAGGGTTGCCAAAGTGTACGGGTTCGGTGACCGCCCTCAAGGGTTGCCATTTGTACGGGTTCGGTGACCGCCCTCAAGGGTCCCTTAGTGGAATCACGGCACCTTGCATTGTGCGAGGGCGTGAGGAGAATACGGTGGCCCTAGTGGCATTGTTGGGGAGCATTGTGCCTCCACACCACTCTAACGGAGATTAGCATCCGCAAGGGTGTGAACTTCGGGATACATCGTCGTCTCCGCGTGCCTCGGTTATCTCTTACCCGAGCCCTTTACTTATGCACTTTACTTTGTGATAGCCATATTGTTTCTAGTTATATATCTTGCTATCACTTAGTTGTTTATCTTGCTTAGCATAAGTTGTTGGTGCACATAGGTGAGCCTAGTCGATTTAGGTTTTGTGCTTGACAAATTAAACACTAGTTTTATTCCGCATTTGTTCAAGCCTAAACCGTAATTATTTTAAAGCGCCTATTCACCCCCCCTCTAGGCAACATCCACGATCTTTCAACGGGTATCCACATGCAAGACATATATCAAGTATTCTCAAATCCAATATTCAATCCAACATAACGATATCTCAAAAGGGAAAGATTCAATTCATCACAACTAGATAGAGAGGGAAACACATCATATGACCCGACTATATTAACAAAGCCCGTGATACATCAAGATCATGACATCTCAAGAACACTAGAGAGAGATTGAACACATAGCTACTGGTACATACCCTCAGCCCCGAGGGTGGACTACTCCCTCCTCATCATGGCCTCCACCGGGATGATGAAGATGGCCACCGGAGATGGATTCCCCTCTCCGGCAGGGTACTGGAACGCCTCCAGATTGGTTTTTTGTCGATACAGAGAGTTGCGGTGGTGGAGCGGAGAGTCTAGGGTCATTTTTGGGGGTTTCCGAATATTTGGGAATTTATAGGCTTGATAGTCGGTTGAGGGGGTGCCCGGGGTGCCCATCCTCCACCAGGCTGCGCCAGGGGGCCTCTGGCGCGCCCTGGTGGGGGATGGCCACCCTGGGCCCCCTCTTCTGGTGTTCTTTGGCCCATCTTATTTCTTCTGGTCCATAAAAAATCCACAAAAATCCCCGCAGCGTTTGGGCTCCGTTTGGTACTGATTTTCTGCGAAGTAAAAAAAACAAGCAAAAACAGCAACTGGCACTTTGGCACTATGACAATAGGTTAGTCCCAAAAAATGATATAAAGTTGTAATAAAATGATTGTAAAACATCCAAGAATGATAATATAACAGCATGGAACAAGCAAAAATTATAGATACGTTGGAGACGTATCAGGCGTCACAACCGCTGTCGGTCCAGTGGAACCAGGTTACCACGACGCATCTACTACCGGCCCAGCCAGCGACACGAAGAAGGCCCAGCTAGTAAGCAGGCCACTTCGGCACTCCAGAATCATCTCGCGAGGCTCTGGCTCCGCAAGGCTCTTTCTCTCTCTAAGAGGGCCCCCAGGACACCCATCCACAAGCTACGAGTGGCCTCGCGAGGCAGCCTTCTGCGAAGCCCTTCGCGGGAGGGGCCACGTGGCGCTGGTCACATGGTCATGTGCCCACCACATGGGTGTCGTACTGCGTTGGCAGAGGTAGCAAGGACTGCGCCAGCGGCCGCAGGCAGGGAACCTTTCCTGTTTTGTCCTAAAAGGGCAGCAAGCCGCGTTGGGTGCAAGTGTTTGCTCTTTTGTGCGTAGGCGCTGAAGACGAAGTTTGCGTGGTTCTCCTATTGGTTCGATAACCTTGGTTCTCACCGAGGGAAATACTTACCTCAACTGTGCTGCATCATCCCCTCCTCTTCGGGAAAAATACCAACGCAATTTACAAGTATCCGGAAGGATTTTTGGCGCCGTTGCCGGGGAGTATCATCAAATTCTTGTCAGGTTCCTTCACACACATTATCATTCACTTGTTCTACTCTCTACTTGCCTGTCAATGCTATATTTATCTTTGTCACGCAAGAACAGAAAGTAAAACAAAAGTTTAAGATAAATGAATCCTCATTCACATGCTAATCTTTTCAAAAGACCCGATTATGTTGAACCAATTGCTAGTGGAGTTGAGTGCACTAGATTATCTTTATGATGTCTTGCTTGAAAATCGTGAATCTGAAAATTGTCATGAAGTATTAAAAGAAATTTATAAAGTGATTCATGATAGTTAGTTGAATGAAAAGCATGATTGCAATTTTGCTAGTGTAAATTCTATGAATATCAATTGTGCTAATGATCATGATTGGATGATAATCACGACAATTCTTGTGATCTTGAGAATTCTGAGCTTCATGTTGAATCTACTATTGATAATGATATTTGCAATGCTACTAAAAGTGGGTTTGGAAGAGCGTCAACTTTGGAAAATAATGGTCCCGCTACTTTGGAGAATGATCAATCTTATGAATTTTTTGATAAAAGTGGGTTTGGAGAGGTCATGACTTTACTTAATGTTAATCCCACTATCTTGGAAGATTGTAAAACTTTTGTGCATGTGGATCATAGAGAAAATATTTTATACGATAGTTATATTGTTGAGTTTGATTATGATCCTACATGTAATTATATTAGAGAGGAAAATATGGTTATAGGAATTTGCATGTTACTCAATTACCTCTCTTTGTGTTCAAATTATTAATGCTTCACCTTCCTATTTGCATATGCTAGATACTTCTTGTGTTAATAATTTGTTTGCTTATAAAAATTCCTATGCATAGGAAGTATGTTAGGATTAAATGTGTTTGCCACATGTTTTATAATGCTCTCTTTGTCCTTCAATTCTTGTCTTTTATGTGAGCATCATTATTATCCCAAGCATATCTCAATGGCTATAAAGAAAGAGCTTGTTCGGAGACAACCAAATACTTTCTGTCATGATGTGATAACATGATTATTGCTACTGTAATGATTGTGTTTTTATGTTTAAATTAGTGTTTGTTCCAAGTAAAGCCTTTGGGATGACTTGAATGATAAGTAGAATTGATACGGTGCAAAAACATAAACTTTTGCGTCCAGTGCAGGATTTTTGGTTCTCTGCTGGAGCATAAAAAATTCCTGAAATGTTTACACAGTATTTCTATACAAATTCCCCAGGTTTTCCTAATTGTTTAGAATTTTTGGAGTTACATAAGTATAGTTTCTCTACCGATCATTACAAACTATTCTGTTTTAGACAGATTCTGTTTTTGCTTGCATACTTTACTTGTTTTGATGATGCTATGGGTTGTATCAGGGGGTATAAGCCATGGAGAAGTTAGAATATAGTACCTTATGCAATAATAAAATATGAATCAATTTATGACAATACTTAAAGTATTTGATATGTTGATTATACTAACGGAGATCACGAGTTTTCTGTTGATTTTTGTGTGCTGAAGCTTTCAAGTTTTGGGTGCTATCACGATGGATGAAGGAATAAGGAGCGGCAAGAGCCTAATATTGGGGATTCCCAAGGCACCCCAAGGTAAACTATAGGGAGACTCAAGCGTCTAAGCTTGGGGATGCCCCGAAAGGCATCCCCTCTTTCGTCTGAATCCATCGGTATGTCACTTGGAGCTACATTTTTATTCATCACATGATATGTGTTTTGTCTGGAGCGTCTTTTGTTTTAGTTTGCTTTTGTTTTAGTTTTCCACAATCAGTTTTTGTTGGACACACCTACTTGAGAGAGATAGATGTTCACCATGATTTGTTAGAATATTCTATGTGCTTCACTTATATCTTTTGAGCTAAGCAGTTGCTCTAGTGCTTCACTTATATCTTTTAGAGCACGGGGCGTATAGATTTTATAAATTACACTCTCCTTATTCACTTAAATTTATTTGAGAGTTTAATATATAGTGACGGTAATTTGCATGGGCTATAAGACTAGTCCAAAAATAATAGGTATTCAAGGAGTGCATAATCAAAACTTTCATGTATCACATAAAAGAGTAATGCATTGAGAACGATGACATGATGTAGACAAAGTAAACTCAAGCAATATGAATGAAACCCATCGTGTTATCCTTAGTAGCAACAACACAAAGACGCATCTTGTCCCCTACTTTGTCACTGGGATATAGAAACTCGTCAGGTTGAACCTACCACAACGCACCACTCCCACTGAAGATAGATCAATCTACTTGGCCAAAGCACATCAATAAATCGGAGAGCATTACAAAGCTATAATGATCATGCAAATAAGAATCTTAATATTCAGAGGTGACTCAAATACTTTGTAGGGGAACGGAGCATGAATTTCAAAAAAAAAAACTACGCTCACGCAAGATCTATCCATGGAGATGCATCGCTGCGAGAGGGGAGAGTGTGTCTACGTACCCTCGTAGACCGTTAGCGGAAGCGTCTCACAACGCGGTTGATGTAGTCGAACAATCCTTCGAGCTCCACCGATCGAGTACCGAACGTACGGCACCTCCGAGTTCTACACACGTGCAGCTCGGTGACGATCCTCGCCTTCTTGATCCAGCAAGATGTCGAGGAAGTAGATGAGTTTCGTCAGCACGACGGCGTGGCGACGGTGACGGTGAAGTGATTCCGGCAGGGCTTCGCCTAAGCTCTCCGAAAATATGACCGAGGTGGAAAACGGAGATCGGGGCACCGCACACGGCTATGGGACAATTGTGCACTTTGGGGTGCCCCCTTGCCCCCGTATATAAAGGATGAGAGGGAGGAGGCCGGCCCCCTAGGGGTGCGCCAAGTGTGGGGAGTCCTACTAGGACTCCTTAGTCCTAGTAGGATTCCACCTCCCATACGGAGTAGGAAAGAGGGAAGGGAGAGGGAAAGGAAAGAGGGGGCTGCGCCCCCTCCCCTAGTCCAATTCGGTTTGGGCAAGGGGGGGCGCGTGCCTCCTCACGTGGCCTGCCTCTCCTTTTCCCGTATGGCCCAATAAGGCCGATTACTTCTCCCGGTGAATTCCCGTAACTCCCCGGTACTCCGAAAAATACCCGAATCACTCGGAACCTTTCCGATGTCCGAATATAGCCTTCCAATATATGAATCTTTACCTCTCGACCATTTAGAGACTCCTCGTCATGTCCGTGATCTCATCCGGGACTCCGAACAAACTTCGGCCACCAATCACATAACTCATATAATACTAAATCGTCATCGAACCTTAAGTGTGCGGACCCTACGGGTTCGGGAATGATGTAGACATGACCGAGACGACTCTCCGGTCAATAACCAACAGCGGAACCTGGATGCTCATATTGGTTCCTACATATTCCATGAAGATCTTTATCGGTGAACCTCATATGTCAACATACGTTGTTCCCTTTGTCTGGCGGTATGTTACTTGCCCGAGATTCGATCATCGGTATCCAATACCTAGTTCAATCTCGTTACCGGCAAGTCTCTTTTACTCGTTCCGTAATACATCATCTTGCAACTAACTCTTTAGTCACGGTGCTTGCAAGGCTTCTGTGATGCTGTATTACCGAGAGGGCCCAGAGATACCTCTCCGATAGTCGGAGTGACAAATCCCAATCTCGATCCATGCCAACTCAACAAACACTTTCGGAGATACCTGTAGTGCACCTTTATAATCACCCAGTAACGTTGTGACGTTTGATACACCCAAAGTATTCCTACGGTATCCGGGAGTTGCATGATCTCATGGTCAGAGGAACGTGTATTTGACATAGTGAAAGCAATAGCAATAAACTGAACGATCATTTGCTATGCTAACGGTTGGGTCATGTCCATCACATCATTCTCCTAATGATGTGATCCCGTTATCAAATGACAACTCATGTCCATGGTCAGGAAACCTTGACCATCTTTTGATCAACGAGCTAGTCTAGTAGAGGCATACTAGGGACATAGTATTTGTCTATTATCCACACATGTATCTAGTTTCCGGTCAATACAATTCTAGCATGAATAATAAACTATTATCATGAACGGGGAAATATGATAATAACTAATTTATTATTGCCTCTAGGGCATATTTCCAACATACTTTTCATGAATAATTTGAACATAAACCCACAATTCATCGGATCCCAACAAACACACCGCACAATAGGATTACATCGGATAGATCAAAGCGAAGATGCGATGATCATTGTATTGAAGATCAAGAGATAGAGAGATTGCCATCTAGGTACTAGCTATGGACACGTAGGTCTGTGGTGAACTACTCACACATCATCATGAGGGCAGCAAGGTTGATGTAGAGGCCCTCCGTGATTGATCCCCCCTCCAGCAGGGTACCGGAACGGAGCTCCAGATGGCCTCGCGACAGAACAGAGACTTGTGGGGCGAAAAAAGGGTTTCGGGACTGCCTCTAGGGTTTTTAGGATATATTAGAATTTATAGGCCAGAGAGGGGCGTCGGGAGATGCCCGAGGGAAGCATGCATGGCGGCCCCCCCAGGGCGCGCCCTGTTGGCTTGTGGGGCCCTCTTGCGGCTCCCGGCCTCCTTCCGAAGCTTCCAGGTCTTCTTTTAGTCCAGAAAAAATCATTAAAAAGTTTCGTGGCAATTGAACTTCGTTTGGTACTGTAAACCTGAAAAGTGAAAAACATGCAGAAAACAACAACTGACACTGGGCACTGGGTCAATAGGTTAGTGCTCAAAAATATTATAAATTGGTAAATAAAGACCCAAAAAGTATTCTAGAATGATAATATATCAGCATGGAACAATTAAAAATTATAGATACGTTGGAGACATATCAGTGTTGTGTGCTACTATCTTCGCATTGCAATACTCTCGTACTCTTGTGGTCCTCTTCCTCCAATGCAATGAACAACAACTACATACATCATAAAGAAAATGTGCGCAACTAAACATGACATATCCTTCATCACCTCTTAAATGAAAAACTAAAAATGAAGCTTATCTTCAATCATTGCTTCTCACAAAGAGTTTTCAGTTTCAAAATAACCAAATAAAGAAGCAACCAGCAACAACATGTAGTAGCACATAGCAACAACACAAGCAACCAGTAGTAGCACATCGCAACATCACAAGCAGCAGACAAGCCTAGCAGCAGTAGAGCCACCAGCACACTGGACACATGTATAACCAGCACAACACACATCTAGCAGCTAGCCCACAAAGCAACATCACAAGCACACAATATAGTACGAGCATGAAATTGAACGAAGACCAAGAGCTCACCTGCCTGACGGACACGATACGAGCTGAAGAGGAGGGCCGTCGGGGACTGGTGCGTGGCAGCAGTGCTGGCACTGGTGCATTGTCGGGGCCCTCCCTGGTGGATGAGGTCCATGCACACGACGAGAGGACAACAAATAGGGAGAGGGATTTCATCGGGTGAGCCTTCACCTTGAACAACTCGATCTCAGAGTCATCTCCGCCTCGACGTCTGACCTCACCGCTACAAATCCGAGCGACCACCCCTCTTCCTCCCCTCGAGCTCAACCTCTCGTTCTTTATCATCCAGCGCCAGCGCCACCCCCTGGGTGGACATGTCCATGTCTCCGCTCCAGATTGGAAGAGGGAGGACAGCTGAGAACGAAGTAACGAAAGAGGTGGTGGCGGTGGCCATGGCCTCGACCCCCTCTTCTCCGTCATCTCACACCCGATGCCATCATACGACCGTCCCACCCTCCTTCGAAAAGGCAACGACAATCCTGCAGATCCACCTACCTACCTTCTCCAGCAGCCACCCGCCGTCTCTCCATCTTCGTCGCCCCCACACCATAGGGTCGACCATTTTGGCGGAACCAATGCCTCTCCCTCCGGCCATCCTTCGCTCTGCTCGACATCCTCCCGATGGTTGTGGATGGTGAGGAGGTGGACGTGCCAATCTTGGTGGAGATGGGTGGGAGAGGAAACGAGAGCTTGGGGTGGGAGATGAAGAGGGCACTAGCGCGGGAGACGGCGGCGGCGGCTGCGGCAACCCTAGCTGGGAGGAGAGATGGAAAAGGGGACGATGGGTGTGGGGATGCAGAGACGGCGGTAGAAATTGCGCGCTAAAGAGGCAAAAAGGAAAAAAGAGATGGTTTGCTTCGTGTGGAAGGGAAAGCAGGGAAGGACAAAATCATCGACCGCACGCACAGTGCCTCGCCAACCCCTTGTGCCCACGTGGACATGCCCAGCGAGTGTAGAGACGTTCGTAGTTAAAGAGTGTAATAACATGTGTTCATTGAGACGGATTGTCTGTCAGAGTGTTTGCACCACATGAAACTATGAAAGCAAGATGATGACATGTTTGTGGACGGTCAAGTGTTTAGAGAGACGAGATTATGTCTCTCGAATTTTCAGGGATTCAATCTTTCCTATGCGCCAAGCGAGGCTAGTATGGTGACACACCGTTGTGCTAGACACGCTTTAGGCCAACTCCAGCGCACGACTCCAAACGGACCCTCATTTTGTCCGAATTTTGTTCGTTTGGGGTAGATAAACGGACGTCCGTGTCCGCTTTCTATCGTTGGCCCGTGCATGCACCCAACGCAGCAACCCCATCACAAACTGTCCGGCCCGCGCCAACAACAGCGCTCGCCAGCTCCAGTCCGCCGCACTCGCCGGCCAGCGCTCCGGCCGCGCCCGCGTGCCCGCAGCAGTGCCCGCCTGCAGCGGCACGGCCGCCCGCAGCACACCGACGCCGACGACGTTGCTGGCAGTGTGTAGCTCGTACTGCGTCTTCGGGTTGACGAGCAGCACACCGGGCTGGGCCTCCAGCGCTCCGGCCGCGCCCGCGTGCCCGCAGAAGTGCCCGCCTGCAGCGGCACGGCCGCCCGCAGCACGCCAACGCCGACGACGTTGCTGGCAGTGTGCAGCTCGTACTGTGTCTTCGGGTTGACGAGCAGCACACCGGGCTGGGCCTCCAGCGCTCGGGCCTCCGCGCGGGTGAGCCGTGCCGAGTAACCGTGGAGCAGGGTGTCGTAGGTGTAGACCACCGCGGCGGCGCCGCCGGACACGGATTGTAGCGACGACGCGTACCAGTCGTCGTGCACCGCGAACTCGCTGGACATGGCCGCGTGCGAGCAGTGCACGATGTACGGCGCCGCCACGATAGACCGCCGGGTGCTCTGCTCCGAGCTCGCACACCGCGCTGGCGCCCGTGCGAGCATGTCGACGACTGCTTCCGCGCGGCGCTCCCCGCACTTGCGACCCAGAGCCGGATCCCCGCCGTGCCAGCCCGTCCAGCTCAGCTCACCGGCAGCTGTGCCCCACCGCGTCGGCCCGCCCGCCCGCGCCGCCCCCCCCCCCCCCTCGAGCCAGCCCGCCCGCACCGCGTCCGTCTCGTCGCCGCGCTCCGCAGCTGCAGCCTGGCGCTCGCCCGCAGCTACGCCCCACCGCGCCGCCTCCACCTCGTCGCCGTGCCCGCGCCGGGATGGCCGCCACGCTCTCCAGGGGTCACACGGAGAAAAAGGGAGAGAGAGAGTGGGGTGGGTGGGTGGGCAAGCGGGCCCCCTGGTTGCCCCTGGTTTCAATGACAGGCGGGCCAGGGGTCACATGCAAAGGACACGGCCGGACGAGGACGACGCAAAAATCGTCCGCTTGTGTCCGTTTCAGACCCAAAGCCAGACCAAGTTTGCGCGCAGGATGGGGCGAGGCGGATCAAAAACGGACATTTTTTGCGGATAGGGTTGGGCGTTGGGTCGTCTGGTTTGTCCGTTTACCCCCAAACGGACAGACACGGACAAGATGGGGTCTAGCGGTGGAGTTGGCCTTAGCTTTTCCGTGGAGTCATTTGCTTTTGATGCAATTCTTGATTTTCTTATTTAGCCTGTTTAAGCGGACATATTCCGCTCACTTGAATGAATAAATGTCCAGTTCTCTAAGAAAAATGATAAACCATACGTAGGGCTGGGTAGGCAATCTATATATATAGTTTTGTATTTGGTAGAGTGTATAAAAGGTGCATGAGTTTAAAAGTTTTCTTCTCAATCTATTTTCAGATGTTTGATAAAATGTATGAAGGGTGCATTAATCCACACTAGATTAACACAAATAAAAAAAAACATGCATGACCAGAGCATGTATGAAGAAGGGTGCCGTAAAATATCTCTAAATAAGCTCGTCCCGTCGACCTGCGCCCCCGCCGGCCCAGTCTTGGTCTACCACCGATCCATTTTTGCCTCCTCCCAGTCTCCGTCTCTGCGTCCCTAGCGCCCGCAAGAGAGAGAGAGAGAGAGAGAGAGAGAGGAGTGGTTGCGCGCCCATCGGCCCCGTACCGCTTGTTGCCTTGCGCCCTTGTGCGGAGTGGAGTGGTTGCTGCTTTTGCCCATCGCCATTGCCGGCGTTGGCGGGCGGGCGGGCGGACGCACCCACGCGCGGGTGACGTGACGGCACTCTGCGCGACGCGTCGCCTTGTTATATCCACCCCGCGCCGCACCGATCCGATCCTCCTCGGCGGCAGCGAGCGCGGTCGAGAGGTACGACTGTCTGAGGGTGAAGGAAGAGGCGGGGAATTTCGTACGAGCGCGTGGCCGGCCATGGACGCGCCCTTCTTCCACGAGCTCCGGCGGCAGGCCTCCTCCTACCTCACCGGCAAGATCCGCTCCGCGCGGCTCGCGCTCACCGACGTCACCCCGACGCAGCTGTACGTGACCCCTCCGGCCCTGCCCGATCGCTCTATCCCTGTTCTCTGTTTCATGGTGTGCCGTTGCTCTGCCAAGGTCTGACAGAGAGAGAGAGAGAGTGGCTGTGGGTGCAGGATGACGGAGGAGGCGACGAACGGCGACGCGTCGCCGCCGAACGCCAAGACGATGAGCCTCATCGCGCGGGAGGCGTTCGAGATCGACGAGTACCTCAGGATCTCCGACATCCTCCACAGCAGGTGGCCTTTTTCTTGTCCTTACTCTGCTCCTCGCCCTTCTCATCCTCTGCTCGTCGTCTAACTTGGACAAATAATGCATCGATCTTCAGGCTGGCGACGTTCGACAGGAGGCAGTGGCGGGAGGCGTACAAGGCGCTGCTGCTCCTGGAGCACCTCCTGACGCACGGCCCCCGCAGCGTCGCCCTGGAGTTCCACAAGGACCGGGACGTCATCCAGCAGATGGCCGCCTTCCAGCACGTCGACGAGAGAGGGTTCGATCTCGATCTTCTCTTCTTCCTGCACACGTTACTGATTGAATTGAATTCCTGATGAAGTTCCTGTGGATTATTTGCGGTGCAGTTTCAACTGGGGCCTGACGGTGAAGGGCAAGTCGGAGCGCGTGCTGAAGCTGCTGGAGCGGGGCCCGTTCCTGGAGGAGGAGCGCGAGCGGGCGCGCAAGGTGGCCCGCGAGATCAAGGGCTTCGGCAGCTTCAACCTCAGCAGCAGCGGCGGCGGCTCTCGCGCCGCGCCGCAGACGTACGGGCGCAGCCACTCGCGGTACGAGGACCGGCCGTGGAAGGCGGAGGACGGCGAGGAGGAGGACAAGGAGAACCTGGTGTCCCGGCCCGACCCGAGGGGCGTGTGCGAGGAGGCGGAGGAGCTGCACCACCGCCACCCGTTCCATGGCTTCGGGCAGCAGCGGCAGCCGGAGGCGATGCTGCTGCTCAGCCAGTGACCGAACCCACCGCTGCTGCTGCTTGGCCAGTGATCGAGACTTGGAGAGGGATGAGCGCCGTCGCCTCCCCCCTGTACTGTATGTCGGTGTCGGTGTGTGTCTGAATCTGAAGAAGAAGAAGGAAAGCGTGTGCGAGGTCAGTGGTTTGCTGACGTTGCTGAATGCTTAGCTATTTTTCTTCCTCTCTCGTCTTGTACTTGTACAGTCTCTTGATCCCGTTCCTTGAGCAACGTCTGAACTGTGTTCAAACTCTGGGTCTGAATTTGTTACATGAATGAACACGGAATAAGAACTTCTGAACCCAGGGCCCAAAGTTCTCGACTTGACAAATGAACAGGTTCCACGGTACGTCATGCGATCTACGTCTGATTATAATTTACTACTGTAGAAGATAGGTGGGTGGAATCATGATTCTCACAAGTTTAGGGCTTCTTTGATTCATAGGATTTTAAAAACACACGAATATGTAAAGCATAGGGTTGGAGTGGCATATCGTATTTGAACCTATAGGATTAGCACAAGAAAAACAAAAGAATTGTAAAAAAAGGTTGGAGTGGATGTTAGATTTCCTATGAAATGTAGTACAAAAGATTTTATAGAAAAAAATCTTATGGGATCCAATCCTATAAATCAAAGGACCAATATAAAAAAAATTCCTAAGGATCTCAATCCTCTAAAAACCCCTATAGAATTCCTTTGAAGAATATATATTGCGAATTATGTGCTTCCAGCAGAGGAAAATCAGGCAAGGCTTACCCCGGGATCAAACTAGGACTACACCCGAGCGGGAAATTCAGCACACAGGAGGATCACAGAACACAGATTCGTGTTCCACGCCAGTTTCTCTGTAAAAAAACCCGGGGTAAAATTTCTTCAAAGCCTAACTTTTGACGCTTTCAGTATCAGTGCAGACACGCCTAAAAGCCTTCTTCTTTTCTCATGCCAATGGGTAGTCATCATCACATGGTTTACTGTCATGACTCCAATCGTTTTCAACCTACTCTTTCCATACAACTACAGCAATAGTTGCTACACTTGCTAGTACTACTCCTGCCCAAGGGTAAAGGAGACGCATAGCCACCTCCTGCCCAAGATGATGCATAGCAGGGCAAAAATCAATATGCACAACTAATGTTCCGCATTAACAACTGTTTGGTAATAGCCTTTTGGCTCTGTCAACATTTTTTTTTCTCAACATGCAACACAAAACATGGAATCGAGTTCCATTATTATAAAGATGACAAAACAGCAAACAGAAAATAGCATCCATGTGCAAACTGAAGAAAAAGTTCAGGTTCAGGCTCTGCCAACATGCTCACAAAACTTCAGTGTGCAAACTAAGATTGGTGTTGTTGCATTAGATTATACTCCCTTCGTTTCTAAATATAAGTCTTCTTAGAGATTCCACTATAAACTACATACGGATGTATATAAACATACTTTAAAGTGCAGAGTCATTCATTTGGTTTCGTATGTAGTCTACGGTGGAATCTATAGAAATACATATATTTAGGAGTAGTACGTAGCTGCATGCAGATCAAAATTCGCAGAGTGCAGAGTCACTCATTTGGTTTCGTATGTAGAGTAAACAGATATAATTCTGTGTATTGCGCACCTCACAAAGGGCTGCTCGTATGCACATAAATAGGTTATTACAATACTTGACCATCAAGGAAGATCAAGAGGATCCCTAGCCGGATCAAGATATATACGGCAGGTGATCATATACCTATACAGAACCATCTATACAAAAGGAATATGTTAACATCCCCCCTCAGTTTGTGCGTCGCATGGCAATAAGCACAAACTGGACCGAAACTCAGAGAAGAGCTGCGACGACAGTCCTTTTGTCATGATATCAGCATACTGATGAGAAGATGGCACATGAAGAACCCGCACCTCGCCAAGGGACACCTTCTCACGAACAAAGTGAATGTCGATCTCTATGTGCTTGGTACGACGGTGTTGAACTGGGTTAGAAGCCATGTAGGTGGTGCTGACATTATCACAGAAGACAACGGTGGCCGTCGAGAGGGGATGATGAAGCTCACCGAGAAGCTGTCGGATCCAACAACATTCGGCGACGACATGAGCAACCGCACGATACTCTGCCTCAGCACTGGATCGAGACACCGTGGTCTGGCGTTTGGATGACCAAGAGACCAGATTATCACCGAGGTACACGCAATAGCCAGAGGTCGAGCGTCTGGTGTCGGGACATCCTGCCCAGTCAGCGTCAGAGTAAGCTGTGAGAGACGTCAACGATGAGCGGGAAATGTGCATGCTGAGGTCAAGAGTCCCCTTGATGTATCGGAGGATACGCTTGACCAGTTGCAGATGTGGCGCACGAGGTGCATGCATATAGAGGCAAGCCTGCTGAACAGCATGCGCGATGTCAGGTCTCGTGAGCGTCAAATACTGCAGAGCTCCAGCATAGCTTCGGTACTCGGTGGGATCAGCGAGAAGAGACCCATCTTGCGAAGAAAGCTTGCATTTGGCGTCGATAGGAGTAGCTGACGGATTACAATCCAGCATGCCGGCACGTTGGAGAAGATCCAATGCATACTGTCGTTGTGAGAGCACCATACCAGATGCGGTCCGAGTGACAGAAATGCCGAGGAAGAAGGAGAGGGCGCCAAGATCCGTCATGGCAAACTCGGAGTGGAGCTGCTGAGTGAGTCGACGAAGAAACTGATCCGTGGAAGCGGTGATGATGATGTCGTCCACATATAAGAGAAGGTAGGCGAGATCATGGCCACTCTTGTAGATGAACAGAGAGACATCCGACTTGGAGGCGACGAATCCCAACCGATGTGCAAAAAGAGCAAACCGCTGGTACCAAGCACGAGGAGCTTGCTTGAGACCGTAGAGCGATTTGTGGAGACGACACACGTAGTCGGGGCGGCGAGCGTCGACGAAGCCGGGAGGTTGCTGACAGTAGACCTCCTCGTCAAGGTTGCCATGAAGGAAGGCATTCTTGACGTCGAGCTGGTGAACTGGCCATCCCCGCGATATCGCAAGACTGAGGACGATGCGGATCGTGGCCGGCTTGACGACGGGGCTGAACGTCTCGTCGAAGTCGATGCCCGGCTGCTGAGAGTAGCCACGGACCACCCACCGAGCCTTGTAGCGAGCAAGACTGCCGTCAGAATGAAACTTGTGCTTGAAGATCCATTTTCCTGAAACAACATGAGCACGAGGGGGTCGTGGAACAAGTGACCAAGTCCCGTTAGAAACAAGAGCATCAAATTCCTCAAGCATGGCACGACGCCAGTGTGGATCATGGAGAGCACCCCGGTATGTTTTGGGAATGGGAGAGGGGGTGGAATGTGATGCCGTGAGGTTGAGACGGTCGGTGGGTTGGAAGAGCCCTCGTTTGGCACGCGTGAGCATAGTGTGCGTGTTTGATGACGACGGTGGGCGGTGAACCACGACGGGCGGTGACGAGTCGGGAGACACGGAGGATGTAGGGAAGGTGAGGTCGGCAGTTGTAGAAGTGGAGGCCGGCCGGCTGCCTAGAGTGGTAGGCGGGCTCGAAAGCTGGCTGGTGGGTGTAGTCGACGTGGAGGAAGGCGGAGAGCCACTATGCATGGCAGACAATGGGGACGCATGCAGGACGGGCGGAGAGGACGCTGCATGGGACGTATGGGTGGGTGGAGGGCCACCATGCAAGTCACCATGCAAGACGTGGGACGGGCATGCATGCATGGATGGTTGGGGCTGGGTAGGCGTGTGTTCAGTGGCCGCTAGATTGAGTAAAAAATCGAGGTCAGCTAGGGTAGTTTTTGGGTGATCGTTGAGGTGAGAAAAAGGAAAGATGTGTTCGTCAAAGGTGACATGACGAGAAATAATGACTCATCGGGTGGTGAGGTCTAGACAACGATAACCTTTGTGTTGACTAGGATAGCCGATGAACACACATGCGATAGATCGAGGGGATAGTTTGTCCTTGGCAGTGGCGGATTGATTTGGGTAGCATAGACAACCGAAGACACGGAGAGCAGCATAGTCCGGTGGAGTGTCGTGTAAGCGAATGTAAGGTATAGCGAAGTCTATGGCTTGTGAAGGACGTATGTTGACGAGGTGGGTGGCTGTGGCTAGGTCCTCTGCCCAATAGGAGGGTGGCATGGATGACTGGAATAGAAGGGTCCGAACAACGTCATTGATCGTGCGAATGGCGCGTTCAGCGTTACCGTTTTGGGCAGAAGTGTATGGGCACGAGAGACGGAGGCGAATGCCGTGAGAGGAGAAGAAGGTGGTAACGGTGGAGTTGAGGAACTCGGTGCCATTGTCGGCTTGCACGGCGACAAGAGGACGAGAAAATTGTGTGCGAGCATAAGCGACAAAGTTTAGGAGAATGGCGGCGGTGTCAGACTTCTGTCGAAGAGGGAAAGTCCACATAAAATGTGAAAAATCGTCAACAATAACGAGATAGTATTTAAGACCTGAATTACTAAGAACTGGAGACGTCCAAAGATCACAATGTATCAACTGAAAAGATTCGACGCTTATTGAAGATGACCTAGCAAAGGGCAAGCGCACGTGCTTGCCAAGTTGACAAGCATGACAAACACGTGAGACTGCTTTATTACAAGAAACAAAAGACTGTTTATTAAGATGGGACATGGCGTCACGTCCTGGATGACCTAAGCGGCGATGCCAAAGCTCGGTGGAGGTGGTGGCGAGGAGTCCATGGGCGTGATGGGTGACGACGGATGACGGGAAGACGTAGAGATCTCCTTGACTATTGCATCTAAGGAGCACGGCCTTGGTTCGAAGATCCTTCACAGAAAAGCCGAACGGGTCAAATTCAATAGAACAAAGATTGTCAATAGTGAAACGACGAATAGAGAGTAAATTTTTGATGATATGAGGAACAAGTAGAACATTGTTAAGGAGGAGTGTGCGAGCGGAAGTAGGTATAGACGCATGACCAATGTGAGAAATAGGCAAAGTGGAGCCATTGCCTACAGTGACAATAGAGGAAGAAGTGGAGGGAGCTAGATGGTGAAGCATACCGGGGTCGGAGGCCATGTGTGCAGTGGCTCCGGAATCCATGACCCACTCACCGACGGTCGAGGGAGTTGCGGCGTTGTTGAGGGCAGCCATTAGCGCGGTGCAGTCCCAAGATGAAGCGCCATTGTAGCCAGGAACCGTCGGTGGGTTGGTGCCGAACGCCTGTCCATGGAGAGGAGCCAACGAGGTGAATGCTTGAGCCGGTGGTAGCTCCAGGGGCCGCGGGCCGAGAAGACCGGCCCCGGTGTTCTGCCTTGCCGTTGGTGATGGCTGAACCTGCTGACCCGTATATGGGTTAAAACACACCCACGGGCCAACAGATGGTGCAACGTTGCCTGGACGTTGGCCGCTGGAGTTTCCACTAGAGTTGCTGCCACCACTCTGTTTCTTCTTGCGCCAGTTGTTAGCACCATTGCGCTGGCCGCCGAAGTTGCCGCTGCCGCGGTTGCCGTAACCACGGTCCAAGCCGCGGTTCTGGCTGGATGTGTTGGAGCCACCAGCTCCGTAGGAGCCACCTGCGCCATGAGGAGCTCCAGGGCCATGGGATGCACCTGCGCCATGGGATGGGCCGCCGCTGTAGAGCGCGGTCTGGTGCCCCACGGCCGAGGAGTTCGCGAGCTGGGTCTCGCGCAGAGTGAGGAGAGAACGCGTCTGGGTGAAGGACGGCAGGGGACTCTGCATGGTGACGATGGTGGTGATGTCGGAGAAGCGCGGGTTGAGTCCGCGGAGGCAGTTGAGAACAAGTGTCTGGTCGGAGACGGGGGTGCCGACGTCGCTGAGAGCATCCGAGAGAGCCTTGAGGCGATGACAGTAGGCGGTGACGGAGAGGTCGCCTTGGACAAGGCCACGAAACTCCGCCTCGAGGTAGACGGCGCGGGTCATCTGATTGTCGAGGAAGAGGTTGGTGATGAGCGTCCACGCCTCCTGAGCTGTCTGGTCCTTCGCCATGATGATGTCGAGGATCTCATCGGATATGGACCCGTAGAGCCATGACCGGACAACGTAGTCCTCGCGAGTCCAGTCGGCCGTGCGGTCCGCCTTAGCGGCGATGGTGTTGACGTGAGGGAGCAAGTCGTACTTGCCGAGGAGAACACGGACGAGCATCCGCCACTTGGTGAAGTTCGAGGTGTGGAGGTCGAGCGTGACTGGCACGTGGGTGCGCACGCTGGCGACTTGCACCGCCGAGGAGGTGGCCGGCATAGCAGCGGTGACGAGGGCGCCGGAGGTGGAGTTCAGGGAGGCGGGCAGGGAAGGGGAGGTGAGGGAGGAGCTGGTGCCCGCGGTGCCTGACATGGTGCGTGGCCGCGGCGAGATCAGAGCAGAGACGGGAGCGTCAAGGGCTGGGAAAGGCTGGATCGGGAATCGCTATCTGATACCAAGTAAACAGATATAATTCTGTGTATTGCGCACCTCACAAAGGGCTGCTCGTATGCACATAAATAGGTTATTACAATACTTGACCATCAAGGAAGATCAAGAGGATCCCTAGCCGGATCAAGATATATACGGCAGGTGATCATATACCTATACAGAACCATCTATACAAAAGGAATATGTTAACATGTAGTCTATAGTAGAATCTATAAAAAGACCTATATTTAAGAGTAGTATGTAGCTGCATGCAGATCAAAATTCGCATAGAGTGGGAAAATCACTGGTCAATATACATGAGAAACTGCCAGGACCTAGGCAATGAACCCCCAAAAGAAGCAAACTACATGTAGCAAGGTAGGTAAAAACAATAGAAGGAAATAACTGAATTCATTATAAAAGGAAACAGTATGTGCTTCCAGGCTGGGGGGGGGGGGGATGTTACTTGTCAAAACACAGTAGGATCCCAGAACACAGATTCTTGTTCCACGCCAGTTTCTCTATAAGATCCCGGTGTAAATTTTCTTCAGTTAACATTGTGCACAAGCTTAATGTTTCTTCAGTTAACATTGTGCACAAACTTTTGACGCTTTCACAGGACTAAAGCCTTCCTTCCTTTCGCTATTACTATTACTTCTCTAATCATGCCAACTGGTGGTCATCATCACATGGTTTACGGCCATGACTCCAATCGTTTTCAACCTATTCTTTCCATACACTACATCAATAGTTGCTAGCACTAGTAGCCAGGGTACCAAAGACGCATAGCCACCTGCTGCCTAAGAACATGCATAGCAGGGCGAAGATCGAATATGCAAAACAAATGTTCAGCATTACCAACTGCAAAGATCAATAGAGTACCTTTCTGGCTCTACCAACATGCTCACAAAATTTCAGAAACCAGTGGTAAAAATAATGATGAATTAAGCACAAACATCCCAAAGTACTCCAAAAGGCCAGGACCTAGGCAATGAACCCCCAAAACAAGCAAACTACATGTAGCAAGGTAGGTAAAAATAATAAAAGGAAATAACTGAACATCCATCGTTGCAAAAGAGGTGAAAAGAATGTGCTGCAAGGGTTCAGAAACCAGTGGTGAAGTGCCAACTCACCATCTAAAGCAATCATAAATCATTTACCTTCTTCAGCAACCAGTCGATAAGTGTACTGTCTGGCTATCAAACACACAGCGTAAAGGATAGGAAAAATCGCCGCAATCAGCTGGTAAAAGTTTTTGGATTTCGCTGCCACGCGAAAAGAAAAAGGTTCTTTGATTTCCATAACTAAGCACAGGAAACATTTCATGGCATATACTACAGATCATGTTGCAGGTACCTCCAAGACGATTCTATTTGAACGTTTTTATTTCCCAAGTAGGTAATCATCAACAGATAGGCAGTGCAATCTCATAGTATGCACATGCTACTGGGTGACCACAAACTAACTTCCACGGATGTATCAGTCAAGAGTCTCCACTGACATCAAATGTGCCCTACCAGTTTGGATCATATGAAGTTGCTTCATGCCTTTTTCTCCATCCAACAATTACTAGCATGTGGTATGTCTAAGATGTACTCTTTCACATCTTTCATGTCCTTAAAATTCCACAGTAAACAATCTTGGAAAAGCATTATGGCTAAGAATACAGAAGGATGTCTTAAATGACTCTAGTCTACTGACCAACAGATTACTTCCTACACTAATATGATGTCATCTGCTCGGTAATTCAGGCAGTACTCGCATAAAAATGAGAAATTGTAGTACATACCACTGAAAACACTGATTTAATCTGTTCTTTTTACATTTGGCAACAAAATATAAAATTCTACAACCACCTGTAGGAACTATACATCATATATGTGCAGTTCTTTGGGAGGAGCATATGCCAGATTTCCACTGTGCTCATTTCATGTGGCAGTATCATAGCACATGGAACAACAAAAATGGATATCACACACACCCCATTGTTGCACACTTGCAGTACTCAAGTAGTTAAACTACACAAAAGAGGTTAAACTGAGCTTACAGAAAAGAGGTAAAATTTCCGACAAGGAGCGTGAGAAAATCAAATTCAAATTCTTCGCCACAGGGGGGGAGGGGGACTTTAGCCTTAACTTATTCAGCATTGATGAATTTCAAGTACGGCTCATTCGGCGTTGATGAATTTCAACAATCTCATAAATGTAAGCTGTATCACCATTAGTTCGCACTGGGCAAGTACACATAGGAGGCAAAGGAACAGTGCAATGGTGGAGTTAACAGAGCTCTAAGTCATGAGAAAGACCTCAGGGTGTGCAAGAAAGACATGGATGCAAATGCATGAAGCAGTACTTTCGTGGGCCTTCTCGTTTATTGCAGGCTGTAGATAGGAGGACAGCCAACCCCACAAAAATTAGCTGAACCATCGATTTGTCACTTCTCCGACCCATCTAAAATCATCATCCCAAGATCTTGACTCTTATCTTGACCAGAAGAGAGAAGAGCCGGACGCTCCACATACAGTCCCCACAGCGCTACACTTGATTTCCTTTCCCTGACACGAAATCACCCAGTTCATGTGGTAAATGCTTGGTCAATCTGAACAGTACGTCCCAGATCTGAGCATCTTTTCTTCTTTTCTGTTTTACTGTGGTAGAAATGGTGCTCACTTGTTGAATACAGCAGTAAACCGGCCAATAAGTTATCTTGCAGTGCTGACAGACCAAAGTCCAAATGGTTTTTTCTTGGTGGATTTTCCTTGACAGACTTGATTTAAGATCAACTCTTACGAACTAGTATGACAGAGGTGCAACTTTGGAAACAATGGATAAGTTTATCCTTGCAAGGATATCATTCAAGGAAAATAATTTGCATATTCCTTTTGAAACCGGATGAATTATGAGTCCCATGGCTCAATGGAAGCTGGCACATGGTGGAATAGGTCCAGGAACTAAGCACGGGCCACCTTCGTTGGACCCACCCCGCTGCGCAAATCATAGCAAAACTACACGCAAATAAGATCATTCTGACTGAATGTTAGGAACAGCCGGACAGAACTACAGCTACCGCTACCAGGGGTCTCTCACTGTCACTGTATGTGTTGTCAAGTGTACGTACAGTAGTGACCGGGCAGGATGTGCTCCAAATGAGTGCTGCTAGGCATAATGCTCGCCGCCGGCCACCACTCATCAGATTTTAGTTTCTTATCAGAACACACTGTATAAAGTTGCTAGGTTTCTTCTCTTAGCAAATGTTCATCACAGAGGCGGCTTTGGAGTCTGAAACCTTGGCCAAAGTGCCAAAAAAACTCACTGTCCGACTATCGTTCCTGCACTGCAATACCAGTCAAGATCGGTGTGCACCTGACATGTGGTAGGGTTCATTCAATCCTGGTAGGATTTACAGTGTGCGCCATGAGTAGAGCAGAGTAGGGGCAGGGCGATGTCAGCAGGAGAATCTAATGCGCGGTTGACGGCCAGACCGCGTTCGCAGCTCAGCTGGCGCTGGCCAGCCCGTTCCCACTCACCTGTCTCTTTCTATCCCCTCATACCCCCAGGGAACCCACCTTCTAGTCCCGGGTAAACAGGTCCGTAAACATGACACCAAACTCCCATTCTAATTCTCTACCCACATTTCATTTCAAAAGAAAATTTCTCTACCCCATTAGGAAATTGGAACTGAAAAGATCAACAGAATTGAACAAAGGTGTTGACACACGAACACGTCACCGTGTACCCTCGACGCCGGGGGTGATGCACCGCAGCTCACGTCGAAGGAGGTCCGACCGGCAGCGCGATACGCAGGACAGCCGACAGACGCTTTTGAAGGCCCGAAGCCCCGCACGCCCGGGAGGGACCCCGTCAGGGAGTGCGGCGGCAATGGGCTGCCCTAGGTCGATTCGCTCGCCCCTAGAGCCTCTGTACTCGCAGCTCTCCAACACGAAGAACGACGAAGAACGAGAGAGAAAAACAATGGAGAGATAAACTATAGATTGAAAAAGTAGTATATTGATTGTTCGATTGTGTGTTGTTTCAATTGGCCGTCACCCCCAACATATATAAGAGGCGGCTGGACTTTCCGTACAAGCAAAGGATTCATCTAGGCTTTCCTTACAAGAAAATTACATTAATTCACGTCCTAGAGTCCTAGTTCTGGTCCCGCTCGGATTCAGCCTGAATCTGGTCCAATCTCCTGTCTTGCTCCTTGCGTGGGCCGTGGAATCTGCATACGACCTCCGATGGAGATGGTCCAAACACGAATTTTGTGCGCTTCGACGAGGCCAATAATCCATATGTTGATCACTTTTCCAAATAAGGCCATCTTGAATACTCCACGGGGTCATCCTTAATTTCGAGTCGGACTCATTCATATAGCTGACTGGACCATCCGACTCTTGTATCGTCTCTGCAGGTCATATACTACGTCGGATGACGATGACTCCAAAAGCAAAGTTGACCGTTTCGACGAGACGAACAACTTTCATGTTGAACACTTTTTGATCTGAGGCCATCTAGATAAGTATTTGAGCCCATCTTCAGCATCTCGTCGGACAGTTTTTACTGTTCACGCGCGGCAAGCTCCCCCGGCAAGGCACTGTTCACGGGGGGTACTGTTCACGCGCGGCAAGCCCGGGGTAATGTTACTGTTCACGCGCGGCAAGCTTCCCCCCCGCAGGGTACTGTTCACCCCCGGCAAGGTACTGTTCACCCCCCCGGCAAGCTTTTCCCCGGTAATGGTACTGTTCACGCGCGGCAAGCTTTCCCCCCCGGCAAGGTACTGTTCACGCGACGAGTGACTGTTCACCCGGCAAGTACTGTTCATGCGCGGCAAGCTCCCCGGCAATGTTACTGTTCACGCGCGGCAAGCTTTTCCCGGCAGGGTACTGTTCACCCCCCGGCAAGGTACTGTTCACCCGGCAAGATACTGTCCACCCGGCAAGCTTTCCCCGGCAAATGGTACTGTTCACCCGGCAAGGTTACTGTTCACCCGGCAAGCTTTCCCCGGCAAATGGTACTGTTCACGCGCGGCAAGCTTTCCCCGGCAAGGTTACTGTTCACCCGGCATGCTTTCTGGCTGCACCTTGCGGGCCCTTTTTGAGGCAGTAAACGACCTCGGATGAAAATGTGCCCAAAAGCAATTTTGACCGTTTCGACGAGACGAACAACTTTCATGTTGAACGTCTTTCGATCCGAGGCCATCTTGAATGGCTAATTGCCCACGCATTGCATGTCTGGTCTCCCGCGTCTTATTTCGCCTCTTGACATGGCTGCATTCAGATAGCTCTAACTTTTGCATACGAACTCGGATTGAGACGATTTTTATATGAAAATCGACCGATTCGACGAGACGAAGACAATTCATGTAGAAAGTTTTCTCATATGAGATCATCTTGAGGGCGTAATCAGCCGAATAGTGTTCTGGATACAAAATCCCAGTACTTCGAACACAATTTCGGCTTTCGAGATGAGATCGGATGGCAATGGCCCAAACTTCAAAGTTTCTCCTTGCCGTATCGCCTCCTTGCCGGACCGTCTCCTGCCGGATCGCCTCCTTGCCGGACCGTCTCCTGCCTCTGTTTGGGTCTTCGGCAAGCACTCAAAACCGGCAAGCTTTTCGCTTGAGCCCCCTTTACTGCATTCTGCATCGTGCCAAAATCAGGTGTCAACAAAAGGGAATGCATAGATTTCTACACATGGTATTATTATTATTATCATTTCCCTAATCAAGTGAAGGAACCAAAAATAATCGCTAACTACTACAGCTACAATGGCCTCTACGGAATCCTCTCCCCAATCCAATGCCGGTGTACACATTCGGTTTCGATCAAACGAGAGGGCAAATGGTGCAAGAAGAACGAAAAATTGAGAAAGCAAGGTACCACCTGGATCTCATACCAGGGGTAGGAGCAGGCAGATCAATCCTATGCACCACCAGTTCGCTTCTCTTGCCGATGCCGACGATGGCTTGCTGTCCGCGTTACGCAGGGCCGGCGGGGAGGACAGCTTCGTCGGCGGCGTCCGCGGGCCATCGGAGACGTCCGGGGTCATGGTGGCCGGAGGGGCCGTGGCTCCGGGGCTGACGGTGTTCCCGCGGCTGAACATTTCCTTGGGCAGCAGGACCTTGGAGACGGCGAAGACGGCCACGGGATTTTGGTCGAACACTGTGCGGGTGATGGACGCCTGCACGACGCCGGTGTCGATGGCGACGGAGCCGTTGAAGCGCGTGATGTTGAGCGTGAAGCGGCCGGCCTCGGTGCACTCGGTGGCGAGCGTGGGCTGGACGGGGTTCACGATGGACTCGAGGGACCCGAGAGGGTAGTAGGAGTGCAGCACGTGGAAGCGCAGCACCACGGCCTTGCGGTCGGCGGGGAGCGACTGGAGGCGGTCGGTGGCCGGGAGGGCCGCGAAGGCGTCGTCGGTGGGGACGAAGATGGTGATGCCGGCGCCACGCTCGTCGGCCTCGAAGTCGTCCGCGACGCCCGAGGCCTCGAGCATGGAGGCGGCCACGTTGAAGCCGCGCGCGTCGGTGAGGACGCGGGTGATGTTGACGGCCGGGGACGGGCGGGTCTCGGAGCCGGACGCGGCGATGTCGAAGCCGGAGGGCACGATGAGGCCGCCCACGGCCAGCACGCTGATGTTGTACGGCTCCCTGGTGACGGCGCCGAGGACGGTGGCGTTCGACCCGGGGGTCGACGGCGCGGGGGAGCGGACGACGACGGCAGAGCTGCCGCCGCCCGCGGCCGCGGCCGTGAGGTTGACGGCGCCGAGGTCGGAGGGCGCGCGGCCGGTGGTCTGGAAGAGCGTGGTGACGAGCCTCCCCGAGGCGGAGACGCGGGCGAGGTCGGACGGGGAGAGGTACTCGAGGAGGACGTGGTAGCGCAGCACGTCGGCGAGGTCGGCGCCGGCGGCCGCGGCGAAGGCGGCGGGCGAGCGCGGCAGGTTGGCGTTGGGCACGGCCAGCAGCGTGAGCGACGACCGCCCCGCCAGCTCCGCGGCCACCGGGGAGGACGCCAGCAGGCGCGCGAAGTCGGAGAAGCTGGGGAACGCCGCGAGCACGGCCGTCACGTTGACCGCGGCGGCCGGGGCGGGCAGCAGCAGCAGCGCGGCGGCGAGCAGGGCCAGCGGCCCGAGCGCGAGGAGCGGGGCGGGAGGGGGGCCTCTCCCCATCCTCGCAGACTGGAGTGGAGCGGGAGAGAAGATGGCCGAGGACACGGGGAGACGGTGACGATGACGCCGGGGAACTTTTTGAGATTTATCCGACGAGTGAGGATTCACTGTCGAGTTTGTTAATGGCGTGGAAGTGTGTAGTGTAGGCGGGTTGGATTCTCGCGGCTGGTTTACATACGCCAGCTTTTTTTTTTTGCGAAGTGGGTAGTGTAGTGCGGTACGTGTTGCGTGCGTCGCGTCACGTGTGCGTCGGTACTGCTCGACAGAATGATGGCGCTCGAGGCGTCATTCTAGGCCGGGTCACGCCGTACGAAAACGGAAACTGTTTTATGTATCCCGGATGTCCTTTTTTTTCTTCAAAAAATATGTCATTTTTTCCCGTTCAAAAAGAAAATTGTCCATTCTTTTCGAAATGTCATCCGACAATTTTATCCGTTTTAGGGGAGTGTCTATTTGACAGTCGACTGAAAACCAATTCGGTTTCAGTCAAAAAAATTGAGCCTATCAAATTGTTGCGGTTGTATGTTCACAAAAATGTATGTCCGCTGTTTGTATGCACACTCTGTATGTCTTTACGCTAACGGGTCTGTCATTCGACCGTTCCAACTTCCAAGACCCGATACCCATACATGACATTCAAAAGTCCACCGGTAGTAGACATGACACCCAGATGAAAAGGCAGTGTAAATATACAGTTTCCCACCACCGGTACTGCATCGACGTGAGAAGGAGTCACTTCCCCATCAACTTGCAGTAGAGTTACAGTGTTAAAAACAGTAGAAGCTACAGTTTAAGTACAGTTTCTGTACAATGTAATTACAGTAAAATGACAATGTAAATCTTAAGGAATTAGAGTAGAGTTACACTGTAATTAACGTATATTTCTTTACAAGATAATTTACAGTAGACTTACACCAAGATTACAATGCAATACAATATTACTGTAAAGATTTACAGTGTAAATACACTGTAATTTACAGTAGACTTACACCAAATTTACAATGATATACAGTATTTACTGTGAAGACTTACAATGTAATTTAGAGCAGAGTTGCAGTGTAATTACGTTACATTTCTTTACACTGTAATTTACAGTAGAATCATACTAAAATTACAGTGTAAATACAATATTTAATGTGGAAGATTTACAGTGTAAATAAGTTGAATTACACTAGTATATACTGTATATTTACAATTTTACAGTGGAGTTTACCGTGGAAATCTGCAAGCCTGCAACTACCTAACCTGACATCCTACTCCAAACCGGTAGATCACAAACCAATAAGAATAAAATCCCAGCAAATCAAAAAAATACCCTAGCCAAGCAAAAGGGAACCAAATGAATCCACCGAATGAACAGGCAGAACACAACAAAAACGATCCATGGTGGAGAAATCATCCACGCGTGGAGAAATTAGGCCAAAAAAGACAGAAATCAAACCCAAAACGTGTGTGGCGAATCACAACCCAAAATGAGAAGAATCACCGGCTGAAACGACAAACGGAGCTGAATCCATAGGAGCACAGCAAAAGCATCAACAATCTCTACGAGCACAGCAAAAGCATCAACAATCTCTAGCAAATGGAGGAAAATACTGGACGAGAAGAATCACATCGCATAGAATAATGTGTGGACGCCCATACACACACAAATAAGAAGCAAAATCAAACAAAAGCAAGACGAACAGCAGGTAGACCCACAAGGGAAGATGCGCCGGAGCAGATGGAGCCGCCGTCGCCGACGAGGCGCCGGAGCGGGCGAAACACTTGCTACAGCTCCGGCTCGCCGGCGCTGTTGTCGTCGACAGCAATTCCATCTCGCTCACTTAGCTCTCCACCTCTCCGTTCCAGGATAAAAGAGGAAGATGAACTCAAAATAAAAAATGAAAAGACAACGACACAGAAAGTCTTAACGGGCGGCCCGAGAAAAGGAACTGGCCCGGTAAGGGAACGATGCCACCAGCGTGACAGCAGTGCACGCATCTTCGCGCGTGATCAGACGGCAGAAAAATTCGACTGAACGCCAATTATTTCCAGTCAGCTGAAAAATAGCAATTCCGTTTTATTTAACACGGTACAAACGCACGTAACGTACACTCGTTCATATAAATGCAAGCACGCACATGGGTAACGAGCATATTTATGATTTTTTTTTCAAAACTGGCACGTTTTTTATAGCAATTTCGAAAACACGTTTTTTGCAAAACTAGCACCCCGTCGGTCGTTCGTTGGCCGAAAAGTGAGTCTTCGGTCATCCATTGGCCGAAGAGGGACTCTTCGGTCAGGCGTTGGCCGAAGACCTGCGGTGCTGGGCCGAAGACCTGTCTTCGGCCAGCAGATGGCCGAAGAGTCCTTTTCTGTCTTTCGTTGGCCGAAGAGTTCATACTCTTTGAAGTTGCATGGGAGTACTCTTCGGCTTACACAAGACCGAAGTGTTATTTTTTCCACTTAAATGCATTATAATTCCTGCACAACCATTCCCACTCTTTCACATTCCAACTTTGTACTTTTCCACAACCATTTCCCGACATTCTATCTCGTCATTTTCTTTCCCGCCCTACTATCCCGCCATTTTCTTTCCCGCCCTTCTTTCCCGCCTTTCTCTCCCGCCATTCTTTCCCGTCATCTTCTCTTCTGAACCTATAAAACCCCCTGCGCACTAAGGTGGGTGAGCAGGCAAGTGTAGTCTCGTGAAGATGTCCGGTTATCCTTTCGATCGTAGTTGTTTTCACCCTCGTATGTCCAAAACTCTTCTTAGTTTAGCCGCCAATTTCAAGATAGACAACAGGATAGTTCCATGGGACGAACTCATCGGTAGTGACATCTTCATGAATGAGTTGGCTCACCAGTTAAGTAGGAGCGGGTGGCCTGCAAGGACCTTTGAGGAGATACGGAAAGAACTTCTCAGGTTGCATGGTAGGTGGAAAAAAGTACAATATAAGAGTGAAGCTTTTCAAAGGGTTGCAGTAGAAGATACTTGGTTATGGAGCCAAGACAGTGAGGACGAAGACGATCTTTTCATGCCGAGCACCAAGCCCAAGATACCCGCATCGTCGAAGTCCAAGAGTACCGCACCGTCGAAGGGCAAGAGTGCTGCATCAACGGAGGATGACGACGATGACTTCATGCCGAGCACCAAGGCCAAGAGACCCACATCGTTGAAGTCCAAGACTACCGCACCGTTGAAGGGGAAGAGTGCTGCATCAACGGAGGATGACGACGATGACTTCATGTATTTTTCTAGTTAAGTCGTATCGTTTAATTCAGATGTACTTCTATCTTAATTATCTGTTGTAGTCTCTTTGTAAATGTATCTCGTACCGTTTAGTTGAGTCGTACCGTTTAATTCAGATGTACTACTAATATGAAGTAGACAAGTGTCTTGAAAACAAATCAGTCTCTTACATAGATAATGACTCATACATAGATAGTAACACATACATGAAGGATGTCTGATACATAGATAAGTCCTCACACATGAGAATAGTCTGAAACTAACATGGATGTCTCATACATATATAATCATATCACTGCTGGGGACGGCGACGAGTCTGGACCTTCCTCTGACGAGGACCGGAAGGCGATAAGCGCTGACGCGGTGGGCGAGGGTCACGAAAACCACGACCGTACATAACCTCGCCTGTCACAGTCTGTGTCTCCTGCGTCGGTGGTGGTGGTGGAGTATGATACAGCGGCTGAGAGAAGTCATACGTGTTTGCAGCTTGGTCATCGTCATCGCCGTAGCCGTCTAAGAATGAACCATCACCACTAAGCATCGGCGACTGCACGACATGCGTGAACGGATGCGGCTGGTTGCTGACTGTAGTAGTGAAGCACATGTCAAATTGAATTGCGAACGTACACTGCTTAAAAGAAAAATCAAAAGTAAAGTTACCTGGCCCCATTTGTTGATGCCATGCCGACCCCCCTGGTTGTGAAGGATGTGGCTCATGCCAGGACGAGCTCCCTGGCTGTGAAGGAGATGGCTCTTGCCATGCCGAGCTCCCTGGATGTGAAGGAGGTGGCTGATGCCATGACGACCTTCCTGGTTGTGAAGGAGGTGGCGCCGGTGAAGCCATGTGCCGTGACTCTGAACGATGCACAGATGGACGTGGCGGACGAAGTGCTGGACGAGGAACCGCAACGTCCGAAGATCTTCTACATGTCACTGCTGCGTAAATCCCTCGTAGCTTCTCATCAAAACGCTTCAACCATGAGAGGTGCTCTGGCTGTGGGATAGTATCCCCCCTCTCAACCCGCCGCATTAAAGCGGAAACCTCCTCTCGCGCCTCGACTGTCAAGTCACTCTGTACATTGAAGAGTTAGCCAATTGTAAATGTTCAGGTTATGACATGAGTACACATATTAGAACCATAATAGAGGAAGTTGGGTACGTACCGCGTGGTGTCTGGTTCCCATAATAGAGGAAGTTGGGTACATATCGCTGGTCATAGGCGCTTCAATCTGATCAGGAGCAGCACATGGAACCAAGTAGATCCTCGTTGAATGCCTGTAACGCTGCAGATACAACCCGAACTTGTCACAGTCAAAGGGTCGAACCTCATCCCAGATATGTGTTGGCGCGGTCGTCCATTCTAGAACATAAGGGCCAATGTTCTGAAGCCAAAAATCCATGGACTTGTTCCCTCCTACGCGGCTCAACCTGACATTGACATCCGGGTAACGTGGTAAGCAAAATTCTGAAAGCAGTGCTGACAACTAAATTAGAATTACTTACTTGTGCACGTGTGCCGGTATGTGTGGAATAACTGGAATTTCATCCTCTTGACATCGACCGAACTGTCTCATCACCCTATGAAGACCCATCTCCTCCACCGTCACGTCGAACACCAATCTCGCCTTAGTCATCCAGTAGTGCCGATCTCTAGTGCACAAGTCAGATATCCCAACTGGATACCTAGATGTTATAACCTGATGCGAGTAGGGCTCCCAAATAACAACATCCTCGTGCAAAGCATCAAACTGCGCCGTGAAGGACGGGTAGCAGCTCTTCACCTGCATACCCGCATACTGTCTCTGTGCATGACAACAAATAAACATTAGTAATAGTATTGCATGGCAAGAAATAATATAATGAAATGTTACGTAATACAAAATTACCTCTCTTTGCGCTCAAACAGATCCCACAGTAGGCAAGTCGCCGATATGTTGCACATAAGCCCCTGCTATGTCTTCCAACCCAAACGGTTTATCAACGCAGACATAGGGTCGTCCAATAGGGAACCTCTCATATGACCAGAGCTGCAACAATAGTGGACATCCAACCAGACCTGATCTATGGGAGCTCAACATGCAACCTTTGCACAGGCCTCTGTACGTAGCTGCCAACACAGCAGAACCAAAACTCCTCTGCATAATGTCCCCTGGGCAACGAGCGTCAGCTATCTCTCGTGCAATGCTGATGAGGCGTGCATCGACAGTGGTCACGTTGTTCTCCGTGAACATCGTCTTGCTGAACAACCAAAGAATATATGCCTCTAGGGACCGATCAACCTGTGCCTCTGACAACTGAAGTCCGGGGTATCCTAACGAGACAATCTACATATAACCCAAACGACTATATTATTCTATGTAGTGAGGACAACTATAAAAACAACATTCGTTTAGCTGACCGAGAAGGTTACCTGAAACTGGCTCAACCACTTAAAACGAGGCCCGTGAGGATCGTTGTCTAAGCCCACAGCAGTTGGCACCGCAGCTAGAAAACGGGCCTGCATCGTAGCTAGCCAGCCAGGTTCTGCCTCTAAAGGACCTATGGCAGCACCGGCCAACGGTAATCCCAACAAGTAAGACACATCCTGTAGAGTAGGCGCCATCTCTCCCCAGGGAAAGTGAAACGTATGTGTCTCCGGTCTCCATCTATCTACTAAGCAGGTAAGGAGTGACCTGTCGTAAGAGAAGCGTTTCATTTGCCTCTTGCGTAGCTGCATTGGTTCACCAGCTTCATCCAACTCCGGATGATCAACCCACTCATCCAATGTACCCTCAACCAGCCGTGCCAAGGGTAGCAGTCCAGCCCACATTAACCTACAAAATAAAGAGAATGTACAGCAAACAGTTAGCGGGCATCAAATATTACAAATTACGAATTAAAACATTATATGCACACATACCTATCAACCCATTCAGGGTGTATCATCCAGTTAGACTTTGGGATGCGAGGGACCAACACATCTAAGTTCTTTCCCGCTTGCATAAGTGCGGCCTGGTGTTTTTTATCGATCGTATCTTTAAGCAACGCATATGAAGACATATCTGAAATTAAAACATAGTTCGACATATTAGAAAATAAAAGATAGTCCGACATATTACAAAATAAAACATAGTTCGACATATTACAAATTAAAACATAGTTCGACATATTACAAATTAAAACATAGTTCAGACATATTACAAAATAAAACATAGTCTGACTCATTATATAGCTTCTGAGTTATTTCTTCCTCGTCGTCCCCTTCGGCCTCGACTGCCTCGACCACGTCCGCCTCTTGCTCCTGTTGTCGCACTCGTCGATGTGGACACACCGTCTTTGTTAAGGTCGGGACAATATTTCATCCTATGCCCATAATTCGCGCATAGCAAACACTGTCTGGTTGCTCCACCAGCTTCAGATTGGTCCATATCATTACGGATGCGACGGACCTTACGTCTACCCCTACTGGTTCGCCGAAGATCAGGATCCGGGATGTATACTCTCTCATCATCGTTTACCTTGTTGAAATTGCCAACGACTCTAAACCCTGTCATCTCACCGGTCCATGTGTTGAGTACCGACTCTTTCAAATAGTATGGGGACACGAAGGAGATGGCATACAACTGAATCTGGCCGCACGCAGCCAACACATGTGAGCAAGGAAGGTGCAACAACTTCGGTTTGTTGCATGTACACTCA
Source organism: Elymus sibiricus (assembly GCA_039707655.1). Classification (NCBI taxonomy): domain Eukaryota; kingdom Viridiplantae; phylum Streptophyta; class Magnoliopsida; order Poales; family Poaceae; genus Elymus; species Elymus sibiricus. The sequence continues at coordinate 403,012,302 of CM077667.1, forward strand.
CACGTTGGATAAAATTCCGTTCCGATTTTTACCTCATGCGTCTTCACCTCATTTGACGTACCAAAACCATCGGTAGGTAGCTGAACCTCATACCTCCTTTCCTGATTACCTATGAGTCTGACAGTGTGCTTCTTTGCTTTCTCTATCTTCTTTGCCATGTACTCCATGACACGGCTACAATAAGGTGTCTTCGGATGATCTGCAATATGCTTCTTTGCTAACTCGTGCCTTTCTCTGAAATATCTCAAAGTGCCATGGAATACAGCCTCCACAATAGCTGTGAGTGGCAATGATCTATTCCCTCTAAGTACAAAGTTATACACCTCAGCAAGGTTGGTTGTCATGTGGCCATACCTAGCTCCATGGGTGTCATGCAGGAAAGACCAATTCACGGGAGGCTCTTTCTCTATCCACTGAGTAAAATTCTTTATTGCCCTGCCCTTCGGCCTCTTAGTGCCAGGAGGGTCAATTGCTGGCAAGTCACAAAGAGCTACAGGCTGCTCTAGCTCCGCGATGATTATTGCTAATTTAACCTGATCTTGTTCCATTTTCTGTCTGGCTTTAACCTGCTTCTTAGTAAACTCATCTAGTTTTGACCAAATAAAATTGTATTTGCGTGGCTTGTTCTGCTTGCATAATTTTTGAACAAGTTCATCAACCGCTTGTTCTTGAACTGTGAGAAAAATTTTGCCCCAAGATGGCGCATGCACCACCGGCTCTGCAGGTCCTTCCATGGTGTTGATTCGTTCTCAGTAAGATCCCTCAGTGTCTTCACGGCCTTCAATATACCAGCATGTCTGTCATGAATGACACACACGTTCGGTCGGTCCTTCACGATGGCAATTTTCACTTGCCTCAAGAACCATATCCATCTTGGAAAGTTCTCACCCTCCACGAATGCCATAGCAAGTGGGATGATTTGATTGTTCCCGTCAACACCAATAGCAGTAAGGATTTGCCCTCTGTACTGACCAGTCAGGAATGTGCCATCCACAAACATCACAGGAGGACAATGCCGGAAAGCTTCGATGCAAATAGCAAAAGAAAAGAATACTCTCTTCAACACCTTAAAATCTGGTATACTCGCCAATCTTGTGCGTTGTACGTTAACATAAGTACCGGGATTCCTCTCCTTCAATACTTGAAGGAGCCGCACAACATTATCATATGAGTCAAAGAACGTCCCAAACCTTTCCTCCATAGCCTTCTGCTTAGCCCTCCAAGCCTTCCCGTAAGGAATGACATAATTCCATCTGACCTTCACTGCTGTCTGGATGTGTTTTGCTTTCATGTCTTTCTTCTGCACTATCTCAGTATACATGAGTTGCGCAATGAGAGTTGAAGACAGGTTCGGATGATTCACCAGAAGGTTTTTCCTTACACAAGTATGTGGAACAACATCGGTGACAACCCAGTGGATGTTATACTTCGGCACGTGCCCGTGCACCTTCCCAGGACAACCTTTTTCAACACATTTCACGGTATAGTTTGTTCGATTTGATATGTGTGTCCGGAAAACCCTCTGCGTGGACATAACCCACTTTACCGCCGCATATTTCAATGTCTTCTTTGTATCATACATAGAACCTATCTGGACTTGGTTCAGATGATACTGCCATGGAGTCTCATGGCCATCGTTGACCGTGAGACCGGTCGATAGGTCTTGATCCCATGCGGCAGGAATCGGTACCTCCACTTCATCCTCGGAATTTTCAGAATCCAGATCCTCAGCCAGTCCATCCTCGTCCTCTTCCTCCATCACCCTCTGCATTTCCTCCCCTTCCTCATCCCCATCAGCAAAACCAGAACCAGCTAATATTAGCGACCGACTACTCTGCCCAGTATCGTTACCACACAAATTGTGTGGCACGTAATCTGGCTCTTCCTCGGGTTGGCTAGCATCCACATCCATTGGCTGTGACCCGGATAAATAAATCTCGTTAGCCACTTGACTGCCCTGCCCGGGTTCATACCCCCCTCTGGTTGTCCGGTATTCTCCTCCTTCGCCACAGGTTGCACTAGGGCATATGGGTGGATTTTTCGGTCTCTGCAATGCCTTAACAGGGTCAACCACTGTTGGCTCCTATCTACCAGCATCAACTCCCACTTGACATTTTTACACGATTTGGTCCACAATGCATGAATACTGACGGAACATACCCCAGGATCCAGCCCAAAACTAGTTGTCAACCAGTACTTCGACTGTCTAATGTCCAGTCTGTCCGGGTCTGGAAGTGTCATGACACATTTTTTATACTCGCTAAGATCAACCCCCAACTCATTATATCGAACATTGCTAGGGCCATAGTAAACAGTCAAATTTACTGATTCAGACATTTTCACCTGTCAGACATTTTCATCATCTCATTATATGACTTAGCTACACTAACTAATAAACTGCCCAACTAAGAGATAATTTGTTATACCTTCGACGCGTGTGTCCGCTGCTTCTTGCTCCTCTCTTCAACTCAGCGGCACCGGCCACCTCCCGGAGTACTTGCACCACCGGACAACACCACTGCCACTCCGGCTAGCCCCCTAGCCGCACCTCCTCCCCCCCAGCCGCACCTTCTCCTCACCACCAACTCCTCCCCAACCGCACCACCACCTCCTCCTCACCACCACCACCACTTCACCATGGCTGCTCCTCCTCACTTCTATGCAAAAAAAAACTACCCCATGAAAAAAATATGACCGTAGGGTGGAGGGGATGGCTACGATCTACTATTTCCGAGGCTGGGATGCGAAAATGAGTGGAAGACGGAAGAGATCGGCGCGGGGTGGCGAGATGAACAGAGAGAATGGAGAGAGGAAGAAGAGAACGAGACAGAGGAAGAAGAAGACCGTGTCAGCCTTATCCCGACCTCTTCGGTCGCTGGTTGGCCGAAGACTCTCTTCGGTCGCTGGTAGGCCGAAGACGGACTCTTCGGTCGGCCAGCCACCGACAGCTGCTCTTCGGCCCAGCTGGGCGTCTCTTCGGCCCGCAGAAAGCCGAAGACCCATTTTCGGTCAACGGAAGACCGAAAAGGCCGTCTTCGGCCAACGGCTGGCCGACGGGGTGCTACTTTTGAAAATAGTGCGTTAGGCCTGCTAGTTTTCGAAATTGCTATAAAAAACGTGCTAGTTTTGAAAAAAAATCCATGTTTACACCGTATGAGATGTGACAAGATGTGATCGGGAAGTTCACCATCTGTTAAAATAAATAAAGCTATCCTAATTTTTTTTTAAATTACATTGTTTTAGTATTCTATATGTCCTTATACACTTAAAAAACAACATTTTTTTTACGGAAATTTCTTTGGGCGATTTATTGGTTAACAAGCATCCGTTACACCGTACTCAATTGAGCAACGGTGATCAATTTATTGGATATGATCGGCAAACCATTGAGCAACACAGGAGGGTACCCACTCTGGTATCGTTTTCGACTTTCAATATTGGGAAAGCACTGCTTCTGATATTTTCTCCTAAATACGCGTTTTGTTTGGTTCAGGCGCGAGCGAATACGTAGTAGAGGGGATTTTGTCTCGTGCAAGATCGGACATTTTTTACGGATGTGAAGTGTTGTATCCGATAGCATCGTAACAGAAACAGAATGACCGAACCAAACGGTTGATACTGTTTTTCGAAAGCGTTGTAATTGGTAGTCGGGGTTTTCCACCCAACCAAACGCGCCGACGATTGCTTCGCATGTCTGTGCATTAAGAGCATGGTCAATTAGCAGAGTTTTCCTAGCTTGGGCTTCAACTTTGTTATCTCTGAGAACATTTTTCAAATGAGCCCGATCCATTTTCAGAGAATGAAGTGTCCGCATTCAATGGGAGCAGGCGGGGAAAGACATAACACCCCCGCATCGTCCTTGTGGGTGCGGCTCGGGGCCTATTAGGTCGGTTCCTCTGGCTTCATGGTCGGTTGTCTATCGTCGACGCAACAGCGGGCTGCCGTCGGTCCCCACGTTAACTTCATTTGGTATTGTCACTCCATTGGATCTAACCAAGGGCGTCGGTCCACGGATGCAGACCTTGGACCGCCACGATGGCTCTTGGTGGCACCGCCTCAAGGCTGATTCAATCCCCTAAACGTCCGCGGACGTGTTCGTGAACAGCACCAGGTTAGCCCAAAAATATACGCGTCTGTAGTCGTCCCCCTCATATGCAAACCCTCATATCCATGCAATCTCATGCAACTTAAAAACAACACACATAGTTTATATAGATCCACACACGTTGATCAACTCGGATGTAGCATAGGGAATCATACATGCCATCGAACTACCAAAATTTGATATGTTCTACTACATATGTCCATGGAGGAAGTTCACCCATGGTTGCGCTGCCCTTTCCCTTTCCCTTACCCTTGCCCGCGTTGACGATGTTGCGATGGAAGACGCAACAGGTCAAGATGGGTCTGCTCGCTCTCGAAGCTGTAAGTGTGGGATGCGGCACCTGCATCCCTGTCCTCCTCTTTCGGGGGGGTAGATCGACAGGGTCCGGCCTATCCGGGTTTGCTCCAGTGCGAGGGCATGTGCAGCCCGGGCTTGCCGGTTCGCCACGCACATACGTCATCTGCGCCCTTGTCCTCCACGGAATTGTCCCACACGACATAATGTCAATGGCCCTCCGCGGCGCGGTGCGCCTTTAGCTTCGCACTATGGACATGCCACTCCTCGGCCCTGAAATTAACTCTATCGTGCACATTGGCATTGTTAACCTCAAATTCGGAGCCTGGCATTGCGGGGATGAGGATTACCCACCGTGGGGGTTGTGCGGCCAGTCCAAGACCGTCCGGTTGGGTGCGCCTATACCGCTATTCGCTCGCCGCCTTCGGCTCCACCGCAGTTACACACCTCGTGCCGCCGAAACCAAGCCCCACTTGCGTGAAGGCAACGGATTCACGCAGAAGCAACTCTGAGGACGAAGCTCTGGTTTCCTCTTGGGGCCGGCGCAAAGCCAACCACAGGGGACAAGGTTCCATTCAACAGATTCGAATTCATCGCCCGCCATGTCGGAGAAGGCTGAGATCACCAGAGAGGAGCTAGGGTGGGGAAGAGAGGATTGGACTGAAAGTGGAGTGGAGTGATAAATGTCTAGGGTTGGTCTGAGATGCAAATAGGGATGGGATATTTATGGGTCAGGCTGGGCTGGTCGGATGTGACGGGCGCGTCCGGACGGCCCCAAATCCGACACATATATGGGTTGTGTTTAAGGGGTGCCGAACAGCCCTGTGTGTTTGCCCTGGCTTTGGGGGATCCGGTTGGATGACAATTTTATGACCGTGCTGTGACACGATTGTTCGCGCAGACATTCGGTTGGGTGGGTGGGGGGGGGGGGGTTGTCGGTCGTAGATGCTCTTTGGAAAATTTCACAACCTCAATCGTATGGGCCGAATGGCTTCTATAGAAAAGAAAATCCTAACTTAATTCTTCCAAAATGCCTGTAGTGAGCATGAACTTGCAATCATTCGTTGGTTCCAAAGGTGTGAAAAGAGTTATCATCATGACTACTCTACCTTGACGTCCTTGTCTAGCACGCACATTGTGGGTGCCTTTGCTGGCGCTAAAATTTCCCACATCACGCTTTGCACTAAAGTTTCTCTTTCTATCTAGTAGTGTCTAAAACTTTCTGTTCAAGAGAAGAAACAAAATCCCTTATTTTTCTCCTACCACATTTCCCTTTCTCGCTTTTCATTTCGCCTAGTTTCGTAGTGGCTGCCGCAGTTGCAATGTGCAGTGCGGCGACCAGGCAATCCGTCTCGTCTCTGGTTCCAGTCACAATGCACATTGCGCACGCTCTAGGTGGGGCCCACGCAATAAAACAGTCACCTAATTCGAGTTCGCGTCCATCGAATCTGGTTAGCCAGAGATTTGCTACCAATTGGCAGCCTAATAACTGAAGCAGAAATCCGGCAGAGATTTCAGGGGAAGAGCAGGGCAGCCCACCAGCTTCTTTTCACAAAGTGTCACCGTAATGATGCGAGCAGACTGCTACAGGCTCCATCTACTGCAAACAGCCAAACCGGGCATGTGACCGGCCTCGACCATGAAAGCTGCTTTACATTACTGCCGCTTGCGTCCTCTGCATAATAAAGCACTCGTTCAACAAGCGCAAAGAAATTCAGAAAAATGAAGTAGTCATACCTCACTCGTTTACCTTTGTACGTACTCGATTTGATGATTGCTCAGACAATCTCCAGATGATGTTTCCAGCATGAGACAAAAGCCAACAACGGAATTTCACCTTTTGGTGCTCTCCTTCTTTCAACTGACGAACTAATAATTCGTACGAGTGCAGTTGCAAACAAGTTATTACAGCAATGAAGACAACCCTCAGGGCCCAGACTAATGCAAACCTACCCCACACTGGATTACTCCAAATAAAAAAATATTACAGTGAAAAGGGCGCAGCATCAGATAAAATCATCGACACGTAAGAATAAAGTGAACATTCTGTCTTCGCTTCAAGAATTATATATTATGATTTGTGTTTTGCTTCCCAGCCTAGCAATGTACAAGGGGACACTACAAGTCTACAACCACACCAAGAGGGCCTAGAGATGGTTAAGATCTAAGAGATACATCATCTAGTGTAGACGAGGATCGGCGTATTGTTAGCCCCGGACTTAGCCTACATCAAAATAGCCTGAACATGTCTCTACAAAGGTCGACATGAGGGCCATGGAACGAACAACACTGCAACGGGGGTGCTTGATGACGGAAAAATCACACCACCAGACTGCACGCAAAGAATGAGCATACTATACAGTGACGCCAAAATGAATCAGGATCAGTCAAACCAGTCATGGCAGATGCTATCTAGCCTGGATGGGTTTAGAGTGTTCTGATTTGTTTGGATGGCACATGCAGTCAGGGCATGGAAATGTGTATACAGATTCATTCGCTCTTTTCATTTGAATACCCTTGGCATCGCTGTGCGATCTCATATTAAGCAGCTGACGTTTTAACGACTTCCATCTGCATAAAAGAGGAAATAATATTTATGATTCCAAAAGCGAAAAAGAATATAGGAATATCCAAGTCCTGCAGAGTGAAGAAACAATCTTTTACTGGCCATGAACCACAATAACATACCCGATACGTGGACTGTCAAACAGTATGGCCAGTCTTCTTTTATCAGGCTTAATTGTCTTTGAATGCCCACCATACAAGTATCTTCTATGACCAAGAAGGAAATGAGGAAAATTTCCACCTTGAGTAGTCACGAAAACCTCACTATGAACACAAACACTGTAGTCAATAGCTGCCATCCTTGACGAGAAATTCTGGAAAACATTGCGCTATGTTAAGAGCAGCATACTTCAAAGTTCAGTAAACAAGACCTTAAAGCTCCAATTCCTACAAACCTTGAACGGAGCAAGTTCTTCATCTGATGCCAATGTTTCTTTTGTCTGTAAGAGAGGGAACATTTCTAGGAGAGGAGCCATGTTCTTCTCTGCTTTATATATTCTCCCAGAAGCCAAATAGATTGAAGTCTTATTGCTAAAACCCATTCCACGAAGCATTAATCCAACCTAAACAACATACATCATGGACATGTAAATGACTGTAACAAAAAGAATCAGCACCAACTGCTGCCGAAATCAGACTAGATTTTCTGGAAATATAACTTGTATTCATTTCATAAGAAAATTTCTGAAGCATCTTTTGAAGCAGTAATACCAACATTGCATACTAGCATACCTCCAAAGGTGTAAGTGGACATTTCCCATTCATCCTTATTAGTCCAGGCCTTATTACACGTCCGGGCCTAGTAAATTTTCCATGCCAGCCTATTTCCCTGGCCTCGTCCAATTCCTTTTTTTCCTCATCACCACCGTCAAAGACACAGCAAGAGAACGCAACCATATCCTGCAAAAACAAAAACAATGGATGACAGTCCTCGTCTGGTAACCATGTGCATGCCCATATTTCACAAATGAAATTCAGACAGAAGAATGAAGAACAGTCTTTTAAAGTGCAAAAACCAACCTCTTCAAAACGGAGATGCACTGCTACATATTTCCCGTTGTTTTCCACACTTTTTTCTCTCATTCGAGAAATTAAAGTGTCAGATAAAGCAGTGATTGGTTTAGAAAACTTTAAGGCTTCAAAGTTAGCCAGGCATCTCAGTCGCTGAACAGCAGGCGGAGCATCAACTGAAAGCCGATTTGCAAAAGGTGATATCCTTATGAGCCTATAATTTATTCACAGATAATAGCGTTAAATGGCCATATAACAGTTAAACACAATAATATCAGAAGAACATTTTCTTCGGAGCTGCAATAACCAAATTGGCTTTAACTCACCTTTCTTCAATCAACTTCGGAAGAACAACATCTTTGTAGTATTGAATAGGAGACCAAGCCTTTATCTTGAAATTATAAACATTACTCAAATTGTTACTAAACCGCTCCATTATGAATCCAGGCACCTTGTTAACCACTCGAACATCATTTTCCAAACGTTGGATAAAGTGGTCCTCATCATAGATATCACTGAATTTGCTGTATCAAAAATAAATATTAGTATCAAACCTTGGTAATTCTAAAAATATATATATATATATATATCACTGAATTTTTTTTTATTTTTTTTGTTGAATGGGTACTTTATTATGCAGAGGACGCAAGCGGCAGTAATGTAAAGCAGCTTTCATGGTCGAGGCCGGTCACATGCCCGGTTTGGCTGTTTGCAGTAGATGGAGCCTGCCCCTCGCATCATTACGGTGATACTTTATGAACAGCACATTATTTTTCAGAATCGCCAGAACCTTGCCGTCACAAATTTATAAATTGGGAAACATGCTATCGTGTACAATAGTATATTAAGTAGTTCCCTAAACCTAACTGACTAAGTGTGTATTTATGTAGTTATATTGATGTTTGGATCCATTGACCATAGCATGGCACTGCAGCAAGCCAAGCTCTCTAGTGTGAATCTAGCGCCATAAATGTTTAACATAATATACAAGTCATCGTTTGTGAAGTCTTCTATATTGTAGAGAATGGTAGAAATTAAGTGGACTGCAATAACCATGAATTCATTTTTTGTCAACCCTAACCAAAAGACATGGTGCGAAAGGACTATATACAGATAGTGGTACGGCGTATGAAAACCCAGTAGTATCATCATTAAGGATTACAATAAACATCATGCATATCAAAAAGAGAGAGACCTAGGATCCCTCCAAATGCTGTGGTAGTGAAAATTTGGGATTACAAGAGTTGCGTTCAGAAAACCAGCAACTGCGACTGCATTGCATATCTGCAGAATGATAGGAAATATCAGTGAGGAACACTTTGTACATTGGAAACTTTACAATACAAATTTATTTTGGTAATTGTCACAAAGAGCAACTGATGGAAGGTACCTACCGATGTCCTTTGCTGATTCAAACCACCATTTGCCTCCACATATATGTAGCCGTTTGGTTCGGGCAAACCTACAAAAGTACAGAAGTAACAAATTATTGATCTGAACTTCCTTCAATATGAAATGCTTTGCGCGAAATGGCATCTGCCACAAAATAATATAGCAAAACAGAGCAATGCATACACTGTGGCCAAATATGTCAAATACATTAAGTATATCGTTTTGCAACTATAACTTTTGAAGGACTCATACCAGGGCAATCAAACATAGAAAATGTGCCTACGACAAATCAGAGAACGCTCAATTGTAAATGTGCAGAAAAACAAAGATAAGCTTCTTTGAACTTCATCCAGCCATATATCATAAGAATGATACCAGTACATGAAATTAGAAATGCAAAGAAATATTCAGAAGTTTTGAATTGACATACCATAGGTATTATTGCTTATGCAAGGTTGCCAAACACCACCTTTGTAAGCATGCCGCCATACAGTTGCTAGCTACAAAAATGTAGCAATATGAGAACAGTAGTAACACATGTATACGAACTAAATAAGAGATACATATAGGTAACAATATGCGGCAAAAAAACGTATCTCAAAGACAACATAGAACGAAATACTAATTCTCTTATAGCATACAACATGTCACATGAACATGAGCTACTACTGAAAAACAACTCCTTAGGGGTTGAGAGGCCATCAGGTATACACAAGTTTCATACACTTGAATCATAAATAAACCTGTCATCATCGCTACTAATATGAAAAGCCATGTTCAACCAGATGCTCCTAACCATGTGCATTGTGTACACACATTCATAAGATTCAACTTTTAAAAGCAATTGTTTTAGACCAGCAGAATTGCAGACTGTTGGATGGATAGTTTACATTGAGTTTTCCATAATTCCGTTCAATTAACCAATATGTGATCCCGTGATATTTACAACATTTCCGCCACATGCTATTGCTTGAAGCAGCTAATCTGACAAATTCTCAAACCGCAATTATCTGATTCTGACCAAGATACGTATCTTCTCCCAGTTGACTAAAAATACTAGGCCCCCACCGAATCTGAAGTATGTTTCAACTTTCAACTGGTGAAACGCCATTAGTTTGCCCAGATATCCACCCTCACGTAAATTTCCACAATTGTATTGTAGTAATTCTGCTGCAATTGGGGGTAAATGAAATCTAACCCATATCTGTCCTAACCAGCACCCACCACATAAAGCAAACGAGTATAGAGACCACTGGCCACAAGCACAAAACGACATAGTTCAGTCTCTGAAGACAAGCTGAAAGTCAGCTCACGCACAGTGATCCAAGCACCCAACGCCGCACCTACCACAATCCCAGCGTCCCCAGAACTCGCCCGTCACCCAAATCGAGCAAACACTTTGATCGCAAACACAGACTTCCAGCCCAGCAGGCCGGGGGCATGGACGAGCAGGGGATGGAAGGGGAGGGGAAGCGCGGCGCGGCACTCACCGCGTCCGTGGCGTTGTCGGCGTCCATTTCGGGGCGCAGGCGGGCGTACAGCTGCGGGCTGCGGTAGAGCGAGCCGGGCGCGGGGCGGGAGATGATGCGGGGCACGCTGTCGAGGGAGATGGAGCCCATGTAGAGCAGCATGGCCGCGACGTAGAGCAGCGGGGCGAAGAGGAAGACCGCCTGCCGCCGCAGCAGCGCCGCGAGCACCGCCCGCGCGGCCCGCCGCGCGGCGCCTCCCCCTCCCGCGGCCGCGCCGCCCTTCGCCGACGGCCTCCTCCCCCACGCCCGCCGCGGGGACGACGGCGGGGACGGCGCCGCCCCCGCCCCGCCGCCCCCGAAGCTCCCCAGGCGACTGTACGCGTGCTTCTGCATCGAAGCCTCCGGGACCCCCCAGCCCCAGGAGCACAAGCGGCCGCGGACGGCTGTTCAAAGAGGGGAAGAAGGAGGGGGAGGCGCTCTCCACGGCATGTGCCGAGCGCGTGCGGGCGGGCGGTGGACCTCCTGCGACTGCGAGGTCCCCCCTCCTCTCCTCGGGCGCGTTGGAATTCAAGAGAGGTTTTGGACTCTGGGGTGGGAGGGCCCGTCACCGTCTCCGTCCGTGGGAAGGGAAGCGGGTTCGTCGGCCGGCCCTCCCGTCGCTGACTCGGTATTTTCTGGCGTCCGGTTGCGGGGGCGGCCGGTGGGCGTGGGGCAGCCGGGCCGCACGGGATAGAATGACGTCGAAGGGGAAGGTCTCTGGGGTTTGGACTGTGGACCGGTGGACTGCTCCGCTTGTGAGCGTGCGTGCGGGGGTGGTCGACAGACGGGTGTGCGACGAGATACGTTGCGATCCTTGCTTGCCTTGCCTGCCTACGACCGTGACGGGAAAACGGTCCTATCCTACGAGTCTTTCTCGATGGTGATCGGTCATGGTATCCATAACGTTGCATCTTTTTCGGCCAAATCCGCGTGCCGTGGTTGGTGACGATGAGCGTATCGGTATTGAACTTGGACTCGTCATGCGGAACACGTGTGCCTGCGACGTTAACTGCTATCCAGAAATATGCTGGAAATGTGTTAAAAAAAAGAAGAAGAAATATGCTGGAAATAAACAAACATCAGCCAGTGGCAAGAAGCAATAACAAGACGCCTCCCTTTATTCCGGATCCTTCGATCGAAAAATTTGCACGCAGGGCGCTCGGATTGGATTTGATTCATCGCTTTTCCTTGGTCCCAAGCCTCGTAGCTGCGAAAAGGGTGTGCTGAATAACGTCGAATCACCTCCTTCCGGAAAGATGCCAAGCTGCCAAGGCGAGGCCAGGTACAAACGTTTCCTTGTTCTCCTTGCAAAGCTGTCGCGTGCATAGCTCATCACGATATTCTTGCCGTTCTTTAATGAGGTTCTCTCGTTCGATCACAGTGCATTATGCGGAATAATTCGAACAACAGTGACCGCGTTCATATTCACCGACCAAATAGTAGTAACGTGGCAGTATACGCCCAGATTTGTTTTTAAAATGACTATACGCCCAGTTTTCTTTTGGTACATTCCATAGTCATGCAATGAGTACATTGTCGGTGAATTTAATTCAACAAGCCCGTCTCGCTCAGTTGGTAGAGCGCAAGGCTCTTAACCTTGTGGTCGTGGGTTCGAGCCCCACGGTGGGCGACCTTTTTTGTCACCTAAAATGAACTGGAGAATGATGCAACGGTTATATTTATTCCTTCCTCTTTTTGCTAAGTATGCACTTTAAGCTCAGCATAGAAGCAAGCACAGGGTTTTGCTAAAATATGAACTTTAAGCTGCACAAAGATCAGCATAGAAGCAAGCAACGACCGTGGTGAAGCTGTGGCGGAATGGCTGAGAAAATTTTCAACGCCCTGAGTCCGGCGACAGCTGAGGCACGGGCCCTTGAGAAAGGACTGGCTCTTGTAGAACATCTGGGATGCTCCCCGATCGTTGTGGAATCTGACTCTTTGGAGCTCGTCCAACTTTGCAATGGGGTGTACGAGGTTTTGACTCCATATGCAGCGACAACTGGACTATGTTTTGCAAGTGCTCAAAGGATCGGGAGGATTTCTTTTCAACATTGTCCAAGGGATGCAAATAAGGTGGCTCATAATTTAGCTAGGCATGCTTTTGATTCAGATTCTGTTATTGTTTGGGATGG